>OX336389.2:1119108958-1121508958 GCA_946902985.2 Meconema thalassinum | reverse complement strand
TCAATTTAGGAAACTGAATAGGAATTCTAGGGTATTCATGGGATTCTTTTTGCGAAATATATCACAAACAGATCTGCTGTGAATTGGCCATGGTTAGACATACTGCAGAAATGAGGTCTGTTTGTAGACGGATTAGGGTTGATAATCTCTAGGATATAGAACTTACGCAGGATTACATGGAAAAAATTGGTGAGAAATCCCAAAGAGTAGATGGTAAAAAATAACAAGACATTAAAACGGAGTGGTCAGGTTTCAGGGTTGCAGTACTAGAAGTAGTAAATATATGTCTTGAGACTATGGTAAGCAAAGACAGGAAAAATCCCACATCCTAGTGCAATGGCAAAGTGAAGCAGCTTGTAAAGTTGAAAGAAGGCTTGCAAACAATAGCTCCAAACTTCAACAAAGAATCTAGCAGACAGACAGAGAGATTTATGTAGTGGGACGTAGCAGAACCAAACATATAATAGTAGAGTCCAAAGGGAAATCATTGGAGGAATTTGGAGATATATTGAGAATGTAAGGTCAGGCGGCAGGAAAGCCTTTCTGGAGTGTCATAGAAAATCCTAGAAATGGAGGAAAAAGAGAAATGAGCAGTGTTTTCGACAATTCTGAGAAACATGTTGTAGATTCCCAAGAAAGCACTGGGAAGAAGGCAAGAATATTTTGAAAACTTGCTGAACGTACCTGGTCATTTTCCTGGCAATGTGGACGATCATGAGATTATGCAGGAGGTACATAAGGACGGGAACAGAATCTTGGTTGTGAATGTAGATAGAATAGTAAATAAACCACGACCACAAAGCAGCAGGGGTACATGAAATTCAGTCAGAAATTATACAGTGGGAATGCAGGGATTAAATTATTGCATAGAATAATTGAATTGGTATTGAGTTTAGAGTTTTGCTGGGCAAAAACAGTAATCACCCCAATTGATAATCAATGTAATATTGTAACAATTATAGGGGTATTCCTTTGATAAGTGTCCCAGATAATGTGTGTTCAGGCACTGTAAAAAGGAGAGTTCGGATGAATGAAAATAATTGTGGCTTTAGGCCATACATGGGATGTCAGGATC
Source organism: Meconema thalassinum (assembly GCA_946902985.2). Lineage (NCBI taxonomy): Eukaryota > Metazoa > Arthropoda > Insecta > Orthoptera > Tettigoniidae > Meconema > Meconema thalassinum. The sequence continues at coordinate 1,121,507,883 of OX336389.2, read as the reverse complement.
AAGTTTTTAGTTTGCGCCAAGTTGTTGAGAATTACCACGATAGGAATAGATAGTGTTAGGGAATTAAGTTTCCTAACTTAACCCCAGGGTGTAACAATTGTTATGTTTGTGTTTTGTAGTTATAGAAAAGGCTTACGATAGAGTACTATGCCGAGCGTGTGAGAAATTCTGGTATAGAGGGAAAGCTGATATAGGCAATCAAGGGTATTTATGTTAATAATCAGGCTGCAGTGAGAATAATTGATGGTAGGATTAGTGTTTGGTATAAAGTTATTACAGGAATGAGGCAAGAATGTAATCCTTCACCGTTACTGCTAAATATAAAAGGAAACTTTTCTGGCAAAGTAGCCGATTTTGAGATTAGGGAAGAAGAAAATAAGGACGGGAACGGAATCACGGTTGAGGAAGTAGATAGGATGGTCCATTTGCTGAAAGGCATAAACTGGCAAGGTGGGATGCAGTTAGGTGGAAACCAGATAAGCAACCTGGGTTATACTGATTACCTGGTTGGAATGAAAGATTCTGTCGAAAGCTTATAAGCTAGCATGTGAGTAGCCAGATGCAAAGGCTGCTAAGTGCACTTTGTCGATTTTGAGTTGAGCACACCGTCACGTTCGTCTTTTAACTGGTTACACGATGGAATAAGTTTCAGGGTGCATAACCCGCTGAAAACCGTAGATAATGTCCAACAAAAATCGCGTTCGTTTGCATAAATCGCTAAATGAATGTTGGCTACGGTTGCAAAGCCAGTTTAATGTTCCACGTGTACAAAGACCACTAAGTTCTATAAGTATGGCCTTGCCTCATACGGCTGCAAAATACCCTAACTGGTACAAGAAATGCCGATATTCCTCCCACAAAACTCTTTTACGATAAATTATTATGATTTATTACGATCAGGAAAGATAGTTTTGTGTTTCGGACTTGGGTTGGCTGCACAATTGAGGAAGCGCATGCAACAATGACATGCTGCCTTGTTGAAATACACCGTTTAAAAACACTGTTGATCGGCAAGTTGTTTCTTGTTTGTGGGCATTTCAAGCCAGAAAAAGGAGTGATCTTGTGTATTTAAGTGAAGCAGTTATTGCATTTGTGGACTGTAATGCTATTGTGGATGTTCCAAATACGGAGGGAAGAAGAGAAACTGCAGAAATAGTGGGAGAAATAGTGCAAGTTGAAGTAGTTGAACCCGTTGATATTGGAGTTGAGAACGTCTGGTTAGAACATCAACATGACAAAGGAACAAACTAAATAGCGTCGGCAGTTCATCACAAACTGCCCAGCATACATTTTTAAGGTGCATTCTCTGATGGTTGTGGAGGTCAGAACAAAAACGAGACTATGATCAGCTTGCTATCTCACTGGTTACTGCTAGAAAGATGTCTAGAGGAAATACAGATATGGTTCCCAGTATTGGGCCACTCATTTATCCCACCTGACAGAGTTTTTGGAAATATTGAACGGCAACTTCGCAAAGTGAGTGTCTTTGAACATCCTTCCAGATACATCAAGCGCATTGAGAAATTTGCGACAGTAGTTCGCCTGGGACAAGATGAATGTCCTGTTAGACATTGGAAAGCGTATACAGATGACATGGTAAAAATCCCGGTAGTAGGCATTTCAAATTCCAAAAAGCGAAGAAAATCGTGTTCATAATTGGCAAAAATAAAACATGTCTGGTCTAAGGGGAGCCGTTCTACAATTTTGAGGTTGGTGAGGGGAAGAGCATCATTAAAAGAGGAACGAAGTTTAACAAACATCCTTGTCCCTCACCAATTCAAGTAGGTGTTGCACTCTAAAGGAACTAAACTAGAAGACGTTTGATGGCTTTTAGAGCTGCACTTCGGCGAAAACTGGCCAGCGAACGGCAACCTAAAATTTTTCAGTGAGGTCTTCCAGGAGCAAGAAGTCATTCGCAACAATATCGTCCGACCTCAAGAGGAAGAAGACGAAGAACGAGCAGATTTTGAATTGATGAACGGTGTCGAGGATGACCTGACCTAACTTAAGTGCCGTTTTTCCTTGTTATGTGCATTTTATTATTTGAACAATTTTTAATTTTTATTTTGTCTAAAAGACGTTGCACGGTGTTTAAGATGTATTAAAAAAAACTTTTTATCGCACCCAACGTGTTCTATTTTTTCAAAATATATTTTTCCTAATAAACCACATTGGAACTAAATAGTTCTTTATTAAAAATCTCAGCCAGATGGCATTCGTAAAACAACAAAATAGTGGGTTTTGCAACCGAAGTTCAATTAACCACTCTCGTCGTCACGGGTGCAAATGTCGCTAACTGCACAAAACGTGTGCGAAAACCGCTAAGTCAATATTTTAATTTATGTTTTGGGACTGAAGATCCAACCGCAGATTTCACAGATTTTAACTGAATAATAAAAGTTTTTATGTTTATTTTCAGGAGTAAAAATATGGTATTAGCTTAAATAGTTTGGTCGTAGCAGTGTTTCGTCATTTACTCAGTTTCGTTTATAAAATACTTAGCGGCCTTTGCAAATGGGCTACTCATGTTATAACTTGCACAGAAATTTAGAGAATATGGTATGAAAATCAGCATTTCACGAACGAAAGTGATGTCCGCAGGGAAGGAACACAAGAAAATAGAATGCCAGGTAGTAGGAACTAAATTGGAGCAGGTGGGCCATTTTAAATACTTGGGCTGTGTATTCCCTCTGGAAGGTAATATAGGGAAAAAGATAGAACCAAGCTGTAGAAAAGCCAATTCAGTGAGTTCTCAGTTACGGTCTACTGTATCCTGCGATAGAGAAGTTAGTGTAGCAATGAAACTCTGTCATCATCGCTCAGTATTGTGACCGACCTTACTTTATGGGATTGAGAGCTAGTTGGATTCAGGATATCTCATACACAAGTAACTGTTATGAGGGTAGCACGAATGATTGCTGGGAAAAATGGACGGGAGCAATGGCAGGAAGGTACCGTACTCGAAATGAAGAGATAAAGGCTAAGTTAGAAATTAGCACGGTAGATGAGGCTGTTCGTATGAGCCGACTCTGATGGCGATAAGAATTGGGGAGGAGAGATTACTTAGAAAGTTAATGAATTCGACTATAGAGGGTAAGAGAAGCAGAGGTAGACATAGGAGATGATAGTTAGATTCAGTGTTTAACGATTTCAAGGATATAGGTGTAGAAGCAGAGCAGGCTGCCAACTGCTAATTGGGGATCATGGAGGCGAAATGTTCGCACACTGAGGCTTGTAGATTAGACTGAACGCAGGAAGGCAAAGCATCCTCAAATGAAAATGAATAAATGAATGAATAGTTGCACCGAGTTGAATGGTCACATGATCCCTAACTGCTCGGTGAGTTTCGTGAGAATTCGTGTCCAGATGTGTTGTACTCCACTATTGAAGACATCTCTGATCAGCCACGTGCTACCAACTAGAATAGGTATTAATCGATTAATCGATTAATTAAATAATCGAAGAATCGATTAATTGATTAGTAGACACGAGACAAGAAAAAATTGATTGAAATGAGAGGTCATCGCTTACGTTGAGCTACGATTATTTTCGGTATGATGTATAGAATTCTATGTAAGTTACTTTTTGGGTAAATATACAAAGTGTCCTTGGTTGGTTCCTAAGTTTAGGGGCTGTGATAACGCGGTCATATAGCCCCGTGTACTTTGGGTGTTTGTAGAATCTGTCTGATAACCGGTGTTAATTGTGATGGCTGTATTAGTGTGTGTTATCTTTAATTCAGGTACGGACTACAGATGATCAATTTCAAGTAGTTCTTACTTTTTCTACCAAATATGTTACCATCAACGACACCTAGCCGCGAACTTGACTAGTAGATGCCACCGCAACCAGCACCTGACGACGACCGTTGGAACATATAGAGCGTTAATCAAATCTAACCTACAAATTTAGCTTCACACAAGTAGTTAGTGGAAGGTTCATTTACTTGCCATAAATCTATGACATGGGACCGCCGGCTTTACTTCATCTCCGATGGAAGCGATACTGAGGGATTTGCAACGCACTTTAAAACATCCGACGAGTTCGGCCGGGTTTGAACCCGCGATCTTGGGCATAGAAGCTCAGCATGCTGCCAAGAAATAAAACATGGAGGAGGGTTGTCGTTTGAGGGTAATATTTGCATTTGATTCGCATTATTAACGCAAAGCGGTCATGAAATTTGCTGAAAGTAACAAAACATGTCATGCACTGAATGAATGCATTTCAATCTGTATTCAAGACCTAACTGTAATAATTGAATAATCGATTAATCGTGTTTTGTGGTAATTGATCGTTTTCTGTTTCGATTAATCAAAATCTGAAATTAATCGATTAAAAGTACCAGCCCTACTACCAACACAAAGAACACATTTAACAACGGGTTTGAGATAAAGAACCCTAAGGTAAAGCATGTGTAATTAGAATACTTTCCTTCCATGCATTCTATCTGGATTAAAATGCCTCTGATATCAACTATTATGACGTTGATAATAATAATAGTAATAATAATATCACGTATACATACATGCAATACTGTACATGCAAACACAAATGGTCTACCTTTAAAGTTCTAAGTGGTAAGTTACTGAAACTTTCAAAATAAGTTCTCTTGCGGGAAGTGTGTATCATTGTCTGTGACCAGCGATGTTAGGGGGTGCTTCGGGGTGCTCCCTCATCCCCTTCGATCACCTCCACACCCTTTCATTAAAAGGAAAACCGTTCAAAATATATTTCAAAAATTAGTGTGTATGAAGGAAAGGAGGAAGAAAAGAAAAAAGATGTTCAAATTGCACAGCGAGTCAGTTGTGCCAAGTAAAATTAAGGAGAAGTTTCGATCAGAATGGTATAATGAAATTTATTTCACCCCATTTTCTTTGAAGACGTGTAGCATGAGTGTGTTTTTAAGGATCCGTAAAAATAGCTATTATCTTCTATTTTTGTCCTACCACCTAACCTCGAAGCCGAGTGCACTAAGCAAAGACTGGGTAAATGCACTGTTCGAATCCCGGCATTGACAGCAACAATCCTAAATGTTTTTGCACATTTTCCCCAGATAATGAAGTTTAAATGTTTAGTAGTACCGTACTGAGATTTTGTGTATGTACAAGTGGGCAGGGCTGGTAACCAGGACATTCTTAGACCCTAAATGACGTAACAACTACTAAAACTTAAGCATTCCGTCATCATCCCCAGTTGATATTACTGCTTGTGACGTCGAACTCATGCACTCCACTTGGTCTGGTCTCAAAAGCTATATGTTTGATTCCTCCTTTTCAAAATGGTTATAATAAACAATCAATAATATAAAGGAGCCAGGAATCGTACAATCCAGCAAACTCCAAATGTTCATGTTCAACTACTGGCAACGATACTGTATTTGATGTTTCAGATTATGAACTTTCTTTCTGTGGCACTTGTCCTGGTCGTTCTGCTTCAATCGCAGTATACCACAGCCGCTACAATGCAGTTGGATGATGATAGGTTACTAGATCCAGAGGTAAGTGCAATAAGCAAACAATTCTAATTTTAAATATTTGAAGCATTATTAAGTGTCATCGCATGATGTGAGAGGGAGAACTTTGAAGTACAGTACAAGAAAGTACTTAGCTACAATAGGTGGTCAAATCACCGCAACCCCCTTACAACATTGCACGAGCTTCACATAAAACGTACGGTATCTATTTTTTTATTTATTTAAATTATTTCACCCTCGTTTGGGCCACCTGCTTGAGCCTCAGGATGTTGTATGAAAGTAAGAATGCTTAGAAACAACCCAAAACAGCATTGACTTAAGAAATAAATATGTACTATGCCCGTTTCTCGGACATGAGATTGGATGGTCCGCCCAAAAAAACATCACAATCCCTACCGAGATATGGACACAATCAAACAAAGATCTAGTGGTTAAGATTTAGTTTGTTATTAAACAAAACAAAATATCAACTAGCACTGGGAGGACGAGATACAAAATCTCAGGGGTGTGAACTGGATTGGAAAGGGTAGGTTCACATCAATTCAAATTTTTAAATAAAAGATGAAGGTGGATTTTTTTTAGGATAACACTCCACCACTTGTATTTCATTGCTCTCATAGCATAGGAAATCCTACCCTACTGCATGAGGTCTAGCTTTGTGACTCTTGAAGTCTTCCGGCACCAATAAATGTCCTCAGATGGTGTGGTCTAACACTAACACTTGAATGTTAATTAAAATGAATTTGCACAAATCGATATCCTTATAGCCATTTACATACACTAAAAATAAATAAACACTGCATGGTCATTGATCCTTCATACTAATATACATTTACAATCATTTAATACTCCCATATGTGAGCCTGTTAAATTCTTGTGACTGTTATACTCTCAATATAATATTCTTCGTATCCATGTTCATCATTGTTTCAATCCTCTCTGTACAGTTATGTAAACATTTTTTCTATAACCTTTGATCATAATAATACTCGTGGTTGAAATTCGTAATCATTTTTTGAATTCATCCAAACACACATAACAAAATTCAATTCCTAAAATTGATATATTTTCCAATACCTCATAACTCAATACAATCTTGTACCCTAAAATATGAACATTATTTCCTTCACATTGTAGCACCCAACACAATCTTTCATCGTTATCACGACCTCGTGAATTTACATACATATACAGCACAATTACCTAAACCTTTCAATTAGTACAACTTTCTCATAAATATTCAACAAATATGAATCCACATCACAGAACCTTCGACATTCATAACGTTTAGAAGTTTTATCATCATAGTGCTTTCAAATGTATCATCTGAAATTTATATTATCAACAACATAACTCACTTGTGCTTTACTGTTAGTGCAAACCTTTTCTCAAATTCTTCAAGACACTCACTTTGTTTGCAGGTTCTTCTATCTATTCATCACATTCAGAAAATACTATTTAAAATGTATGTCCGTCAAAACTCTCATGAAATGCATTACCATTTTTCAATCTCTTTCTTGTATGATACCGGTATTACATCATTCTCCTCTGAAAAAGACATCATTTTTAGTCTATTTTCATCATATGAAATCAAGTGGTTCTGTGAAGAACTAAATAGCCTATTTTCATATATCGTACTTACGTTAATTGCCTCCATCAACATACAAAATTTCAGTTTGATTGCTGTAATGGATTCGTAGATATTGAGATTTTTTTTATTTAGTAATTTTACCCTCTAGGTCGGTGGTTCCCACGGACTCAGCGAGGGAACTCACCACTACCGCCTCTATGGGCAGTGTCCTGGAGCTGGGAACATCTGGTCAGGATGGATACAACTGGGGAGGTGTGATCAGCACTTCGCCCAGGCGGCCTCACCTGCAAAGCGAACAGGGGCCTCATGAGGGATGGGAAGGGATGGAAGATTGGGATGGATAGGCTAGAAAGAGGGAAGGAGGCGGCCGTGGCCTTACAGTAGGTACCATCCCGGCATTTGCCCGAAGACGAAGTGGGAAACCACGGAAAACCACTTCGAGGATGGCTGAGGTGGGAATCGAACCCCCCTCTACTCATTTGGACCACCCGAGGCTGAGTAGACCCCGTTCCAGTCCTCATACCACTTTTCAAATTTCGTGGCAGAGCCGGGAATCGAACCCAGGACCTCCGAGGCGGCAGCTAAACATGTTGACCGCTACGCTACGGAGGCGACTTAGATATTGAGAACCGTCTAAATATTTAGGATGTTCGCCATGTTGGATACTTACTGTATACTATATGTAGACCATAGAGTTATGTACTATTACATGAAGATTATTGCGTAGGTGTATTAATCAAACTTCAATCGCATGATTAGTACGCAAGAAATATAAGCGAGTTTTCAAATTTTCGCACAACTGCCATCTTGTGGTTATGAAAACAATTCACAGAGGTTAGATGTCAACAGAAAAAAAATTGAATAAGCATTTACCGAACCTAGTTTCACTATGCTCGGATGGTTAAATCGCGAGAAAGGTCCAGTTAAACATTTAAAATTCGCATCGCCGCCATGTTGGATTCGTACTCAGCAGGCTACTGAAAGTCCCATAGGTGAACTTATGTTAATAGCCTTTAAAAGCAAACAAAATTACAGTTTGATTGCTGTCATAGATTAATAGATAATGAAAACCGTCTAAATATTTTAGATGGTCGCTATGTTGGATATGTATATATATAGGCCACAAGCTGTACCCGGCATGCGTTGCAATGCCAATCAAAAAAAAGTGTTGGCATTGTAATTTTGTTTCTTGAAGTGCTTTAGGATACACAATATTTTATTCAATTTCTGTTAACTGCCTCTAAGCTATCGTAAAATGGATTTACTAATTTATAAGCATTTGTGGAAGCGTGCACAACAACTCACCAAAGTTTCATCGCAATCGGATGAATGGTATATGAACGCAGATAGAACTTCGTTCAAACGCTTCGCGCGCCGTCACTCATTTGTTGAATCAACTCGTGTGCTACCTATTATACAATGGATTTACTAAGTCAAAAACCTTCCCTGCAGTGTGCACAACAATTCACCCTAGTTTCATTACAATCGGATGAATGGTATAAGAACGCAGATGGAACTTTGTTAAAACGATTCGCACCCCGCCACTCATTTGTTGAAACTACTCGTGCGCTACCTATTATACAATGGAATTACTAAATTAGAAACGTTCCCTGCAGTGTACACAATAACTCACTCAAGTTTCATCGAAATCGAATAAATGGTACATGAACGCATACGGGATTTTATTTATACGATTCACGCGCCGTCATTCATTTGTTGAAGCCACCCGTGCGCTACTTATTGTACAATGGATTTACTCATTCAAACGCCTTCCCTGCAGTGTGCACAATAACTCACCCAAGTTCCATCGCTACCGGACGAATGGTATATGAACGCGTACTTTGTTGAAACGATTCGCGTGCCGTCGCTCACTTGTTGAATCTACTCATGCGCTGCCTATTTTAAAATAGATTTACTAAGCCAGATACCTTCTTTGGAGTGTACTCAACATCTCACTCAATTTTCATCGCTATCGGACGAATGGTATATGAACGCATACGGGACTTTGTTGAAACGATTCGCGCGTCATCGCTCATTTATTGAATCTACTCGTATGCTGCCTATTGTAAAATGATTTACTAAGCCAGAAACCTTCCCCGGAGTGTACACAACATCTCACCCAAGTTGCATTGCTATCTGACGAATGGTATATGAACGCATACGGGACTTCGTTGAAACGCTTCGCACGTCGTTGCTCATTTGTTCATTCTACTCGTGTGCTACCTATTGTAAAATGGATTTACTAAGACAGAAACCTTCAATGGAGTATACACAACATCTCACCCAAGTTTCATCCCAATCGGATGAATGGTATTTAAACGCATAACGGACTTTTTTAAAGCGATTCTTGCTTCGTCGCTCATTTGTTGAATCTACTCGTGCGCTACCTAAGTAAAATTGATTTACTAAGCCAGAAATCTTCCCTGGAGTGTACTCAACATCTCACCCAAGTTTCATCGCAATCGGATGAATGGTATATGAACGCAAAACGGACTTTGTTAAAGCGATTCTCTCATCGTCGCTCATTTGTTGAATCTACTCGTGCGCTACCTAAATAAAATTGATTTACTAAGCCAGATAGCTTCCCTGGAGTGTACTCAACATCTCACCCAAGTTTCATCGCTATCGGACTAATGGTAACGTATATGAACGCGTACGGAACTTTTTTTGAAACGCTTCGCGCGTCGTCGCTCATTTGTTGAATCTACTCGTGCGCTACCTACTGTAAAATGGTTTTAATAAGACAGAAACTTATCATGGAGTGAACTCAACATCTCACCCAAGTTTCATCGCAATCGGATGAATGGTATATGAACGCATAACGGACATTTTTGAAACGCTTCGCGCGTCGTCGCTCATTTGTTGAATCTATTCGTGCGCTACCTATTGTAAAATGAATTTACTAAACCAGAAACCTTCCTCGAAGTGTACTGAACATCTCACCCAAGTTTCATCGCAATCGGATGGGTGGTATATGAATGCATGATATCATAGGCCTATTTTTTCATAAATGAAAATAGGAGACATACACACCCACCCACATACTATCTCGTAACATTGATTTTATATATATAGATAGAGTTCTATACTCTTAGATGAAGATTATTGCGTAGGTTCATTATTAGAACGTTGACTTCGATCGCATGATTAGGAAACAAGAAATAAAAGCTTAACTTAAAAATTTGCTTAACCGCCATCTTGAGATTATGTAAACATTTGAACTAAATTACATAGCCTATTTGCTGTACCATGTTTCACTGCGCTCGGATGGTTCAATCGTGAGAAACAACTATTCAAATGTTTAAACTTCGCTTGGTCGCCATGTTCGTTTTGTACTTAACAGGGTTTCTCATAGTCACATAGGTGAACTTCTAGTAGTGCCCTTGATCATCGTACAAAATTTCTGGGTGATATCAGTAATAGTTTCGGAGATATAGAATGCCGGTGAAATATTTCGCACAGCCGCCATGTTGGATTGGTGAGACGCAATAAAATTTGAAGAGCGCATGGTCGGACGAAATAGTACTATGACCTTACCGAGTTTAATTGAAATCGCTCAAACCGTTTAGATTTTATTAGGGGGACACACCCACAAACGCACACACACATACACACACTCACGGACAAAAGGTGATATCATAGGCCTATTTTTTTTCATAACTGAAAATAGGCTAAAATAGGCTTATGACATCATTTTTGTCCGTATGTGTGTGTGTGTGTGTGTGTGTGTGTGTGTGTGCGTATGTGTGTGTCCCCTAATAAAATCTAAACATTTCGATGAAACTCGGTAAGGACATACTGAAGACCCCGACCGTGCCTTTCAAATTTTAATAAGTTTCACCAATCAAACACGGTAGCCGCACACAATATTTCACCGGCATGATACATTTCTGAATCTATTAACAATATCACCCTGAAATTTTGTATTGTGATAAAAAATACTAAGGTAAGTTCAGCTTTTTGACTTTTAAAAACCTGTCAAGTTTAAAACCAACTTGGTGGCTAAGCGGAGTTTAATTATTTAAGTGGAATTTCCTCGCGATTATATCATCCGACCGCAGTGAAACATGGTACGGTAAATGTTCACACAACATTCAATCTAATGGCATCTACTTTAAATCAATGGTTTTCATAACCTCAAGATGGTGACTGTGCGAAATTTTTGTTCCTCGTCATGCGATCGAATTGAACGTTTGTGTAATGAATCAACCCAATAATCGGCATCTACTGGTACATGCTTCTATGGCCGACATATAGGAAAATCCAACATGGCGATCATTCGAAAGAATTCACCAGTTTTCAATATCAACGAATCAATTATAGCAATCAAACTGAAATGTTGTCTGTTGATGCAAGTCATTAGAATAAGTTCAACTATGGGACTTTTAATTACCTGACGAGCACAAAACCTATATAGCAGTGACACGAAATTTAAATATTTATATGAATTTTTCTCACGACTTAATCATCCGAGCGCTGTGAAACGTGACTTAATATATTGGCACCTAATTTATTTCAATTTGATGAGAACTTAAATATGACAACACTGTAAAATATTTCAAATCGTGTTCTTATTTCTCGTGTCCTAATCAAGCAATAGAAATGTAGATTGGCATAATGAACTATCATTAGAATATTTGTCTGCTTGTATATAATTCTATACCATATATTGTGCCCTTGTAAAGAAGCTTATGACAAGATTCTGTATCCGGGGTCACGTTCACATCTTGCTACTGTAGCTTAGAGACATATGATTTTGCTTCTATTTACAACAAGGATTCATAGGGGCACTAATAATGTGAAACCAGGTAAAATGAACAACATTTAATAACTGAATCTGATATCACACAACACCTCCCTGAAATAACTCCCTCAAAAATATTAAATAATCAAAAATAAACAAGCTGATTAAAATCAGTCCTCCAAATCTGCGTAAAAGACCTTGAATTAAATATGGATACACTCCATCACCTCCTCATTATTGTGTGCGTCGATGTTGTAAGCTGTGGAAGTCATGAGGACTTAATATAACGAAAATTCGCTCCCATATGACCACTCAAACAAGTCGCGAATCCCCGTTTTGCACATCAAAATATGGCTCAAGAGAAACAAACAAAACTACGGGCTGTACACAAATAACAAAAGTCTGACGTACCCTACCCTTACAAAATTAATATTACAGACACTTCCACGGAAGTTCACCTAAGTGCACGGGTACTTGCAAAATAAAGTCGCCCAATTGGGTCTTACACACACAAGGCTAAGGTACGCTAATGTGACACCAAACAAGAATACAAACTGGCTGACCGTATGACACCGTAATTCAAAGTAAACATGCATACAGAAGTCTGCAAAACACAAAACAATAAAACATGCTAACAGGCTATCAAAATACAGGAATAAAATTAATGAGCACAAATCAACATAACGATCGGAAAGTACAGTTCCAGCGTGGATAACTCCCCAATTAATTATACAACAATTTCTAACCACTCAGGCTTAGCCTATTTATTTTAATAATATCAAATTCACAGGGGCTTCATTCATTCCATTCCTGACCCGGTCGGAGACTGGAAACAGGCTGTAGATTTTCATTTTCAAATTCACAGTAAATCTCGTCGCCTGTCATAATAATGACCAATACAAGTCTTATCTTTGATCTGCGTGTTCGCTCAGTGGAATGTTACCTCACAACAAGATTGCCAGAGTCCTTTAAGTGTGTCACCAAAATAAATGTTCGGTAAAGCTCATGGCTTCCTGAGATCCGACGATTCAGCCTGCACAGGGCTCCTATAAAACATGTGTGTCATAAATAACAAAATATAATATCAAGAATTCTCCCAGGAATTCCAAGATTCAAAGACTCCGAACAGCTGCTCCTCAGTCAAGACTGTCGAAAATAAAATGCAGCGTACAGAGCCTGACCTAGTCATCTCCAGCTTGCATTGCCAAAACACACACACCTCTGACACATATCACATGGACTCAACAATCACAAAATTCCACACCTCATATCATGCAAGATCAAAGACTCCCTCATTTGTGTTCTCAAAACACACTGATTCTGTAAATACCCATGAATGAAAGTACGGAGTAAGCGGATGGCTTCCCGTATAGAAAATTTCAACCACGGCATATTATATAATTCATTACAGCTTGATTGATTACAAATCCGCAATTCAAAATCTCTTTTTCTCCAAAACCTGTTTTTACGTCACGTTATAAAAGATCCACTTCCGCCGTAAACCCTAGCTTCCTGTTGTGCTGAATAACTCAACCCATACGCTGGCAGACATGCACCCCAGGGCAACATGAAATCCACATATATTTGAACAAAATTACACATGTTAAAATTGTTTACAAAATAGCCACGTTGCGTCCATAAAATAAACTGGTACGTCAGTAATTATGTTATTTCAAAATCTAAAATTAATAACACACAACATAAAATATTTACACAATTCCCTTGAAAACCATAATTTGACATGATCAAAATGAAATAAATCCAATTTGAGTATTCATCCTTCCTGGACAGCCTTCAACGAATGTCACCCGACATGGCGCTCTACTGGATTGTTTACGCCTTCGAAAACATCATCTTGCTGATATAAGCCAGGTTCATCCTTCCTTCAGTTGGGACGTCTTCAAATTTCATCGTTGCAGATGCTTGAATAAAGTGTTAAAGTTATGAATTAAGCACACGCCTATTAATCTGACTAATTGCTATATTTGAGCTAATCAGTTCACTCAAGAGTTCGGATAGCAATCGTGCAATTTCCCTAATATATAGCCTGACAGCTATCTACATAAAACATGACTTATCGCAGTTATAATTACTTATTTTTGTCCCCGCACACAAAATGACCAAAGATGTCCAATATGACAAGAATATTATAGTACAGTTTCAAAGTATAAAATATCAAAGCACAATCTGTGTCACTAGACACTAAAATGATAAAGTCTCCATCCGCAAACGCGCAAATTTATAAGTACTCTTGTCGCTTGGATACACCAAAATCGAGTAACGACAGTGTCCCTAAGACACACAAAATAGAATGATTTCTACAGCTCACTCAGCAATAGTTATATGGTTCGGACACATATTCAGGAGAGGGGACCTTCCAAAAATCTAACTTCTGCAGAAATGGGCTCACCAGTATGCAAAACGTCTTAAAACACTCGTAGTAAAATGCAGAACAAGATTTTGACACTTGGCGTTCAAATTGATCGTGGATTTAATCATAGATTGACTCACGCCAATTTAGATACCCACCTGATGTGACATTACATTACCGCGCTTCGTCGCGTCGTCTCTTGCCATTCACTGCTCAATTTCTAAGATCGGCACGTTTTCTGCTAAGCACCTCCCATGGGCGTAACTGCAACATCGCTCTCAATATACTGTATGTCTTCTTCTGACGCTACTGGACATTTCTTAAATATGAGTCACGCGCTCATGTTCGTTGAACTCGCAGCTGACGGTAATGTTTCCTTCCAGTTAGGCTGTCGTAAATACTTCTCCAACACCGAGTCTATTGTTTCAAGGGATGTGCCTCTCGACTTGGAGTCTGGCTTGTAACTGAGATTGCGAAATAAGACATATTTCCAACTAGCAATGAATAAAGTTAGAATCATTAACATGCCTTCCATATTAAGGGTTCAATATATGGTGCCCTAAAATATATTTCACCGATTCACAATATCTCAGAAACTATTTAAGCAATCCAACTGAAACTTATGCCACTTCCAGAATCCTGAGAAACACAGAAACAACATGGCGGTTACGTGAATTTTAAATATTTCAAATAACTTTTCTGGTGATATAATCACCCGAGAGCAATGCAACTTGCCACAGCGAACCTTTATCAGGAGCTGAGTAGAGAGACATATCATGTTCAATTGTTTTCAAAAATTCAAGATGGCATCAGTTCAAAGTTTTTAAACTTTTTTTTCTTCAAATTCTCGTATCTTATTCAGGCGATTGGAGAGATGATTCGTATGATAGACTATGACAATAATCAATATCTAATGGCATTACATTCTGTAGCTTACTTTCGTAAATCATTGAAGCCATGCATTTGACTTTTCTAAACATTAACTTCCGTGATTCGATACAGGAAAAGGTAATCTCGCGGGAGGAGTCTTAATCATCGATACTGAAGTTTTATATTCTGGCACAATATTTCTCAATGTAATGGTGTTGGTGGAGATTCTTTTAAGGGGTAAAACACCAAGATCATCTGCACCAATTTATAATTGCAAATATCGTAAATTATGGATTATGTAATAATTAGGGCTGGGATTTTTATGTAATATCAAGTGGCATAATATGTGCATAACTATGTAACAAAAAGTACCAAAATATGTAGCAAAATATGTAGATTGGGCAAAAGATGTAATATCATATAATTAATATAAACTTACCATTTTGTAAGTTGCAACACACTAAACACGCTTTATTTTACATTTTATGTTCGACCCTGACTATTATATGTCTGAAAACTGTATCATAATGAGGCTCATTATAACACTATTTTTCATTATGAAACAGTTTCTCCCACCAATCACAGCTCCAGAAACAGTTGTTTGACCAATTAGATAAGGATACCTTCGCGCATGCGCTCAAAATCCAACATGTCTATATAAATTACCAAAAGTGCACCGTCCATATGTTCGCGTAAATAAACTGGTGAATATGAGACATGAAATAACACTGTACCTTAAAATCACCAAATCCAATTTCTACGCAGCGCGTTGTTTTCAAACGACTTCGGTGACATTTTTACTGAATACTGGTGCTCAATCTGCACATATGGCATTGAAGCACACAGAGCGCATGCGTTGGTCGGTCAGAGAGCTTGGAAATCAGAGATAACATACCCAGCGCAGCACCCGATCACAAAATTCTAGTGACAATCTCAACAGATATTTATGAATATTTTTGTTAAAACATATAATAAAGTTATAATTATCGTCGAACATAAACAGTCGTATGCAACTCGCCTATAATGGTAATTAAGACACTCGTATGGAAATTATAAAACTCCCATAAACATACTCGTGTCTTAATTATAGCCATTATAGGCTCGTTGCATAATATACTATTATAGCATAGTGAACAATTAAGTATTTTTCAATGTTCTTTGGAGTCATATTGTATGAATATATCACACACACACATTCAATAGAAACTTATTATTTACAAAACTCAAAGCACGTTTATTCATTAAATTTTGTAGCACAGTGAACTAATAAGTATATTTCGATGTTCTCTGGGGTCATAGAAAGGCGTTCGTCACCTAGGATGTTCTTATATGCAGAGAAAGATCTTTCAACATCACATGATGTAACTGGGGCAAATTTTAGGAGAGGAATTTTCGCTGTAGAAATGTCCTCGGGAGGATCAACGTCATCTCCATTTAGAATTCGGCACACACTTTGAAATGTTGAATAACCAGGATTTCTCTTCAACACTTTTTGCTATTTACTCAATAGACTTGCACCAGTTCCCCCCATGCACAGCACTTATCATCCTATCATCCTCGCAAATACCTGTCACTCATAATTACCTTAATCCCCCTGTTGAGAGGACAGACAACAGCCCCACATTAAGTGAGAAACTTCAATTTAGCAATTTATTTCATATAAAAACAGGAAAACTCTGAAATATGTAATTGTATGTAATACCACTAAAAATATGTAGAATACCCACAAATATGAAAAAATATGTAAAATATGTAATTACATAGAAATCCCAGCTCTAGTAATAATAATAATATTATTGGTTTTACGTCGCTTTTAAATACTGCGGCTTTTAGATACACCGAGGTGCCAGAATTTAGCCCCGAAGGGGACCTTTACCGTGCCAATATTCTGTTAAATGATATTTCCACTGTAATGCTTTATGGTAAACGATATTTTTTGTTTGATTACCTGGCGCGTAAGCAAACAATGTTGATGGTTTTCCAACACGGGAACAGGAAACATACAATTGGCCAATCGAGAAACATGAGTTTTCAAGAATAATGCCGCAAACACACAATGACTGCCCCTGTGATTTATTTATGGTCATAGCGAAAGCAAGCCGCACTGGAAACTGCACTCGTTTAAAATCAAATGGTATGTCAGTGGGAATTATTGGGATTCGTGGTATCAAAGCGTATACTCCTTTGTACTTTCCCTTTAGAATGGTTGCTTCGATCACGTTCATGAATTTGTTCACCGCTAGCCGTGTGCCGTTACAAAGACGTGGTTGGTTGATATTTCGCAACATTATGGCCACCGATCCGACCTTTAATTGAAGATTCTGAGGCGGCAATCCTGTCAAATCCAGCGAGTTCAAAATTTCGGGTGGATAGTTGAAGACATCTTGGTTGGTAGCGGATCCAACTGATTTGTATGACTTCAAATCACCGACAATTTCATTTTGAATTTTGAAATTTAATTAATTTACAGCCGTGTTTTTTGGCAGCCAAAATAGCTCGTTCGCTCAACCAAATATGATCTCTCTAATTTTGAGCAACGATGGGGAACACCTTTTGATTGAGTTGGCTTTTGAATCGGTAAACTGACAAAACTCGTCAGGAAATGTTATGCAGCCATTGAAAACATCTGAAGGGAATTTGCCATTTCCAATGTCAATGAGTTGTTTTGAAAATATTTCTCCAGGTGGATCATTTTGCTACTCGACACGCATATTCTTGCATAAATTTAGTATCTTGATCTGTTTCCACAAAATGGAGGACATGCACCTGGCGTTGACCGTGGAATAACTGGCAATGCTTGACGAAGATCTCCAGCTAACGATATCATCGCACCACCAAATCGGTTTTGATTGTTCCGCAGATCTTGCATGGTTCGGTCTAATGCCTCTAAAGACTTTTTATGTGCCATCGTGCATTCATCCCGCATTATCAATTTACATTACTACAAAACCTTTGCCATTGAAGAGTTCTTCGAAATGTTCCAGGTCGGAGTTTCACTGCTTTTCATATTCAAGGGCAATTTTAGCGCTGAATAGAGCAAGTGTGAGTGCAATTTCATTGTGTGAGCGAATGTTTGTTACATCTTGCGTTGCTTATAAATTGCAGTCACGGGGAGTAGCCTAATTAGTGCAAAATGATTTCTTAGGCTGCAATAAGCGTTGGTGCTTGCAAAGTTACTTTCATTTATTCCGATCATCCTTGAGCGCTATGTGTCGATAAATAACACTATTGCTACCTCAGGTGCTCGGGACAGCAGAATATTTCCAAAGTGCTCTGATTATCTTTCTACGGCGCTATGCGACAAAAGACGACACTATTGGTCTCTACTTTTCTAACAGCCAATGATAAATATATAGGCCCTAGGCAGTGTCTTTTATTTCACTTACTCCTATTTCTAATCATATTTTTCAATTCGTTTTTAAATTTCATGTGTCAGTTCTGTAGTTAGTAAATAGCCTTTTCCATGTTCATTATTATCATTATCATTACGGGAAAAAAGACCTGGATGTTACGTCCATTATACTGTACTACTTATCATCCGCACTACCTTCACCACAAAAAGTTATATATTTTTTCTGCCAGTTTAAGTATCATGTGCCAATTCTGTAGTAGTATTCATAATCATCCATAAAACAAATAAATCCACCGGGCGAAGCCGGGCACTGCTTCTAGTTAAAATATAAGAATGCAGGCTATGCTTCTCAAGAAAATATCCTGTGAATGGCTATAGAGGATTTTGGCTATCAGGTCTGCAATTTACAAAGTGTACAAACCACATACTGTAGATGGAGGGTAGATTAAAATGTCAGACGCATGCAGGACACAAACTCGCGACCTCCAGCTTTGATATCCGTTACTCTTCCTCTGAGCATATGTGTAGACACTTTTTAATTCTCTCGTCAAGTGTACATCTGTGTCAATGGTCCATGCCTTAGCATGCCCAACATATTGACTGAGTGGCAGGGCAACGGCAGTTAGAGTTGGATGCCATAGGTTTTTGGCTCACATGCTTTGTACGTAGGCTAGTAACTTTTATCTACCATCTACTGTATGTGGCTTGTGGGACCACTCTTTGTACAATACACAACCTAATAGTTGAAATTTCCTTGAACGTCAATGGGATCGACTTTCAGGAAATACCGGATATGATAGTATGTGGGCCTTTATCATGTAAAATCAGAGAAATAAACTAAATACTGTATAACAACAGAAATATCTGATGCACAAAACAAGACTTCAATCAACAGTGCAACAGTAAAACAATAAAGCAATAAATAGCTGCATATGATAAGGAACACAAACAACAGTACTGGTATGGCACAGAATGGTAGAGTGTATTGGAAGGAAAGTGATTTGTCCCTGGTGCATAGATATACATGAGTCAACATTGTTTGGCATCATTGAAGCATGTGTCACCTTCTGTGGTCTCAAGGGTAGCCTACATATTGAGTCTCCTGTCCTGCCCTCAAGGAAAAGAAACTAATTCTGGTCTGATTGGAACATGAAAAACTGAGAAGAGTTTGGTTCAGTTCCCACCACAGTGATCCAATCAAATGATGGTTCCTAAATTAAGGCCACGGCTGCCTCTTTCCCAGTCCTAGTCTGCACATACTGCTACAGACAACCTATGCATGCACAACTTGATATGGCTAATGGTCATAACATTCCAATAACAACAACGATCCTTGATAACATGGGTTTGCAGCAATACATTAGGTCACACAATGAACCATTCGTATTTCAAGATGTTAATAAAGCAAGATGTAGTATTGACTGATTTACTGCGAACTTTCAATGAACTCATGCGATGAAACCACTGTAACCTGTCGGAATTTTACGAGTTATTAACTCTGAAATATTCCAGCTACAACCAAATAGTGGGAGCTGTGAATGTATTACCCCACCTCTGGGAACACCATTACATTCTGTCTCGATTTCAAAACCTGAAATCATACATAGTGGTATACATCTACATGTCGATACACTTCTTCCTTTCATTTAGACAGACTATAGGAACGAAATTGTTTCCCAAAGGATCCAGGACGTTTGTACTGGCAAACCAATTTGAAGTAGCCGGATCAATATTTCGAAGAACAGTAGCCTAATTGATTTTCTCTGAAATATGATGCGATGTCATTAAGTTCATTCGGAGTGCAAACATCCTTGACTACAAATAGTTTCATTTCAATATGAAAAGTCTAGGCGGGTATTTTTTTAATTTAATGGAGCACAGCTTTCATAGTACATAGACACTGCTCATGGTTCATAGCAGCCTTGCAGTGACCTTCACAGTATGTACTAGCAAGCGTCTCGGTGAGGTGTACCATGCCAATTCATGAGCCCAATTGAATCGGCATCTGCAAAAAGGTGCTATATGCCTGATATTATTACTACAATGAACTTCAACAGGGTACATGGTACAAAACCTGTGTAAAAGCGGGATATGTAGCGTGGTTTTTATATGTTGAATAGCAGGTTTAGTTAATATGAAGGACCTCTTACAGTGGCCTACAACATCAAAAGAGGACAACGATTAGGAGGTTGACATTGGTGTACATGAGTAATGCACAAGATCAAAGATGTTTTCAAAGCAAACTGAGTTGTAGGCAAATATTATAAATTGCGTATAAGTTAGCTATGTTAAAGTGGTAACAGTTTAATCCGTGTTGACTAATTGTAATATGTAATCCGCCTTGTCAATACTATGAAATGATGTTTAATAAAATATTTTAAACGTACATGTTTCGATATGACAAGGATATCTTCATCAGCGTTGATAGTTTAATAGTTTAACATGATGAAGTGAAATGGGTATCCTTACAGAATTTTGATTTAAAATAAAATCAAAAGTTCACATAAAAATTAAATTTTAAATATCAGTTTCATTCCTGTCTTATTGTGATGTAATAGTAATAATGTCACTATTGTTGTTATTTTGATATTTTTGGTGTATTGCACATTAATTTGATTTTTCAAATGTGATCACATTATTTTAAAGGAAATACATAATACAGTTCTGTCCAGAAATATGAAATTTTCATAAAGTTGATATGTGAGACAAATTAAAATGTATTTTGAGCCAGAATTGCTGGTGAAATGAAATCCAAGTCACATGACATTATAAGGAACTAGCAGTAGTGCCCAGCTTTGCCCGGTGGATTTATTTGTTTTATGGATGATAATGAATACTACTACAGAACTAGCACATGATACTTAAACTAACAGAAAATATATATATATATATATATATATATATATAACTTTTTGTGGTGGAGGAGGTTGTAGTGGGGGTGATTAGTAGTACAGTATAATGGACGTAACATTCAGGTCATTTTCCCGTAATGATAATATTAATAATAATAATAATAATAATAATAATAATGAATAGGGAAACGGCTATTTATTAACTACAGCACTGACACATGTAATTTACAAACGAATTTAAAAAAAATATTAGAAAGAAGAGTAAGTGAAATAAAAGACAATGCCTAGGGCCTTTATCTCTTTGGCTGTTAGAAATGTAGAGACCAATAGTGTAGTCTTTTGTCGCATAGCGCCGTAGGAAAATAATCAGAACACTTTGGAAAACTTCGGCTGTCCCGAGCTCCTGCGGTAGCAATAGTATAATTTATCGCCACATAGCGCTCAACGATAAGGTTCGGAATAAAGGAAGGTAAATTTGAAAGAACTAACGCTTATTGCATTTGATAACCTCAATGTGCTGCACCAAAACCATTGCACTTATAGGGAGGCATAATATTTTCATGATGATAACTGCTTTAAGGGGCCTGAAAAATCTTTTCGCACAATTTACGCCCCGTGACTGCAATTTATAAGCCGCGCATGATTTAACTATTTTCGCAATTCTGCACCAGAACACTGGTAGGGGCGACGTGATGCATCCCGAATTGCCAGTCAACAATAGACTCATTAAAATACTCTTACAGTTACACTATTACGGACATGAATGGTCTAGGGCCCTAATACGTGGTTTTCAAACTCATTTTTTCTGTTATTCTAAATGTAGGGAATGGAGAGTGTTGTCCAAAATATCAAGTGGACAGTATTACCAGCAGAGTTTCAAAGTGTATGTAAAATTTGGTGCAATTAGGAGGAACGGTGTAGATTTGTGATAAAGGGCCTAAAAGCAGGGAATGGAGTGGTCTGTCCGAAAATTAAAGTGGACAGTGTCACCCGCAGGGTTCCAAAAGGTAAGTATACAAAATGTGGTTGAGATCGGTGAAAAGGTGTAGATTTGTGCCAAAGGACCTAAATGCAGGGAATGGAGTGGTATGTCCGAAATTTCAAGCAGACAGTGTTACTCGTCGGGTTCCAAAGGGTAAGTATGTAAAATTTGGTTCAGATCGGTGAAACGGTGTAGATTTGTGCCAAAGGGCCTACATGCAGGGAATGAAGTGGTCTGTCCAAAATTTCATGCAGACAGTGTTACTCGCAGGGTTCCAAAGATTAAGTATACAAATTTTGGTTCAGTTCGGTGAAACGGTGTAGATTTGTGACAAAGGGCCTACATGCAGGAAATGGAGTGGTCTGTCCGAAATTCCATGTAAACATTGTTACTCGCAGGGTTCCAAAGGGTAAGTATACAAATTTTGGTTCAGATCGGTAAAAAGGTGTAGAATTGTGTCACAGGGCCTAAATACAGAGAATAGTTTGGTCTGTCATAAATGTCATGTAGGCAGTTGTACCCGCAGGGTTCCAAAGGGTAAGTATACTAATTTTGGTTCAGATCGGTGAAATGGTGTAGATTTGTGCCATCGGGAATAAATGCAGGGGAGGTGTAGCCTAATGCTACATAGCCTAAAATATTCCTCTTGAATCTGGCTATCATAAAAAAAAAGAATTTTTCGAATCCGACTGGTAGTTCCAGAGATTAGCGCGTTTAAACACACAAACACACACACAAACTCTTCAGCTTTAGTATATTAGTATAAATGCACATGAGAATTAAATTAAGTTGTTCCAATTCCTTATTTGAAACGTTAAAATAGATGTTAAATGCCGACGTTTCGAGACAACTGCTTGTCCCTTTATCAAGGTTTGCAATGAAAGAAGGAATGAGCAAACAATGGCATATAGCCTTCATAGATAAGATGTATAAGATAGGAAGCCATGTCGAAACAAAGAGTTACTCCATGAACTCCTGAGACCAAGAGGAAGTGGGTAATGAAACTATAGAGGGCAGCTATGATCTACTTAAGGAGTAACCATCACCTCTATTAAAGTTCTTATAGATATTCAGTTGTTTGTGTTTCCTGTAAAATTTCACTTTTGTCACATGTCACCTTTTTGCATATGCCACTTCAATTATACACTGGGGCGAAACACTGGCAAACCAGTTTGACCTTGCCAGATCAATATTTCGAAGTATGTAATTATCTTTGAAATGTGATGCGCAGACTATAGAAAGTCACCACTAATCTCAGTTTATACGGGGAACGTTGACCTGTCGATCACTCAGCTCTAGCTTATTGCAGACATAATAGAAACAAATCGGGTATCTAAATTAGGGAGCCCTTGTGAATGACATCACGGCCTTCAAATAGAACAACAGAAGTATTATATGATAAACTGATTGACGAAATAATATTTCAGACCTAGATGACATACGAGTGGCATTCAAAAATGTAAGTTACACATAATTATGGAGGGTCAATTAACTTTCATTGAGTAACGAGAGTGAAAAGTGACGATGATACATCACATTATTTTGATGTAGCAACCGAATATCTTGAGATCCGCGTTCGATTCACGGCTCTTCCAAGAAATTTAATTTGGTCTGAGGGCTGGAACTAGATGCACTCAGCCCCGTGATGTAGAACTTGTTGTTGTCGATTAATTTGAGGGTCTTGGGTGTGTGTAGAATTTGTCTGATAACTTGTGTCTCTGTGGTGTCTGTAGTAGTAGATGTACAACTGAGAAGAGGTGGGTTCAATTCCCAACTCAGCCATCCTGGAAATGGTTTTCCACTTCTACTCGAGACAAATGCCGGGATAGCTTCTAACTTAAGACTACGGCCGCCTATCACCTTATCTTAGGCTCAGTTACAAATACACTACTACAGATACCACAATAACAAAGGTTATCAGATAAGTCCTACATCCATATTCACCCAAGTACACGCGGATGAATGACCACGATGTCCAAGCCTCCAAGTGGATTAACAAACAAACAACGATCTGAACGTTCTTCCAATGCTTCAATTTCCTGACGACAGAAATCTGCTCTTTGATCCTGGAGCCATTGGAGAACCGTGTTTGAACTTGTTCATTGATGGCAAATCTTTTTTCCATCCGTGTTCATTCTACTATGTAGATGAACTGGTTAGAACTCTTGACCATTATGTAATGAGATTGCTTATGCCACGGGCGGGAAACTTACAGTAGATTACCACGTGGCCATCGTTATTTTTTGTTTGGATACGAACTCAAGAATAATATTTACAGAGCAAAACAATTGAAAGGTGCCTAGTAAGCACGTGGAAGCTCATGATCTCTATCATGTTGGCCCTGCACATAAACAAATGACTAGCGGCTTGTTCGACAATAATATTAGAGAATCATCTTTTAACGTGGTCATAGTTCTGTTCCCAATAACATTACCGTATTGTTATTATTCAAATGAGGTATAATTGCATTT
Source organism: Meconema thalassinum (assembly GCA_946902985.2). NCBI lineage: Eukaryota > Metazoa > Arthropoda > Insecta > Orthoptera > Tettigoniidae > Meconema > Meconema thalassinum. Next base: position 1,121,483,177 of record OX336389.2, on the reverse strand, counting down.
GTTTGTGTAGCTAGTTGAGGGATTATTTTATGTAATGTTGTTGATCGTATTAAATCAGAGTGTGATTCTGATGAATGCTATCTATATCCAGTGGCGAAGTTGGAGGGGAATCTTTGAGCCATAGAATACCCATTTCACTCTCAAGGAATATGCACATTTAAATTTACCTATTTTTCATCGGCATAGGCAAAATAAATCTCTAGTATTCGGTATTATTATCTGTATCCATGGTGGGATTGACGCCAGCTTCTCAGCGCGCGACTGAGCAGCCAGTGATTCTCCTTTGAAACAGGCTCACATCTCTGTGGGTAGAGAAGGCAATTGCACATGCGCCAAGCAGAATTTCGATATCTGACCAACGCTGAATGCGTTAGCAGAGAGGCTCGAAGCAGGGCATTCGTGAGGCGGGCGGTATTTCAGCGCGTCATGTTCGTTTGTGAGTTTTAAAACATGGATCAGTGTAGTGATTTAATAGTGTATTTAAAATCAAGACCATTTTCTTCGTTGCCCTATGAAAGGAAATGTGCAGTGAAAGAGAGAAGACCAAAACCTCATCTAAATATTGTACAGAGTGATAAACATCAGTCACGTAAATTCCAGTCTCAGTGGTATGAGCAGTATGAATGGTTAACAGCAATTATAACGACGGGCACAATGCATCGTTATGTTTGTATTCTATTTGGTGGCGATAGTGAAGGAGTGAAAATGGAATTGCGTGTATTAAAAATGTTCAGCGTAGAGCACGAAAGCATCAAATTTCTAAGAAACATATTCATAATTGAGAACGATATCATCCTCAGGGACAACACAGAGTGAAAAACGCGACGACTGAAGTGTATCTACAATTTATTAAAAAAAACTTGACGAGCCTTACAGTAGTCGCATATAATGTGTAACATCTGACATAGAAGAAACCTCACGTGAAATACACCGGTATTTTATAATATTATTGGCACAAATATTAATCTATTGTAAAAGGGAGTGTTTTACAGATATTGTAGTTTATAATACGGAACTCATTTTATTAGATGATTTGTAGCTTCCACCAGCACTAGCCTAAATAAAGAATACGATATGGATGAACTAGATTAATAGACGCGACACCGCTCATAACCTTAAATTCCTTATAAATAGGCCAACTTGCGAATAAATGCAATGTGCACAGCAGTAGATCATGAAAGGCATGCCCAGTTCCCGGACCTCTTGATTCACAGTCCAACACGTAATTTCATATGGATTCTGTTAAAATGATAAGCAGCAGAGTATCAAAAAGGCAGTGCGAGAACAATCAAGAAGGCAGTGCGAGAGTAGAAATATCAAGTAGGCAGTGAAGAAAAAAAAACAGAGTCTTGGAATTGTTATGTATTATTAGTGTGTAAATAAATAAGATTTTTGAGTGTGGATGAATGTCCAGGAGGGATACGATCCAGCTGGCAGTGCGTCTTACACACTTTCGTCCCATTTTTCAAAATCACTCCCACAAAAATATCCAGCAACCGAGTGGAAAGATGTTACACATCAAAAACTATAAGGTATGAACTTCAGAATAACCAGTTGCATGAATGTAGCTTCGCCACTGTTTATATCCTATATTTCCATGCTATGGATGAAAGTATTGCTCTGATGACCTCCTCACGGTTCATTGCACCTCAGAAAGCAACTAAACTGCCTTAAAATATGGTATTGATCCCAAATACAGTATGGTACATATAAGCAATGCAAAACAACAAACAAGCCCTACTGATTATTTTGCAAGAAGGTTGGTGAGGGAGGGGTGTGAAATTTGGAGGTTATGCTAACATAATGTTACGAATAGCAGCATAGTTCACATTTATTATAAAACAAAGTTGGGACATTACAAAGATCGATTCTCATATACTCCCACACTCTCTATAACTTAAAAAGTAGCACATAAAACCGCGAATCATCCATCTAAAATAGCAATGCTACCAACATTGTGGAACAAAACTAGTGAACAGATCTAAGATTCCGCAGGCGCATTGCCTCCTAACATTACAGATTCTGTATTTCTTCGTTGTAATACAAAAATCAGTTAATTAATGCAATCAATAATGATCTATATTCGTGATAACTATCGTTCACTTTCATTGCATAAGTTGGCACTTCGAGTTGGCAAAACCCTCCTAGACCATTCAGTCAGTTATATTCTTTGATTCCATGATAGTCAGTTCTTGCATCTAGGAGGCGTTGGAATTCGCCATGTGCGCGGCGTTCGTACCCAAACATTACGTCATCACCTTGTCATCTAAGAATCTCAGATCTACGCAAGAGTCCATACTCTGTTATTATAAATGCTCCTTGGCACTGCTACATTCATACAATAAGGCTAGCTCAAGGAAAGGGGTATGTTGAAAGAGCAAAACGTTCACTTTGGCTGAGGTACAGGGTTTCGCCGAAGTTCGACCCTAAGGGAGAATGGAAGGTGTCGAACCTTTGTCAAATGACTGGGATTTATTCATTTATTGATTTATTGATGTCAGTTCGCTTGCGACAATGCATCACAACAAGCGTTGAAATTCCAGGCTATTGTTTCGCTTCCTAGTGGACATTACTGCCTCCTAACATTATAACTCGACAAAGATAAAACACGGCAATAATATCGCCACAAAGTAGTTAGTTTGAGTGTTCAATTCTATATATTCGTTTCCCGCAACATATGTTGTACTGTGAATTGTCACGAACTAAGTGAATAATAACAGCCGCGTTAACTTGAGTGCTTGGCGCCATCATGTTTCTGTGTTAACCCAGACTTCTGTCAAACTGTTCTTGTTTGAGTCTTCAGTTTTCCTGAGCTAATCGTTTCATCTCTACATAGCTACCACACCCTACATCCGAGGCAATCTGTTTAACATATTCTATCCTTGGTCTACCCCTACAGTTCTTATCCTTGACCCTTCCTTCCATAACTAAGTTTCCTAATCCTGGGTGTCTTAGTATGTGTCCTACCAACCACTTCATTACCAGAATGGCTTCAACAGTTCACAGAGAAGATGCATTATTTAAAAATAAATGTTACAATATCAGCGGGAGGCGGCAGCTGCACGAAACCGGACCATACATCGCTTAAACTGCTAAGTGCACAATCCACAAAAACCTGACCATTTATTAACAATCACATAATCACACTAAGCAAGCAAACTAAAATTGTGATTTTGTATGATGTTATAGAACTTCTAAGTAAGGACAAATACGTGACTTTCCAAATCCTGAAATTCACAAACAATATGGTGGCGAAGCGGTTTTCAAATATCTAAAATAACTTTTCTATCGATCTAATCACCCGAGTGCCATGACATTTCGCACAGTGAATCTTTATTTAGAGCTTAGTGTCGAGACATCTAATGGTGTACAATTGTTTTCAAAAAATTAAGATGGCGCCTGTTCGAAATTTTAAAACCTTATTTTGTTCATACTGTATCTCGAATGTTATTCAGGCGATTGCTGAGATGATTCGTATCATGAGCTATAATAATAATCATTATATAAGGGCACTACATTCTATAGCTTATTTTTTTCGTAAATCATAGAAGCCGTGCATTTGTTTGTTCTAAAATTGTATACCATTGGTTCGTCACAGAAAGATGCCACCTCATGGAAGGAGTCTTAATCACCGACATTGAAACTATATCTATTCTAGCACATAACTTATGTTGGTGTTGGTGAAGACATACGTCATGAACCATGGAAAATCCTCTTGATAGGCAGGAGAGATTTAATGGAAAAGATCAGTGGGATATATGAAAATAGGCTATTTAGTTCTTCACGGAACTACCTGTTAATAGTGCAAAATGTGTGACAACAAGTTTAATAATAATAATAATAATAATGTTATTGGTTTTACGTCCCTTTTAACTACTCCGGCTTTTAGAGATGCCAAGGTGCCGGAATTATGCCCCGAAGGGGATCTTCAACGTGCCAGTAAATCTACTGACACGGACCTTCGCATTTAAGCACCATCAAATGCCAACTGACTGCGCTTGGAATCGATTCTGCAACCTTGTGCACAGCAGGTGAGAACGTTACCGATAAACCACGCAGCCAGTCAACAAGTTTAATTCGTTACATTATGGAAACGTGTCCATCAATTCGCAATGACAAGTAGTTACGTGAAGAACTAAATAGCCTATTTTCATATATCCTACTAGTCTTTGCCATATAAAACTCTCCCGACTATTAAAAGTCAACCTCCTGGTGTAACAGCTAACGTTCTTGGCTGTCGCCCCGGAGATCCGGGTTCTATCTCCATCTCTGCCAAGAAATATAATTCCGGTATGAGGGCTGGAACAGGATTCGTACACCTAGCCTCGTGAAGCAAAAGCTGATAAGAGGAGGGTTCGATTCCAACCTTAGCCATCCTGGAAGTGGTTTCTCACTCACACTCCAAGTAAATGCCAGGTGGTTCCTAAATTAAGGCCACGGCCGCCTCCTTCCCAATCCTCGCCAGAATTACAAATACATACACAACTACAAACATATTATCAGACAAATTATATATATATACACCCAAGTACACGGGGCTAAATGGCCAGGATTTCCAAGTCCCTCAAATAAACAACGAATCAACCAACGCAATAATCTTCATCTACTGGTAGCCTACATAACTCTATTGCCTACATATAGAACAATCCAACATGGCGATCATCCGAAATAATTCACCGGGTCTCCATATGCATGAATCTATTTCAGCAATCGAACTGTGATTTTGTATGTTGATAGAGGCCATTAATACACGTTCACTTATGGGTTTCTTCAAAAACCTGTAGAGTACAAAACCAACATGGTAGCGACTCGAAATTTAAATATTTAAATATATTTTTCTTGCGACTTAATCATCCGAGCACTGTGAAACTCGGCACTGTATATCTTCATACAAGGCTTAATATATCGACGTCTAATTTAATTCATCGATTATGAGAACTTCAAAATGACGGCTGTGCAAATTGTTTAAAATCACGTTTTTATTTCTCGTATCCTAAACAAGTGATAGAAATGTACTGTAAGTAGTTATAAGGAACCACCTTTAAAATACTAATCTGCTGGCATATAATTATACAGCCCATATATAAACAATCCATTATGGTGTCCATACGATATAGCCTATCACCGGTTCACAACATTTCCGAAACAATTTAAGCTATAAAACTGAAATGTTGTATGGTGATTACATGTATGTGACTGAAAATCTTGAGAAAAACACAAGAACAACATGGCGGCCAAGTGATTTTCAAATATTTCAAATTACTTTTCTGGTGATCTAATTACCCGAGAGCAATGAAACTTTTCACAGCGAATCTTTATTCAGAGCTTAGTGAAAAATGAAAATCCACAGCCTGCTTCCAGTCTCCGACCGGGTCAGGAATGGAATGAATGAAGCCCCCATCTAGCGGCGAGGATATGAACTGTGCCGGCTGCCGAGGCCTGACGCACTCCTCTGGGGCAATGATTAAATGAATGACAGATGAAATGAAATGTTAGTGGAGAGTGTTGCTGGAATGAAATTTTGACAGGGAAAACCGGAGTACCCGGAGAAAAACCTGTCTGCCTCCGTTTTGTCCAACACAGATCTCACATGGAGTGACCGGGATTTGAACCACGGACCCAGCGGTGAGAGGCCGGCGTGCTGTCGCCTAAGCCACGGAGGTTGATTATTCAGAGCTTAGTATGATGTTGAATTATTTTCAAAATTCAAGATGGCATCAGTTCGAATGTTTTTATTTTTATTTCTTGTATCCTATTTCAAGCCATCGAAGAGAATATTATTATTATGGGCTATTATAATAATCATTATCTAATGGCACTTAATTCTATAGATTACTTTTCGTAAATCATAGAAGCCGTGCATTCGATGTTTCTTAAAATAAACTCTCGTGACTCGTTACAGAAAGATGCCACTCGCAGGATGAGTCATAATCACCGATACTAAAAGTTGTATATTTTAGCACATAATTTCTCAATGTATGGTGTTGGTGGAGACATTGGTTGTGTGCCAAAAGCTATTTAGTATATCACATGTTCATCTAGTGGACCATTTAGCGCTATAAGATTGCTATAACGGATTCGAAGATGTTGTGAGCCGGTAAAATATTTCACGTGGCCGCCATATTGGATTGTTTTAAATGTAGGTCATAAAGTTATGTATCAGTAGATACATTTCATAACAGTGTTCAATTTGTAAATTTTCACCCAGACCGCTACATGAGGGTACAAGAACTAAAAACTTTTTAAAAAATCGCACTGCTGTCATCTTGAATTTTTTCAACATTTGAGTTATAATAGACGTCAGTATATTAAACTACATATCAATATTTACTGTGCCAAATTTCACTTCGGTGGAATGGTTAAGTCGACAGAAAAGTTCGTCTAAATAATTGAACTTCGTGTGATCACCATGTTGGTTTTGTTTTTGAAGGTTTCATTTGTGAACTTAGCCTACTTCTGCCGTCAGGATAGATTTCAACTTCATTGTTGCAATAGTTTCCGAGATATTGAGAACCGGTGAAATATTTCGCGCGGCCCCATTGTTCAATTAGTGACACATTGAAATTTGAAAGGATCAGCGAGATCGGACGAGGCAGTAGTAAGTCGTTACCAGGTTCATTGAAATTGCTCCAGCTAATCAGAATTTATTAGGGACACACACACGAGTACATGCATGCACGAATACAGACAAAACGTTATTTCGTAAGTCCATATTTCATATGATCAAAAAAGGCTTGAAATAATCGAGTGCTCAGTGTAGTAACTACATTTTGTACATATTTTGTAAACATAAAGTTTCTGTACAAACTGTTAGAAAATACCGTCCCTGCACATTACTGAAGTTGAAAATGGAAACCATAGAAGATCATTTTAAGGGCAGCTGACCGTGGGGTTCAAACCCACTCGTCTCCAAGTCCGGCGACAGCTTGGCCCCTTGGCTTCGCGCTTTACCGCGCGTAGCTACTCCGCCAGTTTATACATTATTCTCACTTAGAAAATCAAGAAAAGATTTGTCAATGTGAAATCTGTCTGCAGCTGTGTTTGTGTTGCTAACAGAGATATATGTAGTAAGTGTATTTTTTATTGACAGTACTCGCGGGAGCTGGCTGAGTGGCTGCTGGAACTGGTTCGCAAACCTGACCCCCCTACAATATGCACACGTAAGAGGAATTCCGAACTCATCAACTCCCTTCTTGGTCTGCCCAAAGTTCTCAATGATGCTGGAAAGAAGTGAAATCAGGTTAGTGAAGCTGCAAACATTTATCTCTGAAGAAAGAACAGGGCACGTGTGATTTTCTCAGGAATACCTTGTTACAGTAACCTTCTATAACGGTGTGTTATTCAGAAAGTTCTTATTTGAGAAGAGAAAAAACCCGTTCAGGCTTTAACTCCAGAGAAGGGATCCTACGTGTGTATGAAGTGGAGTTTACATGAGGAGTGCCCACTCCTTATTAGACTGCAATACTGTGCCCCTCGTACTCAGCTCAACTCACTGCTGGCAAGAGTTGCCATATCTGCAGTCATGTGCTCTAGTGATGTAGTTCATTCATTCTATTTCATACAAGAGTAACGGAAAAATGAAAATATAACAGGTGTAGTGTGGAGTGCTTAAGGTTAAGTACTCCTACCATATGCGGAGATGGCAGGTTGACGGGGAGGTATGAGAAAATAGGGAGAGCTCGGAGAGCAAGTTGAGAGAGCTAAGAGAGCAAATTGTAAGGTTGAGACCTGTACACAATTTGAAAAAGGAAATAGGCCTATATTTTATCATAATTTTGTAGCAGCAATAACTAGAGAAAAACATGTTAAATTAGAGCACTAAGAATTAATAGTAGTGCCCAGATAAGAGCTAATAAGGACTACATTGAATTTAATAGCTCTATTGAAAACAGAAACTATGGGTGGCCCCATTCAATGATCAGAAAGAATGCAATTCAATCTCTTATAAAATTACAAATGACTAGAATGGAGGCATCACAACATCTAAAATCAAGGATTACATTGAATAAAAGAGGGGCCATGCGGCTGTACAGGAAGTATAGTTAGTTAGCCGTGGTCGTTATGGCATAGCTGCAGGCAGTCACTCACATCCGGGAGGCGAGGAGATTCGAATCCCCCCACCGGCAACCTTGAAGATGGTTCCTGTGGTTTCCCATCTTCCTTCCAGGCAAATGCCAGGGTTGGTCCCTAACTATAGGCCACAGCCGCTACCTTCCAATTCCTCATCCTTACATTTACACTTTCCTCCACAGACAACACTCCACACGCAACGGTACTTGTAGCTCACCCCATGGGTGTCTGCATAGACGTAGTTACAAACTCTGGCGAGCCGAACATGTCCTCGGACACTTCCGGCACTAAAAGCCATACGCAAAAAAAAACGAAGTATAAAGTGCAGTAGCACTATTGCATATTTGCAGCAAATTTCAGCAGAAGTTAAGCAATTATAAATTGATAAATTGTGCGAGCCTGTATAACCAGAAGCCCTTAAGAGAAAAGTATATTTCTAAGAAATGCATCAATGAAAAACTCCAACAAGAGATAAATTATTGCTTTTAAAAATGCCACCTTGATTGGTATGATTTAACAAAAAAAAAAGCTCATCTAGATTTACATTGTTCCAATTACTTCTGAAAACCAAGAAAACACAGCAATTATCTGTCAAATAATGTTACGAAGTCGATGCACATTGGTCGTTGAATAGCGTTGAATTGGTGCACTTTTGCGTGATAGATACATGTAGGCTATTGATTTGCGAGGAATTAATTCTTGACTAGCTAGCCAAACATTAAAAGAACGTTCTTTTGTAGTTCGTGCGAAGAGTGCAGAAGACGTAATCTCGAAGCACAATCCCATTCTTGTTGGTTTGCGGTAGACGAAGTCAGAGAGAACTGTTGGTTTGACAGCTGATAGTGTGAAGAATGACCAGGCAGCCACTCGAGTTGCTGGATGAGGAAGAAGAGAGTGCAGTTCAAAGGCAGTCCAAGCAGTGAAGTAATGTGAGGCCCAGTTTTTTGTAGAACAAGTACATAAGGCCTTAAGTAACCTTCACCCAGAACATCTCAGAGAGGGGTGAGGATCATAACGTAACCATCATGTGTTGACAGATGAAGAGTGTAGTAGATTGATGAAATAATCAAGCGTAGAGGCGACATGAACCTAATATTACCTGGTGACATACTAGGATATTGACTTAAGATATCGATAATCAATCATAACTAAAGGAGGGGGAAAATAATAATTTAATTACCTCTAAATCATTAGAGAGAAGAGAAAACAAACAACGTTCTCAGGTCAGTGGCGTATAAATCCAAATAGAAAGGAGGGCAAGATAAGCTAGGTATGACATTTTCAAACCCCAACGGACAACAAAAGAAAACTTACGATGCGCAGTATATTCACGAGCGAACATACTGGGGTAGGAGGATGGACAGAGTAGAGAAGGAAATCTCAGAGAAAACGAGAATGCAATTAGAGCGGTAAGGGCCAATCATGGAAATTCTGTAGGTCGAGTACGTTGACCATTGATTGTATGAATTGTTACCACACGCACTGTGTTATCCCGGGCAGAATGACATTAAGTTAGACATGCGGAGGACTTGGATCTCGCAAAAGAACCAAATCACCGACCTTGACATTAGTACAGGAGCGTCGCCACATCCCCCTGACTTGAAGCAAGTCCAGGTGCTCAAGCTCCCAGTGCTGCGGCGCCAGAAACAGTTACACATTGATTCAATTTGTCATCACATAATAAGAAAAGTGCCATCCTGCCGGCGGTCAAATAGCAAAGGGGCGGGGGGAAGCACTAAAGTGTGACTGGGAGTCAAAGGAAGGAGATCAGACGGTTCATTAGAAGAAGGGGTTACGGGCCTAGAGTTAATCACACCCTCAATGGAAATTATTAAGCAATTTAATTCCTAATAACATAGAAAATGACACCAATAACCTTCTTAATGTGGCGTTTAACAAACTGGATTCCCATCTACCTCCATGATGTGGGGAATAATGAGGAATAAAATGCCAACGAAAATCTTAAGCAAAGAAAAAATGAGATTTGTTCAAGACCTGAAGGAGGTGTAAGAACACTTTTCCATCAATTCGATGCCCAGAAAAACTTCTCGTGGGATGTCTCACCTAGCGGCGTAATGAGAGAAAGCAGCCCAAAAAATAAGATGTTGAGGCATTTGTGACAACCTCGATACCGCATGTAACTAATAGCACCAGTGACCATGCATATGAATAGACAAACATACAATTTCCTTAAAACCCTTCTTTTATATCATGTGGCGAATCTCTCATATAAATCAATGGGACGTTTGCGTACCGTACATGTTGGAAGGGACAGCCCTGATGGTCCAAGCACTCAAGGCTGGTGGGAAGCAGCCGCACACTCCAGTCAGCATATACGCCCCACCACGCGACTACTTCGAGTGCCGCAGGGATGTCGAGCTCCACCAGCCGTCATGCCTTTGTACCAGGTTGTCAAGTACGATTTCTGAGCCTTGAAGTTCAACCTGGCGGATGATTTTCCTCACGTTATCCTTTTATAGTGCAACGATTGCGTCCACAAAGTTTCAAGATAGGTTTCGACCTGTCTTACCTGATACTTCCCTTGTGAGATGAAGGCTTAGCAATCCAAGTCAAAATGATAGAAGAGTAAGTCCATAAAATTATGGGAAAGATTTTAATCTTGAGACGTTGCAATAATGTATGAACTAATTCAGAAGCTAATAAAGCAGAGCATAGTTCCAAGCGAGGAAGAGAAATACTCTTAACGGGAGCTAATTTAGATTTGGTCAAATCGGGAGGAAAAGGAAGATGACTTGTTCCAACAGACAAGGTAAGCGCAACAGCCATACGTTTTTTTATAGCTATCGGCAAACACATGTAACTCAAAAACAACGCAATATTTATCTTGTACCAACAAGCGAAGGACTGTGATAGTGGAAAAATCAAGTAGACTGTTACGTTAGTTAGACCATTCTTGCATTAAGTGATGCAGGACAGGTTCATCCCAATCAGATTTTAAGGACCACAGATCTTGCATAAAAATCTTAGTAATTGTAATAATAATAATAATAATAATAATAATAATAATAATAATAATAATAATAATAATAATAATAATAAGGGCATCAAATTGTAATGGATCAAAACGTTTTGCAAAGAATTTGCCTTTTAGTGCCAGACAGTCATCTAAAAATGAAACCTTTCAAGAAAACACGTCAGCCTTTGTTCACCAGTGTATACCCAAAGCGTTGCTGGTTTTACTGTCGGAAAATAATTCAACGGATTTATCTTCTGCTTGACTTTGAGAGAGATTACGTAGGAATTCCTTAGAATTGAAGTTCCACTCTAAGTATGGGAAAACCACCTCCCTGAAGCAGACACACTAAATATTGAGATACAAGAATAGCGTCCTCCATATTATTGAAGGAATGAAGAAAATCATCAACACACAGCTTACAGGTGATGTAAGGGACCATCTTGAGTCGTTAGCAAACAGTATGTAGCCTATAGGCAGAAGGTTTGAGACCGTAAGTTAGGGTTTTAAGGCGAAAGATTTTAATAGGCTTGTTGCATCCATCACGTCAAATAATTCTCTGCAGGTCGTGTTGTTCCGGAACGAATCAAATTTGGCGATACATCTGTTTGATGTCCGCTATAACGCTGATTGGGAAAAGGCGGATATTCAATAATATTCAAGAAAGATTCGCTTGTATTGCAGGACCGGCATAACGAGTACCATTGAGTGTAATGCCGTTTGAATCAGAAGCAGAACCATTGAACACTACATGGATATTATCCTTATTTTTCCAAACAGGATGATGATTCCAGTAAACAATTTCCTTATTGAGTTGAAGTTGTTGTTGAGTCTTTTAACTGATTTGATGCAGCTTTACATTTGCCTCCCTGTCTTGAGCTAATCGTTTCACCTCTACATAACTACCACATCCTACTTCCGAGGCAATCTGTCTAACACATTCTAACCTTTGTCTACCCCTACAGTCCTTATCCTCGACCCTTCCTTCCATAGCTAACTTTTCTATTCCTGGGTGTCTTAGTATGGGTCCTTCCAACATATCTCTTCTCTTCATTAGTAGTCGCCAGAAACATGTCTCATCCCCCACTCGGCTTAATACCTCTTCATTTGTTACTCAATCTACCCATCTGATTTTCATCATTTTCCTGTAACACTCCATTTCAAATGCTTCTACTCTCCTCTTTTCTGCTGCGTTGACAATCGTGGTTTCACTTCCATAGAGTGCTACGCTCCAGATAAAGACTTTCAAAAATTACTTTCCAATACCTAAATCTATATTTTGTTGTCAACAGATTTCTTTTCTACAGAAATGCTGTCCTTACCTGAGCCAACCTACTTTTTATATCCTCTTTGCTTCGTCCATCACTGGTTATTTTGCTTCTTAGCCTTTCACCTGCCAATTTGACGTCAATAGGGGTTTCTGATTTATTTTGGCTGCATTCCATTATTTCTGTTTTACATTTATTGATTTTCATCACGAATTCCTTCAAGTCGGAGTCTATACAATTTAAATATTCAATCAAATCCTCTGGTAACTCGGCTAAGATGACAATGTCATCAGCAAATCTCAGAGTTGAGATTATTTCTCCTTGAATCTTTACACCTACTTAAAATGCCTTTATTTATGTGATTAAAAAGTTGGAAAGTAAGTGATAAAGTTTCCAAAATATGTTCTTAGATTTGCACTACGTTATTCGAGAATATAGTTGATCGTCCAGCTGCTTAAAAAATGAAGTGTCGGATTTTTTGGCGATGCACGTTTCACGTATTTTGCTTCCGCAAATGCATAGCTTCCCCTACGGGTTTTCAAATGTTGCAAAATACTACAATTACGTCAGTTCATAAAACGTCGACAAACTCCCTCACAAAACGGTTCAAAGTAACTGTTCACACTTTTGGGGCGCATCGTATTCCTTGAAATGATAACACCACACGCACAGGTTGTGTCTTATCCAAGTTTCACAGACCACTGTAACTTCAGGAAAATTTTCCAGTCAAGGTACGGATTCATGGAGCGGCAAAGGAAGACACTTAATGAGTCTGTCGGCTCCAGGCCCCTGTTGACATTAATGATCTGTGAATTCCTGTCTTGAAATAAAATACAGAGGCAAGGGTGCACTGACGGAAGAGTGAAGATAATTGCTAGAGTTGCCAAGGATCGAAAATACGGACAGAATACATGTAGAACATACAGCCGAATATAGGAAATATGCATTTATGAATAAATAAGCCAGAATGCATTTAATTAAAAAACGGCAAAAATATGTACCGGTAAATGAATAAATAATATTAGTAAAATAAGAATTGTTTAAGCATATGTCTATCCAGGCCTTACTAATGACTAAAACAATCCACTCGTATCCTGTTTCCTTTGTACTTCCTTCCACTGATTGACGTATCTGTGACAATTCGGTAAGGATGCACCACAAAGAGACACGGCGTCAAAAAACGCAAAGTAACACAAATAAAATTTACAGGAATTTAAACTCTACAGGACAACAAATTTGTCACCCCCTGGAGACATCATTCTAATATAGCCTTGATAAAAGACAAGTTTCTGTAGGTATGCCATTTCTAGATGAAGCCAGCCACTGACGATAAGATACCGTAGTGCCACCGATGTGCGGGGATCCTGATTCCCGCATTTCACTCACTGTTCAAAATACGGGAATCCTGTACCAATTTTGCAAATCGGTACATGTTCATCTTGTCTTCGAGACGCAGCAGGAGGTCCCGGCCTGGCCGGATTATCGTGAGAGCATACACCAGGGCTCTTCTGAGAATTCCATTCACCAAGTTGGCACCTGGCTACTGCTGAAATGGGATCGCCACACCATCCTGCCAGGATTTGTGCCTTTGTGTGTGCTGTCACCTAAAGATTTATCGTAAATGGAAAAGAGGGATAAGTCAAGCTTTGATCCGTGAACTTTTGAAAGGTGAACATTTACTGTCAGCTTCGTTCGCCAAGCTCTTATTCTGAGAAAGATCTTACAAAGGACATTGTGTAACACCTCGACTCCTAGAAGGTTTCTACGCAGTAACCTGTATGGGCTGATATTCTATTGTACCCACTCAAGACCTTGAACTCTGGCTTTGTTTTGGCCGGTTGTGCTACTGGTCGCAGTTGGTGCTACTGGAGGGTTGTGGAGGGGGATACGCTGATATACTAGGGTGAAATCTGTGACTCGAGGAACAGTACGAGAGGGAGCTTGGTGACGGAAGGACTTAAAAGCGATCGCCTCCGGGGGAACTAGAGCCAGTTCCTCCGGAGGGCTGAAAATAAGCAGGTGGTATGAACTTTTTTTAGAAGGGGCAACCTTTCGGTGGAACACAAAACTGTGTCATTTTGCTATGTCGTTAAGGCCATGTGACGATGGACCGTATTTTGAGCGGACTGACATTATTATTTTTAGTATGTAATATTTTGGAAGGGTTGGTACGATTTGAGTGGTACCTTTATATGTAATTACCGCGGAGTGGATTATTATTGCCCTATTTCCCGTTAGCTGGATGGGAACTTTGTGGGTTTTAATTCTTGGTCAGACAGCCTTGACGGGACGGTCAATGCTGGACTGTGGAGGTTGTCAGACCTTTCCGTTCCACTAAGGGGCGTTTCAGTTGTTTGACGCAGCATTGTTTTTTGAGAAGGCATTGCCTTTCTCATGTTGTTTTCTTTTTTTTTTCTTCTTTTTCCGGATCCATTTTGAAATTCATGTTTTAACCTCAAATGTAACTGAGAAACGTTGCCAAGCGGGCAAGTGTCTGGTTTGTTTAAACTAAGTCATTCATTTGTGTTTAATTAGATCATATTTGTCAGTTAGTTAATTAAGTGGTGGAAGGCTGTCTCTTGTAATTGTTTTATTTTACTGCTCAATACATGTTAGCTTATTTCGATTTGTCATGTTATTTATTGCATGAAGTCACTAGGAAGATTATTCCCCTTTTCATTCTTCATCTTTGGCAGGGTCAATTTAATACGGCCTGCTGAGGTAGGTATCCAGCGTTCCACTCAACAAGCTGGTCTTGACACATGTTTCGTCCCGCCTTATCTTTTCTCCTAATTCAAACCGGGGATGTTCTTGAAAACCACGAAAATTTGGAACATTCACTCCTAGGTTTTATTTGCTGTGAACTCAGCTGACCTAGTGAGTAATTAAATTAGCCTTTTCATGTGTTTTTTTATTATTAATTCTGGGTGTGGTAATGTCATGTGATCATTTATTTTAATATGCTAATATTATTATTATTATTATCATTTGGCTAATAAACAGGGTAAGGGGGGATGAGGCTACTGTTACAATGGTAGCAGAGCGTGGTTTCCCCATTTGGTTATTGTTCTCGTGGAAGGTAGTTGCTGTTTTCTGTCGTTCGTCGGATGGCCACCGTGGACGGTTAGGGGCAGCGACTGGTGAAATGAGACAGTGGCTTTTGATATTCATTATATTTTTATATGTGTCACATACCTGAGACGATCCATATGGTTTGATTATGGTATGTTGTGTTTGTTTTAAAATGTTTTGGTGTTTCCTAAATGTGTTCTGTTTTCCTACGGTACTGCGTGAGGCCATCAAAGTAAATGTAAATTCATTTTTGAGTATGTTTAACTGTTTTGGAAGGGTACCAGTGAGTTCCCCTTTGCATTGTTTCTATTTTTATGGTGTTGCCCATAAAATTTCAGGGAATTTCGGTGGGAAAATATCTGAAATTTTGTAAATATTATGGTTTCTGGATGTTTTAGTCAAAAATTGATTGATATAAGTTGATTTAGTTATTCTTGCTAAGTATTGTAGTGAACTTTCAATTAAGCTTGTTAACGTCAGTCATATCGTATAGTTGGTTGCCCCTTTCGTGTGATTTTAATACTTCAGTGGACCTTTAATTATGCCCTGAACACTATCTCCTTGCGTAGAACCTTGTTTGAGGCCTCAAGTATCCCTTGTGACATGAAAGACTCTTATGTGAACTTCGATGGGACACTAATGCTACGTGTAAATTCCATTGTAACAGTAGCCTCATCCCCCCTTACCCTGTTTATTAGCCAAATGATAATAATAATAATAATATTAGCATATTAAAATAAATGATCACATGACATTACCACACCCAGAATTAATAATAAAAAAACACATGAAAAGGCTAATTTAATTACTCACTAGGTCAGCTGAGTTCACAGCAAATAAAACCTAGGAGTGAATGTTCCAAATTTTCGTGGTTTTCAAGAACATCCCCGGTTTGAATTAGGAGAAAAGATAAGGCGGGACGAAACATGTGTCAAGACCAGCTTGTTGAGTGGAACGCTGGATACCTACCTCAGCAGGCCGTATTAAATTGACCCTGCCAAAGATGAAGAATGAAAAGGGGAATAATCTTCCTAGTGACTTCATGCAATAAATAACATGACAAATCGAAATAAGCTAACATGTATTGAGCAGTAAAATAAAACAATTACAAGAGACAGCCTTCCACCACTTAATTAACTAACTGACAAATATGATCTAATTAAACACAAATGAATGACTTAGTTTAAACAAACCAGACACTTGCCCGCTTGGCAACGTTTCTCAGTTACATTTGAGGTTAAAACATGAATTTCAAAATGGATCCGGAAAAAGAAGAAAAAAAAGAAAACAACATGAGAAAGGCAATGCCTTCTCAAAAAACAATGCTGCGTCAAACAACTGAAACGCCCCTTAGTGGAACGGAAAGGTCTGACAACCTCCACAGTCCAGCATTGACCGTCCCGTCAAGGCTGTCTGACCAAGAATTAAAACCCACAAGGTTCCCATCCAGCTAACGGGAAATAGGGCAATAATAATCCACTCCGCGGTAATTACATATAAAGGTACCACTCAAATCGTACCAACCCTTCCAAAATATTACATACTAAAAATAATAATGTCAGTCCGTTCAAAATACGGTCCATCGTCACATGGCCTTAACGACATAGCAAAATGACACAGTTTTGTGTTCCACCGAAAGGTTGCCCCTTCTAAAAAAAGTTCTTACCACCTGCTTATTTTCAGCCCTCCGGAGGAACTGGCTCTAGTTCCCCCGGAGGCGATCGCTTTTAAGTCCTTCCGTCACCAAGCTCCCTCTCGTACTGTTCCTCGAGTCACAGATTTCACCCTAGTATATCAGCGTATCCCCCTCCACAACCCTCCAGTAGCACCAACTGCGACCAGTAGCACAACCGGCCAAAACAAAGCCAGAGTTCAAGGTCTTGAGTGGGTACAATAGAATATCAGCCCATACAGGTTACTGCGTAGAAACCTTCTAGGAGTCGAGGTGTTACACAATGTCCTTTGTAAGATCTTTCTCAGAATAAGAGCTTGGCGAACGAAGCTGACAGTAAATGTTCACCTTTCAAAAGTTCACGGATCAAAGCTTGACTTATCCCTCTTTTCCATTTACGATAAATCTTTAGGTGACAGCACACACAAAGGCACAAATCCTGGCAGGATGGTGTGGCGATCCCATTTCAGCAGTAGCCAGGTGCCAACTTGGTGAATGGAATTCTCAGAAGAGCCCTGGTGTATGCTCTCACGATAATCCGGCCAGGCCGGGACCTCCTGCTGCGTCTCGAAGACAAGATGAACATGTACAGATTTGCAAAATTGGTACATCCTCCTCCTCCAAAGGAAGACGATGGGGGGATGATGAACAGGGTGATGGTGTCCAGCTGGTCTCTTGGCAGCTGAAGAGGCTACTCCAATCCCCGCCAGCGGACCTTGAAGTAGATCTCCTCGGGTAGAATGATGCCATGGGACCTAGATGGTACCTCCAAACTGGGCCCAGATTGGTAGTACACGGCCCACATAGTGACCACTGAAACACACATCAGAACAGCAGCGTATGGTATAAATACAGTTCCCTTAGAGGGAACAATCGTTCCAGGCCAGTCAACCAGCCCAAACAGCCGAAGTTATCCCAGGAAGGATAAAAAAATTTACACGTAGCATTAGTGTCCCATCGAAGTTCACTTAAGAGTCTTTCATGTCACAAGGGATACTTGAGGCCTCAAACAAGGTTCTACGCAAGGAGATAGTGTTCAGGGCATAATTAAAGGTCCACTGAAGTATTAAAATCACACGAAAGGGGCAACCAACTATACGATATGACTGACGTTAACAAGCTTAATTGAAAGTTCACTACAATACTTAGCAAGAATAACTAAATCAACTTATATCAATCAATTTTTGACTAAAACATCCAGAAACCATAATATTTACAAAATTTCAGATATTTTCCCACCGAAATTCCCTGAAATTTTATGGGCAACACCATAAAAATAGAAACAATGCAAAGGGGAACTCACTGGTACCCTTCCAAAACAGTTAAACATACTCAAAAATGAATTTACATTTACTTTGATGGCCTCACGCAGTACCGTAGGAAAACAGAACACATTTAGGAAACACCAAAACATTTTAAAACAAACACAACATACCATAATCAAACCATATGGATCGTCTCAGGTATGTGACACATATAAAAACATAATGAATATCAAAAGCCACTGTCTCATTTCACCAGTCGCTGCCCCTAACCGTCCACGGTGGCCATCCGACGAACGACAGAAAACAGCAACTACCTTCCACGAGAACAATAACCAAATGGGGAGACCACGCTAAACAATAGACACCACGATCCAACCAATTCACATACAAGCACCTAACCAAATTTCACCAAATAACTTCATCGCTACTCGCCAACGCATCCTAACAGTCTACAAACTCCCAAGAGTTCCTGTAGGATGACCAACCGAACTCAGGACACTAAGGTGATCACACCTATCCTGAGAACCAACTTACTACAGTTACACCAAGTGTTCAAAATTAAAACATCTTCTCAAAATCAAGATGCCATCTTCTAGGCACGGAACCCAACCAATATCAAACCAACAACAACTACGAGCCCGGTGCAGAGGCTACACTAATTCTACACCCAAAGCACATAGCTCAGCAGAATTAGACACAAATTCAAGTTGGTACCAACCAATTTTCAAGACATACCTAAACGAACGTGGCTCCACCATTTAAAAAAACACACAAATTACTTATAACGTTTACTCCCACACAGACAACAAACCACTTCCATGGTTCCATACACAGATCTACCTCACTACAATGAACACCCATAGGTGTCATGTGACACATTTCTACAAGCACAAGGTGATTAATATCCTCAAAACTTCAGATTCTCTAACCTAGCGGTCCTCGACATGCCACAGCATGCTCAAAATACAGAATTACAGGATCACAGATGTGATGGCATGATAATTTTTTTTAAAATGCACGGGGCGGTTACTCCCCCCCCCCCAAATTCACATGTTCTCCACCTTTAACATCTCGCACACACTGCATCATGTTCCACACACAGAATTACAAGGTCACTGAGGTGACAAAAATGATAAATTTTCAAAATGCACGGGGTGGTTAATAGTCCCCAAAGAAAATGCACCTTACACAGAACGAGAGTTAGCTCACCAACTAACAGATACCTCAAATTTCTCCAGAACAGGTACGACATCTCCAGTGCAACACTATCTCGATGCATAGAACAACTGACTAACGCTATAGCCTGGCTACCAGCTCGAAGCTGATGCTAATCGAACTTAATAATTTTTTTTCACACCCAAGTATACGGGGATACATGAACTATGATTCCAACTACAATCACATGAACGTTGTGACAATACCAGCAAGTCAGCAGTCTAACAGTATATACCGCAGATTACAAGTAACCTACTGACTAACCTAACCAGATACGTTTTCAACCGACAAGAGATTGCAATTCGAAGATTTTCCAGATCACTGATACAATTTCTAAAGCCCTCACGTCAGCAGCTGAACAACACAGCGAAATGAGCATCACTCTGAAGCATTACACCTTATTTCCACATAAAATCGAAATTTCACTACCAACCTAACAAAATTATCACCAAATTATCCAAAAAATTTACTCAAAAAATATCAACCACGAATACGATGAACAAAACTCAGCTAACAGAAGCATATCACAGCCTTTCTTGAGGATTACTAAAAATGACATAAGAGATTTGACTTCAGCGGAACAACTAGACCATCTCCCATCGCTCTGAACTTCATATCATCGCATTCACAGGAAATAGAACATCATAATTTCACCCTTTACACATCTCGAGTTTCTCGTTCACTAGCAGGTTTACAATTCGATATATGAGTCCTAAAAACACGTTTCCTAGACAGATCCTCTAATAACACTGTTACTTCAGAAGGAAAGGACAGAATCTCATAGGGGCCCCCATATTTTGGCTGCAGCTCCCATACATTTTCTAGAAGGATTAACATCGGGTGATTAAGCGGGACAGTCTAGGTTCAATATGGTGCCTGTGAGTCCGTCAAACCATGCAGGTATGTGGAAAGGGCTATTGTCATCCTAAAAATGATAGTGTTCACAACATTCTCATCATGTCTGTTTCGTAAAACGGAGTGGCCTGGTAGAGACAGCCTTCAGCTGTTATCGTACTACAAGTGGTCATAAATAAAATAAACCCAGTCTGGCACTATGGCTGTGTAGTCTGAGCCAGCAAGTCTCCATTTTCCTTATTTCGAGTGATGCAAGTCATGGAGTGCACCGATGGCCCAGTGTGTGTTGGGTGTAGTTTAAGTCAGAGGTGGTTCTTTGATTTCTGGGGCTGTCTTTGTACCATGACTTGGGCCCATGAACATGAACCAGGATGTTTATGACAACACTCGATAACCAAGAGTTGCCTTTTATTCATGATCTTCGAGATGAGAATGCTGTGGACACTCCCATTTTCCACGATGACAACAACCGTGTTCACATACTTGCACGCATAAATGACTGTTTGGACGAGCACGCAGGCACCGCGTCGAACCTAGACTGGCCCGTTTAATCACCCGATCTTAATCCCATAGAACATGTATAGGACTAAGCGGGTGAAACGTAGGGCCAGGATCCCCAAAAATCAGTGGCTCTACTAAAACACGGCATATTACCTACTCTGGAAACATGGTACTTGTTTGCTCACGAAACTTACTTTCGCGGATTTCGAAAAAGAAAATTAAAACAGGAACGAAGCGTGTAGTTTTAAGAAATATATGCACTCATACCCCTAACACTCTGTATATAAATTTAACCTCGAATTATTTACAAAGGTCTAATGATGTAGCAAAAATCGTTGAGATATGAAATAAATATTTAAAATAAAAATGAATTACATGGTAGTGTATTAGAAGGTATAATAAATATTTTTGCAATAAACTTTCTATCACTGTTTCTAAAATTGTGTTCCATTCGAAGAAAAATGTTTCCTTTAAAGAGTAACATACCGGCACTGATGCATTTGAGAACGAAGAAGTGAGATTTTATTCGTCTCTATGAGACGTTCGTATTCTGCGAGCGGTTTGGCAGCCGTCTTCAGTGGGGTTATCCTTAAATGGGCACCTTACCTTCTACAACACCTGGCACACGCCACACCCTACATAGGCTACAGATAAAGTACAATAATTTCGAGTTTAAACCTCGGAGAAGAATTGGAGCGTTCCGACTACCACTCATGGTTAAGCGCGTCATGTTCCTCTCATACTCGCAACACTTCCATACAGCAGTGAAAGTTATGGTCCTAAGAGCTGTAAGTATGCATACAATATTGATACTGTAGATCTATCAAGACTAACTGATACAATCATCGAGGTAGGGTAGAGAGTTCTCATTAACCCGCCTACTATTTACCTACCAAGGAATCCGGCCTTTCCGGACGGTAAAGATACGGCCAATCAGTCCTTATAAATCCAATTATTCATTCCATCACATCTATCTTCATTTCTTTTAAAATAATTTTATATATGTTTAATATTTCGTGTCTCTTTGGTTGCAGGAATAGAGTTCATTCTTTGGCAGACAACCACCAATGACGGTGTGACGCAGCCGAATGCAGTTGATGAATTACCGTAACAAATATTAATGTTATAATACAAATATAGCAATGTAGAATAAGTAGCCTAAAAGGGAATAAATAACAAAGATAAGAATTGCTGTTGTTGTTGTTGTTTGTATCTCCCTACCTAATGAGTTGTCTTCCTAAAAAAATAACAATTATTATTATCATCATTATTAGTTGCAATTCACGATTCCACACCATGTGGAAGAATAACAGTAACAACAATATTCCTGCCCAGTTACACCCCTTTCCAATGTGTCCAAATTCAGTGTGTGGGTGAATTGAGATGGGGAAAGGGAGATTAGAAATTCGAAAGTGTTTAAAACATTTGTTCATGAACAATAAATTGGACTTATATCAGAACACACTCCAAGAAATTCTCAAGCATACTCAATCCCAAGCCAACAAAGAATCTGAGCAGACTGCGCGAGAAGAGAGAGAAATGGTTGAATGAATGGAGTGACAAACTAAACAAATATGTAGATGGCAATAGAAATTTTTTGTATGGGATAATGAATAACAGACGGAAGGACAAAGAACAGATCAAATATCTGATTGATGAAAATGGTCGTCTAATTACAGGTGACAAGGAGATCAAAAAGGAGTAAAGGATTATTTTGATAAGTTGTTAAATACCATTTTTGTCAATATGGACAAGGCTGGAAGACAGTGAGATAGATCTGACATGGAATGAAGTAGAACACATTTGGGAGTATATCAAAACAGGAAAATATCCAGGTAGCCACATTGTTCGAAGGTAATGTTGAGTGAAAACAGTTATAATAGTTAAGCCTCAATGAGATATGAAATATATAAATAAAGAATAAGAAGCGTTGTGGAAGGTTTATCACAACAGCTGTTCATGTGGTATAGGGTGTTTAATGGATACAAATACGAAGATAGGAAATAATCCAAAAGTTAAACAATACAGCATAATACTAATGTGAGATGGATAATAGGGTTTGTTGTCAGTAAATGTGATTATTAAATAATAATGTGAACAATAATATAATAATTTAATGATTTAAGTGGAAATAAATAATATATGAATTAAATATATAGTTATAGCAATTATTTCAGAAATGTTTGAGCTAAATAATTATTAATAAATGCAATACGAAGAAACTGATGATTTATGTTTCGGCAGCTGATTACTAATAACTGAGGTCATATCTGTTCGCAGTGGAATAGGACACTGTTGCATATAAAATAGAGAATGTAGTAAATAGTAGTGGTTAGCGAAGATTGTACAGGTTTTATGTGTTGGTTAACAATATGTTGTGATGCTGATTGCCACAGATTAATGATCGATGTTAGCTAGATTTAACGGTAAATGTTGGTAGTAGTGAATAAAAGATAGGTCTACTGTAGGAATAGGGTCTTAATATACTATTATTATTTTTATTGGGTTCAGTTGTTCAAAGTAAACGTTGGTGAATAAGACTTTGACCGATGCAAAATTTAGCATCACTATAAAATTATCGTGCTATTCAATAATTATTATAGATAGGGTTATTTTGTTGTCGATTTGATTTTTGTTGGGTTCAGTTGTTAAACAGTTGTCGTATTTGAAGACCAAGTTTCATGTGACAGTAGGTTCAATGTCACTACTGTCGGGGAAATAAGTATAGATACTCGAGTTTAGAAGTCAATAAAACCTTTACCCTTAGTCTTACATAAGAACAACCTACACCAAAATTTTCCTTGTTTTATTTGTCGTTTAACGATATAGCGTAAATATTTGCATTGTATCTCGTGATAACATTCTCTATTGAGCCCGAAATCTCATCTGCCATGTGACCTCTATGGCTCATGAGGGATTTACCATCCTTGAGAGAAGCGGAGACTTCCATGGAGAAGGCATGAGTAGCGCTCATTTGATTTATATGAGTTGCCGTGCCGTGGATGTATATCATTTTGTGTATTTTATAAGACTGTATATATTAACAAAATAACCATATCTATAATTATTGAATAGCACGATAATTTTATAGTGATGCTAAATTTTGCATCGGTCAAAGTCTTATTCACCAATATTGTACATATTTTTGATGCACCGGAGAGTGATTTGATTTATTATGTAAAGCAGACATGAATGTTAAAACCTGCAAAGAATGCCATACATATTTTACAGTCGCACATTTGACTGATGGCTAGATAGTGCATCCGGCTTCTTGCTAAACGACTCTTACCCAAGCATGGTCTTGATATGACGTACGACTCTTACTGCAGGCATGGTCCTGTGACAACGTAAAAATTGTGTTCGTCAAAATCGACAAATATCTGTGGAAGCTAACTTAATCCGACGAACTGTGATACGCTTTTGCGTGCAGCAAAGCTGTTAAGTGGAATTGAAATAATCAGTGAAGGCAAATTGTGGATATTTGCGATATTTTGGTAATTTTCCACGCTGGCATCGAACACGCCGCCAACCACGTTTCTCTAAAGTGCTACGATATTACCAGGTACAGTGCAATACGGTAATGAACAAATCACGTGTGATTTAATTCACCAAGTTTTTAGTGTGCACAGTAGCACAAGCTGCTGAGATTAAAACCTGTGAGCGGAGAAAATCCATGGCCATTATTATTTGCTTACCCACTGATACAAGTGTAGCTTCAGTATGAAATTGCTAATTACAATCTAATGATAAATTAAGTGCAAACCAACGAATACGACGCCATCATGGCATTACTCATACACATGTTCCATGCCGAAGAAATGCCAATTATTCCTTTTATAATGGAATTGGGAATGGAGTAGAAACCTCAGGATGGCGGGGTTCAGTGATGGCTGGATTACACTATAAAGGAAGGCACGTGTATCATAGGCACTTTACCACCATGCCTTACTTGCAACCTAAACCAGGCAAGACATTTCACTGAGGAAATGTGAAGCACGCACGTGAGTCTGGCTACAAGCCGAAACATCTTTTTATGTACGATCTCGTAATGGGGATTAGATTAGTAAGACCTTACGCCGCACATTCTTAGGTAGGGTTAATTATTAACATGTATTCCTAGTGGTGAAGCAACCACAAGTTATGTCGTATCATTTGCAATAGCTTGGGACAAACGCTTTTGCCAACGTTTTTGTAAATAAACATTTTTTTAATTCGACAGTGCATCGTACCAACACTCTTTAACGTGTAGAAATTTTGTTATATAATCATGTCTGAATAACTGCATTTTTACTGGGACAGTAAACCCAGCGACCACCTGTTGGCCGTGAAACAAGTCAATGTCAAATTTTTCTTATTTATTAACCTTGTAAAGGCGACTACAGCACACTATTTTCTTGATAATTTCTTTTAGAAGGCTGTGAGTGGAGTGAACACTAGACATTACTGCATCAAAACCTGTTTACGATATGTGGAGAAGTGAAAGAGTAACTTTATAAAAT
The DNA here is from genome assembly GCA_946902985.2 of Meconema thalassinum. Taxonomy (NCBI): domain Eukaryota; kingdom Metazoa; phylum Arthropoda; class Insecta; order Orthoptera; family Tettigoniidae; genus Meconema; species Meconema thalassinum. The sequence goes on along the minus strand of OX336389.2, from coordinate 1,121,457,786 downwards.
TCGACATTCAGACGACTACCAAACAAGCTATGAACTGTAATTTTGTAAGATGAGCTGAGCAAGCTATCTTGAGTTCGAAGTGAGGGGTCATTTTAGGACTGTAAACAAAAGACCCAGGTTATTAATACAAGTTTTCCCAGACTTTAGATGTCTGATATATGAGCAAATAATGCACCTTTCTATAAGTTCAGAATGCACAGCTGTCTTTACAGCAGAGTTAAATCTTGTCCACAAGCTTGGATTGTATACATTTTGTCAAACCCATGTTATGTTAAAACGCACTACAGAGGTAGGATACGATTACCTTTAGTTGCCTAGTACAGGTTTTGGTACTATATGAGCTGATAACGTGAACGACTTTTGTCTCGTTATTGCAGCAAATGATCGATGGATCAGTGGTATTGATCAGCACACAGAGGTGCTATTTGATGTTTGGAATTGATTTTTCTTCCAATGATGAGTATGATATTGGATGCTTTGTTACACCAATTTTTCATACTTTACGAAGTTAACATGGTCACTAAACAATACAATGAAACTGACAGGACTGAACTAATCAGATAAATAAGAAAGTAATAATCAAATATCAGGATTTTCCATTTAAAAATGAACATAAACAAATAGCTAGGAAGTCCAATAAAACGTAAATAAACCTATAAACTTAAATGAACCTTGATGAGCATTACTTAGATTTGATTCTTCGACACACCTAAATACAAATATAGCTATTCCTATTGAGAGACGACAATCAGTTAGTTACGTGTTTAAACGCGGTAGCTAACCTGATAAGGCGACGTCAGATATGTTTTACTCATGCAGTCGACGACCTAATTTTTCTCTCCCCACGCAAATCATGACCCAACTTCACAAACAGTGAATTTGCTATATAGGTAGGCAGGATCAGTGGTGCCCATTGCGCAGTAATTTAAGAGGGTTACATGTTACTCATTTGTGTTGTTAATTAGAATATATTTTCATGCGTTCTGTTAGGTTCAGAATGTGCACAGCTTTTGCTTGGAAATAAATTTAGGATGAAACGCTTCTCGTTTACATCATTGTTACTATTAACGTACGATAGGTATTAGATTAAATGACTGTAACGTTAAATGTTGGAGATGACACCATCATAGCGTAGCTTTAAATTTATTATGCTGTAAATGTAACTGAAACCTTGCATTGTAAACAAGTAAATAACTTGCTTTGCTGTAGATTCATGCTTGTATTATCATTATTATTGAATCTCCGAAGTAATTGTATAGGGAAGAACTACGTGTCATTCTCTTAGATTGCATTCTTTGATTTTTCATTTTTGCGTATGACTTCGAGAGGCTTAAATTATTAGGATTTTCGCACGGCGACGAGTTATATTATTATCAACATTGTTTAGCACGGATTAGCCGTTTTTACCTCTCTGAAGTAGTTAGGGGTCTGCCACTTTTTTGAATAAACTGAGTACGATTTAAATGTAAGCCTTGCCTCATTATTGTATTTGTTGTGCTTGTATTCCTCTGGACTGGTAGTTTCACCAAGAATGCATTCCTTCCCGTCCTATATGTCTTCCTGGGAGATGGGGGTTTCGGAAGAGTCATTTAAGGTCTATGGCTCCCCGAAATTCTCGTCAAACGTGCACACTATAGTACATGAATTAGCAAAAATACCTTATTAAACAACGAGAAAGAAATCGGGGAATGATGTTTTAATAGATGCTCCCTCCTCCGCTGTCTGTGACCCACCCAGCCATCCCAAATAGCATCACGACTCACAATTTGGCTCTAGGAGAGGAAGATGCACAATCCAGGCAATTCAAGGTCTTCAAACTGAGATTGCGTCTACCCTGTCAGTACCGAAGGGAAAGTTACAATCCATATTCATTGACTTCTCTAAAGTTTTGACTCGATTAGCAGGAAGAAAATATTGGAAAAACTAGACAAACTATTGAGAGGTAACAGCTACATGAAACGTCTTGTCAAAAGTATTTTAGGCTCTAACAATATAGTCATTAACGATGGCATTACAACATCAAGCCCAATTGAGCAGACTACAGGCGTGCTGGAAGGAGACCGATTAAGCCCTCTGTTATTTATCACTGCCATGGCAGATAATATCACAGATATATTAACAGAGAGGGTAATCTCATTTATAAACGCAGATGACATGGTGCTCGCTTCAAGTTCACAGGTCGAATTGCAATCTGCTCTCGACGCCTTAGAAGGATGGGCGTTACACAATGACCTTAGGTTTAACAGAAACAAGACTAAATCTATGACCTTTAGGAAAGGGGGAAAGCCAGCAATTTTTCACATTGCAGGAAAACCGCTTGAGAGTGTATCACATTACAAGTACTCCTACTTAGGTCTTACATTACATACATCTGGCAATGTTTTCACACTGCACATCAAGGATAGACCCAGCGTCGCTACCAAAGCCATCAACGACATAAAACATTTGACTAAGCTATCTATAAAAACAGCCTTAAAACTTTTGCGGTTAAAAGTTACCCGTACTGTGACTTATGGACTGGAGAGCATTTGGACACATTTAAATATGAAGTATTTGGAACAATATGGAGAAACTGAAGGCTACTTACATAAAGAAGGCCTTGGGTGTATCAAAGTATACACCTTCAAGACCGGTGTACAAGGTGACTCGCGAGGTTTATAATGTAGAAGAACTCCGACTTCAAATGCTGCTACCTTCTACTCCAGGATATGTAAAACTCATGGACACACTAGAGTCAAAGGACATTTGGTAGGATTTTTGCGCCACGGACGGTATGATTTTTGACGATTGGAAGAGTGGGGGCTACGAGCTGAGACCATTGAACTGTAGGTACTACTGGAACAACTCCTCCCATGGTAACCCGCGCTGAAAACTGCTTCCTGGTGCACTACCGTGCGTAACTAGTCGCACCAGAAACTGTCATACCATTTAACTCTAGGTTGCAAGTCAGCTGATATGTCGTGATTCTTTTCATATATTTGATCGTACGTAACTCTGTGCAACGTTATTAGTATGGTATTTTCCAATAATACGGTAGGTTTACGGTGTACTTTATTTTCGAATTGAGATTTGTAATGAAGTAGCCTATTCTGCGTTTATGGATACGTCTTACATCAAATTTTGTTATAATAGGCCTAAATAGCACATGACAAATACACGTAGGCCCTATTGTAGGTTATAAGTTATTAGTCACAGAATTTGTTCACTAAGCATCTATTTAATTGTTTTGTTGTAGGCTTATGCATATTCACACACATATGAATGCTACCTTTGAGTTAATAAAAATGTTGAATTCCAATTAACATATTTTTTGTTCTTTATTCTTAGTCATTCCCAGCCTAACCTTATTTTTATTTTATTTTAATGTACGCACGGCATGTATTTTTTGCCAGTAGGCCTAGCCTGTAGTTATTGTGTATGCTGCCTTTGCTCTAAGGATAAAATGATGAACAATCAGGCTGCAATATAATATTTTATGTTGCCGTATATTCCTAGCCATTTTAAGTATCAAATTACTATGATATTTTGAAATATGTATTTCGGCGTAAGTTCCGTTTAGTTTACCGTTCGCCTAAATGTTCAAAAGTACCTCTTGTACTTGTATCTCGTCGTACGTACATCATCCTTTCGTTCGTATACGTCAAACTCTCCTCCTTGAAGTGCACTACCAGGCGTAACTAGTCGCACCAAAAACCGCACTTTCCTCCCATACATTCGGCATTCCAGTATTACTTAGAGTTCAATGGCTGAGACATATTTTCACGCGCGTTGCCATACATGGTTTCCGTTGTAAAATGTTTCGCACCAAAAAGTTCCATCATCCGTGTGACGAATGTTTGTGTGAGCGCTGTGGAGAACAATGTGGAAGATACCACATGAATCTTTGATATTCCTAGGGAATAACAATTAGTTTACTGTATGATTTTAGATTTTATTCATTACAAGCTGTACCCGGCATGCGTTGCAATGCCAATCAAAGAAAAAGTTGGCGTTGAAATTCTGTTTCTTGAAGTGCTTCATATACACAATATGATTTTCAATGTCCGTTAACTACCTCTAAGCTATCGTAAAGTGGATTTACTAATTTAGAATCATTCGTGGGAGCGTGCACAACAACTTTCTCAAGTTTCATCGCAATCGGATGAATTGCATATGAACGTATACGGAATTTTGTTTAAACGATTCGTTGGCTGTCACTCATTTGTTGAATCTCCTCGTGCGCTACCTATTTTGAAATGGATTTACTAAGTCGAAACCCTTCCCTGGCGTGTACACAATAACTCATCAAGGTTTCATCGCAATCGAAGAAGGGTATATGAACGCATAGGGGATTTTGTTGAAACGCTTCGCGCGTCGTCACCCATTTGTTGCATCTACTCATGCGCTACCTATTGTGAAATGGATTTACTAAGTCGAAAACATTCCCTGGCGTGTACACAATAACTCATCAATGTTTCATCGCAATCGGATGAATGTTATATGAACGCATACCGGATTTTGTTAAACGATTCGTGCCCCGACACTCATTTGTTGAATCTACTCGTGCACTACCTATTGTAAAATGGATTTACTAAGCCTAAAACCTTCCCTGGAGTGTATTCAACGATTCACCCAAGTTTCATCGCAATCGGAAGTATGGTATATGAACGGATAAGGGACTTTGTTAAAACAATTCACGTGCCATCGCTCATTTGTTGAATCTTCTCGTGCGCTACCTATTGTAAACTTGATTTACTAAGTCATAAAGTTTTCCTGGAGTGCACACAACAATTCATGAAAGTTTCATCACCATCGGACGAATGGTATATGAATGCATACGGGAATTTGTTGAAACGCTTTGCGTGTCGTCGCTCCTTTGTTGAATCTACTCGTGCGCTATCTACTGTGAAATGTATTCACTCATTTTAAAACCTTCACGTAAGTGTACACAACATCTCACCATAGTTTCATCGCTATCGGACGAATGGTATATGACCTCATACGGGACTTTGTTGAAACGCTTCGCGCATCGTCACTCATTTGTTGAATCTACACGTGCGCTACCTATTGTAAAATTGATTTACTAAGTCAGAAACCTTCCTTGGAGTGTACTCAACATTTCCCCCAAGTTTCATCGCAATCGGATGAAGGGTATATGAACGCATTGGAGACATACCCACAGACAGACCCACAAACTATCACATAACATTAATTTATATATATATAGATATGCATGGCCATTGGCTGCAATAAATCCCTTATGATTATAGGCTATAGGTGAATTTCCAGCTGTGGATGCCATTATTCACATCAACCATCATCAGAACAGTACTGCCAACCTCACCATTACGGTACTATGCCACACCAACACCCGACCATTCTAACCTCCGTTTAATCCAATCCAATGGTTTCAGCCTAACGCGTCCAGATCAATGGTTTTGTGTCAACCTGCCCCGATAGCTGTGTGCGGTCAAACCCACAATTACACCCGACCATTCTAACCTTCGATTTGTCCAATCCAATGGTTTTTGACAATGGTTACAGCCTAACGCATCCAGAACAATGGTTTTTGACAATGGTTACAGCCTAACGCGTTCCGATGACTGCCTTTTTAACAACAGTGATCTGCTAACAGATGTTGTCTCCTCCGCTGTCTATAACCCACCCACCATCCCAATTTATAACACGACTTAGGCCTATATAGTGAAATTTCAGTTGTGTCGGCCGTTGTTGGCGTGGCTTATTTGACAAATAAGATATTGCCAACCCTACGTATGCGGCCAACGCGGCCGTGTGTCGTTTGTTTTGAGCGGAGAGAGAGCTACGAGAGTACACCCGCTTCTATCTTTTTGTATAGGGGCATCCTGAACTAGCTCCAACAGATGGCGCACAGGTACTATCATTTTGTCCTTTATTTCAAATAGCACTTGCCAATAACACACAATTGACTGTTACAAACCCTTTAAAATGAAAATTTACTGTATTATCAACTTGCCATTCTTCAAATTCGATGTGTATAGAATTCCAACGGAAGGCAAATCAATTGGGTCTTGAAGGCTTTATATATAAAAACCTAACCTAGTAGGGGACATAAATTCTACCTTATTAATGTTTTACAGACAAAAACAAACCTAACCAGCAGCTAACGACCCAGACCCCCTTGCCTGTGGTACTAACAGTCATTTTCGGCCAGGCAGTAAGCCTACCTAACCTAGTAACGGACATAAATTCTATCTTATTAATGTTTTATATACAAAAACAAACCTAATCTGGGGTTAACGCCCCAGGGCCCCATGCTGGTGGTACTAACAGTAATTCTATTTACATACCTGTCGTATTTTAAATCACTGCTTCCTTCAGACTTAAATTTGCCCACAAGCACACAAAGATTCTTGATTCATGATTCTTATAGAATATATTACACTTAAAGAACTTGGCACTTTAGAACACACTGATACTGATGGTATGTCATTAAAACTACCATCATCTCCTTTAACAAAGAGGAGTTGTGTGGTAGGAGGGTTGATTTGGGACAATTGTCGGAATGGCCAACACCACCTAGTGGAATGGCATCAGGGGTTAGTTTGGGAATTTTTCTAACCACAACATACAACTGTTTTAACTTCTAAAATTATCGTGGTGAATATTTCTTATCCACTTCTCTTTCAAAGATTTGTCTTCAGGAAATTTAGAAGTTGAAGTACTGCCCCCGTAAATTGAATTATTTAGGGACAAAATGAGAGTATTTTCCGTCCCCATGATAAAATTTAACTAGCAAATATAATTTCTGGAAGTGTGACACAGGAGTGTAGTGTTACAAGCTCGAGACTGTGGGAGAGCCCGATCACGTGATATATTGCACAATGGAAGCTTCTAGAAGGTTATATTTAGCACAGCAACAGCGAGTTTGGAAATTAATATCAAAAATATTGTTATAAATTATGCTATTGGATCCCAGTCCAGAGCCAATGAGAACAGGTCTTATTGAAGACGGGATCAACTTTAATTACACAACATGATGAAATTATGCATTTAGGCCCTTAGAAGAAGATTTTCTTATTTGGTAATGAAGAGAATATTAAGAGAAATTATGTCTGATACTTTAAAAACCGCAGATCGGTTAATCTACGCAATAATAAGCATTAGTAATCTACGCGCTAAAATTATGGTGGGAGTTCATTCATTCATTCATTCATTCATTTATTTGCAATGGGGGGTGTGTCCCCCGGTGGCAAATTGTATATACATAACAAATAAATAATTATACATAACAATTCAATAACATTTATACAACAATTAAACTGGAGTATTTACACAAATAGTCAGTCTTTTCTTAAACACACCTATATGTTTGGGAAAAGGCTCTAAGACTGCGGCAGGTAGAGAGTTCCAGTTATCAATGGCACGGTTTACAAAAGAATATTTACCATAATTTGTTCGCTGTGGTCGGCCCTTAACTTTGAAAGGATGATCGCTCCTACCCATGTAAGTGGGCTTTCCCAATCGTTTGCTAAGCTCACCCCATGCTGGTTGATTTGTATACGTGTTGTACATAGCGCAGAGTCTAGATATCATCCTCCTAGCCTCCAGTGATTCCCACCCAAGTTTCTTTAACATACGGCTCACACTGCTCCTGGGATTAAAGTCACTTAGCACAAATCTAGCGGCCTTTCTTTGTACCATTTCCAACTCATTGATGAGCCCTACTTGATATGGATCCCAAACCGCCGAGGCATATTCTTGAATAGGTCTTACAAGTGACAAATAGCCTAATTCTTTAGCAGAGGTACTACTTCCTTTTAATACCCTCATTACAAAGTGCAGGGATTTGTAAGCTTTTGAAATTACACATCCTACATGACTACTCCATTTCATATCATTCCTTACGTGAACGCCCAAATATTTGCAAGAATCTTCTTCTACAAGTATTTCCGAGCCAATGTTATATTGAAAATCTTGCCTTCGCACTTTCCCTATTTTTAAGAGACTACATTTTCTTGTGTTTATTTTCATTTTATTTACAATCGCCCACTTATAGACCAGGTTCAGGTCCTCTTGAAGCACTGCATTGTCTTGTGAGTCATGTATCTTTCGATATATTACACAATCATCCGCAAACAATCGACAGTCACTGTGAATCCCATTTGGTAAGTCATTTATAAACGCCAAAAATAACAAAGTTCCGATTACGCTGCCCTGAGGGATACCCGACGTTACGGTAATTTCGTCCGAGAATATGCCTTCGACTTTCACTTTCTGGGAACGACCCGTCAAAAATTCTTGGATCCATAACATTACTCTTCTATCAATCTTCGTCGAAGCTAATTTATGGAGTAGCATGTCATGCGGAACGACATCAAATGCCTTTGCAAAATCTATAACCACGGCGTCGACTGAAACTCCATGGTCTAACGATTCGCCAATGTCATGAAAAAGTGATAGCATCTGACTCTCGCATGAGTAACCTTTCCGAAATCCATGTTGCCTATCATTAAACCATGATAATATTTCCCACTGTTCCCTCAAGTAGTCGCAAATGAGATGCTCCATCTGTTTTCAAACGACGGACGTAAGGCTAACTGGCCTGTAGTTGCCCAATTCAAGTCTGCTCCCTCCCTTAAATATTGGGACTACCGTAGCTCTTTTCCAGTCATCTGGGATTTGCGAATTGTTTATGGACACATTAAACATCACCTCCAAGTATCGTGCCACGGCCCTGCCTCCTAGTTTAAGTACTTCATTAACAATATTATCAGGACCCTTTGATATATTGAAACGTAGTTTTTGTATTAGCTTTACAATTGCTGACTGGTTTATTTGGAACAGGGGAGCCCCTGATTCGTCGTTAAGGTCCAACACGCAGCTACTGGATTTATTGAACACACTACCATAAAAGTCATTTAATTCATTTGATATGGCCGCCAAAAATTCGACTTGGAGGGGGAGATCCAAGGATCGAGGTTCTTATTCCAGCAGTCTTTGAAGAGTGAGGAAGTGTTTTTACTGGGTTAACGGAGATCCCAAGGCTTAGTCCGAATGCGACGACTGTCGACTTGTGGAGACGCGAGGCTAGCTAGGTGGAACGTAGAAGATCACCGCACTTCCATTCTACGTGAAGTTGCGAGGAACATTGCATTGATTATATCTCTTATATAATTGAGATCTGAAGTTAAATAAGCTAATGTATATTAAGAACAGGTCGCATACTATATATTGTGAACAGTCGAGCGCTTTAAAACTTACCATTTCGACAATATAAGCCTGTCAAGTAAGATTTCCAAATGTGTTGGAAATAAAGCTAAATATCATTATAAATTGCAATGTGAAGTCGGCGAACGCAGTTCAAGTGAACAGTAGCGGAGAACTTTTAATATTGGCGCAACACATACACATTAACAGAATGACTATTATTATTCTTCAAACGTTATCATTCAGCATAATTAACATTATTGATATGATGAACTAAATAGTCATGTGCCAGAGACATATTCGATAACAGGAGTTAAGATACAACGATGGAGCTTCGTTAGACAACGTATTCTTGATTACAGACGTAGTGAACGGTCCATCTTGTGAGTTTCGTCAGTCTACGAACACTAATATAACATCAATTAGCAATGGAATTTTTCATTCACCATTTATATGAATATTTCCATAATTATATTCCAATGATGAAGCTGATAAATATTTACGACGGAGAATGAAGACTTTACAGAAGAGATTTGTCAAGATGCTAGGGAAAGGTAGCCCAGCAACACAGAAGAATTTGCCAGAAGGATGTCGTTCGAGCCCATGTTGGTGAATTCCAGAGAGGGATGTTTCTTATCTCTGAGGTCACAGATCCGAGGTTCGAATGCAGATCCATCTCAGTGTCTTGTACTGAGGAAACATCTAAAGTATTGTGGGAATACTTACATAGATCTTCAAGTTTTCGTCCAAATAAGGTATTAGTGTATCTCAATTGTTATATAGAGCTTGATTAGTAACATTCTGAGCCGGCGATCTTATTCCATATTTCTATATTTTCACATTTCATGTATTTCAGTGCTTTTATGTATTTTACACTTCAGATGTGTGTTGAGATGTTTATACTTCAAGATTATTTAGAAGATGATTGCATTTCATCTATTTTTCAATTTTAGCCTACGGATCAGTTGTGGAACTGACATTAAAAATTTTTGTTTGAGGAATCATATTGCCTCATAGGAGACTAGTCGTTTCGACTCTCGAATTTTAATAATTTCATTTAAACCAAGTAATCTGACATTGTGTCATAGCTTCAAATTAAATTCTTATTACATTTAATTTGAGCACTTTAATGTAACAACATATAACTTCAAGAACAGAAGAAACTTCGAATGATATTGTTATATCATTATTGTACATAAACAATCGACGATCTAAGAAATACTAGTCGTTTGATAAGACCGATGTCATAATCCCTATGAACATTCTTTGTGTAGATCGGAAAAACATTACGACATTGACAAACCTTTCTTATTATTTGTAAAGCTAAGAACTTTGTTCATTTAATATGTTAGAAGAAATACCTTTTGATAGAAGAAGCTAGTTTATCCCGGTCAGGATTGAATTCTAACTGACACTAAAAATAACATGTGTGTTATTTTATCCTATTTGTGTAACATCACGTCATTTTGTCGACATAATATTACAACGATAAACAATTTAAAGCTTGACAAGTGAGATGAGGCAGGAGTATTATTTTTATTACATGTATTTGCGACAGACGAGTTAACAATTAATTATCTTGTTGTGGAGTAAACTTTAGGAGGTTAATCACGACTGTCTAATATCGTTCATTACAATTGGAAGTTTCGTTTGAAGAACTTACGCATGTATAATTGTAGTCCAGTAGTCATGTGCAATGATACTGAGTGTCATGCCATTATTTGAGAGAAGTTCCTACATAATATATGTTAATAACAATTAATCCTTTTTGTATATTGTTTAACCTAGTAGATGATAATTGTTTATGCCATATATACTGTTATATGAGGATTTGTAGAGCTATGGAGTGCTCATGCGAGGGAATTCCGCATTTTAAGGAAGTCAAAGTATTGTTGTTCTTTGATTAAAAAAAAAGCCGTTGTATACAAGTAGTCCAGTTTTTGGGAATTAACGATTTAGCTGTGTTAACAGGAGGGTTTCAGCGGAAATGCAACTTGAGAAAGATTGTCTACTCATATCTATAATACGATTATTAAATTTTATTAAACCCGAAGTTATGTAATTACGTACAGTTTACCTTAATTAGTCGACTGCATTATACCGACAATGTAATGAAACCTATATAAGACGATGTATAAGCAGTATATCAAACTACAGAACGTTGAAGGATGGTTATGTGAAACACCAGTGTGTATATTTAGTTAAGAATTATATTGTAACCGAGAAGTTAGAATCTCGAAAGTGTCACTTTAGCAACACTAGATAACGGATATTATTATAAACATGTAAATAATTTTTGTGGAAATGATTTAATTTGTTAAATAATTTAGTAGGATTTATTAATCAATTGTTTTGGAATAGCGTGTGTTTTATGAGCGGATGTTTTGGTGTGTATGATTGTTCATTGTTAAGAGAAATTGTGGAACCGAATTGGTCTAGAACAATTGCGGGGTGCGAATGAAAGAGTGTATTTTTTTTTTTAGAATGATTGTTTAAGAAACAGAGTAGTTATGTGAACTTTTGTAAGATCTAAATATTAATTTTACGTGGTTTTAATAAATGCACACACAAGCAGTCTCTGTGGACTAGCGAGAATGATTCACCGTTATGTTGGAGAGCGATGTCATAATATAAACAGGTGTACTCCCACCGCCTTCTATATAAATTGTAAAACAGTTTCGAGTACGGCGTGGTGCCGGTATTTCATTGATGAAACAAAGTTACTGCACGTGCGTTCTGCAAACGCAGGCTTGTGAATGAAACCATGTGTCTGGAATGCCATTAAGAGACTTCATTAAACGTTTTTATTTTTACGTAGTGTAGGCCTAGAACAAGTCAAGATTTTATACTCATAATTTTTAATACAGCACTGTAGTAAGATGTAGAGTTGAAAGAGGTGTGAATTATTGCGTGCTTTTAATTTTAATGTCTATTGTTAAATTCGTTGATTGTTATTTTGTGTATAGTAGATTAGTTTACCCAATCGTTAATAAAGTTTGTTCAGATTGTCTTCCATTGTTGTTGGATTGTGATTCATTTTAAATATAAGGAGCAGAGTATTGTGGATGTATTGGAGGCGAAGTCGAAGTCCCGGTCCCCGAGAGCTAAGTAAAGATGAGTGCCCCGTGTAGTTGGTTGTTGATCCACAATATTCTGGTAACTGCTGTCTGTAAATCCCTAAAGGCCATGTTGGAAGCAATTTCTAATGTAGTTTTTGCCGGAGCAGTTAGAAATAGGCAATCCAGCGGGGGCAATGGATATTCCAACAGGATCCTTTCCGGATTATCGGGTACAGTAGGAATGGCGCCTATGAACTTTGGGGCTACGAAATTAGCTTCGTAGAGTCTCTAAAGAAAGTAGGTTTGAACATTTCTAGTGAAAGAAATAATTACCAGACTTGTGGGATGTCTTATCCAATTTCAGATGGATGTGAGTGTAATTGTATAGGCTTAATTTAAATTAATATTAGGAAGGTTACACTCAGTTAAAGATCAGATCTTAGAAACCTGAGAGAGGTGTAGTAGGTAGACAGTTTCGAAAAACGACCTACGAACTGAATAACTATTTTATTTTACCGGTACATGACGATTGCTAAGGTCATGTTAAAGCTAAAGCTAACTTGTTTTGATGATTGTAATGGTAGAATTTTTCATTGTGGTAGTATATTTAAAGTGAATTACAGGAGAACGAACATTATGAGTAAGTTTATTCAACATAGGGTGTACAATAAGTTAATGCTAAGGTAATTTTAAGTTACTTTTAGACATTAAGGTGCTCAAAAATATATATGGAATCGGACGTTGCTCAGATGTTGTTATTTTGCTCTGTTGTTGTTTATGTCTCTACAGCATTATATAAAGGGTTATTGCAATGGCAAGTGAGGATGTAAAGAGAATGTTGTAGGAGATGCAGATGAAGCTGCAGCAGAATTTGAAGGAGCAACTGCAGAGCAGTTTAAATGTTGTTGAAGGTAAATTTCAGGAAGCCAAGCAGGACCTAGGACTGAAGCGGGAACGAAAGGAGGACCTTAACACAGTGGTTGTTAAAGTTGTTGATTCTCTTATAGATTAAGTCGCAGAGAGTGTCAAAGAGAGTTTCAAAACTGAAATTCAGGAAGTTCAGAATTCTTTAGAGGGTTTATATACTAGTGCCTCTAAAATGGTTGCAAATGTCACACGATTACTGGCCAGCTCAAAGCAGATTCAGGATGGCGTAAGTGGTGTATGGACAGAGGTCGGTACAGTCGAATCCAAAATAGACATAGTACAGTCCGATGTTAGTAATGTTAGTTCAGATGTATCTAATGTCCAAAGTAAAGTCGATACAGTCCAAGTAGAGGTATCCAATGTCCAAGCTAAGGTAGATACAGTCCAAGCCGATGTCACCAATGTTCAGGTTGACATAAATAATATGCAGTCAGATGTCACTGATGTACAGTCGGACATAGGTAAAATACAGACAGAAGTTAATACGGTATTTGTAGATGTAACAAAAGTCCAGGTGGACATTAATAAGATTAGACAGGAGGTAGAGGCGTCTAAAGAATTGTGTACACAGAATATAACTGCTTTGACGACACGTTTTGTTAACGATGCGTTAAAAACTACAGCTTCTTTGGTCGAATTAAAAGGTAACGTAGAAACTTTACGAACACAGGTTATTGACCATAATAAAATTCTTAAGGCAGATATTGAGGAGGACATAGCTGCAATGTTAAAAGCTAATGTAGTTGTATGGAAAGACGAGTGGAATAAATCCAGTGGGGAACATGTTAAGCAAATCCAAGATAACATAGAAAAGAAATTAGCCAGTACCCAAGTAGACATTAATAGAGAGGTTATTGAAGTAAGAACGGATTTAGGTAAAAGGATTGATACGCTCACTGAAAAGCAAGTAGAAGATAGAACTCAGTCTAGTCAGGATGTGCAAGCTTTGAAAGAATCGTAGGAGAGTAAAACTAAAACGATAGAGGAACGATTAAACAAGGTTGTCACTAACGTTAATGCCACGAGTGAGGAGAAAACTAATGAACTAGAAGAATACGTATCCAAGAAGTTACAAAATCTTAATCTAGGAGATGTTGCCAAGCTTGAGACGTATAAGGAAGACTTAAAGACCCAAGTAGGCCAACAGCTGAAGAAGATTATCGCTGAGATAGAAGAAAAGGAAAGGGAGAAGATAGATTTCGAAGATTCGAGGAATCAGACTAGAAGAAATAGCCTAGAAGTGGAAGAAAGGGAAATTAGGCCGGAAGAAAGATTATTCAGGTTTACGGAAGGTTTAGAGGAGAGGAGTAAAGAGCCCGAAAGTTACAATAGAGATTTTCGACAAAAACTTCAGGATTCATATCCGAGAAACGTGACGGTCATAAGCAACTTTGAAGACAAACAGCGCAAGTTCAGCAACCTAGATAGTTTCACACCGATAGAGTACATCAGAAATCTCGAAGATTACTTTATCGAAGCGCATAATCCAAGAGAGAGAGAAATGAAGATCGTAGAACGCTATTTGTCAGATGGGCCCCTTGAATGGTTTTGGGCCTTCAGATATACCTTCATGAACTTCGATGAATTCGCAGAAGCACTAATAAAGCGTTTCTGGTCTATTGAAGCACAAAACTCCCTACGCGCAGAAGTATACTCACGAAAATATTCAGGAACTCTTCCTACACGCTACGCAGACTTCTTCACGAGTCAGTTAGCCAGACTCAGATTCCTTCAACACCCGTTATCTACAGCTCAGTTGATAGACGCGATAGCAAGGATGCTCCCTGTTGAAGTCAGACGTCTAATTATCTCGTCAGGGATCAACGATCTAGCAAGCATGGACGAATTGCTCAGAAAACTCGATTACACGAGCCCTATGCCAAACGTTGTTGCGAAGAACCAAAGGCAAGAGTACAAAGACATTAACACAGTATATCTTGACCAAACACAACAGACAGACAGTCCGAAAGAACCAGAAAAGGGAAATATTGGTCCTGAAAGGAATAATTATTTCCGGGATCGTAGACCAGAACCCAGATACCGGAGATTCCGTGGAGGCCGTCCATATCAGCAACAGCAAGGACGTAGTAATGATAATAGCAATGGCAATCGTAGAAGTGGTTATTATCACAACAATAATAACTACCGATACAATAATAATGGTTATTATAACAGGAATAACAATAGGAATAACCAGAACTATAATCGTAACAGAAACTCCCAAGATGAAATTATGACGAAGGAGAAGTATGATGAACGTCATAAGGAAGGACAAGAGTATCTCAAAGAGTTGAGAAACAATGAAAAGGGTAATGGAAGGGAAAATAAAAGTTTGATTATAGATCCCGGTCTATCTACTAGTCAGAAGGGGAATCATGAGAATGAGTCTCAAGGACAAAAAAAAACAATTTTGAAACTGAATTAGAGGAGATAGGATATACTGCTACACAAAACCAGATTATGATAAACGAAATCTATAAGGTGACTGACGAAGACCTACTCTTCGAGAAGGAGATTGTTAGAGAAGAAAGACCATTCGAGTTACCGATTATATGTGTTAATGTTGATGGACAAATATATAAGTCATTAATGGATACTGGTGCCATTATGTCTATCATATCGGATGATTGTTATCAGAGATTATCTAAGGGCAAAAAGATGACAGTTTTACCCGCATCTACTGTTAAAGTGCGTGGTATTTTTCAAGACAAATCGGTAAAATGCAAAATCCAAGTTTTGTTAAACTTCGAGATAAATGGAAGCACATATGAACACATTTTCATTGTGGCGAGCAAAATCAATTTTGATATCGTGCTAGGCATTGACTTCATTACTAAAGTTGGAGCAGTAATTGATATGAAAAACCGAGTCATAAAATTTAGTGAAGGGTTAATAAACACAGAAGAGTTTGAAGAACATGATTGGAATGACAGTCTAGATAAAGATCCTAGGGAAGAAATTATTAACAACATTATTGAAGAGGTAGAAAATGGAAGGGAAATGCCTACTCTCCAAGCAGAAGGGTTTGACGAAATTCAGGATGAATTTGAGGAATTAATCATTGAGTTTAAAGACATTTTCGATGATAAGCCTGGATTGATAAAGGACTACAAGTATAAGGTTAGGCTTACGGATGAAACTCCTTATCAGAAGAGGATTTACCCGATACCGGAAAAGTAGTATGAAGAAGTACGAGGGATAATCAAGAAAATGGAAGCTGACGGAATTATAAAGAAGCAGGCGTCGTCTTACATCAACCCTATAACTGTAGTCAAGAAAAATAATGGTCAATTACGCCTATGTCTCGACGCCAGGACCATTAACTTAAAGATTTTGCCCGAGGCAGACCGACCGCCTAAAATACGAGATTTGCTCAGAAAGTTTAAAAGAAAATCATGTTTTAGCGTCCTAGATTTAACTTCTTTGTTTTACCAGATTGAGCTTGAGGAAGAAAGCAAACAATACACAGGGTTTCTGTTTGACCAGATGTCCTGGGTATTTCAGAGAATTCCCTTTGGCATGGTCAACAGTGGTCCAGCCCTGATTAGAGCCCTTGATTACAAACTCACCGATGAAGTTAAAAAGAACGTGCTTTGTTATATAGATGATTAAATCATATCTTCACCAAATGTCCAGGGACATCTTATACACTTGCGTAAGTTTTTTGAAAACCTGAGAGACGCAAATATAAAGGTAAACTTCGATAAGTGCCGTTTCATGAAAGAAGAAATTAATTTTTTCGGACACACCATTGACCAGCATGGATATCACCCGAACTTGCAGAAAGTGGAAGCAATTATGAGATTCCCAAAGCCCACTAAGGTCAAACAAGTGCGAGAATTTGTAGGTGCGTGCCAATTCATTAGCAGTCATTGTCCAAAGTATTCATAGATTATGGCACCTCTCTATGACTTGCTAAAGAAAAATAACCGTTGGAAATGGAGTAGTACCGCTGACGACGCGTTTGAGAAAGCTAAGGAGATGTTGAAAAACAACGTGAAATTAGAATATCC
Source organism: Meconema thalassinum (assembly GCA_946902985.2). Taxonomy (NCBI): domain Eukaryota; kingdom Metazoa; phylum Arthropoda; class Insecta; order Orthoptera; family Tettigoniidae; genus Meconema; species Meconema thalassinum. The sequence goes on along the minus strand of OX336389.2, from coordinate 1,121,440,619 downwards.
GGATTTCGAACGAATATTCTACATAGAATCCGATGCTTCACGTGTAGGCATTAGTGCTGTCTTATACCAAAAGGACGAAGAAGCAAATAAGCACTACATTGCGTTCACCGGAAGAAAGCTTAAGAAACACGAAGAGAACTACTTCACGACTGAACTAGAGGCGTTAGCTTTCGTGACAGCTCTTCAAGTGTGGAAGTAGATATTAATCGGACACCAGATTATAATTATCACCGATCATAAGGCACTCCAATTTATGCTTCAAACCGATATGTCGAGTGATAGATTAACTCGATGTGCCCTTTTCACTCAACAGTTTAATGCTACAATAGTCCACCAGCCAGGTAAGGACATTTTGTTGGCTGACGCATTATCACGTAACCCAGTTAGAAATTTGCAGATTAACCATGTACAATTGGAGGAAGAATATCAAGAAACCGTTAGGAGATTAGCCCGAATCGATGTGTCACAGAAGAGACACGCTCCAATTAGGAAAATGTACAGGTTCCTTAAGGGTTACATGGACACAGCAGATCTAGATTATGCTGCTACTCAACGGCAATCACGACACTATGTATTGAGCGGAGATCTTGTGTGTAAGTACGCAGACTCCGAACACACTAAGATCCGCATAGTCGTGCCCCCTAATCTTGTCACAAAGTTAGTGTGGTTGGCACACCATTCTATCGGACATGGAGGTTTAGATAAAGCCCTCAGTACTCTTAAAGAGAGGTTTGTCTGGACCAACATGAGATCCACTATAGCGAAGATTATAAGATCTTGTGATAAATGCCAGAGAGGAAAATTCGCATCAGAATTGTTGAAAGGAAGACCCTGAGCTATGATACCTTCTAAACCACATGGCCACGGACATGTTTGGTCCTTGTCCGAAGGGATACCAGGGTAATCAGTTCCTGTTAGTGACTGTTGATGTCTTCACTAAATTCGTTACCATGAATCTTATGCAAAAAGCCAATACCAGAAATGTTGTGAGCAGATTAGAGAATGCTGTGTTTCCGAAGGCTGGGAAACCAGAATATCTCTTATCGGACCATGGAGCGCAGTTCACTTCAGCCGAATTCGCAGCAGACATGGAAAGGTTGGGAATTAAGCACATCTTTTCAAGCGTGCGTTATCCAGAGTCAAATTCAAGCGAACGCTATATGGCAGAATTTAGCAAATTTTGCAGAATTTTCTGCCCAGATGATCACCCCAGTTGGGTAAAATACGTGCCAATGATTGAGGATTGTTTGAACTCCACAGTTCAAGAAAGCACGGCAGAAGTTCCTATGATTCTTCACTTAGGAAGGAATCCAGAAAGGCCATGGGACAATGTATTGGATTTCATTCCCAGAGATCCTGATCTTGGAAGCCAAGCGAGGATCGATATGGCGAAGGAAAGACTTCAGAAAGCAGCAGAGAAGCGCTTGAAACGAGTTGCAGGAAAACGTTTCGGTAAGCCGTTAGAAATTGGAAATAAGGTCTTATTGCGCAGACCAGCGAAAGCGGACGTGAGCAAAACGATATACCCCAAGTTCGGAGTTATATTTATTGGCCCGTTCCGCATAATTAATGCTTATGGGAATAACTGTTATGAGTTGTTAGACGAATAAAACAACGTTAATCTAGGAAAATTCAACGCTAAAAATTTGAAAAAGTATCATAAGAAAATAGGCTAAAATAATTCAATATACGGGTTCAAGTGACATATCAAAAGTCTTGAATTTGCAACTGTTTTTAACTTGAGATGACGGAGGAATGCCCCCGTAAATTGAATAATTTAGGGACAAAATGAGAGTATTTTCCGTCCCCATGATAAAATTTAACTAGCAGGGGCGCCGAATCCATGGTCGAGGTCTAGCGACCGCTAGACCAGACGAGGGGGTGGGTCTCCCGGTCCCCTTGGGGGGTGGGTTCCGTTGGGAGGTTACGGATAGAGGAGGAAAGGGAAGGAGATGGAAAAGAGGAAAGGAAAGAAGGGAGAGAGAAGAGAAGGGGAGAACTGTGCGAAATAAGCTGTAAAAACGTAATTATTGGGGTAGGGGTCCGGTTTAACAAGGGGGGGGTCCCACAGAACGAGAGGGGTGGGTGTCTGCTAGACCTGAAAAAAAAAGATTCGGCGCCACTGTTAACTAGCAAATATAATTTCTGGAAGTGTGACACAGGATTGTAGTGTTACAAGCTCGAGACTGTGGGAGAGCCCGATCACGTGATATATTGCACAATGGACGCTTCTAGAAGGTTATATTTAGCATAGCAACAGCGAGTTTGGAAATTAATATCATAAATATTGTTATAAATTATGCTATTGGATCCCGGCCCAGAGCCAATGAGAACAGGTCTTATTGAAGACGGGATCAACTTTAATTACACAGCATGATGAAATTATGCATTTAGGCCCTTAGAAGAAGATTTTCTTATTTGGTAATGAAGAAAACATTAAGAGAAATTATGTCTGATACTTTAAAAACCGCAGATCGGTTAATCTACGCAGTAATAAGCATTAGTAATCTACGCACTAAAATTATGGTGGGAGTTTGATATGGCCGCCAAAAATTCGACTTGGAGGGGGAGATCCAAGGATCGAGGTTCTTATTCCAGCAGTCTTTGAAGAGTGAGGAAGTGTTTTTACTGGGTTAACGGAGATCCCAAGGCTCAGTCCGAGTGCGACAACTGTCGACTTGTGGAGACGCGAGGATAGCTAGGTGGAACGTAGAAGTTCACCACACTTCCATTCTACGTGAAGTTGCGAGGAACATTGCATTGATTATATCTCTTATATAATTGAGATCTGAAGTTAAATAAGCGAATATATATTAAGAACAGGTCGCATACTATATATTGTGAAAAGTCGAGCGCTTTAAAACTTACCATTTCGACAATATAAGCCTGTCAAGTAAGATTTCCAAATGTGTTGGAAATAAAGCCGAATATCATTATAAATTGCAACGTGAAGTTGGCGAACGCAGTTCAAGTGAACAGTAGCGGAGAACTTTTAATATTGGCGCAACACATACACATTAACAGAATGACTATTATTATTCTTCAAACGTTTTCATTCAGCATAATTAACATTGTTGATATGATGAACTAAATAGTCATGCGCCAGAGACATATTCGATAACAGGAGTTAAGATACAACGATGGAGCTTCGTTAGACAACGTATTCTTGAATACAGACGTAGTGAACGGTCCATCTTGTGCATTTTCGTCAGTCTACGAACACTAATATAATAAATATAATATTCCAATGATGAAGCTGATACTTATTTACGACAGAGAATGAAGACTTTACAGAAGAGATTTGTCAAGATGCTAGGGAAAGGTAGCCCAGCAACACAGAAGAATTTGCCAGAAAGATGTCGTTCGAGCCCAGGCGAATGTTGGTGAATTCCAGAGAGGGACGTTTCTTATCTCTGAGGTCGCAGATCCGAGGTTCGAATGCAGATCCATCTCAGTGTCTTGTACTGAGGAAACATCTAAAGTATTGTGGGAATACTTACATAGATCTTCAAGTTTTCGTCCAAATAAGGTATTAGTGTATCTCAATTGTTATATAGAGCTTGATTAGTAACATTCTGAGCCGGCGATCTTATTCCATATTTCCAGCGATCTTATTCCATATTTCGATATTTTCACATTTCATGTATTTCAGTGCTTTTATGTATTTTACACTTCAGATGTGTGTTGAGATTTTTATACATCAAGATTATTTAGAAGATGATTGCATTTCATCTATTTTTCAATTTTATTCTACGGATCAGTTGTGGAACTGACATTAAAAATTTTTGTTTGAGGAATCATATTGCCTCATAGGAGACTAGTCGTTTCGACTCTCGAATTTTAATAATTTCATTTAAACCAAGTAATCTGACATTGTGTCATAGCTTCAAATTAAATTCTTATTACATTTAATTTGAGCACTTTAATGTAACAACATATAACTTCAAGAACAGAAGAAACTTCGAATGATATTGTTATATCATTATTGTACATAAACTATCGACGATCTAAGAAATACTAGTCGTTTGATAAGACCGATGTCATAATCCCTATGAACATTCTTTGTGTAGAGTGGAAAAACATTACGACATTGACAAACCTTTCTTATTATTTGTAAAGCTAAGAGCTTTGTTCATTTAATATGTTAGAAGAAATACCTTTTGATAGAAGATTATTCAAATCTTTGGCTAGGAATTCAAAGCTAGTTTATCCCGGTCAGGATTGAATTCTATCTGACACTATAAATAACATGTGTGTTATTTTATCCTATTTGTGTAACATCACGTCATTTTGTCGACATGATATTACAACGATGAACAATTTAAAGCTTGACAAGTGAGATGAGGCAGGAGTATTATTTTTATTACATGTATTTGCAACAGACGAGTTAACAATTAATTATCTTGTTGTGGAGTAAACTTTAGGAGGTTAATCACGACTGTCTAATATCGTTCATTACAATTGGAAGTTTCGTTTGAAGAACTTACGCATGTATAATTGTAGTCCAGTAGTCATGTGCAATGATACTGAGTGTCATGCCATTATTTGAGAGAAGTTCCTACATAATATATGTTAATAACAATTAATCCTTTTTGTATATTGTTTAACCTAGTAGATGATAATTGTTTATGCCATATATACTGTTATATGAGGATTTGTAGAGCTATGGAGTGTTCATGCGAGGGAATTCCGCATTTTAAGGAAGTCAAAGTATTGTTGTTCTTTGATTTTAAAAAAAGCCGTTGTATACAAGTAGTCCAGTTTTTGGGAATTAACGATTTAGCTGTGTTAACAGGAGGGTTTCAGCGGAAATGCAACTTGAGAAAGATTGTCTACTCATATCTATAATACGATTATTAAATTTTATTAAACCCGAAGTTATGTAATTACGTACAGTTTACCTTAATTAGTCGACTGCATTATACCGACACTGTAATGAAACCTATATAAGACGATGTGTAAGCAGTATATCAAACTACAGAACGTTGAAGGATGGTTATGTGAAAAACCAGTGTATATATTTAGTTAAGAATTATATTGTAACCGAGAAGTTAGAATCTCGAAAGTGTCACTTTAGCAACACTAGATAACGGATATTATTATAAACATGTAAATAATTTTTGTGGAAATGATTTAATTTGTTAAATAATTTAGTAGGATTTATTAATCAATTGTTTTGGAATAGCGTGTGTTTTATGAGCGGATGTTTTGGTGTGTATGATTGTTCATTGTTAAGAGAAATTGTGGAACCGAATTGGTCTAGAACAATTGCGGGGTGCGAATGAAAGAGTGTATACATTTTTTTAGAATGATTGTTTAAGAAACAGAGTAGTTTTGTGAACTTTTGTAATATCTAAATGTTAATTTTACGTGTTTTTAATAAATGCACACACAAGCAGTCTCTGTGGACTAGCGAGAATGATTCACCGTTATGTTGGAGAGCGATGTCATAATATAAACAGGTGTACTCCCACCACCTTCTATATAAATTGTAAAACAGTTTCGAGTACGGCGTGGTGCCGGTATTTCATTGATGAAACAAAGTTACTGCACGTGCGTTCTGCAAACGCAGGCTTGTGAATGAAACCATGTGTCTGGAATGCCAATAAGAGACTTCATTAAATGTTTTTGTTGTTACGCAGTGTAGGCCAAGAACAAGCCAAGATTTTATACTCATAATTTTTAATACAGCATTGTAGTAAGATGTAGAGTTGAAAGGACGTGTGAATGATTGCGTGTTTTTAATTTTAATGTCTATCTTCAAATTCGTTTCTTGTTATTTTGTTTATAGTAGATTAGTTTACCCAATTGTTAATTAATTTTGTTCAGATTTTTTCCATTGTTGTTGGAGTGTGATTCATTTTAAATATAAGGAGCAGAGTATTCTGGATGTATTGTAGGCGAAGTTGAAGTCCCAGTCCCCAAGAGGTAAGTAAAGATGAGTGCCCCGTGTAGTTGGTTGTTGATCCACAATATTCTGGTAACTGCAGTCTGTAAATCCCTAAAGGCCATGTGGGAAGCGATTTCTAATGTAGTTTTTGCCGGAGCAGTTAGAAATAGGCAATCCAGCGGGGGCAATGGATATTCCAACAGGATCCTTTCCGGATTATCGGGTACAGTACCTGCAGCACTATTAAATTTACAGCCGGGTACACAGACAATAACAATGAACAGACAATACTTCCCACATTAGGTATCATCGGAATTTATAATTATTCACAGTGCACTACACTACTTAAGGTACACCATTACAATAAATAACAGCACTAAATCACTTGAGATATGCGACATTTGAACAGCAGACACACTTAAATATTGGTTCACCAAATGTAAACAATCCCCTACGAATTCCGCCATGTTCTATAGTATCGATAGTGGCATTGCGGTCTGATATATTGTAGTCGGCCTTGGTCCAGGCCGCAAGGGTCCTTAGTGACGTCACGCTTAGGGCCGGTACAGCCGCCGCAGCAAGTCAGATGGCTCCTTTCACACGCAGTCACTCCAATTCGAATATACATTCATATTTATAGGAAAATGTTAAGACTGTTTCGAGTTCACCAGCAGTTAGATAAGTTACCAATAAATAGGCCTAATTAACGCTCTGCTAGTTCGAATCCTGCCGTTGTAGCGGGCATTTTACGAGTGAACAAAATGGTACATCGTCTGTGAACTTACTAGGCCGTTGACGCACACAGACAGGGCAAAATTGCAGCATTTTGACGTCCTGTAAATGTCATATCAATAAAAGAGGCATTGAGACCGTTACTCAACGTCGATAAATCACGTATGGCTAAACTCGGGATTGAAAGAAGGAAATATTCGAATATTTCAATACACAAAACAATTTGCAGGAACAGTTTGTTAATAAAATAAATCTACGTACTGTGCCCAACATAGTCCCCCATAATAGCGCGGTTTGGCAACTCCACCAGCGCTGTACGTCATCGCTGGGTGCGCGGCCGCCAGGTTGAGTGCCGTCAGGCGTATCTGTATTCTATCCCCGGCAGAGCGCGCTGTCTCTGACCACGTGCTAAGCTCTTGCATCTGGCAACTTGTCAGGTCGAGACAGGCAGGCAGATGCTTGTTGTGTGCGAGCTGGACAGTACTACGTCGTGATGTACGTGAGTGACTTTATACCCGGTCGTGTTTGCGGAGAACCGTGAGTGCTATATCACAGTGTATCGGGAGTGGATCGTAATAGTCTATGAAAGACCCTATAATTACATATCGCCGAACTTACAGTGCGCAAACGAAACATTTGACGGCCGAGTTTCGTGTGGATAATTATGAAAATGATTTTGGCTTAAAAAAACGAAATAATTAACTTTACAAGCGGGCTACATTACGGCATCTTGTATGAACGAACGTTCGGGAACACTCGAGCACTTGCCATCGTAGGACGATCCGCTAATGCATTGTGTGATTTGAGGATGCAAACGAATTTCATGAATAGCTGTGAATGCTTTCAACTGACTGCCAATATACAGCTGTGAAGACTAGTGGATAGAAAGAGTTGTGTTCCAATATGAACTGTGCTTGGCGCAAGGACTTGTAATTTCCAGAATGGAATTAGGGCATTTTCCAACTAGTGCTATTGGGGTGTCTGTGAGAAATTTGGAAATGGAAATATTTACTGAAAATTTGGAGCACTGAGCCGATACATAAGGGAACGAGATGGAGTGATAGACACGCCAGAAAGAAGCCATGAGAACACCATGATGATTACATCGGGGGAGATGGAGATAGCCACCATGGGGCTGGTAGGTCCCGGGTTCGGTTCCTGCAAGAATTTTGGAAGAAGACGGAAGAAGATGGGTTCCTGCAGCTTCGGACTTGGGGACGGATGGTACTGGATGAAGATGGGGATTTCTTCACGGGATCTGGAAATTCTTCACACCAGGAAAGTAGGCCTGCTAACATTGTACCATCCTTTCTTAGTTCTTCGAGTTGGTGAGCCATAGTATTTCTTCATTTAGTACTGAGTGGCCTGACTACTCAGTATTACTCTATATCATGGAATTGAGCTAATATTGAACTGGGAGTAGAATTTAATTTAGATATGATGGTGAAGGTATTGGATTAAGCAAATCAGTGGTGAATTATTTGATTGATTGAAGATTATTATTATCATTAATAGCCAGATTTATTCTACGTCTACGAAGGACATCTGGTGTAATATTTCACATGGATAGGCTATTGGTTGGAAGGACTTAACCCACATTGCCTTATTCTACGATCCAGTTAATATTTTTCGGATATTCTATAAATCCATCTCAAATTCGGATGATAGGATTTTGCTATTTTTGGACGTTGGAACTTCATGGGAGCAAGCCAATAGTGTTGGTCGAATACCTGATAGTCTATTCGACTGTATTTTCGATGGAATATGCTATATGCCTGTAAAAAAATTGAATTAGTTTTAAATTCTTGGATCTTAACTTCGGATATTGGCGGATATTATGATGATTTGCTAATTATGATTATCAGTTCAATACTTTCATATTTTCTTCTCCCATACTCTTCGCTTTGGGAATTTGATTTATTTCAAGCACGTTTTGCTATTTTGCTTGAACGTTTTTACATTTTGACATTGCTTCTAGTCAGGCCTACATTATATTATAATTTATACAGGCCAATTATGTGATCGAAGGGAAGCCATAATGGTTATAGGGTAATAATTATACATTTTTCTGCACTAAAACTGTGAAGTTGGTTTGTTTATTTAAAAAAAGAAAAGAGATATTAAAAAATAAGAGAATAATTTAAGGTGATAATTCACATATGCTCTGAACAATTCGATAATGATTTGAAGATTAATCTTGGTGTTTAATGAAAAAAGATAGATAGTAGAATACTGAAACATGTGGTGAATATAATAATCATTATTGGTGTGAGTTCATTCAAAACGGCATGACTTCGTAAAGTATAGGCAAATGATTGTAAATTAAGCATTGATACAAGCATATAAATGATAGTCTAATCACTTTGCATTTAATCAAGTGGACTATATTACAAACTAACCATCGAATGGGAAGAAACAGAATCACTTAGTTGTCACATATTATTGAAACATAAAATTTGAATTTTGTACAAATGATAATGAGGGATGCACATGTGTTGCAACATTATGAGTAATAAGGTAATGAGACTCTGAAATAACTTGTAAAATAACTTTGATATCATTATATTTGAGACATAGACCTGAGATGAATGTCTGATAGATTTGGAAAGCATGGATATTCTACTAATGAAATTTATTCTTCTATTTGAAAGAATGTAGATAACAAGTTGTATAATAATTGTAAATAGTGAATTTAATCTTGATTTAGTGGTCAAGCTAGACGAATATTTCTACGGCTATAATTACTGTTAATAATTGGTGATATAGTTAATTACTTTTCTCATTGGTTGCACTGGTTAGAATGGAGATATATACTTTTACACCTAGGCAGGATACATCTTTTTTATAGATATTTCTTTAATCATAATCTCAAGTGAGTGTGTTTGTGATAGACTTGAAACACCACCTGACGGACATTCAGGGTGTTTAATGGATCACATAGTCAAATATGGCCAAATCTAACTTGTTTTTATTTCATTTTATTTTCTTCGAGGATCTCCTAATTTTATTTATATCCAAGGATAGGACCGAGGAGATTCGTTGACCATTTAAACCTTAATTTTCTTTTTTATTTGGACTTTAAATATTTTTCTTTTGCATCGATCCACATCAAGCTTTAATTTAGACCGAATTTCCGAGGCAGGACAGGCTTTAGGGATTTCTATTTTTATGTGCTGGTCGATGAGTTGCCAATAAATGGATGCTTATTTTATCTTAATATTTTTGCTTATCTTCTGATTCCTGTTGTGATATTGCTTTGATTTAGGTTTGGGAGTGGGTTGATTTAACCTGTTACACCTATATCCTGTTAACCACCCCTGAGACTACTTGAGTTCTCGTATCCACCGGCATATTTTTTTTTTTTTGATATTCAAACCCAGAGCTCAATCATTTTTGTTCTTTATCTTATATATGTATTGTGTTATCGGCATGAGTTGCGATGTTTTCGCCGGGTCATCCGATTCACTGCCGGTTAACGGGGACAGTACCCACAGAAACAATACACAGACAGGTACACTTTTCTGTGCCTACTGCCAGAAAACCCTCGAACTGAGCTTAAGTTATAACTTTCGAGAAAACTACAGAATGTCTCTTGCAAGGGTAAGATACCAAATTATGTTCATCTCTAATTCTGTATTTTATTTTCCTTTCTTTTAGCTAACCAACCCCCCCACCCCCACCCCTTACTGCCTTCTTGAACACTCGGCCCTCAAAAATCATTATATACGGTAGCAACAGAAATATTCATTTCTAGACCTTGTTTATCAGAAATAAATCAACAGAGAAGGTAACTTCCTTTCTGGATCTCACGCACAAAAATTGCCAGTATCCTTACTCACCAGAAAAACAGAATAACATTACAAAAATACTAGCTATTCACTTCTGGACTTGCATGAGAAAAAATGCTAAGTAAGAAATCTGCCATTCTTGACAATCAGTAAAACAAAGTTACGAAAATTATTCCTCCTCTCTAAACAATACCAGCCAAATTCAGATATAAAAATATACTCTTGAATTTTTGTATATTATTCACTAAACATAGTAATTGGGGCCAAAAGTCACTGTTACTTTAATGAGGATCTTCTTCAAATAAGTATCTCTTGTATAATATAACCGTTATCCCCCTTGACCTGTCAGAAAAATGGTTAAATTTCAAAAGGTCAATGTCACTTTACTGAGGATTCCACAAAAAAACTAATGCTATCACTGCTGTCCGACTTCATTCCTTCTCACGAAAATGAAAGACGTTCACAAAACAGGACCTTCTTCGAATAAACATAATTAAGTATAAAAACAGTATGTCCCCCTTGGCCTCCTGTCAGAAAAATAAGGTTCAAGAAGCACTTCTTCGCATAAAATTGTATGTACTGCACCCGAATTCCGCATAGTCATAGCCTATATCCGCTGAGATGGAAAAGGATTGTAGGGAGGTCGATACCCAGCCAGATTAACCAAGACTACCCTACTAGGATAATGACTATGAAACTCTCGATACATACCGGCCATGCAACAACACTACCGATTAGTTACACATTTACTAGAAATAAAATATCCTTAACATAAAGGTAGGACGAGAATTTCGGATCTCGAGCGTGAACGGTGAAAGTTGAGACTACGTGAATTCTAGTAACTAATTCGTAGTATTATCGCATGTCGATTGCAAAAATGAAAAGGTGATCAGATGTATAAAAAACGAACAGGCAAACAAAAATAGTGCCTGGGATTTATTACCAAAAAATCACAAACAATAAAATATTCCCTATCACCAATAAAAATATATAAGCAAGTAAAAATTAAATATCTCACACGTCAGATAGTCCTACTATCTTTAGAATAAATGTTCATAAACATTATCATTACAACAATGTAATTATATTAGAAATTATTAAAATGTTTACGCAATTAATAGTCATCCTGTGACCCTGTCACTGAAGCAGTCTGATCAACATCAGCTGTTCAATCATCAAAAATGGAGTTAACACTGCAAAAACCCTACATTATACACATTCGTGTGTAAAACGTGAATATCTATGCTAGTAATAATAATATAAATTAAATATGGTTGAAATACATACATTATATACAAATTTCCATGTTTAACACGGTATTAAAAATACTATTCGCACTATCAGTCGCGATATGACAGTCTTATAGTGTCTCTGTTAAATAAATGTTCTCTGAACAATGTTTCACACAACAATAAATTCTCAGGTATTACTGGTAATAAGTCAAAGTAAATAAAGCTTGTATATCAAACACAGAAGTTAAATATAGCTTAGAATATGTCGTGTCAATGAATAAAAACAATATAATAAAGAGCGATGCGAAACTACTTAAAATTCTCTAATCACTTCGTGGATCGTATACTGATACTCTCTGACATAAACAATACAAATATTAACCTTTATATTAGCACTTTTTACACATACTGTAACAATTCGTTGCTCCACATGGCAATACATTTCTTTCTCTCGCAATACAGTGAACAATACTCATAAATGGCGTTTACTACGCTCCAAACATATCATACTTCCATCTTTTCATTACTACCAACAATCTTCTATACTCCGCACGGCATTACTTCAATAAAAAACCCGCACGGCTTTACTTCAATCAAATAAAACATCTTGCTACAGACAGGCAGAAGAATTAGTGATTTAACTAGGTAAATACGCAATTGAATACTACCGTTCAGAATGCACTCCTAACTCCAACTCTCCTCTAAATTATTAAACCTCGTGCATCTATACAACAATTACATGTTCGTTCACAACAATTCACCTCACACAGTATTTCTTATTTCTTTCATTGGCACTTTTCGTTCACTTAATTCCATAATAGATTGTTTTTCCACGTTACCAAATGTTAACAATACTAACTCGTAGTTCGCTCGTCTTTAGTAGTTAATAAAAATAAATACATATCCTCACGCTTCTGGTGTACATTTAAATATATGAATTATTCATATTTAAGCTGATTTTAGAACATACTAGACCTCAGGCAGACTAATAAATCTCCTGATCTATTTATTTCAGTTTAAAAATGCTTCCAATTTAATCGTTAATAAATATAGGCGTCATTTCACCTCAATTGTCACTACCATGATCCTATTTTATAGTGTACTTTCGTAATAACAATAGTCCAAGACTATATAGTTGTCAAATAAATTGTATTCTGCTATTGGAATTTTATAACATCCATATTGTTATAAATAAATGTTTCAGTAGTATTTTGACATAATAATGTCTGTTAAACAATGTTATAGCATTTCACAATAATGCTCTCCTTTATAAAAATGTAATATAAATATACAAATGTATTTTGTCGCTGTTACGCATTTGTAACTGTTAATAACAATCTTAATGTTCAAATGTTTTTACAATTTGAAAGTATTTTCAATGAAATATGTCATTATCGAAGCATTCTCTTCGAAATACGATATTATCGAAGCATTCCCTTTATAAAACGAGTTTCGTTCGAAAGTGAGTATGTTAAAACGATTCCTTCAAAAATAAATATATGAAACGAAATATCTAAGTCAAAAATGCATGAAATAACGTCTTAAACGACACACGAAGACGGATCAAAGAATTACAATGAATCTCAAAAATTTTAGCTATAATAAACATAGAATAAAGATAAGAATATCTACAATGAAGTTGGTCACTCCCAAATGGATTTCTAATACTACTGCAAAACTACAGATTTTAGAGCATACAGTTTTTCTACCTTTGAGATGGCTTCTGCTGTCGAGAATACCTCTATCAGATGTATGCGATGTTCCGTCGAGACTGCGAGCACTCGTCTTCCCTTGAAACCAGTTCCTGCCGGGCGCGAGCGAAACAGCTGCGTGCGACCGCGTCTCGGTCGTGTTGCGTTCACCTGCACTCTACCTCGGCTGTGGCTGCTAACGGCAAATCTTCCATCTTCACGGTCAGCGACCTGGGAACTGCGTCTCTTCGTCCAATCGGCTGCAAGCGGTCGTCTTCTTCTTATCTCCGTATAACAGAGTGCTATCATCAATGTAGATCTGAATGTCCTGGGTTGACATCTCCTCCTGATGGTAGTTGACATCTCGCTTGTAGTATAGAAATTCATCTTGGAATACTGCAAGTTGTTGACCAGTTGTAGATGTATCGATCCTCGATCTTCTATGTCACTCTGACTTTCCAATCCATGGTATAGACTAACCTCCTTCCATTGATTTAGTTACTCATAATAATCTTCTCAGTATTCGTAGAAAAAGTTTGTCCTCCCCGACTCAGGATGGTTGCGTTCATGTCGACTGTATTGTTGAACCGTAGAATAGATGTTGTAGCAATACTGTAGCTGTAGTAAATAATTATTGCTTTGCTGTAGACTAACGCTGTTTTTGTGAAATCTTCTTCTGATGATTTTATTACAAAATAAAATGCTGTTCTCATGAATATCTAGTGCATTTGCACTTCACCGGCTCCTCTAATATCTTCCTCGGCGATTGGCCGATCTCCTGGCGGTACTTCCTCGCCTGTGCTCCGTAGTTCCTTTTCGTATACAAGTGCTGCTCTGCCGCTGTTGCTGGTCGCGTTCCTCACACGTCCGTCCGGTTTAAGTAGCTGGATAAGAGTCCTGGCTCGCTTCTCCGCGATAGCGCGCGTGCCAAAGCTAGCCTTCTCTCCTAGCCTCGCACCGTTGCATTTTAATAGAAATATACTCACAGTTTCTCTATTAGCCAATAATTTATATTTCTATTTAACCAAATAAATTCCATATTGCATTCTACACCTGTAGATGTGCTCATTTCGCTTTATATATGCCAAATTTATATAAAAGCGATTCCCACAAAATTTATGTGCTTTAATCTGTTTGGCTGCTGAAATATCGTGATAGAAGCTCCTGGAACTAGCCTCTTATCAACGGGTCGTGTGCATAATTTTGTTATTGTCGCCTAGCTAACCAAAACTGGTTTTCTGCTGTCTAACGTGAATCCTTGTACAATTTCCAGCCTCGAATGATCCAACACTTCCTTAGTTAAAATCTCATTCACCAGAATATTTCCAAATAATAATTCCTTAAAATGCTCCAAATTTTACAAAATACTTTCATTACGCATCATTCACTTCCCAAAATGCATATATAAATATTAAATTATTTTAATCCCATATTTCCAATTTTTCACTCCAATGGTTCACAAGTCGGTTCGAACCTCGGCTCAGTCAAAGTCCTAAGCTGGGCTGAATTCGAGTTCAGTACCAATACACTGCGGTATTACTTGACCACCAGAAAAATGTATGGTATAAGGTCCAAAAATCAAGGCTACTTATCAGAGGATCTTCTCTGAATAAAACCACTACTTCAGTAAGAAAAAAAAAACAAATGTCACCCTATTCCAGATAAAAGAAGTTAAAAAACATAACAGAACATTTTTGTTATACACTACTAGAAAAAATGAAAAAATACTGTCTCCATAGCTTTTTTCGAATGAATATCTTTTGTACAAAATAACAGATATACCTTGCTGACCCTTCTTCGAATACACATAATTATGTATAAAAAACTATGTCCCCCTTGGCCTCCTGTCAGAAAAATAAGGTTCAAGAAGCACTTCTTCGCATAAAATTGTATGTACCGTACCAATTCACTGCGGTATTACTTGCAGTAGCGTAGCGTGAGGAAAATAATTGGGTAGACACAAATAAAAAGAAAAACTGCAGTAACACATTTTAAAGAAAATGTTTAAAGTTTTAACTTAAATCTTACATACTATGTACAAATAATGCCATGGGACAATGCTGTCTGATAATTGCTTGAAGACCATTGTTGCTACCCGACAGGACAGTAGCTCCAGCATATGTCCAGTTAGTTAGTTATTGAGGTTTTAAGGGGCGGACTATTTTCTTATCTATTTTATATTCTTCCAGATCGAAAATTACGTGTGAATTTCCGAACCCTGTGCACTTTTATCTAATGATACATCGAAGAAACTACAAATATTTCCTCAACTCTCGAGTTACAGACATATCGCACAATTACACTTAATTGAGCTTTGAAGGACACGTCATTAGTCTCATCTGCCTGATTGGCCACAAATTCAGATGACGAAAGCTCTTCTACAATCCTTTCCCTTACTGCATTAGTGACAGATTGGATTAAATCATTTTGGATGTCTCGAGACGTTCCTTCAAAAACAGAGCTGCCTTCAAGCTACCTTCTTTCATAAATTATTCTTCTATTGCCAGCAAATCGGGGGTTTCTAAATAATTGCCTTTATTAAGAGATTTGTGGTCTTCTCTGGGCCCTCTAAAGGCAAGTTCTCGCCGCCCGAGATGGCACACCATCTATTAGGCGACCCACTATTCGTCTATTTCGAATTACATTTTCGTTACGTTTCACAGCTGCTAATCGCGTTGTTTCCACTAAACAATGCTCAATTCTATTTCTTGCTAGCATGTGAAACATCTCTGCATTATTAATGTGTTTCTTGGTCCCTGAATGTTTTATAGAGTTTTGCCTCAATTTTTTTTTATTGTTGTGATACCGTACGGGTCCATGGTTCTTCGCCCCCAAACATCAAACAGTAATAACAATGAAGTGACTTTTTGTGGTTTCTTTTGTCGTGTGGCCTCCTGAGTAACCTAGTGCAGGTCTTTCTAGTCGAAGCCCGTGGGTGACCTGCGTGCCGGGATGAGAGATGGAATGGATGAAGATGGATGAAACTGGGCAAGGATGTGGAAGGAAGCGGCCGTGGCCTGTCAGAAGGAAAATGGGGAAACCACGGAAAACCATTTCAAGGACGGCCGACGGTGGTGATCGAACCCATGCATCAACCGAGTCATCAGAGAGCTTGGCCTCATGACCTAACGCTGCGCTTTAGCGAGCGTAGCCACCGCTGTCGGTACTTTGTGTGCTGAGAACCACATAACCATCTAAATTTCGAATGGCAACTACTTTGAAATTTTCTTGTAGGCTAACTTTGCCATCTTTTTGGGACAAATCCAACTGAGTGCCATTTATTTTAGATTTTAGTTTCAACTTTTGTTCAAGTGTTTATGATGATAGTGAATTAGACTACTATGACGAAATCTTACAGAATCAAGGTTACACTGTTCATGTCAACTAATAGCTCATCACTTCCCATGGTTAATATAACTAGAAACAAAGGCACAGTAAGTACAGGATCACGAAACGTTCACCACATCGCGACAGAAAAGACATGTCTATTATGTTCACGGCAGGCAGCGTGGAGGGGCATGGAGGGGATGGCGGCGCGCGCACGATCTTGCCCGTTTGAATAAGAAGGCAGGGGAGACATCCTCCCAAGTGTCTATCGGCCTCGTTGTTGGTACGCAGGATGCAAGTGTTGAAACATTTAAATCATGAAAAATACTATTAAGGCTTAAGAACTTGGAAGAAAAACAACATTACAATAAATAATAATATAACCTGTCATTTGTTTCGTAAATTTGGATAGACAGTGTCTACCATGTCTACCCTGACGCTGCGCTACTGATTACATGACCACCAGAAAAATGTATGGTATAAGGTCCAAAAATCAAGGCCACTTATCAGAGGATCTTCTCTGAATAAAACCACTACTTCAGTAAGAAAAAAAACAACAAATCTCACCCTATTCCAGATAAAAGAAGTTAAAAAACATAACAGAACATTTTTGTTATACACTACTAGAAAAAAAAAATGAAAACCTACTGTCTCCATAGATTTTTTCCAATGAATAAGCTTTTGTACAAAATAACAGATATACCTTGCTGACCCTTCTTCGAATACACATAATTATGTATAAAAACACTATGTCCACCTTGGCCTCCTGTCAGAAAAATAAGGTTCAAGAAGCACTTCTTCGCATTAAATTGTATGTACCAATTCAATGCGGTATTACTTGACCACCAGAAAAATGTATGGTATAAGGTCCAAAAATCAAGGCTACTTATCAGAGGAATAAAACTGAATAAAACCACTTCTTCAGTAAAAAAACAAAACGAATCTCACCCTATTCCAGATAAAATAAGTTAAAAAACATAACAGAACATTTTTGTTATACACTACTAGAAAAGGAATGTAAACCTACTGTCTCAATAGCACTTTCTCTTAACAAATGTATAAAGTATGGAACCATTTAGAATATCCTAATCTAAGTGTCATAATTTCATTAAGTATTAAGCTACTGTTGTGATACCAGCACTAGATGTTAATCTCTTATGGTGTAAGCTACAGTACAGAAAAATTAATAACTAATGTAGCCCCGTACCAAGTTAGCTGTGAACGATAATCTAATGAGATTCAACTTACAATATTATTTAAAGGTAATCACACAAAAAAAAACTCTCTCCTAAAATGTAGACCTATTGAAACGTTTTGCTAGCTCCTAACTGTTGGGTGAGAAATGTAACTGTTTACCTTTGCCTAAGCTATGTAGTTTTAATGGGCGCCAAGACCTCAATGCAATGTTGAAATCTAAATTTGTATTTAACAACGTCTAGCTCTGGCAGAACACATTCAAGACTCTATTCACTCAGATCGTGGTATGATTTGATCATTAACCCAACAAACAATTGTATCAGGAGAAGGAATTGGTCTATATCTAATGCTACCTACTGAAAGCAAAGATTGCATTGTAAAAGAAATGAATTTATTATATAAAACAAGTATAGCAAAATTAATAATAATAAGTATAAAATTTAAATTGGAGCGTTGCGATTTTAATATTACCGATAGAAAATTACGTGAAAACGGAGTCTGATAAATTGATTTTACTCTTATTTCCAAGCTATGAAGTTACTGAAATATGAAATGTAAAACAAAGAAAAATGAGAGATTGCGTATTTCTGCGTCATTGGCGCTTACCACTGGAAATTGCCAAAGCATTTCCCTCGTTCTTGATGATGTTGTGAGCTTCCCACAGTCTCCTGGACGTCGTCATCTCCGTCGGAATTTGATGATATTCTGGTAGATTAGATAATTCTATGGTCCGTACCTCGGACCCAAACACTCGTACAACCAAGTTTTACAAAAGTTCGTCGCTAACTCCACTGAACATCGGAGCGAAACGCACTTGCGACCGTACTCTGCAAGTTCTACACAGATTGTCCCTAACTCCACTGAACATCGGAGCGACTCGCACGCGCATCCATACTCCTCAAGTATTTCACAGATAGTCCTTGTTTCACGGCGCGTCGAACGATATAACCACACGCCGGCTCCCCACTCTTCAGTCCCAACTAGCTTACGTCGTCTCCCCTGATTGGCTGACCCACCACGCGATCTTCTCCTCCTCCGGGTCATTACACTCGGCGGGAGGGTTCCGTTCCAACAATTCGTCTTTTCTAGACCTTGCGACCCAAGATTGCGTCATGCTTCTCGACAAGATTAAGCGTGTACTTGAAATCCCAGTGAGTCACGTCTCTCGATATACCCTAACTGACAAAAACTCCGTAAAATTCCGTAATCAGATAATTTTCTATGATATCGTCGTAATAATTTGCTGGATAGGGTTTTCTAAGACATAGAAAACCTATCTGAATGCTAATAATTTTTATAAAATGCTCCGAAAATACCTTAATAATAATTATAATAAATTAATAATAATAATAAATTACCATGAAAAATTCTCTTGGCTGAACAATTTGCCGCGTAAATAAATATAGAATGGCTTCCTACTGACTTATGCCAGTTGCATAAAACCCCTCGAAAAACACGTTACATATTCGCCTCGGATCATCGGATGATTTACCGTGACGACGGTCCATTATCCGATTATCCCAGACACGTTAATAAACCCCATCCAAAATACATATTACATAAATGAAATCACCCTAAATTACAGATATATACACTCATATTTTTTCTTCACGCACTTTGCGTCAAAGTTTGTTGTCACAATGGATTGCACTTTGCAACCAGTCCAATGTTTTACATATGGAATAGTGTTCCACGGATATTTCCGCCTCTCAAATTTCTCTATGTTGGAGAAATAGACATAATTAATGTGTGAGCACTATGTATTTATGATGTCATATCACACGCATTGAAGGTGTTCTGATATATTTATATCACCCTAGAACTTCCTAATTTCACTGGAGGTCCCCTCCTTATGGTGACATTTAATTCCACTTATCACTGAGCACACGATCACACTATTGTGGCAGCGCCTCGTGACCATAATACTTAATCTCTCTTTAAAGTAGATTAAATTAATATTGACTTCTGAAAAAAAAAACAGTAAATGCGCATTACATATAACACCAAATATTTCTGTGCCGTAATCGCCCTGTCTTGTTAAGTTCCCGTTAACCATATTCTACTTAATACTAGTTCTCAACACAGACCATTTCTCCTCACACAAATAATACCATTGTACAAATTATCTTAAATTACACACTTACAAATCTTACATGGCGAGGCCGTAAACAGAAATCACGTGTGCTGATATGTATGAGTTTCATGAAGGACTGTCTCGCATTCTGATGGCCCATCTTTTATCTCGTGGACGCCTTAAGCTAACAAGCCCTATACAAGCGCTCACCCATCTCTTGGAGGCAAATGGGAATTCACCAGCGCTGCCAAATTCTGGCCTTGGTGTATCGAGACATTTTAGTGCTCAAGAGCATCCGACAATCCCGTCATATTTCCCTGTACCTTAAAAACTCTCATTTACTTACATACTACCCCCCTGTGTGACTTCTGATACGCCTGCCTGGAAGACCAACTCCTCCCACGCACCAAATACCACACTTACTCATTTGATAGGCTGCCTCGCCAGCTAAACATCCTCACTTTATGACACATACTTTCGGAGACTATGTATATTATACGTCCCGTATAATCTGTTTCCCTCACTATTCTCCAGCACATATGCTGTTTTGCCAATACGTTTGGAAACTATAAATGTTTCTGCGTCACCTGCTTCCAACCTTGCAAGTGGCTCCCTTTAAATGAACGTCATCACGTTGCTCTACCTAGCATATTTCTCAGTATCTGTAACGATGCCCTGTTGCCTAACTGTCCACACATGCTAACCCTACTTTCCTCTGGTGTTACACCTCTACTCGACACTCTATGACCTAAAAATGTCACTTCTGACTGACAGAATGACGACTTAGACAGCTTCAAAGTGAACCCTGCCTGATCTAACTTCTGAAAAACTATATCTAAATGACGTAGATGCTCCTCAAAACTGTGTGAACTAATTACCATATCATCTATGTAAATGGTTACAAACTCTCCTGTGTCATCCCCTAATGCGATGTTTAAAGCCCTAATTAAAGCTGCTGAACTACTCTTTAACCCATAAGGTGTTCTACAAAATTGATAAAGGTTATATTTATGACTAAAAGCTGTAAATGGTCTATCTTCGTACATAAGTGGCTATTGCCAAAAACTGGAACTCAAATCTACACAAGTGAAATACTTCTTCCCCTCAAATGTTTGCATTAATTCCTCTATTGACATAGATTTCAGCTGATCTGAACTAATTCTACTGTTAACCAAACGAGCGTCTAAACAAATACGAACAGTGCCGTCGGTCTTGGGTACCGTGATCAAAGAATTAACATATGGACTGTTAGAGTGCTCAATAATCCCATCTTCAAGCATCTGGTTAATTTGTGCCTCAACTGCACTCTGATAAGCGAAAGGTACAGGATATCTATGTCCTGTGAATACTGACCTATCAATAACGTTCAATGAATGTGTATAGCAATTGGCCATACCAATGCGATCCTCAAAAACTCTCCTATTACACAATAACACATCATAGAGCCGAACACATTGTTCCACCTCTATATTACCCTGAAATGCAGCCTCACGTAACGAGTCCTCTAGACTTCCGTTCGTAATCACACTGCCCACAAAACATGGAGAACCCCGCTCTACGGCTGGCGATATCTCATTTAAAGTACAAATCACACCTACAATACTACTCCTCTGAATATGGGCATTGAACGCTACTTCTACTTCAGAATCTCCCCATTTAAATTTCAAACTCCCTACATCATAACATAAGTTACCAGACACTCTACTTAGCCACTCTGAACCCAAGATAACACTGAATACTAAATTTGGAATTACAAGGCAAATCTGCTTCTCTACATGATTATTAATTTTAATGTCTACTAAAACTTGCTTAGAAATTACTTTAGACCTCTTCCCAACAGCTGTGATAACAAAAGTGCTTTTAATTGGCATCTCCTCAAAATTTACTCCAGTTCCTTTCATTTTATCATAAAATGCACTACTTATGCAACTCTTCATACAACCACTATCAATTAAAACATCTGTGTACGCCTCGGACACGTTAAATTTAACTATGGGGCTCTTACTAACCACTTCCTGAATAATACTTTCATCATTTAGTTCATGTAATAATTCATTTCTTACATTTAGGTCATAGGGTTCCTGTATAATTGTATGGACAGGGCATGCTACAGACTGAGATTCTGACCTTACTTCGCAGCCTGGTTCGCGTTTAAAGAACCGCTACAGCTGGCCGTAGTACTACTAACTACTAAACTGGTCTGGTTGTTCTGGGCTGTGTTGTCATTGTTTGGCTGTATATTACTACCACTAGGCTGTCCTCTTCCTTGACCCCTATTCTGGTTGTAATTATTGTCATTATAATTTCTCCCTTGATTTCCCCTGTAATCATTGTTCCTCCCTTGATTTCCCCTGAAATCATTGTTCCTCCCTTGATACTGATTACCATAGCCATTTCCTCTGTTCTGATATAGCTGATTATTATTATTTCTATTTTGAGCGTTGGCCCCTTCGCCACCGTTCCCTTGAACTTCTTGATGCCTGGCTTCATTAGGTCTATTATTATTATTACCCTGGTTCCGATTGAAATTGTCCTCATAACCCCCTCTCCCTAGTGCATCAAATGTGCTTAACAAATTTTCTACTTGTGATATTGTCTTTACATTCTGGATACAAGCAGCCTCCTTGATCCTATAGGGAAAGTGCCTAAGTAGCAACCTTACCACATCACCTTCCTCCTTCAAGCCATCCAGATATTTACACACTAATACCTGCCCTAAAAAGTATTCGGTCATGGTGGAGCTTCCTTTAGGGTTATATTTACCACACACTACTCCCTCACGATGCTGCGACTGAATAACCTCATTCCAGAACTTTTCACAGAATTTCATTTTAAAATCATTAATATCAGTAAACTTGTCTCTGTAGACAGCAAACCAATTCCTCGTTTCCCCCACAAATACTTGTTCTAAAATTTCAACTACCTGGCACCACTCAATACTACCATTTTCCAACCTCTCCCCGAATTTATTTTCTATAGTGTTCATGAACTCCATTGGGCACCCCTGTCGATTGCTGAACTTACCCAGTTCTACCTCCCTGTGTGTGCTATTCACAAAAACTGGCCTATTCTGACTATTTTCTTGCCTGATCCTAGCTTTTAATTTTAATTCTAATTCTGCGATTTTCTCCTCAGCCTTCCTCTCAATACTGTTTACTGTTAATTTAATGTTTCCTTCTGATTCTTCTACTTTATCATATAGCTTTGCTTGTTTCTCCTCAATCTTGCTAATGCTCTCTCTATTACTCTCTCTTAAATCATTTACTTCTGCAAATATTTGCGAGTGGACTTTCTCAATTCTACCCCCCAGCTGTTCCTTAACCTCTTTAGTTGCTACCTGAATTTTGTCAATTTCTCCCCCCAATTGCTTTTTGACCTGCTGTGTTTCCAGTTGCACTAGTTCTTTTAAATTTTCAGCCTGTGTACTGATTCTAATTTCTAACTCCTCCTGTACTTTTCCTAATTTCTTGTCTACATCTGCAATGATCTCTTTAACCTTCTCTTCCTTTACACCTCTGATTTCTCCTCTAATCTGCTCCATTTTCACACTAATTTCCTTGTTGTTCTTATCTAATTTTGCATTATTCTGTTCTAATTTTGCATTTAAAGCTTCTGTACTTTCTTTATTTTCCCTACTGTTTTGTTCTAATTTAGCGTTTAAAGTTTCAGTACTCTCTCTATTTTCCTTACTGTTTTGTTCTAATCTGGCGTTTAAACTATCGCTCAATTCCCTATTACTCTCTTTATTTTCCCTACTGTTTTGTTCTAGTTTAGCGTTATTCTGTTCTAACTTTGCATTTAAGGCATCACTACTAACTTTGTTCTGATACATAAACTCGAGAAGTAAAGTTTTTAATTCTGGTTGGCCGCCTACACTCCCTGTTTCAGTATCGGGATTTACCTCCGCTACCCCGGTACTACCATCACTCGACATACTGCTCGTATCATCACTCTCCCGTTGATGACCACTACGTAACCTCATCTGTCTTTCTTTCTCATCCCCCATAATGATATACACTGATACAGACAAATATCCCCCAAAATACAGGCACAGAAATATATACCCTTCTCCTTCCACAAATGTTATTAGGTTTTCAGCCCCAAGTTGTCGGTGACAAATGAAACGTTTTGCTAGCTCCTAACTGTTGGGTGAGAAATGTAACTGTTTACCTTTGCCTAAGCTATGTCGTTTTAATGGGCGCCAAGACCTCAATGCAATGTTGAAATCTAAATTTGTATTTAACAACGTCTAGCTCTGGCAGAACACATTCAAGACTCTATTCACTCAGATCGTGGTATGATTTGATCATTAACCCAACAAACAATTGTATCAGGAGAAGGAATTGGTCTATATCTAATGCTACCTACTGAAAGCAAAGATTGCATTGTAAAAGAAATGAATTTATTATATAAAACAAGTATAGCAAAATTAATAATAATAAGTATAAAATTTAAATTGGAGCGTTGCGATTTTAATATTACCGATAGAAAATTACGTGAAAACGGAGTCTGATAAATTGATTTTACTCTTATTTCCAAGCTATGAAGTTACTGAAATATGAAATGTAAAACAAAGAAAAATGAGAGATTGCGTATTTCTGCGTCATTGGCGCTTACCACTGGAAATTGCCAAAGCATTTCCCTCGTTCTTGATGATGTTGTGAGCTTCCCACAGTCTCCTGGACGTCGTCATCTCCGTCGGAATTTGATGATATTCTGGTAGATTAGACTATTCTATGGTCCGTACCTCGGACCCAAACACTCGTACAACCAAGTTTTACAAAAGTTCGTCGCTAACTCCACTGAACATCGGAGCGACACGCATTTGCGACCGTACTCTGCAAGTTCTACACAGATTGTCCCTAACTCCACTGAACATCGGAGCGACTCGCACGCGCATCCATACTCCTCAAGTATTTCACAGATAGTCCTTGTTTCACGGCGCGTCGAACGATATAACCACACGCCGGCTCCCCACTCTTCAGTCCCAACTAGCTTACGTCGTCTCCCCTGATTGGCTGACCCACCACGCGATCTTCTCCTCCTCCGGGTCATTACACTCGGCGGGAGGGTTCCGTTCCAACAATTCGTCTTTTCTAGACCTTACGACCCAAGATTGCGTCATGCTTCTCGACAAGATTAAGCGTGTACTTGAAATCCCAGTGAGTCACGTCTCTCGATATACCCCAACTGACAAAAACTCCGTAAAATTCCGTAATCAGATAATTTTCTATGATATCGTCGTTCGTAATAATTTGCTGGATAGGGTTTTCTAAGACATAGAAAACCTATCTGAATGCTAATAATTTTTATAAAATGCTCCGAAAATACCTTAATAATAATAATTATAATAAATTAATAATAATAATAAATTACCATGAAAAATTCTCTTGGCTGAACAATTTGCCGCGTAAATAAATATAGAATGGCTTCCTACTGACTTATGCCAGTTGCATAAAACCCCTCGAAAAACACGTTACACTATCTCAAGGGAATATACTCTTAATTTGTAGATCACAAGTTTATCATTTTTATCTGATCAATTCTGATCGTCCCTATTCACCACCTTAAGGTTAAATACCTGAGAAAACCCAACACACACTAGGCTATTCGACAAATCACATTCTAAACTACTTCTGGCTCATGATATGATGCACAACGTAACCAATCTCTAACTGTAATCAATGCACAGACCACCACTTGTTTGACGTAAAGAGAGCCTAACCTAACAGCTCACATTTTCAATTACTCAATCTAACTTGGCTATTGCATCAGGAATGTACCGTGGATTGTAATCTAGAAATCAGGTAGATAGGTTGCTAACAATCCCATTAATGTAAATACAGCAGCCTAAATAAATGCTACCACAAAAAAGCATGTTCACATGAGGTTGAACGCAGAGGCGGTTCTAGCCCTGGGCCGGGGGCCCCGCCCCCCCCCCCCCCAGTTTTAGTGAAATAATTATTTAAAATTCCTTGGTTACTAAATAAATTGATAATTTACAGATATAATTTATCTGATATAAAACAAACCAGCGGGAAGCTGGGTCAGTGAACCGATCAGTGCTGGGGGCTTCAGGGCTTACAACCCTGATAGTTAACAACTCGTTACCTTCGGGTGACCTAACCTAATCACTTGTGTGATAGACTGTATCAAACATGAAGTACAAACTTAATGAACATAATACCTCAGGTGGTAGACAAACCACAAGTAGGTCATCGGAGTCTGGGGGACCTACACCTTCATGTGACCCAGTCGGATCTAAACGAAACTTTAAAAGGAATATTACGTACCTAGCCACAATCAATATAAATTCCTTGATCAAGACAGGAAAGCTTAAGCATACGCTTGAAGTATTGAACGACAAGAACATCGGTATAGCAGCTCTCCAAGAGACTAGGTTTCCGGACGAAGAAGCCATAGAGTCTCAAGGATATAGAATATATAAAGGGAAACCTGGTAATAGAGTAATGGAAAATATACCATTCCTTGGGACTGGGTTTGCAGTACACCGTCGACTGGTTACAAGCATTCTTGACTTTTCCTCATCAAACGATAGAACATCGGTGCTTTCCTTCAGATGTAAGAATAGAGGATACTCTATGATTAACTTCCACTCTCCTACCAATGACTCTAACAGGAAAAACCCAGAAATGACAAACCATTACTGGGATGCCCTTGAGGAAACCCTAGACAAGGTCCCAGATCACCATACGACTATATTGTTAGGAGATTTCAATGCCCAGATCGGTAGAGAACAGAAACACCGGAAGATTGTAGGAAGATATCCTGCCCATAAGAGAACCAACACCAATGGGGAACGATTAATCAGTGTCTGCACCAAGTATGGATTACGTTTGATGTCTACAGCTTTCAAACACCTTCCCAGGAAGGCCATGACATGGCGATGCCCAAATAGCATGTTGGGTGAATTCCAAATCGACCACGTAGCAATAGACAAGCTGCACCATAGGGATATTATGAATGTCAAGGTGCTACGAGGAGCCAACATTGACTCTGATCACTACCTGTCTCTGGTTAAGACGAACCTGAAACCACTAATAAAGACCACTGGTATGCTAGCAAAGAACACGAAGATCCCTAAGTTTGATATCACCAAACTTAAGGAAGACAGCACTAGTTACCAAGAGAGGCTGATTAATAATACCAACAGGATTAACGCATCTACAAAATGGGATCCGCTTAGGGATGCCATAACAGTAGCGGCTCAGGAAACAATCCCCAATAGACCTAAAGGGAACAAGCATCCGTGGTGGTCCAGCGAATGTGATAAATCTATAGAAGCCAGGCGACTAGCGTGGATCAAATGGAATGTACATAAGAACGAAGCTAATTTGCAAGCCTTTATTGCACAAAGGAAATCTACGTCGAGCATCATAAGAGGGGCCAAGAGGAAGCACAACCAGGAACTAATTAAGCAGGCAGAGGAGGATTTTGTAAGGAACAACTCTAGAGATCTATACAAAAGCCCTAAGCAACAAACAACCCAATTCGCGTCCCCTACCTTACACCTCCAGAGATCAGATGGATCCCTGTGTCTCAATGACAGCGATTGTACCAAGACCCTAGCTAACTACTTCAAAGGACTCTTAAATGCAGAAGAACCTATTGAGCGTCTCCAAGTTACAGAACCAGCTAACCCTAATACTGAGTATATCGCTCCTCCAACCTATGAAGAAGTCAGAGGTATAATTAAACTACTCAAGAATAATAAAGCTTCTGGGGAAGACGGGATAGTAGCAGAAATGCTAAAACATGCCGGAGAACACACCTTCAGGAGCATACATAAAGTAATTCTGGACATATGGACTAGTGAGAGGCTCCCAGATGATTGGACGTCAGCCATTATCCATCCAATCCACAAGAAGGGAAGCAAAACAGATCCTAGTAACTACAGAGGAATATCACTCATTGCTGTTACCTATAAGATATTTTCCAAGATTCTGGAACGCCATGTAACGAGACAGCTGGATAAAGAGTTAGGAGAATATCAAGCAGGGTTCAGAGCATCGAGGTCCTGTACCGAGCAGATACACAATCTGAAGACCATCCTTCAATACAGCAAGTCATGAGCCAGACAATGGGTAGCTATATTTGTCGACTTCCAGAAAGCATACGACTCAGTGGACAAAATTACTCTTCTTAACACCTTGAGAGAACTAGGACTCAACGACAAGATCAATAGGCTGGTGCAAGCCACCCTGCACAACACCACAGCCAGAGTAAAGTTTAGAGGTCAGCTCTCGGAGAGTTTCACCATTAAAACAGGGGTGAGACAAGGAGACGGCATCTCATGCATATTATTTAATTGTGTTCTGGAAAAGATCATTAGAGAGTGGACGAGAATCCTACCAGAGAATACTGGATTACGGATGGGGATTAAAGCTGACAACCTAACGATTCCATGCCTAGCCTTTGCAGACGATCTGACTTTATTGGCAAATGACATACAGGAGGCTACTACTCAGCTCCAAACACTGCACTCAATAGCGGCTAAAACGGGTCTTTTGATTAACATAGGAAAGACCGAGTTTGTTACTAACATCAAGTATGCCCCTAGAATGATGAGAGTCAGTGATAACATCTACATCAAGAGAGTCAAAAGTGTAAAATACCTTGGGGAATGGTTTTCAGAGGACCTCAGCGAAACAGTGGCTCTTGAACACAGGAGACTCAAACTAGATAAGGCTTACCATGCCTGTAGAAAACTATATGCTTCAAAAAATTTGTCGATGAATGTCAAACTAAGACACTACAATGCAGTAGTCAGACCTTCAGTCCTCTATGCAGCAGAGTGCCTATGTCTAACTAAGAAGACCCCATTAAGAGCCCTCGAGGTACAAGAAAGAATGTTCCTGAGACGGATAGTAGGACCAAGAATTCTACCAGATGGAAGCCGATGGAATCAACCAAATCGTGAGCTATATAAACACCAAGAAAATCTCATAGATGCCATCAGAAGAAGGCGACTGGCTTTTTACGGACATCTATTCAGAATGGACTCAAACAGGTTATCCCATAGGACCTTCAAGGCTGCTAACAAGGGCAAAGCTACTGGATTCTTGTGGAAGAAGCAAGTGGAAAAGGATCTTTCGGAACTCCATATAAATGAAAATGACATAGCCGACCGGAGTAACTATCATACAGCTCTTAAAATTAAATCCTTCGTAACATCCCTCACAGAAGTTACCCACAGACCAAAAGACGAGACTAGGAAATGGTCTGAGGAACGTAAGATTCAATTTAGCCGGAAAATGAAGGACTACTGGGCCATCAGAAAAGCTCGAGGTACCAACATGAAAGCAGCTGCCAAACCCACCACTAAGAACACCAATCGTGGCAAGCCTGACGATGACATCAAGAAACAGCTAAAACACAAGCACCGTGGTCCATAGATGTCCCTAACGAAATAAAAAAAACTAATGCATTTAATTAAGTTAATGTTTCCTTCAATTACAAGATTTATTTATTTTATTCTATGTAATTTAAACATACAATTGAAATCGTGTATAAGTAGGGGAGTAGTAGGAGTTTAAATACCCCCCCCCCCACTACCCGCAATGCGAGCCGATAACTCCCGAACCCGTGGTCGGAGATTCACGAATGAGGTGTCGTTGGACTTGAGCTGACGGGGGCTTTCCTGTGGACCACTCACAATATTTTTCAAAAATGTTTGGAAAATTTTTGTTTTGGAAAGTAGGTAATAGTTTTAAAACCAAACATGATAGAACGTTGTGCCAAGGTTCAAACGAATGATCTTTATGACCTTTATATTTTACAATAAAACTTTTTTATTTTTGATGTTTCTTTGAAAACAGTCCAATTTTAAAATTCATATATTTTCGAAACTAGGAATTTTACAAATATGTTTGTTTGACATAAATGAAAGGTCCCTACCCCCTCTACCTCCAAAATAAATTTCAAGTCTCTAGGATAAAAACTTGACAGTAGTGTGGTGGGGAAAGTTCTGCTCGCTAGCCTCCTTTCCTAGGAACTTTGCCGATATCTCCCGAACGCATGATCGGATTTTAACGAACGAGGTGTTGTTGGTGTTGGGGTGACGTCCTCTTTGCTAATAATGTGTGTTGGTATTTTAAAAAATTTTGAAAATGTTAGTTTTTCGGATTGGCGCTATTTTGGAAACGTTGAATTTTAGAAAAAAGTTTGTTTGACGTTAATGAAAGGTATCTAGGCCCTGTAGGTGGACAACAAGTTTCAAGTGTGTAGGAGGGAAAAAATGATAGCCTACTTTCTGGTGAACATTGGCGATAATTCGCGAACGCCTGATCGGATTTTAACAAATGAGGTGTCGTTGGACTCGACCTGACGGGCGCTTGGCTCTAAACCACATATATTTTTTTTGAGAATTTTTGTTTTTGAAAGTAGGTGATAGTTTGAAAACCAAACTTGATAGAACGTTGTCCAATAGTTCAAACGAATGGTCTCTATGACCTTTATTATTTTTATAATAAAGCATTTTATTTTTTGAGATTTTTGAAAACACTCAAATTTTGAATTTTTATATTATGAAAACTAGGAATTTTACAAAAGAGTTTGTTTGACATAAATGAAAGGTCCCTACCCCTTCTACCATGAAAATAAATGTCAAGTCTCTAGGACAAAAACTATGCATTTTGAAACTTTTTACCTGTTTTTTATTTTATTTTTTTAAAATAAAGAGTGTTTGTAGACAGAGAGCCGGTAGCGCTTGACGTATCTTACAACGAGGCTATGACTGGCCATGGTGAAAACAGGAAATGGCTATTTCGACGGGGCGACAAAACGATAGAACGAGGGGTCGCTTTCCGATATTTTGCTATGAAAAACGAATAAAGGCGAATATTTCGAAAAACCATTACGTCAATCTTTAAACATGTTAGTAAACACTGACCAGTAACTTGACAAATTCATAATGGTATCAGACGAATAAAAAAGCAAGGCTTTTATAGTCGACAACAACAGAACTTGCGTTGTATGTATATCTGACTGGTAGCCAAAACGGAGAAAACAGAAAATGTTCTCGAGAGGCCTACTTAGAGCCTGGATGGCTGGGTGACAGGATGTGACATGTCATCACGATTCAGGAACGTGAGCGGACGGGACAACAGGCCAATGGAAAATTACAGTGAAGTCGAGGTGAGTTGATGGTCGGGCAATATCATAACTACGTCAGGGAAATAATGCAGTAAGCGAGTATAACTCCTCCCCCTACCATTGCCATAGCCAATTGCAGGGAAAGAGCGATGTTAACAGCTGTAGTAAGAGGGACACAGGGCTAGGGGCTGAGAGAGGTGGGCAGAGGGTTTTAGAGTGTTGATCATGTTATGACACACAGTCAGTCATTACTGTTTTAAACTGTGCAGTGTAAACTTAGGCTGTGTCTTATGTGTATAAAACTAATTGCATTCGTGTGCTTAACTGTAATTAGTGACCATATTGGATACAGTATATATTAGAGGTAAGTGTGAGATTAACACTGTTTAGTTTATTTTCTGCTAATCAATGTTTAAATTATTATTGGTTTACCATTTTATTAATGATTTTTATTTTTATTTTGTTTGTTTTAGATAATTGGCATACCTGTTGTGGGAGACAGAAACCCCATTCCACTCGAGCCTACAAAACAAGGCAAACGCAGGGCTTTTTACAAAACAAGATAAGATTTTTTAAAATTATATATAAAAACCAGTTTTATTTTTGTTTTATTTATTTATTTATTTATTGTTTATGAAAGGTGCTATTTGGAATGGATATACTCATGGTGGTTTATTTTATTTCTTTTTTGAGTGTGACCACAGCAACCACTATAGACGTAGCTGTTGAAAACCAGGAACGTGTGTGTTTGGGATCATTTCTGGAAAGTCTACGGCTGATAACTTGGGTGAGATTTTTTTTTTTATAAAAATGATGTCTTTGCTACTGCTACCGATACATTAACTTGGGAGCCCCTTGAGTCCTGTTTTAAAAAGCGTGTCTGCTCTGGCCGCGTAGTGAATGTTGGTGAGAGTTTAATCCCAAAAGACATTGTCGAATCCTGTTTCGAAATTTTAAAGAACAAATTTGTACAGCGCAAAGGTTGCATACGGCTTTAAATGTCAATACACAACTGTTGTGCGATATCATATATAAAAACAAGGACAGTGAGCATAAAAAAAACATTTTATATTGGCAGTAATATGCCAGAGCTTTTGATAGCCGATAATCTGAAAGAATGGTATCAATGCCATGTGGTAAATGCCTTGCTATCAAAATTTCATAAACTGCAACAAGGACCGAGTGGTCTAGCATTAGACAAAATTCATCATCTACAAATCAACATTTGTCATTCCAACCCGTTGAATGCTGGGTCTAGCTATATTAAAACACCACCAGCGATTGCCTGCCGGAGAGCGGTGGTAAATATTGAAAATTTTGATGATGAATGTCTTCCGTGGGCTGTGGCCGCCTATTTGCCACCAGCACTACGTGCCTGTCACAGACCGGGAATGTACAAGGCCAAGTTTGTTGAATTGAAACAAAATTTAAATTTAACTCGAGTATCGTTCCTTATGGACTTAACGGAAATCCATAGGTTTGAACAAGACAACCAGAATTTTTCGTACATGGTGTATGGCTTTGATGGTGATGAGATAGTGGGTCCTCTTTATGCCACAAAAGAACCGAAACGACATCACATTCATCTTTTGTATCTGTCTTACGGAGAGGTGAATCACTATTGCCTGATTAAAAGTTTGAGTAGATTGCTAAGCAGTCAAGCGTCTAAAGCACATGGTAAAAACATATTTGTGATCGTTGATTACAATATTTTAAAACCCCTACGCTTTTGGAACGCCATAGGGTAGATAGTGTTTCTCAGGAAGCGGTGAGACTGATATTGCCACAAGGGGACAAAGCTGTTTTGAAATTTAACAACATTCACAAGCGTGACACTGTCCCCTATGTGGTATTATGCAGATTTCGAAGCACTCACCACACCCATGGCAGGATGTGAACCATATCCCGCCATCAGCTCAACCACACCCATTCAAAAACATGAGGCCTTTGCCATAGGATTTAATGTGGGGTGTGCCTATGCCCCCACGCAATCCTTTTACAAATCCCGTGAGGAGCCAGATTGTGCCAGATGGTTTTTGGATGAACTTGTTAAGTTGGCACATAATGTACAGTGATTACTGGACCACCCAGCACCCATGAGCCTATCTCCAGAACAGCAGCAGCAGCAGTATGCGCATGCCACGACATGCCATATCTGTGAAAAGCCACTGATCAGTGCTGAAGACACCGTTCGTGATCACTCGCATTTTACGGGAGAGTTTCGTGGAGCTGCGCATAGTAAATGCAATTTGAACTTTCCAGCTCCTCGTTTTATCAGTGTCTTTTTCCACAATCTGGTGAATTATGACATTCAGTTTTTGATTCGTGAATTGGGTCATGTCAACAAGGGCTCGTTTACCATTATTCCCCAAAACCATGAGCGTTTTACAGCCCTGACATGGAGGTTGGGCGACTTCAGCATTCGATTTTTGGATTCCTTTAAGTTTATGGCATCCTCGCTAGACAGTCTTGTGAATGGCTTGGATGAGGAGGAATTAAAAAAAATACCAGAATGCATTTTAATGATTCTGAGCAATTTCAATTGTGCATTCGGAAAGGTACATTCCCCTATGATTTCTGTAACTGCTGGGACTTGTTAGAGAAAAAAAATTCCCACCACAAGACAAATTTTATTCAAAACTAACACGCAGTACCGTTTCCGATGAAGACTATGCACATGCATGTAAAGTTTGGCGAGAGTTTGATACTAAGACGCTAGGTGAATATGCTATGCATTACCTAAAACTGGATGTATTGCTGCTCACCGATGTATTTGAAAAATTCCGTGAATTGTGTCAACATATTTACGGTCTTGACCCGGCTCACTATTATACAAGTCCTGGGCTCTCGTTTGATGCCGCTTTGAAATACACTCAAGTGGAATTGGATTTACTCACTGATGTAGACATGGTTCTATTCTTTGAAAAGGGCATTCGCGGTGGCTTTGTGTCGCTTAACCAGCTCCATGCCGAAGCGAACAATGACTACATGCCGGATTATTCACCAGACAAACCAGAATTGTACTTAACGTACTATGACGTAAATAATTTGTATGGCTACGCCATGAGTCAGCCTTTGCCCTATGGGAAGTTTGCTTGGCTGACAGAGAAACAAGTGTCAGAATTTGATGTGAACATGCCTAGTCAAGAAACAGGCCATGGATATGTGCTAGAAGTGGATATTGAATATCCCTCATCCTTGTATGATGTACATGCCGATTTCCCATTCTGCCTTGAGCAAATGGTTCCCCCTGACAGTAAAGTGAAAATTGAAAAACTCATGGGCACACTTTATAACAAAAATCGGTATGTGCTACATATCCAAATGTTGGTGCAATGCCTAGCCCAAGGCTTGGTGTTGAAGAAAATCCATAGGGATATTTCTTTTGCTCAAAAAGCATGGCTTGAGCCATATATGCGACTCAACACAGAGCACCGACAAATGGCAACACAGCAGTTTGATTTTTTAAATTAATGAACAACTGCATCAATGGCAAGTCCATGGAAAATGTCCGCAAATACCGTGACATTAAATTGGTGAATGTCTGGGACGGGCGGTGGGGTGCCCGGCGGTACATTGCCAAGCCAAATTTTAAATCGATCAACATTATCGATGAGAATTTGGCCACCATTGAATTCAGTAAGACCAACGTGACCATGGATAAGCCCATTTACTTGGGCCAAGTCATTTTAGACTCTTCTAAATCGGTCATGTATCGATTCCACTATGAGTTAGCCAAACGACATTTTGAGGACGTCTCTGTTTTGTATATGGATACGGACTCATTCATTTACCACATTCGCCACTGCAACCCCTATGACGTCACGAGGCAGCATAGTGACTGGTTCGACACCTCTTCGTATAGCGCTGACAACGTGTTTCAGCTGCCCATAAAAACAAGAAGGAAATGGGTGTTTTAAAAAATGAATGCGGTGATTCCGTCAGGACGGATTTCGTAGGTTTGGCCTCGAAAATATATGCTTATCGCACACTAGACTGTAAGGAAGCCAAAAGAGCAAAAGGTGTAGGTAGGGCAGTGGTAAAATCGCTACGTGTAGATGACTACCTGGCGGTTTTACGCACTGGCAAAGGTATGTCCCATACACAGTACACGATACAATCCAGCAACCATCATTTGTATCTTGTGGAACAGAGATAACGCACCCTAGCCTCCATGAATAACAAACGTGTGTGGGCTGATGACCTGCTCACCAGCCTGCCCTGGGGTTATGATCGCAAGGAGAAGGAGATGGGATTTTTCTGTTTGTTCGATTAGAGGCATGGCTTTTTGTAACTCGTAGATTTAGTATTTTTGTATTTGGTAAATATTGGCTTTTGCCATTGTAAATAACTAATTTTGTAAATAGTATTTTTGCTGTGTAAATAGTGGCAATTCACTTAGGCCTTTTGCTCTTTTAGTAAGTTCTGTGCAACCTTATTTTTTAAAATTTTTGATTGGGTTAGGAATTTGAAAATCCCTCATGGTAAATCGTAAATAGTTTGAATTTTTTTAAAGCTGAACAAAAGTGTTATTTTTTGTGTGTGTAAATATTCAATGAGTAATAGTATTTTTAGTAACTTTAATGACTAGTATTTTAATTATTTTTTGTAATGTAAATGGTAATCTAAATGTTCTTTTGGGATGAGTGTGCATGTAGAGAATCTGCTTTTGGGAAATAAATAAAGTGATTGTGTTTGTTCCCAAAGACAGGTATGATTGTGTGTGAATGTATGAGTAGAGAGAGAAAACTGGTGTGTATGTATGACCAGAGCAAACACGGTGTGGTAGAGTGGGTGGGTGGGTGGGTGGGGGGTGGGGGTGGGGGGAATTGTCACTTATATATCATACGGTCAGTAGTCATTTTGTTTTGAATAGTTTTGTTTTGTTTGAAATAAAGCGGTCAATAGACATTATTTTTGTAAAAAAACAGTCTTACCTTTGGTAGTCGTAGACCTCAACGTTTCTTAAAACACACATAAACACATTGCAGCATCATCATGGTCAAGCACTCGCATCAACATCATTGACAAATCTCAACTTTTAACATACACCATATGGAAAAATATGTAAAAAACAAAACTGGAAAATCCATGTTTCGATATGACCAAAATTCAAAAACTTCAAACAGACATTTCTAAAAACTGGAAATGACCATGTGTGAAATATGAAAATTCAAAAACTTCAAACGGACATTTTTTTAAAAATGCATTCAACTAAATGGAAAATCTATATCATCAAAAACGCAAAACTTGAACAGACTTTTTTTAAAAACTGTAAATTGCAAATTGGCAAATGGCAATGTGTGAAAATGTGAAAAAAAATCGGCCCATCAACATCATGACTTTTTTTTATTAAAAAAACTCATCGTGCATTGGTAAACCTTTGTTTTTTATTTCATAGTGATAGTGGATTGACAGAGCAAATAGAATACAAACAAACCCCAATTTCTCAATTCCTCAATGTTTATGTCCACGCATCATCAACTTTCCTTTCATAGCACTCATCACAATCAGGGCTGCCATCCTCTCACCCACTGAGGCATCACAGGATGCGAAACGTTGTTTAGCTTTTTTCAATAACAATTTATCTGCCAAATGTCTTAAGCCAGCATGACTATGGCGATAAGAAAGATCACGTTGCAAACGTTTTTCAAGATGAGTTCCAGGGCCACAAAAACGATAACCTGGAAGATGGATTTCGAAAGGTAAGTATTGAATCACTTTGTCAATGACGCCATTGCCAGTACAGGTCTGGCATATCCTTTTCCACGGATGGTGAAAATGTTTGGTCTTCCTCTTCCTCTGTGGACGATGATTGTGTTTGTTGTTATAGATTTTTCTCGCCATGACACCCGTGGAATGAATCAACAAAGTCTTTACACGGACTTTTATGACCGTGATACAGTTTCACTAGCTGACAAGTTGCACACTGACGCATAGAGGGTATTTTTGCCATGGCCACTTGCTTATGATGATCGTAATCCGTAGATGGTTGCAATTCACTCAACACCGGGTCTTGAGTCTATGATTTTGGTACATGTTGCCAGATTTCATTCACCGCGTTGGCGGCCACATAATAAATGAACGACTTGGGGAGCGCCAATAGTTCCTCTTTGGTAAAACTGTCAAGTTTCTTTTGGCACACAAAGAACTTGCCGATGGCTTTGTCTGTAGCATTGCCTTTCTCCATGGTATCACGTTCTGTAGATGTTTATACCTCGCTTGTAGAAATCTCACTGGCGTCATTCACAGGTAAAACTTGAGTTTTAATTTTGTTCAACAACTCCCAACAAGCATGGGTGGTTAACCAATGAAAGAAATGCCACACATGCGCTAGGACTGTATGGGTAATGTTGCCACAGGGACAAGTATCCATGATCGTTTGCAGGGAGGGGCAGCCCAACTCCATGAGGTCGATACATTGACAGTAAGACGCCAAAATTGGTTGCAACCATTCACGCTTTTCATTACCTTTCATAAATACCACATTGGCCGAGGACAAGTGTGCTTTCATGACCACGTCCAAATATTTATAATAAATGGGTCCTTGATTCCAATCTAGTTGCCTATGATTTTCAATCCACTGGGTTTGTTTGCGGTCTTTTTCACACAACAAATCAAAAGCATGGGGCGGTTTAAATACCAAATGCGTAGCTTGCGATATCCAAAAAGTGGTACAATCGATAATGACCACTTGTTTAAATACAAATTTGTTGTCACCAATTTTAAACCCTTGGCAATCCACAATGAGTGTACGCAACATGTTGACGCTAGCCTGGACCAAGTTCAACTGACGACTGACTGACCATCAATGACTAAGTTGTGCCCATGACATGGACTTACCTGCCATGCTAGTTTGAAAAAAAAATGAGGTTTAGGGTAGGATAGGGGACATCAGAAATAATATTAACAACCACAAAATATTTTTTATTACATCATTTTATTATCATAACACGTCTTACAGGCTTTTGTCATTTTGGGATAGGGACGATACCAACTGGTACAACAATATAGTCTCTTGTGTTTGTAACGTCCATAACAGCGATGATGTCTCAATGTCACAAAACTAGGCGTTTTTGACGGTGAGCAGCTCGCCGAGGCACCATGGACACCATAGAGTCCACACGTATCGTAACTTGTTTTTTCACCACTCAGAGGCAAGAGTGAGGGATAGCTTGAATGACAGGGTATATTTCCCACCTACATTCTGCACAGGTAGGGGCAGGCAGGTGACCAGCGCTGATGTTCCTGCATGGGTTCATCACTCTCTTGCCATTGGTCTATGGTGATGGGACAAAAGGCACATTTCACTTCACCTCTTGTTTTTAAATAATAGAATCCAGCGGCTTCCAAGGCTTGAGGGTTTATGAAAGGCACCGGCCACGTTGCAATGGTCTTGAAACGTTGTTCCTCAGAACTTAAATTCATTGATATGACGTATCTTGAGGCATTAAATCAAGGCATGACTGAGCGGCTTGACGTGAGTTGACTTGTTAATTATACACTTGGTTGGACAGTAGATAATAGTTGACTTGTTTATGATGAATAATCAAACAGTAGGCCGTCGTATTGGCTGGTACATTGTCATGCGTTTCAAAATCTAGTCGGATGTCAATATTGGATGGCTAGACAGACTCGTCCAGGTAAGAACAGTCAAAGACAATCAGTGGCGCACTTGCCTTAAAAGCTTGGGGTAGTAGCATGGGGCTGTTCTCTTTTTGATAATACGACCATCGAAATTTACAAAACAAGTCGTACAGAGGGCCAAACTTATTTTTTGAAAAATCCAAATCC
This sequence comes from Meconema thalassinum, assembly GCA_946902985.2. Taxonomy (NCBI): domain Eukaryota; kingdom Metazoa; phylum Arthropoda; class Insecta; order Orthoptera; family Tettigoniidae; genus Meconema; species Meconema thalassinum. The sequence goes on along the minus strand of OX336389.2, from coordinate 1,121,401,779 downwards.
AGTCCTTCATAGTGAGCCTGTCAGACGAATTGTTCGGGTTTCCACTAACCGAGATGACTCCCCAGGCGACTCACCGTCAAGACACATAAGCCAAAAAAGGACTGGATGTACTTCCTATAGGTCAATGCGCACGAAGACGCAGCATCCCGGGGCGGTCGGGCAGACACGGAGAATACGGTGAAAGGACCCAAGAAGTACACCGCAGAAACACTTAGATTATAAAATAATAACATCCAGACTTATGTAAACTCAGGTAATATTTATTAGAGAATTAACAAACACCTAGACTAGTTCGGAGGGGTTATTTCGGGCTAATCCCGCAAGCTAAATAAAAATATCAAAGTATTGAAAATCCTAAACTGATTGTAAGTGGAAAAACCCCCGCGAAAGATCTAATTACAAGAAAAGCAAAAGCGGCAAGCTAGGGCAGTGGCACGTAAAGTACACCCTACACTAATGAAACGGGTTACTTGTGAAAGAAGTTAAATTAACAGCAATAATCAATAAAGAATTATTGATGGTACCACTCCCTTATTTATTTTTAAATAAGTTAAAATCTAGCTAAATCCTGACAATTACAACGAAGTATACGGTGACTTACTACCGTAGCAAACAAACAATTAAAGCAAAAGCTATGTGACAACAAGTTGAAAAAAAATATCAAAAACACTCTTACTAACTAAGGGGTACATCAGGTAAACATACAAATTCACATAAATAAATCAATACATAAAACACAGCGTTTAAAAAACTTCTTATTCAACAGCCTGCGTACACGCAAGAACACTATTTGTATTCTTGGGTCATCTAGTGTTTGATTAGTTCGGCAAATGAATGATCAACATCATGACTTACATTACATCAGGGTCGAGTGCCACTAGTTGAGAACTAATGGTCCGCAGCGACTCTGTCGTCTCAAGAATGTGTAAGGAAAAGTCTACATGTCATTTCCCGGTGGAAATGTGATTAATCCAGAGAGTAGGCCAGTTCGCATAAAGTTGAAAGTCACAGAAATCTTATTATCATTATGGTCGTCTTAATTAACATAATTAGTTCTTGATTATTAGAAGCATTATTATTATTGTCGTAGGTTTAATAGAATACTGGCTCATTCTCAATGGACCCCTAAGCTTAACTAAAGTGAAGTCTACAAAGATCATCACCTAACATCAACATCGGCTCATACCTGGCCGGCACAATAACAACACGAGTTACTAGACTAGGTTTTCACAATAACACTGAAGGGGCCTGAAGCTCTCCTAAACAGTCCTTCAGGTAAAATCCTGGAAAATGGTCGCAGATTAAATCTGTACGACAGAGCGGCAAAAGCGCTCTACAAACGTAGAAGCTTACAAAAATAGTCTCACAAAAATACCTAATATTACAGACAATAGCTTCTCATCTCATAATAGCTTACTCCTAGTGCTCAACAATGCGCTTTCTAAAGCGTTAAACAGTTACATTTCACGTCCAGTGACGTAATCAAACATGAGATTGCATTAAATACTTCACATGCTTTGGTCTGGGGATCGATCAATACATTCCACACACAAAATGTGTATGTGCGCATGCGCGCAGAGTCTATCAGTCAAACAGTTGGTCTCGCATCGAGTGCGCGGATCCAAGTATGGTTCACATTCAACCTTGGCGTGTCACAGCACGCTATAACCTTATCGCGTCTGGCGATTCTACACTCCACAGGCGTTTAAAACATTTAAGAGAAGTCTATAGTGGATAACGCTGGTTTCTAAAATATACAAGGTAGCAACCAATGGTGCGTGGCTAAGTTACCACTTGAAAATATCATTTAGAGTTATAGGCAATGTTAAAAAATTGCAAAGATCATAGCTTACAGATATTCCACACGGAATAGTTGGCTTTGGGAATTCGCGGAAGATATTCCACTCCTATAATATGTACATTTGGGCATTCAGATAACTTTAACGTGTCTCAACACTTGACACAAACAAAATAGTTTAACAGGCGATAATCCTACCAACTGCCAGGATGTCTAAAATGATACGGGACATTCTGGGGTTCGATGCTTGGCTTTGCATCGTTATTGAAGTTCCCAAGTAAGTTCAAACTTGAACTAATGTGGCTTCAAAGCACACAATAAAGGATAAATTAAACTTGTACAAAGGGCATGACTTCTGTCGGCCAACAACTGATACGGCCCATGATAAAGCCAAAAAATAAATAAATTGTACAGGGGCGTGAATTGGAGAATCGCTGACAGGGGTTCACAAAATAAATGAGTGACAAAGAGGTGGCTGTCCATCACTCAAAGTCTAATCTGGCTCGTGTTAAGGGCTGGCCAAAGTAAGTCCAAGTTACTTGTGGTCCTTCCTATCCCTGTAATTAGGACGTAATGTCCTGCGATCACCATCACAACGCACCAACATAGGTGTCTAACTTCTGGAGAAGAAATAGATTATATTATCTACAGCCCTACGTGACTGGATGTCACGAGTTCGGTTAAACTACTCTACATTATTACTCCACCACAGCTCAACCCGAACAATGAGATAAAGTACAAACTCACATAGTATTCACCATTACGGCATATCCACACATATCATGGTATAACAGAGACTTGGATGGTTGGTCAAGGTTCCATGTAATAGCTTGGGCATCAAGCGTATACCATCCCATTTCCTCTTCTTACACGTGGCTTGTCGAGCAAAGATCTCGATCTCATGAACAAATGTTGGGTTGAAGGTCTCCTGGGTTCCCATTCCCAGAAAATAGATGAATAATCCTCCTGCCATGGTGTAGTCGTCTCCTCGTAGAATATTTCTCACATTATAGGTGCTCACTCCATACTACTGACTGTGGTCAGCAGAGAGAGCATGGTGTACGCGTGGTCAACGTGGTTATACATTTCACTGATCTCACACGTGATTTCCACAGAATTTAATCTTAGCACAGTTTTGTATGATAAAACACTGGCTTTATTTGCAGACTTTCTATAAATTGGCCTTTGTACTGTCTGCTTCACTGAATCTGCTCGACAATTAATGTCGGCCACAGGCCGGACGTTTGCTTTAGACGATTGCCCTTGACCTTCAAGCCTACGGGTGAGCCTACACACATTCACTCTCTCACCCTATCGCTTCACACTTGTCACCACCGATCTGATGTAATGGAATTCCAGACTTAGCAGACAGTGCAGTCCACGCCGAAGTATTGTGTGACGCGGAAGTACAAGTTACATAGTTACGAACAGAACACCATTATATTTGCCAATGACTGTACTTCCAGGAGTAGTGTGAAACAGCGTTGTCAATCATCGGACCGCTTGAGGCAGGTGATAACAACACAGGTACTGTAGTAACTCGCCTCCAGGCTTCCATTATGATTTTTCACTCGTCTAAAACAAACGTCCGGCCTGTATCACAGATTCGAAATATGGTTGTTACAAATGTAAAAATAATCAACAAAAATGCGCGAAAAATCTTGCATCTGGCACCTGCATGTAGATCATTTGTCACTGATTACAATTCAGATAATTATTCGCATTAACAATGCGGCTTGTTATAGATGTTCACAGATATTACCAGTACACCTCGTGTGTGACAAATTATGGTTACCGCCTCGTGGACGAAATGTTACCTGGCTTTCATAGAAAGTTGTAGCGAAGCACTACACACATTTGTGCTCAAAAATACTGTTCACTTGTCGAAAGCAATTAATAAAATATTCTTCACCACTAGGTGGACTTCTAAGACTTTCTTCGTCTCACAGGACGGACAATTCACAAGCACGTCTACCATAGACGGCTATACAACAGAATAATCACGTCAGCCTTGGTCAGCTGCGGAACAGAAAATGCATGTGCTACGGAGTATCTGCCTCGTGCAGGTCAAAAGTGGAGTCGTTGACGGTCCATTTCCTGCCGCCAATCTGCGGTGTTAATACATTTTACTTCACATAAAAAATCGGTAAACATCCCAATGTTTCCTTTAAGCAGATCTACATAATGGAATGTTCTGAGACTTTAAGTTGCAAAAATGTGTTAGTTGGTGCTCAGAATTATGTATACAGGTGAGTTTCCAAAATCAAAACATCTCCCATATTTCCTGCATGCTTTGCGCTGCTACAGGGTGCGTTCGGTTGCAATGGCATGACTTGTTCCTTATTATTTCCTTTAAATATCACCGAGCCATGAGCTCTCTCGGGCTCAATAGGGAAACACAGCTCCGTTGAGGAAAAGACGTGCATTTCTCAATTGCAGGTGATCAAATTGCGTAGAATCTTTGGTTTGTTGATATTTGCGATTCGTTTGAAAACCCACAATCATGTAGAGAGGTCTCTCTGTATAGTGGGCTGTTTTTACAGACCAACTGTGTCTGTTGGTGGTGGGCAATAGCGGATACTCATTGAGTGCCCAGCTTCTAAATTCCATGGGTAGAGGCATATCTCTCTTTACCATCTTGAGTATGTACAGTTTTTTGCTATCGTCAAGGGTCACATGGGCACTTCCCATAGCAAGCGTTGTAGTTGAATTTTTGAATCTATGGGGGCATTCTCGGCTCCCTTGAGTGCATTATTATCACTCCTGTCTCTCACCAAATAAAGCACTTGCCTTGCGTTGACCACAATGCGCTGGTGATCTTCGGCAAAGCCTAAAATCAGTTTAAGAGGTAAATATCCAGTAAAGGTGCCATCGGTGTGTACCATCCAGTCATTGGTCGAGTCAGGGCACCAACCCGCCATGCAAAGTGTTTTACCTTCTTCCTCACTATAAGTGGGATATAGCTTCATGACACTGGAAATACCCTCATTTCGAGTGCTATCCACCACGATATCGTTAATCACGTAACGAACTTCAGAAAACAGAAAGGCAAAAGCATGGTCGGCCAACTTGGATGTGGTGGGTGTAGAGCCATCGGCATTGGTGAGCCGACCTTCAATATGAAGGTCGGTGTAAATATCTTGGTTGATGATAACAAATTGAATTTCATCATTGTTATTGAGTCCAGGTGTTTGAGCTTGATAGGAATGATGATCAATTCTTAACACTCCTGGTTGCTCCTCGATGTGGTTCGCTACTTCTAAAATAGAATTCATCATGGGGGTTGACGTGGTAACCCAAATGCTGTAAAATCTGCTTGGCTTGAGATGGTAACGTGTATTCACGTGGCAAACAACTAACACCATTCCTAGATGGTGTTGTTGCTTTATACACAAACTTCATAGCGGCTTTAGCACCAACTTGTAAGTCACTGGTGAAGTAGAATCTAGTTGAATGAGTTGCTGATCTCTATTGATCAGTCTTAAAGTTATATTACTAATACCAGCGACAGCCACAGAATGAAAAAGCACCACTGGATGGTTTTCACGAATAATATAGCCATTGGGCGATGTCACAATACAGCCATAAAGCGAATGCGATGGTTCTTGATTCGTGTACACTTGGCTAATAATATTACACGTCACCGAATCATGATGGTCCTCAATGAATTTCACTTGATTGTCTGATTCATGTTTTTGTTGGGCTCCAGCGCGCGTGGTTTAAATCCTAGTAATGGACCAATGGAACCAGGGCGTGTTTTAAAGTCAATTTTGAATGTGGAGAAAATACTGCTGCGATGAGTGTTGGTATTTCCTACAAGTTCAAACTTGCGCGTTCCATCGAGAAATGACTTTAAACCATATTCATTGATCAAACCCACATAAATGTGTTCATAAATATCATCTATCGTGTATCCACCAGAGTTCAGAGTGAGCACAGAATCATCATAGTAAAACTTGTTGTTCACATTTTCACGTATGTTGTATATTCTATTGCACGTTTCAAGTAAAACAAGTCCTAGACCATACGGTTTTTCACTCAATTCGATGGGCGGGTAAAAGTCTAGGCTGGCTTCAGGTCCACGTCCATGCAGTGCAAACGTTTTACTTTCTACCGACATACTGTTGACGTTTTTGCTTAAGCTGCGTCTTATATTTAAAAAAATAAACACAAACGTCCACACTGTTGACTGTTAAACGTTTGCTCACGATTCACATTATAATGTATCTTGATCCTGTTTCCAAAATAGGTCACTAGTTCCATGGGCGGGGGCAAATTCCCAAAACTGTCAAAGTACCATACAGTTGATCCCTCTTTGACATAAGCCACATAATGCGTTCCTGGTCCTCGGTGATCATCCAAATTGACAACAGCACATTCCTGTTTCCATGGTCGTGGGGGTTATTGGTTTCGCATAAACACACCTCGAAAATCAGAAAGCTTTAGTTGTTTAGCATAGCATTCCACTTGTTCATGCGTCAGGGCATGTCTTGCTATGGCTGAGGTTAATTTTTTATGTATATTTCGAAATGGTGAAATCCCAAATCCTTTTTGATAAAAGGCTGGCTTTAAATTGGCATTTCTACCCCCCATAACAATGGCTTCCATCGTTTCATTGTGTCGCTGACTTTCTTTGAGTTGTTGCTTGCCCTGCTGTGTGGCTTTAATGGTTTTCGCCACCGCACTGGCACCGCCCAAAAGTGAACCCAGAGCAGCCAAACTGGCAAATAATGCAAATAAAAATCCAGCTCGTTTGGGGACTGGAATCACTCGCCCTTGTTTTGAACCCTGTCGCTGACGTTTTGGAATAACACGTCTTTGTGCTGCTCGAAGGGCTTTTCTCATCGTCAACACATTATTTTTTCTTTTTTCTTTAGCAAGGGCTTGTCCACGAATGTATTAAGCCCATGCTTTCCCAATGACAGGGTCTTATTTTTAGTATTTTTAGTCTTTCTCACCACATACCTTTGTTTCACCTTGATGATGATGACCAACAGCCTTTCACAAGAACGTTTAAAACACAACTAACGTCAGGTTGTTATTTCATGGCTGTATATTCCAATTCCACATAAAGTGGGAAATCGCTTATGGTTTTTCCCGCTTGTTTTTCATCCCATGTCAACATGAGATGAAAGGATAATTCGTCACCTGCATTGACCATTTCATGGTTATGGACCAACATCCTATGACCGTTTATCTGTATTTGTAAATGGTTTTCATCAGGCATCGCGTATTTTATGTGAAGGGTTCCATCACAGTGTAATCGATAGTGGTTTAAACCCGAAGCAAGCACATAGGTCAGGTGCTGGTCATGGACTAGCGGTAAATGGTTTCTGTCATTCATAGATAGATGGGATAAATTTATAAAGACTTTTCATTTCATAGGTCACGAAACGCTTGGTACAGACATCGTCTTCGTCTTGCGGGTCTTCCGCGTGAATAAGCCGATGGTGATTAGCGCTATAGCCATTCACTGTAAGCTGAGGCACTTTATCATAAAACTCATACACCTTGTTATCCACATACTTTTTTTTAGTAACGTCTGTAGACACTTGAGGATGTTTTACATGGGTTAACCGCTTTCCCTTAAAGTCATAATCTCCCTGTTTTGTGCGTGGCACTACTGACCTATCCACATAGTGTTTATTAGCAGGATCTGTTTCTTGTTTAGGATCATGTATGGGGACAGACCTAGCTTTGGCCATCAACGCACGTCCAAAGACATCCATCGTCAACCTGTAGTACCAGTCTACTGTTTTTATGACAAGACTCGGTGCCATGTATATAGACAGCCTGCTAGCCTCTCTTAACCTTAGTTGAAATGAAGATTATTAAGCAGCAAGAGTCATTCCCCACGGGGGACATGGTTTCCCATCTCTGTCCCACATCACGTGAACAACGCCATGGTTCACTCTTTCCATCTTCCATTCGCTGCATCATTGTGGGACCTTCCAGCTGTGGAAAGACCAATCTTTTGCTGACGCTCATCACAGCGCCCAATGGTCAGCGTTTTCAAAATATTTATATTTTTGCAAAATCTCTCTACCAACCCCTCTACGTGTTTCTGGATCAAGTCATGTCTGGATTACAAAATGAGAATATGGGTTATTTTACATTTTCCATGCAAGAAAATGTTATTTCGCCGGATGAGGTAAAGCCTGATTCACTAATGATTTTCGATGATATATCCACTGAACGACAAGGCATCATTCAAAGCTATTTCAGCATGGGTCGTCACAAACATATCGATTGCTTCTATATTGGACAAACGTTTTCTGAAATGTCTAAACAGTTGATTCGTGACAATGCCAATGTCATTGTTTTATTTCGCCAGGACGAGAGGAATAGTCGTCACATTTATAATGAACATGTGAATCCGGATATGACCTTTCAAATGTTTACTGAATTGTGTGCCAAGTGCTGGAACACTCAACGTCATGCCTGTTTGGTCATTGACAAACAAAGTGAACTCAACCAGGGACGGTATCGCTTAGGGCTTGATCATTTTATTGCTATTTAAGGCACTGTCTCCCTCTCAAGTCATTTGTCAAGACACCATGGTGTTAGCAGAGAGTCAATTGAAAAAGCATATTATTAGAGCAAAAATACTATTCGCCAAAAGTTTCGTCAATTGAAACGATCACGTGCGGATCATGCTTTGTTTATTCAACAACATTTACCACCTCCGCTAAAAGCCATGTTGAAACCCTCTTTCAAGCCATCTGAAACGCTACCCACCCTTTCACAAGCCACTCAGACGCTACACGAGGACCCTGAGGAAGAGGAAGAGGATCAGGAACAGGAAGATTTGACTAGTGTTAGCGAAGTTGAGGATGAGGAGGAACAAGTGTTTATGCCTCAAAAAAGTCCTCACCCCTTGCAGAGTTTTTGAGAAAAAAGAAATCCTTGGCCATGGTCGAAACACCTTACCCTTCCAGATTGTCTCCGTTTTCACAAGTCTTGGCCACCCCTCAAAATAAAGCTCAACTGAAAAACATGTTAATCAATCATTACGGAGCAACACTGCAACCGTATCTCATTGATATATTTATTGGAAACACAGATACCACGTATGGTGTTCGCTATGAGGATGATAGTTTTAAAATTGGTGGTTCATCCATTAAATTTTCTCGTACTAAAGCTATCATTAAAAACATCAACTATAAATTAACGCCAGGACTGTTAAAGCTCCTATTCTCTCGGACCCCCTCTTCCCATGATTATACATCAGAGGACCTTGGCAAATATAAATCCATTTTATTGGACACCCATGCTCACAAAAGACAGTATGATCCAGCTCAACAAATGAATGCCAATATATCTCAAAAATATAAAACCATCATTGCAAAAATGTTTCCCACCAGTCAAAGTACTCGTCGTAAAGCATCCGCTTCGGGAGTGACATTTAAACCATTAAAACTCCTTGTGGATGTAACCTACTGACACAATCCCAATAAGCTCGTCCAGCGGCTACAGTTGTTGCATGCTTCACGTCAAGCCGGCCATACCGGTCACGATGGGGAAATTCAAGAAATTGAACAAGAACTTCGAAATGCCAAAATTATTGTTTAAGCCCTCACCCATTAAATGGGTATTGCCCACGAGTTGCATCGCACAGCTAGGCGTCACTATCCGCGACTCAACGTGATTTCACGAGGTGTGGATGAACTTTGGCAAGCAGACTTGGTTGAAATGATACCCTATGCTAGTTTTAACAACGGTGTACGCTATACGTTGACCGTCTTTGATGTGTATTCCAAAATGGCCTTTCTTGAACCTGTGCGTCGCAAGTCTGGTCCACTAGTCACCAAAGCCTTTCAACATATTATTCAACACTCCAAACGACAACCTCAGTTACTACAAACCGACAAGGGAAAAGAATTTTTCAACAAGGATTTCTCCAGTTTTCTCAAATCTAAGGATATTCACCATTACACCACGCACAGCAATCTCAAAGCCAGCGTGGTTGAGCGGTTTAACCGAACATTGAAAACACATACGTGGAAAGCGTTTACCGCTCCGGGTACTTATCGCTGGTTGGACACGTTACCTGAGCTAGTGCCACGTTACAATGACACCAAACATAGAACGATTGGGACCAAACCACGGCTCGTGACCAAAAATATTCAGCGACTGAATAAACTGTTTAACCCCTTAAAAACTGCAGATCCTAAACGTCACCGACTGAAAATTGGGGATTTTGTTCGTGTGAGCAAATTTAAGTCTGCCTTCAATAAGGGCTACATGCCTCAGTGGGGGACTGAACTATTTCGAATTCGTCAAGTCAACTTGGACAGTCCAGTCACCTATTTACTCCAGGACCTCAACCATCAACCTATAAAAGATAGATTTTATCTCCATTAACTTCAGAAAACAGCGTTTCCTAAACATTACCTTGTGGAAAAAGTGTTGAAACAAAAAGGAAATAAACTGTATGTAAAATGGTTAGGATTTAACTCTACCTTTAATTCTTGGATCAATAAATTACATGTTGTGTGAACCTGTATACTTTTTATTTATTTATTTATTGAATTATGTTGTACAAGAGCCCTGTGTACGGTGCTCCGCGCTTTGTGCATGCCCAGACATGTTTCTCTTTCTGTCTCCACACCAGCGTCTCACTCCTTCACTCCATGTTGACATACAACTCGTTCAGCTATTGGCGGTCATGGGTTCTCCACTCCTCCCCTCACCTCCCCCCGGCTCTCTGCCCCTGCCCCCTCACTGCTCTTGGCAGGCTCTGCAGTGGTCACGTGATTCCCTGTTCTCTCTTTGTGTCCACCCTTTCCCCTCTCCCTTTTCCTCTCTGCGGGGCCCTGCCTGCTGCTGCTGCTGCTGCTGCTGCTGCTCCTGCTCTGCTCGCCTGGCTGACTGAATGTGAAACATTATCTCCATTACAGAGTTGTCAGATTGTTCCAACCTGTTATCGCTACCCAACAGTGTTGTCAGCTTCACTGACATTCCATTCTCTTAGCTGGCCAGCTTGAGCCGGCCAGACCCCAAGCGGATTTTTCTTTCTTGGCTGGTCATTCTAACATACAAAGCATGTTCTTCAAGTTGTTGACAACTTCGCCTCATACCATTATTATTATTATTATTATTATTTATTACGTTACAGGCCTATTAGACCACGCGAAGCAATCATGACTTTTTGTTCTTCCTGTCTTTCCAGTACTCTTTCATTCGTGCACTAAAGGCCCTCTTCCTTTCTTCGGTCCACTTTGGTCTTTGGGCTGTAGGTGCAGCTCTCTCTGACAACACTTCCCACTTGTATACTTTGTGTTTAAATACGCTTTTGTCTATGACGTCTTCTGGGTCGACCTGTGCTTTTACTAGATCAATTTTGACTTGCATCATCCAGGGTGTAGTAATCTTGAGCCGCTGTAACTATCTAAGAATTTTGTTGGTGAGTCTGGTTTGTGGGAGTCTGCTGATGTGGCCGTAAAATTTTAGTCTCCTCTTTCTGATGTCTGCTGCGAGGTTGGACAATTTCTCTGTGGTGTCTCTGGAGTGAAGCCTGTATCGTTCATCTGTGTGCTTTGGTCCAATTATTTTCCTTATTATTTTTCTTTCCTCTGTGAGGATTTTTTTCCAAGTCGCCCTTAGTGTGTAACGTCAACGTCTCACTAGCATAAAGCACCTCAGGTTTAATAACCGTGTTGTAATGACGAAGTTTAGTGAATGAGGACAGACATTTTTGTTGTAGACACCCTGTGTCTTGTATAAGGCTCTCTTCATTTTCATTAACTTAGTGTTCTGCGCGGTTTTCTCTTTTCCCGTCGGTTCAAGCACTTCACCTAGGTATTTAAACTGGGCGACTCTATAGATCTTGCCATATTTCGTGTTTAAATTCTGTATGTCGAATTTCGTACAGAAAAACTCTGTCTTTTGGAACGAGATCTGTAGTCCTACATTTTCGGCGCACTCTTGGAGTACTTCTATCTGTCTGATTGATGTGGTTTCGTTATCTGAGAGTAGTGCCAGATCGTCCGCGAAGGCTAGACAGCCAACCTCCAGTTCGTCCTTTGGTCGTCCTAGTCGCACTGGCCTCCAGTAACCTTGGAGTCTCAGCTCTTTCTCCCATTCCTTGATAACTTTGTTCAGCACTAGGTTGAAGAGGAGCGGAGAGAGCCCGTCACCTTGGCGAACACCTGTATTGATCTGAAATGGTTCTGAGATTTCCCCCATGAATTTCACTTTTGATGTCGTGTCTATCAGTGTCTGTTTGATCAATCGCAAGATCTTGCTATCCAAACCTTGCTCGGGTAAGATGTTGAACAATGACTGACTATCAATGGAGTCATGTGCCTTCTTGAAGTCAACGAAGGTACATATAACTGGAGTATTCCTGACGGCTTTGATTTGCAATATACTTTTTAGGTTGAAGATGTGTTCCGCGCAGGAGCGACCAGGACGAAATCCCGCCTGGTACTCGCCAATCTTGTGTTCCAGCTGGTCCTGAGTCCTTTGGAGTAGGCACGCTGAGAGGATCTTGTACGTAACTTGTAATAGTGAAATGCCCCTGTAATTGTTTACGTCAGAGCGGTCGCCATTTTTGTGTAATGGGTGGATCAATGCACATTTCCACTCATCTGGTAGCTTTTCTGATGTCCAGATGTCAGTGATAATCTGTGTGAGTTCCCTAAGTGAGTGTGGCCGTAGGTTTTTCAGTAGTTCGGCCACTATGCCGTCTTCACCAGATGTCCTGTTGTTCTTGAGTTTGAGGATGTGCCTGTGAACTTCCTCTTGTGTCGGAGGTAATGAGTCTGCGATATTGACTGTAGGTTCTTCCTCTGAGAATCTCTCTATTGGTTCCGGACAGTTGAGAAGTTCAGAGAAGTATTGTGCCATCACCTTGCAATTCTCCTTATTCGTTAGTGCTAATTTTCCATCACATTTTCTGAAGCAAAGGTTTGGTGGTGTGTACCCTCTGATGTGTCCTGCAAACGTTCTGTAGAAGTCCCTTACGTTGTAGTTACGGAAGTTGTCCTCAATGGAGTCCAACTGTTCCTTCAGGTATCTCATCTTGGATTGTCTGATAATTTTCACGGTGGTTTTTCGTGTTTCATGGAAAGCCTGTATATTTTCTGGGGATTTTTTACAGTTGTATTTCTGATATGCCAATTTCCTGGTAATGAGTGCATTCTCACAATCAACATCCCACCAAGGATGATTGGAATTCTTCTTCAAAGGAATGAGAGCTTGTGCTGTTTCTATGATTTTTCGGTGGAAACTTTGCCTGTCATTGGCTTGTTCTTTTTCCCAGGCTTCCTTCACTCCAGAGTCTGCGATTTTTTTGTGTCAAATTTTGGTTGGGGGGTTTTCTTACAGAAAGTTCTCTTTGGGGTGAACTTGACCTTGACGCGGGTAAGGTAATGGTCAGAGTCAATGTTGGCTCCTCTACGTACCTGTACATAATGAATCTCCTTCTGTACTGGATATGAGATTGCCACATGGTCGATTTGGAACTCACCTATCTGCTGGACTGGAGAACGCCAGGTTTTCTGTTTTCTAGGGTGTTTTCTAAGAGATGTTGACATGAGCTTGAGGTTATTCTGCTGGCAGAGTTCTAGGAGTCGTGTGCCATTTTTATTTGTGAATTTATGTGCAGGATAGTTTCCGACTGTTTTCCTGTACATCTTTTCTCTACCGATCTGCGCATTGAAGTCACCCATGAGGAGTTTGACGTCATCCCTGGGGATTTTGGACATCACTGTGTCAAGGGTCAACCAGAATTTTTCTGCGGACTGTGGATCGCTCTTGTTACTTTGGTTATTGGGGGCGTGTGCGTTGATCAGTGTGTATTTTTTGTTGGCGCACCGGAAGCGCATGCTCATCAATCTGTTGTTTACTGGAGTAACTTCTTCTAAGGATTCTACTATGGTCTTGTTGACCATGAAGGCCATCCCCAGAAGTGGAGCGCCTTTGGCAACGCGCCTGTCATTCTATTATTATTATTATTATTATTATTATTATTATTATTTGTCAATTACCTTATTACGAACATGTTTAAAGATTGACATAATGGTTTTTCGAAATATTCGCCTTTATTCGTTTGTCATAGCAAAATATCGGAAAGCGACCCCTCGTTCTATCGTTTTGTCGCCCCGTCGAAATAGCCATTTCCTGTTTTCACCATTGCCAGTCATAGCCTCGTTGTAAGATATGTCAAGCGCTACCGGCTCTCTGTCTACAAACACTCTTTATTTAAAAAAAATAAAATAAAAAAAACAGCTAAAAAGTTTCAAAATGCATAGTTTTTGTCCTAGAGACTTGTCATTTATTTTCGTGTTAGAAGGGCTAGGGACCTTTCATTTATGTCAAACAAACTCTTTTGTAAAATTCCTAGTTTACAAAATATAAAACATTCAACATTTGAGTGTTTTCAAAAAATCTCAAAAAATAAAAGTTTTATTATAAAAATAATAAAGGTCATAGAGACCATTCGTTTGAACTATTGGACAACGTTCTATCAAGTTTGGGTTTCAAACTATCACCTACTTTCAAAAACAAAAAATTTCAAAAATATATAATACGTGGTCCAGAGCAAAGCGCCCGTCATCTCGAGTCCAACGACACCTCATTTGTTAAAATCCCATCAGGCGTTCGCGAATTATCACCAATGTTCGCCAGAAAGTAGGCTATCATTTTTTCCCTCCTACACACTTTAAACTTGCTGTCCACCTACAGGGCCTAGGGACCTTTCATTAACGTCAAACAAACATTTTTTCTAAAATTCACCGTTTCCAAAATACCGCCAATCAAAAAAATCATTTTTTAAATACCAACACACATTCTTAGCAAAGAGGACGTCACCCCAACGCCAATAACACCTCGTTCGTTAAAATCCGATCATGCGTTCGGGAGATATCAGAAAAGTTCGTAGGAAAGTAGGCTAGTGAGCAGAACTGTCCCCACCACACTACTGTCAAGTTTTTATCCTAGAGACTTGAAATTTATTTTGGAGGTAGAGGGGGTAGGGACCTTTCATTTATGTCACACAAACTTATTTGTAAAATTCCTAGTTTCCAAAATATATGAATTTCAAAATTGGACTGTTTTCAAAAAACATTAAAAATAAAAAAAGTTTTATTATAAAATATAAAGGTCATAAAGACCATTCGTTTGAACCTTGGCACAACGTTCTATCATGTTTGGTTTTCAAACTATCGCCTACTTTCAAAAACAAAATTTTTTTTTGAAAGATATAACGAGTGGTCCATAGGAAAGCCCCCGTCAGGTCAAGTCCAACGACACCACATTCGTGAATCTCCGACCACGGGTTCGGGAGTTATCAGCTTGCATTGCCAGTAGTGGTGAGGGGGTATTCAATTTCCTAATACTCCCCTACTTATATAAATATAATATTTTTAAAGTGCGTAGTGCATACACCAAGATCAACATGTTGAGATATTTCTTTACAACAACAATCAGTCAAAGCGATCTGCATTCAAAGTCTGACAGACGACAGTGCCGACTGCTCGTTATTCTAACAATCACAGAAAGGATTTATCGTTTCGAAACAGTCTTCAGTAGCAGATGATTAGTCGCTATGCTTGAGTAGACGTGTTCTTGTGTTAGTTACGGTATGTCTTAACAGAGTAATATTTTGAAGTTATTTTACCGTGACAAGCGGACGTGCGATGAAAGTGCATGTGAACCCAATGAATCGAAGAGTATTAATCTCTTTTCCCAAATTTGAGACTTAAATGCAAGTTCAGAAGTTTCCAATGTAGACAAACCTCCATGCGATACAAATGCATCGATATCTCCCCAACTCTGTGACAAAAATATGAGTGCAACTGTTTCTAATATAGACGAACCAGTACCATTTAATATCAGTGCATCGATATATGATGATCCATGCCAACCACGTAAATCAGTTTATAAACAAACGTTACTATACAATAAGAACAGAAGTTTCAACAGTAAATTGTTTGATAGGTATACATTTATTGAATACTCTGAGAACAAAGATCCTGTTTTCTGTTTTCCGTGTCGTCATTTCGTTCAATCTGATTCAAGCAATGCTGAACATGTTTTCACTAAATCTGGATTTTGCAATTGGATAAGAATAGGAGAAAAACTTGCAAAGCATGCTGATAGTGAATGTCATAAATCTTCAATAGTAAAGTGGCACAGTGATTTCGAAGCTAAGCGAGAAACACAAAGATGACATATTGCGTTACCGCTCAGCTGTGGCAACAATGGCCCGAATCGCATTACTTTGTGCTCGGCAAGACACTGGACTTAGAGGTCATCGCGAAACAGTTTTGGATGACGGTAGTGGTAATAATATAGGGAATTTAGTTGAATGTTTTAATGTAATTAAACTAGAAAGTGAAAGCACAAAGGAGAATGTAAACAATTTACCAAATAATTCAACTTACTCATCTAAAGATTCTCAAAATGAATTTCTTGATATCTCAGCTAATATAATAGTTGTACATAATGGAGGAGAGACGAAAAAATATAACAATGGTTATTTTTCCTTAATCCTGGATGAAGCTAGAGATGTTAGTAAAGTGGAACAGATGTCCGTATGTGTCAGATATGTAGAACAATATTCTTTAGAGGAGCGTTTCATTGGTTTTATACATTTGTCTCGACTGAATGCAGAAAGTATAGCTAATTCAGCTTTAGAGTACAGTAGGCTACCTTGTTTCAGTGGATTTCGATCCATGTAAGTGCATTGGACAAGCATAAGATAGAGCCGCGGTTATGTCAGGGAAGATAAATGGTGTGCAAAGTTTATTGCGACAAAAGGTCAATAACCCGTGTGTTTACGTGCATTGTTATGCACATCGCTTAAATTTAGTTTTGGTGGACGTTTCAAAGGCAGTTGACGTGGTAGGGGACACTTTTGGTTTACTGGAAGCAATTGATGCTCTTCAGTCTGTATCTACTGTAAGACACAAAAAGTTTGTTGAGATACAGAGTGATCTTTATCCAGGAGAATGTGTTTTAGAGATACCTCTTCAAAGTGACACGCGATGGGTATGTAAATATAGAGGAGTAATGTGTTTTCAGAAACGTTTTGCTTCAGCTAAAGCAGCTCTAGAGTATTTTTCAAAGTCAGCTAACAAGAAAGAGGCATCAGAATCAAAAGGTTTGTTGAAACAGCTTTGTAAAGTAAAGGTGATGTTTGTGTTACAAATCTTTTCTGATATTCTCGAACTTGCCAATGGAGCCTCTATGTTCTTACAACAAAAACATGTGGACATTGGAGGGGCTCATAGATTGATCTATGGTTTTCTAAAATCGTTGCAAGAAAAACGAAATGATGATTATTTTAAGGAACTATGGGCGGTTACATGTGACTCTGCTCAGTCGTTAGGCGTGAAAGTTTATAAAAAATCTAGAGTCTCAAGTATTCCAAAGAACTTTTCAGACTACGTTTTATTAATGCCAGTCTCTGCGGAGAAAGAAGAGGAAAATGTCACATTATCAGAGTCATGTAAAAGAATTTTTTTGAAATATTAGACAACATGGTAGAAGAGTTACAGCGTAGATTTACTGAAAATTATTTTGTGTGCAATGCAATGGATGCCTGTAACCCAAGAAGTGAAAACATTTTAAATTTAAATATATTCTCACGTTCTGTGAAAAGTAGCCTATAATCTAATCTTCACAGACCGTAAGGTGCTACAGACTGAAATCAGTTTAGCTAAGAATGTATTTAGAGGCAAATACCCAAACACTTCCTCATTCTTCTTTTCTCAACTTCTGAAAATGGAAGTTGCTTTTTACACAGCTACTATTATTTTTCAAGTTGATGCTGACTCTTCCTGTGTCATCTGCTTCAGCTAAGCGCAGTTTCTCTGTCATGAAACGATTAAAATCCTAAAGAGCAACAATGGCAACAAAGAGGATTTCCAATCTCGCAATTATTTCAATTGAAAGAGAATTAAGTGGAAAATTACTTCAAGACCCTTCTGATATAGTGAACCAGTTTACCCAGAGTGGAAACAGAAGAATAGTTTTATGAGACAGTGAAATGTGTTTTTTTTTACCAATGATAGTTTTTAAAATTACTAACCTGTATAAATATATTAACGTATGGTAAATCTGTGAATTTTAACAACAGTGGATTAGTTTCATGGCAATTGACACCAAAAGACTTGCGTAAAATACCATTACTTCAATACCCTTCAGATATAGTGAACCAGTTTGCCCAGGGTGGAAACAGAAGAATATTATTGTTCAATATTATCTTATAATGCATACATACAGTAATTATAATATGCAGGGTATTTATTACTGTTGTGGTCTCATCTCTGGCCTAATGGTAACTAACTTTCGGTTCTCATTTTCTGATCATGGTTAGTTGTGGATGCATTAACTTATTGATCTTTAAATAATATGGCATAGTAGTATGTATGTAACTGAACATGTTAATAATTTGCTAATGTTGCCCATTGTATTTTCACAAAAATAGTTACTTTTCTATTGAATTTTGTTACCCAAACTTTCAATTCCAAACCGCCCCCCCCCCCCTCCCCCGCGCCAGATTGAAGCTTCTAGAACCGCCACTGGTTGAACGGGACACATCTTGGACAGACTTCAACCGATGCTGAATACTAATAATAACTTGTCTGATTTACATCAGTACGGTAGGCCCTAACAAGTAATTTAACCTCAGCATTATCTTGTTAGAAATCTTTCCACTCCTAGCATAGGCTGACATTTAGAACTTCATACTATAATATTGAAACCATATTAACTTATAAATTACCTTCAAGACGAGTAGACCTAACGGTAGCTCTTATCTCCCGAAGTATCTTACTTTCAGGGAAAGGTCTAACACACACTCTATGTGCAAATCTTTTCTAGGACTTTTTAAGTATTCATTGCTTTCTTAAATTTTCGTCGGTGGGGAAGGAAAAACAAGACATATAACCTAATCATCTCCATCATAATAGTTGTTTTTGCAACCGGTAATACAACAACTTTTTGGCATACCAGGGATCTGGGAAGGAATAACTGTTTCAATACACAAATAGAATTGTATTACCATCCAAAAAAACCGCATTAGTCGAAAATAAGCGATGTACAGGTTCTAACTGAACCATAACCTTAATAAGTGTGATGGCAAACATGCAACTCAAACATTTTATAGCTATAGGCTAATCATCCACCTACAAAATAAACATTTGCTTCAGACAACAAATGGAGTAATCCTCATTCTGGATGACGTAAGTAGTAGCGTTCTTACGTATTGCCTTTCACTCGGACACTAATTAAAATGTATAAACAACAGCACAAAGCACACACAGTTAAGCAAAATGGTCGGCCCTACCGATCAGCTGATTACTTGGTAATGGCTGCTGCCTGATGGCCTGTACATTACGATGGCAGTGGCAGTGTGGTCTCAAGCAGTTGACTGCAGTCAAGCAGTGATACATTACCGCGCGCAAATTGTACTTACGTTTTATTTCTGTGCTTGTCTTAAACGTCTGTTATCATTATGCTAGGCTGCTTTGTGCCAGCGTGTAAGTCTGGGTATAAGAAATGAGATGGTCGGCACTTGTTTAGACCACGTCAAAACTGTTTGAAATAATGGAACAGAAAAATTCCACGAGCTGACCGACAATTAACTTTGAGTGACCGTGTGTGTAACTTACATTTTAGTGATGACATTATTATTAAAGTGGATTCTTTCATAATAGATGGAAAGTCAGTGGAATTAGTTCGTGATAGGTGAAAACTAGCCGAGAATGCTGTGCCGCATACTTTTCCGGGGATTCTTAGTTATTTAAGTTTCGAACCTCGTAAAAGGAAAGGTCCGATAAAACGCTCACCTCTTCCAGAAAAAAAACAAAGGGGAGTCAAAGTTGCTCCGGATGTTTTAAATGAAGCGGTCAGTGTCAGCACTGGGATTAAGTGCGATGGAGAACGTGATTCTCAGACATGTAATTATTTCGAGAGTGAAGTAATGCGTTGCGTAAGGAGGTAAAACGTCTGAAGCTTATTGTCGTTCTTAACCGAAGGAAACGATGTGAGCAGGCGAAAGAAACAGCAAAATTAAAATCTTTTATTCTGAAATATATTGTGAATGGTATATCGGAGAAGCAAAATCTTATCGTTCGCACCATGATTAAAAAGAGCCGGCCCCCTGGTGTTGGGGTAGCGCGCCTACCTCTCACCCGGAGGCCCCGGGTTCAATTCCCGGCTCCGTCAGGGATTTTAGAAACTGACGTGAGGGCTGGAACGGGGTGAACTCAGCCTCGTGAGGACAATTGAGTAGCTGTCTAATGGTGAGGCAGCGCCCCGATCACGAAAACCAAGATTAACGGCCGAGGGGACCCGATGCGGTGATCACGCGTCACCCCAATATCTGCAGGCCAAATGGCTGGACAGCGGTCGCTTGGTAGGCCTAGGCCCTTCACGGGCTGTATTGCCAGGGGTTATTTTTTATTTTTATGATTAAAAAGGATGAAGCTAATTCGCATGGAATGCGTTACGAACCTGAATTTTTACTAGAAAGCTTACTCCTACTGATTAAGTCCAGGAAAGAGTATGAACATTGCGGGAATCATAAATTGCTCCCATTACCGTCAGTTTCATTGCTAAGAAAGTTACCTCGTGGACTGAAGTGTTCCTATGGTGTAAATCCACATGATATTGCGGCAATTGCTAAAGAATTTGAGGGGAATGACGAGAATCACCGTAACTGCGTTCTTATATTTGACGAAGTAAAGTTAAGAGAAGATATCAGACGTAACTCTCCAATGTGCAGTTTTGGTGGATTTGTAAACATGGGTGAATTTACAAAACAGGAAGATAAAAATGTTCTCGGTGACCACGCACTTGTGTTTTTCATTGTTCCTGTAATGAAAAACTGGGTACAACCTGTTGCAGTTTATCTGAGCAAGAATGCGACTAACGGCCATACCATTGCAAAACTGATTTTACACATCGTTATACAGTTGGAAACCAGTAATGCCAGGGTAGTAGCCTTCACCTGTGATGGAAGTCAACCCAACAAAAAGGCCTGGAAAGAGCTCGGCATTTCAGGAAAAGCAGGAGATGTGAAAAATTATATTTTGAATCCCAGCGATTCAAGTTGACTAATATTTGCCATGGGAGACGTCTGCCACGAAGGGAAATGTGTACGAAATAACTTTCATAAATTCGGGAAAGTAATTTACAATGGCCACATGATAGATTTTGAATATTACAGAAAGTTGTGCGACACCGAAACCACACCAAATGTCGGCAAAAAGGTGGTGCCACGTTTAACATCTTCCCACATCGATCCCAAAGCCTTCAAGAAGATGAGTTTCAGATTAGCAACTCAGCTCTTTAGTCGGCCAGTTGCTATAGGGTTAGTATTTTACAGAGAACTTGATGTGCGTGGTATTAAAACAGCGAGGGAACTGAAACATTCACTCAAGACATGAACAATGTTTTCGATACGTTGGATTTGAAACTGCCGATTGAGGGACTTAAACGAGATGATAAGCATCACATTGCTTTGAAACTTTTTAATGACGTTATTCAGCGTAATGATAACTCATTTGCATCAAACCGGACATTGGAATCTCTCAGAATCACCGTCAGAAGCACTCTTGACTTCTGAATTTCTTTGGACCTCAGGATAGATGTACGTTTTAACTGCAAAATTACATCAAGACTCTGCTGAGAGGCATTTTGGACTTATAACAGGTTTATGCAGTGACGATCATCCTACTTCTACTGACTTCTTTCACCTCAATTTGCTTCAGTCTATATACATACCAGTGAAAGGAGTCCTATCTTCTCAAGCTAATTGTGAAGATGTTATTGACAATAAGCTTTCTTGCTTTCTGTTGCAAATACGGTCAATGGCGAGAAATGAGATGCGTAAGAGCAGAGAGGTGAAGGATAACATTTGTTAGCAGATTAAGAAAACCATTACACTGACAGACATCGAACCTGAACTTGATCCAATAAATCTGTCAGTTAATGATGACAGTTCTGAGAGAGCAGGCGATAACATTATTTATTATTTGTGTGGTTACCTGGTTCATACTGCAGCAAAGAAGATTGTGAAATGTAGCCTACTTCCTGCATTAGCTCATTGGAAAGTGATTCCGAAACAGTCAATGCTGATAGTGATGTTTGTATCCTCTCCAAGCTGAGAGACTATGGCGCAAGTGAATATTAATTTCTTAAATACCCGTCCTGTTACTATATATCCCTAGAATAGTGTTTCATTACATTAAATTCCGGTTCATTTTCCAGGCGAAAGAAATGTTCAGGGAACTGAGATCCCGATCGTCTTCAAAATCAGCGAGAAAAATAATGAAGGTCTCTTCTGTATACTGTAGAGGTAAGCTATACTTTTCTTAGAAACAAATTTTAGTGTGTTCTGGATAGTATTTTAATATGTTCGTATTCCCTTGAAGATTTGTTTCTGTTATTCACAACTTGCTTCGTATTTAGTGCAATATTTCTTTTAATACACAACGAGCCATCTGCACGTCCAGGCCAAGTTACGCTAGTAGGCCTACCACAACGGTCAACTACCGGAGTTCCTTCACTTATTAACTTTATTCGCCCTGGACTATGCTTAAAGAAAGAGAGCTATTGTGTTGAAACTCGATGAGGGGGGAAGTAAATCCTGCCAACTTTGTAAACCCGTACGCCGCCTTGTGCGAGCGACAACAAGAGATAAAACAAGTAGTTCCCTGAAGAACTAAATAGCATATTTTCATATATCCTACTTATATCAATTGCCTCTATTAACATACAAATGTTCAGTTTGATTGCTGTAATAGATTCGTAAATATTGAGAGCCGTCTAAATATTTCGGATGGTCACATGTTGGATATTTATATATAGGTCTTAGAGTTATGTCCTACAGTATTACATGAAGATTATTGTGTAGGTGTTTTATTCAAACTTCAATCGCATGATTGGCACACAAGAAATAAAAACGAGATTTTAAAATTTCGTTCAGGCGCCATCTTGTGGTTATGAAAATAATTCAAATGAATTAGATGCCAGTGGATTATAATTTATATAAGCATATACCGTACCAAGTTTCACTGCGCTCGGATGGTTAAAACGCTAGAAACGTCCATTTGAATATTTAAATTACACGCCGCCGCCAATTTGGATTTGTGCTCACCAGGTTATTTATCGTCCCATAGGTGAACTTAAGTTTATAGCCTCTCTACACATACAAAATTTCAATTTGATTGATGTCATAGATTAATAGATATTGAATAGTATGCAATCGTTCCCACGTCATTCATAAACATACGGCTTTCATTTCGTCACAGCTTACTGACACTTTCAACAGTTGAAATTCCAAGGGCGTTAGTCTGTACTTCCCCTTGTACCACTCTTGAGCTCCACGTTTTTGCCGATAGCTTTGAAAAGGCTTATGGTTGCTGTGCATATCTTGTTTACTGGAACTGCATGGAACAAAATATGAGGAAAAAGCAAAACCTAGAGAAAAACCCATTTTGGGTGCAGTCTTGGTGAATAGTATATTCAGAGAATATACCAAACTGGGGGATGACACCGCCGACAGAGAAAATGAGAATACAGAATCAAGAGTCGAGTGGTAGAGGTGAAATCATTGATATCGATCTTACAATATGACCGTTAGCAGTGAAAATCTTCATAACTCGAGTCTTTCCGTTTCGGCCAGGATAACAATCGGTTATTCTGCCCGAGATCTACAGTATGGGAGGAGAAGCATCTCGTATAAATGCGAGGTCTCCCACCATTATACTGGGATCAGAGAGAAGCCACCTTTGCCTCCTCTGAAGAGAAGTTAGGTACTCCAACTTCCAGCGTTTCCAGAAACAAATGCGTAGTGCATCAATTTTGCGCCAGAATATAGGTACAATAATATCCCTGCGAGAATCTAGCAGGGGGAGAGGAGCAGACAAAGAACAACCTATTAGAAAGTGGCTAGTAGTGAGAGGAGTCAAATCATCCGCGTCGTTGGAAAGCGAAATCAGAGGACGAGAATTTACGACACCCTCGATCAGAATGGAGAGAGAATTGAATGCTTCGTAGGTCAGAATACGATTTCCTAAAAACGTTTTTATATGTCTTTGTTGGTATCTGTATTGCCAGTATCTCAAACACATGTCGATTTGGTTTGAATTGCCCGCCAGGGTGTGGTTGTATCCTTGTTTGGTGGCGCGCTCTAGCGAGCGTGTTCAGTGATGTGCTTTTGTTTGTTTCTCGTGTCGGCGGCTGTTGCAAGGGTCGTCAGTTGGCTCGTCATTCACATGTCACTCAGTCGCATGTTCGTCACTCAGTCGCTATGTTGCTCAGCAGTCGTGAGTGCAGATAGAACAATCTGGAATTATGTCGTGGACGGCAATGTGTAGCCTAACAGTTGTATTCACATATGGTATAATAAACTGTACGTATTAACACTTAATGTATAATTCCACTGCCCTCTCAACGTAAAACCTACAGGTTATGGGCCCAGTGCGAGTGGAATTATTTGAACGTGAACGAAGATTGTGACCGATTAATTGTTCCGGAACACAACTGGTGGCAGGATGGCAGTCGTAGCATCAGATTCGACATTGTACTGGAAAATGGAAATTATTCCGCATGGCGAATGCGAGTTCAGGCATCGATGGTTGACAAGAACTGTTGGAATGTGATTGAACCAGGATATGAAGAACCGCTAAATGCCGATCAGCAAAGAATTAATAGAAAGGCACTCTCAATACTGTATCGTAGCGTGGGTGATGACGTCCTACTAGATATTGAAGACTGTGTGTTAGCAAAGACTGGTTGGAGGATACTAGAGGAAATTCATACAACCTCAACGGAATTTCAGCTTTGCAATCTCTCAAAGAAATGGTCAATGGAGGAATGCCATGGATATGGAGTATACAAAAATGTTAGATTTGGGAGTTTGGGAAATAGATGAACGGCCAGTAGATCACAAGGTAATTGGCTCAAAGTGGGTCTTTAATGTCAAGTATGATGAATATGCTAATATCGAAAGATTCAAAGCTAGGTTAGTGGCTCAGGGATTTAGAAGTCAAATGGGATTTTCATGGGATGACACATTTAGTCCTGTAATAAGAAATAAAAGTGTGAGGTTGTTGTTAGCTTTGGCTGTTGAAAACCAGAGGTCTGTACATCATGCGGATGTAACTTGTGCATACCTTAACAGTCCCATTTCTCAGGATGTTTTCATGGAACAGCCAGAATTGTATGAGGATAAAGAAAAAGGGAGAGATGGATTTGTATATAAGCTAAGGAAAAGTATTTATGGGTTACCATGTGCAAGTTAAGATTGGAATGTTTGCCTTGTTAGTGTGTTGAAAGAGTTGCACTTCAACCGATGTAGAAGTGATTCATGTGTATATGTTGGCGGGGAATCATCTTTGGAGTGTATGTAGATGACATGATTATAATGGGAGATGAAAACAAAGTGTGTGATTTCAAGAAAGTATTATCTGAAATACTTACTGTAAAAGATTTGGGTAATGTTACTAAAGCTTTGTCAATGCAAGTGCGTCAAGGTGATAGTACATTATTCATAAACCAATCACTGTATATCAAGAAATTGTTGTCAGAGTGTAATATGGCAGATTGTAAACCCTGTAGTGCTCCGCTATCCATGATAGAGGAAGTTGATGATAAACCATTTGAAAATGATCGCTTTTATAGGAAGGTTGTTGGTAGTTTACTCTTCATAGCAAACAACTACAGATGTGACATTGCTTTTGCTGTCAGCAGATGAGACAAGCATGTAAAGCACCTAATATAGGAAGTTGGAAATCTGTAAAACATATTCTACGTTACTTGAAAGGTACTAGTAACCTTTGTTTTTGCTATGAGAGGAAGGGTGAACCAATACAGGTGTATTGTGATGCTAGTTGTAACAGTGAACAAAAATGTAGATCTGTGGGAGGTTTTGTGGTATTGTTTGCTGGAGGAGCAATAACATGGCCTAGTAGGAAACAATCATTGCCTGCTATGTCAACAGAAGAAGCAGAATATATTAGCCAGTCAGAGGCTGTAAGAGAAATTAAATGGCTTAAAAATGTGTTTTCTGAATTGGGACAGTCAAGGTTCATGAAGGAACCCTGTTCAATATGGTGTGACAATACCCAAGCAATTGAGTTGGGTGATACAGGAACTGTAAGTGAGAGGTCAAAACATATTGATCTGAAATATTATTTCTGTTGTGAACAAGTTGAAATTGGTAATGTTGTATTTTCTTATGTGCCATCACATGAAAATGTCAGTGATATTTTTTACCAAAATAGTAAGTGGTCCAAAGATGAGATCATGCTTTGTTTCATTGGGCCTATTGCCATATCCAACAATTTGAGTTGTTTAATCTAAGCCCTGATTATGTCATATTGTTTTGTGTTGTTTGAGATATGCCAAGGGGGAGTGTTGCTATCCGTATTGCCAGTATCTCAAACAGATGTCGATTTGGTTTGAATTGCCCGCCAGGGTGTTGTTGTATCCTTGTTTGGTGGCGCGCTCTAGCGAGCGTGTTCAGTGCTGTGCGTTTTTACCCCTCGTGTTGGCGGCTGTTGTGAGGGTCGTCAGTTGGCCCGTCACTCACATGTCACCCAGTCGCATGTTCGTCTCTCAGTCGCTATGTTACTCAGCAGTCGTGAGTGTAGATAGAACAATCTGGAGTTATGTCGTGGACGACAATGTGTAGCCTAACAGTTGTATTCACATATGGTATAATAAACTGTATGTATTGGCACTGAATGTATAATTCCACTGCCTTTTCAACGAAAAAACCTTCAGTCTTTTGGTAAGCTTAACACAAGATTCTCATCTACCTCCATGATGAGGAAGGTAAGGAGGTATAAATCTCCATTTGAAGCCCTTAGAGTAGGAAAATTGGGGAATCTGATCCATGGCAGGAGGAGTAGTTAGTGCTTTCTTCCATGAAGAAGCTGCTCCTTGGAATGTAGTGGAATTATCAGAGAACATCTTGGAGGTAACTTCGCGTCGAGCCGTGAAGCGAGAGAGAGCTGAGAGAAAATGCGAAGTAGCGGCGTTAGTTACTAATTCCAAATTGATAGCTCCGGTAGTCATGCAGACGAAGAGGGAGATCTAAAGCTTTCCGAACAATCTCCTCTTAGCTTCTGGGGAATTACGCTGATAGGAAAAGAGATCCATATAGTCCACACCATTTAAAGATAAAGGTTGACTTGGAGAAGAGCGAAATGATGGCAAGTTACTCATAATCTGAATGTTGACTTTGGGCTTTACTTTAAAGCAAGGAATACATTTGTGAATGACGGAGGAAACTTCGTGAACGCCATTGATAATCCAGTACTTCTCTCGAAGTGAACAAAGCAAGAGCGAGTACCAACGTGCAAATTACGATAAAGAAATTCACGTATGATGAGTGATGTTTCGAGGGCAGTATGATCGGGTGTTTTTTTTTCTCGGATAGAGTGGAGTAAGAAAGTCTACCTCCAACTCTCAGCAGACCTTTATCTTCTAGGAAAGGAGCTAGAGGGCGGAGGCGGCTAGACTTTGGAAGATCTTTCTTATTAGATAACAAAGAAAGCTCGGTGGGGAAAGGCTTCTTGCTGTGTGAGCTGCAAAACCTTAGTAGTAGCAAGATTCAATTCTTGGTTAGTTAAGTAAGATTTAGGAAGAACGGGCTGATCAATGACAAAATACTTCCACCTTCGGAGGTAAGCGAAAACACGGACCAGTTTATGGAATGAAGAATATATTTCAAACAGAGATGAAGAGGAGCTTGTAATATAACAGGAAGCGTTGACTTTGACCGCTTTAGCGTCAGGCAAATCGGAAATTGAAACACGACGTTTAGAGCGCCAACCAGTGGGATCGTCTACGAGCCATGCAAGACCTTGCCAATAGAGTTTGGATACGGCTAAATGAGAAGGGGTACATCCGCGAGAGATAACGTCAGCACGGTTATCAGCGCTGAGAACGTATCTCCATTGACAACCTTGGGAAAGAGTTTGAATTTTTGCAACTCTATTGGCAACAAAGGTTTGGCAGTGAGTGGGAGTTTTGACTATCCAAGAAAGAGTAATTATCGAATCACTCCACAAACAAATTTGAGAAAACCTGATTTTCATGACTTTACGCAATTTAACAAATTCACAAAGAAATTTATTAACGAGTTCGGCTGCCAAGAGAGCGGCACATAATTCAAGCCGAGGAAGGGTGATGGCTTTAAGAGGAGGCATCATTGATTTTGAACAAATGAGGCTAGAGCGAAAAAACGTATGTGGGGGAGTGCAGTAAACAAGATATGCGCAGCAACCATAAGCCTTTTCAAAGCTATCGGCAAAAAAACGTGGAGCTCAAGAGTGATACAAGGAGAAGTACAGACTAAAGCCCTTGGAATTTCAAGTGTTGAAAGTGTCAGTAAGCTGTGACGAAATGAAAGCCGTATGTTTATAAATGACGTGGGAATGACTGCATCCTATTCAATATCTATTAATCTATGACAGCAATCAAATTGAAATTTTGTATGTGTATAGAGGCTATTGACGTCCGAAACGGGGGAGGAGCTTACGGTCAGCTGTTTGCAATATGGCGGCGATATAGTGACGTTAAGTAATTGGGTGTGCGTTTGTTATGGCTTCAAATTTATGATGGCAAAATACTACATATTTCCTTTCATTGATAGAAATATTTTTATAATCAATTTAAATGCAGTGCCTAATTACTAACAGTTAAAAATATTACCCACATGTAGATAGTTAATTTACTGTCTGCTGTTACATAGGCCTATATGAAGCCTGTACCAGGGAGCCTAGCGGTATCGATGTTTTTATTAATTTCACAATATATATCTCTCACATAACACAAAGGACGACTCCCTGATAATAAATTGAATCAAGCAACCCTGAATTTGCATGAATGTTTTGGGTTCAAAGAAGCGTTACTTGGGATGCTCAAATCATACTTCAATATTGCAAATATTGACCTACATACTTGCTGTTCAAAGGCAAGAATGTTAATTTATTAATCTCTTGCCACAGGCAAGTTAAAATGGAGACATCCTCTTTATCAATATATTTAATTAAATATTTAAAATACAGACATTTAACATAGCTGGAGTCTCCATTTGAACTTGTCATAAGCAAACGGAACAGATCAAAAACAACACTTTATGCCAAACCAAATTCACTCCTCAGCTCGACATAAACCATAATACCAATTAAAACCTATACAAAACATACTCTCCTTACTGTTGTACAACTTTCAAACCAACTATTCGCACTCAAAACTGTAAAACCCTGAAATGGGAACTAATTAAAGTTAGAATAGCCTAGGCCGATCCGGTCTCCTGCTACATTACCGCATATGTATACTTAACATCACTATAACTTCAAAATTACGGCTAAGTGACCTATCTGCCTGAGTAGTATAGGTGTTGCCGGCCTGCCTGGGATGATGGGTCACCAAACCGGTACTTAAAACTAAGATTTTACTCATTAATCAACTAAATTCAACAGTAGGGAGATCATAGCCAAAAACACAATTTAAGCCAAATCATACTTCAATGACCTACATACTTGCTGTTCAAAGGCAAGACTATAAATTCTCTGGCAAATTAAGGCTAGGAACAGCATTTTTCTTAAGTTTTCTAACCATTCGGCTATTGTCAATCGGAAGAACCCCTAAAATAAGTTTACGAAGAGCGGATTACATTCATTGTACGGCACAGAAGTAATAGGCTATAAGTTTATCAGTATTTTTGATGTAGGTAAATCCATGTGAATAAAAATTAGAGACAATAACTAACAATAATCAACAGTACCGGAGTAAAGAAGTCGTCTTCACAAAAATGCAGACTGCACACTGTCATGTAACATGTAACACGTTTTCCAATTGACAGCGCCGAAGCCCATCTTTCTCTCTGAACTTTTTGTACAGGAAAGTAGTGAAGATATTTCGTAGCCGTTTTATACGATTTGCAACCGTATACAGAGCAGTACCTCCTCGAATTTGACAAATTTCTTTCTGTTTCCATCACGACGTCAATGCTTCACCATCTAATTAAATCTCACCAGTCACAATGTTACAGCTTCAACATTCTGCCGCGTGGCTGCGCCATCCAACTTTTCTGACGTCAATAAACATAAGTTCACCTATGGGACGATAAATAACCTGGTGAGCACAAATCCAAATTGGCGGCGGCGTGTAATTTAAATATTCAAATGGACGTTTCTCGTGTTTTAACCATCCAAGCGCAGTGAAACTTGGTAAGGTATATGCTTATATAAATTATAATCCACTGGCATCTAATTCATTTGATTTATTTTCATAGGCCTAATTGATAGTAGACGCAATTGGTAGTTGGCGCAATTGATAGTAGGCACAATTAATAGTAGGCGCGATTTGATAGTAGGCGCGATTGGTAGTAGACGCAATTGACAGTAGGCGCGATTGATAGTGAACGTAATTGATAGTAGACGCTATTGTTAGTAGGCGCAATTGAGAGTAGGCGCGATTGATAGTAGGCGCGATTAGTAGTAGGCGCGATTGGTAGTAGGCGCAATTGGTAGAAAGGGCAATTAATAGTAGGCGCGATTGGCAGTAGGCGCAATTGATAGTAGGCGCGATTGACAGTAGGCGCAATTGATAGTAGGCGCTATTAGTAGGCGCGATTGATAGTAGGTGCAGGTGATAGTAGGCGCGATTAGTAGTAGGCGCGATTGGTAGTAGGCGCAATTAATAGTAGGCGCGAGTGGTAGTAGGTGCAATTGATATTAGGCGCGATTGAGAGTAGGGGCAATTGAGAGTAGGCGCTATTAGTAGGCGCGATGGATAGTAGGCACGATTAGTAGTAGGCGCAATTGATAGTAGGCGCTAGTGATAGTAGGCGCAAGTGATAGTAGGCGCGATTGATAGTAGGCGCGATTGATAGTAGGCGCTATTAGTAGGCGCGATTGATAGTAGGCGCGATTGGTAGTAGGCGCAATTGATAGTAGGCGCAAGTGATAATAGACGCAATAGATAGTAGGCGCGATTGATAGTAGGCGCAATTGATAGTAGGCGCTATTAGTAGGCGCGATTGATAGTAGGTGCAATTGATAGTAGGATCGATTGATAGTAGGCGCAATAGATAGTTGGCGCAATAGATAGTAGGCGCGATTGTTAGTAGGCGCGATTGATAGCAGGCGCAATTGATAGTAGGCGCTATTAGTAGGCGCAATTGATAGTAGGCGCGATTGATAGTAGGCGCTATTAGTAGGCGCAATTGATGGTAGGCGCTATTAGTAGGCGCGATTGATAGTAGGCGCAATTGATAGTAGGCGCAATAGATAGTAGGCGCGATTGATAGTAGGCGTGATTGGTAGACCTTGAGGTGATAACCCCTTTCGATTGTTCCCTGTTGATTTGTCCCTTTGGACTGGTCCCTGTTGACTAGCCCCTTTGGACGGGTCCTTTATGAAGGGAGTCACTTTTGACGAGTCCCTGTGACATAATTTGGATAAATGCATTGGCCCGTCCACAGGGACCAGTCAAAAATGACCCCCTTCATAAAGGACCCGTCCAAAGGGGCTAGTCAACAGGGGCTAGTCGACAGGGATCATTCCAAAGGGACAAATCAACAGGGATCAATCAAAAGGGGTTATCACCTCAAGGTCTACCAATCACGCCTACTATCAATCACGTCTACTATCAATTGCGCCTACTATCAATTGCACCTACTAATAGCGCCTACCATCAATCGCGCCTACTAACAATCGTGCCTACTAATCGCGCCTACTATCTATTGCGCCAACTATCTATTGCGCCTACTACCAATAGCGCTTACTATCAATCGCGCCTACTAATAGCGCCTACTATCAATTGCGCCTACTTTCAATCATGCCTACTATCAATCGTGCCTGCTAATCGCGCCTACTATCTATTGCGCCTACTATCTATTGCGTCTACTATCACTTGCGCCTACTATCAATCGCGTCTACTATCAATTGCGCCTACTACCAATCGCGCCTACTATAAATCGCGCCTACTAATAGCGCCTACTATCAATCGCGCCTACTATCAATCGCGCCTACTAATAGCGCCAAACTATCAATCGCGCCTACTACCAATCGCGCCTACTATCCATCGCGCCTACCATCAATCGCGCCTACTATCAATTGCGCCTACTGTCGATCTCGCCTACTATCAATTGCGCCTTCTGCCAATCGCGCCTACTACCAATCGCGCCTACTATTAATTGCGCCTACTACCAATTGCGCCTACTACTAATCGCGCCTACTGATCGCGCCTACTATCTATTGCGCCTACTATCTATTGCGCCTTCTACCACCTGCGCCAACTATCAATCGCGCCTACTACCAATCTCGCCTACTATCAATCGCGCCTACTAATAGTGCCTACTATCAATTGCGCCTACTGTCAATCGCGCCTATTATCAATTGCGCCTACTACCAATCGCGCCTACTATTAATTGCGCCTACTACTAATCGCGCCTACTATCAATCGCGCCTACTGTCAATTGCGCCTACTATCAATAGCGTCTACTATCAATTACGTCCACTATCAATCGCGCCTACTAATAGCGCCTAACTATCAATCGCGCCTACTATCAATCGCGCCTACTATCCATCGCGCCTACCATCAATCGCGCCTACTAATAGCGCCTACTATCAATTGCGCCTACTGTCGATCTCGCCTACTATCAATTGCGCCTACTGCCAATCGCGCCTACTACCAATCGCACCTACTATTAATTGCGCCTACTACCAATTGCGCCTACTACTAATCGCGCCTACTGATCGCGCCTACTATCAATTGTGCCTACTGTCAATCGCGCCTATTATCAATTGCGCCTACTACCAATCGCGCCTACTATTAATTGCGCCTACTACTAATCGCGCCTACTATCAATCGCGCCTACTGTCAATTGCGCCTACTATCAATAGCGTCTACTATCAATTACGTCCACTATCAATCGCGCCTACTGTCAATTGCGT
This sequence comes from Meconema thalassinum, assembly GCA_946902985.2. Lineage (NCBI taxonomy): Eukaryota > Metazoa > Arthropoda > Insecta > Orthoptera > Tettigoniidae > Meconema > Meconema thalassinum. The sequence continues at coordinate 1,121,369,046 of OX336389.2, read as the reverse complement.
CTACTACCAATCGCGCCTGCTATGAAATCGCGCCTACTATTAATTGTGCCTACTATCAATTGCGCCAACTACCAATTGCGTCTACTGTCAATTACGCCTACTATCAATTGCGTTGAGTAAGAATAGAGCCTGCTATCAATTACACCTGGTAAAAATCGCTTCTGGAAAAAATCGCGCTCAGTATAAATCATAATCAGTATACAACGCGCCCAGTATCAAGCGCGTCTACTAATCGTACCTACTATAAATTGAGCGTGCTATAAAACGCATCCAGTATACATTGCTCCTACAAACCACGGCTACTATCAATTACAGTCAATAAAAATCATAATCACTATAAATTGTGTTCAGTATAAATCTTGGCATTGAGCAATGTGTGTGTACATCACTTGTAGTATTAAAAAAATTCATGTGATTATTATTCTCGACAGTACTTTGAAAATTGCACCTTTAAAAAAATATCAATCCAATATTTTTATTACTAAAGTGACTTTACTAAAACTTAATTCATGTGTATTAGTTAATATGGAAGTCTCAACAACCAGCCATGGTAAGCCATGTGTCTACTATAAAGGATATATATATATTGTAAAAACAACCAATTAAGATGGAACTGTTATTTGGCGATGTTCAAAACAACGATCTAAAAAGTGTCGAGGAATGATTAAAACAAAAGACTCCAACGTACTTACTTCAAGCGAGCATCATTGTGAATCTCAAATTAATACACATTTAAATGAACAAAATACTCTAACCAAGGTAAAAAAAGCAAGTCCAAGAAAAAAATATTGCTGCTCAAGATAGTGCAGTGTTTGTTCAAAATCACTTATCATGTCCTCAAAAAGTCATGTTAGGACAGTTGTCAACGTCTAAGAAACCTTTAACACTATCAAAAGCAACACAGACTTTACAAGAGGTCCCTGTGGAAAAGTAACAAGAGGAAATGGATAGTTCTGGTGATGTTGAGGATGATGATGATAATGATCATAATGATGGTGACAATGACTGTCATAATTTTGATGATAATATTCATAATAATGATGATGATGATGATGATGATGAAAAAGAAAAGGATGAGGGTTTTATGTCTATAAAACCATTGCGACTTCCCCAGTTTTTAAGAACAAGAGTACCTGGAGATAGTTATAAAAGGATCTACAACAAGCGTCGTGTTTTAAAAAAACTATATCAAACAATGGTAACTAGAGAGAGTTGTATTCAGTGTGTATCTATTATAAAATGAATTTAGTAAAAATATTGTATGGTTATTGTCTGCTTTTTCTTAATTACTATCACTACATCCTCCCACTATTAATGCAATTGTTGACCATTGACAGTCTCTAGCTATGTTTAGAAAGAGAGAGTGGACTTAAACAATACACTCTATCTATGGCTTGTGTATCAAGTATCATAATAATACAGTATCGCTAAGCTATGTTAAATCAATAAATATGTCAGGTAAGGGGTTCAAATCCTTGCTTTCTTGTATTGAAAATGTGAACATAAGTCAAACGCCTTAACCACTCGGCCAACCTGACAGTTAATTATGTAATTTGTTTTGTACACTTGAGTGTTTACAAAATTTCCAGTGTACATTGACTCAACCACTTGCTCGTTTTTATTTTTTTTTGTTTTGTTTTGTTTTGTTTTTTCCATAACATTGTAGTTATGAGTCTTGAGAACTGGGTGTTTAGTATAGGGTTAAAGGCATCTTAAAATAAATTTAGAAAAGCTCTCAGGTATCGTGTCTTGGGTTTTAGTAATGCATTTCTGTTTGTTGACTAGCATTTACCATTACACAACATTATTTTGGTAAGCTCTACAAGTTGTTTGAGTCTTCAGCCTTTTGACTGGTTTAATACAGCTCTTCGTGACTCCCTGTCCTGAGCTAATCGTTTCATCTCTATATAGCTACCACACTCTACATCCAAGGCTATCTGTTTAACATATTCTAACCTTGGTCTACCCCTACAGTTCTTGTCCTCAACCCTTTCTTCCATAACTAAGCATGCTATTCCTGGGTGTATGTGTCCTACCAACCTATCGATTAACTTCATTAGCAGTCGCCAGAAACATCTCTCCTCTCCCTCTTGTCTTAATACCTCTTTGTTTGTAACCCTATTTACCCATCTAATCTTCATCATTCTCCTGTAACACCACATTTCAAACACTTCGATTCTCCACTTTTCTGCTACACCAATAGTCCAAGTTTAACTTTCATAGAGTGTCACGTTCCAGACAAAGGTCTTCAAAAATGATATCCTAATACGTAAAACTATATTCAATGTCAACAAATTCTGTAAAAATTATTTCCTTGCCTGAGCTACATAAGAATCCTAATCGTCTCTAGTATAATGTCTTGTTTAGCAAACATAGTCGCTCAGTAGGTCTATGCATTTGTTGTATATAACCCAAAATAGCAAACTGTTTTCCTAAAACCCCTACTCACTGGTCAATAACAAGCATAGTCGCCAAAGTGTTCCATTGGTAGTTAACCCATGTCTGGTTAGTCAATTCTTATTGCAAGGTCAGTCAACACCTAAAAATTCATCTTAACATATAGTCCAATCATCTTTCTATCTACATACCAGTGTCTAATGAATAGTCAATATTAGTTTGGTCTTTACCTTAAATCTAAAATCCAATATCAAATTTCTAAAATTTAAAACCAAAAAAATTATAGTATAGAAAACATAATTCCAAGTAATACAAATCCTTATATGTTTTCCTTTAATAATTATTTACCGAAAATTTAAAGTCATGACATTATGGTTTGATCTTTTTGTAAAATCTAAAATCTAAAATGAAAATTCTAAAATCAAAAGCCTAAAATAAAAAACAAATAAAAAATATTACTTGCATTAACTGTATATTGAACCCAGTCCACCTTTGTATTTGTAATCTAAGTAATAATTTGAAAAAATATACAAGTGTAATCAGTCTTAAAACATTATCCCTGCTTTTGTATATGTTTTTGACATGCGTATTAACCTAAAATCAAACCCCGATCTACCTTAGTCAAAGGATAACAGCTTAACCACTGCACCACTATAACCGTCATTCTTAGTTTGGTTCGTTCTAAGCCTTAAAGCTAAAAATCGAGTTAAGACCTCTAGAGAAAGAGCCAAAAGTGCTTGCCACTGCAGCACAAAATGGTTAGCAAGTAACATTAGACATCCAAAAAGGATTGTATTGGTTCGGTTTGGTTCAGTGTAGTCTCCATCTTGTTTTCTTAGCTACCCTCTTTAACTAATCAATTAAAGATAGTCTACTCTTAATTCTTGAATCAATAAATTGGATTTTGTACACACCGTTTGTCATGTCATGCCTGAAGCCTATACTCCCTATGTACTGCGGTCAGGTTTAAAAACAAGTTTCAATGGTCAAAGACTTGTCAGTCACCATACATGTAGCCTACAATAATTCTTTCTCTACCTAGCTATGTTTCATCACTTACCATAAACATCTAACATTATGGCTTTGCTATGTATTAAGAGAAACAAAAGTCCATGACCTTTTTGTTTTCAATCTTTTAGGGAAAATTCATAAGCCATAAAATGAGAGCGTCAAGTCAAGTTCTAGGACACCTTATGAGTCCAAATCCCATTATTAGTTTATACAATCTCAAATCAGTAACCTTGCCGTTTTGGGATATTTAAATAAATGCATGCATCATAGGAAAATTCATAAAAAATATTCTTAAAACAAGTCGTCGCATGACCCTCTTCAATCAATGCTTCACAAAATATCGATTCATCCATTGAACATGGCCACAGTGATCGGCGACATGCTCGTTTAAACACAACCGGTACTGTCTCTCTCTACTAAAAATATAAAATAAAATAAATTCAAAAGTTAAAAATCTAAATTTTAAAAATGTTTGTTAGACCCTTTGTCAAAATTTCAAAAAATAAATAATAAATTCAAAAAGGGATTGTCACCCTGAGTCTTATAACACCTCATGTGTCCAAATCTGATTATTGTTTCCCCTTTTCCCCTGTAAATTCTACATGCATTGTTTAGGGGTAAAATGACCAATCGTGGTAAAAGAGTATTTAATGACCAATTTTTGGAGCTATCGCACCTAATTTTATGTTTCTTAGTTTCCAAGATATCGATTTTTTAATTTTGGGGTAGTTTTCACCCCCTTACTATTTTTCATCAAAAACGAAAGATCTTAGGTTCATTTATCATTTTTAGGCGTTTAACACCTTTTCCACTGTAAAATCACTATTCACTGTTTTAGGAGTGAAATGACCTGTCGAGGTATAAGCGTTTGTCATGTCCTATTTTTAAATCTATCACTCTTAATTTTTGGGGGTAGTTTTAACCCTCCTACTATTTTTCATCAAAACCAAAGATCTCAGGTTCATTTATCATTTTTAAGGGTTTAACCCCTTTTTTCCTGTAACATTACTATTTACTATTTAGGGGGTGAAATGACCTATCGTGGTAAAGTCGTATCTTATGACCTATTTTTAAAGCTATCACACATAATTTTAGGGTTTTTAGTTTCCAAGATATCGATTTTTCAATTTGGGAGTGGGGGGATAGTTTCACCCCCCAAAGGGGAACATCGCCCCAATTGCTAGGACCCCTCATACAAGTCACTAGCATGATTGGTTTCGCGAGATATTAACACAAGTGTATTTAAGCCCTTTGTCAAAATTTCAAAAATACATTCTAAAAGGGGGCTTCATCCCCGGTCCTACAATACCTCATACAAGTTCCTAGTCTTATTGGTCCGTTAGTTAAGCCCTTTGGCACAATTTGGATAAATTGCATGGACCAGTCCATAGGGACCAGTCCAAAGGGACCGGTCTAAAGGGATTAGTCAAAAAGGACCTGTCAACAGGGACCCATCCACAGGGACTTGTCAACAAGGACACGTCAACAAGGACCCGTCAACAAGGACCCGTTGTGACCGTTTGACGAACGTCCTACGACCACACAAGTGCGCATCCGAACAACAGTCGAGCACAAAGACTCAAAAACATCTCGGGGTTAACAGTGAGCATTCTATAAAGGTGTAGAATAAAGAAAAAGAAAAGCTCTGCTGTTCCCCAGATGCACACTACAGCAAGGATAGAAGGCATATTTCAAGAATCATGAATGACCACAGTATCAGTTAAGATAAAATTTGCATGAATTTAATTGATCCATTCAACCATCCTAATCTTTACAAGGGCATCTTCAGGGAGAAAACTAAAACACCACCTGGAAAAAATAACATCCTGCGTTCCCCCTGGGATCCTATACTATTTAATCGCAGGTGTTGAATAACATTCCAAAAAAAATATATGCAAAGAAAACGTCAACTTTTAAACATTTCATTGTGTTAGAATACCCATGAAATTAATAGTCCATCATGGTATATTATATTATAAACGATATTTACAGTATTCAAGTTGTGTAGATCACTGATCGTCCTATCACACTTGACTAAAATTTTATTTCTGAAGTTCTACACATTTCCATATTTCCAAAAATCATAGATAATCCTATGGGATATTCTCTTCCATGAAACGAGAAGAAATTCCAAAACATACTAGAATTGTTAATTATACAACTTGATGCAAGTCAGACCAAGTCGAACAAAGATGGACCCATTAGAAACGTAATACCATTTATATTTCATTATTCCCACACAAGGAATATTCATATTAGAAATTATAAATTATGGATCTGTGATTTATCCTCGATAATAAAATAAATTATGGGATTAATTATTCAGTGATATTAATTGCAACTCAACCTTATTACTCCAACCAATTTCAAACACTTATGGATGATTCGTAGCTATTTCAAGACATTCATCGGAACATGAGGCCGCATTTTAAATGCCCCATTTCTTTAGGCACTTTATCAATTTGGTTTATTCCTTGATATCACAATATGGCAAAATTATTAGGCATTTTAATCTATCTGCAGGTTTATATCATTCAACCAGAAAATATGTAATTATGGTTAGAGCAAATCAAAGTAGAATCTAGAATTCCATTGGTGACAAGATCTAGATAGCGGCGTGCGGCTGCAACAGCGGCACCGCCCTTCTTTTGAGTAATATGAGGCAACATCCTCCAAATTCCAACATTTCATTATATTCAACAACTATAATTCTTTTACATATTATTTTCACATATTAACTTCCATCCAGTCATATTTACTGTATTTAATGGATTATCATAATTATTAATGGGACAAATGCCTACGCGCATTCCCAATTCAACTCATCACCCTATCAGATTTATCATATGAATGTTATAAGTAACTGTCTCTAATTAACCTGTTCAATTATCCGCTTGTCACCATAACAAAAATCATCCTAATTGATACACCTTGCTCTAATAAAAAAAACTACGTTACGATTGCTTTATCAATCCAATGTGCATTAATTCATGTTAATTTCTCATATTTGTTTTAAAGAAACATCACCTAAATAATCCAAACTCGTTCATTTATTATTATTATTAATATGAAATTCTCATGGATAATTACCATGTTCTATTTTTCATAAGATCCATTAAATTGTTATGAATATGCCTCCTTAATTCCCCATGTAAATTCTCATACATGATCATTCCGCATTATCATTTTAAAAAAAATCCTTAACCACCAGAAAAATCGAATCATTTTACGATAAATGACAATCAGAACTCATCCAAGACGAATTGCATCAAAATGATCAAGAACTACATTTAAATAAACAAATTACCAATAAACTATCTCAAAACGATCGCTAAAATAACAATGTGCCATAAAAATATGCACGGAACTGTACAACAAAAATCCGGATGAAACTCCTGTCTAATTAGAACAGCCGGATGCCTTCCGAAAATAAACTCATTCTACGATATGCCCACCGTGGATATGCTATCTCAAAAGAAATAAAATAAAATTCGAAGAGTGGACAACATCAAAAAGGTCCATGCTTATGTCTTAATATAATGCAGAAAATAAAGATCTATGGCGTGTAAAACGATTCCTACATGGTTGAATGGTATAGTCTAAGGTCTGATATTCACCGGTACTAGGTATTAAGAATAGAATAAGGGGCTCACGTCCATTTCAGATTTTCTTGAAGAAGGTCCATGTTCCTGCGGAATGCCCTTAGTCGGAGCATAAAATCCCACGCGATCCTCCGCACACGGAAATGTGTACGGCTCGACTTCATGGCCCCACTGGTCCAAGTCCCAAGTATTCAGACGTCAGCATCCATCGTACGCCCAATTCATATTCAACGCACCATAATACTGGCTCGACTCATATTACATTTCAAAAGTTCATACCGGCGTCTCGCTACCATGACGTCCTGATCGGATTGTCTTAACACCATAGCTTCTGCTATGAAAAAGCACGTGTCTAATACTGTCACTGATTTTACGACAACCACCCGGTGTTTTAACGTCCCAAAATACTCCGAATAGTCACAGTAATGTTCCCGGTTACTTGATTGTAATCCTTCTGTAGTTATCGCAGTACGCTTACACACCTGTTTAGCCTTAATTCCATTTCAATTGCTAGCCAGAAATCTACCCTGGTATGAGGTATTATATTCACATAACTCAAGTAAGGAGTTATTTCCAGCCCATATGCCTTAATATGATGTAAGCTGGGGCCATACCCAACACAACCATGCATTTACAAAAGCTAGTCCCATCTAGTAAAACTATCCTGAGCACATTTGAACAATGCCTCGTTTGTAGGCTAATTTTAGCTTCCAGGTCAGGTACTAGTAACTTAAGATTGATTAAGCCGCCCGCTTATGCACGGATTAACTGCACAAACACGACTGTGCCTGTCATAACAGCTGCCTGCTCGACCCTGCACACCGTCAGGTGTTAACATACACACGCGCATCGCCGTCCGCGCATCTCTACCAGACTGCAACCTACGGCAGTGAAACTCAACTCAGTCAGGCGCTTGCTTCAAATTCAAAATATAGCCGCGACAAAAACAACATCTCCATAACCAGCAACTGACGCTCTTTCACACGGTTACATCCACCCTACACATGGCCAAAAATAAAAATCCCCATTTTTATTTTTATGGTTCCTGTTGTTTTTCGTCCTTCTTCTTATCTGGTTCTTCTAAAATACATCTTGAGATTCGCTGCGCTGAATGTTCCCACGGTGTTACCAGATACAATCTCCACAACACGGTAACTACCATTACCTAAGCTCTGGGCTATCCTAAATGGTCCATTATACAAACTGGCAAACTTGGAATAGACTTTGTTGCTAACATAAGATGGAGTAGGCTTCCTGATCAATACCAAAGTTCCCTATCTCAAAGGATCTCTAAATCTTCTTCCTCTAACCCTTCTGTTCCGTTTCTCTGCCTGTCTCCGTAATCTTCCTAAGGCTTCCATTTCACGTCCTCTCCTGTTAGGCTCTATCTCAGGAGGAATAGATACGAATCCGTCCCACGGTCGTATAGGTTTTTCTCCAAGATGTAGTACTGAAGGAATATGCCCCGTGCTTTCATGTGCGGTGGAATTAGTCGAATTCATCATAATAGGAACCACATCCATCCATCGCCAATGTTCGTTTGCACAATAAAGACGACAAAACCTAGCTATTTCTGACATGAGTCGTTCGGCCGGGTTACTCTCTGGATGCCGTATTGAACACAATACCTGTGTGATATCCAGCTCCCTCATAGCATTCCTAAACTCCCAGGATGTGAATTGGGACCCATGGTCTGATAACAAAAATTCTGGTTTACCCGCAACGGGAATAACACATTCTTTAATCCTCTTGATTATATATCTGGAGTTCGCCTTCTGAATCGGATGGATCATGGTAAACTTACTGAAAACTTCAACCGTGACCAAAATGTATCGGTTACCTCGCTTGGACTTAGGTAGAGGTCCGTAGATATCGGTAGCATACAACTCACATGGCTTCGACGGAATAATAGGCCTAGGTTCCTCCCTCAACAAATGCGTATTGTGTTTGCTGCGTTGACACAAATCACAGGTTCTGATGACCTCTCGGACAGTATTCCTCAAATGATCCCAAGTGAACTTCTCCATTATCAAACATACCACTTTGTCCACTCCGGTGTGACCTGAGCTTCTGTGAGCTAACCATATTATATCTTCCTGTAATCTAGGCGGAATTACTATTCGTAATTTAGTGTGTTCGGAATCAATGAACTTATATATGATGCCATTCAACAATACATAATCTCTAGCCATCCTTTCCATCCCTAGATATTCATCATCTGTAGGATCCATGTCCCTGTGTAGAAATCTGTAAATACTCCTCAAAGGTCCATATCGCTTCTGAGCTTGGGGTATTCTCTCAAGTCTACGCAAAGTATCATCATCTTCTTGCAGGAGGGTTATAGGCAATACTCGAAGAGTAGGTTCCGCAACTCTGCTTAGCAAATCAGCCACTAAGTTATTCCTTCCTGGCCGATGTTCAATAGTGACGTTAAACTGTTGCACGAATAATGCCCATCTAGTGACCCTGTCACTGGCGAAATTGGTCTAAAGTATAAACTCTAGTGTGTGATGGTCAGTTCTGATTATAATCGAATGTGCGAGAAGCAACTTCTTCCATGTTTCCAATGCATAGATGATCGCTAAAGCTTCTAGTTCAGTAGTATAGTAATTGCGTTCTGATGGTTTCAATTTTCGACTGATAAAGGATAAATAGTGTCGAGTGTGATATTCATCCTCTTGGAGTAATATGGCACCTATCCCTATATTGGATGCATCCGATTCGATAATGAAATTCTTCTCAAAATCCGGGTACTCCAAATTGACGCTATTAAGCATTAATTCCTTTGCCTTCTTGAATGATTCCTCACATAGATAGTTCCATGTCCACTTATTATCTTTTTTTTAACAAGTCCTGTAGGGGTGCAACTATCTCCGTGTATGTATGGCAATGCCCCGCAAAAAACTGGCAAGTTCCCAAGAATTGACGTACATGCTTTACCCGAGTAGGTCTGGGAAATTCTGCAATGGCCTGACGTTTTTGTTCATTTGGTCTATATCCGTTCCCATCCAAGACATGTCCAAGAAATCTAATCTCATTCTTAAAGAATTGGCACTTTTTCAAGTTAACTTTGAAATTTGCTTTCCTCAAGTCCATAAACAAATTCCGTAGAAGAACTAAGTGCTGGTCTTCAGTCTCCGATGCTATCAGAATATCATCCACGTAACTTATGACCGTATCCTTGACCGCATTACTTAGGTTCTGATCCAAGGCACGTATCAAAACTGCTCCTGAGGTTTTCATCCCGAATGGAAGTTTTCTAAAAACATAAGTCTGTTGTTCGAATAAAAATCCCGTTAACTTCTGAGAATCCTCACTTATACTTACATGATGGTATGACGATGTCAAATCCACTGTAGAAAACCATTTCTTGTTTTTAAATTTCCTTAACAGATCTTTTATCACTGGAGGTCTATCATACTCTGGCAACAGTCTCGAATTCAATGACCTCACGTCTAGGCATATTCTCAAATTTCCATCCGGTTTCTGCACCACCGCTAACGGATTTACATAGGATGTCACACACTTTTTAATTATCTGACCTTTCTCAAGATCCTGAATGATCTCCTTCACCTTAGTCCTGTGTTTTTCTGGAATTTGGTACAGCTTTGCATGATATGGGCTATCATCACATACTTGAATCTTGTACTCAAAGTTCTGAATCCCTCCTGGTGTCGTATCAAAGACATCAACGAATTCTTCCAACAGGTTGGCTATAACTGGAACATGCTCAACTACTTCATTGGCGTCTTCACATATCTCTAAACCTTCAAAAACCTTGGCCCCTCGAACTTCTCCCATGGTGAATTTATCTTCCTCTTCGAAATGGACGTCTCCCGCATGATGGAATTTAATCGTATCAGATTCCATATCGATAACAGCTCTATATCTCTTGATAAAATCCGTCCCCAGGATCAAATCATGTGCAATGTCCTTCATAACGACAAAGATATGTTCAAAGACACATCCCCCAATCTTGACCTTCAAGTACAGCTGAATTTTACAAGTTGTGATCTTGTCTGGGATGATTTCCTGAATCTTGATTCCGGATACTGGTATTTCCTCTATTTCCTCGGTCAACTTCCATATGGCGCACAACCTCTCGCTCACCAAACAAAGCATCGCTCCTGTGTCAATCAAAGTATACACTGGTTTTCCATACACTTCACACACAATAATGGGTAGCCTAGTTCTTGGTCCATACTCTTTTCCTTCCTGTTCTTCTTGAATCAAGTCTTCATCCTCAACTTCCCATTTCACGATTTTGGAAACATATTGTGTAGTAATTAGTTCTGTTGATTTCCGTGTTCCGAAATCGAAGTTTTTTTCGTTTTTACCTGTCGAATTATTTGTCCCAGAAGTACCAGGTTTATTTCTTGCCTCTTCCATTTCCTTCAATTACTGTTTACTTTCTTCTCCTCTTTGCTCAAGATTCTGCCTCTGTTGATCTTTGAACCATTCATTATCCGTTCTATCGTACGATTTATTGTATCCTGATCTGTCATATGGTCTCGTGTATCCTTGTCTTCTCCACGAATTCCAATTGTTCCCGTATCTTCCTCGCCTTATGTAAGGTCGTCCACTATCTCTTTCTCTTCTATCTTGATAATCCCTCGACGTTTGCTCTTCTCTATTACGTTCTGGCATGGTTTGGCATTGTCGATCGGCGAAAACAGCATATGCAGCCTGGGACTCTTGCTTATTACCCCTCTGCTGGTAAAATTGAGCATTAGAATGATCTAGACGTTGCAACACTTCATCAAATTCTTCCATGTTCTCAACATTCGCAGAAATGAGACTCCGCTGAACTTCCAAAGGAAACTGTCTAATCAAAGCTGGGATTAACTCGTACGTTGGCATTGGTGGATCTAAGCATTTCAATTTGGCAAGTTGATTTGCAATGTAATTTGAATATTTGGTCGGCTGTGACGTGGAATACCGCTTGACATATAATTCGGCCCTGATGTTCTGTTGCGTCTCCGGCGACCAAAATTTACGTAAGAGTGCCTGTTCAAATTCGTCATAGGTTCTCAAATTACATCGAAAAGCCCTAAACCATACGAGTGCTGGTCCATCTAAGAATCTACTAATCACTCTCATCTCTCTTTCCTTATTCACCTTAGCATCCTTCAGATAATCTCTTAATTCGCGCAGAAATTCAACAGGGGAGACATTTCCAGTCCCTGAAAATTTTATAGGTTCCTCTTCGTAACTTTTAACGAGCGTGATCGGAGTAGAACTGCGAATGGTAGAAATTTCTTCAGACTTCCCAAACTCTGGCAACCTTTCTCTATTTGAAAAGCGTTTTCATTTATGCTGTCTTGTTTTGTATCCGCTTTCGATCTATAATCCTAAATTTTCTTCTCTAACTCACTAATGGTCTTCCTGAATTCATATATTTCATCCCTATTCTGCCTTTCAGTTTCTTCCCCTATTTGACTGTCTTTCAACTCTTCTGTCATTTTTTTCGGATTCTCTTCGACAACAGTTTCGTGACCTTTCAATTTCCCTATACTTTCTCTAATGGCTTGAATATCTCCAGATACAACTTTAATCTCTGATGAAAAAGCATTCCTGATCTCTTTGACTTCGACCTGAGTTTCTTTTACAACCTCAGCTTGAATTTCATTAATTACAGTTTCTTTTACTGTACTTCATTTTTCAAGTCTGCTACAACTCCTTCCTTTAATTGTTCTACAATTATTTCTCTAAATTCAGAAGTAACTCTCTGCACTACCTGTGTGGCATTTAACGTACTTTCCTTCGTTGCGTTAATCTCTAAGGACGCAAGATCGTCTGTTATTTTCCTAACATTATCTTCCATTTTATTTTCTAATGATCTAACCATCTTTTGAATCTCGTTCTTATGTTGAGCTAACTCTTCCTTCATCGCTTTTCGACTATCTTGTAAACTATCTTTCATAATGCCATAGTTTGCGAATAAATTATCCTTTAGGTTCGTTCCCGAATCCACGATCCTAGCTTCTAAACTTAGGAAACTCTCCTGAGCTCTCCTAGCGTTGTCTCTTATCTTGGTTTCCAATGACACAACTTTATCCTCAATCTTAGCATCTATCGATTCAGACATTTTATCATCGAATGATTCTATGTTTCTAGACATCCGTCTTTATATCGCTTCTATTCTTTCTAACATTTCCGCTTTTAATGAGTTCGAATTTTCTGTGATTTTACATTCTAAACTTGAAATTTTATTTTCCAGAGAAGCAGAATTCTCTTTTATTTGACTTTCAATTTTATTTTCTAAAGAGACAGAATTCTCTTTTATTTGACTTTCAATTTTATTTTCTAAAGAGACAGAATTCTCTTTTATTTGTTTTTCCAGAGAAGCAGAATTCTCTGTGATTTTCTGTCCCAACTCCTCCATCAGTTTGGTAAGTGCTTCCAGGACCACTCACAATAATAATTATAGCACTGGGGTACGATGTCAACTGATGATGGGGAAACTTAATCTAAACTACTAGTACAGTGAATATTCAGACAGGACCTTAAATTGCTACTTCAATACCGATGACTTATTAAATTTAAAATCTACAATAAATGACCAGAAACAACCACTACAAACCAAACAAATCACTGCAAACTATGAAAACTGCGCATTCATGACCATGAATCCTACTACAGCAAGAACAAACACAAATCGACCTCGAATCGAAATACGGAATCGAATCGTATCAGAATCTGAATCGAACTCGGGCCCACACACGTTGGCAGCCAAAACTCTTCTATCTTACTTTATGTGACCGTTTGACGAACGTCCTACGACCACACAAGTGCGCATCCGAAAAACAGTCGAGCACAAAGACTCAAAAACATCTCGGGGTTACCAGTGAGCATTCTATAAAGGTGTAGAATAAAGAAAAAGAAAAGCTCTGCTGTTCCTCAGATGCACACTACAGCAAGGAAAGAAAGCATATTTCAAGAATCACGAATGACCACAGTATCAGTTAAGATAAAATTTGCATGAATTTAATTGATCCATTCAACCATCCTAATCTTTACAAGGGCATCCTCAGGGAGAAAACTAAAACACCACCTGGAAAAAATAACATCCTGCGCTCCCCCTGGGATCCTATACTATTTAATCGCAGGTGTTGAATAACGTTCCAAAAAAATATATGCAACGAAAACGTCAACTTTTAAACATTTCATTGTGTTAGAATACCCATGAAATTAATAGTCCATCATGGTATTCTATTATATTATAAACGATATTTACAGTATTCAAGTTGTGTAGATCACTGATCGTCCTATCACACTTGACTAAAATTTTATTTCTGAAGTTCTACACATTTCCATATTTCCAAAAATCATAGATAATCCTATGGGATATTCTCTTCCATGAAACGAGAAGAAATTCCAAAACATACTAGAATTGTTAATTATACAACTTGATGCAAGTCAGACCAAGTCGAACAAAGATGGACCCATTAGAAACGTAATACCATTTATATTTCATTATTCCCACACAAGGAATATTCATATTAGAAATTATAAATTATGGATCTGTGATTTATCCTCGATAATAAAATAAATTATGGGATTAATTATTCAGTGATATTAATTGCAACTCAACCTTATTTCTCCAACCAATTTCAAACACTTATGGATGATTCGTAGCTATTTCAAGACTTTCATCGGAACATGAGGCCGCATTTTAAATGCCCCATTTCTTTAGGCACTTTATCAATTTGGTTTATTCCTTGATATCACAATATGGCAAAATTATTAGGCATTTTAATCTATCTGCAGGTTTATATCCTTCAACCAGAAAATATGTAATTATGGTTAAAGCAAATTAAAGTAGAATCTAGAATTCCATTGGTGACAAGATCTAGATAGCGGCGTGGCGCTGCAACAGCGGCACCGCCCTTCTTTTGAGTAATATGAGGCAACATCGTCCAAATTCCAACATTTCATTATATTCAACAACTATAATTCTTTTACATATTATTTTCACATATTAACTTCCATCCAGTCATATGTACTGTATTTAATGGATTATCATAATTATTAATGGGACAAATGCCTACGCGCATTCCCAATTCAACTCATCACCCTATCAGATTTATCATATGAATGTTATAAGTAACTGTCTCTAATTAACCTGTTCAATTATCCGCTTGTCACCATAACAAAAATCATCCTAATTGATACACCTTGCTCTAATAACAAAACTACGTTACGATTGCTTTATCAATCCAATGTGCATTAATTCATGTTAATTTCTCATATTTGTTTTAAAGAAACATCACCTAAATAATCCAAACTCGTTCATTTATTATTATTATTATTAATATGAAATTCTCATGGATAATTACCATGTTCTATTTTTCATAAGATCCATTAAATTGTTATGAATATGCCTCCTTAATTCCCCATGTAAATTCTCATACATGATCATTCCGCATTATCATTTTAAAGAAAATCCTTAACCACCAGAAAAATCGAAACATTTTACGATAAATGACAATCAGAACTCATCCAAGACGAATTGCATCAAAATGATCAAGAACTACATTTAAATAAACAAATTACCAATAAACTATCTCAAAACGATCGCTAAAATAACTATGTGCCATAAAAATATGCACGGAACTGTACAACAAAAATCCGGATGAAACTCCTGTCTAATTAGAACAGCCGGATGCCTTCCGAAAATAAACTCATTCTACGATATGCCCACCGTGGATATGCTATCTCAAAAGAAATAAAATAAAATTCGAAGAGTGGACAACATCAAAAAGATCCATGCTTATGTCCCAATATAATGCAGAAAATAAAGATCTATGGCGTGTAAAACGATTCCTACATGGTTGAATGGTATAGTCTAAGGTCTGATATTCACCGGTACTAGGTATTAAGAATAGAATAAGGGGCTCACGTCCATTTCAGATGTTCCTGAAGAAGGTCCAAGTTCCTGCGGAATGCCCTTAGTCGGAGCATAAAATCCCACGCGATCCTCCGCACACGGAAATGTGTACGGCTCGACTTCATGGCCCCACTGGTCCAAGTCCCAAGTATCCAGACGTCAGCATCCATCGTACGCCCAATTCATATTTAACGCACCATAATACTGGCTCGACTCATGGTAGATTTCAAAAGTTCATACCGGCGTCTCGCTACCATGACGTCCTGATCGGATTGTCTTAACACCATAGCTTCTGCTATGAAAAAGCACGTGTCTAATACTGTCACTGATTTTACGACAACCACCCGGTGTTTTAACGTCCCGAAATACTCCGAATAGTCACAGTAATGTTCCCGGTTACTTGATTGTAATCCTTCTGTAGTTATCGCAGTACGCTTACAAGTCAATTGCTAGCCAGAAATCTACCCTGGTATGAGGTATTATATTCACATAACTCAAGTAAGGAGTTATTTCCAGCCCATATGCCTTAATATGCTGTAAGCTCGGGCCATACCCAACACAACCTTGCATTTACAAAAGCTAGTCCCATCTAGTAAAACTATCCTGAGCACATTTGAACAATGCCTCGTTTGTAGGCTAATTTTGGCTTCCAGGTCAGGTACTAGTAACTTAAGATTGATTAAGCCGCCCGCGTATGCACGGATTAACTGCACAAACACGACTGTGTCTGTCATAACAGCTGCCTGCTCGACCCTGCAGACCGTCAGGTGTTAACATACATACGCGCATCGCCGTCCGCGCATCTCTACCAGACTGCAACCTACGGCAGTGAAACTCAACTCAGTCAGACGCTCGCTTCAAATTCGAAATATAGCCGCGACAAAAAACAACATCTCCATATCCAGCAGCTGACGCTCTTTCACACGGTTACACCGTCAACAATGACCTGTCAACAATGACCTGTCAACAGGGATCCGTCAAAAAGGACCTGTCAACAGGGACCTGTCAAAATGACTCCCTTCAAAAAGGACCCATCCAAAGGGGCTAGTCAACAGGGATCAGTTCAAAGAAACCAATCAACATGGATCAACCAAAGGGGTTATCCCCTCAAGGTCTGACATACCCATCTTTGATTATTGGTTTGCCTATCGATAAGCACCGCTTGGAAAACTTTTTGATCACCCCTCATGGGTTGGGTTAGGTTAGGTTACACTACAGCCACCATCTTTAAAAAGCCCGCCCTCTTACAAAAGCCACGAGTGGACATGCGTAAAAAACGAAAAACAAGCATGTTAATTCATAGTGGCTTTGCACCGTATACATGTCCCTTGTGTGGAACAACGTTTAATTCCATATTGGCATTCAAACTCTCACATGTTGCACTTGAAAAGCGAAATTATCTAAAAAATTACAATTTCACCCCCTAGTAGGGGTAGTTTTTTTTGAGGTGGGAATATGTTATCCATTGGAAAGGGGGTGTCAGCCCGAGCTCAATGACACCTCATTCGTCAAAATCCGACCGTGCGTTCGAGAGATATCGCACGGCCGCCATCTTGTGTGGAGGAATGTGGAGGTGGAGGGTCTAGAACCCCTACAAAACCACTACTGACGACCCGGCTGACATAACATCGCACATCATTCGGTACAGGACACACACACATTGTATAAAAACAAGGAATGTGTCAGAATGCAGTTTGAAGCAACAAAATAAAATCAGCTCTGGGTAGCACGAGACGAAGTGTCTCAGGGTCGTTTACGGGCTTAAACATCAATAAAAAGGGGGCGCCATTAAGCTGGATTCCTAGCAAATCACATCCTTCCTGGTTAAGCCTTACACTTACTCAGGAAAGGAAAAAGGGAAAATATGCCATCACGAAATTTTTAAAACAATAATGTACAGGCCCTGGGGGCTGCAACCCCTGAAAGCCACGCCCCATCATCTATTAAAACCACCCCTAACTGGCAAACATCATAAGTCCAGAACAGTACCTTTTACACAGCAAGGGCGGCCGACCAGCTCGGGAGGCTAGCCAACGACTTGCAACACACTCATAAACATCTACACAATAACTAACTGGGGCAGATATGTCAATGGAAAGCTGACTGTACAACGGCAGAACCTATAAGAAGTGAGGCCTTTTGGGAACTGGATCTGTCATACAGTGTGTGCTGCCGGAGGCCCTGCTACAGCTGCTATCATCAGGTGAGCATCAGCAAGTGTTCAGACAATCCTTTACTTTGTAT
Source organism: Meconema thalassinum (assembly GCA_946902985.2). NCBI lineage: Eukaryota > Metazoa > Arthropoda > Insecta > Orthoptera > Tettigoniidae > Meconema > Meconema thalassinum. The sequence continues at coordinate 1,121,350,902 of OX336389.2, read as the reverse complement.
CACTCATCCACAAACTTGTACACCTAACTTGGACCATTATTAACATTATTTACATTCCCCTAAGAGGGACTTACAATTTCATACTCACTGACCAATAAAACACTTGGTCAGTAAACTACACATTGTATTCATAATTACACGCCTCTTCACATCCTAATACCCTTCCTGACTCTCGTCACGTTTGACCGTGACTAGTAGCCAGTAAGCGCCTGCTCAAGTTCCATTGTGTTTCCCGCAGCGACTCGACTGCGTAGGCAGCGAGCCGCCGGCATAGCTGACATCAGCACGTCTGTTATATAACTTATTCCCACCAGCTGGGAGGCAGGTACGTTAACCTGCGCCCAGAGGCTCATCCCCTAAGCGACACTTACGTCTTTATAGGAGCACACTAAACACACTAAACAACACTCTACACTGATAAGCTTACCCAGCTACGGGAAGCTGCCCTCTCTAGGAATCACCTTCCAAATTAATACAATAACATATATGTTTTAGCCCTAACCAACCCCCCCCCCCCCCCAACTAAGGGATCTAAAACAAATTGGTGGAGGCCGGGTACCACGCACAGTAAAATAAGGGCTCATACAACGTGTTCTCGTGGTAGAAACGGCCCGTACCGCATACAGCCAAGCGAGACTAATTTTTTTTCTCCCCTACATTACGTCCCACAATTTTTCTTTATTACACAGGGCTTTGTATTATTACGCCCACCCCCACCCTCCCCATAGTGCAAAATCAGTGGAAATTAAATGACCACATTTAGAACCACACTAAGAGACTTTGCGCACCATTTGTCGGCTAGTACAATTCCACTCCTCCAAATTAAGAACAGTGACTTGATAACTGACCAGACTGCAGTACAACTTCTTAGGGACCTCGAATTCAAGACATCAGAGATCCGCGCTCAACACCCTGCAGCGGCAGCACAAGTTATACATTTTACACGATCCCAGGCCAGTGAACACAGACAAGAGTCACCAATATCCAGCGCTAGTGAAGTAGATTGCCTGCCAACACTCCACCCCCTATTGTTGCAGCAACTGCAAATCACAGAGCAGAAGACTGATAATCTGCTCGCGCGCATCACACAGTTACTAGATACAGACACTGTTAAAGCAGACAATCACACGACAGAGGCAGTTCTAGACATCCACACTATTCTGGAAACGGTGAAACAGGATTTAGACAGGACTGTACACGTAGTCAAATCCACACAGTACGACAACACACCATCAATCAGTACCGATATATCAGGTGACGAGCCACCTGGTAACGTAACACAAGTGTCGTACACGGGGAGGGAGGCTAATTCCCCTCCGAATAACACTAACACCTTGGCACACGATAGCGGTGCGAACAGCATAGACAGACCACAATCACTACACAGCCAGCGAGACACAGCCGAACACGAGATGAACAGACACACAGAATACCCCATGATCCACCCCACAAAGTTCACGGGGGAAGGCCAGGATCCCGAGGAATACCTCAAGGCCTTCAATAGAACGGCTCGGATCAATGGTTGGAGCGAGGAAGTCAGAAAAAGGCTCCTTCCTGCATACCTCACAAAGACGGCCATGACATGGTATGAGCTTCATGAGGACAACCTAGAAAATGCCACATGGGAGGAAATCACTTTATTGTTGAAAAGTGAATTCCAGCTCATACCAGATGATGACGACCTGTATGACCAAATTAGACAGAGGTCACAGGGGCCTAAAGAAAGTGCCCAGGCGTACATGAACGTAAAGTTGACAATGTGCGATAAATATAACGCAGCTATGACGAATAAGCAGAAAGTCAAGCTGTTAATGCAGGGCCTCAGACCATCCATCGTGGACAAGTTGTGCATTATGAACAACCCCACGGTCCAACACATGCTGGAAAACATAAAGACAATAGAGGCAGGAAAAAAGATCACGGAAAAAGCTACGGAGAAAGCCGTGGATCAGCACTTTCATCCACAAAAGGACGACACTAGTCATAAGATGGACGAATTGGTGGACAGGATGGAGAAATTGACCATAGCTGCCATCCAAGCAGGCGGGAGACCGCTAAGGGATGAACACGTAGACACACAAGAGCGCTATTATCCTGAAAGGGATAGGGGATACACGGAGAGGAGACACTACGGGAGGGAGGAAAATTACTACCCTCCACAGCGGCCAACAACACCGAACGCACAGCATAGGCCACACTACCCTCCGCGATACTCACCGGTATCATACGCGGACACAGAACCGACATACCCCTCACGGCGACCACCATCCCCGTACACACGGGAATACTACCCTGAGGAGTACGAGCACACCATCCCCCGGCGAAACAGCCCGCCACCAAGCAGGCAAGGCTATGCAGCCCCGCAATATAGGGGAAATTGGGAATATCGGGAGAACCCGCCCCCACGCAGGCAAAGCTATGCACCCCCACAGTACAGGGGAAATGGGGACCGTCGAGGAAACCCACCCCCGACCAGACAGGGGTATGCAGCCTCCCAGTACAGGGAAAAGGGGAATCGACGGGAAAACCCGCCCCCGCAGCAGCAGACATACACCCCACCCTGGCGGAGACAGGAAAACGGACCACCGGGCAATAACCGACAGGCAAGAAAACCCACAAGAGGTCGGGACAATACAGATACATACACAAAGGGCCCGGAACACTACCCCTCCCCGACGAACACCCGAGGGAGTTCAGGGATGAGGCACCCCGCCGGACAAACAGGGGGCCAATACTCCCCACACCCAGCTACACACCGCAGGCGGGGAGTTGGCGCAGCCACCCCGAGGGGGGGCGCACATACAGTACAGGGAGACGCACACCTACGTGTCAAAAAAACGCTTAGACGGGTAGGTTCGGCCAGGTGATAAAGCGGCTGAGGTTCCTCCCCCAACACAACACCAGAAAGGCCCCTCCCCCAAACAAACTCGTAAGAGTAAGGGGAAAAAGCAGCCTGCTAAAGCCAAGGCTGACGATCCGCCCCCGGGCCGTTTCCAGACACACCCCGTACAAGGAGACGGCAACTGCCTGTTTAGGACTATTAGCTTCCTAGTCCGGCATAACGAGGACCATCATAAGGAATACAGGCAGAAAACGGTCAAACACATCCTGGCCAACTGGAAAGAGTACCGAGACTTTGTGTCGGACGATCGGGAAAACCCATTCCAGACCGGGGCGGATTACAAAAAATACATGGGTAGGGACGGCACCTATGCCAGCGCCGTAGAGGTGACCGCTCTCGGCAAGGTGCTTGAAGCAAACATTCACGTATACACTGATGTGCACTCGCCCCCGCTATTTACTACTGCGGGATTTGACAGGGACCTACACATACTCTTTAGAGGGAACCCTAAGGTGGGACAATATACGCCCCTCACAATTACGCACAAACAGGACGGAGGCAAACCCACACCCTCCGAACAGGAAACCATACCCTCTACACCACAACACAGGGCGGGAAGTGGCCCCACACAGGCGCAGGACGCGAGCTCACTTGGCATTGGGAAGCCAGCAACAGGAGGCGAACTCGCGACCGCCTGGAACAAAAAACGGGGTAACAAAGGCAAGCGCAGGGTCACATTTGCAGACACACCTCCCCAGGAGAGAGAAAAGAACAACACACCTACACAAAAGCTGGGAACGGTAAATACATTAAACGTTCGCCAGAAGACTTCTCTTTTCACAGCGCGGGCGGTTAAGAGAACAGGCCATGTACTTGGTGAGCGCACTTTGCTGACCGAGCCAAAGTACTCGGGACAGGAAGTAAGCCGAGAGGCGAAGCGTGCCAGGTACGATAAGCGGACAGCTCCATGCCTTCCCAGCACAGATGTTACGCCAGTAGCAATAACAACAACATACACCCTACACAACACATCTGTGCAGGGCAATGGATTCCAGGTATCGGCCCTCACGATACACGCCAACATAAATGGCCACAGAGTGCAGGCCCTAATTGACACTGGGGCAGCGGTAAGTTGTGTAAACAAAAGACACGTTACCGAAGGGCAAATACACGGTGTCACGAGTGACATCCGGTTGGTAGCGACCAATGCTCAGACGCTAGAAAACGCGGGGGTGGCAAACATACATGTCAGGCTAGACCACTTTGCCACAACACACCCCATGTTCGTTATAGAACATCCTTCTGCGTCAGCCATAATTGGCATGGATTTCCTCGCAAAGTATGAGGCTAGCATAAATTTCGCTAGCGGTAAGATGCTTTTAATGCATGACCAGAGGCTCACCACACATCCCATGATATACACCAGGAACACAGATGGGATTCGAGCGGAGCGAGAAATTCGCGAGCACCAGGCCTCCACACTGCACACTATCAGCCAACACACAGACACACACACAGATAAGGCGGCCAAGCAGACCCACAGACAGGACCTGACTCCGGAGCAAAATAAAAGGCTCACGGAGCTCCTGGAGACCAACAGGGATATTTTTGCCCATTCAATGAAGGATCTCGCAGTGACAGACCTCATCGAACACCACGTCACACTCACCAGTGACCGGCCAGTACACCAGCCTCCCTTCAGGGTGAGCCAGAAGGAGAGACACGCCATCGACGCTCAGATCACAGAGATGCTCGAGGCAGGGGTCATTGTCCCCGTTATTTCAAACTACAGCGCTCCAGTTTTGCTGACCAAAAAACGGGACGGATCCCACAGGTTTTGTACTGATTACCGTAGGCTCAATAAGTTAGTCGAAAATGACAGTTATCCACTACCAAGGGCGGACACTTATTTGGATGCCCTTGGCGGTTCTAGCTGGTTCAGTTTGATGGATTGTTATAGTGGATTCTATTCAATCCCCGTCTATGAACCGGATAGGCACAAGCTGGCGTTCGTTACAGAGAACGGGCTATATACCTACACAAGGTTACCTATGGGCCTCCGTAACGCCAGCCAACCCTTCCAAAAGCTAGTGGATAAGACATTTTCAGGTCTAAAATGGCGTTCCGTATTAGTCTACGTGGACGACATAATGGTCTTCTCCAACACCTTTGACGAGCATATCGGAAATTTGGAGGAGGCTTTCGCAAGGATTAGAGAAGCCAAACTAAGGCTTAAACCTGCGAAATGTCAATTTGCCAGACAGCAGATTAACATATTGGGCCATATTGTAAACAGAGAGGGCATTATTCCCGACCCAGCGAAAACTGACGCAATAACGGGCATCCCAATGCCCACAAATTTGAAACAATTGCGCAGTTTTATTGGGCTGGCCTCTTATTATCGCAAGTATATCCACAGGTTTGCGCACATCGCCCACCCCCTAACCGAACTCACACGTGAAAAGACGCCCTTCAGCATTAAACAGGAACACATAGATGCCTTCAACACACTGAAGCAACTATTGACCTCACCACCATTACTGCAACACTTCCATAGTGATAGGCCCACCTTTTTACACGTGGATGCCAGCCAGTACGGGCTGGGGGCGGCCCTATTGTAGGAGGATGCAGAAGGGCGCATACGGCCCATAGCTTTCGCTAGCAGGAAACTAACGGCCGTTGAGACTAGATACTCTGCCACAGAGCGGGAAATGCTGGCATTTTCGTGGGGAGTGAACTATTTCAGGGTATACCTCTATGGCATCCAGTTCACGGTAGTGACTGACCACGCGAGCTTGCTTTTTTGGGACAAATTAAAAAACCCAAATTCACGGCTCAATAGGTTTATATTCCGCCTGTATGAATATAACTTCGTGGTCAAACACAAGAAAGGCGCTACACACCTAGACGTGGATGGGTTGTCTAGGCTGCCAGTAGCCGATCCCCCGGATGACAGTAAGGACCACGAATGGGACGACATGCCCACCTTTGCCCTGACGGTGGTTAACATCAAGCAGGAGCAAGAACGTGATCCGTACTTGAAACAGATTCTAATGGCACTAGAAAACTTCGATAAGGTGGACTCCAAGACAGCACGGCTGTCTAGGCGATTCTTCCTAGACAAAGACGGGGTACTGAAATTTAAGCCCACAGCCATGCACGATAATGCACCAATAGCGGTTCCGGAGTCATTGAAAGAGAATATAATGATCGGACACCAAAATAGCCCACTGGCAGGGGCACATTTGGGCACGCATAAAACATACCTTAGAATCCGGGACAAGTATTATTGGGTAAACATGAAGGCTGACATAGACACCTTCGTAAAGACATGTCATACTTGCTAGCGATTTAAAACAAGGCCTGGCAAACCTCATGGACTACTCAACCCTATTCCCGTAGGAGAGCTATTTCACAGAGTCGGGATAGACGTTAAAGACCCCATTACGACATCTCAAAAAGGCAATAAATACATACTGGTTGCCACCGAGTATCTCACCCGGGACATGATAACAAAGGCCGTGCCCAAAGCAGACACAAATAGCATAGTTGAATTCTTATTCGACATAGTTACACGATATGGCCTATTCCAAACCCTACTATCCGATAGAGGTACCATTTTCACCTCGAGAGTGCTCCAACAGTTTTTGGAGATACTCAGGATAAAGGCATACACGACCACGAGTTTTTCCCCACAAACCAACGGTCTCACTGAGAGTATGAATAAAATAATCGGAATTGCATTAGCTAAATTTACAGGGGACACAGGGACAGACTGGGATAACTATCTGCAGCCCATCACATTTAGTTACAACACCTCCATATCCACGGCCACAAAACACTCTCCACACTTCCTGTTGCATGGGTACACACCCAGAAGTTCCATAGACAATATATGCATCCCACAGGACACTCACACGGACAATGCCGCCCGGCTAGAGCACTTGCAGATAGCCCGCATAGAAGCTAGAAAGAACATAGCCGTGGCGCATAAAAAGCAAAAAGAACGGTATGATCGGCAAAGAAAGACCGTGGAATACACACCCGGGCAATTGGTTATGGTCTCCAATTCGGCCCGTAAAAAAATGTGTCTGAGTTCCTCCTGCCACGCTGGTCAGGTCCCTTCAAAATTTGCAGGAAGGTATCTGACCTAAATTACATAGTCAGCGTGCGCCATGGGCGAAAACTCATCAAAGACACCATACACGCCCGCCGTATGAAGGCATATCACACCCGCAAAACAACACCTACACGGAAAGGCGGGAACACTGTCAAGCGGAAGGGAAATGATCCCACTGGCAGACGGGAAAAGAAGGCCAAGAAATAGCCTTCGGACCCCGCTAACCGCACCGGGATACGACCTTAACACTTGGCAGAAATGTCCCGGAGACACAGCCTAAAAGGCAACAGGAATAATTAGCCTGGTCGAAGATGGTCTCGAACCCGCAACCTCCTGGATACCAGGAGTGCAAGGTCGGGTAACTATCCAATGGGAGGATAGGATAATAAAGGACAGTTCCACTAACACATATACATACCCACAAAACAATCAAATCACCTCCGACACCTAGTCACCAAACACGCAACTAGCGGCCCGGAGACACTCGTGCATAGACACAGCCATGTACCACTAACAGGGATATATTCGACCCACGCTTACATTAACACAAAACTTGGGGACACGAATGTATTTAATGGAAGGTTCTTTTCCATCACGGAAAGCCAGGCTCACAACAACGGAGCGAGAAATCAGGCTCCCACATACACACGTGCTGGACACAGGAACATTGTCAGACAAGTAATAGATAGTGCACACGTCAATGTAATTAGATACTATCGCCGTCAGCGATAAAACACCCGTGACTGGGCGGCCTTCGCTAGCTACGGACAGCCAACATGCACGCAGCTCTGAAGGTAGAAGACACCATCATTTACGGGAGTTTCAAAACCCTATAACTCCCAAAATTACACTACGAGGATAATTCCAAAAGACCCAAATTTTTCACGCCAAATCGTATTTTCATCTGCACGTCTCAAACTCACGATACACGTGCCATGGGACATACAGTACGAAAAATCGTAACACCAGCACCTTAAACCAAGGCGGGTGCGAACTCACGACCACACAACACAGTCGTGCCAAAAACAAACTAACCAACGGTATTTTTGGGGCGAAAAACACAATCAAAAGCCACACTGGGGACAATCAAATCCCAACAGACAACGCAGACATAGAACATGGAGAACTACATGGGATGGCGGGTCCGAATGCCCAGCAAAAATCGGACGCCATGGAAAACAAAAATCCAGAATCCCAATTACACTGAAATTGGCCCCAGACAAGCACATAATTGGGTCAGATACATGTCCATAGTCACAGGAAGGTTCTTTTCCCACACATAATGGAGCACAGATTCGCCCCAGGGTACTCGCTGCAACAGCCCACCTCGGCATTGGCGACCCAGGAATTCCCAACAGGAGGGCGCACCGAAAATTCTAGGCCTCCAAGGGGATCACAATAGACTTCCCCGACATGGATTACACATAGTTACACAAGACAGAGGTCCTGCTGAAAACAGTGTACACACAACATCGGTAGGCAAAAACGGGACAGATTAGCGCACTGGCACTCCCGGTATCCCAAACAATGACAACATGCCGACATTCGCAAAAATCACGTTCCGGCAGCCGACATACGTAACGTCAGAGTCTGCCATTACACAAGCAAAACACCGACTTGCGAATTCCACCGCATTGCAACACTGATGTCGGCAGACACTATTGTTATAACGGAAGTGACCATGAAATGACAAAAACAAACCAATAATAATGGCATACATTTTTCAGCACTGTTACAACAGTTATGGCATTTAGCAATGTACAGACATAATAGGCCGGACTTATCTTAGGGCCACAGGGACTTGTTTACAAACGCGATAACAGATTACACGCGCCGGCTGGCAATTAGCATCATGACACAATAAGACGTATCCGATAAGCGGCACGTGCGACAGCGCGCTGCAGCGGAACGTCACTACAGTCACGCAAGCCTCAGTAATCACAGCCACGGGCACCTCCTCCCCCGCGCTCACTAATCAGGGGCGAACACGGACAAATCCCCTGAGGGGAAGAGACCTCCCCAATAACTACTGCTCTTTTTTACTTTTAATTCCAAAACCATCATAGGCGATCAGGACATGACCAGTCACACTACGATCACTTGCTACTTTAACGTCATCAGATGAGAGGACAGATTAGGCCGGGACGTCACAGCGTCACCACATTTAACCATCCCCAAGAGCGGGTGGAAAACAGACATTGACCAAGTGAGGATGACAGGAGCAGAGACGGATGGTACCAGCGAGATAGCCTATATACCACCCTCAGGCTACTATTATACCACCTTCTTCCTTCCATAACCTTGTCATTCGCAACATTAGCCAACACAAACATACAGACACAATAAAAACAGCTACACTACATTCCAAAATGTACATCGGGGTTGATAGACTTCATGCGTTTAAAGAGAGGGCTCACTACGCCCTGGCTCTCAATGCTAACACCTGAGTATTAGGGGTGTGTCGGAAAGAATGGCAAGCGTAATGCACATCTCTAAGCAAGAGATGAGGCCAAATTTATATTAACAATTCTTTTTTATTAAACAATCCCGCATGAAAGGGACATAGTATTATTACGCCTCAACCGATACCTATCCTTAAATGAGAGCGGACACGCCTCATATCCAGACACATGCATGGAGTATCCCACCCACATACCAAGGGTTATTATTATTGAACCTGCATGACACTTTGGGAAAATTTTTGCAAACCTGGGAAATACCTACCCCCGTCCACTCACTGTAGAAGCATCCTGATAGCATCACCGGCCCCAGGCCACCATTAACATGGAGCCCAAAGATGCGCAACCCCTTCCTACCATGCTTTAAGCCTATTCAACAGATAACAACCCCCGAAGCCCAATAACAGGGACCCAACGCCATAAAACCCTATTAACGCCTCCATGAAAATTAACAAGGCATTACAGCTGGAAGTACGACACAGCACAGTAGACCTGAAGTAGTCTATGCATTTAGAAGATTCTACAACCCCAGAACACTTAAAAATTTTACATTTTCTACACAATAAATTATTTATACAGTACACTCATTTTTTTTAATATAAAAAAGGAATCTGTGACACGCTGAATGATGATGACAGCGTAAGCATAAGGCCAGAGGCACCACGCAGGAGCAGAGCTGGGTAAGGCGATGATGAGCCTTACCCTACTTAACTCAATGACCCAGACCAATAAGAGACGAACCACGTAAGGTCGAAGCGCCGATGACCTAGCACGGGCAAACGTCGGAGTCCCGGAAGGCCTAGCCTTCCCCCGGGACAAAGAAAAGTTACACCCACCACGTGCTACGGGCATCGAAGCCAGACCTGCAGGGGAGACTTTCTGAGGATGGTGGGAGAAATAGCCAGCTCCACACCGGACTCAGGAGATGACCCTAGGGACGACCAAATCACGACTAGACTACTAGTTAGTATGTAAGTAAGTAGAACTTCCAGGGCAGGAAGTTAGTCTCCTACGCGCAGGAGTGAAGCAGGATCTTAGGGTTCAGGTGGACCAACCCAATGCCAATATGGGCGAAGAGGACCCCGGACGCCACCATTCCCGGAGGATATTATTACTGCCAATATGGGCGAAGAGGACCCCGGACGCCACCATTCCCGGAGGATATTATTACTGCCAATATGGGCGAAGAGGACCCCGGACGCCACCATTCCCGGAGGGTATTATTTTATCGGACGATGTCCAACGCCCACATAAATGGCTGACAACGGGTCACCAGAGCTTAAATGGTGACGCATCGGGCAGCCAGAGATATTAAATGAGGAGCATTGCGAGCACTCACAGGGGTACAGTGGGCTGACCCAACAATAATGAATACATCAATGACAACATGCAAATACCACGGCAATGAACAGGCAAGTACAACGGGCGATGCGGTTTGCTTTGTGGCACCGTAGTCGCCTGCAACTTTATTAATACTAATTAGTAAGCATTAATATTAATGTCGACAACTAGTATTAAGGGGGTGGAATCCGGCGGTTCTAGAGACAACCGGTGTTTCTAGAATACGTACGGGTGGTGCCCTGAGGAAGTAAATTGCCTCAGGCGATCGCCCTGGTCAAAATTTTAGCATGTAAGACAGTTGCATTTGACACGCAACTTAGAATTAAGCAAATTTACTAACCGCTGTTGCTAAATAATAGCACAGCATATTTCGGCAATAGACTAAGTTCAACCATCGGCTTATAAATAACAAACATTTTTTTTACTTATCATAATTAAGGTAAAATCTTTCGGCGCCTGATGACCAACAAACCCGTCATCAGGGTAAGCCCGATAATACATTAAGTAAGATAACACAATAGGATACAATACATTAAGGTAACGAGCTCGGCGCCTGATGACAAACAAACTCGTCATCAGGGTAAGCCTGACAACACGTTAGATTAACTAGGTTAACTAAGATTAAGATAAGCACTTTAAGGGTAAGGAAAAACATTACGGCACCGTATAGGGTAAGCCCGATCATACATTAGGTAAAACAAACATATGCAAGGAGAACATGACATTAATAGTGGCCAAATGTTAACACTAATCATGTCATTTATTCCAGAGGAAAAAGAGCTTCAGCCAGTGAACACAGACACAGGAACCGACATAAAGAATATGTAACATTCACATGTTTTTTTAACCTCTCCATTTTTCAGGCGGCGTCACCAGACATATGTCACTGGTGACAATGATTTCACTGCCATACAGCAGCAACATGTTATTTGTGCCATGCTACTATTGTGTACCACCTTTACTCACTAATTTGTATTTGCAATTTGTATTCATTCTCACACAATCCAACACATTCACCACCATTCTTTTACAGCTACACTCCAGAAATCTGAACAGCAGGGTTGATACCTGTGGGATATCAGGCATGCTGACAGATCAACATAAACAAAGAAAATAAAGCGTCAAAGATGCGACGCAACATACGGCAATGAGGGCGCAACCGATTTGTGGCGACGACTCTCACTGTCAAGTGTGAAGGCATTCGCCCACAGAGAATGATTCACAAGATAGGGGTATATATCAGCGGCACGACCACTAAACTGCACCGGGAAACGGCCGGACAGGATTAGCCGTGAGACGGCACATAAATACAAAGGGTAGCGTGCACGCAAGATACAATAGACACGGCCGTCTAGGTATAACATAATTAATAATTAAGATATATAGATATAAGTAAATAATGTAATAGAAAATACTGTAATATTGTTAAAAGGCACCGCATACAAAATTATTACCAATGAAGCCACACATTGTGAATACACATATTTTTATCACACACATGTACACAATGATTATGCATTTGTCTCTTTCATTTTTCTTCCTTCTAACGTCCAAATTTGTGAAGGTGTCCCGTTTCACCCCAGCACAATAAATTACATTTTACGTATTCCTTTAACTTATACCTTGGGACACCTATTTTTTTCTATTTCTTCCATCTTTCACATTGCAGGGAGCAATTTTTTCCCCAATACAGCGCCGGACGGCACAATCACCCGTCCAGCGTGGGTTTTTTCCTCCCTGCACAATACCAATATATATACAATGTCTAAACCAAGTATTTTGTTGTTGTTGTACTTTTCAATATTTCAATGTCAGCCTTTTTATGAACTGTTTTAAATTATCACATGTATATGCATATATCCCAAAACCTACCCCTCTGAACACAAGCTGATCTCACACCTACACGACATCGCTACATCAACACGATATCGCCACCTCTACACGACATCAACCCAGAAGAAAAGAAGAGGAAGTACAAGGAGGATTCAAGAACGACCTACTACATCAACACCCCACTCCACGTTCCGTTCCCGTTCGCGGGGACGCGAACTAATCAAAGGAGGGGACTTGTACAGGCCCAGGGGGCTGCACCCCCTGAAAGCCACCCCCCCATCATCTATTAAAACCACCCCTAACTGGCAAACATCATAAGTCCAGAACAGTACCTTATACACAGCAAGGGCGGCCAACCAGCTCGGAAGGCTAGCCAACCACTTGCAACACACTCATAAACATCTACACAATAACTAACTGGGGCAGCTATGTCAATGGAATGCTGACTGTACAACGGCAGAACCTATAAGAAGTGAGGCCTTTTGGGAACTGGATCTGTCATACAGTGTGTGCTGCCGGAGGCCCTGCTACAGCTGCTATCATCAGGTGAGCATCAGCAAGTGTTCAGACAATCCTTTACTTTGTATCACTCATCCACAAACTTGTACACCTAACTTGGACCATTATTAACATTATTTACATTCCCCTAAGAGGGACTTACAATTTCATACTCACTGACCAATAAAACACTTGGTCAGTAAACTACACATTGTATTCATAATTACACGCCTCTTCACATCCTAATACCCTTCCTGACTCTCGTCACGTTTGACCGTGACTAGTAGCCAGTAAGCGCCTGCTCAAGTTCCATTGTGTTTCCCGCAGCGACTCGACTGCGTAGGCAGAGAGCCGCCGGCATAGCTGACATCAGCACGTCTGTTATATAACTTATTCCAACCAGCTGGGAGGCAGGTACGTTAACCTGCGCCCAGAGGCTCATCCCCTAAGCGACACTTACGTCTTTATAGGAGCATCCCCTAGTATTTTAACACTAAACAACACTCTACACTGGTAAGCTTACCCAGCTACGGGAAGCTGCCCTCTCTAGGAATCACCTTCCAAATTAATACAATAACATATATGTTTTAGCCCTAACCAACCCCCCCCCCCCCAACTAAGGGATCTAAAACAATAACAAAGAAATTTATTAAAAATTTGGCAAGATTAATCAAAACACAACCAAAAAAATTCCTGCCTAGGAGAATGGTGGATAAGAATATTAGGGTGAGAATGTTCATTGCAAGTCCATTCATCTCCTTCTTGCCTTAACGTTCACATCACCAAAAAAACTAGCAGTTCATTTGCCCACTCAGATTCACTGAAGCACTTTACACACGCAAAAATAATCACTTGTGATTTCTGAGGCCTAAAATAAATTTACACTTAACAACAATTCATGTGAACACAAAATATTCATCCTAATTATCACACATTTATATACAAAATTGCACTGAAATACGATTGGGGGATAATTATTTATCATTCCTGACATAACGAGATCGAATCGAAAGCAATAGTTCGATTTTGTAATGTCACCATATCTAATATTTAATTCAACTCCAGAATGGTCACTAATTCCTGGTACTTTCAGACAGTTAATATACAGCTCTACAGGCCTTACGAGATAAACATCTAAGACCTACGAATAATGGGATACTTCAGGGTGTTGGAGAAGGAGGCCCTGAGTCTAGCAAGTTCTCATATTTCATGATACTGGTCCATCATAAGGTAAAGTGAGCATCTATCTGAGTTTTTCGTCATGAAATAGATTTCAATGAGCACAGGAGTATGATGCAATATAGTATAATATAATATAATTGAATGATATAATGATATATTTTGACACGATATTTTCTGATTCACGGGGGTGTGATATATGTCTTACAGATCTACATGAGGATATTATTTTCTAATCTTCTACAATGCGCCGATACACTTGAATTTAGGTCTGATTTACCTTGAGTTATGATATGCTATTGGTGTTGGTTTGATTTATTGAGTGTACTCTATACTCGATGCCTGCAAACTGGTCATTACCTTTCTTAATATTTTTCATATGTGTGGAGTTTCATATTTGATGATTTAACTTGCCATTTTGGGTAGTCTGGCATTTTATATTTTCTTTGAGTGGATCATTTTATTTGTAAGTAAATCCCTTTAGCGAACATATCATTGATATTTGACAGAGCAAATATGGTTAGTTCCATTCCAATGCATATTTCACCTTAGTCAACGAATGAGGCCCACATGCCTTGTGCAGTGGAGTGGTGTTAATCATCTTGACCCATCCTAGGAATATTTCAAAAATTGCCGACATCGTAGGGCCTACTTGCCATCGACCAGTAGTGTAGTGTTAATCGCCTTACCTACGGTTAGGGACCATTTCATCTTAGCCTACGAATGGGACCCATTTGCTTTAAGCAGTTGCGTGGTGTTAATCATCTTGACCCATCCTAGGGATTCAAATTTTTGGTACCATCTTTATGCTGAATGAATTGTAAGCGAACCAAACTATATGTGTCAGTCACGTATCGGTTGATTATTATTAAATCTCAGTAACAGTAAATGTCAACAGGATCTTATTTTGATTCTTGTTCATGATTCATTAGTTTCTCATGTCAGTGTTCCATTTTGAGAACCGTAAAATTAATATTTTAGATGGACGATTAAAATATAACCTAGGATTCTTGGGATAGTTAGTTCTTCTAGCAGAGGTGTTCTGAGGCAGAAATAAACCTCATATAATCAACATTGACTCTTGTGGAGGGTTTAAACTTTAATAATTTGACGTTTAATGACCAAGCTGTATTGTGCAGTTTTCCAGAAATTTTGCCGTACCTAAAACCTGCCGCCCTGGGCAGTTGCCAAGTTTGTCCCCCCGTAAATACGGGCCTCAATACAGTAATTTATCCAATATTGCAAGCACGACCTTACAGGACCAGTGTTTTACTAGTCAGTATATAAAAGCGTATTTTAGGGGTTAAAATCCGCTAGCGATATTGCAATGTCTAAAAATATCTCCAGAACGTGCTTTCATATCGACACTGCCAAAGTGAGGTGGCAAAAGTAGTAGCCACTCGAGATAATGTTGGGGAAACATACGGTATTTAACACTAGGCATAACCGTATCGAAAATTGGAGTTAACCAAGATGTTTGGCCCCTTAGAAAATAATAATCATCATCATCCATTGGGGGCAGGATGCATGACATCATTAGAACCATAAGTAGGGGAGCAAGGCGGTTTTAAAGCCACAGCCTACTTTCTCGCGGACCTTGTCCATATTTCGCGAACCCATGGTCCGATTTTGATAAATGAGGTGTGGTACGACTTGCGGTGACGCCCTCTTTCCTATAGACCACTCGTTATTAAAAACACGTTTTTTTTAAGTAGGCGATATTTTGAAAACCAAACAATGTAAAAAGTCATATATAGGCTTAAACGAAAGGTCTTAATGTCCTGTATAGTTAGAACAAAACATGGAATTATTTTGCATTTTTCTGAAAGCAGTTCAATTTTGAGAGTAGGCTATATTTTAGAAACTAGAAATTTAACAAAAAAGTTTGTTTGACGTAAATGAAAGGTCTACCTGTAAACCAAGTTTCAGGTCTCTAGGACGACAACTATGCAGTAGTGTTGTAACAGCGCTTCTACTAATAGTCACGTGTGTGCTTGAATACGTAAGGCTATGTTGGAACAGTGTTAGGTGGGGGAGGACTAGGGTGAGTGAGAGGTCGTTTGAATGGTACTTTTACCGCTCTATCTGATGGTGAGATTACTTTTTAATCGGTGGATTATTGGAAACGTATTTTGGGGTAAATACGTGTTTTTTGTGATTTTTATTGATATTTCGCGAATCCCAAAAGCGAGAACCAAGTTTGAAACGTCATTTTTTTGTCGCGCTGCCCTCTTGATGATGATGCCAAAGTCGAAAAGGTGTGAAACCTATTTTGGGTGGAAAACGTGATTTTAGACTTTTTGCTATATTTCGCAAACCAATAAGGCTAAGGTCTTGTATGAGGGGTTGTAGCACTTGAGGTGACGTCCCCTTTTGAATGTGGTATTTATTTTTTGAAAAAAATTCACAAGGGGCCTAACGCCATACATATTAAAAAAAATATTTTTTACTTGTTTAAAATTTTAATGAAGAGTGGTCCTTGAGAGAGACGGTACCGCTGGGCCTGTGTTTGAACGAGCCTGTTGCCTGCTACGGTGGGGGTATCCTAATACAGCAATCGCTATTTCGACGGGACGGCGGGGCGGTCTACGAGGGTTCGCTTTCCGATATTTCCTATGACGGACGGATGGAGGTTAATATTCCAAAATGTGTGAAGCGTGCTAAGATTTTTTACCCCTAAAAGGGGTCTTAATCCTGTAAACGGTTATGAGTGACATGACAAATTATAATTCTATTATGCAAACGAAGCGGGCTTTATAGTTGACAATAGAACTTGGTTGTGCCTCGCTGGAAGACAGACCAGCAAACAAATCTGTTCGAGGCAGCCTAGCCTGGCTGACAGGATGTGAATCGTATCAGGACCTAACTTGGCAACACGGCTAGGTTGCGATAGGGGGTAGATCAAGGTCAAAAAAGCTGGCAACCATGGTGGGAGGGGGAGCGAGGATGAGCGGAGACCCAGAGAGCTCGGGATCACATGACGGCCAATAGCCGGACGAGTGCTGTGTGTTAACAGCTGCGGTGGGGGAGGGAGGTGAGGGGTGGGTTAGAGAGTCTTGAGGATATTATGGCGCATAGCTTATCATTACTGTTTTGAACTCTATAGTGTGAACATAGGCTCTGGATTAAAGAGTGTTCTAATGTGTGGTGGAAAATACGTAAACTTGCTGTAAGGTATGTATTTCTTTCATTTATTTATTTATTTATATATTTACTGGCAATCATTGATTGATGTATTGATTATTAAATGGCTTGTTTTATTTTGTTTTGTTTTAGATAAACTGTATACCTGTTGTGGTAGAGAGAAAGAGAAGCAGAAAGACGGACAGCCAGAGACGGAAACTATTTTACCCCAGCCCACGAAAAGGCAAAAGCAAGGTAAGATTTTGTTTTTATATATAACCTGTTTGATTTTTTGTCTGTTTATGAAATGCAATTACTATTTGGAATTGCTATACTTATGGTGGTTTATTTTATTTCTCTTTTAGAGTGTTGGGAAAAAGCTTTACTGCTGCTGATAACCACGAGGCTCTAGAGTGGGACCAATGCTGGACAGTCTATGGCTGAAATCTCAGATGAGGGTGTTTTATATTAATAGTGGCTGAATTTACCGCTGTCGATACGTTAACTTGGCAACCCCTTGATTCGTGTTTTAAGTCGCGTGTATGCTCTGGTCGCTTGGTCAATGTTAGGGAAAGTTTAGTCCCCAAAGATAATTTTGGAATCTTGTTTTAAATTTTTTTAAGATCAAATTTGCAAAGGGTTGCATACGGCTTTAAAAGTTAATACAGAACTCGTGTGCGATTTTATATATAAAAAGAAGGACGGTGAGCATAAAGAAACATTTTATATTTGCAGTAAAATGCAAGAGCTTTTCATAGCAAATAATTTGAAAGAGTGGCATGATTCCCATGTGATTTATGCCTTGCTAACAAAATTTGAAAAACTGCAACAAGGACCCAGTGGCCTTGCCTTAGCCAAATTCATCACCTGTAAATTAACATTTGTCAATTTAACCTGTTCAATGCAGGGTCTAGACATATCCCTTTACCATCGGCGATTGCCTGCCGGAGATCGGTGGTGAACATTGAACATTTGGATGATAAATGTTTCCTGTGGTGTGTGGCCGCATATTTGCAGCCAGTAAAACAGCATTGCTACCGCCTAGAATGTACAAGGCCAAGTTTGAGCAATTGAAACAAAATTCAAATTTAACTGTCCTGTCGTTCCCTATGGACTTAACTAACATCAACAGGTTTGAACAAGAAAACCAGGACTTTTCGTTCATAGATTATGGCCTTGATGGTGATGACATTGTGGGTTTTCTTTATGCCACAATAGAACCGAAAAGACACCACATTATTATTTTATATCTGTCTTACGGGATGCGAATCACTATTGCCTCATTAAGAATTTGAGTAGATTGGTTAGTAGTCAAGTGTCCAAGGACAAGCGTCCAAAACATATTTGTGATCATTGTTTGCAACATTTTAAAACCCCTACGCTTTTGGAACGACATAGGGTAGATTGTGTATCTCAGGAAGCGTTGAGACTGGTATTGCCACAAAGAGACGATGTTGTGTTAAGTTTAAGAATATTTACAAGCATGACACAGAGTCTTTTGTGACCAATGCGGATTTTGAAGCTCTCACCACACCCATGGCGGGATGAGAAACAGATCCCGCCATCAGCTCAACCACACCCATTCAAAAACATGATCCTTTTGCTATAGGATTTAACGTGGTGTGTGCCTATGACTCCACAAAATCCTATTACAAATCCTGTGAGGGACCAGATTGTGCGAAATGGTTTTTGGACCAACTTGTTGAGTTGGCTGATGATGTACAACAGTTACTGGACGACCCAGTACCCATGAGACTAGCTCGAGAACAGCAGCAGCAATATGAGCATGCAACCACATGCCATATTTGTGAAAAGCCGCTGGTCAGTGCTGAAGCCACAGTTCGTGATCACTCGAACTTTATGTGAGAGTTTCAGGGAGCTTCGCACAGCGAATGCAATTTGAAGTATCCAGCTCCTCGATTTATTAGTGTGTTTTTCCACAATCTGGCAAATTATGATATTCAGTTTCTGATTCGTGAATTGGGTCATGTCGGCAAGGGATCGTTTTCAATTATCCCCCAAAACCATGAACGTTTTACAGCCTTGACATGGCGGTTGGGCAAATTTTGCATTTGATTTCTAGATTCCTTTGAGTTTATGGCATCCTCTCTAGACAGTTTCGTCAATGGCTTGGATGAAAAGGAATTAAAATACACCAGAATGCATTTTCAAGATCTTGAGCTTTTTAAATTGTGCTTTCGGAAAGGTATTTTTCCCTATGATTTCTGCAACAGCTGGGACGTGTTAAAGCAGAAAACTCTCACACAACAAGAGAAATTTTACTCAAAGCAGACACGCTGTATCTTTTCCGATCAAGACTATGCACATGCATTGCAAGTTTGGCGAGCGTTTGATACCAAGACGCTAGGTGAATATGCTATGCATTACATAAAACTTGATGTATTGCTGCTAACAGATGTGTTTGAAAAATTCCGTGAGTTGTGTCAACACATCTATGGCCTTGCCCGGCACACTATTATACGAGACCTGGACTGTCATTTGATGCAGCTTTGAAATACACACAAGCGGAATTGGATCTACGCACGGATGTAGACATGGTCTTATTCTTTGTAAAGGGCATTCATTATAGGCGGCTTTGATCGCTTAACCAGCGACATGTCGAAGCGAATAATCCTTACATGCCCTCTTATTCACAAGACAAACCAGAATCGTACTTAATGTACTACGATGTGAATACTTTATATGGTTATGCCATGAGCCAGCCATTACCCTATAGGGATTTTGCTTGGCTGACAGAGAAACAAGCGTCACAATTCGATGTGAACACGGCCAGCCAAGAAACATGCCGCGGATATGTTTTAGAAGTGGATTGTGAATATCCCTCATCCTTGTATGACCAACATGCTGATTTCCCATTCTGCTTAGAGCGAATGGTTCCCCCAAACAGTAAAGTGAAAATAGAAAAACTCACGGGCACACCTTACAACAAAAATCGGTATGTGCCCACGGCTTGGTGATAAAGAAAATTCACAGAGGTATTACCTTTGCTCAAAAAGCATGGCTCAAGTCATACATGCAACTCATCACTCAGCAACGACAAATGGCAACTAATCATTTTGTTTTTTTTTAAATTGATGAACAACTGCATCTATGGCAATTCAATGGAAAATGTCCACAAATACCGCGACATTAAATTTGTGAATGACCAGGAAGGACGTTACGGTGCCCGGCGGTACATTGCAAAGCCAAATTTCAAATCCATTAAAATTATCAATGAGAATTTGGCTACCACAGAAATGCGTAAGACCAGTATGACCATGAATAAGCCCATTTACTTGGGCCAAGTCATTTTAGACTTTTCCAAATCGGTCATGTATCGATTCCACTACGAGTTTGCCAAACAACATTTTAAGGACGTATCTCATTTGTATATGGATACTTAGCCCGTTAGAGGAGATCATCCTGGTACCATGACCGAAAGAATGGCACTTCGAATCACCCCTTCCTTCGAACCCACACTCGAGAGGATCGGACGCATTTATGTATGGGGCTTGCACGGCACGAAAGGCTTGATACAGGGGATCTGGGTCATATTTGTACGTAAGAGGTCATAGACGCCCACAGAAATACACCCGCAAAACGTAAAGCTAGCAATAACAGAGATTCAGACTGAAGTAAAATTTCATGAATGATTTATTTCAAAAAGAAACCCCTATCCTACTTCGGAGGGTTTCAAATCGGCTAATCCGCTAACCTAGTTACAATATAAGAGTCAAAAAACCCTCACTTTAAATTATTTACCCTCGCGAAGGTCCTAGTTACAGAAAAACAAGCAACAGCAACACTAGGCTCGTGGCACAAACAGAATCTACTTGAAAGCAAGGTACAAGTAAATGACTAGGAATAAGTTACATTTAACATCAAAGCACGGAAAATCCTAGTGTTAGGATGGCACCACGACCAAATTTAAATTTACTTTTAAGACTTAGCTAAATCCTCACATTAATAAAATGTTAACGACGAGACGCGTCGTAACCAAAACAAATTAAAGCAAAAGCTATGATACTAGAACACTGACTATCAAAAAAACAATGTTATCGAAGAAAATTCACTCTTACAACTAAAGGGTGCAACATAGGAAAATACACTTGGAAAAGAATCAATGCACACAACCCTTCCTCCACAGAAAGGAAAGCTCTTTACTTCCGATCGTCATCTACAAATATAACAATTATGTTGGCAATGCGCAATCATCACTGCGTCTTACATGACCTAGAATCACGCGGGCCACATGTTACTGACTATCGACTCCACAGATTCATGTCGTCGAAAAAAGAAGTGTCAGCTGTCCTAATTTCACTCCCAAAGGATGTGATGAAGAAAGCAAGGCATCGAAGATATTAGACAGTCAAAGGTTCCAAGTTTAAGTTGTAACAGAATTTATTCAGTGACAGTAGCTCAACCTCGGGTTTTTGCTTCGTGCAGTTAGTTTGGGGTATTTTATTCGTATCTTATTATATTGGGTTAACGTGGGGTTGCAGAGGTGATTTTTATTGTGCCTGTGTGTGTTTTTGTGGACGGATTCATCTTTGGATGGTCCGGACCAACTAGGATTACTGTTTATTAATTATCGGTTTTTGGATATTTGATATTATAAAATACGGGGTTTTGCGATTTATTACGTTTTGAGAATAAGGATATATAAGACTGTATTAAGTAGAAGCATTATTTCATTTTGGTTTGGGGTTAATGGCTTTATTTTGACCTAGTAATGTTAAATGTTAGATTCGTGGCTGTACTATAAAGGTACAATGAATTGGTATTTTCGAGTGCTGGACATGTACATACCCGGAAAAGACAGGCAGTAATTCGAATTGTGTGGGAATACCTAGGCTATAAATAGCACAACTGAGCTGAACTGGCGCGTGAAAAAACTACTGTGTGACGTCAGTGTGGATTTCGACTGTCTGATGTTCATGTGTTGACACGGATGTTCCGCTAGGAGCGGGCCACGCACTACTTAGTTCCGGCAGAAACATTGGGGTTATGGATCCCTACGCCAGTGCATATAATGGCGTGTCTGGTGTTCCGAGGTCGTCTTATTGCTTTATTGGCAGAACACTGATCTACTAGCGCCCAGGGTCGTTTTACGTGACATGGTTTCCGTAACGAACAGTTAGAGATCGTCTTCTTGCTTTTACAGCGAAAGTCCGTTGTCTACTTGCAAATTAGTGTCGTTATTACTTGATCATGGTATCGTAATACGAACGAGCAGTGACTAATCCTTACCAATCCACTGAGCTCTTACGGGCTATTGGAGGCTACGTGCATATCATGGGTCCATCCATACCATGGACTGTCGGTAATAACTTACCAGGCCTAAAAGGATAATCAGTCGTAAACATTTCATCGAAGTCATGCGAGAATGGAGACGTGAACGTGCAGTTCGAGAAGAGAGAAAGTAGAGTGAACCAGTCTAACGTTTGTAGATATTTTGTGTACGGACGGTACAGTGTATATACGTGGGTGGCTGTTATGCCTGGGTCTGATATGGCCGTAAGTGTTTTCCTGCTCTCAGAGCCTAAATTCAGTGGCAAGGTACTGTATAAATCACGAGTGTATGAAGGGTATTTTGTGTTGTATATTATGTATATATGTGTATAGTACAGCCAATAGATTATCACTTTAAAATTCATGTGTGTTTATATTCCTGTCTTGTATGAACCTGGTAGCATCAGCGAACGCATGCCAAATGCCCTACGCCTGGGTTAAGGTATTTCATAGTCGGGGCAACAGTTATGTACCGTATTTTATTCTATTTTATTCAGGAAGACCCATATGGTCAACCTTGGCGCCCATTCAAATTCGGGAAGTTATGTTAAAATCACTTGTGGCCTGTATTTAAAGGCAGTAAATTCTGTAGGTTTGTGTTAATGAGGGTAGTTAAAGTTAAATCAACTCTAGCGAGGAGGTTTGAGTGTTTCAAAGTTGCTGAAATCAATTAATTAATCACGTCGTTTTATAATAATTAGATAAGTGATTTATAGTTCAGGTTTATGTAAAAAAATCAGATGGTTAATTAGGACGCCAGTCGCAGGCTACAGGTCATCTCTTCAGAGATATACTCATATTATGACTCCATCGGTCAATCAATAACACAGTTTGAGTTACCAAGGTACTCAAATACAATATAGCGCAGCGTGACTTACACTGTTTGCACACCTACCGCCTCGGTCGAACTGGCCTGATGGCTCCAAACATTCGTCGGTACACCAAAGGAAAAGGGGACAATAATCTGTCCTGCCTTACAACAATGTGTCCACTGACACAATAACAACAGAGTTAACTGGCCTGATACAGGAAAAAACTGGGTCAATTTATAATAATAGAAACCTTTAATATAATTCGCTAGGTGCATTTCCTCACCAGCTAAAAGATGGCTCCCTTGATGAGCGCTCCCTTGCATTTAGATTGCAGTAAAAATACCAGATGTTTACAGCACTCAAGGCTGTAACCGAAGGTTATATAATATTCTAAGTCCTTGACCTTCACATATTTCCATATGGTCGTGACGTCAAAATGTCTATCTAGTCGATCAATAAAGTTGTCTCACATTGATTCATGGGGAAATAACCTATTTACGCTCCAGCACAAATTCCTAGCGTGTCTGATAACAACATTCGTACTGCGTGGCTCGACTAACCACAATTCCGTTATAAAACTGTGCACATAATATCTGCCAGAATACAGGAATTAAAGTCCTGCCGTATTCTGCCGAATGTTATAGAATTTATTATCATTTCCACACAAGGATATGTATTTTTATTAACCTTCAGAATCCATCCTAGTTTTGGCGATATTTCTTCAAATTCGCTGCATTAAAGGATCCCAGTCTCTCTCCTGTGTTCACATCTCCAATCACGTAACTACCGTTGTTCAGAGCGTCTAGGACTCGACTAGGTCCATAATATAGGGATAAGAATTTGCTTTAGACTCTCTCTATCGGGTTGGATATCCCTGGACGGCGAATGAGCACAGGAACTCCCACGACGAGGGGATCTCTGAACTTCTTGTTCCTCATTCTTCTCAGGCGCTTCTGAGCTCTTCGGTTCATAGTTTCGCGCACAGCTTCCAGTCTGCTGACGTGCGATGGTTGTATGCACGGTGGTGTAATCACGACTCTAATCCAGACACGAATAGGTGTTTGATTAAGATGAAGTACCATAGGAATCTGCCCAGTGCTTTCATGCACAGTAGAGTTTACACATTGGGCAATAACCGTCAGGACTTCGGTCCACCTCCAATGCTCTTGTTGGCAGTATAGGCGACAAAATTTTGCAATGGTAGCCATCACGCATTCCGCGGGGTTACTTTCAGGGTGCCTTATCGAAGATAACAGATGTCCTATCTCCACATCCTCCATAGCAGCAGCAAATTCAGCCGAAGTAAACTGTGATCCGTGGTCTGTTAACAAGAAACGAGGTTTTCCTGCCTCCGGTATCACTTGGCTTCTAATTCTCTGAACGATCTGGTGAGCTGTGCCCTTCTGAATAGGGTGAAGCATCGTGTACTTCGTGAATACATCGATGGTCACTACAATAAAGCGGTTCCCACGGCGAGCTTAGGGAATGGGCCCGTAGATATCCTGGCCATGAAGCTCCCTGGGTTGCGTAGGTAAGATTGGTCCAGGCGGTTCCTTCAAGAGATGAGACATGTACTTGTTACGCAGGCATGCGTCGCAAGCACGTAAACACCTCCTTACAGTAACTCCCAAACCTTTCCAATCAAACGACTCCCTGATAGCCCCAGTGGTCATATCTGTGCCACCATGTCCAATGGCAAGGTGAACCAGGTTTACCACAGTATCCTGGTACCATGGTGGTACAACGGCACGAAGTTGAATATGATCTTCGTCCACAAATCGATGTAGAACACGCCGATATAACAAATAAGCATCGGCAATGGCTGCCGTTTGTGCGTAATCGGGTCTTGCGCAGCCATCTTACGCTCGAGAAAACGTATGATGCGTCTCAGGTCTGCGTCACGTCTCTGGCCTTCTGGTAGATAGCGCAGTGCTTGATTTGTATTGAAAGAGGTTCCGGTACTGTGGGCTACAGGGTGGTAGTGAGAGGAGGATGAGGAAGAGGGGGGGGGCTTTATGGAATATTGAAATATAGAGTTCTAAAAACGATATTTTTACGTTCTTCTGAACACCTTTAAAATTAATCACTGGACAAAATAGCTATCAAATTATGATTGCAATTTTAAATTAAATTGAGACTGATGAAGCAAAATTTGTCTTACCATAGGCGTTGGCCTATATTAAATTTTAATGTAGGCCAACTAGGCTACCATTCATGCAATGCACATTATTTCATTTTTTTACGAATTGCAGATTTCTGAAATAATTATCCAGTCAAAGACCCAGTTGACCTTGACTTACAACTAACGCTCCACAGTTCTAAAAATTATGTCATATATTCGACTTTTCCCCCGATCAGAGGTTTCGGCACGGCGTACCGGTTTGTACCGTCACAAACCTAGCCCTGAGATAGCGTAATCTGCGAAGATGCTCCTCGCAGTCTCCTTCGACGTCAATGGCGTTAAAAAGAGCGTCTGGGTTCCTGCTCAGAATGTCTTCAAGAAAATTCTCCTTCCAAGGACGGTGTTCGATTGTGATATCGAATTGTTGGAGGAAAAGCGTCCAACGCATGATTCGATCGCTCGCCAGTCTTGTCTGCATTATAAAGGTCAAAGCATGGTGGTCGGTCCTGATGACTATGCGGTGTCCCCACAGTAACTTACGCCAATATTCCAGGGCGTATACGATCGCAAGAGCCTCGATCTCTGTAGTGAAATAACTCTTCTCATGTGGCCTCAGACGTCTGCTTAGAAAAGCGACATAATGGCGCTGACGGTCGTCGTCTTCCTGCAACAGGATTGCGCTAATTCCCACGGCGGACGGGTTGGTTTCCATGATGAAGTTTCGACCGTAGTCAGGATATTCCAGAGTGATGCTGTCAACCAACATTTGCTTAGCATCAATAAAAGTCTTGTTGCATTACTCCGTCCATGCCCATCTGGCATTCTTCTTCAGCAAGTTCTGTAACGGAGCGACAGTTTCGGAGTATTTCGGGCAATGTGTGGCGAAACCCTGTAAGACACCCAAGAACTGTCTTACATGCTTAACCTTGGTTGGAGTAGTAAAAGCTGAAATCGCCTGAATTTTCGATGGATTGGGCCTATAGACATTACCACTGATGATGTGTCGAACGAATTTGATTTTTCCCTGGAGAAATTTACACTTGTCACGATTGACCTTAAAGTTTGCTACTCTCAAATTCTCAAAGAGGAGACGAAGGGTGTTATAGTGTTCTTCTTCCGTCTCGGATGCGATGATAATATCGTCCACATAGCATACGATTTTCTCTTCGACCTCCTGAGTCAAATTGACATCTAGTGCTCGAATTAGTGCGGCACCTGCGTTATTAAATCCAAAAGGTAACTTACAGAACACGTAAGTTGTTTGTCCGAACAAAAATCCTGTATACTTCCGAGTATCCTCTGATAATTTAATATGGTAAGTAGGTAATATAAGGCGATCCTGGCGCAGGGGCTAATGCGCAACATGGCCGCCACGCGCAATCAGCCCTATGTTATTCTCATGGAGGGGACAGTCATAGCTGGTGCAAGGGCTAATGGGCAAGATGGCCGCCCCGCCCTGAGACTGTGTATGACGTCACAGGGAGAGGTCGGCCGCGTAGTTGCTAAATGGAATATTTATTATTATTATTATTATTATTATTATTATTATTATAGCTTGCCACGGTGGGTGAGTGGATAGCGTGTTGGTCTACTAACCCCAAGATTGCAGGTTCGCCCCTGACCGTGGTAAGTGATTTTTGAAAGGCGGCAAAAATACGATACGCATGTCATACGATGTTGGCATGTCAAAGAACCCATTTGAATTCAGTAGGCCGAGTTCATAATGGCAAAATTAATCTCGGGAGTTTCCGCCAGCACAAAGTTCCTCATTTCTCTACTAGAAAGCGCTATTGTGTTCAAGGAGATTAGATATCTAACATCTAACCTCCTTGACTTTCATAGTCAAGGAACTACAAAATTCGACATGCAAGCTACCCTCTGGGTGTCAAATAGCAAAGCTTGCACCAGGCACCCGAGGCCATACGATATTATTATTATTATTATTATTATTATTATTATTATTAGGTAATTATTGATTGATCATGTACCATCAAGACCAGCCTTATATTGTCCCGCTGTTGCTGTAGTGGCTAGCATTCTTGGATGTTACTGCGAAGGCCCGGGTTCGATTCCTGGCTCTGCCAAAAAATTTAATTTCTGGTCTCGGGAGTGGAACGGGTAAACTCAGCCTTGTGAGGCAAAACTGACAGGAGCTGGGTTTTGATTCTTACCTCAGCCATTCTGCCAAACCCAACTTTACCTAACCTAACCTAACCTAACCTAACTTAACTTCACCTAACCTAACCTAACTTCACCTAACCTAACTTAAAAGTGTGATCAAATATGAAAGCAAAAAGTGAGAGCAATAAGTGGGAGCAAAAAAAGTCAGCAAAAAAGTGGGAGCAGAAAGTGTCAGGAAAAAGAGGGAGCAAATGTGAGAGCACAAATAATAAACTTAGTTATAACCTAACTTAACCTAAACTAACTTTACCAAACCTAACTTCACCTAACCTAACCTAACCTAACCTAACCTACAGAAACCTCGTTTAAAGATTTAAATTAATGCATGTAAGATTTCTTATTTTTACATTTTACATTTTAGATATTTTTATTTTTACATTTTACATTTCAGATATTTTTATTTTTAGATTTTAGTTTTTAAATTTTAGGTTTTAAGTTTTTATTTTTTTTATTTTAGATTTTACGTTTTAGATTTTCCGAAAAGAGTTAACTACAAGGTCACATACCTAACCTCACCTAACCTAACTTACAGAAACCTCGTTTAAAGATTTAAATTAATGCATGTAACATCTTTTATTTTTACATTTTACATTTTTGATTTTATTATTTTTACATTTACATTTTATTTTTTTTATTTTTAGATTTTAGTTTGTAGATTTTAGATTTTACGTTTTAGTTTTTATTTTATTTTAGATTTTCCAAAAAAAAAAGAGTAAACTACAAGGTCACATACCTAACCTAACCTTACCAAACCTAACTTAAGCTAATCCAATGGCACATACACAAAGTATATAAGGGCTCATGCAACTATCCATACGCTAGTCTTATAGGCTACTGTACAACATGTTCACTACCCCAACCGGCTTAATTTATTTTCATGTTGTTGTTTACACATTTGTCAATTTCCCAATTTCCCGTTTTTAAAAATGTCAGTTTTAAGTTTTCGAATTTCATGATATGGAAACATGGATTTTCAATTTTTGCTGTTTACACATTTGTCAATTTCCCAATTTCCCATTTCCAGTTTTTAAAATGTCAGTTTTAAGTTTTCGAATTTCATGATATGGAAATATGGATTTTCCATTTTTGCTGTTTACACATTTGTCAATTAACCATTTTTCCATTTCCAGTTTTTTAAAATGTCAGTTTAAATTTTTTTGATTTTTGTCAATATGGAAACATGGATTTTCCAATTTTGATGTTTACATGCAGGGCTAGATTTGTGACGTTACGCACCGGTACGCCGTACCGAAACCTCTTTGCGTCTTTGTTCACACAAACTGTCTCCTCACTACTTTTCCTGAAACTGAATGGCCCACCACTCATTCGTTTTGAAGCTTCAAAGTACGTGGAATCTTGGCTGCTTCGGGGACGGTACTCCGCTCTGGATACTAACAGCAAGGCGAGAGAGAGAGAGAGAGAGAGTGGAGCCACATACAACGAAACCTTTCTAAACTTTGGACAATTTTATAAACTGTGAGGTAAATAATGTTTAAGTACAGTACATTTTATAATAAATAAAAGCTGTAAAGACAAAATTATTAAACAAGAAATAAAAAATTGTTGGTGAACATGTGTGTATTTTCAAACCGAATGTATTTATTTTTTTAAATTACGTAAAAATTTAAATTAAAATATATTGTTTGAATGGTAGCCTAGTTGGCCTACATTAAAATGTAATATAGGCCAACGGTTATGCTAAGAAAGATGTTGCTACAGCAGACTCAATTTAATTTAAAATTGCAATCAAAATTAGATTGCTATTTTGTCCATTGATTAACTTTTAAAGGTATTCAGAAAAGGGTAATAATATCGTTTTTAGAACTCTATATTTACAATATTCCATAAGCCCTACCCCCAGCCCCCACCCCTCCCACGACCACCCGGTAACCCACAGTACCGGAACGTCTTTTTTTTTACAAATCAAGCACTGTTTACATGTTTTTGATTTAGTCCGTGTACAAAGTTCATTTTGCATTAGCAGTGGAGAGAAGTGGGTAGTAATTAAAATGTACAAACAGTGTTCATACAATATTTTTTTATTCATTTTCATATTTCACACATTGCAATTTGCCAATTACCCATTTACAGATTTTAAAATTTCAGTTTTATTTTTTTTGAATTTTGTCAGTATGGAAACTTGGATTTTTCAATTTTGTTGTTTACATGTTTTTCATTTAGTCCATGTCGAAAGTTCATATTTGCGAAACACGATTTTTCATTACATATAACAAGGCTGTATACCTTATCCCAAAGCATAAAGGTAATATATGGGTTATACTTTACTTTTGGCTACCTAGTTTTAGCTACCTAAGGACAATTTCTTAACATTACTAGAGGTAAACAGTTTGGATTAAGAGTGGGAGGTGGGTAGTAATTAAAATGTACAAGCAGTGTCCATACAATATTTTTTATAATTATTTTAAATACATTTACAATATTTACACATAATACATTTTACTTGTAGTTATAAATTGTATAGTTGGTTTTATTTATTTTCTATTATTTATTGTTAAGTATGAATACCATTTTTCTTTTGTTGCTTGATTGGTGATGTTTTCTATTTTGTAGTATTATTGTTTTATTTCCTAAATTGTTTTTGTTTTATGTATTTGCTACATGCAGGTAAAGCATTTTCATATCCATAACGTAACACTTTAAGCATGGTCAATAAATGAGTAATAACCATAGGCATGTGTACCTATACCATTCGAATCAATCACTCTTTTATCATCACTAGGACACAAAGCAATTTTGTTTAGTCTTATAGATGATATGTCATGTTGTTTACAAGCGATAATGTTCATTGGTATTCTTTTTACCTCGTTTTTCAGAATACAATCCTTATAATCTTGAAAGGTTATACAATTTTTTACAACACCTCTCTTAATACCTTTAATCTTTTTCATTTCTTTACCATTTATGTCTAAAGCATACATTTTAGCTCTAAGTCCAATTTTTTTGTAAAATTGCTAGTTTTGGAAATATAGTCCATTTTCAAAATTTTATTTTTGTTGTCCTAGAGACCTGAGACTTAGTGTGGGGGTAGAGGGGGGTAAAGACCAGGTATTTACATCCGACAAACGTTTTTGTAAAATTCATAATTTTGGAAATATAGCACATTTTCAAAATTTTATTTTTGTTGTTCTAGTCTAGAGACCGGTGACTTGGTACGGCAGTAGAGGGGGTAAAGGCCATTCATTTATGTCAAACAAATATTTTTCTAAACTTTCTAATTTTGGAAATATAACCCATTTTGGAAATATGGTTTGGAAAATTTGAAAAAATACACTATTTTTGGACACACATGATTGTACAGCCTTTTGATATGCAGTAAGTATCTGATAACCTTGAGTAGGGTATAATAATTACTATGTATTGTGCCCTTTCAGCAAGATATATGCAAATCACAGTATGCCAGCAATGCTCAAATCGGGATTTTCGGGGTTATGGTAAGTTCTCCCACTCTGTGACTTACATATTTTGGATTAAATAGAGGATACACTTCCAAAATAATAAACAACATCAACTCCTATTATAAAACATTTAATTAACCAAATATATGGCGCTACAACAAAATAAACAAATAAAATACTGACCAATACTTCTAACTTGTTCAGAGTGAACAAGGAATACATAAAATAAAACATATGTTAAATCAGAATAAATGGTTTCCTCCAAACCAACAAACTTATAATTCTTTTCACTTCCATAAAGTATCCCTTTTTAAAATTCAATATAATCACGAGCTCCCAACGGCTCGATACTATTACATACTCTGTGTTATTCTTATACAACACCTCACTTCCTATTATATGAGTATCTTATAATCAAAACAATATATAATTCTTATTCAAGTACTGTTACTCCTTCACTTAAATTTTTGGGCTTTTCACAATGTTCTTATGTTACCACCTCTCTCAAGTTAACAAATTCACTACAGTGATTGGGAAAACACTTGTGTACTCCCGAGTTATAGAAGACTAATTGAACATGTCAAAAATTATGATCACTCCCGAAATCTAATTGTCTTCATTGAACTCGTGAATTCTTACATCATATAACATTACATTAGGGATTTATTATTATTTGTCTTAAAAGACCATCACCTCATAAGAAAGCAACGATCTGAACTTGCAAGTGATACATTTCATCTACAAGAACCTCGGTTCGAATCCCGGGTCATTAACAAACTCTAAACACTCATGGTGTATTATTACTTCAAACAGACGGTCACCCGACCTACCGCACTTCCGTTAATAGTAAGGGTCGGACCGTCCCACTCAGCGTGATTTATTGGCCGGGAGCAGGACCCCAAATCTCGCCCACAGAGAAGGGCTACACTCTGCTTTAAACAGCTATTTCTTATACGCAGTTCTTTGAACAGACCTGGCTTTTCATTCCTTTATTTTAACAACATTATTTAGGTTCGTAGACCACTCTCGTAACCTTGGCATTTATTAATTATGAAGTGTCCTCATTGATGGGTAAGAATAATTCAATACAACAACAATATTTAGGGGCTTCCCACAAACGAACTTGGGTTCGATTCTTTCACTGCCTCGGGAACCACATCCCATACTGGAGGACTTTACAACATTAGCGGCTTAGGGCGACCTTTGTCTAACCTGCGCTCATAATACAATAAATAGCACCCTTTTAAAAAATACACACAAAGGCCTCGTTATTAAATCACTATATGGAGGACTTATCATAG
This sequence comes from Meconema thalassinum, assembly GCA_946902985.2. Taxonomy (NCBI): domain Eukaryota; kingdom Metazoa; phylum Arthropoda; class Insecta; order Orthoptera; family Tettigoniidae; genus Meconema; species Meconema thalassinum. Next base: position 1,121,318,383 of record OX336389.2, on the reverse strand, counting down.
CTCAATTACCGCAATCAACTGCCCCTCATAATTAATTTACCAAGTATATTTAGGTTCAACGCCTTCCTAGCGTGACAAATTACTTGAATGCGCGACATGCGCTATACATTACTTTAAGGCCAAGTGTCTTCCAAAGAACTAATAAATTCAAAATCAACATTTGATCTACATCTCAATTTTTATATTAATCCTCTCCCGTGGCAATAATCGCTATACTTTAAGACCATGTATTCATCCTTTTAAAGGAGCTCAAAAGCTACTACTTTCATATAATTCAACTTAATCTTCATTTATATAATTGTTATTATTATTACGCTTGCTTTCATATAATTCAATCATTTATCAAATACACTGATATTTTATTTCATATATTTCCTCTAAGGGATTTATTCACTTCACATAATCATTTTATACTTTCTCAATTTTTATTTGTTCAGATCGCGCTCTTATTCTGTTATTTGTTATTCAAAAATATCCCCTTTTCTCATTCTCAGGTGGATTGTACACAAATATTTCCCAACACATAACATAATGAAATGGCTACTTACATAATATGACGGTCATCCGACCGTATTTTCCAACGATGTTTCATCTCGCCCACTTACTGTGTTTTAAGCCATCTTGATTAATCCCATTTCACACAATGACATTTCTTGACACACATATAACTTATATACCGTATTTACTCGAATACGACCCGCCCTTGAATAAGACCCGCACCCTGATTTTGAAGAACAAAATAAAATAAAAAAATACTCAAAACTATTTACAATCTTTACTAAATAAACAAAATAGCATTTCTACAAAATAGTTTCCAACAGTTCTGAAGTCGTCCTAAAATAACACAGAAACAATTAAAAATACAAATAAAAGACACAAACACTTCATTCATCGTCATCAGAAGTACCAACTTCGGAACTTTTTTCACCATCACTTTCCCACAAAATGTCGTCATCACTGCCATCCATAGCATTGGAAATACTACATTTCTTGAAGCTCTTCCGTATGAGATCTCCCGAGATACGATTCCATGCCGTCAAAATCCACGAACAGAGCAGCTGAACTTCCGGGCGCTGAATACGACCAGTTGGGGTCAGTGTGTGCTTATCGGCCGCCATCCACTCCGTATACAGCTGTTTCAAGGCTGCTTTGAACGGTCGGTTCACGCTGACATCCAGTGGCTGTAGCATAGACGTCATCCCACCCGGGATGATTGCTAGGTCGGTTTTCCCATCCTTGACGAATTTCTTCACAGCGTCTGTTGTATGGCCGCGGTAACTGTCCAGGCAAGCAAGCTCTTTCGTCGTAATAAAGCACCAGGGCGACGTTGCCAAACACACTTTAACCAGTCTTCCACCAGTGAACTGTCCATCCAACCAGAGTCCTGAGTTCTAACGATAACACCAGCGGGTATATTTTTGGAAGAGTCTTTCGCTTGAAAACAACGTACGGCGGAAGTTTGGTTCCGTCAGCGAGTATACACAACATTACCGTGCACCGTTGTTTCTCATTACCACCTGTTCTGATAGTCACACTTTTAGATCCCTTAACATTCACAGTACTGTCCAGTGGCATTTCAAAGTAGACTGGCGTCTGATCTGCATTACCAATTTGGGAAAGCAAATATGAATTTTCCTTCCGCAACTTAATTATGTGACGCTGAAAGGAAAGTAACTTTTCTTCATAGGCACCAGGAAGACGCTGCGAAATTGAGGTACGCCTTCGTATGCTCAACCCATTTCTTTTATAAAAATTTTGAATCCATCCTCGGCTTGCTTTAAACCCTACCGTAGAAAGTTCTTTCGCGATCTGTAATGCCTTTAATTGACACATTTCGGTCGACACCCCATTTCCCAATTCCTGCCTTTCTGTTACGTATTTATAAAGTTGTTTTTCAATTTCCGGAAACTGTACACTCAGTACGCGGAAAGCTCTACGAGCACCACTACTTGTTAGCAACACGTTTTTCTTCTTTCTCCAATCTCGAATACATGACTCGTCAATGTCATATTTCCTACCGGCGGCACGATTTCCAATAATTTCAGCTTCCCTCACAACTTTCAGCTTCTCACTCACAGTAAACGACCGCAAACGCTTCGTAGAAGTCATGTTTACACTCGGAAAACGTGCGCTAGACAGTATGACGCCGCCTGCTTACGGAAAAACAAAGTGATAGCCGGAAGAAGGCTAGCACCATCTAGTGGATACTCGCAACACCCGATATCGCGTATGGCGGGCAATTTCAATCTTTAAAATCAGGATGACTCAAATAAGACCCGCACCCCAATTTTTCACGTCCGATTTTGTTTAAAAATGTGCGGGTGGTATTCGAGTATATACGGTACCTTAAACACTGGTAACATTTTGAATACAATTCTGTATTCTTCTATTATACACAAATAAAATCACTAAAAAAGTTCTATACTAACACAAATTTTATATATTTACATTACACTGCTTCTAATCACTGAGGCTTTGATTTGGCCTTACACACGTGATTTCTTGCTTCCCGTTTCCAAGGGTGAAATTCTTAGATGTCGGCTCCCTATCTGGTAAGAAGTTGAAAGTCTCGATCAATCTACCCCTCCCTGGAACGGTAATTCTTCAGATCCGGTTTCCTGACTATTCGGCTTTATTTCTAACTAGCTCGAAGTCGTTTCTCTCTAGACACTATATAGTTTGTCTAGATACAGTTTGTCCTATTTACGGCCTCTCGAATATTTATCGGTGACCTATGATTCTCTAGCATTTACTGCTCTTCCTTACTGCTTTTAAACACTGTTCGTTTGTCTCCAGTGAGACAATGTCTTGGATTAAATTTTCCCTTCTTAATTTCTTCGCTCTAGACCCTATCTTATTCAGAATACTAGGCGGCACTTATTTCGTCTGACCCTGATCGGGTTCTTTAACTTTGCTAGAAATGTTCGTTTCTCTATCGTTGGTACTTCAAACGATACGACACTTTCAATCGTTTTACTAAACTGTTATTTGAAGACCTATCGCCTGTTCTTTTAAGTTCGCAGCCTATTTTGACTGTAATACGGAACTTTCACTATAAGACTGATATTGGCGGAACTAAATCCTGTATTAGGATTTTCCTAAGTCTTCACACGGCGATACTATGATGACACTTCTCGGCCACTCCTTACGGGTGCACTTGGGGATACAGAGTATCACGACCTCTCGAGGTCTAGTAAGTACTGCATGATTTGCCTGGCACAGCCAGGGCTTTTATACAAATCGGCGACAAAACGATAAAATCCTTGTCTTTTTCATAACCAACTGTTGAAGTAATGGTCGCACACTTTTGGAAATTATATCTCTGGAAAGCTTGTTTTCTAAACGTAAACTGATTTCTTTGTACGTAAAAATCGATCGTACAATTCCGAGATATTAAATGAAATTTACTTTTGAGGTACGTGGGTGTTGAGGTTGATTTTTAATCCCCTCCATCTCGGGTCTCGGGGAACTTTTTATGACGTATGGCCACGTTTGCACTTCTTTTCTAGGCAATTATTAAAACCTTTTTCTCCACACAAAAATCTCTATTCCGAAATGATTCACAATGATGTATTTCTTTAGTTAATTATATGCTCTCAAGTGCTTTAAATCTAATTATTCTTCTTCTTGCACAACTGCGACGATGCCAATTTACTGCAACGTAAGATCAATTTCCGAAACATGCTCGCAGTCACTCCGACGGAAAGTTCCACTCGTTCTAATTATAGCCATGATCGGATCCTATCGGTGCGTCATGCGTGATATCATTTCCTGGCCACCTGGACCCTCACTTCTTGCCCAACGTTATGCTCGCCCTCCCGAATAAAATCTTTCTATGTTCCACTGAAGACTGTATATTTCCTTCCTTCTTTTACCATAATACATGGATTCGACCCCTTGAACCTATGGTACATGGGTTCAGTATCTAGGTATGTCCTCTATGGAACTTGGTCGGAGTGTATATATGCGTTTACTCTGTGACGATGTTAGTTGTAATTTGTTCATTGTGTTAAGATGTAGATTGAGATGTGTGTGCATATTAAAGTGTGATAAGATCCTTTATTCAAAACATAATAGCTATAATGTGCTTTATTCAAAATATAATAATAATATTTTCAGTTGACTATTACCTGTCACAGTGTTTACATTGTGAAAGACCGTTGAAACAACCAGTATTTAGCCTTGTCATAAGCAGTAACCAGCTTTTACCCTTAGTTAGGGTATATTAGAGGACCCTTCGCAAGAATATCATCAGTTGACTACTACCACTCACAGTGACCCATCGTGAAAGACTGTCGAACAAATATTGTACAGCCTTGTACTACACAGTAAGTAGCTGTTGGTATTGAATATGATATATTAGAGAACCCTTAGCAAGAATACAATCAGTTGACTACTACTTGTTACAGTGTTCACATCGTGAAAGACCGTCTCACCGACCAACCTCTAGCCCTGTGATACGCAGCAGCTGTTTGCAGAAATCAACATTCATGATGGAAGAACTCATTCCTAGCTATATGTGTAAAGAGTGTGGGAAGGCTTTTCAAAGACAAAAAGCAGAGCCTACAAAACATTACCTACTGTCATTGGTCCCTGACAAAAATGGACTTATTGAATATGAGAAATCTTTTGAAGGTCGAATCAATAACCCATTAAAGTACCCTTAACAAGAATATCACCAGTTGACTACTACCTCTCACGGTGTTCACATCGTGAAAGACCGTCTCACCGACCAACCTCTAGCCCTGTGATATGCAGTAAGCAGCTGTTTGCAGAAATCAACATTCATAATGGAAGAACCCATTCCTAGCTATATGTGTAAAGAGTGTGGGAAGGCTTTTCTTCGAGACTATGATAGGAAGCGGCATGAAGTATCGTGTGGTGAATTCCATGAGTGCAAGACCTGTGGTAGTACATTTAACAATTTGTACAACGGACGTCGTCATGAAGAATGTTGTAATGTTGTGTCGGCAGCTAAAAGACAAAAAGCAGAGCCTGTAAAACATTACCTACTGTCATTGGTCCCTGACAAAAATGGACTTATTGAATATGAAACATCGTTTGAAGGTCGACTTAAATCCTATTCCATACGTTGTGATACGTGTAAGGATTTAAATTCATACCTTAAAGAGTCCAAACAGCAAATAATACAAGCTATGCAGAAAGAACTAGCAATGCACAAGTCAATAAAAGTTAATCTTGTGGCTGATTGTAGATTTATTCATACGTCCACCAACGAAATTACAGATCGGGCTTTTAAAACACGAAATCAGTCCCTATTTTTCGAAACAGAATTAAGTAGTTTCTTGGAAACACAATTTACAAAGTTAACTACTGAAATGGAAGACTCTGAGCTAAAATGAAGTAATTGGGCTTTGTTAGCAGTGGAAGGAGTACGATTGAAAATAAATAAGTATAATCCCTTGCGTGGTAGCAGATATATTCCATTACCAGCAGCTATACAAGCAAGAAAAGCATGCATTAATCCTGAAAACTTGAAAGATGAAAAGTGTTTTATGTATGCCATTTTAGCAAAACTGGTTAAAAAGGATGCTCAACGCATTAGTAAATACAAGGACTTGGGCAACAAGTATGATTTTTCAGTATTATCGTTTCCTACATCACTAGCTGACATTCCCAAATTTGAAAAAGCCTACGATATATCCATCAATGTATTTGGACTGCAACAAGACAACAAATTGTTCCCTCTAAAGGTTGTGGATCAAGAGCTGCAAGACCATCGCGACCTCCTTCTTCTAAGTTCAAAATCCGGACAGAACCACTACGTCTTTATCAAAGATTTTGATAAACTAGTAAGACATCAGATTACCCGCCATGGACATAAGATATATACGTGTAAACGGTGTTCTACTCACTTCGATATTCAATATGAGCAACAAGGAATGGAAAAATTGAAAGAACATAGAGCTTTGTGTGTCCAGCATGACATTGCTAGGGTTGAAATGCCTATTAAAACCCCATTGACAAATTCTTACATGTGGAAAAAATTCTGAGAATACCCTACGTTATTTATGCAGATTTTGAAAGTATACTCTCACCTTATCAAACATGTCTACCCAATCCTGAGGCAAGTTATACAGTCCCATACCAGAGTCATTTTCCTATGAGCTTTGGTATATATGTTAAACCGTCACCAGCTGTGGACCACATAAAGACAAACCTTCCAAGCCAATCTGTTATTTATTGTGTCCTGACGCTGCAGAAAAGTTTATGGACTGTTTGATCTCAATAGCTAATGAAATCGATCGCCTTTACAGCTTAAATGTTCCAAAGGCCTTAACTCATGATCAAGAATCAGAGTTCCAATGTTCTGAAGCCTGTTATTTGGGTCAAAAACCATTTACCAAAGAGGACTGGAAAATTCGAGACCACTGCCATATTACAGGGGAATACCGTGGAAGTGCTCACAATAACTGTAATTTGAGGTGTAAACACGTAACCCCGTTCCTATGTCTCTACATAATATGAGTGGCTACGACGCAAATTTCATTGTAAAGCAATTGGGATGTACTACTGAGAGAGTGGATGTTAACGCTAACTCCAAATAAAAGAACATTTCCTTTACCAAATATGAAGGAAATGTTAAGCTTCGATTTGTGGACACGTTTCGGTTAATGCCAAGTAGTTTGGAAAACTTAGTTTCCAACTTAACATCATACCCTTAAACAGACAAGTACTTTGGAAAAGAAAAAGCAATGCTCATGACTCGTAAAGGGGTATTTTGTTATGAATACATTGATTCATGGGAAAAGTTAAGTGAAACGTGTTTACCTCCAAAAGAGGCATTCTTTAACAAACTAAGTCAAGAAAATGTTAGTCAAGAAGACTATGAACATGCCAAATATGTCTGAAAACAATTCAACATTAAAACTCTAGAGGAATATAGTGACCTCTACCTAACTTCAGATGTACTCCTTCTTGCAGACAGCTTTGAAACGTTTAGAAACAAAACACTAGAAACACACCGAGTGGATGCTGCACACTTTTTTACTTCGTCTGGTTTAAGTTTCGAGGCAATGCTCCTTTATACAGGAATTGTACTGGAATTGCTACAGGATTACGATCAGATTCTTCTAATCGAGTCTGGAATATGTGGAGGCATATGCCAGGTGTCTCATCGGAATGCTGAAGCTAACAATAAATACATGGAAACCTATGATTCTGAGAAACCATCGCAGTTTATTACCTATGATGATGCCAACAACCAATACGGGTGGGCTATGTGCCACTCCCTTCCTTATGGTGTATTTCAATGGGTATTTCCAGATACTGTTGATCTAGAAAAACTAAAGAAAGACGATCCTGTGGGATACAGTCTAGACGTTGATGTTGATTACCCATCTGACCTTCATGATCTACACAACGATTTACCTTTCCTACCAGAGTGTACACAACCTAAGGATTCGTCTCTGAAAAAACTAATTCCTCGTCTTGGAAATCGAAGGCGATATGTTGTTCACTACATGGCATTAAAACAGGCTTTAGATCATGGAATAAAATTGATAAAAATTCATCGTGTGTTAAAGTTTAAACAAAGACCTTGGCTAAAGGCATACGTTGATTTTAATAACAACCTTCGAAAACAAGCCAAAAATGATATTGAGAAAAATCTGTACAAATTATTCAACAATGCCATTTTTGGAAAAACAATGGAAAATATCCGTAAAAGAATAGACATACGTCTTGTGACTGACAGCAAAAAGGCAGAAAAGCTAATAGCAAAACCAACATTCATCGACAGAACAATTTATGGTCCTAACTTAGCTGCTTTCCACATGACTAAACGTAACATTGTATTCAATAAGCCTATATTCATGTATATTGGAATGTGTATACTGAATATTTCAAAAACTCTAACGTATTCCCAGCACTATGATGTCCTGCTACCCTATTATGGAATGAACAATCTTGAACTCATGTATATGGATACGGACTCGTTCATTTATTTGGTTAACACCCAAGATGTATATCAAGTCAAGTTGGATTTCGTAGAACACCTGGACACATCTGATTATCCAAGTAATCATATGTGTTACTCTTTATCAAACAAGCAAACGTTGGGAAAATTTAAAGACGAGGCTTGTGGACAAATTACTAAAGCATTTGTTGAACTAAGAGCTAAAATGTATGCTTTAGACATAAATGGTAAAGAAATGAAAAGATTAAATTTATTAAGAGAGGTGTTGTAAAAAATTGTATAACCTTTCAAGATTATAACGATTGTATTCTGAAAAACGAGGTAAAAAGAATACCAATGAACATTATCGCTTCTAAGCAACATGACATAACAGCTATAAGACTAAACAAAATTGCTTTGTGTCCTAGTGATGATAAAAGAGTGATTGTTTCGAATGGTATATTTACACATGCCTATGGTCATTACTCAATTATTGACCATGCTTAAAGTGTTACGTTATGGATATGAAAATGCTTTACCTGCATGTAGCAAATACATAAAACAAAAAACAATTTAGGAAATAAAACAATAATACTACAAAATAGAAAACATCACCAATCAAGCAGCAAAAGAAAAAAATGGTATTCATACTTAACAATAAAAAATAGAAAATAAATAAAACCAACTGTACAATTTATAACAATAACAAAAATGTATTATGTGTAAATATTGTAAATGCATTTACAATAAATATAAAAAATATTGTATGGACACTGCTTGTACATTTTAATTACTACCCACCTCCCACTCTTAATCCAAACTGCTTACCTCTAGTAATGTTAAGAAATTGTCCTTAGGTAGCTAAAACTAGGTAGCCAAAAGTAAAGTATAACCCATATATTACCTATATGCTTTGGGATAAGGTATACAGCCTTGTTATATGTAATGAAAAATCGAGTTTCACAAATATGAACTTTCGACATGGACTAAATGAAAAAACATGTAGCCAACAAAATTGAAAAATCCATGTTTCCATACTGACAAAATTCAAAAAATTAAAACTGAAATTTAAAAAAATGTAAATGGGAAATTGGCAAATTGCAATTGTGAAATATGAAATGAATAAAAAATATTGTATGAACACTGTTTGTACATTTTAATTACTACCCACTTCTCCCCACTCCTAATGCAAAATGAACATTGTACATGGACCAAATCAAAAACATGTAAACAACAAAATTGGAAAATCCATGTTTCATATTGACAAAAATCAAAAAACTTTAAACTGACATTTTTAAAAACTGGAAATGGAAAAATGGTAAATTGACAAATGTGTAAACAGCAAAAATGGAAAATCCATATTTCCATATCGTGAAATTCGAAAACTTAAAACTGACATTTTAAAAACTGGAAATGGGAAACTGGGAAATTGACAAATGTGTAAACAGCAAAAATTGAAAATCCATGTTTCCATATCATGAAATTCGAAAACTTAAAACTGACGTTTTTAAAAACTGGAAATTGGGAAATTGACAAATGTGTAAACAACAAAATGAAAAAAAAAGCCGGTTGGGGTAGTGAACATGTTGTACAGTAGCCTATAAGACTAGCATATGGATAGTTGCATGAGCCCTTATATACTTTGTTTATGTGTCTTTGAATTAGCTTAAGTTTGGTTTGGTAAAGTTAGGTTAGGTTAGGTATGTGACCTTGTAGTTAACTCTTTTTTTGGAAAATCTAAAATAAAACAAAAACTAAAACGTAAAATCTAAAATCTACAAACTAAAATCTAAAAATAAAAATCAAAAATATAAAATGTAAAATTAATAAAATCTAGAATGTAAAATGTAAAAATAAAAAATCTTACATGCATTAATTTAAATCCTTAAACGAGGTTTCTGTTGGTTAGGTTAGGTGAGGTTAGGTATGTGACCTTGTAGTTATCTCTTTTTGGAAAATCTAAAACGTAAAATCTAAAATAAGAAAACTAAAAACGTAAAACCTAAAATCTAAAAACTAAAACCTAAAAATTAAAAAATCTGAAATGTAAAATGTAAAAATAAAAATATCTCAAATGTAAAATGTAAAAATAAAAATCTTACATGCATTAATTTAAATCTTTAAACGAGGTTTCTGTAGGTTAGGTTAGGTTAGGTGAAGTTAGGTTTGGTAAAGTTAGGTTAAGTTAGGTTATAACTAAGTTTATTATTTGTGCTCTCACTTTCGCTCCCACTTTTTTCTGACATTTTTGTTCCCACTTTTTTGCTCCTACTTTTTGCTCCCACTTTTTGCTCTCACTTTTTGCTTTCATATTTGATCACACTTTTAAGTTAGGTTAGGTGAAGTTAGGTTAGGTTAGGTGAAATTAAGTTAGGTGAGGTTAGGTTAGGTGAAGCTGGGTTAGGCAGAATGGCTGAGGTATGAATCAAAACCCAGCTCCTGTCAGTTTTGCCTCACAAGGCTGAGTGTACCTATTCCACACCCGAGACTAGAAATTAAATTCCTTGGCAGAGCCAGGAATCGAACCCGGGCCTTCGCAGTAACATCCAAGAATGCTAGCCACTACAGCAAGAGGTGCACAATATAAGGCTGGTCTTGATTGTACATGATCAATCAATAATTACCTAATAATAATAATAATAATAATAATAATAATAATAATAAATATTCCATTTAGCAACTACACGGCCGACCTCTCCCTGTGACGTCATACACAGTCTCAGGGCGTGGCGGCCATCTTGCCCATTAGCCCTTGCGCCAGCTATGACTGTCCCCTCCATAAGAATAACATTGGGCTGATTGCGCGTGGCGGCCATCTTGCGCATTAGCCCCTGCGCCAGAATCGCCTTATATTACCTACTATGGTAGTAGGACTGCACTAAATCCAACGAAATCAGATACCGTTTCCCCTTGAAACGTCTCAGGATGTCCCTTATTTTAGGCGGTCGGTCATGCTCAGGCGCCAAGCGGTCATTTAAGGCCCTGACATCCAGACACAGCCTAAGGCTACCATCAACCTTCACCACATTCGTTAAAGGGTGGGTAGGTTTTGCTAGGAATTAACCTTACCCACAAGGGAAGATGAAGAGAGAAGTAAAGGGAAGTGGGTTTCGGACTGAGGAACAAGTGTGGATAATAGGACGAAAGTCCAACATCAAATACAAACAATATTTAGAGAAAAGTGTCACCGCAAAGCCCGTGAAATCACTAAAGTGAGTGGGGACCCAAACACAGCTAACAGGAAACGCAGCTAGAGCTTGGGCTTATTGCGGGCGAAAGGAGGTGGTACCTTCCCTTCCAAGCCAAGATTCGGCTACTATGGGGAAGGGTGGTGGTCTGGCAAAGAAAGAAATGATGAGTTTACTATGTATCTTTTCAAAGGCGTTTGTTTTAAACAAATATTTTGAAGAATACAATTAGTTTGAATTGGCCGTGATGTTTTAATTCTTGAAATTGTAGAATTTTCTAAAAAGCGACCGAATGTTTCCAAGAAGGGTAGGGATGAAGCAATTATACCCTTGGGAATAATTTTGGTGAGAGCACCAATAGTTGCATTTAGGAATGGATAAGCTTTTACCCAGCAAAGCGCCGACTAAAAGTTTAGACAATGAGAAAAACTTAAATTTGGAAAACCAACCATAAGTTGTAGAGAAAATCTCAAAAAGCAGGAAGCTGGCGGAGCGAGCTATGCTTCCCTTACTAGCTAGTAAGAATTAGCTATCAAAGCTAAGAGAGGCTTTAATAAGTTTGTGACTAAGAGTTCTTGCTCAAATGCAACAAATAGTGGAACCGTTATTAATTTGATTTGTGAGTTTTTTAAATTTAAGCCCATAGGAAGAGTAGGGGAAGACAGGATCTTGCCTAATCGTTATTTTATAGAAAATGATAAAGCAAAAGGATGTAGTTGGATTTATTTAACAATGCAAAAAGTGTGATCAATTTGACACATATGTAATTTGATTTTATAAACCATTGGGGTCGCATACCTCCTAAAATCATTTAAAGCGTGCACTAGGCAATTGACAATTTTTTGGTTTGGAACCTTTTATAAGCACTAAAATCCTCATAAGATTTTGAAATGGTGCTAAGATTAACAAATTGAAAATTTAAAGATAATTAACGTAATTAAAGTTAAATAATAAATCAAGTATTGCAAGATGTGTACTTTAAGAAATTCTAGATGGGCATCTTAAAAATATGAACAAATAACAACTTTGAATGTAACAACAAAAAACAGGGAGAAATGATAGAAGTTTCTATAACTTCTTATATTGATGCAGAATTACTTTTATAGTTTATACAAATAGGGCAGGTCACTTATTGTGAAACCTGAAGAGAAAAATTAAGAAGAAGTTGCTAGAACTTCTATATTTAAACATGATCACGAGGAAAAAATGGGGCCAGTTACCCTTTCGTGAAACCTGGATTAAAGAGATTAATGAAAGGTTTAGTACTTAGAACATAACCCATTCTTGTACTAGCAAGAAAAGAAAATAGATTAATAAGCAGTTTCTAACTGCTGGTATTTAAACAGAGTGAATAAATTGTAAAGGGAGAAAAGTTGGGAGGGCGCCGAGGGTTTGGCGAGGCCTCGTTGCAAAATACATAAATTTAAAGATTAACCTAATTTGTTAGTAAAGAGAGGTTGAGGAAGAGGAAATAGGAACTTTGTGGAAAAAGGTCTTGGCCTATTTTATTTATTTCGGACGAGCGCGACGCGGATGAGAAGTCGAACGAGCACTGTTTCACTATAGTCTATTGACGTGGTGGAAAAGTTCACTATTGTAGCACAGAAAGTTTATAGAAAGGGAAGTTATTGCGATGGTGAAAAATAACTTGTTGCATTTGATTTGCGAGAGTCTATTGCGTTGAAAAATTTGTAGGTTATAGTTGAATGAGTAGGGGAGAAGTGCCGATTTAAACCCACAGCCTACTTTCCTGGTGACGTCACATACTAACCCGCAATACATTAAGGGGCAAAGTCGATATCACTCGAACTCATGGTCCGATTTTGACATGCGACAAATCGTTGGACTCGCGGTGATGCCCTCTTTCCAATGGACAACTTATTTCAACCCCAAAATAAAACCTACCCCTCCTAGGGGGTGAAATTGTAATTTTTTAGTGAAAGTCTTTTTTCAAATACGACATGTATAAGGTGCGCAGCTAAAATGAACATAAACGTTGTTGCTCATAAAGCGCATGCGTTTTGCTGGATGCCGCTATGGATCAACATTTTTGTTTTTGTTTTTTACGCATGCGCACTTGAGGATTTTGTAAATAATTATTTATGGATGAGTTTTTTTTAAATTTAACCAAAAGATTGAAAACTATTAGGTCATGTGCTTTTTAATATCTTGCAAACTAAAAAGGCTACGGACGTGTATGAGGGGTCGTTGGATTTGGGATAACGCCCCGTTTTTGAAGTAGTTTTGATTTTTGTCAAAAGGGCCTAAGTGCACTTTTGTTAATATTTTGCAAACTAAAAAGGCTACGGACTTGTATGAGGGGTCGTTGGATTTGGGATGACGCCCCGTTTTTTAATGTAGTTTTGATTTTTGTCAAAAGGGCCTAAGTGCACTTTTGTTAATATTTTGCGAACTAAGAAGGCTACGGACTTGTAGAGGGGTTCTAGCACTTGGGGATGATGCCCTGTTTTTGAATAGATTATTTGATTTTTGTCAAAAGGGCCTAACGCCCTATTTTTTAAATCTGTTTAAATTGTAATTAAGAGTGGTCGTTGAGAGAGCCGGTACTGCTGTTATGTGTCTCAACGAGCCTGTTGTCGAGCACAGTGACCATGCCCAGAAGAAATGAATTGCTATTTTGGCGGAATGGTGGGGCAGCTTATGACGGTTGGTTTTGTGATATTTCCTATGACGGATGGAGGCAAATATTTGAAAATGTGTGCTAGGTTTTTTAACCCTAAAGGGGATCTTTAACGTTTTAGTCAACGGTGATGAGCGAGACCGCTCTCTGACACAGCAGACAGTTGTAGGATATGACCAAGTGATTCTTGGACGTGGTGAAGGTATGTGGTTAACATGGTCATGTATTGAGGATGGCCGCTTGATAATGATTATTATTATTATTATTATTACAGTAAAATGTTTAATAATAATAATAATAATAATAATAAGACACTGAGTCCTGCTCGCTGGAGACTGAATACACGACCTGGCCAGACCTTGTCAGAGCGACTGCTGATAACACAAGAATGTCTACGTGGGTAGGAAGTAAAGGGTCAGGTTACTTGGCTGGTAGAGGCTAGCAGGTCTGTCGTTTAAACAGACTTGGTAGAGGCTAGCAGGTCTGGGTGTTTAAACAGAGACCACCATGTTGGTTCCTAGACAGTCGTACTAGCGAAGTATAAGAGGCAGCCATTTTGGTTCTTTATTAAAGACATGAAACTAGTATAAGGTACACAAATTTTATAAAGCTTAAGGAATGTGGAGAGGCGTGGGAACACGTGTGAGACAGAACTTAGTTCAAGGTCAAAACGCTGAGAAAATGCAACTCTCTCTGTTGCTAAGCAGACTGATAACGATTGTGTTAGTCATGCACTTGCCATTTTAGCAAACGGACGTATAGAGTAGAGCTCTGAACTGAACTTTGGAATAAAATCCTTTTGTTTTTGGTAAGTACATATGAATAATTATTTTAATGATATCATGCTAATGAACCTTAAATTTATAGTTATTGATAAGGTAATTCATGATTTTTTATTTATTTGTTTGCAGATAACCGGTATAGCTGTCATGTCTGAGAGAGAGACCATTGCACTTTTGAGTTCACTAGAAGAAAACAGCAATAAACCATTACAAGTCAAGGTGGTTTTTTTATAACTTGTTTCATTTTTGTTTGATATTTTTTTAATGAAATGCATTTATTAACCTGAATTTAGTTATTTATAGCGGTTTATTTTATTTATTTTTAGAAACTTGGAAAGAAAAGCCTTACCGCCGTAGCAGTTGCTGAAAACCTGAGACGCAGTAGAGTGCAACCATTGTTTCCAGGCAGTCAACTATTGAAAACTCAGATAAGTCTAACTTAAAAATGCTATTCCATTTTACCACTAATCAAAATACATAGACAAAAAAATATTCATTACATGAACATGACTGGGACGATGATTGCTTTGTTGATTAATGACTATGTATTGGCAAACGGTTTAAGACCATATTGGTTGTTGACCGGGAAAAGTACAAGGCCATGTTGGATTTTCTAAAAACAAAAATTTAAATTTAATTTATGGGTGGTTCCCTATGGACTCAACGAATATCCACAGGTTTGAACATGATAATCTGAACACAATGACTTGACATTCATTGATTTTTGTTTAGAGATTGATTAAAGGGAGATGTAAATGACTGTAGCTTTATAAAAAAAGTACATGGGTTACTGTTAGTGCAGACATACAGTTGGCTTTTTGTGTTGGCTATTTGTGTTAGCTTTTTGTGTTGGCATTTCGTGTTGGCTTTTTGTGTTGGCTTTCCGTGTTGGCTTTCCGTGTTGGCTTTTTGTGTTGGCTTTTTTTGTTGGCTTTTCGCGTTGGCTTTTCGTGTTGGCTTTTCGTGTTGGCTTTTTGTGTTGGCTTTCCGTGTTGGCTTTCCGTGTTGGCTTTTGTGTTGGCTTTTTATGCTGGCTTTTTGTGTTGGCTTTAGTATTGGCTTTTGTATTGGCTTATTTGACAAGTTATTTGTGTCAATGTATTTAGTGGATTTTTTGGTGTTGGAAAGTAGTTGAAAGAGAGGGAATATTTAAAGACTTAACCTCAGCTCACTAACCTAACCTAACCTAACCTAACTTCACCTAACCTAACCTAACTTCACCTAACCTAAGCTAACCTGATCTTTCAACTCTTTGATGTTAATTAAATTCTGTGCATAGCCGAGTTGGAACCCAGGACCTCAGGGGTAAAAAAAAACAATTATTTTTTGATGGCTTATTTTGGTAACTTATTTTGATGGCTAACCTAACTTTACCTAACCTAACCTAACCTCAGCTCACTTTGGATATTACTAGTAAGTGTTCATATCCTCCGCTAGGTAGGATGCTAGTAGTACAGGTAGTGCTCATATTTACCGCTAGGTAGCGGAAACATACTTTGCGTGTTGCATGTGACACCTGTGAAGTTTAACCACTTGCAAGACGTGCTTGTATAAGTTCTCTATTTAAACTCAATATACAATTAACCACTAAATGTTCAGAACTGACATGTATAGCCTTGCTTAGGGTATATAGGAGACCCTTAGCAAGAAAGGCTGTCTAACCCACTAGTGTACAGCCTTGTCATACGCAGTAAGCACCTGTTGGCAGAAAACAACAACAACAACAATTTGAGACATGTAGTTTGACATAAATCAATTGTCTTTACCTCCTCAAGCTCTATTCCAAATTTCAAGTTTCTAGGACGATAGAAAAAGAATTTTGAAAAATGGTCACTATTTTGGAAACTAGGAATTCTACAAAAAGTTTGTTTAACATAAATGAAAGGTCTCTATCCCCTCTACCGGCAAACCAAGTCCCAGGTCTGTAGGATAAAAATGAAAAAGTTCAATTGGGAAAGTAGGCGATTTTTCATGAAAAGTGTTCTATGGGCATGAAAGAATGGTCTCTATGTTTTTTATTTTTTATAATAAAACTTTTTTATTTTTTACTTTTTTTAGTTCAATTTCGGATTTTTATTTTGGAAACTAAAGAGTTTACAAAAAACTTTGTTTGACGTAAATCAATGACCCCTACCCTCTCTACCGCCAAAATAAATTTCAAGCCTCTAGAACTAAAACTGTGCAGTAGGGCCAACACGGAAAGCCAACACGGAAAGCCAACACGAAAAGCCAACACGAAAAGCCAACAAGAAAAGCCAACACAAAAAGCCAACACGGAAAGCCAACACAAAAAGTCAACACGAAATGCCAACACAAAAAGCTAACACAAAAACCAACACAAAAACCAACACATAAGCCAATATATAAGCTTATGGTAGGTCACTCCATCAGCAAAACAGTTGTAACCTTTGTAGTGTGAACATCGTACTGATAGGTCAGTTACTACTATGGAACTTGTTACAACCAACAAAGGTAGGCAACCTGCACTCTATCAAGGCTACTCTTATAACTATAATCGCCAGAATGTGAATGGAATAATATTCTGGCGATGCTCAAAAGAGAGGTCAACAAAATGTTGAGGCAATCTGAAAAGTAAAAATGGAAAGGTTTTAAGTGTGAGTGTTCATCAATGTAGTGCTCTAAACGAACCACGGTTGCTGTTTACAAACAATTTTCAAAATGCTATAAAGCAAGTTCAAGAAAACGATATTGCGGCTAAAGGTAATGCAGTGTTTGTTCAAAAGGACTTATCATGTCCTCAAAAAGTCATGTTAAGACAGTTGTCAACGTATAAGAAACCTTCAACACTATCAAAGTCGACACAGACTATAAATAAAGTGGTATTGCAAGAGGATCAAAAAGGACTATATAGTAATAGTAATGATGGTCATGATGATAATGATAATAATGATCATGATAATGATAATGATGATAATGGTAATGCTTTGTTTACACCTAAAAGTTCATTTTTATTAAATTGTATACTGGAACAAACCCAGTAAGCTAATTCAACGGCTTCGACACTTGCATGCTTTACAACAAGCTGGGCATACCGGTCGCGATTGGGAAATCAAAGAAATTGAACAAGATCTTGGACGTGCTGAAATTATTGTGTAATGGGTCCACCACTTTGCAACCTCTTCTACCCCCACTCTTGGTTCTTATATTTGCTTATTTGCTTCCACTTTTACCTGAACTCTTTGGATCCAAGTAGGGGGGTAAGGGGGTTTCTAACGCACAGCCTACTTTCCTGGGAACATTGCTGATATCTCTCGAACGCATGGTCCGATTTTGACAAATGAGGTGTCGTTGGACTCGGGCTGACGTCCTCTTTGCTATGGTCCACTCGTTATATTTTTGAATTTTTTTGAAAATTTTCGTTTTCGAAACTAGGTAATAGTTTGAAAACCAAACATGGTAGAACGTTGTGCCATGGCTCAAACGAATGGTCTTTATGACCTTTATTTTTTGTAATAAAACTTTTTTATATATTTTTTTGAAAACACTCGAATTTTGAAAATCCTATATTTTGGAAACTAGGAACTCTACAAAAAAATTGTTTGACATAAATGAAAGGCCCCTATGCCCTCTACTCTCAAAATAAATTTCAAGTCGCTAGAGCAAAAATTTGTGTTTTGTAAGTAGTGGGATGGGCATAGAGCTGCTTACAAAAGCAAGTGGTGAGCCCCTGCGACCTTGGAATGGAAGGAGCCATGCTAGGAGGGCGTGCTTGGATTCGTTTTTTTCGTCTCGTCGTGCTCTTTACGGGAATGTAGGTGTCGAAAAGGTGAAAATCTGGAAACACGGTTTTTTTAGGGTAAAACCGTGATTTTAAACTTTTTGCTATATTTCGCAAACCAATCATGCTAGAGGCGTGTACGACGGGTCCAAGGACTCGGGGTGACGTTCTCTCTGCTATGGACCACTCGTTATATTTTTTTAAAAAATTTGGGAAACGCGATTTTGGGGTAAACACGTGTTTTTTGTGATTTTGCCGATATCTCACAAACCAATAACGCTATAGATGTGTACGAGGTGTTCTAGGACTCGGGCTAACGCCCCCTTTCAAATGTGGTAGATATTTTTTCCAAAAAAATAATTCACAAAGGGCCTAACGCCATACATGTCCAAAAAAAATTCTTTACCGTTACCTGTTTATAATGTTCATGAAGCGTGGTGGTTGAGAGAGACGATACGGCTGGGTGTGTGTGTTTCAACGAACCTGTCGCTAACCACAAGGACCATGCTTAATAGAATAATCGCTATTTCGGCGGGTCGGTGTATGACAGAGCGAGCGTGCGTTTTCCTGATATTTTACCTTTGACGTGTAAACGGTGATGAAAACTTGGTTCTATGTTGGTCGAAGCGAGTACAGAAAACAAACTTGCCGAGGAGGTGAAGGTCATTTGAGCTTATTGGAAGGCATTGATCTGACTTGACAACAAGTGCAATGGAAAAAATGACCAAGACGCTTGAAGGTGAAATAATCTGACCATCGTGGTGGCAGGGGAGTGTGAAAGGCATGCACACACATGTGTGAAACCACATGTAGGCTAAAACAGTGACATCCTGTTTTGCTTCGTAGGTGACAAAATGCAAGTTCATGTGAAATTTGATCTTCCACAGGTGTTCGCTTGAGTGTTATCTGTCCACGTGCGCGATAACTGTTAACAAGTTACAGCCTGTTTTGCTTCGTACGTGACAAAATGCAAGTTGACGTGAAATTTGATCTGGCACAGGTGTTCGCCTGGGACGTTAGCTGTCCACGTGCCTGATAAGAGAATGTTCAAAGCGTGGGAATCGCTGAATCAGTAAAAAGTATGATGCAACTTGTCGGAATGATGTCACAACCAATAGATAGGCAAGAGCTGCGAAAACAGCAGTGGTGGGAGGTGAAGGGGGGGGGAGAGGGGGAGGGGTAATGTATGAGAGAACACAGGTGGAAAGAGAAAGAAATATGTGGAGCTGAGGACTGTACATATAGGTGGTGTACAACATGTGTGAATAAATAAAAAGTACACAGGTTCACACAACATGTAGTTTATTGATCCAAGAATTAAACGTAGAGTTAAACCCTAACCATTTGACGAAGAGTTTATTTCCTTTTTGTTTCAACACTTTTTCCACAAGATAATGCTGAGGAAATGCTGTTTTCTGAAGTTCATGGAGATAAAATCTACCTTTTATGGGTTGATGGTTGAGGTCCTCGAGTAAATAGGTGACTGGAGTGTCCAAGTTGACTCGACGAATTCGAAATAGTTCAGTCCCCCACTGAGGCGTGTAACCCTTATTGAAGGCAGACTTAAATTTGCTCACACGAACAAAATCCCCAATGTTCAGTCGGTGACGTTTAGGATCGGCTGCTTTTATGGGGTTAAACAGTTTATCCAATCGCTGAATATTTTTAGTCACGAGGCGTGGCTTGGTCCCAATCGTTCTATGTTTGGTGTCATTGTAACGTGACACTAGCTCAGGTAACATGTCCAACCAGCGATAACTGCCCTGAGCGGTAAACGCTTTCCACATATGGGTTTTCAATGTTC
The DNA here is from genome assembly GCA_946902985.2 of Meconema thalassinum. Taxonomy (NCBI): domain Eukaryota; kingdom Metazoa; phylum Arthropoda; class Insecta; order Orthoptera; family Tettigoniidae; genus Meconema; species Meconema thalassinum. Next base: position 1,121,298,311 of record OX336389.2, on the reverse strand, counting down.
GGTTGAACCGCTCGACCACACTGGATTTGAGATTGCTGTACGTGGTGTAATGGTGAATATCCTTAGATTTGAGAAAACTGGAGAAATCCTTGTTGAAAAATTCTTTCCCCTGGTCAGTTTGTAGCAGCTGAGGTTGACGTTGGGAGTGTTGAATAATATGTTGAAAGGCCTTGGTAACTAGTGGACCAGACTTGCGACGCACAGGTTCAACAAAGGCCATTTTGGAATAGACATCAATGACGGTCAACATATAGCGTACACCGTCGTTAACGCCAGCATAGGGCATCATTTCAACCAAGTCAGCCTGCCAAAGTTCATCCACACCTCGTGAAATCACCTTGAGTCGTGGATAATGACACCTAGCTGGGCGATGCAACTCGTGAGCAATACCCATTTTAATGGGTGAGGGCTTAAACAATAATTTTGGCATTTCGAAGTTCTTGTTCAATTTCTTGAATTTCCCAATCGTGACCGGTGTGGCCAGCTTGACGTGAGGCATGCAACAACTGTAGCCGCTGGACGAGCTTATTGGGATTGTGCCAGTAGGTAACATCCACAAGGGGTTTTAATGGTTTAAATGTCACTCCCGAAGCGGACGCTTTACGACGAGTACTTTGACTGGTGGGAAACATTTTTGCAATGATGGTTTTATATTTTTGAGATATATTGGCATTCACTTGTTGAGCGGGATCATACTGTCTTTTGTGGGCATGGGTATCCAATAAAATGGATTTATATTTGTCAAGGTCCTCTGACGTATAATCATGGGAAGAGGGGGTCCGAGAAAAGAGCAGCTTTAACAGTCCTGGCGTTAATTTATAGTTGATGTTTTTAATGACAGCTTTAGTACGAGCAAATTTAATGGATGAATCGCCAATTTTAAAACTATCATCCTCATAGCGAACACCATACGTGGTATCTGTGTTTCCAATAAATAGATCGGTGAAATAGGGTTCCAATGTTGATCCATAATATTTTATTAAAATGTTTTTCAGTTGAGCTTTATGTTGAGGGGTGGCCAAGAGTTGTGAAAACGGAGACGCCCTGGAAGGGCAAGGTGTTTCGACCATGGCCAAGGATTTCTTTTTTCTCAAAAACTCTGCAAGGGGTGCGGCCTTTTTTTGAGGCGTAAACACTTGTTCCTCCTCATCCTCAACTTCACTAACACTAGTCAAATCTTCCTGTTCCTCTTCCTCTTCCTCAGGGTCCTCGTGCAGCGTCTGCGTGGCTTGTGAAACAGTGGGTAGCGTTTCAGATGGCTTGAAAGAGGGTTTCAACATGGCTTTTAATGGAGGTGCTAAATGTTGCTGAATAAACAAAGCATGATTTGCACGTGATTGTTTCAATTGACGAAACTTTTGGCGAATAGTATTTTTTGCTCTAATAATATGCTTTTTCAATTGACTCTCTGCTAACGCCATGGTGTCTTGGCAAATGACTTGCCGGGGAATGAGACAAGGCCTTAAATAGCAATAAAATGATCAAACCCTAAGCGATACCGTCCTTGGTTGAGTTCACTTTGTTTGTCAATGACTAAACAGGCATGACGTTGAGTGTTCCAGCACTTGGCACACAATTCTGTAAACATTTGAAAGGTCATATCCGGATTCACATGTTCATTATAAATGTGACGACTGTTCCTCTCGTCCTGACGAAATAAAACAATGACATTGGCATTGTCACGAATCAACCGTTTGGACATTTTTGAATACGTTTGTCCAAGATAGAAGCAATCGATATGTTTGTGACGACCCATGCTGAAATAGCTTTGAATGATGCCTTGACGTTCAGTGGATACATCATCGAAAATCATGAGTGAATCAGGCTTTACCTCATCTGGTGAAATCACATTTTCTTGCATGGAAAATGTAAAATAACCCATATTCTCTTTTTGTAATCCAGACATGACTTGATCCAGAAACACGTAGAGGGGTTGGTAGAGAGATTTTGCAAAAATATAAATATTTTGAAAACGCAGACCATTGGGCGCTGTGATGAGCGTTAGCAAAAGATTTGTCTTTCCACAGCCGGAAGGCCCCACAATGATGCAGCGAATGGAAGATGGAAACAGTGAACCATGGCGTTGTTCACGTGATGTGGGACAGAGATGGGAAACCATGTCCCCCGCGGGGAATGACTCTTGCTGCTTAATAATCTTCATGTCAACTAAGGCTTAGACAGGCTAGCAGGCTGTCTATATACAGGACACCGAGCCTTGTCATAGAAACAGTAGACTGGTACTACAGGTTGACGATGGATGTCTTTGGACGTGCGTTGATGGCCAAAGCTAGGCCTGTCCCCATACATGATCCTAAACAAGAAACAGATCCTGCTAATAAACACTATGTGGATAGGTCAGTAGTGCCACGCACAAAACAGGGAGATTATGACTTTAAGGGAAAGCGGTTAACCCATGTAAAACATCCTCAAGTGTCTACAGACGTTACTACGAAAAAGTATGTGGATAACAAAGTGTATGAGTTTTATGACAAAGTGCCTCAGCTTACGGTGAATGGCTATAGCGCTAATCATCATCGGATGATTCACGTGGAAGACCCGCAAGACGAAGACGATGTCTGTACCAAGCGTTACGTGACCCATGAAATGAAAAGGCTTTATAAATTGATCCCATCTGTATTTTTAGTGTATCTGACAAATGAAAAACCTGTGAATGACAGAAACCATTTACCGTTAGTCCATGATCAGCACTCGTCCTATGTGCTTGCTTCGGGTTTAAGCCACTATCGATTACACTATGATGGAACCATTCACATCAAATATGCCATACCTGATGAGAACCATTTACAAATAAAGATAAATGGTCATAGGATGTTGATCCATAACCATGAAATGGTCAATGCAGGGGACGAATTATCCCTTCATCTCATGTTGACATGGGATGAAAAGCAAGCGGGAAAAGCCATAAACGATTTCCCACTTTATGTGGAATTGGAATATACAGCCATGAAATAACCATCTGACGTTAGTTGTGATTTAAACTTTCTTGTGAAAGGTTGTGGGTCATTATCATCATGGTGAAACAAAGGTATGCAGTGAGAAAGACTAAAAAAAGGACTTTGTCCTTGGCAAAGCCTGGGCTTACAACATTCGAGGACAAGCCCTTGCGAAAGAAAAAAAGAAAAAATAATGTATTGACCATAAGGAAAGCCCTTCGAGCAGCACAGAGACATGTTATTCCAAAACGTCGGCGACAGGTTTCAAACCAAGGGCGAGTGATTCCCGTCCCAAAACGAGCTGGATTTTTACCTGCATTATTTGCTGGTTTGGCTGCTCTGGGTTCACTTTTGGGCGGTGCCAGTGCAGTGGCGAAAACCATTAAAGCCGCGCAGCAGGGCAAGCAACAACTCAAAGAAAGTCAGCGACACAATGAAACGATGGAAGCGATTGCCATGGGGGCTAGAAATGCCAATTTAAAGCCAGCCTTTTATCAACAAGGATTTGGGATTTCACCATTTCGAAATATAAAAAAAAAATAACCTCAGCCATAGCAAGACATGCCCTGACGCATCAACAAGTGGAAAGCTATGCTAAACAATTAAAGCTTTCTCATTTTCGAGGTGTGTTTATGCGAAACCAATTACCCCCACGACCCTGGAAACAGGAATGTGCTGTTGTCAATTTGGATGATCACCGAGGACCAGGAACGCATTATGTAGCTTATGTCAAAGAGGGATCCACGGTATGGTACTTTGACAGTTTTGGGAATTTGCCCCCGCCCATGGAACTAGTGACCTATTTTGGAAACAGGATCAAGATATATTATAATGTGAAACGAGAGCAAACGTTTAACAGCCAACAGTGTGGACGTTTGTGTTTAATTTTTTTATATAAGACGCAGCATAAGCAAAAACGCCACCAGTATGTCGGCAGAAAGTAAAACGTTTACAGTGCATGGACGTGGACCTGAAGTCAGCCTAGACTTTTACCCGCCTATCGAATTGAGTGAAAAACCCTATGGTTTAGGACTTGTTACTCTTGAAACGTACAATCGAATATACAACATACGTGAAAATGTGAACAACAAGTTTTACTCTGACGATTCTGTGCTCACCCTGAACTCTGGTGGATACACGATCGATGACATTTATGAACACATTTATGTGGTGTTGATCAATCAATATGGTTTAAAGTCATTTCTCGACGGAACGCACAAGTTTGAACTTGTAGGCAATACCAACACTCATCGCTGCAGTATTTTCTCTACCTTCAACATTGACTTTAAAACACACCCCGATTCCATTGGCCCATTACTAGGATTTAAACCACGTGTGTTGGAGCCCAACAAAAAACATGAATCAGACCATGAAGTGAAATTCATTGAGGACCATCATGTGTCGGTGACGTGTAATATTATTAGCCAAGTGTACACCAATCAGGAACCATCGCTTTCGCTTTATGACTTTATTGTGACATCGCCCAATGGCTATATTATTCGTGAAAACCCTCCAGTGGTGCTTTTTCATTCTGTGGCTGTTGATAGTATTAGTAATATAACATTAAGACTGATCAATAGAGATCAACAACTCATTGATCTAGATTCTACCACACCAGTGACTTACAAGTTGGTGCTAAAGCCACTATGAAGTTTGTGTATAAAGCAACAACACCGTCTAGGAATGGTGTTAGTTGTTTGCCACGTGAATACACGTTAACATCTCAAGGCAAGCAGATTTTACAGCATTTGGGTTACCACGTCAACCCTCATAATGAATTCTATCCTAGAGATAGCGAACCACATCGAGGAGCAACCAGGAGTGGTAAGAATTGATCTCCATTCCTATCAAGCTCAAACACCTGGACTCAATAACAATGATGAAATTCAATTTGTTATCAACAACCAAGATATTTACACCCTACCGCATGAAAGTGACATTCAGATTGAAGGTCGGCTCACCAAAGCCGATGGCTCTACACCCACCACATCCAAGTTGGCCAACCATGGTTTGGCCTTTCTGTTTTCTGAAGTGCGGTATGTCATTAACGATATCGTGGTGGATAGCACTCGAAATGTGGGCATTTCCAGTGTCATGAAACTATACCCCTCTTATAGTGAGGAAGAAGGTAAAACACTTTGCATGGCAGGTTGGTGTCCTGACTCGACCAATGACTGGATGATACACACTGATGGAACCTTTACTGGATATTTACCTCTTAAACTGATTCTAGGCTTTGCTGAAGATCACCAACGCATTGTGGTCAACGCAAGGCAAGTGCTTTATCTGGTGAGAGACAGGAGTGATAACAATGCACTCAAGGGAGCCGACAATGCCCCCATCGATTCAAAAGTTCAACTACAACGCTTGCTATGGAAAGTGCCTCATGTGACCCTTAAGGATAGCAAAAAACTGGACATACTCAAAATGGTAAAGAGAGATATGCCTCTACCCATGGAATTTAGAAGCTGGGCACTCCATGAGTATCCGCTATTGCCCACTACCAACACAGTTGGTCTGTAAAAACAGCTCGCTATACAGAGAGACCTCTCTACCTGATCGTGGGTTTTCAAACGAATCGCAAGTATCAACAAACCAAAGATGCCTCGCAATTTGATCACCTGCAATTGAGAAATGCACGTCTTTTCCTCAACGGAGCTGTGTTTCTCTATGAAGGGCTGGATTTGGATTTTTCAAAAAATAAGTTTGGCCCTCTGTACGACTTGTTTTCTAAATTTCGATGGTCGTATTATCAAAAAGAGAACGGCCCCATGCTACTACCCCAAGCGTTTAAGTCAAGAGCACCACTGATTGTCTTTGACTGTTCTTACCTGGAAGAGTCTGTCAAGCCATCCAATATCGACATTCGACTAGATTTTGAAACGCATGACAATGTACCAGCCAATACGACGGCCTACTGTCTGATTATTCATCACAAACAAGTCAACTATTATCCACTGTCCAACCAAGTGACGAGTGTATAAATAACAGGTCATCCCACGTCAAGCCGCTCAGTCATGTCTTGCTTTAAAGCCTCAAGAGACGTTACATCCATGAATTTAAAATCTGAGGAACAACGTTTCAAGACTTTTGCCACATGGCCAGTGCCTTTCATAAACCCTCAAGCCTTGGCAGCCGCTGGATTCTACTATTTAAAAACAAGAGATGAAGTGAAATGTGCCTTTTGTCCCATCATCATAGACCAATGGCAGGAGGGCGATGAACCCATGCAGGAACATCAGCGCTGGTCACCCACCTGCCCCTACCTGTGCAGAATGAAAGTGGGAAATATACCCTGCCATTCAAGCTATCCCTCACTTGTGTCTCTGGGTGATGAAAAAAAAACAAGTTACGATACATGTGGGCCGTATGGTATCCATGGTGCTTCGGTGAGCAGCTCACCATCAAAAACGCCTAGTTTAGAGACATTGGGACATCATCGGTGTTATGGACGTTACAAACACAAGAGACTATATTGTTGTATCAGTTGCTATCGTCCTTATCCTAAAATGAGAAAAGCCTGTAAGACGTGTTATGATAATAAAATTATGTAATTCTTAAATTCTTATTTTTGCATGTCCCCTGTCCTACCCTAACCTTAATTTGAAACTAGCATGGCAGGTAAGTCCATGTCATGATCACACGTGATCGTCAGTCAGTCGTCAGTTGAACTTGGTCCAGGCAAGCGTCAACATGTTGCGCACACTCATTGTGGATTGCCAAGGGTTTAAAATTGGTGACAACAAATTTATATTTAAACAAGTGGCCATGATCGATTGTACCACGTTTTGGATATCGCAAGCTACGCATTTGCTATTTAAACCACCCCATGCTTTTGATTTGTTGTGTGAAAAAGACCGTAAACAAACCCAGTGGATTGAAAATCATAGGCAACTAGACCGGAATCAGGGAACCATTTCCTATAAATATTTGGACGTGGTCATGAAAGCACACTTGTCCTCGGCCAATGTGGTATTTGTGAAAGGTAATGAAAAACGTCAATGGTTGCAACCATTTTTGGCGTCTTACTGCCAATGTATCGACCTCATGGAGTTGGGCTGCCCCTCCCTGCAAACGTTCATGGATACTTGTTCCTGTGGCAATATTACCCATACAGCCCTATCGCATGCGTGGCATCTCTTTCATTGGTTAACCACTCATGCCTGCTGGGAGTTGTTGAACAAAATTATAACTCAAGATTTACCTGTGAATGACGTCAGTGAGATTTCTACAAGCGACGTGTAAACATCTACAGCACGTGATACCATGGAGAAAGGCAATGCTACGGACAAAGCCATCGGCAAGTTCTTTGTGTGCAAAAAGAAACTAGACAGTTTTACCAAAGAGGAACTCTTGGCGCTGCCCAAGTCGTTCATTTATTATGTGGCCGCCAATGCAGTGAAAGAAATCTGGCAACATGTACCAAAATCATGGACTCAAGACCCTGTGTTGAGTGAATTGCAACCCTGTACGGATTACGATCACCATAAGCAAGTGGCCATGGCAAAAGTACCGTCTATGCGTCAGTGTGCGACTTGCCAGCTAGTGAAACTGTATCACGGTCATAAAAGTCCATGTAAAGACTTTGTTGAATCATTCCACGAGTGTCATAGCGAGAAAAAGCAACAACAACAACAAACACAAACATCGTCCACAGAGGAGGAGGAAGACCAAACCTTTTTACCATCAATGGAAAAGGATATGCCAGACCTGTACTGGCAATGGCGTCATTGACAAAGTGATTCAATACTTACCTTTCGAAATCCATCTTCCAGGTTATCGTTTTTGCGTCCCTGGAACTCGTCTCGAAAAACGTTTACAACGTGGTGATGTACCCATTAATCTTTTGGATCAAGCATGCAAGGAACATGACCTTTCTTATCGCCATAGTCATCCTGGTTTAAGACATGTGGCAGATAAATTGTTATTGAAGAAAGCTAAACAACGTTTCACATCCAGTGATGCCTCACTGGGTGAAAGGATGGCAGCCCTGATTGTCATGAGTGCTATGAAAGGAAAGTTGATGATGCATGGACATAAACATTGAGGAGTGAGGAATTGGGATGTGTTTGTATTCTATATTTCTCTTGTCAATTCACTATGACTATGAAATAAAAACAAAGGTTTGCCAGAGCACGATGTTTGGTGTTTTTATTATTTTTAAAAATTATGATGTTGATGGCTGATTTCTCATTTTCATATTTCACACATTGTCATTTTGCCGATTTGCAATTTACAGTTTTTGAAAACGTTCGTTTTAAGTTTTGCGTTTTGATGATATGGATTTTGCAGTTTGTTGATGACACTTTTTAAACAATGTCCGTTTGAAGTTTTTTGAATTTTCATATTTCACACATGGCCATTTCAGTTTTTAAAAATGTCCGTTTTAAGTTTTGCTGTTTTTGGTGATATGGAAACATAGATTTTCCATTTTGCTGTTTTCACATTTTTCCATTTGGTGTATGTCGAAAGTTGAGATTTGATAATGATGTTGATGCAAGTGCTTGACCTTGATAATACTGCAATGTGCTGATGCGTGTTTGGAGAAACGTCGAGGTCTACGACTACTGCAGGTAAGACTGTTTTTACAAAAATAATGTCTTTTGACTGCCACATTTCAATGAAAAAACGAAACTATTGAAAACAAAATGAGTATATAAGTGACCATTTACCCCTCCCCACTCACCCACCCTACCTCACCGTGTTTGCTCTGGTCAACCATACACACCAGCTTTCTCTCTCTACTCATACATTCACATCTGTCTTTGGGAACAAACACAACCACTTTATTTATTCCCAAAAGCACATTCTCGACATGCACACTCATCCCAAAAGAACTTTTTTAGTTTACCATTTTACCATTTCAAAAAAAAAGAAAAAAAAGCTACTAGAAATCTTACTTATTTCATATTTACAAAAAAACTCAACTTTGTACAGCGTTAAAATAATCACACTATTAACCAATCAAAAAAATTTAAAAAAATAAGTTTGCATAGAACTTTTCAAAGAGCAAATGGTCCAAGTGGTTTGCCACTATTTACAAAATCTACTATTTACAATGACAGAAACCAATATTTACAAAATACTAAATCTACAAGTTACATAAAGCTATGTCCCATAAACGATTATACAGTGAAATCACACCTCCTCCTCCTTGCGATCATAACCCCAGGGCAGGCTAGTGAGCAGGTCATCAGCCCACACACGCTTGTTATCCATGGAGGCGAGGGTGCTTTTTCTCTGTTCCACAAGATACAAATGATGGTTGCTGGATTGTATTCTGCACTGTGTATGAGACATAGCTTTGCCAGTGCGTAAAACCGCTAGGTAATCGTCTACACGTAGCGATTTTACCACTGCTCTACCTACACCTTTTGCTCTTTTGGCTTCCTTACTGTCGAGTGTGCGATAAGCATACATTTTTGAAGCCAAACCTACGAATTCCGTCATAATGGAATCACCGCATTCATCTTTTAAAACGCCCATTTTCTTCTTGTTTCTTATGGGCAGCTGAAACACGTTGTCAGCGCTATAGCAAGAGGTGTCGAACCAGTCACTATGTTGCCTCATGACGTCATAGGGGTTGCAGTGGCGAATGTGGTAAATGAATGAGTCCGTATCCATATACAAAAGAGAAACGTCCTCAAAATGGCGTTTGGCAAACTCATAGTGAAATCGATTCATGACCGATTTAGAAAATTCTAAAATGACTTGACCCAAGTAAATGGGTTTATCCATGGTCACGCTGGTCTTACTCAATTCAATAGTAGCCAAATCCTCATCGATAATTTTGATCGATTTGAAATTTGGCTTGGCAATGTACCGCCGGGCACCCCACCGCCCCTCCCAGACATTCACCAATTTAATGTCACGGTATTTGCGGACATTCTCCATAGACTTGCCATAGATGCAGTTGTTCATTAATTTAAAAAAGTTAATTTCAAACTGCTGTGTTGCCATTTGTCGGTGCTCTGTGTTGAGTCTCATGTATGGCTCAAGCCATGCTTTTTGAGCAAAAGAAATACCCCTGTGGATTTTCTTTAACACCAAGCCTTGGGCGAGGCATTGCACCAACATTTGGATATGTAGCACATATCGATTTTTGTTGTAAAGTGTGCCCATGAGTTTTTCAATTTTCACTTTACTGTCAGGGGGGACCATTTGCTCAAGGCAGAATGGGAAATCGGCATGTTCATCATACAAGGATGAGGGATATTCAATATCCACTTCTAGCACATATCCACGGCCTGTTTCTTGGCTAGCCTTGATCACATCAAATTCTAACACTTGTTTGTCTGTCAGCCAAGCAAACTTCCCATAGGGCAAAGGCTGACTCATGGCGTAACCGTACAAATTATTCACGTCATAGTACATTAAGTACGATTCTGGTTTGTCTGGTGAATAATCAGGCATGTAGACATTGTTCGCTTCAGCATGGCGTTGGTTAAGTGACACAAAGCCGCCACGAATGCCCTTTTCAAAAAATAGAACCATGTCTACGTCAGTGAGTAAATCCAATTCCACTTGAGTGTATTTCAAAGCGGCATCAAACGAGAGCCCAGGACTCGTATAATAGTGAGCTGGGTCAAGACCGTAAATGTGTTGACACAACTCACGGAATTTTTCAAACACATCAGTGAGCAGCAATACATCCAGTTTTAGGTAATGCAAAGCATATTCACTTAGCGTGTTCATGCCAAACACTCGCCAAACTTGACATGCATGTGCATAGTCTTCATCGGAAACGGTACTGCGTGTTAGTTTCGAGTAAAATTTCTCTTGTGCTGGGAGTTTTCTTTGCTTTAACACGTCCCAGCTGTTGCAGAAATCATACGGGAATATACCTTTCCGAATGCACAATTGAAATTGCTCAGGATCATTAAAATGCATTCTAGTATTTTTTAATTCCTCCTCATTCAAGCCATTCACAAGGCTGTCTAGCGAGGATGCCATTAACTTGAAGGAATCCAAAAATCGAATGCTAAAGTCGCTCAATCTCCATGTCAGGGCTGTAAAACGCTCATGGTTTTGGGGGATAATGGTAAACGAGCCCTTGTTGACATGGCCCAATTCACGAATCAAAAACTGAATGTCATAATTCGCCAGATTGTGGAAAAAGACACTGATGAAACGAGGAGCTGGAAAGTTCAAATTGCATTTACTATGCGCAGCTACACGAAACTCCCCCGTAAAATGCGAGTGGTCTCTGACTTTTTCCTCTCCACTTAAAATAGGCTTTTCGCAAATATGGCATGTCATGGCATGCTCATACTGCTGCTGCTGTTCTGGAGATAGGCTCATGGGTACTGGGTGGTCCAGTAATTCCTGTACATGGTCGGCCAACTTGACAAGTTCATCCAAGAACCATTTGGCACAATCTGGTCCCTCGAGGTATTTGTAAATGGATTGTGTGGGGTCATAAGCACACACCACATTAAATCCTATGGCAAAAGGTTCATGTTTTTGAATGGGTGTGGTTGAGCTGATGGTGGGATCTGGTTCACATCCCGCCATGGGTGTAGTGAGAGCTTCGAAATCTGCATACACCACATAGGGGACAGTGTCACGCTTGTGAATGTCCTTAAACTTTAACACAGCCTTGTCCCCTTGTGGCAATATCAATCTCACCGCTTCCTGAGTAACACAATCTACCCTATGACGTCCCAAAAGCGTAGGGGTTTTAAAATATTGCAAGCAACGGTCACAAATATGTTTTGGACGCTTGTCCTTTGACATTTGACTGCTTAGCAATCTACTTAAGCTTTTAATGAGGCAATAGTGATTCACTTCTCCTACAGATAAATATAAAAGATGAATGTGATGTCGTTTCGGTTCTTTTGTGGCATAAAGAGGACCCACAATCTCATCACCATCAAGGCCATACACCATGAACGAAAAGTCCTGGTTGTCTTGTTCAAACCTATGGATCTCGGTTAAGTCCATAGGGAACGATACTCGAGTTAAATTTAAAGTTTGTTTCAATTCATCAAACTTGGCCTTGTACTTTCCCGGCCGACAACTGACACGTTGTACCGGCTGCAAATACGCAGCCACAGACCACAGAAAGCAATCATTGTCACGATTCTTTATATTGACCACAGCCTTTTTCGAAGCTATTGCTGGCGGTGTTTCAATATAGCTAGACCCTGCATTCAACGGATTGAATTGACAAATGTTGATTTGTAGATGATGAATTTTGTCTAAGGCTAGACCACTCGGTCCTTGTTGCAGTTTATCAAATTTTGATAGCAAGGCATTCACCACGTGGGTTTCATACCACTGTTCCAAATTATGGGCTATGAATAGCTCTTGCATTTTACTACAAATATAAAATGTGTCTTTATGCTCTACATCCTTCTTTTTATATACGAAATCGCACACCAGTTCTGTATTCACCTTTAAAGCCGTATGCAACCTTTGCGCTGTACAAATTTCAATTTTAAAAATTTCAAAACAAGATTCTAAAAATTCTTTGGGAATCAAACTTTTTCTAACATTGACCACGCGGCCAGAGCACACACGCGATTTGAAACAAGACTCAAGGGGCTCCCAAGTTAACGTATCCGCAGCAGTAAAAGACATTATTTTGAAATAACACTCTCACCTGAGTTTTCAACTGTAGACTGCTTGACAATGGTTTTACTCTAAAGCCACTTGGTTTTCAACTGTATTTGTTATAGCAGTGAACCCTTTTGTTTCCAAATATCTAAAAAGAAATAAAATAAACCACCATAAGTATATCCATTCCATATAGTTTATGCCTTTCATAAACAAATCAAAATCAAACAGGTTATATATTAAAAAGAAACAAATCTCACCTTGACGTGTAATGCTTTGCTATATTCCCGTCTCGTGGGCTAGTGTGGAAATGGTTTCCTTCTCTAACTGTCTTTCTCTCTTTCTTTAATATATTTCCCACAGACACACGACAGGTAGGCTATACACGTTATCTGCAAACAAATAAATAAAATCATTAATTACCTAATTAATAAATAATTGCATGTATTTATATATAAATCAATAAATGTATAAATGAATAAATATATACCTACCTCACAACAAGAATAAGTATTTTTCACCAACACCAAAACTGTTAAACAAGGCCAAGTGTTTCACACAACGCTGTAGCGTGTTCAAAAGTAGTCACCTAAGTGCGAGTGGAAATGTCAGCGACGTGTCTTTATATATCACATTGCATGTATAATCTTTTTTCCCACGCTTTGACATTCTGTTATCATGCACGTGGACAGCTAACGTCCAAGGCAGATCAAATTTCACGTCAACTTGCATTTTGTCACGTACGAAGCAAGACAGGCTGTAACTTGTTAACAGTTATCGCGCACGTGGACAGCTAACACCCAAGCGAACACCTGTGGAAGATCAAATTTCACATGAACTTGCATTTTGTCACGTACGAAGCAAAACAGGATGTCACTGGTTTAGCCTACATGTGGTTTCACACATGTGTGTGCATGCCTTTCACATTCCCCTGCCACCACGATGGTCAGATTATTTCACCTTCAAGCGTCTTGGTCATTTTTTCCATTGCACTTGTTGTCAAGTCAGATCAATGCCTTCCAATAAGCTCAAATGACCTTCACCTCCTCGGCAAGTTTGTTTTCTGTACTCGCTTCGACCAACATAGAACCAAGTTTTCATCACCGTTTACACGTCAAAGGTAAAATATCAGGAAAACGCACGCTCGCTCTGTCATACACCGACCCGCTGAAATAGCGATTATTCTATTAAGCATGGTCATTGTGGTTAGCGACAGGTTCGTTGAAACACACACACCCAGCCGTATCGTCTCTCTCAACCACCACGCTTCATGAACATTATAAACAGGTAACGGTAAAGAATTTTTTTTTCAACATGTATGGCGTTAGGCCCTTTGTGAATTATTTTTTTGGAAAAAATATCTACCACATTTGAAAGGGGGCGTTAGCCCGAGTCCTAGAACACCTCGTACACATCTATAGCGTTATTGGTTTGTGAGATATCGGCAAAATCACAAAAAACACGTGTTTACCCCAAAATCGCGTTTCCCAAATTTTTTTAAAAATATAACGAGTGGTCCATAGCAGAGAGGACGTCACCCCGAGTCCTTGGACCCGTCGTACACGCCTCTAGCATGATTGGTTTGCGAAATATAGCAAAAAGTTTAAAGTCACGGTTTTACCCTAAAAAACCGTGTTTCCAGATTTTCACCTTTTCGACACCTACATTCCCGTAAAGAGCACGACGAGACGAAAAAAACGAATCCAAGCACGCCCTCCTAGCATGGCTCCTTCCATTCCAAGGTCGCAGGGGCTCACCACTTGCTTTTGTAAGCAGCTCTATCCCCATCCCACTACTTACAAAACACAAATTTTTGCTCTAGCGACTTGAAATTTATTTTGAGAGTAGAGGGCATAGGGACCTTTCATTTATGTCAAACAATTTTTTTGTAGAGTTCCTAGTTTCCAAAATATAGGATTTTCAAAATTCGAGTGTTTTCAAAAAAATATATAAAAAAGTTTTATTACAAAAAATAAAGGTCATAAAGACCATTCGTTTGAGCCATGGCACAACGTTCTACCATGTTTGGTTTTCAAACTATTACCTAGTTTCGAAAACGAAAATTTTCAAAAAAATTCAAAAATATAACGAGTGGTCCATAGCAAAGAGGACGTCAGCCCGAGTCCAACGACACCTCATTTGTCAAAATCGGACCATGCGTTCGAGAGATATCAGCAATGTTCCCAGGAAAGTAGGCTGTGCGTTAGAAACCGCCTTACCCCCCTTTGTGTAAGGGGGGTCCATATTGATCCATATTTGCTCTCACATTAAACTATTATTCTTATTACCAAGTTGACTTTACTAGAGCTTAGTCTATGCTTGACAGCAGACATGGAAGTATCAGGGACTAGGTATGGTAAGCCTTACACATACTATAAAGGATATTCATATATTGTGAAACGAACCAATAAAAATGGAACTGTTATTGGGCGTTGTTCAAAGCAACGTTCCAAACATTGTCGTGGTGACCTAAAAAGTAAAAATAGTGAGGTTTAAAGTGTCAGTGATCATCAATGTAGTGTACTGCATGAAACACAGTTGCCGTCGACAAAAAAATCAAGAAAACCATATTGCTACTCAAAATAATGGATTGTTTAATGAGCAACGTTTAACCCCTGTTCTAAAAGTTATGTTTAATCAATCTTCCACTTCGCAAGAGCTATCAACATCACAACCTATTCAAGAGGTAGTGTTGTTGTTGTCGTTTTAAATAGTGGAACAACTAGGTCATCTGCTCTTGATATGCAAGAGGATCAAAATGACTATATAGTAATAACAATAAGGTTTTTATGCCTATACAACCATTGCGGCTTCCCCAGTTTTCGAAAACAACAGTGAATGGACATTGCTATAAAATGATCTACAACAAGCCTTGTGTTTAAAACTATAACAGATTATTGTAAAGAGAGAAAGGCTTGTATTCAGTGTGCATTTACTGTCATAATCATGTATTCTCTGCAATGTTAAATATACTAACTTTGTATAAAATAAAACAGTATTGTCACATCATTTTGCATTTATTTACAAACTTTACATACATTTCTTGTTTTTTTTTTTGATTCATCATAATATTTTTAAAGACAACACTAAACACTAAAACATTACTATTCTATACACATATTTTCTTTCTTTTTCAGTCCATTGTCATTACTTATATTTTCCATTATTATTTCACATTTGTTTTCTTATTTAATTAAAACGAACCATGAACCTATTGTTTTTAAAACCTTCATAAATTAAGTGTACAGGTTGCACAGCATTATTGACTCTCCGACATATTATTAAACCGTATAAGCAGAAATGTCTCAAAGTTTTCACATACACAAAGTACACGATCACCATATCCTGTTTTCAATTTCCGAATCTTGATAATGCGGAATGGAATATGCGTTGGCAATTCGCTGAGCTTCTTTGTCTCTAAGCCACATGATTGTCCCACAGCATTCAAAACATTCATTGTAGTAGTCTAAAAACAAAAGCATATCTATTACACTCTAAAACAGCTTTAATAATATTGTGCAATTAGGGATTTTGCACTATGCATGGCGAATAAATTATACTAGTTATGCAAGAAATGCCCTAACTGTAGCAGATACTACTTTTCTGCATATAGCACAAGTGTTAAGTTCTAATGCACACTTGACACATGCTATCATGTGTCCACAAGGCAAAAATACAATACCTAGTTCATCTTGATAACAAATTTTACATAATTGTTGGTCACACTTTTGTATCTGTTCGTAAGACAAGTCTTTTCTTTCAGCCTCATGTATTTGCTCCGCGTGTTCTAACTCTAAAGGCACTTTTATGTCTTGTGCTAAAATCACGTTTTCTTTACGAATAGTGTTCACAAATTCCTGACCTTTAAGCAACACCATGTATTTACAGATTGGTAACCAACGAGCGTGTTGCACAAAAGGGTCATTAGTCATTTGCCAATCCTTTAAAGCAAATCCACAATAAAAACATATTGTTTTATCCCCTTCACCAGTATAAAAAAAATCCAGCTTCACTTGGCTGTTTGGTAAGGTGTTTTAATATTAATGGCCAAACATTTTTATAAGATTCTAAACGTTTTTCAACAGAGCTGTACTCTGAGTGTGCTAGTGCTTTAGTCTTGCAAACTCCCAATTTTTCAAAATAACATGCCAATTCAACACTGTCTATGGCATATGGACCACATATATCGACACTACCGTTGGCTGCTAATACATCATTAATATTATTATTTATTTGTGATTCAGCAACGTAAGTAGCGGCCAATGGCCTTGTGGTTCGGTAAAATGGATACACTGGTAGGTTACCCACTTGTTTTCCAAGCATGTAAGGACAACAAGGAGACCATCGCAAATGGTCTCTACAGGGATCATCCCCTTCTTCCCAATGTGAAAGTTCAATACTACAAAACACACAGCGCACCACATCTTCTCGGTTCAAGTAAAAAACGGCTTTTGCAAGTTTATGTGTTGACAAAAAGCCTACAGGCCAGGATTCAAATGTTAACCAACGATCATGTTCTGATTTTAAATTTAACCCACATGGTAAACCAACTTGCTCACTTGTTGTATATGGTATTAACGCCATGTGTTATAATAAAACTTTTTCTTATTGTAAGTTATTAACGTTGCACAAGAGCACAGAGTACTTTCAAGCATAATGTATGCCTTTTTCACTGTCTGTTCACTACGTTAATGGCGCATGACCACACCTAAAAACAAACAAAATAACCCATCACTCAATCAATCAATCAATACTTGTAAATAAAACGTTAGCGTTAATTTGCATTAAATAAAAAACACCATCAAAAATATTTTTAAAAAAACTGTCTGTCTGCACTAACAGTAACCCATGTACTTTTTTTTATAAAGCTACAGTCATTTACATCCCCCTTTAACCAATATACAAACAAAAATCAATGAATGCCAAGTCATTTTGTTCAGATTATCATGTTCAAACCTGTGGATATTCGTTGAGTCCATAGGGAACCACCCATAAATTAAATTTAAATTTTTGTTTTTAGAAAATCCAACATGGCCTTGTACTTTTCCCGGTCAAGAACCAATATGGTCTTATACCGTTTGCCAATACACAGTCATTAATCAACAAAGCAATCATCGTCCCAGTCATGTTCATGTAATGAATATTTTTTTGTCTATGGATTTTGATTAGTGGTAAAATGGAATAGCATTTTTATGTTAGACTTACCTGAGTTTTCAATAGTTGACTGCCTGGAAACAATGGTTGCACTCTACTGCGTCTCAGGTTTTCAGCAACTGCTACGGCGATAAGGCTTTTCTTTCCAAGTTTCTAAAAATAAATAAAATAAACCGCTATAAATACCTAAATTCAGGTTAATAAATGCATTTCATTAAAAAAATATCAAACAAAAATGAAACAAGTTAGAAAAAAAACACCTTGACTTGTAATGGTTTATTGCTGTTTTCTTCTAGTGAACTCAAAAGTGCAATGGTCTCTCTCTCAGACATGACAGCTATACCGGTTATCTGCAAACAAATAAATAAAAAATCATGAATTACCTTATCAATAACTATAAATTTAAGGTTCATTAGCATGATATCATTAAAATAATTATTCATATGTACTTACCAAAAACAAAAGGATTTTATTCCAAAGTTCAGTTCAGAGCTCTACTCTATACGTCCGTTTGCTAAAATGGCAAGTGCATGACTAACACAATCGTTATCAGTCTGCTTAGCAACAGAGAGAGTTGCATTTTCTCAGCGTTTTGACCTTGAACTATGTTCTGTCTCGCACGTGTTCCCACGCCTCTCCACATTCCTTAAGCTTTATAAAATTTGTGTACCTTATACTAGTTTCATGTCTTTAATAAAGAACCAAAATGGCTGCCTCTTATACATCGCTAGTACGACTGTCTAGGAACCAACATGGCGGTCTCTGTTTAAACGCCCAAACCTGCTAGCCTCTACCAAGTCTGTTTAAACGACAGACCTGCTAGCCTCTACCAGCCAAGTAACCTGACCCTTTACTTCCTACCCACGTAGACATTCTTGTGTTATCAGCAGTCGCTCTGACAAGGTCTGGCCAGGTCGTGTATTCAGTCTCCAGCGAGCAGGACTCAGTGTCTTATTATTATTATTATTATTATTATTATTATTATTAAACATTTTACTGTAATAATAATAATAATAATAATAATAATAATCATTAGCAAGCGGCCATCCTCAATACATGACCATGTTAACCACATACCTTCACCACGTCCAAGAACCACTTGGTCATATCCTACAACTGTCTGCTGTGTCAGAGAGCGGTCTCGCTCATCACCGTTGACTAAAACGTTAAAGATCCCCTTTAGGGTTAAAAAACCTAGCACACATTTTCAAATATTTGCCTCCATCCGTCATAGGAAATATCACAAAACCAACCGTCATAAGCTGCCCCACCATTCCGCCAAAATAGCAATTCATTTCTTCTGGGCATGGTCACTGTGCTCAACAACAGGCTCGTTGAGACACATAACAACAGTACCGGCTCTCTCAACGACCACTCTTAATTACAATTTAAACAGATTTAAAAAATAGGGCGTTAGGCCCTTTTGACAAAAATCAAATAATCTATTCAAAAACAGGGCTTCATCCCCAAGTGCTAGAACCCCTCTACAAGTCCGTAACCTTCTTAGTTCGCAAAATATTAACAAAAGTGCACTTAGGCCCTTTTGACAAAAATCAAAACTACATTAAAAAACGGGGCGCCATCCCAAATCCAACGACCCCTCATACAAGTCCGTAGCCTTTTTAGTTCGCAAAATATTAACAAAAGTGCACTTAGGCCCTTTTGACAAAAATCAAAACTGCATTCAAAAACGGGGCGTTATCTCAAATCCAACGACCCCTCATACAAGTCCGTAGCCTTCTTAGTTCTCGAAATATTAACAACAGTGCACTTAGACCCTTTTGACAAAAATCAAAACTACATTAAAAAACGGGGCGTTATCCCAAATCCAACGACCCCTCATACAAGTCCGTAGCCTTTTTAGTTCGCAAAATATTAACAAAAGTGCACTTAGGCCCTTTTGACAAAAATCAAAACTACATTAAAAAACGGGGCGTTAACCCAAATCCAACGACCCCTCATACGCGTCGGTAACCTTCTTAGTTTGCAAGATATTAAAAAGCACATGACCTATTAGTTTTCAATCTTTTGGTTAAATTTAAAAAAATACCTCATCCATAAATAATTATTTACAAAATCCTCAAGTGCGCATGCGTAAAAAAACAAAAACAAAAATGTTGATTCATAACGGCATCCAGCAAAACGCATGCGCTTTTTGAGCAACAACGTTTAAGTTCATTTTAGCAGCTCACCTTATACATGTCACATTTGAAATGAGACTTTCACTAAAAAATACAATTTCACCCCCTAGTAGAGGTAGGTTTTATTTTGGGGTTGAAATAAGTTGTCCATTGGAAAGAGGGCGTCACTCCGAGTCCAACGATATGTCGCATGTCAAAATCGGACCATGGGTTCGAGTGATATCTACTTTGCCCCTGAATGTATTGCGGGTTAGTATGTGACGTCACCAGGAAAGTAGGCTGTGGGTTTAAATCGGAACTACTCCCCTACTTGTTGCAGCAGACAAATTCCCGCGAAGGAAGAAAAATTAGGTGTTGATTAGCTGTTCATAAGGAAAATTCCTTGGTTAGAAAAAGTATTCCCATATGTGAGTGGAAAATACTAGAAGGTTTAACTTGTAGATGAATTGTTTGGCGTGGAACATTCCGGAACAATCATAACTGTTGAAATGGGGAAAAAGTCCAGCGGTGGAACGAGCTAAGTTTTCTACAGACAGTGGGAAATTTAACGATGTCCCATGTTGTGAGAAATTATCTCAGTTAATATGCATAAGAAATGCTGCTTCATTTTAAGATTAGCTTAGATAGACAAAGCCCAACATCGAAAATCCCGCGAAGATGGTCATTGCCCCACATTTAGCAATTTCACACTGTCTGTAAAATGATGGTTAAAAAGTATGTTGCTATTTAAAAGCAATTAAAATGAGTTGAAGAACGTTGAAGTAGTACTTAGCTAATTTCTGATGAACGGCGATTCTCTTGTTGACCGTTAGTTAAGATCTGGACATGGCGTCCGATTTAAAAGTTTGTCTCTCGAGGAGAGGAGACGAGCTTTGGTAAGCTCCGACTGGAAGTCTTGACGACTGTAGCACAAGTGAGGCCAGCTCAACGAAGCGTGGAGGGACCGGGTAAGGAAAAAGAGTGGGGGTAGGAGACAAAGGAATATACATAAGAATAACCAACATTATAAAAATTAAGGATCTTGATGAAATGGTCTTCAAAGAGTTGATAGCAGGCGTCACTAGCGAAGCCTGGTGGATGAAAAAGTAGACGAAGTCCTCTTGATCACGGAGATGATAGCGGGCGATAGCGACAAGATCTGGTGGCTAGATTGGTAAGGAAGTCCTCTTGTACATGGAAAAATTTAGGAACTTCAGAGATTCGCAGCTAGATGACGCTAGGTGGGTCATGGAAGATATATATCTAGAACAGACTCACAGGTAATATAAGCAAAGTACACCAACAAAGAGAAACCAGGAGATCACTGTTGGTGTTTGCGAAAAAAGGAAGGAATGAAATAAAGCAAAGAGCAGCAAAAGCTCACTCTGTCTTACCGTGTATTCCAAAGAATACACCAAAGGGTAAACGTATGAAGTTGGTGCCTTTTTAATGATCTTCGCATCTTCTCTGCTATTGGGTACACCTTCTTCTGAAAGGGCGAGTCGTACTACGAGGTCGTACTTAAAGTACGTATTTCGCCTGGAGTTGTATCAAAAATGTCCTGATATTCCTGTAAGATGGCTTCGAGCCTTTCATTAACTACACCTGTATTGTTTTCAACGTCTGCATCTTCGTCTTTCATGCAGTTGATTTCCATCACATCAACCAAGTCCACAGCTTGCCACGGTGGGTGAGTGGATAGCGTGTCGGTCTACTAACCCCAAGATTGCAGTTTCGCTCCTGGCTGTGGTAAGTGATTTTTTGAAAGGCGACAAAAATACGACACGCATGTCATACAATGTTGGCATGTTAAAGAACCCATTTGAATGCAGTAGGCCGTGTTCAAAATGGCAAAATTAATCTCGGTATTTTCCGCCAACACAAAGTTCCCCATTTCTCTACCAGAAAGCACTATAGTGTTCAAGGAGCTTAGATATCTAACCTCCTTGACTTTCATAGCGATTCAAGGAACAACGAAATTCGACATGCAAGCTACCCTCTGGGTGTCAAATTACAGAGCTTGCACCCGGCACCCTAGGCCATACGATATTATTATTATTATAATTATTATTATTATTATTATTAACCAAGTCCACGGGGTTAACGTCTACATTCCCACTGGGATCGTCCCCTCCAGTATTCATACAAATGGACTCATGCTGTCTGAACCTAATGGTGTTTTGACCCATGTCAACAACGCCGTCGTATTTCCGCCTAAAATCGGCCCCTAAAATAGCTTCACCTCTTAAGTCCTTTAAGACCAGAAATTGGTGCTGATAAATATGGCCATTGATTTCCAAGTTACATGAAATCTGCACCTTTCATTTGACAGTGCGATCAGGTATAATCCCTCGAACCTTGATCGTTGAAACAGGTAGTTCTGTCAATTGGGAAAGTGCCTTTAGTGCGGCGTACAAGTCAGCAGATAGCACGCTAATCATGATGCCGGCATCCACCAATAAAGTTACAGGATGATTGTTAATTTTTGCCGAAATCATAGGAAGTAGGATAACGTCAGTCGTGGTTCGTCGTTCGTTAAGAAGATCACTAGCCATAGGCTCCCAGAGCAGTATAGTCGCACTGACTCTGGAGTCTATCTCCCCAGTCTTCAATTGCGATTTGAAGATGTATTTTCCTTTTTGGAGGTATTGGGTTTATTACCCTCAGGCTCCTCCTCTGGAATTTCAAGAACGTCCCCCGGCGAAGCTACATCCTGCTCTTGATTTCGGATGCGGTGGCATTTGCAGCCATGAGAGTGCGCTGCACATCCGCTGGATATTGCCGTATGATCCTCTGAATTAGATCAGGCTCGGCTAAAGGGGGCTGTAACCATCTCAAGCGTGATAATTGAGTGGCAAAATAATTTGCATACCGCGTCGGCTGATTGGTGCTGTACCACTTGGTATACATCTCCGTGCGGATGCTCTGTTGCTCATCAGAACTCCAGTCGGTGCGCAGCAATGCATCCCTGAAATCCTGGAATCCCGTAAAAGCATACTTAAAGGCCCTAAACCACGTACTGGCTTGCCCCGTCAATAAGCGCTCGATTACACGTAGATCTCTTTCCGGAGTCACCATCGTGTCTCTCAGGTACGACTCTACATTTTGTAAAAATTCCAGTGGTGTTATACTGCTCCCAGTTCCTGAAAACTGTGCAGGTTGTTCTTCACGCTGTCGGATTATCATGACGTTACTTCCTGGTCCGTAATTTCTGTTCGGTGTAAAAATTGGTGCATCATTTTTTAATCTGACAGGTTGTTCCATCCGTGATTGACTACTCGTGGTAGAGCTATTTTGCACCTCTGCAGGTGTAAACTGCATCGTGTTCGTCACTTTCATAGGTGAGCTTTTGGGTAGGGCTTCGATCTTGGCTGCTCTAATTCTGCGATATCAGGAGTGTTCAATGGATCTGATTGTCGGGCGAGGTTATCCATCTGCTCCTGCAGACGGTGAATTTCGCCTCGCAAGGTAGTGTTTATTTTGCGGACTGGGAGTCTGACATAACTGCTTAATTGCAAGCGTTCGGTTATCGCTACCTCTTCCAGTCGATGACGTAAAAAGTCGACATAGTCCTGGACGTCTTTGACTACGGCGTTTATCTCCGTCCGCTGGTCAGCTATTTCGCCGCGAAGTACCGCAACATCAATGGCTGATTCATCCTTCTGTATTTGTACAGTTGCTTGAAGTCCCTCGACGGTACTCGTCAGCACCGCCACTGTTGTCGAGTGAGTTGTCAACTCCCCTCTTAATTCCGCTACATCGCCGGATACGGTCTGGACGTTGGCGTCAATTTGAGCTAACCATTCCTGTACCTCAGTTCGATTGGTAGCTAAGTCCTCAGACAGTACGCTTAGCCTATCATTTGCATCTTGGTGTTGACGAATCATGTCCACCCTGACTGCGGCTAAGCCAGCTATCAAGTTAGTATTGGCCTCAGCCCTATTGGTTTCTATATCTTCACGCACTTGCGTGAGATCTAGCCTAAGTTGTGTCAACGTGTTAGTGTTAGCCTCCACATCGCGCCTAACACCTACCAATGTGACAGTATTGGCACCTACATTTTCGCGAATGCGCTCCATGTCATCTCGGATCTCTTGTAATGTCGTAGTGTTTGCTAACAAGTTTGCGTTAGTGTTATTAAGGGCTTCTGCATTATTGCCAAGTTCACCCCTAACAGCAATCAACGTAACATTTGTGGCCTCAATGTCGTTCCTAACCACATTAAGGCAGGGACCCGTAACTTATCCTAACGGGTAACGTAACGAAACTCGAGGTGTAACAGTATCATTCGGTTACATGGTTTCGTTCGGTACTGTAATAACGTTATAGTCTCTTCGTTACATGAGCACGGTACAAATTGGAACTCTATTCCCATACGGTACACGGTGGAGTGACGTTACTCATTTCGTTCCATGCACCATTCGGTACAGTTATAACGTTACTGCCACTTCGGTACATGGGCACGGTACAGATTGGAACCCTACTGCCATGCGATACACGGTGGAGTAACGTTACTCATTTCTTTCCGCGCACCATTCGGTACAGATGTAACATTACGACCTCTGCCTTGCATCGATACGTTACAGAATGTAACTCTAGGTTTGTACCGGAGTAACGCTCCTTTCTCTTACACGCAAGTGTAAGTACATGAACGCTGTTGTTATTTCGTGATATTATTGAAGTTTGGATGGAAGCCTTGTGTAGGCAAATTGAAGGGAACGTTAAAACCAGGGCTAGATAACTTAACCGTAACGGTAACGTAACGTAATTAGGCAATACACCGGAAAACTCCAGGATTGCATTTAGGTAAATGCGTTACAGAACGAATTACTTCGTTTAGACAAGAATACCGTATTTATCATATACTATCACAATAACGTTAATTCAGTAACCAAATTGAAGAACGCTTTTATTCCGGTCCCTACCAATAACGTTATTGGGCGGGTGGCTCGCCTAGTGAATAACTGAATAACGTTATTGGCATCATTTCGTTATTAGTTCAACCTGATGTTATTCGAAAGGCGGGTAAATGAATTTCCTCATAAAAACGTTATTCGCCTATTTTCGTTATTTGTCATACCCAATCTTTAAGGAACGAAATTGTAAGAGCTACCCACGATAACGTTGTTAAAAGGTCGGCTGAAATTGAGTTCTACAAATTAATGTTATTCCCATTTCTTGTTTATTAATAATCAAATCCAATCTTTATGGAAAAAAATTGTACATATTCCGTCAAGAACGTTATTAAGGAAACAGCTAGAACAGACGGCCATAACGTTATTGTTAGTAAATGTGAAGTAGAAGGAGCGACGTTGTGTTGGATTAGTCACATTATACAAAGAACGGTTAAGCCTATATGAAATATTTTAGCACATTGCAATAATAAAGGAGGTGTCTTTTCCCATGTGGTACTAATTATATTTTTGTGAACCAAAATTACCCTTGTTGAGAAGATAACGAACCACGGAGTCCCAATAGCCTCTAGAGAAATTTCATCATAAACGTATCGATATAACCTCTAGAAAACATACGAATTAAATTTGTAACAAATAGAAACGTCCTAAGTCCACCAGAAAAGTTTCTATTGATTTGTCTCGAATTTAAATCGGTACGTTCCACTTAACGTTTGTCTGTCTACCACGCAGTCCACCTGGTGGCGCAGTACCCCTGAGGTCCAGTCTCCCACTTATACTCTACTAACTTAAGGCCACGGCCGCCTCCTTCCCAATCCTAACTTTAATAACCGACACCACAATAACACAGGCTAGCAGAAATATTCATTATTTATTTATTTATTGCTTGCCACGGTGGGTGAGTGGTTAACGTGTCGGACTACAAACCCAAAGCTTGCAGGTTCGCTCCTGGCCGTGGTAAGTGATTTTTGAAAGGCGACAAAAATCACGACACGGATGTCATACGTTGTTGGCATGTTAAAGAACCCATTTGAATTCAGTGGGCCGTGTTCATAATGGCAACATTAATCTCGGGATTTTCCGCCAACACCAAATTCCTCCATTCTCTACTAGAAAGCGCTGTAGTGTCAAGGAGCTTAGATATCTAACCCCCTTAACTTTCATAGCGTTCCAAGGAACGTCGAAATTCGACATGCAAGCTGCCCTATGGGTGTCAAATAACAAAGCTTGCACCCGGCACCCGAGGCCATACGATATTATTATTATTATTATTATTATTATTATTATTATTATTATTATTATTATTATTATTATTGAAAATCCACAGCCTGCTTCCAGCCTCCGACCGGGTCAGGAATGGAATGAATGAAGCCCCCATCTAGCGGCGAGGATATGAACTGTGCCGGCTGCCGAGGCCTGACGCACTCCTCTGGGGCAATGATTAAATGAATGACAGATGAAATGAAATGATAGTGGAGAGTGTTGCTGGAATGAAATGTTGACAGGGAAAACCGGAGTACCCGGAGAAAAACCTGTCTGCCTCCGTTTTGTCCAGCACAGATCTCACATGGAGTGACCGGGATTTGAACCACGGACCCAGCGGTGAGAGGCCGGCGTGCTGCCGCCTAAGCCACGGAGGCTTTATTATTATTATTATTATTATTATTATTTATTTCTTCACACACCTTAGTGCATGGAGGTAAATGACCACAACGCCCAAGACGTTACAATGAAACAACAACAACAACAACAACATGTATACCATGTAGCACCATACACCATTTGTCCATCAATATTTCTATGTTCGGTGTCTCCTATTGCTGCTTATTGACATAGTTTTCGTGTGGCCTTCTAGAAGGCCGAGTTCGTCTATTTGACACCCGTGGATGAATTGATAGTCCAACCTTACGTGCCTCGATACTGTGCTATTCAGTACCCTCTCCTTATGGACATACCGCTTGTGATCTACCGCGAACATTCGCCATCACAGTATAGATGGTACAGATTGTAACGTTAAAGCTTGTATATAGCCACAATTCCGGTACAGGCATGAATAACGTTATTCGTTCTAATTGGCTCAGCTGAAAGAAAACAAAGATGGAGGAAAGTTGTGGATTGAGATTAATATTTGCAGTTAATTGGCATTATTAATGCAAGTTTGCATTTGGATGTCAAGCTCCAAGACACTGCTCGTAGAGGCGGTAAAGGTGGGATCATTCGCTGAGTCCGTGGGAAAAGCCTACCTGGAGGGTAAACTGACTTTAAAAAAAAGGAAAAAAAGAAACTAATAATTTTATATTTGTTGGTTCTTAAGTTTAGGGGCTGCGACAACGCGGTCATGTAGCCCCATAATTTTATATTACTCCTATTGTAATTCATCCCTCAAGTGTGTTAGATTTTTCGTACGATACAATTTGTATATTATATTGAAGACTGTTACGTAACTCAATATGTCCAGGATAGTTGAGAGAAAGAAAATAATGCACAACAAGAAATCAAAGTAGTTGTGTAAGCTCAGATTGGAAGTGGACGTGTGTCTTTTAGAATTTGTGTAATCCGGAATTATTTCAGAAATAAAATTTCACAAAGCCGCCTTCCGTGAACTGAGTGTGCAATGAAACTCCTCTTTTAAAGGGCCTGGATTCCATCCCCATCTATTCCAGCAAAGATGTTTCTAGCCTCACTGCTAAGAACTGTACACTAAGCCTAGTCAGTTAGATAGTTATTGAGGTTCAAAGGGGAGGAACTACGAGGTCATCGGCCCCAAACACTACACTAAGCCTCGTGAGGATATTTAATAAGAGGTAGGTTAGGTTCCCACCTAGCTATCCTGGAGGTGGAATGGCGCGGTTTCCTACTTCAAAGCCAGGCGAAAGCCCGGATGGTACCTAAGTGAAGGCCTCGGACATTTCCTTCCCAAACCTAGCCACAATTACAAATACGCATATTACCACAGCCAACACAATGTCACTGGTTCACACACTGATTCCACACACACCAAAGATGATGATAATAATAATAATAATTATTATAATGATAATGTTGTCGGTACGAATAACAACGAAATGAGCGTTGTCAATGCTGGGTTTTACGTAACGCTACAAGAGATGGTGTAGCGTTTTTTAATGCCCCATGTTGGTAGCGACAAATGTAACAGTTTGCTTAGCCCACACTGTTGGGTGATAAATGTAACTGTTTACCTTTGCCTAAGCTATGTTGTTTTAATGGGCGCCAAGACCTCAATGCAATGTTGAAATCTAAATTTGTATTTAACAACGTCTAGCTCTGGCAGAACACCTTCAAGACACTATTCACTCAGATCGTGGTATGATTTGATCATTAACCCAACAAACAATTGTATCAGGAGAAGGAATTGGTCTATATCTAATGCTACCTACTGAAAGCAAAGATTGCATTGTAAAAGAAATGAATTTATTATATAAAACCAGTATAGCAAAATTAATAATAATAATAAGTACAAAATTTAAATTGGAGCGTTGTGATTTGAATATTACCGATAGAAAATTACGTGAAAACGGAGTCTGATAAATTGATTTTACTCTTATTTCCAAGCTATGAAGTTACTGAAATATGAAATGTAAAACAAAGAAAAATGAGAGATTGCGTATTTCTGCGTCATTTGCGCTTACCATTGGAAATTGCCAAGGCATTTCCCTCGTACTTGCTGATGCTGTGAGCTTCCCACAGTCTCCTGGACGTCGTCATCTCCGTCGGAATTTGATGATATTCTGGTAGCTTAGATAATTCTATGGTCCATACCTCGGACCCAAACACTCGTACAACCGCACTGGTTAAGTTTTGCAAAAGTTAGTCTTCAACTCCACTGGACATCGGAGCGACACGCACTTGCAACCGTACTCCGCAAGTTCTACACAGATAGTCCTCGTTTCACGGCGCGTCGAACGATATATGCACACGTTGGCTCCTCCCACTCTTCAGCCGGCTTCAGCTTGCGTGGTCCTCACTGATTGGTTGACCCACCGCTAGTTCCCCTCCTCTGGTGTCTTTACACTCGGCGCGCGAGAGGGAGAAGTCGTTTTCCGTTCCAACAATTCGCCTTTTCTAGACCTTGCGACCCAAGATTGCGTCATGCTTCTCGACAAGATTAAGCGTGTACTTGAAATCCCAGTGAGTCACGTCTCTCGATATACCCTAACTGACGAAAACTCCGTAAAATTCCGTAATCAGATAATTTTCTATGATATCGTCGTTCGTAATAATTTGCTGGATAGCGTTTTCTAAGACATAGAAAACCTATCTGAATGCTAATAATTTTTATAAAATGCTCCGAAAATACCTTAATAATAATTATAATAAATTAATAATAATAATAAATTACCATGAAAAATTATCTTGGCTGAACAATTTGCCGCGTAAATAAATATAGAATGGCTTCCTACTGACTTATGCCAGTTGCATAAAATCCCTCGAAAAACACGTTACATATTCGCCTCGGATCATCGGATGATTTACCGTGACGACGGTCCATTATCCGATTATCCCAGACACGTTAATAAACCCCATCCAAAATACATATTACATAAATGAAATCACCCTAAATTACAGATATATACACTCATATTTTTTCTTCACGCACTTTGCGTCAAAGTTTGTTGTCACTATGGATCGCACTTTGCAACCAGTTCAATGTTTTACATAGGGAATAGTGTTCCACGGATATTTCCGCCTCTCAAATTTCTCTATGTTGGAGAAATAGACATAATTAATGTGTGAGCACTATGTATTTATGATGTCATATCACACGCATTGAAGGTGTTCTGATATATTTATATCACCATAGAACTTCCTAATTTCACTGGAGGTCCCCTCCTTATGGTGACATTTAATTCCACTTATCACTCAGCACACGATCACACTATTGTGGCAGCGCCTCGTGACCATAATACTTAATCTCTCTTTAAAGTAGATTAAATTAATATTGACTTCTGAAAAAAAAACAGTAAATGCGCATTACATACAACACCAAATATTTCTGTGCCGTAATCGCCCTGTCTTGTTAAGTTCCCGTTAACCATATTCTACTTAATACTAGCTCTCAACACAGACCATTTCTCCTCACACAAATAATACCATTGTACAGATTATCTTAAATTACACACTTACAAATCTTACATGGTGAGGCCGTAAACAGAAATCACGTGTGCTGATATGTATGAGTTTCATGAAGGACTGTCTCGCATTCTGATGGCCCATCTTTTATCTCGTGGACGCCTTAAGCTAACAAGCCCTATACAAGCGCTCCCCCATCTCTTGGAGATAAATGGGAACCCATCAGCGCTGCCAAAATGGCCTTGGTGCATCGAGACAATTTAGTGCTCAACAGCATCCGACAATCCCGTCATATTTCCCTGTACCTTAAAAACTCTCATTTACTTACATACTACCCCCCTGTGTGACTTCTGATACGCCTGCCTTAAGACCAGATCCTCCCACGCACCCAATACCACACTTACTCATTTGATAGGCTGGCTCGCCAGCTAAACATCCTCACTTTATGACACATACTTTCGGAGACTATGTATATTATACGTCCCGTATACTCTGTTTCCCTCACTATTCTCCAGCACATATGCTGTTTTGCCAATACGTTTGGAAACTATAAATGGGCCCTCGTAGAGATAAAAGAACTTGGACATGACTTTCTCTAGCTTATTTGACTGTTTCGGCACTCTAAGTAAGACTCTGTCTCCCGGCTCGAATAGGTCAAATTTAGTTTCTTTTTGTTGGCGAATTCTCTTTTGTGCTGACTTTGATAAATTCTGTTTCGCCAACTGGACAATGTAATCCATCCCCGGTTGCTTACCCTCATTTAATCCCAACACCCTCGCTAGTTCATTTTGTGGTCTTTTTCCGAAGTGAACTTCGTATGGCGTCAATTTCGTGCTCTCATGCTGGACAGAATTCAGCCAAGTCTCGACCTTGGGAAGATGTCCAACCCAGGCCGCATGCTTGTCATGCACTAGAGTCCGAAAAAGACGAGCCACTTCCCTTAATGGACGCTCTGCAGAATTACCCTGAGGGTACCTTACAGAGGAATGAACGTGTGTTATACCAGCTTCCTGCATACTGGTTCTCCATTTCTTTGCAGTAAACTGTGGTCCACTGTCAGATAGTATCCTGAGAGGAATGCCAAACTCAGGTACATACTTATTAATGATCAGACGGCTACACGCTAGTCCCGTGGCTTTCCTTAGCGGATATAGCTTGACATACTTACTAAAAGCGTCAATAACTATAAAAATGTACTCGTAGCCGTACTGTCCTTTAACGATCGGGCCAAATAAATCCACACACAGTAGTTCGCCGGGACTACTGGTGAGAACTGCAGATCTCTCCCCCACTAAATATTTAACTGGATATTTACTCCTTTGACAGGTGTCACACTTAGCTAAAATCCTCCTAACGTCCCTTCCCATTTTACTCCAAATGAAGTCACGACCAATTTCATAGAAGACCTTGGCAGCACCAAAGTGTCCTAATTCCCTATGAATGAACCAAATTAGCTCCTCCCGCAAAGTGGCAGGAACACATATTGCCCACCGATTATTCCTACATTTCCTTGCAAGAAGCCCATCCTGCATCTTGTACGTGAACCGTCCTACTTTCACATACTCTTCTTCACCTATTTCCAACCTAGCCAGTGGCTCCTTTAACTTAACGTCATCACGTTGCTCCACTAGCATATTTCTCAGTGTCTGTAACGATGCCCTGTTGCTACTGTCCACACATGCACATATTAAAATACCATCCTCTGCTTTAACCACAGGATAATCCCTACATAAATTAGTGTCCCTCGATAGCATGTCTGCAAGAATGTTATCTTTACCTTTAATATATTTTACTGTGAATTCGTATTCCTGCAGAGCAAGAATCCACCTACTAACTCTGTTAGAACTGAGTTTACAAGTCCTCATATACAGTAATGCATGGTGATCTGTGTGGATCTCAAATTTCCCCCCTACTAAATACATTCTAAATTTCCCTAAACTGAAAACAATACCTAAAAGCTCTAACTCAGTAATCGTGTATCTTTTCTCCGCTGCTGTCAGTCCTCGCGAGGCTAAAGATACAATGCACAGATTACCCTCATCATCTTTCTGACATAATACTCCAGCAATGCCTATATGTGAAGCATCTGTCATAACCACATATTCCTTATCTTTTAACGGATATTTCAGCACTACAGCTTTCCCAAAACCTTCCTTCAGCGCTCTAAAAGCCTGATCATGCTTAGACTCCCATCTCCACCGAGTCCCACTTTTAAGCAATTCCCTGAATGGTTCTACCAACCCTGAGTATTTAAGAACGAACCTCCTGAAAAAGTTGCAAATTCCCAGGTAAGTTTTTAACTGTTTAACATTCTGTGGCACCTCTGCGTTAAGTATCTTATTAACCCTACTTTCTTCTGGTGTTACACCTCTACTCGACACTCTATGACCTAAAAATGTCACTTCTGACTGACAGAATGACGACTTAGACAGCTTCAAAGTGAACCCTGCCTGATCTAACTTCAGAAAAACTATATTTAAATGACGTAGATGCTCTTCAAAACTGCGTGAACTAATTACCATATCATCTATGTAAATGGTTACAAACTCTCCTGTGTCATCCCCTAATGCGATGTTTAAAGCCCTAATTAAAGCTGCTGAACTACTCTTTAACCCATAAGGTGTTCTACAAAATTGATAAAGGTTATATTTATGACTAAAAGCTGTAAATGGTCTATCTTCGTACATAAGTGGCACTTGCCAAAAACTGGAACTCAAATCTACACAAGTGAAATACTTCTTCCCCTCAAATGTTTGCATTAATTCCTCTATTGACATAGATTTCAGCTGATCTGAACTAATTCTACTGTTAACCAAACGAGCGTCTAAACAAATACGAACAGTGCCGTCGGTCTTGGGTACCGTGATCAAAGAATTAACATATGGACTGTTAGAGTGCTCAATAATCCCATCTTCAAGCATCTGATTAATTTGTGCCTCAACTGCACTCTGATAAGCGAAAGGTACAGGATATCTATGTCCTGTGAATACTGACCTTTCAATAACGTTCAATGAATGTGTATAGCAATTGGCCATACCAATGCGATCCTCAAAAACTCTCCTATTACACAATAACACATCATAGAGCCGAACACATTGTTCCACCTCTATATTACCCTGAAATGCAGCCTCACGTAACGAGTCCTCTAGACTTCCGTTCGTAATCACACTGCCCACAAAACATGGAGAACCCCGCTCTACGGCTGGCGATATCTCATTTAAAGTACAAATCACACCTACAATACTACTCCTCTGAATATGGTCATTGAACGCTACTTCTACTTCAGAATCTCCCCATTTAAATTTCAAACTCCCTACATCATAACATAAGTTACCAGACACTCTACTTAGCCACTCTGAACCCAAGATAACACTGAATACTAAATTTGGAATTACAAGGCAAATCTGCTTCTCTACATGATTATTAATTTTAATGTCTACTAAAACTTGCTTAGAAATTACTTTAGACCTCTTCCCAACAGCTGTGATAACAAAAGTGCTTTTAATTGGCATCTCCTCAAAATTTACTCCAGTTCCTTTCATTTTATCATAAAATGCACTACTTATGCAACTCTTCATACAACCACTATCAATTAAAACATCTGTGTACGCCTCGGACACGTTAAATTTAACTATGGGGCTCTTACTAACCACTTCCTGAATAATACCTTCATCATTTAGTTCATGTAATAATTCATTTCTTACATTTAGGTCATAAGGTTCCTGTATAATTGTATGGACAGGGCATGCTACAGACTGAGATTCTGACCTTACTTCGCAGCCTGGTTCGCGTTTAAAGAACCGCTACAGCTGGCCGTAGTACTAGTTACTACTGCACTGGTCTGGTTGTTCTGAGTTGTGTTGTCATTGTTTGGCTGTATATTACTACCACTAGGCTGTCCTCTTCCTTGACCCCTATTCTGGTTGTAACTATTGTCATTATAATTTCTCCCTTGATTTCCCCTGAAATCATTGTTTCTCCCTTGATTTTCCCTGTAATCATTGTTCCTCCCTTGATTTCCCCTGAAATCATTGTTTCTCCCTTGATTTCCCCTGAAATCATTGTTCCTCCCTTGATACTGATTACCATAGCCATTTCCTCTGTTCTGATTTAGCTGATTATTGTTATTTCTATTTTGAGCATTGGCCCCTTCGCCACCGTTCCCTTGAACTTCTTGATGCCTGGCTTCATTAGGCCTATTATTATTATTACCCTGGTTCCGATTGAAATTGTCCTCATAACCCCCTCTCCCTAGTGCATCAAATGTGCTTAACAAATTTTCTACTTGTGATATAGTCTTTACATTCTGGATACAAGCAGCCTCCTTGATCCTATAGGGAAAGTGCCTAAGTAGCAACCTCACCACATCACTTTCCTCCTTCAAGCCATCAAGATATTTACACACTAATACCTGCCCTAAAAAGTATTCGGTCATGGTGGAGCTTCCTTTAGGGTTATATTTACCACACACTACTCCCTCACGATGCTGCGACTGAATAACCTCATTCCAGAACTTTTCACAGAATTTCATTTTAAAATCATTGATATCAGTAAACTTGTCTCTGTAGACAGCAAACCAATTCCTCGTTTCCCCCACAAACACTTGTTCTAAAATTTCAACTACCTGGCACCACTCAATACTACCATTTTCCAACCTTTCCCCGAATTTATTTTCTATAGTGTTCATGAACTCCATTGGGCACCCCTGTCGATTGCTGAACTTACCCAGTTCTACCTCCCTGTGTGTGCTATTCACAAAAACTGGCCTATTCTGACTATTTTCTTGCCTGATCCTAGCTTTTAATTTTAATTCTAATTCTGCGATTTTCTCCTCAGCCTTCCTCTCAATACTGTTTACTGTTAATTTAGTGTTTCCTTCTGATTCTTCTACTTTATCATATAGCTTTGCTTGTTTCTCCTCAATCTTGCTAATGCTCTCTCTATTACTCTCTCTTAAATCATTTACTTCTGCAACTATTTGTGAGTGGACTTTCTCAATTCTACCCCCCAGCTGTTCCTTAACCTCTTTAGTTGCTACCTGAATTTTGTCAATTTCTCCCCCCAATTGCTTTTTGACCTGCTGTGTTTCCAGTTGCACTAGTTCTTTTAAATTTTCAGCCTGTGTACTGATTCTAATTTCTAACTCCTCCTGTACTTTTCCTAATTTCTTGTCTACATCTGCAATGATCTCTTTAACCTTCTCTTCCATTACTCCTCTGATTTCTCCTCTAATCTGCTCCATTTTCACACTAATTTCCTTGTTGTTCTTATCTAATTTTGCATTATTCTGTTCTAATTTTGCATTTAAAGCTTCTGTACTTTCTTTATTTTCCCTACTGTTTTGTTCTAATTTAGCGTTTAAAGTTTCAGTACTCTCCCTATTTTCCTTACTGTTTTGTTCTAATCTGGCGTTTAAACTATCGCTCAATTCCCTATTACTCTCTTTATTTTCCCTACTGTTTTGTTCTAGTTTAGCGTTATTCTGTTCTAACTTTGCATTTAAGGCATCACTACTAACTTTGTTCTGATACATAAACTCGAGAAGTAAAGTTTTTAATTCTGGTTGGCCGCCTACACTCCCTGTTTCAGTATCGGGATTTACCTCCGCTACCCCGGTACTACCATCACTCGACATACTGCCCGTATCATCACTCTCCCGTTGATGACCACTACGTAACCTCATCTGTCTTTCTTTCTCATCCCCCATAATGATATACACTGATACAGACAAATAACCCCCAAAATACAGGCACAGAAATATATACCCTTCTCCTTCCACAAATGTTATTAGGTTTTCATCCCCAAGTTGTCGGCGCCAATTGTAGCGTTTTTTAATGCCCCATGTTGGTAGCGACAAATGTAACAGTTTGCTTAGCCCACACTGTTGGGTGATAAATGTAACTGTTTACCTTTGCCTAAGCTATGTTGTTTTAATGGGCGCCAAGACCTCAATGCAATGTTGAAATCTAAATTTGTATTTAACAACGTCTAGCTCTGGCAGAACACCTTCAAGACACTATTCACTCAGATCGTGGTATGATTTGATCATTAACCCAACAAACAATTGTATCAGGAGAAGGAATTGGTCTATATCTAATGCTACCTACTGAAAGCAAAGATTGCATTGTAAAAGAAATGAATTTATTATATAAAACCAGTATAGCAAAATTAATAATAATAATAAGTACAAAATTTAAATTGGAGCGTTGTGATTTGAATATTACCGATAGAAAATTACGTGAAAACGGAGTCTGATAAATTGATTTTACTCTTATTTCCAAGCTATGAAGTTACTGAAATATGAAATGTAAAACAAAGAAAAATGAGAGATTGCGTATTTCTGCGTCATTTGCGCTTACCATTGGAAATTGCCAAGGCATTTCCCTCGTACTTGCTGATGCTGTGAGCTTCCCACAGTCTCCTGGACGTCGTCATCTCCGTCGGAATTTGATGATATTCTGGTAGCTTAGATAATTCTATGGTCCGTACCTCGGACCCAAACACTCGTACAACCGCACTGGTTAAGTTTTGCAAAAGTTAGTCTTCAACTCCACTGAACATCGGAGCGACACGCACTTGCAACCGTACTCCGCAAGTTCTACACAGATAGTCCTCGTTTCACGGCGCGTCGAACGATATATGCACACGTTGGCTCCTCCCACTCTTCAGCCGGCTTCAGCTTGCGTGGTCCTCACTGATTGGTTGACCCACCGCTAGTTCCCCTCCTCTGGTTTCTTTACACTCGGCGCGCGAGAGGGAGAAGTCGTTTTCCGTTCCAACAATTCGCCTTTTCTAGACCTTGCGACCCAAGATTGCGTCATGCTTCTCGACAAGATTAAGCGTGTACTTGAAATCCCAGTGAGTCACGTCTCTCGATATACCCTAACTGACGAAAACTCCGTAAAATTCCGTAATCAGATAATTTTCTATGATATCGTCGTTCGTAATAATTTGCTGGATAGCGTTTTCTAAGACATAGAAAACCTATCTGAATGCTAATAATTTTTATAAAATGCTCCGAAAATACCTTAATAATAATTATAATAAATTAATAATAATAATAAATTACCATGAAAAATTCTCTTGGCTGAACAATTTGCCGCGTAAATAAATATAGAATGGCTTCCTATTGACTTATGCCAGTTGCATAAAACCCCTCGAAAAACACGTTACAATGGTAGAGGTTGTAACTTTGTACCGCCAGCATTGACCCTCAGAGAAGAAACGGTACAGGCTGTAACGTTAAGATGGGATGTAGCCGCAGTTTCGGTACAGGCTTGAGTAACGTTAATGGCATGTGTAGCGCTTGTTTGATTGGCTCAGCAGGGCTAGGTGCAAGGAATCCGACATGGTGGAAGGTTGTCAATTGAGGGTAATATCTGCTGTTGATGGGCATTATTAGAATGCAAATCAGTCATTAAGATACGTAACTGTAAGTTGAAAACATGCTTGGTACTGATGAATGCATTCCTGCAGGTCTTACGGATTTAACTGAAATCATTCGAACTTCAGTCATTCGGATTAAGTTACGTACGCTACCTGTGAGATTGCACATATACAGCAAAAGTGTACGATGGGTAAGGCTGTAGCTTCGAAACGGATGGGTCCTAAGTTCAAGACGCCCCAATCACCAAAATGTTTATTCTTTTTAAATTATTTTATTGTATCCACCCTACCTTGTGCTGTCTATTCTCTAAGTCGAAAACCATTAATATTCATCCTGTTCGTGTAAAATATTATAATTTTGATAGCACAATAAATAATCTCTACTTAGTATAAAACAAAGTCCCCAATTCTTGGAAGTAACGGGTAAACTCGAGAACCACTGGATGGATTTTGATGCGGTTTTCACTATTCTGTAAAGGATATCTCGAGGATGATTTTTGTAGAAAATAATTTATTTATGATCAAAGGAAGCCGAGCAGTAACGATTTCAGTTGAAAAGTCGAAAAAAACCAGGCGTCCGAGCGCTTTGTAAGCCTACGCTGGGCAAACCGTTAAAAATATCTGAATACTATGAGTGTATGAATTGTACAGCATGAAAAGTTCTACAAAAAAGTCCGGGAGAGCATAGGTCTATCTTCAATACATCGCCCACTATAAGTGTTTTTACGTTTTAATTTCTTCCAACCATGTCCATTCAACTACTGAGGAGACAGTATACGAGCTAGAAAAGGGCGAGTCTATCATCCCTGTTACAGCCTAGCTAGCGGGCGAACCTATTGCCCCAGATACAGCCAGCAGCAAACCATTGAGTTGTGTTGAGTTAAGACCTCTGAGAAAGGTGGTTGTGTTTGGAGTTTCCCTGCAAGTGCAACTCGAGTTTTCTTCGTTTCGCCTGTGAAACACAGTCAGGTTAAGATTGGACGGAAGAGGGACTTGACTTTCATACACCTCGCCATTCCCTGGAAGTGCAACTCTCATTTTGCATGTGAACTTTTCGTTCCAAAACATTCGCAGTCAATTTAAGATTGGACAGAAGGGGGATTATATTATATTAAATCATACTGATTGGCGTATAATCTCTACTTAGTATAAAACAAAGTCCCCGATTCTTGGATATCACGGGTAATCTCGAGAACCACAGTATGGATATTGATGCGGTTTTTACCATTCCGTAAAGGATACCTCGAAGAAGGTTTCTGTAGAAAATAATTTATTTATGACCAAAGAAAGTCAAGAACTAACGAATTCAGTGAAAATGTCGGAAAAAAAACTGGTGTCCGTTCGCTTTTTAAGCTTACGCTGGGCAAACCGTTAAAAATATCTATATACTGTGAGTGTAAGAATTGTTCAGCATGAAAAGTTCTACAAAAAGCCCGGGAGAGAATATCTCTATCTTCAATACATCGCCGACGATGAGTGTTTTCACGTTTTCATTTCTTCCAACAATCTCCATTCAGTTAGGCGACAGTTTACGAGCTAGTTAGGGGCGAGTCTATCACCCCAGTTACAGCTTAGCTAGCGGACGAGCTGTAACGTCCATGCTATCCATTGGACTTCACCAAATTTTGTATTCTGTACCTTAGGAGATGGAACTAGAAACATATTCAGTCACCAGGGCTGCCAACTGTAGTGCTCTATTAGGCTACATTATGCCAGGTATATTTCGAACTAATTATAATTTCGACATTAGCAATTTAATATCGTCTATATTCTAGATAGGTCCATATAGATTAATAATTGGCATGTATCTTAAATTTTAAGAGAAGTAGGCTCCATAGTTCGTCACGGAACTTCTTGTTATTAATCATTTTATAATAGTTCTTACTGAAAATCCACAGCCTGCTTTCAGTCGACCGACCGGGCCAGGGATGGAATGAATGAAGCCCCCATCTAGCGGCGAGGATATGAACTGAGCCGGCTGCCGAAGCCTGTAGCACTCCTCCGAGGCAATGATTAAATGAATTACAGAAGAAATGAAATGATAGTGGAGAGTATTGCTGGAATTAAATTTTGACAGGGAAAACCGGTGTACCCGGAGAAAAACCTATCTGCCTCCCTTTTGTCCAGCACAGATTTCACATGGAGTGACCGGGATTTGAACCATGGACCCAGCGGTGAGAGGCCCGCGTGCAGTCGCTTAAGCTGGGTTTTCCTAAACGCGGAGTTGTCCTCTGGCGGAGAGCGGGACGATTGCTCATTTGTATACTAGGAGTGATAAGGTGAGGTCGATATGGACGTGGAATCTAGACTTTTTATTTTATTACACTTGGAAGAGGAGAAGGAGGAAGAGTTACTACTGCATTTAGTGAAGGATCGAAAATGTGCAAGTGACATATTGATAACGCGTGAAAATGAGGGAGTGTTTAAAATTCGTATAAACAACCATTTAATTGATGACGAAATTAGATTCAAACAGTACTTTCGATTGACCAAAAACGAGTTTTATGATCTATACCAAGATATAAAAGATGTAGAAGAACTGAAATCGCATATTTATAACAGAAAACAGTACACCGACACACACTAATGGTGCACACACCTTATACTAAACACACAAGGGACACAATTGAATAAAACTACACACAACTTGTACAGACGTCCAGCACTCCACCAGCCGACAGTGGACTCGTCTGCTCTCGGA
The DNA here is from genome assembly GCA_946902985.2 of Meconema thalassinum. Taxonomy (NCBI): domain Eukaryota; kingdom Metazoa; phylum Arthropoda; class Insecta; order Orthoptera; family Tettigoniidae; genus Meconema; species Meconema thalassinum. The sequence continues at coordinate 1,121,258,434 of OX336389.2, read as the reverse complement.
GCAGAGGAACGCGGAGGAGCGAGTTCCGCTCCTCGAGCGGCGGTCCGCTCCGCTTCTAGGAAAACAGTACCATTAAAATTACATATGACCAGAGGAGAGCCGACTCCGCACTCCGCTTCCGCGCCTAGGAAATCCCAGCTTTAAGCCACGGAGGCTCCTATTGTACCTACTATTTGCGGAATTTATTAACAGTGACACACCTTTAAGATAAAGCCAATATTTAGAACGACGTATTGTAGGCTATAAGTTTAAGCTTCGTTTTGTCCAATGTCTAATAACTTCAATAGTTATCTAAATTCGTTTGACGAAAGTAATATTTGTAAAACTCGGTTAAACTCGGTACAGTACTTAATTTCCGATTTGTTATTTAACTTTTAATCCTGGCAAAGGCCGGGATGGTTCCTACCTGAAGGCCACGGCCGCGTCCTTCCAATCCTCATCTGAATTACAAAGGCGCACACTAATAGAGCAATCACAATAACACAGGTTATCAGACAAATTACACACACAAATACTCGGGGCTACATGACCAGGATGTCACAAAGCTCCTAAATAAATCAACAACAACTAGCGATATATTTCAGATAGAGATTAGCCAGTTTGAACTACACCATTAGCTTAGTGACACTAGTATTATTAAAAATTCTGAATAGAAGTGTAAAGCGAGCATTTGCTGTGCACGCGTGGCGAGGGTTAGTCTGCCTGCTCGGCCCAGCCCGTCCAGTGCAGTGGGCTACGGTGGGCTTTGTGAGCCCAGTGCTATGAGCCAGAACGCGGCCGCATTAGATGAGAACAGCACTGAACGGGCTGAGCTTCTAAAGTCCATGGGCTCCGAGTGCGGTGCGGTGGACCACGCAGCAGTACTCTTCCTATCCTACCCACATAACAAATGTAGCCAATTTGTTTATGTTGTCGCTAGGATCTCTATTAGAACAAGAAAAGCAATCCGATTGGTTGTTGTACTCTAACTTCCATGCAAACTGCCGGGAAAAATAGCACCTGTTCAATTTCGTGAGTTGTATGGAAGCTATCATGGAAGGCAGAACCTAGCATGGAAGGTAAAAAGTAGTTCTACTAGCCTTGACCGTAGCCCACTGCACTGGACGGGCTGAGCCGCCCTGGTGACTCTTAAGGATACGCATAGTCATATCATTTATGGTACACATAGAGCATACGAAATTTGGTTGAAATCCAATTGATAGTATAGAATTTACATGTATTTAAAAATTGGTCCTATAAGCAGGCTTAGAATCACGTTGGTAGCACTGACGTATATTAGTTACTCCAAATGAATCTATAATGTCAGGTACTATACGTGAGCATAGTTTAAAGCTGTCGGCTTGCATACTTTCTGATATATTGGTATTTGTATAAAAACATACAGAGAGCATTTTTTAACTGTTGGCAGTCCTGGTGGCTCTTAATAATACGCTCAGTCATATCTATTTATGTACACTTAGTACATACGAAATTTGGTTGAAATCAAAATTGATAGTGTAGAAGTTATAGGTATTTAAAAATTGGACCTATCAGTGGTTTTGAATCATTTTGGCAACACTCTCATGTATGACCTCCTGAAAATTAAAGTGAAATATTATTATCTGTGTGTGTGCCAATTTTGGAATAGCTCCCATGCATACCTTCCACGATATCCAACATGGAGCTCAAATTTCAATTCCGGTTTTTTCATCAGTTGGTAGCAATGATATCATTATCAAATATGGCCTTGAAATATTCAGAAATAGATCTTTACTCATCCGAAATTAGTTTTCGATAGCTTCAGCCTTTTAGGAGTTGATAGGGGGGGGGACACACACACAGACAGACAGATAGCAGAAGGATAGACAGACACACATTTTCCGGGATCGATCTCATAAGTCTACCTTTTCCTCAATTTTGCAAAATGAGAAAAGTAGGCTAACAATGTATTTACGAATTTTAGCCACATTTCTCATAAACAGCGGCTTCGATGGCGTAGTTGGTAGCATGCTGAGCTTCTATGCCCAAGATCGCGGGTTCAAACCCGGCCGAAGCCGTCGGATTGTTTAAGAACGTTAAATATCCCTCAGTATGCCTTCCTTGGGAGGGGAAGTAAAGCCGGCGGTCTCATGTCATAGGTTTATGGCATGATAAAGAACCTTCTACTAAATTACACCTGTGTGAAGCTAAATTATATATAGGTTAACCATTTGACTAACGTTCTTAGGTTCCTACTTTCGTCGCCAAGAGCCGACTGCGGTGGCATCAGGTAACTAAGTTCTGAAGTAGTTGGTCGATGACGGTGGCGTTCGGCGGCAAAAGTAGGAACTACTTGGAAAAATTGAATGTCTGCAGTCCTTACTTGAATTAAAACAGATACACACACTAATACAGTCATCACAATTAACACCGGTTATCAGACAGATTCTACACACACACAAAGTACACGGGGTCGACATGACCGCGTTGTCGCAGCCCCTAAATTAAAGAACCAACCAACCTTTCTCATATAAAGCAAGAACTCGTGGTTTTAACGTGTTTAGTTCGGGGGATATTGCTGTTTTATTTTATTAAGATCAGAAAAAGAGATAGCAATCATAGCACATGACCCTTCTCTTCATTTATGCACACCAGCAGTTCGTACAGATGGCCATTTCAAGCCTAATAATAGAACACTGCACAATTTATTAGCCTATATTCAATTTCGAAAAAATAGGCTTATGAGACCACCTTTTGTCCGTGTGTGTGTGTGTGTGTGTGTGTGTGCGTGTGTGTGTATGTGTGTGTGAGAGAGAGGTGTGTGTCCCCCCTAATAACTTCTAAACGTCTGGAGCGATTTCAATGTAACTCGGTAAATTCATAGCACTATTCCTGACGACCCCGACCGTGCCCTTCAAATTTTGTTAGGTCTCACCAATCCAACATGGCGGCTGTGCGAAATATTCTACCAGCATTCAATATCTCCGAAACTATTCCCGGTATCACCCTGGAATTCTCTACGGTGATAAAGGGAACTACTAGGAGTTCACCTATGTGACATTTGAAAAACTGGCAACTACAAAACCAACAAGGCGGCCACGCGAATTTGAGACTTTTAAATAGACGTTTCTCGCGATTTAACCAACCAAACGCAATAAAACTTGGTAAAGTATATGTTTATACACATTGTAATGCACCGACATCTAACTTCGTTCAATTGTTTACATAACCACAAGATGGCGGATGTGCGAAATATTTCACTGGCATTCTATATCTCTGAAACTACGAAGTACGTCCAGAAAGTAAGTTCCGTTTGGTAATAACATTAAATTGTGTACAGATACTGAAAAATTATTTATTGCACAAAATTCTACAACCCTTAAACTACTTTTCCACATAACTGCCGAAATGTTGCAGGCATTTGTCGTAGCGTGGCACGAGTTTTTGTATACCTTCTTCATAGACGTGTGCCGCCTGTGTCTTCAACTAGTTGTACGTTCCGCTGCAGCGCAATTCCGCATATGCGCGGTAGACGCTCTGTATCAAGGGGAAGAAACGTGCGCCATTTGGGGAGCGCTGTCAGCCACGTACGCGTTGTTGTGCATGTTTACTCGTACAATGTCGGTGTTGATTGAAAATCCCACCGCTTGTGAAATCAGATCCGTGATTCGTTTTCTGAATGCTAGGAAAGTGAAACCAATTGAAATTTAACGGCAAGTTTGCGAAGTGTATGGACAAAATGCGATGAGTGATTCAATGGTGAGAAGATGGGTCCGACAGTTCAATGAAGAACATAGTGAAGTGCACGATGAAGAACGAAGTGGGCGTCCATCTTTGGTTACAGAAGAACTGGTTCACGCGATTGATGACAAGATCCGGGAAAACCGCAGGTTTACAATTAGTGCTCTCGCTATGGTATTTCCCCAAATCTCACGATCACTAATTCATGAAATTGTTACCGAAAAACTGAACTTTCGTAAACTTTTCCGACGTTGGGTACCAAAGATTCTTACGGAGCAACACAAAACAAAACGGATGGATAGTGCACTTCAGTTTTTGACCCGTTACAATGAAGGCGGCAAAGTATTTCTGACACAGATAGTCACAGGAGATGAAACTTGGGTTTCTTTTCTTACGACACCCCTGAAAGTAAGCGGCAATCAATGGAATGGAGGCACACTTCATCCCCAGCAAAGGTTAAGCCGAAACAAATCTTGACACCTCGGAAAATGATGTGCACAGTGTTCTGGGACTGGAAAGGCATCTTACTCATTGATTTCTTACCGCGTGGTCAAACAATCAACGCAGATGCTTACTGCGAGACACTTAGGAAATTGCGCCGCGCAATACAGAATAAACGCCGAGGGTTGCTGTCAAAATGTGTTGTTTTTCTTCACGACAACGCACGACCACACACTGTAAATGTGACGAAAAACCTCCTACAGGGATTTGGCTGGGACGTGTTTGACCACCCTCCGTACAGCCCTGACCTCGCTCATAGCGACTTTCATCTGTTCACACATCTCAAGTCTTTCCTTGGCGGTCAACACTTCAACAATGACGACGAGCTGAAAGAAGATGTTTCCAACTGGTTGAAGACACAGGCGGCAAACTTCTATGAAGAAGGTATCCAAAAACTTGATGACAAATGCCTGAAAAAGTTCGGCAGTTATGTGGAAAAGTAGTTTAAGAGGTGTAGAATGTTGTGCAATAAATAATTTTTCTGTATCTGTACACAATTTATTTTTTTACCAAACGGAACTTACTTTCTGGACGTGCCTCGTATTAGCGGTATCACCCTGAAATTTTGTACGGAGATAAAGGGCACTACTGGAAGTTCATCTATAAGACTTTCAAAAACCGGTTAACTACAAAACGAACATGGCGGCCAAGCGAATTTGAAAATTTTAAATAGACCTTTCTCGCGATTTAATGTTCCAAATGCAATGAAATCTGGTACAGGAAATGTTTATACAGATTGTAATGCAATGACATCTAATTTTGTTCAATTCTTTACATAACCTCAAGATGGCGGCTGTGCGAATTTTAAAATTATTTTTTTATTTCTTGTGTCGTAATCATGCGATCGAAGGGAAAGTTTGAATAATGAACCGACGCAATAATTTTCCTTTAATGGTACATGACTCTATGGCCTATACATTTAAAAATCCAACATGGCGACCATCCGAAATATTTAGACGGCTCTGAATATCTACGAATCTATTATAGCAATCAAACTGATTTTTTTAATGTTCATAGGGGCTATGAACTTAAGTTCACCTATAGGGCTTTAAATAACCTGGTGATCACAAATCCAACATGGCGGCGACGCGAAGTATAAATATTCACACGGACGTTCCTCGCAATTTAACCATCCGAGTGCAGTGAAACTTGGTACAGCAAATCCTTATACTAATGTTAATCCACTGGCATGTAATTTATTTCAATTGTTTCCATATCCACAAGATGGCAGCTGTGCGAAATTTTAAAATCTCCTCGTTACTTATTGTGTCCTAATCATGCGATTGAAGTTTGAATGCTACACTTACACAATAATCTTCATGTAACAGTACATAACTCTAGGACCTACATATATAAAATCCAACATGGCGACCATCCGAAATATTTCGTCGGTTTTCAATATCTACGAATCTATTACAGCAATCAAACTGAAAGTTTGTATGTTGATAGTGGCAGTTAACATGAGTAGGATATATGAAAATAGGCTGTATAGTTCTTCACGGAACTACTTGTTTTTCACGGTGTGATAACGTCGTCCATAAAGAGAGAATAACGCTCATGTGTCTGCCATGGCCCCCTCATGCTATGACGTAGGAGGCCATGCCAGTTGGCAACAGTCACTCTAGCATTGGCATAGCACGTAAGTCACTCTGTCTTCCTGTAGTACGTATTGAAGTTGCCAGCCCATGGACTAGCAAAGCGCTCTCATTCGTCCGCCGCGTTAAAAGCGACATAATATGGTCCGACCCAACCTCGAGCGGCGACGTTACGGGTAGCTAGGCTCGAGACATGTGAATCCCAGTGCGGTCGTGTGGAAGCAGCCCATGGGTCGGGCCGCTGTGCACGTCCCTGTGTAAGCCCTCGATTAATAATAATAACATCGTATGGCCTCGGATGCCGGGTGCACGCTTTGTAATTTGACACCCCGAGGGTAGCTTGCATGTCGAATTCCGTTGTTCCTTGAATCACTATGAAAGTCAAAGAGGTTAGATATCTAACCTCCTTGAACACTATAGCGCTTTCTAGTTGAGAAATGAGGAATTGTGTGTTGGCGGAAAGTCCCGAGATTAATTTTGCCATTATGAACACGGCCAACTGAATTCAGATGGTTTCTTTGACATGCCAACATCGTATGACATGCGTGTCGTATTTTTGCGCCTTTCAAAAATCACTTACCACGGCCAGGAGTGAACCTGCAATCTTGAGGTTAGTAGACCGACACGCTATCCACTTACCCACCGTGGCAAGCTAGCCCTCGAATAAATACATCAGAACGAAACTATATTTTCGCTAAACTGCGTCTGTGCGAAAAGTGCTTGCTATATACAGAAAATAAAGGACGCCTAACTTTTTTTCTTTTTCGTATTCAGTTCATCCTCCAGGTAGGCCTTTCCCACGGACTCAACGAAGGATACCACATATACCGCCTCTATGGGCAGTGTCCAGGAGCTCGACATCCTATCGGGGGATACAACTGGGGAGGCGGGACTAGCGCCTCGCCCGGGCGGCCTCACCTGCAAAGCAAACTGTTGGCCTCGTGAGGGATGGGACGGGATGGGAAATATGGCAGAGAAGGAGGCGGCCGTGGCCTGACGGTAGCTACCATCCCGACATTAGCACGAAGACTAACTGGGAAACCACGGAAAACCACTTCGAGTATGGCTGAGGTGGGAATCAAACACCCTCCACTCGTTTGGACCATCCAATCATACCGCTTTTCATATTTCGTGGCAGACTCAGGTATCGGACTTCGGACCTCCGGGGTGGCAGTTGAGCACGCTGCCCACTCGCAACGGAGACGACCCTATATAAAATTAAAATTATTATTATTTATTGTGGTCGCCTCCGTAGCGTAGCGGTCAGCCTGGTTAGCTGCCGCCCCGGAGGTACTGTGTTCGATTCCCGGCTCTGCCACGAAATTTGAAAAGTGGTATGAGGACTGGAACGGGGTCTACTCAGCCTCGGGTGGTCCAAATGAGTAGAGGGGGTTCGATTCCCACCTCAGCCATCCTCGAAGTGGTTTACCGTGGTTTTCCACTTCGTCTTCGGGCAAATGCCGGGATGGTACTGCCCCCGTAATTGAATTATATAGAGACCACGGTGGCTATATTGGAAATTATAAAGAAAGTTATGGCTGTCATAGTTATGACGTGGGTAGTCATGACGTAAGCACGGATGACGCAGACGTTATGCCAGCAGGCTACTTGAGCTGAGATTCTCAGTGACGTCAGCATTTATTCGAGAAAGATCCGAGATGTACGACGCAGTCGCAGGAAACGTGGAATTCTGCTGAGGAAGAAATTATGCTATTGGAGGGGAGGCTTGAACCAATGAACGATAGTCTGAAGGAAGACGGAGATTGCTGAAACTATGGTATTTTTATTACTTTTTGGAATGCAGAATTGTGGAAATCCATTTGCAGTAGAGGCATTGTTCTGGAATTTTGGTGAAATTTATTTTCAGTTTTTGAATTTTGAAAATCCGTCATGTATCGACGAAGTTGGAACTTCTAGCGATGACGCAGTAACACGCGATGGAAGGGATAGATACGCCCCTCATGAAGTTCATAAAAGGCCTTGCGCAGAAGAGAGGAGCCTCATTCTCAATCGTCAGATCTCAAATAGTTATTTCAGTGAAACGTCGAGTGAAATTAGTAGTGAAAAAGTCGTCTTTATAACGCGTGGTAAAGCCACTGCAGTAAACGAGAGTCGAATATACAAGCAGTGCAGGTTTACTGTGTGTAAATCTAGGTGAAGTTGAAACGAACATTATAACGCTTCTACAAGATTAGCTGTGAACAGTTAGCGGTCGCCTATAAGCTAATTCTATTGTGCATTGCTACAGTTAGGAGTGTAGAAAAGTTGAACAATTTCGAGGAAGTATTTTGGAAGTTATTGACAATTTTAGACGACTGACAAAAGTGATTTTCTCGCTACATGAGAAGCACTTTGTATAGCCAGAATCTACGCCACGGCTGACACGGCTAGTGAAATAGGGAGACTTCAGATTGCTTTTGTGACACAACGCTACAGTATTATGGAGCAGTTTAATATGGCAGTTTGTTCTTCTATTACCATAACTGAAGAGAAGATGGAAGGCTAAAGGACTTTATGCAATTGGGACATATTTCAACGGAGTAAGATAGCAGCATGGAACTTCGCTAATTGCTATTCCACACAAGCGAACATGTGGTGAACAAACATCTACACCCATGTTTCGTGATTAAAGGCTGAATACTATCAAACAGCAATGGAAATGATTTCATACTTTCTGAATATGAATATTTCTTCGGAAATTTCTACAAAAACTTCATGGCGATTTTCAACTGGAACTTCAGGGATTTTTCAAGAGAGGTCAGGGTTGTCCCGACTCACAAAGAAGATTATTGCCGGAAGGATGTCGTTCGTCTTCGTGAAGCAGTTCGATTCTCCGAGGGTGCTGTTTCTGGTTTCGAGGATGGAGCTCAGCTTTAACTTGGTGAAATGGATCCATCAACAGTCTTCTTTGGGGAATTTTCCTCTGGAACGTCAATCGGCAAATAAGGTAGTCGTGAACGTTTATTGTATTTGAGTTTCTTAGCAATATTTGAGCAACCATTTTTCCCATATTTTTGTCCTCATGTATTTTGCCCGATATTCTTGTTTGAGATTCCTATTCTCAGTTCACCTTGATGAGTTATGCCTTTTTCGACGATTTTATTAAGACATTGTTATGTCATGGGCATAGTTAAACGATTTTGGATCAGTTGAGACTGATATTTAGATTTTTCAGTAATTGGTTTTTTTTTTGTAGTCACGATTTGACTGTAAGTTAATGATTTTTATGGCAGATTTAAATTCAGACAGCGTGTCACTTTATTAAAGTAATTCTACCCCAGTTTAATTACTTTGACCAATTTTCTGTCATCATCAAGAAGGAAGAACATTTAAATGATTTTAGAGCGTTAAAATCCATTACGTTGTCGACGATCTTGGAAATACTAGTCGGTATTTGAATTGATTGCAACACAGACATTTATCGTCAGTCATGAACGACCATTGCATCATAGACAATTTTGTGAAAGATGAACTTTAATTATGAATTATTGAATGCATTAAATTCGTGAAACTTGTGTTAGGTTTTTTCTCATTTAGAGATTTATATAATGATGTTTGCATTCCCCAGTCTAATTGGATTCTATTCGACTATTTTGCAGTTAGTCGCACTTTGTTTGATGATAGTATTTTTATACTACAATTCTTTGAAGATGTTAATCTTAAATTTTGATAGACCAGACAGGCGTATATAAGCGTATTCACTATTAAATTTGTTTGTGATTGGCAATTTTTTTTTCATTTCGATTCATGAATGAAATCCACGAAGGTTAAATGACAACAGTTTTGAAACAATTAATGATTATAAGAATTTTTAAGTGGAACTATGAATGTATAATCGATAGTGCAGCGGACATGTTGAAAGTCGCTGATGTATAATGCCCTTAAATAAATGAAGGAGATTCCCACAGTAATTAATGATGATAAAGATTGTGTTAGTGGAGGTTTTTGTAAATTATGTGGAAGATTTTGATGCCGTATATTTTAATATATGATGAATTTTGGGTCTATTTTTAATGCTGTTTGTGCATTATTTTGTAAGCGAAGTATTTTCCGCTAGAGTGTATTGTCATAGTTCGTTGAAAATTAATCAAGTGAATTTGCTATTATAATTAACAAGAGTTTTGAAAGAATTTGAGATAAGATTTTGAATGAAGTTTACCGTCACAAATAATTATAATTATTACAACCTTTATTAAACCAGATTGTGACATTAACATGTATAACTAACCTTCATTGGTCGATTATATTAACACGATTATGAAATTAACAACCGGATGAATATGTGGTTCAATGTATTTTTTAAATTAATAATTTAAATAATTTAAATGTTGATATTGTAAATAATAAATGTAAATATCTTTGACAATAATGTGGAACGAAAGTAATGGTAAAAGCGTGTTTAAAATTTTTGTAATTATCTTCGACAATATTATAAACAATTTCTAATTGTTATAAATAATTTATGTGATTTTGTTATAAACATTTAAGAGTGTGTTTTATACTCTAAACTATACTGATTAAACATTTGGATGATAACTTAACAAGTTTAGGGATTGTCAGAATAATCCAGTGGTATGTGAGTTAAGCATTTGAAAGATTTGCGTCAATATATATATGAATTGTCTTGTAGACATTTAAAGCTTTGAAAGGAGCTGAATTCTTACGCAGTGTGGCGTGACGAGTGAACCCCATTTGACAGGCATGCGCCAGGTTGAAGGGTAGACCAGCCGGCCAGACATCTGGTTATCAGCGGGTGAGGTCGATACTCTGGCCTTGCGCCTATTAATACAAGTGTGATGTTTATTAAAAGAAACCAAATGCTCTATATATGTCGTATCCTGACTTCCTTATCCAATCCAAATGTGTATTGAATGTTACGTTATTTTGAGCTCGTGGGAGCTAACATATTGTTTGATAACTTTGCAAGTCCTTTAGGAGGACATAGTCAGATTGACATAGGCTACTGATAGCCACATTTATTTTGTTGAGTTGTTAAAATCATACTCTTTATTTGAAAATAAAAGCTCTTGTACATTTCAAAGTTCTTGCCTTCGTTTTGGTTCATTTTTAAATGTCATGGTCAAGATTATTGTGGGAGCATACTTTAGAGATCCTGTTGTCAACCCAATCCCCGAGATATTTATAAGAGGTAAGTAGAAGTAAGTATGAACCCCCGTCTATTTTGGTGTGTTCCACAATAATTTTCTTGGTAACTTCTGTGTTCAAACCTCGGTAGTATCTGTCAGTGCCATTTTCATTGATGTAACTGAGCCGGTGCGATTGATTGTTGGCAATCCGATTGAGGGGGCGGATATCTGACAGCCTACTATCCGGGTAAACGGGGACAGTACCTTCTTCCAGGCCACGGCCGCCTCCTTCCCTCTTCCTTGCCTATCCATCCTGACCTTCCATTACCTTCCCTCATGAGGCCCCTGTTCGCTTTGCAGGTGAGGCCGCCTGGGCGAGGTGCCAATCACACCTCACCAGTTGTATTCCCTCCGATTAGATGTTCCCAGCTCTAGGACACTGCCCGTAGAGGCGGTAGGGGTGAGTTCTCTCGCTGAGTCCGTGGGTTCCACCAACCAGGAGGGTAAACGACTAAGAAAGAAAGAAAGAAAGAAAGAAGATTATTTATTGTGGAGTGAAAATATCATTGTGCTATCAAATTATATTATTTTACACGAATAGGATGAATATTAATGGTTTCCGAATCAGAGAATAGACAGCACAAAGTCGGATGGATAAAATAAAATAATTTAAAAAGAAATAAAATGTTGGTCACTAGGGTGTCTTGCACCCAGGACCCATGAGTTACGAAGCTACAGCCTGACTCCTCCTACACTTTCCCAGTATATCGGCTAGCTCACATGTAGCTTACGTAACTGAATCCGAATGCAATGGTTGAAGGTCGAATGATTTCAGTTCAATCTTTAAGACCGGCAGGAATGCATTCATCAGTGCCTGGCATGTTTTCAACTTACAGTTACGTATCTTAATGACTGATTTGCATTCTAATAATGCCTATCAACAGCAGATATTACCCTCAATTGACAACCTTCCACCATGTTGGATTACTTGCACCTAGCCCTGCTGAGCCAATCAAACAGGCGCTACACATGCCATTAACGTTACTCAAGCCTGTACCGAAACTGCGGCTACATCCCATCTTAACGTTACAGCCTGTACCGTTTCTTCTCTGAGGGTCAATGCTGGCGGTACAAAGTTACAACCTCAACCATTTATTGTAGCGTTACGTAAAACTCAGCATTGATAACGCTCATTTCGTTGTTATTCATACCGACAATATTATCATTATAATAATAATAATTATTATTATTATTATTATTATTATCATCATCTTTGGTGTGTGTGGAATCAGTGTGTGAACCAGTGACATTGTGTTGGCTGGGGTAATGTGCGTATTTGTAATTGTGGCTAGGTTTGGGAAGGAAATGATCGTGGCCTTCACTTAGGTACTATCCGGGCATTTGCCTGGATTTGAAGTAGGGAACCATGCCATTCCACCTCCAGCATAGCTAAGTGGGAATCTAACCTATCTCTTCTAAAATATCCTCACGTGGCTTAGTGTAGTGTTTAGCCCCGATGACCTCGTAGTTCCTCCCCTTTCAACACCAATAACTAACTAACTAACTAATTAACTAACTGACTAGGCTTAGTGTACAGTTTCTAGCCCTGAGACTAGAAATATCTTTGCTGGAAGAGATGGGGATCGAACCCAGGTCCTTCAAAAGAGGAGTCACATTGCACACTCATCTCATGGAAGGTGGCTTTGTGTAATTTTATTTTTGAAATATTTCCGGATTACACAATTTGTAAAAGACACACGTCCACTTCCAAACTGAGCTTACACAACCTCTTTGATTTCTTGTTGTGCATTATTTTCTTTCTCTCAACTATCCTGGACATATTGAGTTACGTAACAGTCTTCAATATAATATACAAATTGTATCGTACTAAAAATCTGAAACACTTGAGTGATGAATTACGATAGAAGTAATATAAAATTATTTTTTTCATTTTTTCATTTTCTTTTTCTACCCTCCAGGTAGGTTTTCCCACGGACTCAGCGAATGATCCCGCCTTTATCGCCTCTACGAGCAGTGTACTGGAGCTTGACATCCAGTTAGGGGACACAACTGGGGAGGGAGGCTGGACTAGCGCTCCGCCCAGGTGGCCTCACCTGCAAAGCGAATAGTGGGCCACATGAGGGACGGGACGGGATGGGAAGAATGGGAGGGATAGACATGGAATAGGGAAGGAGGCAGCCGTGGCCTGACGTTAGATACCATCCCGACATTAGCCCGAAGACGATGTGGGAAACCACGGAAAATCACTTCGGGGATGGCTGAAGTGGGAATCAAACAACCTCTACTCATTTGGACCACCCGAGGTTGAGTAGACCCCGTTCCAATCATACCGCTTTTCAAATTTCGTAGGAGACCCAGGAATCGTACCTTGGGCCTCTGGGGTGGCAGCTAAGCAAGCTGCCCACTACACAACGGAGACGACCCAATATGAAATTATTATTATTATTTATTGTGGAGTGAAAATTTCATTGTGCTATCAAATTATATTACTTTACACGAATAGGATGAATATTAATGGTTTCCGACTCAGAGAATAGACAGCACAAAGTCGGATGGATACAATAAAATAATTTAAAAAGAAATAAAATTAAATTTTGGTCACTAGGGTGTCTTGAACCCAGGACCGGCAGGGATGCATTCATCAGTACCAGGCATGTTTTCAACTTACAGTTACGTATCTTAATGACTGATTTGCATTCTAATAATGCCCATCAATAGCAGATATTACCCTCAATTGACAACCTTCCACCATGTTGGATTCCTTGCACCTAGCCCTGCTGAGCCAATCAAACAGGCGCTACACATGCCATTAACGTTACTCAAGCCTGTACCGAAACTGCGGCTACATCCCATCCTAACGTTACTACCTGTACCGTTTCTTCTTTGAGAGTCAATGCTGGCGGTACAAAGTTACAACCTCTACCATCTCTTGTAGCGTTACATAAACCCCAGCATTGATAACGCTCATTTCGTTGTTATTCGTACCGACAACACTATCATTACAATTATCATCATTATTTATTTTTTAATTTTTAATAATCGTTTCGGTCGTCTATGGACCACGTTTTTTCAACTGCCTGTTCCCTCTTTCTTTCATATTGGCCCAGTATTCGCGCATTCTTCTTCGGTGAGCTTCCTTCCGTTCTTCGGTCCACTTCTTACCGGTTTTCAATGTAGGTTTTGGCTGAAAACTCTGTATCTCCCCTAGTTTCTTCTTCAAAGAGTCACGTTCCAAGATGTCCTCATGTGATATCCCCAGTTCTTGTAGGTCTTTTTCCACCTCTGTAAACCAGATCCTTTTGGATTTCTTTCCCACAAAGTAGGCACAGATTCGATTATTATTATTATTATTATTATTATTATTATTAATATTATTATTATTATCTTAGGTGTGTGTGGAATCAGTGTGTTAACCCGTGGCATTGTGTTGGCTGTGGTAATGTGCGTATTTGTAATTGTGGCTAGGTTTGAGAAGGAAATGACCGTAGCCTTCACTTAGGTACCATCCGGGCAGTTGCTTGGCTTTGAAGTAGGGAACCACTCCATTCCACCTCCAGGATACCTAGGTAGGAATGTAACCTACCTCTTCTAAAATATCCTCACGAGGCTTAGTGTAGTGTTTGGGGCCGATGGCCTCGTAGTTCGTCCCCTTCCAACCCCAATAACTAACTAACTAACTAAATAATTAACTAACTGACTAGGCTTAGTGTACAGTTTCTAGCACTGAGGCTAGAAACATCTTTGGTGGAAGATATGGGAAACAAACTCAAGACCATTAAAACAGTTGTCTCAGTACACACTCTGTTGACGGAAGGCGACTTAGTGTAATTTTATTTCTTAAATCGTATTGTAGTCGCCTCCGTAGCGTAGCGGTCAGCATGGTTAGCTGCCGCCCCGGAGGTCCTGGGTTCAATTCCCGGCTCTGCCACGAAATTTGAAAAGTGGTACGAGGACTGGAACGGGGTCTACTCAGCCTCGGGTGGCCCAAATGAGTAGAGGGGGTTCGAGTCCCCCTCAGCCATACTCGAAGTGGTCTTCCGTGGTTTCCCACTTCGTCTTCGGGCAAATGCCGGGATGGTACCTTCTTCAAGGCCACGGCCGCCTCTTTCCCTCTTCCTTGCCTATCCATCCCAACCATCCCTTACCTTCCCTCATGAGGCCCCTGTTCGCTTTGCAGGTGAGGCCGCCTGGGCGAGGTGCCAATCCCACCTCACCAGTTGTATCCCTTCCGATTCGATGTTCCCCGCTCTAGGACACTGCCCGTAGAGGCGGTAGTGGTAAGTTCCCTCGCTGAGTCCGTGGGTTCCACCAACCTGGAGGGTAAACGGCAAAAAAAAAAAAATCTTATTGTTTTATACAAACCGTGAAAGAACACACTTTTACTTCCAAACTCTACTCCGCCATGTTTGATTTCTTTCACCCGGGCCGGGTGCTGTACCGATGGAAACACGCGTTACAGCTACATGTAACGTTACTCATGGCTGTACCGGAACTCCTGCTGTATCCAAACGTAACCTTACAGCCTGTACCTTCTCTACTCAGCTGGCCAATGCTGACGGTACAACACACCCGACATAGCTGTAATGTTACTAATGTCTGTTCCGTAACTGACGTTATATGAAATGTCACGTTACAGCCTGTACCATCTCTACTGTACCGATCAATGCCTGCGGTACAACTGTTACGTTACTACTGTAATGTTACACTTGGTTAGAACGTTAGTTGCGGTACACGCAAGAGTTACGTTACCCAACCACATCGGTTCCACGTTACATTACGTGTAACGTAACGTAAAACTCAGCGTTAATAACGCTCATTTCGTTAAGTCACGGGTCCCTGCATTAAGTACTTGGTCTAGGGCAACAGTGCTCTGACCTAGATCGCCTCTGACTGTTCCTAGGTTGCCTCTTACTTGGTCAAGGGCAGCAGTGTTCTGACCTAGATCGCCTCTGACCTGCCCTAACTCACCCCTTACATTCTCGAATGAGGCGTTAATATTAGCCAACATCCCATCAAGCACCCGCCTCAGCGTCGCTTCGTCAACCATTAAACAAATACTATTGAGAAAAAAGAGGGAATTGCCTCTGAAACAACTTATTACCATAAATGAGGAGAATTTGTCCAGGCAGAAGGTTCCATTATTGAATAAACATCATGAATTACTGCTGGACTCAACGTAGAACAAAGAATTTACAAAACTGCATCAAAACAACAACAACAAACAAATCAAGTTACATTTACTAATAGCCCAGGCATTTTAGGATTTAAGGTTGAAAAAAATCATGTAAAGCTAATTTTCTGATAATTTGACAATTTGACCCTGGGGAACAACATACTAAAATTCTCCAAGCTTCCGATGCCGGCTTCCTTGTTTTCCAGGCCTAGAAACCTGGAATTCCAGGATATTCCTGGAGCGCCCGTAAAAACCGAATCGTTTATCTAAAATTGGCAAAGTATGGTATCAAATGAAAGAGGAGAACATGCAGGTTCTAAACAACGTAAGAAAAGCAACATTCGGTCACTTGTCGATAAAAAAAAACAAAAAACGCGCAAAATCAATTTTTTAAATTTTGTTTTCAATGTTTAGTGACCAAAACATGGGGTTATAGGAAAACTAGCTAATCTGAACGAAAGAGCATGTTTTTAGCTTTCCAGAAGTGTATTTTGTTTGTTCGTACGTCTAATAAAGCACGAGCTACAGCCAGAATAAGTTGAACGCCACGTTGAGTTGGTTACGCGACGCCCATGTAAAATTCATAAAACGACGCAAGATTTGCTAAATGAATAACAAAGACCGACAAAAAAAACACACTCACATGTACAGTTGATAACATGCGTTTTAATGAACATTTGGTTTGTGGTTTTAACAGCGACAACTATAAAAAAACATTTGTTAAATTGAAAATATATTTGGTGCAATATTGTACATGTAGGGTCGACTAATGTCCTACGTCGGTGTCTATGGCTGGCACGGCCTCCTCCTGGAAAGTAAAAAGAAAATTAATAGCTCTTTTTCCCGAAATCGTTCGAATGATTACAATGACAGAAATATGTATAAAAAATATAAATAAGTCCTAGGCTTATAGACACATAAAAGCATGTTGAAGTATGAAATCTATAAAGTAAATGTTACAGGAGCAGCTGATATATTTCGTTGCCGTGGTACTGCTTTCCAAGGTAAAGTAGGTGCTGGTGTAGACATCATAACACCACCCATGTTGTGATACGTCCCGTGTCCGGTCTCCGTGCGCACATTAACGTCAGTGTTATCAAAGGAATATTGAACAAATTCTTTGTTCGGTTCTGTTACGCCAAGCTGTTCTTCGCCTGTGTTACTTTCACTTTCGTGAAAACTATTACGTTATTCTCGTAACAAAGAACCTCGTTGTAGGACACGGAGAAACCCATGTTATGAAGAAGATCTACAAGCTGTCGCGACCCGTAGTGTCGGTGGACATACACGCCAACTGCCAACAAGATAGGAGATAAAAGGACTTCGGACGACAAGCTGAAATAATTGCCTGCCCAATGGCTTTTTTCTTGGCGGATTTGCCGGTTGCGCCCTCTAACTTGGTCCTGATGATCCGATCAAGAAACAGAGCTAGAGTATTCGGTAGAACGTCGGCATCTAACGACTGCTCTTCTGCGGACGGATATTCCTCCAGATTATATGCACGCGTCCGAATATCTTCTTTTAAAATTTGAGCGGCCTTTTCTACGATTCGCCGACGTTCATCGGCCTCGGACTTCCCACGTTCCTCGTACCATTTGTCGTGCAAGATGTTTTCTGCCGTTTCTTTCATATTTACAATGCAGTTTCGACCTGGCAGCTCGATGATGAAGATTCGCTGTCCATAGTGGCTAAGTAGTTTTTCTTTGAGATACTTTTGCGCGTATGGGCCACATTCCATTTCTTTACATACTTTCTCAAGGTAGTCATGAAGATCACCAAGCGCGAACTGGCAATCTTCATTGGTCTCCAAGAACGTACAGAGATTTTCAAAGGCGTCGTGTTTTTCGGGGTCCGCAGGACGGCCACGGCCAGTCTTGGCGCTGCTGCAATCACCCCCCAAAACGCCTCCAGATCCAAATCGGAGATGCCATTCTCGATGATATTTGGCCTCGGCAGCAGCAAGGTCTATTATGCTGTCCACACGAGCACATACAGTACGTCCCCATTCATCGCCACGTTCGATTGCTCGGAGTCGGATGCCTGTAATAACCGGAATCGTTCGGATCTCGTGGATAATACATCTGTACTTAACTTCCTTTTTCGTTTCTTTCCGAGACGAGGCCTCTTTGCCACAGAATAGACAATCTTATTTTATGTTGAAAGGGTCAACAGAAGAACGAAGAGTAGGGTTTAAGAGCGCTTCTTCATTGGATAGTTCTCCTTCGGGCCTTCAATCTAAATATGCCTTTATCGAACCAGGCCGCGTGTAAGCGATCCTAAAAATAAAATAAGTAAAATGAGTTACATATTTACCTGGTTCTACTACGAAAAAGTGGGCCCCAACTTTGAAGCAGAGTTTTTAAGATCAAAACAAACTCCTGGTCAGTTTTCCTAAATTAAACTTCATTAAGCCCTACTTCGACTAAAAACGATACTAACATGCACAAAAAGCTGTAAAAACTGTACGAAGTAAGCTGTAAAAAAGCTTTGGGCGGTATCCCAATTTCTAACGTAAAAAAAGCTAACGGATTTACTTTTTTCAAAAACCCTTACCATTGCATAGGTCTCGTTAAGGCGAATTCGGTGGTATATAATAAATTTCCAAACGCTCAAATTTAACGGATTTAGAGCCGATTAAAAACATGAAATTCACGTTTGCTTTGTCGCATAAGCGAAGTTATCCCAGCAAGCATAGCTTACAAGTGTCGGCCTGGCGGCCGCGGGTGCTAAGGCGCTCCCCTTATGCTGCAGAGCTTGAGTGCGTCTTGGGTTCAAATCTCACTCCAACCCAGCAATTTTTTCTCTCACCTTAGCACTTGAAGCCGCTAGGCCGACGGCTGTGCACATAGCTTTCTGGCATACCTTCCCTTGCGCGACAAAGCAAATGTGAATTGTGCAATTTCAGTCGGATCGAAATCCGTTAAATTTCAACATTTAAGACTTTATCAATGAGTGTAAGACGCCTCCGTAGCGTAGTGGTCAGCAATGGTTAGCTGCCACCCCGGAGGTCCTGGGTTCGATTCCCGGCTCTGCCACGAAATTTGAAAAGTGGTAAGAGGACTGGAACGGGGTCTACTCTGCATCGGGTGGTCCTAATGAGTAGAGGGGGTTCAATTTCCACCTCAGCCATCCTGGAAGTGGATTTAAAGGTTCTTTACATAAAACGCAATTCCACATTTTCACACAACCTTCTTCACTGTACTTTTCTAGTAGGCCTATATCGCAACGTACCACCAATAAACGTTAAACTCAACAACAAGCCTTTCCCTTGCACAGCGTAAGCCGCAGCCCAGGAGCAGCAACGAGCATTCGACCCAACAATGTACACGACGCGACGGCGCGGCGCTACCAACTTGATTTGGTGTTCAATTTATTCTGGCTGTAGCTTGTACACTATTAGACGTACAAACAAACAAAATACACTTCTGGAACGCTAAAAACATGCTCTTTCGTTCTATTTAGCTTATTTTCCTTTAACCCCATGTTTTGGTCACTTAAAAGCGCGTTGATTGAAAGAAAATATTTAAAAAAATGAATTTTACGCGTTTGTTTGTTTTTTATTCGACCGCAATTGACCGAATGTTGTTTTTCTTGAGTTGTTTAGAACTTGCATGTTTTCCTCTTTCATTTGATACCATACTTTGTCAATTTTGGATAAACGATTCTGTTTTTGTGGGCGCTCCAGGAATATCCCGAAATTCCAGGTTTCCAGGCCTGGAAAACAAGGAAGCCGGCATCGGAAGCTTGGAGAATTTTAGTATGTTGTTCCCCAGGGTCAAATTATCAAATTCTCAGAAAATTAGCTTTACATGATTTTTTTCTAGGTTTTGACGATTTTTAGACTAAAATGGGGCTATAAGGATAAAGCATTGGCAATAAAACACCTAACTTAATTTTAAATATAATATGCTCTACACCATGGTCTTGCATCGTATGAATGCCATGCGGCTATTGAAAACAGCTGTACGACGTCTAGATTCATAACAGTCCGTTTCAAATGCCTTTAAACATCAATTATCCCATTCTCTCAAAAACGTGAAGCAGATGGCTTACGTACAAAACGATCGGCTACACCGGATGGGCGCCATTTAAGATGATAAGTGTATGAGCCCGTTAGAGGTGATCATCCTGGTACCATCACGGAAAAAATGGCACTTTGAATCACCCCTTCCTTCGAACCCACAATCGAGAGGATCGGGTGCATTTCTTTATGTGGCTTGCTCGGCACGTGAGGCTTGATACAGGGGATCTGGGTCATATTTGTACGTAAGAAGTCATAGACGCCTACAGAAATACATCCGCAAAACGTAAAGCTAGCAATAACGGAGATTCAGACTGAAGTAAATTACATGAGTAGAATAGAAAGGGCGGTTCTGGGGCAAGGGCTAATGGGCAAGATGGCCGCCGCACGTAACCGCCCAATATTATTCTTATGGAGGGGTTAGTCATAGCTGGGGCAGGGGCTAATGGGCAACATGGCAGCCAGACTCTGAGACCGTGAATGATGTCACAGGGGGAGTTCGACCGTGTAGTCGCTAAATGGAATATTTATTATTATTATTATTATTATTAACTTTATTATATTATTATTATTATTATTATTATGTAATTATTGATTAATCATGTACAATCAAGACCAGCCTTATATAGTCCACTTTATGGTAAAGTGGTTAGCATTCTTGGATGCCGCTGTGCAGCCCCGGGTTTGAGTCCTGCCTTTGCCAAGAAATTTAATTTTGGGCTGAGGGTTGGAACGGGGTACACTCAGCCGTGTGAGACAAAAAGAATTGAGAGGAGCTGGGATTTTATTCCTACCTCAGCCATTCTGGAAGTAGTTTTCTGGAGTTTTCCACTTGTAATTCAGGTGAATGCTGGGATGGTTCCTAAATTAAGGCCACGGCAGCTTCTTTTCCAATATTTATTTGAATTACAAGTTCACACACTCTTACTGCTATTACAATAGCACTGGTTATTGCGTTTCTTAGCATATTCTAACAAAAACACAAGAGATAGGGTGGTAGGACACATACTAAGACACCCAGGAATAGCAAGCTTAGTTATGGAAGGAAGGTTGAGGACAAGAACTGTAGTTGTAGACCAAGGTTTGAAATAAGTTTAAAAGATAGCCTTGGATGTAGGGTATGGTAAATATGTAGAGATGAAATGATTAGCTCAGGACAGGGAGGCATGGAGAACTGCATTCAATCAGTCAAAAAGACTGAAGATTCAAATCAAAAATACCGAATTGTTAAGACTTACCTCTGTATAGCATTTCCTTTTTAACTACACGGGGACTGATGACCAAAGTGTCCCAAAGATTTTTACACACCTAAACATTTCTTTTCAAGTTATATGTGACTAGTGGCGGAAAATGTAAAAAACACAACACACGGGTGCTGATGACAGAAATGTCCCTACATACATGTAAACACATGAGCCTGATGGCCATATTATTATAATTTTATATACACTTAAACATGATCGACTAATGAACAAATGTTCCATTAGCAAGTTTAGAGCCATGACTGCTAGCTACTACATTGTCCCGACAGGCACTATTGAAGCGTTGACAGAAATATAATCTGTATCCGGTCGTGACGTGCACTAAAGTAGCAATCATTACAATCATAGCTTTATTATACAGACATGGAATAACAGTATTATGTAACCAACATCTACCATTTTAATGGTCCAGTGGTGAGTACTTTTGCACTTGAGGTCTTAATTTGAATCCAGACTTAGGACTAGAACAGGCAACACTAAAGAGAGAGAGAAAGAAAAATGGAGGGGGGGGGGGGGTAATAGCTCAGTGGTCAAGATGTTTCCCCTCTCATCACGAAGGCCCGGGGTACACTCAGCCTTGTGAGGCAAAAAACTGAGAGGAGCTGGGGTTGATTCCTACCTCAGCCATTCTGGTAGTAGTTTTCTGTGGTTTTACACTTTTACTCTATGCAAAATGCTGGGATATATCTTAACTGAAGGCCTTGGCTGCCTCTTTTCAATCCTCATTTGAATTAAAAGTACACACACTCTTACAGGTTATCAAGATGTGTTAGCATATTCTAACACAACAAAAACATAGGTTGGTAGGACGTATATAGTCATACACTCACACACACATACTAAGACACCCCTGGAATAACAAGCTTAGTTATGGAAGGAAGGGTTGAGGACAAGAACTGTAGGGGTAGACCAAGGTTAGAATATGTAAAACAGATTGCCTTGAATGTATGGTATGGTAGCTATGTAGAGATGAAACGATTAGCTCAGGACAGGGAGGCATGGAAAACTGCATTAAAACAGTTAAAAGACTAAAGACTCAAACACACATTATTTGTTAAGGGCAGATATAGTAACAAATAAAGACAAGTGTAAATAGAAATTTCTTTTAGCGACTGATAATAAAACAAAGAGAAAGGTTGGTAGGACACGTACTAACACACCAAGGAATAGCAAGTTTAGTTATGGAAGAAAGGGTCGAGGACAAGAAATGTAGGGGTTGACCAAGGTTAGAATATGTTAAACAGATCGCCTCTGATGTAGGGTATGGTAGCTATGTAGAGATGAAACGATTAGCTCAGGACAGAGAGGCATGGAGAACTGCATCAAACCAGTCAAAAAGACTAAAGACTTATACAATTTGTACTTCTTACCTGTACAGAGATTGTCTTTTTGTTGATATCCATGAAAAAAAAAACACTAACTTTTTTAGCTAAACCCACGGTATTACACTATTAAGGTCTAATACATTATTGCTATAATAACATTTAGGGCTTTGCGACATACCATGGTGTAATAGTAAGTGCCTGTTATCTAAGAGCGACAGACAATTTTCACATGAACACGATTCCTGTAAATTATCTAATATCCAATGAAATTCTATAAAAATTATCTTAAGATACCCACTAAACCCTTTCATTAAACACGTGAGTACATGGAGCTATATGACCATCAAGCCTCAACTAGTCTACACACTCAAGTATACGGGGGTCAATTGCCTATACTATTCTACTGTGTACCATAATGAGTAATTACTGATACACCTTAATTTTACTACATATGCACTCAACACACGGGGATGATCGAAAATACGGTAATATACACACTGGTGAATAATAATGATTTATTAGTGATGTCCTGCATGGAACTGACTAGCTGTACCGAGCACTCAGGCAGAGCAAATGTGAATTGCAACTTGGTGAAACACGACCTCACATGATAACGCAGGCATATATATATATATATATATATATATATATATATGTTAAAGACTTAGGATCTAGCCAGACAGTAAGAATAATTCATTTACTTTAAGTGTTGTAACTTATTCATTTTATTGTCTTTTTATGTATTACTGCAAAATTGTGGGTTTGATTCACAACTCTGAAGACTTAAACAGAGCACTGTATAGAAATAAAAGGCTTGATAGCTTAGTGGTGAAGTAGTTTTACCTTTACTGTAAAGACCAGGGTTTGATCCCCGATTCTGTCATGACATTTAATTCCGGCTTGAAGACTGAAACAGGATACATTTAGTTTAAAGGCAAAACCGGGGAGATGTTGATTCGATTTTCACTTTAACCATTTTTTTATTTTTATTGTGTAATTTTTGTTTAACTTTTACACAAAGACAATGCTGAGACGGTACCTAACTTAACACAACGGCTGATTTCTTTTACATTTTTGCCAGGTTTATTTATTTGTTTTATCCATGTGTATATAGCTCTAAGGCGTTGACTTGAAAGACCTGCACTCAGCCTCTTAGGAGGTAACATGACAAAAAAAAACTTTTTTTCTGTGGTTTGTGTAAGGAAGGGCATTCGGTCATAGAAACCATACAACACGTAGTATTTTATTACATACTAGCAATCCGCCCCGGCTTTGCTTGGGGGAACAGTTATTTTAGTAATTAAATAGAGATTGTTGGAAGATACAACACGTAGTATTTTATTACATACTAGCAATCCGCTCCGGTTTTGCTTGGGGGAACAGTTATTTTAGTAATTGAATGGAGATTGTTGGAAGAAATGAAAACGTAAAACACTTAGACGCTGATTGTCCTGAAGCTATTATTATTATTATTATTTATTTACCATATATCGTACAAGCCGTATGGAAGGCCTAGTGAAAATGGGCAAGCCCCACATACATATTTCATGCTTCACAGGCACAGCTTACATCTAGATTTGTTTTAACAATATTTACATATTTTACAAAGATATTTGCAGTATTTACATATTTAGAATATTGACATAGTACATTTTCCTGTTCACTCACTCTCTCACGCACGCACTTTCATAACCTCGATCACGCGATACATACATTCCATTCAGATACTCATTCATTCAGCGAGACAATCAATCACTCATACATAAGTTTATTTATACAATGTACCTTTTTACGTACGGCTTGAATTTCTGAAGAGGCAAGATCTTGGCATCCCCTGGCAGCGCGTTCCATAACCGCGCAGAGCGGCCGTAGAAACCTGTCAGGTAAGCATTGCTACGTGCAAAGGGCGGAACGAGGGTTACACCTCGTCCTCTCCGAACTGAGCGATATGCCAATGACAGTCGGCAAAAAGGGTCAATATTAATGGAACCTGTAAGGGATTTTTTAAGAAAAATTAGATCAATTTGTTTGGCTGTTGCCTCTATAGATGGAAATTTTGACAAAGGGGAAGGGGAATAACGAGCTATTAGCCTCTCTGCGCGGCGCTGTACACGCTGGAGCTTGTTCATGTTTTCCGCTGTAGTGGGATGCCAAGCAGGTAAGCCGTACGTTAATATCGGACAGACCATGCATATGTAAGCCGTCCTGAAGGCTCTAGGTTTACAACCTCTCATGTTTCTGTACAAGAAGCCCAGAACTTTGGTGGCCTTACATCTTGCCTCTTCACTTTGAATGTTCCAATTCAGGGTGTCGGAGATTGTTACCCCTAATAACTTTAAGTTTGTGCACTGTGGGATGACACTGTTCATAATTTTGTATTCATTCTCAATGGTTTTTTTGACCTGGTTATTCTTATGTATTTACATTTTTGTACATTTATATTTAAATTATTCACAGAACACCACAGCGATAAGTTGTCCAGATCTGATTTAAGACAGAGGGAATCTTCTTCACATTTAATGCCCCTGTATAGCACGGTGTCATCTGCATATAGTGATATTAGGCCTCAAATTATACATTTATGCTATATAAAAGAACCTAGCACTACAATTGGTAATGTGTAACCAAATTTATCAGTTATATTTGATTGGTTACAAACACGTAATGCCATTTGATACTTTTATAATAATTATGAAGCATAACTAATTTTTAGTATAGTTCTGTGTTTTAGCTGTTAGAGCTGGAAACGAATTAAGTCCACAAGTGCAGCAGCCTATCAATGTTTGCAACGTGGAGATGTACCTATAAATCTTTTGGTTCATGCTTGCAAACAACAAGACATTTCTTATTACCATAGTGAACCTCAATTAAGGCGTGTGGCTAATAAAGTATTATTGCAAAGCTAAACAACGTTTGACAGCCTGTGATGCCTTGGTGTGGGAAAGGTTAGCAGTCCTGATTGTGATTAGTGATATAAAAGGAAAGTTAATGATGAATAGACATGGATATTTAAAAGAACTATTTGTATACTAGTGTAATGCCCCTACTTAAAAATTACCATTGATGTCAATCAAGAAAACAATATCTCAAATTTATAAATTTGCATTTGCAAATTACCATGTTCATAATTTACTGAAAAAAATGTAGACAGGCATTTCCCCCCCACACTGTATATTTAAAATTTCCATTTCCAGTTTAAAATATTAATAACGTTTTTTAACTTTGCAAAATTTCTTAATGCCAGTGCTTAACTATTGCAGTAGCGTAGTCTTTTTGTTTCCAATCACGTAGTGACACGACACACACTACAGGTAAGACTGTCTTACAAATAGTCTATTTACCACTACACGTACATGTCTTACATATAAAAACGCATGTAGTAAAAATTACTATTTAAATTTGCAATAACTTAAGCTTAAATTTATTTTCGCTACCGAGATTGCTATGATCGAACAACAAATGTTAAGTACTCGTGTTATCTCTCTCACTCTTTTTTACACTTTCTTTGGGAAACACACACAGCCATTATATTCATTGCTAAAGAACATATATTTACATGCATCCAACCCCAAAGAAACTTAAGTTATGAATTTACAAATAAAAAATTTATGCACGGTGGAAAAATAATATTTTCCATTGACCATTTTCAATTTCAGGCACAATGAAAATTAAAAAAACAATATAAAGTTGTACAGAACTTTAAGAGCAAAGGGCATAGTGTATTTCTTATAGTTTCCATTGTTTTGTTTTTCAGAAAACAAATTATCAAAATCCCATATTTATAAATTACCATTCATGTCATTGCAAAACAAAATATCAAAAAGCCTATATATATACAAATTAGCATTTGTAAATTACCATTCTCGTTGTTGTTGCGGGTGTGATGGCGATAAAAAAAAGCAACAACAACATCCTCAACAGAGGGAAAAGAGCAAAACTATTAACCATCAACTGAAACAGAGTCGCCAAGCCTGTACTGGTCGTGGTGTCATTGACAAAGTGATTCAGTTACTATCCTTTGAAATGCAATTACCTGATTACAAATACAGTGGTCTTGGAACAAAGCTGCAACAACGTTTAAATGATTTGGATGATATTTACCGAGACCATGACATTTCTTATTGCTATAGTCAACCCAAATTGAGATGTGTGGCTGATAAAGTATTATTAAAAAAGCTAAACAACGTTTAACATCCTGTGATGCCTCTGTGAGAGAGAGGTTGTCAGCCCTTATTGTGATTTGTGCTAGAAAAGGAAAGTTAACGATGGATGGACATAAACATTAAAAAAACTATTTGTAAAGTAGTGTAATATCCTATTTGCTATGAAATAAAAACAGTATTGCTTGAGTATAATTTTGTTTTTAATTTAAAAATGTAGTCAGACATTTCACACATTGTATATTTAAAATTCACGTTTCACATATTGCAAGTATTGAAAATATTAGGTTAAATTGAGAGCAAAAGTGGGTGCAAAAGTGGGTGTAACCCAACCTAATCTCAACTCATCTAACCTAACCTGACCACACCTGACCTGTCAACTGAACCTTTCCTAATCTAATCCTAGCTAACCTCACCTGACGTGACCATACTTGTTTGTAAGCAACAACAACAACACACCAAGATTCAATGAATTCCAGAGTACTTTTAGGATAATTATCTTGTTCTCGACAACAACCATGCCTATTGTTACTAGCCTACTTTTCACATTTTGTATAAATGAGGAAAAAGTAGACTTATGAGATCGGGCAAATGTGTGTCTGTCTGTCCTTCTGTCTGTCTGTCTGTCTGTCTGTCTGTCTGACTGTGTGTGTGTGTGTGTCCCCCTATCAACTCCTAACGGCTGCAGCAATCGAAACAAAATTTGATAGGAGTAAAGATCTATACCTGAATATCTCACGGCCATATATGAAAATGATGTCAGTGCTACCAACTGCTGAAAAATCGCAATTGAAATTTGAGCTCCATGTTGGATATCTTGGAAGGTATGAATGGGAGATATTTCAAAATTGGCAAACGTATAGATAATAATATTGCAGTTTAATTTCCAGGAGACCATACATGGCAGTGTTGCCAAAATGATTATAAGCCTGCTGATAGTTCCAAATTTTAAATGCATATAACCTTTACACTATCAATTGGATTTCAACCAAATTTCGTATGTGCTATGTGTACATAAACATATAAGACTGAGCGTATACTTAAGAGCCACCAGGCTGCCAACTGTTAATTAATCCTCTCATTTTTTTAAATCCAAATACCCATGTATCAGAAAGTGTGGAAGCCGACAGCTTTAAATTATGCACACGTATAGAACCTAACATTCTATATTAATTTGGAGTAACTTATATACGTCAGTGCTACCAACATGATTCTGAGCCTGCTGAGAGGTCCAACTTTAAATACATGTAACTTCTATACTATCATTTGGAATTCAACCAAATTTCGTGTGTGCTATGTGTACCATAACAGATATGACTATGCGAATTCTTAAGAGCAACCAGCGCTGCCAACTCTTAATAAATACTGTCCCCAATTTTGTTACCCTAATATCAATATATCAGAAAGTATGCAAGCGAATAGCTCTAAACTTTGCACACGTATAGTACCTGGCATTCTAGATTAATTTGGAGTAACTAATATAGGCCTACGCCAGTGCTGCCAATATGATTCTAAGCCTGCTGATAGGTCCAATTTTAAAATGCATGTTACTTCTATACTAACTAATGGATTTCATTCAAAATTGACACAACAATAGGTCATGTTATTTCAGATGATTGTTGACCAATACATGTATGTCATTGTTGCCAGCATGATTTTACGTGCGCTGTTAGATCCAATGTTTAACTGCATATAACGTCCATGCTATGCATTGGACTTCAAGCAAATTTTGTATTCTGCACCTTAAGAGATGGAACTAAGAATATACACACATCAAAAAAAGTTTTGCATCACCTCGGTTCCAAGAGTTCCGGAACCGTTAAATACAAAGGGAATAGAGATCAACACAAACAACATTTCAGCTCGTTTTATTGCTCATGAGACCCACACATTGCATGTTGTACCATCATACAGCTAGACTTTCAGCATTTGTGGTCCAGATTGCAGTACACACCACTACCTCTAATACCCAGTAGCACGTCCTCTTGCATTGATGCATGTCTGTATTCGCCGTGGCATACTATCCACAAGTTCATCAAGACACTGTTGGTCCAAATTGTCCCACTCCTCAACGACAATTCGGCGTAAATCTCTCAGAGTGGTTGGTGGGTCAAGACGTCCATAAACAGCCCTTTTCAACATATCCCAGGCATGTTCGATAGGGTTCATGTCTGGCGAACATGCTGGCCACTGTAGTCGAGCGATGTCGTTATCTTGAAGGAACGCATTCACAAGATGTGCACGATGAGGTCGAGAATTGTCGTCCATGAAGACAAATGCCTCTCCAATATTCTGCCGATATGGTTGCACTATGGGTCGGAGGATGTCATTCAGGTATCGTAAAGCCGTTTCGGAGCCTTCCATGACCACCAGTGGTGTACGTCGGCCCCACATAATGCCACCCCAAAACATCAGGGAACCACCACCTTGCTGCACTCGCTGGACAGTGTGTCTAAGACGTTCAGCCTGACCAGGGTGCCTCCAAACACGTCTCCGACGATTGTCTGGTTGAAGGCATATGCGACACTCATCGGTGAAGAGAACGTGATGCCAATTCCGTGGGGTCCATTCAGCATGTTGTTGGGCCCATCTGTACCGCGCTGCATGGTGTCGGGGTTGCAAAGCTGGACCTCGCCATGGACGTCGGGAGTGAAGTTGCGCATCATGCAGCCTATTGCGCACAGTTTGAGTTGAAACACGACGTCCTGTGGCTGAACGAAACGCATTATTCAACATGGTGGCATTGCTGTCAGGGTTCCTCCGAGCGGCAATCCGTAAGTAGCGGTCATCCACTACAGTAGTAGCCCTTGGGCGGCCTGAGCGAGGCCTGTCATCGACAGTTCCTGTATCTCTGTACCTCCTCCATGTCCGAACAACATCGCTTTGGTTCACTCTGAGACGCCTGGAAACTTCCCTTGTTGAGAGCCCTTCTTGACACAAAGTAACAATGCGGACGCGATCGAACTGCGGTATTGACCTTCTAGGCATGGTAGAACTACAGACAACATGAGCAGCGTACCTTCGTCCTGGTGGAATGACTGGAACTGATCGGCTGTCGTACCCCCTCCGTCTAATAGGCCCTGCTCATGCATGGTTGTTTACATCTTTGAGCAGTTTTAGTGACATCTATGAACAGTCAAAGGGACTGTATCTTGGATACAATATACACAGTCAACGTCTATATGCCGGAGATCTGGGAACCGAGGTGATGCAAAACTTTTTTTGATGTGTGTAGTTCTCTATTAGGCTACATTATGCCAGGTATACAGTATTTCGAACTAATTAGAAATGTCGATATTACCAACTTAATTTCGTTTTTATTCTAGATAGATCCACATAGATTAATCATAGGCATGAATCTTAAATTTTATGAAAAGTAGGCTCTTTAGTTCGTTACGGAACTTCTTGTTATTACGTCTGATGATGTAATGTTCTCACAATTTGAAAAGTGGATTTATGGTCACCCAAAAAGTGGGTGCAAAAGTGGCTGCAAAAGTAGGTGCAAAGTGGGTGCAAAGTGGGTGCAAAAGTGGGTGCAATAGTGGGTGCAAAAGTAGGTGCAAAAGTGGGTGCAAAATTGGTAGTAGGTACAGTTGACAGTAGGCGCAATTGATAGTAGGTGCGATTGGTAGTAGGCGCAATGGAGAGTAGGCGGAATTGGTAGTAGGTGCTATTGATAATAGGCGCAATTGATAGTAGGCGCAATGATAGTAGGCGCAATTGTTAGTAGGCGCAATTGGTAGTAGGCGCGATTGATAGTAGACGCAATTGGTAGTAGGTGCGGCTGATATTAGGCGCAATGAATAGTAGTTGCAATTGATAGTAGGCGCAATTGGTAGTAGGCGCGATTGATAGTAGACGCAATTGGTAGTAACGCCTGATGGTAGGCGCAATGGATAGTAGGCGCAATTGATAGTAGGCGCTATTGATAATAGTTAGTAGACCTTGAGGCGATAACCCCTTTTGATTGATCCCTGTTTATTTGTCCCTTTGGACTGGTCCCTGTTGACTAGCCCCTTTGGACGGGTCCTTTTTGAAGGGAGTCATTATTGACGGGTCCCTGTGGACGGGTCCTTGTTGACGGGTCCCTGTTGAAAGGTCCTTTTGACTGATCCCTTTGGACCGTTCCCTTTGGACTGGTTCCTATGGATTGGTCCATGCATTTATCCAAATTATGTCAAAGGGTTCAAAATTTGGTTGAAGTCCAATGCATAGCATGGACGTTATATGCAGTTAAACATTGGATCTAACAGCGCGCGTAAAATCATGTTGGCAACAATGACATACATGTATTGGTCAAAAATAATCTGAAATAACATGACCTATTGTTGTGTCAATTTTGAATGAAATCCATTAGTTAGTAGAGAAGTTACATGTATTTTAAAACTGGACCTATCAGCAGGCTTAGAATCATATTGACAGCACTGGCGTAGGCCTATATTAGTTACTCCAAATTAATCTAGAATGCCAGGTACTATACGTGTGCAAAGTTTAGAGCTATTCGCTTCCATACTTTCTGATATATTGATATTAGGGTAACAAAATTAGGGACAGTATTTATTAACAGTTGGCAGCCCTGGTTGCTCTTAAGAATATGCATAGTCATATCTGTTATGGTACACATAGCACACACGAAATTTGGTTGAAATCCAAATGATAGTATAGAAGTTACATGTATTTAAAGTTGGACCTCTCAGCAGGCTTAGAATCATGTTGGTAGCACTGACGTATATAAGTTACTCCAAATTAATATAGAATGTTAGGTTCTATTCGTGTGCATAGTTTAAAGCTGTCGGCTTGCATACTTTCTGATACATGGGTATTTGGATTTAAAAAAATTGAGAGGATGTATTAACAGTTGGCAGCCTGGTGGCTCTTAAGAATACGCTCAGTCTTATATGTTTATGTACACATAGCACATACGAAATTTGGTTGAAATCCAATTGATAGTGTAAAGGTTATATGCATTTAAAATTTGGAACTATCAGCAGGCTTATATCATTTTGGCAACACTGCCATGTATGGTCTCCTGGAAATTAAACTGCAATATTATTATCTATACGTGTGCCAATTTTGAAATATCTCCCATTCATACCTTCCAAGATATCCAACATGGAGCTCAAATTTCAATTGCGATTTTTCAGCAGTTGGTAGCACTGACATCATTTTCATATATGGCCGTGAGATATTCAGGTATAGATCTTTACTCCTATCAAGTTTTGTTTCGATTGCTGCAGCCGTTAGGAGTTGATAGGGGGACACACACACACACAGTCAGACAGACAGACAGACAGACAGACAGACAGAAGGACAGACAGACACACATTTGCCCGATCTCATAAGTCTACTTTTTCCTCATTTATACAAAATGTGAAAAGTAGGCTAGTAACAATAGGCATGGTTGTTGTCGAGAACAAGATAATTATCCTAAAAGTACTCTGGAATTCATTGAATCTTGGTGTGTTGTTGTTGTTGCTTACAAACAAGTATGGTCACGTCAGGTGAGGTTAGCTAGGATTAGATTAGGAAAGGTTCAGTAGACAGGTCAGGTGTGGTCAGGTTAGGTTAGATGAGTTGAGATTAGGTTAGGTTACACCCACTTTTGCACCCACTTTTGCTCTCAATTTAACCTAATATTTTCAATACTTGCAATATGTGAAACGTGAATTTTAAATATACAATGTGTGAAATGTCTGACTACATTTTTAAATTAAAAACAAAATTATACTCAAGCAATACTGTTTTTATTTCGTAGCAAATAGGATATTACCGTACACTAGTTTACAGATAGTTTTTTTTAATGTTTATGTCCATTCATCGTTAACTTTCCTTTTCTAGCACAAATCACAATAAGGGCTGACAACCTCTCTCTCTCTCACACAGAGGCATCACAGGATGTTAAACGTTGTTTAGCTTTTTTAATAATACTTTATCAGCCACACATCTTAATTTGGGTTGACTATAGCAATAAGAAATGCCATGGTCTCGGTAAATATCATCCAAATCATTTAAACGTTTTTCCAGCTTTGTTTCAAGACCACTGTATTTGTAATCAGGTAAATGCATTTCAAAGGATAGTAACTGTATCACTTTGTCAATGACACCACGACCAGTACAGGCTTGGCGACTCTGTTTCAGTTGATGGTTAATAGTTTTGCTCTTTTCCCTCTGTTGAGGATGTTGTTGTTGCTTTTTTCTCGCCATCACACCCGCAATAACAACGAGAATGGTAATTTGCAAATGGTAATTTGCAAATGCTAATTTGTATATATATAGGCTTTTTGATATTATGTTTTGCAATGACATGAATGCTAATTTATAAATATGGGATTTGATAATTTGTTTTCTGAAAAACAAAACAATGGAAACTATAAGAAATACACTATGCCCTTTGCTCTTAAAGTTCTGTACAACTTTATATTGTTTTTTTAATTTTCATTGTGCCTGAAATTGAAAATGGTCAATGGAAAATATTATTTTTCCACCGTGCATAAATTTTTTATTTGTAAATTCATAACTTAAGTTTCTTTGGGGTTGGATGCATGTAAATATATGTTCTTTAGCAATGAATATAATGGCTGTGTGTGTTTCCCAAAGAAAGTGTAAAAAAGAGTGAGAGAGATAACACGAGTACTTAACAATTGTTGTTCGATCATAGCAATCTCGGTAGCGAAAATAAATTTAAGCTTATGTTATAGCAAATTTAAATAGTAATTTTTACTACATGTGTTTTTTATGTAAGACATGTACGTGTAGTGGGAAATAGACTATTTGTAAGACAGTCTTACCTGTAGTGTGTGTCATGTGTCACTACGTGATTGGAAACAAAAAGACTACGCTACTGCAATAGTTAAGTACTGGCATTAAGAAATTTTGCAAAGTTAAAAAACGTTATTAATATTTTAAACTGGAAATGGAAATTTTAAATATACAGTGTGGGGGGGGAAATGCCTGTCTACATTTTTTTTAGTAAATTATGAACATGGTAATTTGCAAATGCAAATTTATAAATTTGAGATATTGTTTTCTTGATTGACATCAATGGTAATTTTTAAGTAGGGGCATTACACTAGTATACAAATAGTTCTTTTAAATATCCATGTCTATTCATCATTAACTTTCCTTTTATATCACTAATCACAATCAGGACTGCTAACCTTTCCCACACCAAGGCATCACAGGCTGTCAAACGTTGTTTAGCTTTGCAATAATACTTTATTAGCCACACGCCTTAATTGAGGTTCACTATGGTAATAAGAAATGTCTTGTTGTTTGCAAGCATGAACCAAAAGATTTATAGGTACATCTCCACGTTGCAAACATTGATAGGCTGCTGCACTTGTGGACTTAATTCGTTTCCAGCTCTAACAGCTAAAACACAGAACTATACTAAAAATTAGTTATGCTTCATAGTTATTATAAAAGTATCAAATGGCATTACGTGTTTGTAACCAATCAAATATGACTGATAAATTTGGTTACACATTACCAATTGTAGTGCTAGGTTCTTTTATATAGCATAAATGTATAATTTGAGGCCTAATAGCTTCAGGACAACCAGCGTCTAAGTGTTTTACGTTTTCATTTCTTCCAACAATCTCCATTCAATTACTAAAATAACTGTTCCCCCAAGCAAAACCGGAGCGGATTGCTGGTATGTAATAAAATACTACGTGTTGTATATTCCAACAATCTCTATTTAATTACTAAAATAACTGTTCCCCCAAGCAAAGCCGGGGCGGATTGCTAGTATGTAATAAAATACTACGTGTTGTATGGTTTCTATGACCGAATGCCCTTCCTTACACAAACCACAGAAAAAAAGTTTTTTTGTCATGTTACCTCCTAAGAGGCTGAGTGCAGGTCTTTCAAGTCAACGCCTTAGAGCTATATACACATGGATAAAACAAATAAATAAACCTGGCAAAAATGTAAAAGAAATCAGCCGTTGTGTTAAGTTAGGTACCGTCTCAGCATTGTCTTTGTGTAAAAGTTAAACAAAAATTACACAATAAAAATAAAAAAAAATGGTTAAAGTGAAAATCGAATCAACATCTCCCCGGTTTTGCCTTTAAACTAAATGTATCCTGTTTCAGTATTCAAGCCGGAATTAAATGTCATGACAGAATCGGGGATCAAACCCTGGTCTTTACAGTAAAGGTAAAACTACTTAACCACTAAGCTATCAAGCCTTTTATTTCTATACAGTGCTCTGTTTAAGTCTTCAGAGTTGTGAATCAAACCCACAATTTTGCAGTAATACATCAAAAGACAATAAAATGAATAAGTTACAACACTTAAAGTAAATGAATTATTCTTACTGTCTGGCTAGATCCTAAGTCTTTAACATATATATATATATATATATATATATATATATATATATATGCCTGCGTTATCATGTGAGGTCGTGTTTCACCAAGTTGCAATTCACATTTGCTCTGCCTGAGTGCTCGGTACAGCTAGTCAGTTCCATGCAGGACATCACTAATAAATCATTATTATTCACCAGTGTGTATATTACCGTATTTTCGATCATCCCCGTGTGTTGAGTGCATATGTAGTAAAATTAAGGTGTATCAGTAATTACTCATTATGGTACACAGTAGAATAGTATAGACAATTGACCCCCGTATACTTGAGTGTGTAGACTAGTTGAGGCTTGATGGCCATATAGCTCCATGTACTCACGTGTTTAATGAAAGGGTTTAGTGGGTATCTTAAGATAATTTTTATAAAATTTCATTGGATATTAGATAATTTACAGGAATCGTGTTCATGTGAAAATTGTCTCTCGCTCTTAGATAACAGGCACTTACCATTACACCATGGTATGTCGCAAAGCCCTAAATGTTATTATAGCAATAATGTATTAGACCTTAATAGTGTAATACCGTGGGTTTAGCTAAAAAGTTATTGTTGTTTTTTCCATGGATATCAACAAAAGGACAATCTCTGTACAGGTAAGAAGTACAGATTGTTGCTGTTGTTTGAGTCTTTAGTCTTTTTGACTGGTTTGATGCAGTTCTCCATGCCTCTCTGTCTTGAGCTAATCGTTTCATCTCTACATACCTACCATACCCTACATCAGAGGCGATCTGCTTAACATATTCTAACCTTGGTCAACCCCTACATTTCTTGTCCTCGACCCTTTCTTCCATAACAAAACTTGCTATTCCTGGGTGTGTTAGTATGTGTCCTACCAACCTTTCTCTATGTTTCATTATCAGTCGCTAAAAGAAATGTCTATTTACACTTGTCTTTATTTGTTACTATATCTACCCTTAACAAATAATGTGTGTTTGAGTCTTTAGTCTTTTAACTGTTTTAATGCAGTTTTCCATGCCTCCCTGTCCTGAGCTAATCGTTTCATCTCTACATAGCTACCATACCATACATTCAAGGCTATCTGTTTTACATATTCTAACCTTGGTCTACCCCTACAGTTCTTGTCCTCAACCCTTCCTTCCATAACTAAGCTTGTTATTCCAGGGGTGTCTTAGTATGTGTGTGTGAGTGTATGACTATATACGTCCTACCAACCTATGTTTTTGTTGTGTTAGAATATGCTAACACATCTTGATAACCTCTAAGAGTGTGTGTACTTTTAATTCAAATGAGGATTGAAAAGAGGCAGCCAAGGCCTTCAGTTAAGATATATCCCAGCATTTTGCATAGAGTAAAAGTGTAAAACCACAGAAAACTACTACCAGAATGGCTGAGGTAGGAATCAACCCCAGCTCCTCTCAGTTTTTTGCCTCACAAGGCTGAGTGTACCCCGGGCCTTCGTGATGAGAGGGAAACATCATGACCACTGAGCTATTACCCCCCCCCCCCCTCCATTTTTTCTTTCTCTCTCTCTTTAGTGTTGCCTGTTCTAGTCCTAAGTCTGGATTCAAATTAAGACCTCAAGTGCAAAAGTACTCACCACTGGACCATTAAAATGGTAGATGTTGGTTACATAATACTGTTATTCCATGTCTGTATAATAAAGCTATGATTGTAATGATTGCTACTTTAGTGCACGTCACGACCGGATACAGATTATATTTCATCTCTACATAGCTACCATACCCTACAACTTGCTAATGGAACATTTGTTCATTAGTCGATCATGTTTAAGTGTATATAAAATTATAATAATATGGCCATCAGGCTCATGTGTTTACATGTATGTAGGGACATTTCTGTCATCAGCACCCGTGTGTTGTGTTTTTTACATTTTCCGCCACTAGTCACATATAACTTGAAAAGAAATGTTTAGGTGTGTAAAAATCTTTGGGACACTTTGGTCATCAGTCCCCGTGTAGTTAAAAAGGAAATGCTATACAGAGGTAAGTCTTACCAATTCGGTATTTTTGATTTGAATCTTCAGTCTTTTTGACTGATTGAATGCAGTTCTCCATGCCTCCCTGTCCTGAGCTAATCATTTCATCTCTACATATTTACCATACCCTACATCCAAGGCTATCTTTTAAACTTATTTCAAACCTTGGTCTACAACTACAGTTCTTGTCCTCAACCTTCCTTCCATAACTAAGCTTGCTATTCCTGGGTGTCTTAGTATGTGTCCTACCACCCTATCTCTTGTGTTTTTGTTAGAATATGCTAAGAAACGCAATAACCAGTGCTATTGTAATAGCAGTAAGAGTGTGTGAACTTGTAATTCAAATAAATATTGGAAAAGAGGCTGCCGTGGCCTTAATTTAGGAACCATCCCAGCATTCACCTGAATTACAAGTGGGGAAAACTCCAGAAAACTACTTCCAGAATGTCTGAGGTAGGAATAAAATCCCAGCTCCTCTCATTTTTTTTATCTCACAAGGCTGAGTGTACCCCGTTCCAACCCTCAGCCCAAAATTAAATTTCTTGGCAAAGCCAGGACTCAAACTCGGGGCTCCACAGCGACATCCAAGAATGCTAACCACTTTTCCATAAAGTGGACTCTATAAGGCTGGTCTTGATTGTACATGATTAATCAATAATTACATAATAATAATAATAATAATAATATAATAAAGTTAATAATAATAATAATAATAATAATAATAATAAATATTCCATTTAGCGACTACACGGTCGAACTCCCCCTGTGACAACATTCACGGTCTCAGAGTGTGGCGGCCATGTTGCCCATTAACCCCTGCCCCAGCTATGACTAACCCCTACATAAGAATAACATTGGGCGGTTGCGCGCGGCGGCCATCTTGCCCATTAGCCCTTGCCCCAGAACCGCCCTTTATATTCTACTTACATGAATGGTTTATTTCAATAAGAAACACCTATCCTACTTCGGAGGGTTTCAAATCGGCTAATCCGCCAACCTAGTTACAATAAATGAGTCTAATATCCCTAACTTTAAATTATTTACCCTCGCGAAGGTCCTAGTTACAGAAAAACAAGCAACAACAACACTAGGCTCGTGGCACAAACATAATCTACTTGAAAGCAAGGTACAAGCAAATGACTCGGAATAAGTTACATTTAACATCAAATCAAGGAAAATCCTAGTGTTAGGATGGCACCACGATCAAATTTACATTTACTTTTAAGACTTAGCTAAATCCTCACATTAATAAAATGTTAACGACGAGACGCGTCGTAACCAAAACAAATTAAAGCAAAAGCTATGATAGTAGAACACTGACTATCAAAAAAAAAACAATGTTATCGAAAAAAAATTCACTCTTACAACTAAAGGGTGCAACATAGGAAAATACACTTGGAAAAGAATCAATGCACACAACCCTTCCTCCACAGAAAGGAAAGCTCTTTACTTCCGATCGTCATCTACAAAATGTAACAATTTTGTTGGCAATGCGCAATCATCACTGCGTCTTACATGACCTAGAATCACGCGGGCCACAAGTTACTGACTATTGACTCCACAGATTCATGTCGTCGAAAAAAGAAGTGTCAGCTTTCCTAATTTCACTCCCAAAGGATGTGATGAAGAAAACAAGGCGTCGAAGATATTAGACAATCAAAGGTTCCAAGTTTAAGTTGCTGAAATCAATTAATTAATCAGGTCGTTTTATAATTATTAGATAAGTGACTTATAGTTCAGGTTTATGTAAAAAATCAGATGGTTAATTAGGACGCCAGTCGCAGGCTACAGGACATCTCCTCAGAGATATACTCATAATATGAATCCAACGGTCAACAATAACACAGTTTGAGTAACCAAAGTATTCAAATACAATATAGTGCAGCGTGACTTACACAGATCGCACACCTACCGCCTCGGTCGAACTCGCCTGATGGCTCCAAACATTCGTCGGTACACCAAAGAAAAAGGGACATTAATCCGTCCTGCCTTACAACAATATGTGTCCACTGACACAATAACAACATGAGTTAACTGGCCTGATACAGGAAAAAACTGGGTCAATTTACAATAATAGAAACCTTTAATATAATTCGCTAGGTGCATTTCCTCACCAGCTAAAAGATGGCTCCATTCACGAGCGCTCTCTTGCATTTTGTTTGCGGTAAAAAATACCAGATGTTTACAGCACTCAAGGCTGGCATCAAAGGTTATATAATATTCTAAGTCCTTGACCTTCACATATTTCCATATGGTCGTGACGTCAAAATGTCTATCTAGACGATCGGTAAAGTTGTTTCACATTGCATCATGGGAAATAACCTGTTTACGCTCCAGCACAAATTCCTAGCGTGTCTGATAACAACATTCGTACTGCGTGGCTCGACTAACCACAATTCCGTTATATAACTGTGCACACAATATCTGGTAGAATACACATATTAAAGTCCTGCCGTGTTCTGCAGAATGTTACAGAATTGATTATCATTTCCACACAAGTGTTCATGTTCATTTCCTACCCTTCTCAATAATACAACGGTATCATAAAGTCAGATACACCTAAATCGAAGACTATACAATTCATGGTTAACTTCTTTGGGCAATGGAAGATATATTACTTCCTGCTATTTAAAACACGTAGCTTTGTGCACATGGTCTGGCACTCATAAAATAAACTGACAACACCGAACTCCTATTGTGTCGTTTTAAATGATACGGTTCCCTTCAAAGGGTCTTGGCTTCATTACCAAACAAGTCCTCAGTGACTTGGGTTCGAACCTCCTCGGAACTAATGTAGTAAATTGAACTCCAAAAATGCTCAAATAAATAGTACAAAAATTGGACAGTAACTCTCGACTGTCAACCGATACGCTAATAAAACGGTTGATTCAAATCATAAATGGGGGTATTACTGAACCACTACAGTGTGTTCAAAAAGTTATGAAGGCTCAATCTTCATCTCGAAGATGTCAGCTGTCTGACATAGCAAAATCTCAGCATTAACCTCGCAGATATGACACTGAAATACATAAAACTGTACATGTGCACCTCACCGGGTGACTCACAACGATTGTCCCAGTTACCAGAATGAATCTGCTAACCCACAGGTACGCCAATTATCTGTAAACAAATAAATCAATCAATCAATAAATACATTCCAATCAATAACTTCAACATCAATTAGTAATAAAATACTACAATCCGTTAAAAATAAGTACTTACCTTGCGAAATAATTTAATGATTTTCCAAAAAAAGTCTTTTTGCAACTGTTGAGCAATAACTGTTCACTCGTAGCGAGTAATAAAGACAGACAGTAGGGAATTATATGACACCTCCCTTATATAGGCTGAGATTGCTTGTGTCAGTATCTACAACTAACATAACCCTGCCTAGTGGTCAAGTATCAAACGTTTTGGCTAAGAAACTACAGCTAATGCGTCTGCCTGGACAAACCTTAACAAGAGGATTTACGGGAACTCACGGTTACTCAAGACATCGTAGTTCACCTCCCGACGTCTGGTATGAAAGGGGTAATTCGACTTCACTCCTGCGAAGGGATTATAATGCTCCAAGAATGAGGTCTTAAACCTCGGCCTGTCCACTACACGCCTCCATTTACATGGTCTGTCGATCTTGTTTTCCATTATGTGGTTTGTCCTGGACATTCCTGCTAGACGTTCCTCGTTCATGGTAGTTGCTTCATTGGCGTAACCCTCCCATAGGGTTTCTTACTCCTTCATCGACAACACGTGCTTAAGGTGATAAATACGTACATGTGGTCAGTCGCACTCGACATCATGTCGTAGAAACAAATGGTTACACAGATTTTTAATTAATGATAAACTTTGTAAAAAGAGGTATTCACTGCAGCTACACAGGCGCAGGATACATAAAAAGGCCTTATCACTTCCTGTCACAGAATTTATAGATATGCTAGTGATATCTAACACACAGATTCTATACTGGCAAATCACACTTTAGCACTGAAAAATCACGTGCATCACTCGAAGAATATTTACAATCATAGCACGTTTGGTGATTTCTGAAAATACTGCCATTATGTAGGCTATAATAAATTAGTGTGGCGTTAATATTTTAGCAGTTTACTGCAAGTTGGCGTGTCTCAATTCACACGGCGTGGTCTTTCACAAAGTACTATGCTACACGTGGTCAAATATCAAAAATAGTGATTTCACACGGGATTGACTTTTCTTCAGAAAATAACGAAGCACAGGCCTCACTGGGCCGAAATATAATACTTTCGTCGATAATTACGATTCACTTGGCTCGATGGCCGTCGATAATGTTCACTTACGTTAATGTGCACTTGCACTGAAATAACGTGGTCTTCGTCAAAAGGCGGACTGTCTAACTCACACATCTAGACTCGGCGGACTATCAAAACGATGTGTCGGTCTCAGGAACTGCATCCTGGCTTCCCAAGGAAGTTGTAAGTCGTTGAGCACCTACTTCCTTAACCTCCGCATGTCTGCGGTGCTAATACCTTTTACCAAATTGTGATTTACCACTTACAAAGGTCATGTAAGGTGGTAAATAT
Source organism: Meconema thalassinum (assembly GCA_946902985.2). Lineage (NCBI taxonomy): Eukaryota > Metazoa > Arthropoda > Insecta > Orthoptera > Tettigoniidae > Meconema > Meconema thalassinum. The sequence goes on along the minus strand of OX336389.2, from coordinate 1,121,216,704 downwards.
TGCAGAATTACATTTTTGACATTCTTGGAATATATGGTAGCAAGATTGTGATTAAACTATATCCAGGAAGAAAATAGATTATCCTGGCCAAAGTCAAACTGGCAATTTCATCATGAGGAAGTCTGGAGTGTGTTCAACACTAGTATGCATCAAAGAGTAAGCATGGTCTTGGAGAAATATCGAGGACATGAGCTCAGGGGCTCAATACGGACTCGTTTATTTATCACATTCGCCACTGCAACCCCTATGTCGTGATGAGGCAACATAGTGACTGGTTCGACACCTGTTCGTACAGTGCTGACAACGTTTTTCAGCTGCCCATATAAACAAGAAGGAAATGGGTGTTTTAAAAGATGAATGTGGTGATTCCATCATGACGGAATTCGTAGGTTTGGCTTCCAAAATGTATGCCTATCGCACACTAGGCTGTAAGGAAGCCAAAAGAGCAAAAGGTGTAGGTAGGGCAGTTGTAAAATCGCTACATGTAGACGACTATCTAGCGGTTTTACAAACTGGCAAAGCTATGTTGCATAAACAGTGCAGGATACAATCCAGTAACCATAATTTGTATCTTGTGGAACAGAGAAAACGCACCCTCGCCTCAATGGATAACAAACGTGGGTGGGCAGATGACCGGCTCACCAGACTGCCATGGGGTTATGACCACGAGGGGGAGGTGTGATTTTTCTGTTTTATTGCTTAGAGACATAGCTTTTTGTAACTAGTAGATTTAGTATTTTGTAAATATTTTTTTTGTAATTGTAAATAGTGGATTTTGTAAATAGTGGAAACCACTTAGGCCCTTTGCTCTTTAAAGCCCCATGCAACCCTATTTATTTTAAATTTTGACTGAGTTGGGAATATGAAAATGGATAATGATAACTATTTGTTTTTTAGGCTGTACAAATGTACTATTTGTTTTTTAGTAACTTAAATAAGTAATAGAATTTTTTGTAATGGTTAATGATAAATTTATAACTAAAAGTTCTTTGGGATGAGCGTGCATACAGAGCCCGCTTGGAATATAAAGAAAACAAAGAGTAGGGACCAAAGTCCTTCACCCTCTCGAAAGATATAACAGTCCTCAACACACTCCCACCTTGAGACATTTGTCTCAACACACATTATTTACAGTTCGCTCCGAAAACCTTGATGGCACTTTTATTTTTCTTCCACATCTTGTCTTCGCCATGGAATAGCCAACTACAGGTATCTCCTCAGCTACTGGTTCCAACGGTGACTGGTCTTCTACAGGTAGGGTCGACTGGTTACCACTACACCAAGCTCCAGATGAGATCTCTAAAGGACAAAGTCTTTGGACTGGCCGAATCAGAGTTCCAGATGATGTCTTCAGCCGTGCTACTCTTTCAACTCTTTCTCGTTTCAGACGAAAATTTAATGCAAATCGAAGAATCCACCCAATTGTTCTCACGATCCTGTTAAATCTTGAAAAGTAGGAGTAGTACCAGTCACCATCACCATTCTCGCAGAGCAAAGATATAATATCCCTTTTCTTTTCCAGAATGACTTCTTCATCCATCTGGTTCTCTTGTACTGGCCACATATCTCGTGCAAGTTGTAACCATTCCGGTCTTTTCCACCATTTTGATGTTACAAACTTCCTAATAGGACACCCTCTGCTAGGTAGATCAGCTGGATTTTCTTTTCCAGGTATATGTCTCCATGCTTCTTTTGGGGTAAGTTTCCTAATTTCATCCACTCGATTACTCACAAAGGTTTTCCATTGTTCCTCTCGTTTGATCCACGCTATAACGGTAGACGAGTCGCTCCAGAAGAACAGCTGAAGACCTTTAAATTCCATCTCTTGTAGTATGGAAGTGGTCAGTCGCGCACCAGTAACTGCTGCAAGCAATTCAAGCCTAGGAATACTGATGTCTTTTATCGGTGCCACGCGAGATTTTGCTTGAATGAGCTGAATCCTTACCCCAGAACTGTTCTCTAATCTAATAAACACTGCAGCAGCATAGGCTTCCTGACTGGCATCACAAAAACAATGGATAGAACTCAAAGTATTATCACTGTCTACCATTGTTATCCACCTTGGAATCTTAATATCTTTCAGAAGTGGCAAGTCTGCCATCCAAGCCATGAAAGAGTGTTTGAGGTCCTCTTCCAGCTCTTCATCCCAACCATTTTTTGTTATCAAAGACTTTTGGAGAAGAATCTTGGGGAAAAGTGTCACTGGACATAAAAAGCCAATGGGATCAAATAACCTCTGTGCTAAAGATAATACTGATCTTCTAGTGATCCTGTTCATGTCTTCACTTTCCCAGAAATCAGTGTTCACAAACAAGACATATTTTTTCTTGTCCCAAAGAAGACCTAAAACTGAAGTAGGCTTAATGCCTTTCAATGGAAGTTCAGGATTGGTAAACTCCCACCCTCTTAAATCAAACTTGCCCTTAGTAAATATATCAGTGGATTCCTTTATGAAGCAATCTAGCTCCTTTTCATCACGAACACTTGGTACACAATTATCCACATAGAAAGACTTCAGCAGTGTAGTAATAGTATTTGAGAAATAGGAAGAATTTCCATCTTTTCTGGGCATCGAACAGATCTTTAGATGGTGATCTAAAACAGCACACAACAGAAAGGGACTGCAAGTCACACCAAACACTACTCGGGTGTGTCGAAATATTCTCATGTTACCCGACTTGTCAAACCACAAAAATCTTAGAAATTCTCTGTCCTCTCTAGCAAGACTGATCTGCAGGGAAGCCTTTTTTTATATCTGCTATCACTCCTATCTCATGTAGTCGGAAGCGAAGCAAAAGTGGTGGAATTAACTCGATCAAGTTAATGCCATTGTCAATGCATTGGTTTAGAGATGGGCACCCTTGCTCTCTTGCTGAAGCATCGAAGACTGGCCGAATGGGGGTTGTACTATTTTCTTTAAAAACAGGCCTATGAGGAAGATAATGTCCATTGTCCCACTCTTCTCTTGGTATTTCTTCTATAACATCATCCCTTAACCATTCAGTCAACACAGCATCATAACGCTCAAAAGAATTACTGCCCGCCATCTTCTTCACTGTCGAGTCCACTCTGCGCTTTGCCAGGTTGAAATTCCCCGGAAGGGGTGGGTGATCTTCTAACCAGGGCAACTGGACCTCATACCTTCCATCTTCATTTACGCAAACAGTTTTCTCAAAATGGTCTTTGGCTAGGCGTTTCATCTCAGCCTTGCTGGTTCTCATTATTGGATATTCAATTCCTAATACATCTAAGTCCCACAAGGTAGTTAACGACTTCTCAGTGGACAACATTGACAAGACCATCATTGAACGGTTAATGTTCCCTGAGATTTCATTTTTGTTCTTCCCCATGATTGTCCATCCCAAGTGTGTTTCGATAGCCACAAGGCCACAATTAAGATTCTTCTTCTTACCAGTCAACAGCTTACCACAAACATCTGCTCCAATCAACACATTATCACTAGTAAGCTTTATTCCTTCGTCTTCCAGTTCGCTCAACCATGGACCTTCTCGAGCAGTGGGCATATTTGAACAAATAACGTCCTGATCCAAAGCATCAAAGTTGCATGCATATTTCCCATCCATACTACCTAACCTTACTTTGTAACACTGGTGTTCATATGGCTTAGAATGGGAACCACCAAAGAGTGCATGTACCACACTACCACTGCATATAGACTGGTATTCCATCTGTTTGGCTAAGTCACTCCGAACATAGGATCTCTGAGAACCGTCATCGAACAGAACACGTATTGGTTTTTCAGCAACACCCTTAATTACAGCAGTCAAAGTTTTCAAAAGAACTTGTCCACAATTCACATTTGACAAATTGTTCTCGACTGAAGGAATATCGATTTTGTCAGATCTGACAGACACGCTGGCTTTGTTACACATGAGAGGTACGTGCCTACCCTCACAAACAATGCATTTTAAAAAAGTTTTACATTTCCTACTAGTATGGTTGGGTTTCAAGCAGACGAAACAGCATCTTTTATCTCTGACAACTTTCCTCTTCTCTTCCAAACTAAACTTTTGACCTTTGTAACAGTCCATGCTGTTATGAGTTCCATCACAGAAGATACATACGGGTTTGGAAGATTTAACATTAATTAGACAGGCCGCAGTTGGTGACGTACTTTCACTAACATTCTTGCCTTTCGAATCTAAATGAAATCCTTCTATAGCCATAGATATCCTTTCCTCACTTTCCACTTCCTGCTTCAAAAATGCCATCAAGTTACCCAGCTTTGAATTTTGTGCTGACTCCCCCGAGGTGAATGAACTCCTCTGTCAAGCACGTAACAGACCCTCTGACAGGCACGATTCCACAAGAGGAAAAAGCATTGCTGCATACTTCTTTGATGTCACTCCATGCGTCTCTAAAGCACGAAGTTGTGTTTCTATGCGATCATACATGGACGAAAGATCAGGTTTATCGCTACTGGTGGTTAAATTAAGGGTTAGTTTCAGAAGCTCCCTAACATATACTTCAACAAGTAATTCATCACGCCCGAATCTAGGCTTCAAACTATCGAGAGCCTTTTGATAGTTTTCACTAATTGGTGGGAAAATTTCAACTATCTCGTGAGCGCGAGAGTTAGGTAATGTTGATTGTAATAAGTACTGAAACTTATCTTCCTGGGCTATATCAGGATCTTCATGTATATTTCGGAACTGTCCCCAGAACGCCAACCATCCCCTTACATCCCCTCCAAACTTCTTAAATTCTAACAAGGGTAATTTAAACTTGCGTTTTGCATGGGCTTCGTTTGAAGGCGTCAGGTCAGATGAAGCATTGAAAATGTCAGCTATCTTACTTTTCATGTAGTTTTCATATTTTACTTCCAATAGTTTGGCCTTACTTGCATATTCGTCCGCAGAAGTCATTTCCTTTTCCAGATCTGCAGTTGCGCAGTCTTCTGTTAGCATAAGATCTATTTCTTCATCCAGTTTTGCTTGATCTCTGGCTTTGTTCTTGAACACCGCCAGGTTTGTCTCCACAAGAATCTCATCACTAATCTTCGTTATATCATTGTCCACGTTGTTGTATATTCGCGTAAATGAACTCCGAATAATACTTCTTTTCTTTATTAGAGAATCCATTTTCCCTTTTATCCTGTCACGGTCGCCACAATATAACGAAACGAAATTGTAACTATCGAAAGCCTAACCGGCGTATAGGTTCTTTTATAATATCGTACTGATACTTATTTTATTTTCAATAAATCAAAGCAGACAATGATCAGTCATGTCCTCCAAAACAGACCGCAGAGATTATAATAATCCAGAGTCCGCTTGGAATATAAAGAAAACAAAGAGTAGTGACCAAAGTCCTTCACCCTCTCGAAAGATATAACAGTCCTCAACAATAACTATTTGTTTTTAGGCTGTACAAATGTACTATTTGTTTTTTAGCAACTTAAATAAGTAATAGAATTTTTAGTAATGGTAAATGATAAATTTATAACTAAACGTTCTTTGGGATGAGCGTGCATGTCAAGAATGTTCTTTGGGAATAAATAAAGTGGTTGTGTTTGTTTCCAAAGACAGGCATGGTTGTGTGAATGTATGATTATAGAGGGAAAGAGAGAGAGAAAGCTTGTGTGTGTGGGTAGCATTTATCGTTTGACCAGAGCAAACACGGTGAGGTAGGGTGGGGAAGGGGAAATCAACACTTATATATGAATGGTAAATAGTAATTTTGTTTTTAATAGTTTCGTTTCTTTGAAATGCAGCGGTATATAGGTGTTATTTTTTAAAAACAGTCTCACCTGCAGTAGTAGTAGTAGTAGGCTCTACGTTTCTGCAAGCACATAGACAGACTGCACCATCACAATGGTCAAGCACTCGCATCAACATCATTTACAAAAACGCAAAATGAACTTTCGACATACACAAAATAAAAAATGTGTAAACAACAAAATGGAAAATCCATGTTTCCATATCATGAAATTCAAAAACTTTAAACTGACATTTTTAAAAACTGGAAACTGGAAATTGACAAATGGCAATGTGTGAAATGTGAAAATGAATAAATCAGCAAATGACTATCATTATTGTCAAATATTAAAAAACATCGTGCACTGGTAAATCTTGTTTGTATTTCATAGCAATAGGGCTTTACTCATATAGAATACAAAGAAGTACCAATTCCTCAACCCTTTTTTTTTTCAATGTCCATGTCTACGCATCATTAACTTTCCTTTCATAGCACTCATCACAATCAAGGCTGCCAACCTCTCTTCTACTGAGGCATCAGAGGATGTCAAACGTTGTTTAGCTTTTTCAACAACATTTTATCTGCCACATGTCGTAAAGCAGGATGACTATGGCGATAAGAAAGGTCGTGTTCTTTGCATGCTTGAACCAAAGGATTAATAGGTACATCACCACGCTGCAAACGTTCTTCAAGGCGAGTTCCAGGACCACAAAAACGGTAACCAGGTAAGTGGATTTCAAAAGGTAAGTATTGAATGACTTTATCAATGACGCCATTACTTACCTACTCCATGGCGCTACAACCTGGGGTGGGTTTTGGCCTCTTGAACAACTGCTCTCCATGTTGATCTATCCATCGCCTTGCTCCTCCATCCTCTCACTCCCATTGCGACGAGGTCTGCATTCACACTATCCAACCATCTCTTCTTAGGACGTCCTTTCCTCCTCCTGGAAAATAATCTCCCATTCCAACATTCTCTTGGACATCTGGCTCTCCGGCATCCTCTCTATATGTCCCAACCATTGGATTCTCTGTGCCTTTATACACTTTACGATATCTTGTTTTCCAATCAATTCGTCTAGTTCATGGTTATATCGTATTCTCCATCCATCTTCCACCCTAACAGGGCCATATATTCTTCGCAGTATTTTCCTTTCAAAACACTTAACAGTAAGCTCATCATCCATAGTTAATGTCCAAGTTTCAGAGCAATAGGTCACTACTGGTCTTATCATTGTCTTATATATCTTCATTTTGGCTGCTCGTGGTATAAGTTGATTCCTGAACATCTTGATGTTTGCATAGTATGCTCTGTTTCCTGCCTGTATTCGATCTTTAATACAGTTTGTCATATCACACTGGTTGTTAATAAGTACTCCTAGATACTTAAATTGTGTCACACCCTCAAATGTCTTATCGCCTATTGTAATATCCTGCGGGGCTCTTCTTGAGTTAGATGTGGACATTACCATGTTCTTAGTTTTACTCTCATTCACTGTTAACCCAATATTTGTAGCTTTTTTTTTCTCTAATTTTAAATATACTCTTCAGTGTACGCTTCTCTCTTGCTATGACCACTACATCATCTGCATAAGCACAGATCTGACTTGATTTGTTAAATATAGTGTCTCCCTGGTCTACTTAACTAATTGATTTATATAGTGCAAGGTTAAAGAGTACTGCAGACAATCCATATCCTTGTTTTACACCCATATTAATTGTAAAGGATTTACTCAATGTATTTCTATTTTTCACTCGTGCCCATGTGTTATCTAGTGTCATCCTTATCAGCCGAATTATCGTTCCATGTATCCTCATCTCTCCTAGCAATTCATATAATATTTCTTTACATACTGAGCCCGCTTGGCTCATGTGTCAAATATTTCTTTGAGAGCATACTCACTCCCCATGCTCAGTTCGACAGAACGCACCTTGAAGCTTCCTCGTGAAAAATCCGCTATTTTGACTTCGGAGAGGACAGCTTATCTTCATCCTAGAGATATATTAGTCACTATATTAATACCACATATTTCAGGATCATATAATAATTAATTCTGTATAATTATCCATCTTCTATGCCTTTTGGAAATGGTAAATCACTTTTATAGAAAAGATATTTTCACTGCAGACACGCGGAGGACAATGTAAATAGTCGCTAAATGACTCAATCACTTCCTTCAAACCAGGAAGCCGTGCTAGGCACAACCACACCGTTTTGAAAGTCCGCTTAGGCAGGATGTGTTGTATCATCAGTCCGTAAATTTAGACGAAGGCCGCATTAGGCAAGTGAAACCCCATAATTTGGGAGGACTACGAATCGACCACCATCGTGCTGATCATAGTGAATATAGTCTGCAAAAGGTATTATTTAGGCCATGCAAGGCCAGTGCTATGATATCGTGAAAAGTAATTTGTGATTTTAGTGAAATCGACATTTTTTCACTGACCACGAAGTCACGTCTGAAGACAGGCGGCATATCAAATCTACAACTACAATTAATTGCACAACGTGTGCCACATTAAAATCTAATCATGGCTAAGCTACACAAAACACGTGTGCCATTGTGATTATTAAGATTTTTTTAGTGATTCGAAGACATATAAAATCTGTGAGCGATACCACGTGTACGGTATTATTAGAGCTAGTGGCAAGAAAAAGCAGAGCATTTGATCACCTGCAATTATTAGAGCCAGTGAGTCCTTGTATAAGATATTTCCACATAGAATCTGTGAATTTAATTACCACGTGATGGTGATTTTCGACATCATCTTGAGAGCGTCGTGATGGAGTAATTTCTGGTGTGAGGGAACACCGATGAAATAAACCGCCACCATGGAATTGTCCAACTAGCACCACGAGGTACAAGCCATGTACGAGATGAGGACCAAGGACCGAGAGGAAAGGCCGAAGCTCATAGCCTTAACCAGGAATATGCTAGGAACCCGGAAAGCATATTACCCCCTCCAATGGGAATTGTGGAAGGTGAACTACCCTTTGAAGTAATCGTAAGTCCTGTAATATCTCTGTACAAGGTTTGTCCAGGTGGATTTAGAACTTGAAACTATTTTTATCCGAAACGACCCGATAATTTGACCACATAGGTAGGAATGTATATATTTTTCTTCTTGGCACTGGGACAATCTTTCAGTTAGTCACCACAGTCCGTGTCTTATACGGCAGGTGCGCATTTCCATGTACTTTTCAGTGTATTTATAAGCCAGCAAGGAAGCTGTGAATTTTATGTCATGTAAAAGACATCATAAGAACAGAAGGTGTAGACTTCTAGTAGTATAGGGAACACCCTATAGTTAGGTCCCTCATTTTGAGTTGAAAGAACATTATTACCGTATCATTTATCAGCCGAAAGTAGCTGAAATATTTTTGTATATTTGACATTTTTCGTGAGTACGATTTACTACGTGAAGTTCCAGAGGAACGAACCCATACACAGTAAGATTGGTGGGTAAATCTACATCGTATCGTTTCAAACATCGCAGCAGAAGTTAGATGTTGTTATTTTGTTGAAGAATGTGCCAAGCCACGCACATCAAACCCATGTGTACAAAGAATAGGATGAGTGACATATCTTTGGAATGTCAGTGCAGTTAGTTGCACAAGTGTGCAGTCTTTACTTTAGTATTCCTTGAGATTATTATTACGATACATATTATTGAAGGGTAAAATATCCTAAGAAACACTATTAGGGAAGTGATTATACATTTTTATACAATCTGCAGAGCACCTGAGGACTTTATTTCGTGCTACTGCAAGATTAAAATAATCAGTTTTGAAATACAATCTGTACTATGCCAAAGCCGTGCGCAATGCAGTGTGAAAATTGTTTGAGCGCGTCAGCTGATAACCAGTTGCTACCTGAGATACAACGCGAGACGACATATTGAATTTTATGAGTGATAATTTACGTCACAAGTCCTAGGAATTTTGAAGGCCACTGTTATTAATATAACCTTGCTTTGGGGAACAGCTATGTGAGCTGCTAACACCTGTTAATTCTTTTTCCACTTTAAAGAGTGAGGGGATGCTCGCTAACGCGAATTCCTTTAATGTTTTGAGCTGATGACATTGATTGATCTAGCATGTTATAGAATGGTTTAAACAATAATGTTAATTGACCCAGTTTCTGTATAAAGTAAAGCTAGCAAATGTAATTGTTGTGTCCGTGAACACATTATTAGTATTTAGGCAGGACGGATGAATGTTCGCCTATTGTTGGTTTATTCCGGCGTTCTTTGAGCTGCGGCAAAGACGACCGATGTTACTTGCGTGCAATGGGGGTAAGACGCGCTAACCTGTGTTATTGTTGACCGGTAGAAGTCATATTCTTCGAGTGATTCTCAAGTGAGATCACATACTGCTGCCTACGACTGGTGTCATAAACTGAACTAACTAAACAGTATTTAAACCTTCTGATAAATCAAAAGCATAATTATTCTAAACCAACGGATTAATTAATTGTTTATAAATAATTACAGCCATAACGTTGCAACCATTTGCTTGTTGATTGATTGACACCGTGATTTTAATTCATTTCCATGTGGGAGACGACCTGACACTTTTTTTTCGACGACATGAATGTTCGGGACCAGTGGTCAGTAACTTATGGCCCGCGCGATTCAAAGCTTGTAAGTCGCAGTGATGATTGCGCATTGCCAACCTAATTCGCATGCATGAGATGACGACTGGGTACAAACAGTATCTCAGTTCCCGAAGGCAGGCTAGTATTAGAGTGTTCATTTATTCATTCCCGAGTGTATTTACCCCATTGTTCCTGTTAGGCATAAGAGTGTTCTTTATTAGTTGTTTTTTTGGAGGTGACCTAGGTAATAACACTACCGCCTTAGATCAAGTAAGAGACGATTTAGGAACAGTAAGAAGTGACCTAGGCGAGGTCAGAGGTGACATAAATGTTGTCAGAGGTGACACTGAAGCATCGACCGTCACACTTAATAATATTAGGGGAGAGTTAGGCAACAATGCCGAAGCTTTCAACCAAACAAACACAAACCTATTAGGGTACACAGCGACACTTATTGAAGTGCGAGGTGACATAGACCGCACCATAAAGAAGCTAATGAGCAAATGAATACTCTATCCTTAGACCTTGTGACAAACCGTACAGAGGGGCAGGACCAGTTAGCACAGATTGACACGACCGTCCAGACTGTATCGGGAGATATGGCTACTTTGCGTGAGGAAATAGCGACAGACATCGCCAACGTGAAGAAGGAAACGGAGGAGCAGAATGCTAATTTCAACACCGTAGTGAAGGACGTAAGAGAAGAAGTAGAGTTCCTGAGACACCGACTGGAAAATGTTGCTATCACGAAGTACCTCAAACTCAGCAACAATGTTAGATTGTCAGTACGCAAAGTGGACACAAAATTACGAGGCGAAATTCATAGGCATGTCAGTGACTTGCAACTGCAAGCATTGGACGCACCAGCTATACAAGAACTGGAAGAGCGACTCATAGCTACTGTGGGGACTCAACAACAGAGTACTCCCAACACTCTTACCCTTAACTCGAGTCCGCCCAACATAAATGTTTCGAATGTCAGCGCAAATGCACCGCATGCATCTGCTGAAGTGCAACCTAACACTATGCACAGCGAAGGGAAGCAGACTAACTCATCTGCGCCATTAAATTTCAATTCGCCCATGTTTACTCCGATGGGACATTACAATCAAGGGGCTAATGTCACGATAATAAGACAAAAGAACGAGCAATCAGCTCAGTTTTCTGGAACTGGAGGCAGTGTAACTCCAGTCGAGTTCATTCAGAACGTAGAGTCATACCTCCGTGACACCATGGTGACCCCAGAACGAAAACTATGGGTAATCGAACGACCTTTGACTGGTCAAGCAAGTACTTGGTACAGCGCGTTTAGGTACGCTTATAGCGGGTGCCAAGACTTCAAAGAAGCTTGATCAAGAACGCACTGGAGCGTGGACATCCAACAAAGTATTCGTGCCGAAATTTATACAAAACGATACAGTACGAATCAACCATCAAGATATGCGAACTATTTCGCAACCCAATTGTCTGAATTGAGATGGCCCCTGCCGCCATTATATGAGCCTGAGTTAATTCAAACCATAACCCGGCAGTACCCAGCTGATGTCCAGCGCACACTAATAGCTGCTAACCCAACTACGTTTATTGAGTTCGATTCAAATCTTCGCAAAATCGACGGTACCAACGATCAGGTTTCCACTCACAAACCAAGAGGGAAGCATCGTCAAGTCAACGTTACGACGATTGATAAGGTATCTCAAACACCCAAGCCAGCCCAAATCATTTCGGAACCATACCGAAGAAACGAGACAGGACCCGATAGGCGAAAGTGGAATCGTAGACCATATGATAGGTCATGCCAGCAAGACGATCGTGGATACTGGGGGCGACGATTTGATAATCGCAATAACAACAACAACTATCAAAGAGACGACAGACGTGGTCGCAATAACAACCCACATAACCAACAATCCGGCAACATTCGCCGCGATTATCGCTACAGTGGTGGTTACCGCGAGGACCGTGATCCTCGTGCGCAAGCCGACCGATACTGGAGAGGTCGCGCTCGCGAAAGTCGCGAATGCATTCGTCAGTTGCAAAACGACAGAGACGAAGAACAAGACCGTACTTCGAGGGAACGGAAAGAAAAAACAAGAGCCCAAGCGCAACAAGAAAAGGAGCCCTACAGCCGACGTTGGACTTCTGATAACCAGCGCAGAAGATGAATGGGATCGACTCCAGGATGGATTAACTCGAACAAGAGGCATAGAACGTCGACTCCAAGATCCGGATGGAGGAGGACTTGGTGATCTATTCGAGGAAAACTAATGCCCGTTGAGAGTGCTGATTTTTTTTTCAACGAACGACGAACGACGAACCACTCACAGATGATGACGATGAGAGATTGGGAACCTTCAACGCAGCCAATCTAAAGAAATATTATTAACACTAGAATGGTTTTGATGGTAAATAAAAATGATAATCCCACATTTTTATTTGAAACAACGGAGGGATATATGAGCCTGCCTAGGCTCATGTGTCAAATACTTCTTTGAGAGCATACTCACTCCACATGCTCAGTTCGACAGAACGGACCTTCAAGCTTCCTCGTGAACAATCCGCTATTTTGACTTCGGAGAGGACAGCTTATCTTCTTCCTAGAGATATAATATTCACCATTTCAATGCCACATATCTCAGGATCATATAATAATTAATTCTGGGTAATTTACCATCTTCTATGCTTTTGTAAATGGTAAATCACTTTTATAGTAAAGGTATTTTCACCGCAGACACGCGGAGGACAATGTAAATAGTCGCTAAACGACTTAACCACTTCCTTCAAACCAGGAAGCCGTGTTAGGCACAAACACACAGTTTTGAAAGTCCGCTTAGGCAGGACGTGTAGTATCATCAGTCCGTCAATTTAGACGAAGGCCGCATTAGGCAAGTGAAACCCCATAATTTGGGACGACTACGAATCGACAGCCATCGTGCTGATCCTAGTGAAAAGGTATTATTTAGGCCATGCAATGCCAGTGCTAAGATATCGTGAAAAGTAATTTGTGATTTTAGTGAAATCGACATTTTTTCACTGACCACGAGGTCACGTCTGAAGACAGGCGTCATATCAAATCTACAACTACAATTAATTGCCCAACGTGTGCCGCATTAAAATCTAATCATGGCCAAGCTACACAACACACGTGTGCCATTGTGATTAATAAGATTTTTTAGTGATTAGAAGACATATAAAATCTGCGAGCGATACCACGTGTACGGTATTATTAGAGCCAGTGGCAGAAAAAAGCAGAGCATTTGATCACCTGCAATTATTAGAGCCAGTGAGCCCTTGTATATGATATTTCCACATAGAATCTGTGAATTTAATTTCCACGATGCCTACGCTAATGCACCACGTGATGGTGATTTTTTGACATCATCATGAGAGCGTCGTGATGGAGTAATTCCTGATGTGAGGGGACACCGATGAAATAAACCGCTACCATGGAATTGTCCAACCAGCACCACGAGGTACAAGCCATGTACGAGATGAGGACCAAGGACCGAGAGGTAAGGCCGAAGCCCATAGCCATAACCAGGAATATGCTAGGAAACCTGAAAGCATATTACCCCTTCCAATGGGAATTGTGAAAGTTGAACAACCCTTTGAAGAAATCGTGAGTCCTGTATTTTCTGTGTACAATGTTTGTCCAGGTGGATTTAGAAATTGAAAGTATTTTAGACGAAACGACCCGATAATTTGACCACTTAGGTAGGAATGTATATATTTTCTTCTTGGCGCTGGGACAATCTTTCAGTTAGTCACCACAGTCCGTGTCCTATACGGCAGGTGCGCATTTCCATGTACTTTTGAGTGTATTTATAAGCCAGCAAGGAAGCTGTTAATTTTATGTCATGTAAAAGACATCATAAGAACAGAAGGTGTATAGGTAGTATAGGGAACACCCTATAGTTAGGTCCCTCATTTTGAGTTAAAAGAACATTGTTACCGTATCATTTATCAGCCGAAAGTAGCTGAAACATTTTTGTACTCTTTATTTGGCATTTTTCGTGAGTACGATTTACTACGTGAAGTTCCACAGGAACGAACCCATACACATTAAGATTGGTGGGTAAATCAACATCGTATCATTTCAAACATCGCAGCAGAAGTTAGATGTTGTTATTTTGTTGAGGAATGTGCCAAGCCACGCACATCAAACCCATGTGTACAAAGAATAGGATGAGTGACATATCTTTGGAATGTCAGTGCAGTTAGTTGCACAAGTGTGCAGTCTTTACTTTAGTATTCTTTGAGATTATTATTACGTTACATATTATTGAAGGGTAAAATATCCTAAGAAACACTATTAGGGAAGTGATTATACATTTTAATACTATCTGCAGAGCACCTGAGGACTTTATTTCGTGCTACTGTAAGATTAAAATAATCAATTTTGACATACAATCTGTACTATGCCAAAGCCGTGCGCAATGCAGTGTGAAAATTGTTTGAGCGCGCCAGATGATAACCAGTTGCTACACGAGATGCAACGCGAGACAACATATTGACTTTTTATGAGTGCTAATTTACGTCACAAGTCCTAGGAATTTTGAAGGTCACTGTTATTAATATAACCTTGCTTTGGGGAACAGTTATGTGAGCTGCTAACACCTGTTAATTCTTTTTCCACTTTAAAGAGTGAGGGGATGCTCGCTAACGCGAATTCCTTTAATGTTTTGAGCTGATGACATTGATTCATCTAGCGTGTTATAGAATGGTTTAAACAATAATGTTAATTGACCCAGTTTCTGTATAAAGTAAGGCTAGCAAATGTAATTGTTGTGTCCGTGAACACATTATTAGTATTTAGGCAGGACGGATGAATGTTCGCCTATTGTTGGTTTATTCCGGCGTTCTTTGAGCTGCGGCAAAGACGACCGATGTTACTTGCGTGCAATGGGGGTAAGACGCGCTAGCCTGTGTTATTGTTGACCGGTAGAAGTCATATTCTTCGAGTGAATCTCAAGTGAGATCACATACTGCTGCCTACGACTGGTGTCATAAACTGAACTAACTAAACAGTATTTAAACCTTCTGATAAATCAAAAGCATAATTATTCTAAACAAACGGATTAATTAATTGTTTATTAATAATTACAGCCATAACTTTGCAACCATTTGCTTGTTAATTGATTGACACCGTGACTTCAATTCATTTCCATGTGGGAGAAGACCTGTAAATGAGCTGACACTTTTTTTTCGACGACATGAATCTTCGGGACCAGTGGTCAGTAACTTATGGCCCGCGCGATTCAAAGCTTGTAAGTCGCAGTGATGATTGCGCATTGCCAACCTAATTCACATGCATGAGATGACGACTGGGTACAAACAGTATCTCAGTTCCCGAAGGCTGGCTAGTATTAGAGTGTTCATTTATTCATTCCCGAGTGTATTTACCCCATTGTTCCTGTTAGGCATAAGAGTGTTCTTTATTAGTTGTTTTTTTAGGTGACCTAGGTAATAACACTACCGCCTTAGATCAAGTAAGAGATGATTTAGGAACAGTAAGAAGTGACCTAGGCGAGGTCAGAGGTGACATAAATGTTGTCAGAGGTGACACTGAAGCATCGACCGTCACACTTAATAATGTTAGGGGAGAGTTAGGCAACAATGCCGAAGCTTTCAACCAAACAAACACAAACCTATTAGGGTACACAGCGACACTTATTGAAGTGCGAGGTGACATAGACCGCACCATAAAGAAGCTAATGAGCAAATTAATACTCCATCCTTAGACCTTGCGACAAACCGTACAGAGGTGCAGGACCAGTTAGCTCAGATTGACACGACCGTCCAGACTGTATCGGGAGATATGACTACTTTGCGTGAGGGAATAGCGACAGACATCGCCAACGTGAAGAAGGAAACGGAGGAGCAGAATGCTAATTTCGACACCATAGTGAAGGACGTAAGAGAAGAAGTAGAGTTCCTGAGACACCGACTGGAAAAGGTTGCTATCACGAAGTACCTCAAACTCAGCAACAACGTTAGATTGTCAGTACGCGAAGTGGACACAAAACTACGAGGCGAAATTCATAGGCATGTCAGTGACTTGCCACTGCAAGCATTGGACGCACCAGCTATACAAGAACTGGAAGAGCGACTCATAGCTACTGTGGGGACTCAACAACAGAGTACTCCCAACACTCTTACCCTTAACTCGAGTCCGCCCAACATCAATGTTTCGAATGTCAGCGCAAATGCACCGCATGCATCTGCTGAAGTGCAACCTAACACTATGCACAGCGAAGGAAAGCAGACTAACTCATCTGCGCCATTAAATTTCAATGCACCCATGTTTACTCCGATGGGACATTACAATCAAGGGGCTAATGTCACGATAATAAAACAAAAGAACGAGCAACCAGCTCAGTTTTCTGGAACTGGAGGCAGTGTAACTCCAGTCGAGTTCATTCAGAACGTAGAGTCATACCTCCGAGACACCATGGTGACCCCAGAAAGAAAACTACGGGTAATCGAACGACCTTTGACTGGTCAAGCAAGTACTTGGTACAGCGCGTTTAGGTATGCTTTTAGCGGGTACCAAGACTTCAAAGAAGCTTTATCAAGAACGCACTGGAGCGGGGACATCCAACAAAGTATTCGTGCCGAAATGTATACTAAACGATACAGTACGAATCAACCATCAAGATATGCGAACTATTTCGCAACCCAATTGTCTGAATTGAGATGGCCCCTGCCGCCATTATATGAGCCTGAGTTAATTCAAACCATAACCTGGCAGTACCCAGCTGATGTCCAGCACACACTAATAGCTGCTAACCCAACTACGTTTATTGAGTTCGATTCAAATCTTCGCAAAATCGACGGTACCAACGATCAGGTTTCCACTCACAAACCGAGAGGGGAGCATCGTCAAGTCAACGTTACGACGATTGATAAGGTATCTCAAACACCCAAGCCAGCCCAAATCATTTCGGAACCATACCGAAGAAACGAGACAGGACCCGATAGGCGAAAGTGGAATCGTAGACCATATGATAGGTCATGCCAGCAAGACGATCGTCGATACTGGGGACGACGATTTGATAATCGCAATAACAACAACAACGATCAAAGAGACGACAGACGTGGTCGCAATAACAACCCACATAACCAACAATCCGGCAACATTCGCCGCGATTATCGCTACAGTGGTGGTTACCGCGAGGACCGTGATCCTCGTGCGCAAGCCGATCGATACTGGAGAGGCTGCGCTCGCGAAAGTCGCGAATGCATTCGTCAGTTGCAAAACGACAGAGACGAAGAACAAGACCGTACTTCGAGGGAACGGAAAGAAAAAACAAGAGCCCAAGCGCAACAAAAAAGGAGCCCCACAGCCGACGTTGGACTTCTGATAACCAGCGCAGAAGATGAATGGGATCGACTCCAGGATGGATTAACTCGAGCAAGAGGCATAGAACGTCGACTCCAAGATCCGGATGGAGGAGGACTTGGTGATCTATTCGAGGAAAACTAATGCCCGTTGAGAGTGCTGATTTTTTTTCAACGAACGACGAACGACGAACCACTCACAGATGATGACGATGAGAGATTGGGAACCTTCAACGCAGCCAATCTAAAGAAATATTATTAACACTAGAATGGTTTTGATGGTAAATAAAAATGATAATCCCACATTTTTATTTGAAACAACGGAGGGATATATGAGCCTGCCTAGGCTCATGTGTCAAATACTTCTTTGAGAGCATACTCACTCCACATGCTCAGTTCGACAGAACGGACCTTCAAGCTTCCTCGTGAACAATCCGCTATTTTGACTTCGGAGAGGACAGCTTATCTTCTTCCTAGAGATATAATATTCACTATTTTAATGCCACATATCTCAGGATCATATAATAATTAATTCTGGGTAATTTACCATCTTCTATGCTTTTCTAAATGGTAAATCACTTTTATAGTAAAGGTATTTTCACCGCAGACACGCGGAGGACAATATAAATAGTCGCTAAACGACTTAACCACTTCCTTCAAACCAGGAAGCCGTGTTAGGCACAAACACACAGTTTTGAAAGTCCGCTTAGGCAGGACGTGTAGTATCATCAGTCCGTCAATTTAGACGAAGGCCGCATTAGGCAAGTGAAACCCCATAATTTGGGAGGACTACGAATCGACAGCCATCGTGCTGATCCTAGTGAAAAGGTATTATTTAGGCCATGCAATGCCAGTGCTAAGATATCGTGAAAAGTAATTTGTGATTTTAGTGAAATCGACATTTTTTCACTGACCACGAGGTCACGTCTGAAGACAGGCGTCATATCAAATCTACAACTACAATTAATTGCCCAACGTGTGCCGCATTAAAATCTAATCATGGCCAAGCTACACAACACACGTGTGCCATTGTGATTAATAAGATTTTTTAGTGATTAGAAGACATATAAAATCTGTGAGCGATACCACGTGTACGGTATTATTAGAGCCAGTGGCAGAAAAAAGAAGAGCATTTGATCACCTGCAATTATTAGAGCCAGTGAGCCCTTGTATATGATATTTCCACATAGAATCTGTGAATTTAATTTCCACGATGCCTACGCTAATACACCACGTGATGGTGATTTTTTGACATCATCTTGAGAGCGTCGTGATGGAGTAATTCCTGATGTGAGGGGACACCGATGAAATAAACCGCTACCATGGAATTGTCCAACCAGCACCACGAGGTACAAGCCATGTACGAGATGAGGACCAAGGACCGAGAGGAAAGGCCGAAGCCCATAGCCATAACCAGGAATATGCTAGGAAACCTGAAAGCATATTACCCCTTCCAATGGGAATTGTGGAAGTTGAACTACCCTTTGAAGAAATCGTGAGTCCTGTATTTTCTGTGTACAAGGTTTGTCCAGGTGGATTTAGAAATTGAAAGTATTTTAGACGAAACGACCCGATAATTTGACCACTTAGGTAGGAATGTATATATTTTTCTTCTTGGCGCTGGGACAATCTTTCAGTTAGTCACCACAGTCCGTGTCCTATACGGCAGGTGCGCATTTCCATGTACTTTTCAGTGTATTTATAAGCCAGCAAGGAAGCTGTGAATTTTATGTCATGTAAAAGACATCATAAGAACAGAAGGTGTATAGGTAGTATAGGGAACACCCTATAGTTAGGTCCCTCATTTTGAGTTGAAAGAACATTGTTACCGTATCATTTATCAGCCGAAAGTAGCTGAAACATTTTTGTACTCTTTATTTGGCATTTTTCGTGAGTACGATTTACTACGTGAAGTTCCAGAGGAACGAACCCATACACAGTAAGATTGGTGGGTAAATCAACATCGTGTCATTTCAAACATCGCAGCAGAAGTTAGATGTTGTTATTTTGTTGAGGAATGTGCCAAGCCACGCACATCAAACCCATGTGTACAAAGAATAAGATGAGTGACATATCTTTGGAATGTCAGTGCAGTTAGTTGCACAAGTGTGCAGTCTTTACTTTAGTATTCTTGGAGATTATTATTACGTTACATATTATTGAAGGGTAAAATATCCTAAGAAACACTATTAGGGAAGTGATTATACATTTTAATACTATCTGCAGAGCACCTGAGGACTTTATTTCGTGCTACTGTAAGATTAAAATAATCAGTTTTGACATACAATCTGTACTATGCCAAAACCGTGCGCAATGCAGTGTGAAAATTGTTTGAGCGCACGAGCTGATAACCAGTTGCTACACAAGATGCAACGCGAGACAACATATTGACTTTTTATGAGTGCTAATTTACGTCACAAGTCCTAGGAATTTTGAAGGTCACTGTTATTAATATAACCTTGCTTTGGGGAACAGCTATGTGAGCTGCTAACACCTGTTACTTCTTTTTCCACTTTAAAGAGTGAGGGGATGCTCGCTAACGTGAATTCCTTTAATGTTTTGAGCTGATGACATTGATTCATCTAGCGTGTTATAGAATGGTTTAAACAATAATGTTAATTGACCCAGTTTCTGTATAAAGTAAGGCTAGCAAGTGTAATTGTCGTGTCCATGAACACATTATTAGTAATTAGGCAGGACGGATGAATTTTCGCCTATTGTTGGTTTATTCCGGCGTTCTTTGAGCTGCGGCCAAGACGACCGATGTTACTTGCGTGCAATGTGGGTAAGATGCGCTAACCTGTGTTATTGTTGACTTGTAGAAGTCATATTCTTCGAGTGAATCTCAAGTGAGATCACATCTGCTGCCTACGACTGGTGTCATAAACTGAACTAACTAAACAGTATTTAAACCTTCTTCTAAATCAAAAGCATAATTATTCTAAACCAACGGATTAATTAATTGTTTATAAATAATTACAGCCATAACTTTGCAACCATTTGCTTGTTGATTGATTGACACCGTGATTTTAATTCATTTCCATGTGGGAGACGACCTGACACTTTTTTTTCGACGACATGAATGTTCGGGACCAGTAGTCAGTAACTTATGGCCCGCGCGATTCAAAGCTTGTTAGTCGCAGTGATGATTGCGCATTGCCAACCTAATTCACATGCATGAGATGACGACTGGGTACAAACAGTATGTCAGTTCCCGAAGGCAGGCTAGTATTAGAGTGTTCATTTATTCATTCCCGAGTGTATTTACCCTATTGTTCCTGTTAGGCATAAGAGTGCTATTTAATAGTTGTTTTTTTGGATAGTCAGTGGTCAAACTATCACTAGATTTGGTAATAAGCATTTGTTTACGACGCGTCTCGTCGTAATACTTTCGTTCACATAGGCATTAGACAGAATTTAAATGTAATATTAAATGTGGACGTGGTACCATCCTGACCTAGGGATTGGTTTTCTAGCTGTTAAATGTAAATTATTCCAAGTCATTTGTTTGTAAGTTTGCTACGCGTTAATTCTTCTTGTACCACGCGCCTAGTTAGTGTTGCTCTTATTTCATGTAACTAGGACTTCGTGAGGGTACTTAACGTCAAACTAGGGAACGACTCACTATTGTAATTAGAGTAGCGGATTAGCCGATTTCGACCCCCGGAAGTAGTTTAGGGGACTTACTTCAATAAATCATGCAAGAAATCTTACTTAAAACTGGATCTCTTTATTGCTAGCTTTGTATTCTTCGGATGTGTTTCTTTGGGCGTCTATGGCCTGTTTCCGTGCTAAATGATCCAGATCCCCTGGATCTAGCCCTCGTGCTGAGCAAGCCCACAAAGAAATGCACCCGATCCTCTCAGGTGTTGGGTTCGAAGGCCGGGGTCTTTCGAGGTAGTCTTTCGGCGGATGGTACCCGGATAACCTTCTCTAACGGGGTCAATACACTATCGAAAGCTTGTTTAAAATCTATAAAGAGCATGTGGAGGTCAATATCATGTTCATAAAACTTTTCCATCATCTGCCTAATTACGAAGATTTGATCCGTTGTATTCCGGTTAGGTGGAAAACAACACTGATATTCACTCAGAATTTCTTCATTCTTTCTTTCAAGATACCTGATAGGATCTTGTAAATAACATTCAATAGAGTGATTCCTCTGTAATTCTCACTTGCTAGTTTACCTCCTTTCTTAAATATAGGACATATTATTCCTCCCCTCCATCCATCTGGCATGTTCTCTTCTTCCCATATTCTTTCCAATAGTTTATGTATTCTATCTTCCAATGCCGCTCCTCCTTATATTATCATTTCTGCTACTATACTGTCTTCCCCTGGTGATTTGTTGTTTTTCATCTTCTTCATTCTGATCTAATTACTTCTTGTCTCTCATTGTGTTGCCTATGTTTTTCAGTTTCTATATCTACACTTTCACTTAGAAGTTCCTTAAAGTGCTCAACCATCTATCTAACACTTAGTTCTCATCATTCAGTATCATCCCTTGATTATCTTTGCATCTTCTTCATACCTTCGGTTGAAAACCTTTCCCCTTTTTACCAATTGCCACATAGAATTTTCTTACTTCACTTTCCTGGTTAATTCTTCTATTTCTATAAATTGTTTCTTTTTGTGTTCCTTTTTCTTTCTTCTACAAACTTTGTTGGCATTCAACCTCAGCTGCCTATATTGTTCACAGTTGCTTCTTGTTTCTCTCAAGATCATCTTTTCTCTTGCTCTATTCTTCTCTTCTATTGCTTCCCTACACTCTTGATCAAACCATTCATTCCGGGTTTGCTGACTCTTTCCCATTATATCTTCTGGAGCTAGTTTAACTACTTCCCCTATTTTCTTACCATCTTCATTGAGATCATCTCTCTTTTTCTTCTTCTAATTTCTTTTGTATTTCTCTCTGATATTCCTCCTTAATTCTTTCATCTCCTAGTCTTTCAACGTTTATACTGTTCTTCCAGGTTTCAGATTTCGTTTTCGTTTTAGCCAGCTTTTCTCTAAGTACTGATTTGACCAGATAGTGATCTGAATCACAATTTGGTCCTATACAACTCCACACATCTATAATAAATTGACGAAGAGTATCTTGCATTGATCAACACATGGTCTATTTGATTCACGGTTGCAGAATCAGGAGCCTTCCAAGTACCGAGATGTATTCGTTTGTGTGGGAAACATGTGCTTTTGATAACCATATTGTTCCTGATGGCAAAATGCCCACGTAGTGTGCCATTTTAGTTACTAACATCATGTAGTGTATGTTCCCCCGCACATCCCATCGAAAGATCCTTCCCAATCATTGCATTAAATTCACCCATTATTATCAATGTATCGTATATCTGTATCTCACCGCATACCTGTTCTAATTGTTCATAGAATTTTTCCTTCTCATCCTCATCTTTCTCTTAAGTTGGTGCATACACTTACAATATGGATATCTTCCTGAATCTTCCTTTGATGCGCAATTTACAAAATCTTTCATTTATAGCTTCATATTCTACAATACTATTCCTTTCTGCCTTGGATACCATAAATCCTGTACCATGTTGTCCTGTTCTGCTATTTGGACCACTATGCAACAGTGAATATTCTCTTTCATCTATACTTCCTTGTCCTTGCCATCTTACCTCTTGTAACGCTGCAATGTCTAAATTAAATTTAATTATCTCTTCTCCTATTTCATTCATTTTCCTGGTCTCAATATCGTTCTTACATTCCACGTCGCAATTTACAAATCTCTTTTCCGTAATACAGGCCAAAGTTGTCTTCTATTACGTCCGTGCTTCCGAGGCAATTGCCCTTGTTTCGTACCAGGTTCTTTTTTATGGTGTGGGGTTGTTATCCCCACGTCCAACCCCCAACCTGGAGGGCCAGAGTATCCCGTTTAGTCAGGATCATCACCTTCGACCTGTCCGGCTTGGTAGACCCTACCAGCAGCTACGCTACCGCCGGCATAACTCTCAGGATCATTTGACCACGCAAGCTCCACCACCGCACCAAGGTAAGAATATCATTGGTGAAGATCAATGACGCCATTCCCAGTACAAATTCGACATAACCTTTTCCATCGATTGCGAAAAGGTTTGATCTTCCTCCTCTGTGGACGAAGTTTGTTGTTGTTGTTGCTTTTTCTCGCCATCACACCCGTAAAATGAGGAAACAAATGCTCTACACTGACTTTTATGACCGTGATACAGAACGACCAGCTGACAACTAGCACACTGTCGCATAGAGGGTATTTTTGCCATGGCCCGGCGTTGGCTGCCAAATAAAAAATGAACGACTTGAGGAGCGCCAAAACTCCTCTTTGGTAAACGTGTCTAGTTTCTTTTTGCACACAAAGAATTTCCCAATCGCTTTATCGGTAGCATCCCCTCTCTCCATGGTATCACGTAGATGTTTACACGTCGCTTGTAGGAATCTCACTGGTGTCATTGGCCAGTAAACCTTGAGTTTTAATTTTATTTAACAGCTCCCAGCAGGCATTGGTGGTTAACCACTGAATGGGATGCAACGCCTGTGCCAGGGCTTTATTGGTAATGTAGCCTCAGGGACAACGGTCCATGAGTGTTTGCAGCGAGAGGCACTCCAAGTCCATCAAATAGATACATTGACAGTAATGAGTCAAAAATTGTTGTAGCCATTGCCGTTTTTCATTACTTTTTACAAATCCCACATTGGCTGAGGACGAATGCGCTTTCATCACCATGTCTAAATATTTATACGAAATGGTGCATTGATTCCAGTCTAGTTGCAAATGATTTTCAATCCATTGGGTTTGTTTACGGTCTTTTTCACACAACAAATCAAAAGCATAGGGAGGTTTAAATACCAAATGGGTAGCTTGTGATATCCAAAATGTGGAACAATCGATCATGGCCACTTCATTAAATATAAATTTGTTATCAGCAATTTCTAACCCTTGGCAATCCGCAATTATTGTGCGGAACATGTTGATGCTTGCCTGGACCAAGTCCAACTGCCCACGGACTGACTATCGACGACTAAGGTGTGCCAATGGCATTTACTTACATCCCATTCTAGTAAAAAAATATACTCGATGTATAGGTTAGGGTATGACAGGTGACATGAGAAATAATAATAACAACCACCTATTTTTTATTACATCATTTTATTGTCATAACAAGTTTTACATTCTTTTATCATTCTGGGATAGGGACGGTACCAACTCATACAACAATACAGTATTTTGTGTTTATAACGTCCATGACAACGATGATGTCCCAATGTTTCTAAACTAGGTGTTTTCGACTGTGATCTGCTCACCGAAGCACCGTTGACGCCATTAGGTCCACACGTTTAACGTTTTTCATCACTTAGAGGCACTACTGGGGGGTAGCTTGAATGGCAGGGTATATTACCCACCTCCATTCTACACATGTAGGGACAGGCTGGTGACCAGCGCTGATGTTCCTGCATAGGTTCATCACTCTCTTCCCATTGGTTTATGGTAATGGAACAAAACACAGATTTCACTTCATCTCTTGTTGTTAAATAATAGAAAACAGCGGCTGCCAAGGCTTGAGGGTTCGCAAAGGTCTTCAAACTTTGTTCCTCAGATTTTAAATTCATGGGTGTGACACCTCTTGAGGCTTTAAAGCAATGCATGGCTGAGCTGCTTGACATGGGTTGGCCTGTTATTTATACACAAGTCACTTGGTTGGACAGAGGATAATAGTTGACTTGTTTGTGGTGAATAATCAAACAGTAGGCGGTCGTATTGGCTGGTACACTGTCATGCGTTTCAAAATCTAGTCGAATGTCAATATTGGATTGCTTGACAGACTCTTCCAAGTAGGAACAGTCAAAGACAATCAGTGGCGCCCTTGCCTTAAACGCTCGGGGTGACAACATGGGGCGGTTGCCTTTTTGATAATACGACCATCTAAATTTAGAAAACAAGTTGTACAGGGGGCCAAACTTATTTTTTGGAAAATACAAATCCAGTCCTTCATAGGGAAAAACAGCTGCGTTGAGGATAAGGCGTGGATTTCTCAATTGCAGGTGATCAAATTGTGTGGCATCTTTGGTTTGTTGATACTTGCGATTGGTTTGAAAACCCACGATAATGTAGAGATGTCTCTCTGTATAGCGTGCTGTTTTTACAGACCAACTGTGTGTGTTGGTGGTAGGCAATAGGGGGTACTCATGGAGCGCCTAGCTTCTAAATTCCATACTAAATTCCCACAATCTTGAGCATTTCCAGTTTTTGCTATCGTAAAGGGTCACATGCGGTACTTACCAGAGCATTCGTTGTAGTTGAATTTTTGAATCTATAGGTGCATCTTCGCCTCCCTTGAGTGCATTATTATCGCTCCTGTCTCTGACCAGATAAAGCCCTTGCTTTGCGTTGACCACAATACGCTGGTGATCTTCAGCAAAGCCTAAAATGAAGAGTTAAAAATCCAGTCAAGGTGCCATCGGTGTGTACCATCCAGTCATTGGTCAAGTCAGGGGACCAACCTGCCATGCAAAGTGTTTTACCTTCTCACTATAAGAGGGGTATAGTTTCATGACACTTGAAATACCCACATTTCGAGTGCTATCCACCACAATATCGTTAATCACATAGCGCACCTCAGAAAACAAAAAGGCAAAAGCATGGTTGGCTAACTTAGATGTCGTGGGTGTAGAGCCATCGGCTTTGGTGAGCCGACCTTCAATCTGAATGACACTTTCATGCGGTAGGGTGTAAATATCTTGGTTGTTAATAAATTGAATTTCATCATTGTTATTGAGTCTAGGTGTTTGAGCTTGATAGGAATGGGGATAAATTCTTACCACCCCTTCTTGCTCCTCGATGCGGTTCACCACCTCTAGGATATAGTTCATCATGTAGGTTTACGTGGTAACCCAGATGCTGTAAAATCTGCTTGTCCTTATGTGGTAACGTGTATTCACTTGGCAAACAACTAACACCATTCATAGACGGTGTTGTTGCTTTATACACCAACTTCATAGTGACTTTAGAACCAACTTGTAAGTCACTGGTGTGGTAGAATCTAGTTGAATGAGCGGTTGGTCTCTATTGATCAACTAATAGGATCAACAGCCACAGAATGAAAAAGCACCACTGGAGGGTTTTCACGAATAATATAGCCATTGGGCGATGTCACAATATAATCATAAAGCGAATGTGATGGCTCTTGATTGGTGTACACATGGCTAATACTATTACACGTCACCGACACGTGATGGTCCTCAATCAATTTCACTTCATGGTCTGAATCATGTTTTTGTTGGGCTCCAACACTCGTGATTTAAATCCTAGTCAAGGACCAGTGGAATCGGGTTGTGTTTCAAAATCAATCTTAAACGTGGATAAAATACTGCAGCGATGAGTGCTGGTATTTCCTGTAAGTTCAAACTTCCGTGTTCCACCAAGAAATGACTTTAAACCATATGTGTTGATCAGCACCATATAAATGTGTTCATAAATATCATCTATCGTAGTCTATATCCACCAGGGCTCAGGGTTAGCAAAGAATCATCATAGTAAAACTTGTTGTTCACATTCTTACGTATTGTGCCCGTTTCCCCGACGTCACGTTGGCCCAGCGATTTCAACGTGAAACCGAAGAAAGGACACAGGCGATAAAAGAAATTAAGTCCCGAAAATATTTGTCCCACAAAAAAATCTGAATAACTAGCTCGGGCAGGCAAGAGATCGATTATATCGGGTCGGATAAATGGATAGGCACGTAAGGTTTAACAGGAGAAATATTTCGCAAAATGAAAATAGGAAAATATCACTGATTCGGAAGAAGTTCAAATAACTACAGGAATAATATGAGAGCCTTAAAATCAATGTCCTTAATTTATTTTAGAGCAGACGGACACAAAAGAAATAAATTTACGCTCCTATAACTCAATGCAAATCATTAGGTTGGGATTCTAAAATCCGTAATGTCCACATATGCCATTGAGCTACCCTATTTCAATAATCTGGGAAGTACTCGCAAGAGTAAATAATTAAAGTTCGAGTGCTCGATGATAAGCTGAAGAATAATGATAATTTAAAAAACACTTCACTTTCAGCTTCATAAAAAATGAAATCCACTATACATTTTCCCTTCCCATCAATGCTAACTGAATTAATAATTTACACATAAATTTCACACATTTCTAATATTTACAGACATTAGATTATCAATGATTATCGTCTATCATCTAATTTGACTTAATTAACTTGTGGAAATAAATTATTATTTTAATTATTATCAAAATAATTTAAAGTTTCCTTATGGAAATTATATCAACTATAAAAATAGTAATGCCCTGTTATAGACGCACAATAACTGGCTTTAAATGACATCCTAATCCCTCAAATCATTCTGAAATCATTAACTGGGTTTCCTTTATCCTTATGGGATAAATTAAATTATTAAGATTGCGATAGTAAAATTTTTAGCATATTTTAAATTAGAATACTAATAAGTCACCTGTGATCTGCAGGAATTATTAAACTTAAATCAACCAGCTTCTATAACTCTGACAACATTGCATATATCATGGCGATTAATTGGACAGTAATGAATTAACTGCCATTGCACTATTTTTCACCATAGTAAATTCTTAATATAATTACAAATATAAAGCACATTATAATTCCTTTGAACCTAGGATAAGCCCCTACACATCCTGGCATAATCATAATGATCTATTTACTCGAGGAAATTTATTAATAAGTTGGAATGGTATTTCTCATCAGAGAACCCCCCCGAAAAAAAAACAATAAAAATTAAGAATGTGTTGCTTTGGTAAAAACATAAAATAATTGTAAATTTGGTTGTACCCTAATCTTAACTTATTGGACAAGTTATAGACAATATTAAGATAGAAATTATACTACCTCCTGGTGTAGTGGCTAGCATTATTGGCTGCCATCCCGAAGGTCCGAATTCGATTCCTGGCTCTGCCAAGAAATTCTAATTCTGGTCTGAGGGTTGGAACGGGGTACACTCAGCCTTGTGAGGCAAAACTGAGAATTCCACAGAAAGGTACTTTTGAGAAATAAATTATCAATGTGTAATTTTAAAAAAAATCCTTTCTGCTTAATTAATTGACAAAATAAATTGTATATACGCCCCTGTTTCTCATGTCCAACAGTTGCCACCATAAGACCACTATAACGTGTCTACAACTCATAATTCATTGTGCTTATAATCATAGTGCAGTTCCAAATCCTGTTGACATAATGTCAAATAATCCTGAAATCATTATAAACGTTATTAATCTGCATTCATAAAACTGGTCAAAATTTCCTAATATGAATAATCATCATTGGCTTTGTATTCTTGTGCAATATGAATTAAATTTCTGTAGCGTCTAGGATCATAGATCATCAATCAGTATTATAATAATTACAGTGCCATGAAATTAATTAACAAGAATCAATCATTAGCGCTGCATAAAGTCAAATGTTCCGTCCGCAGTCGCCTTCATGGAGAAATCGCAATGAGAAAAAAATCCTAAGTTTAGAATAATTAAATTGGAATTCAACCATTATCCAAAAAATAATTATATATCGTAATTTATGTGTGTGTGAAATGGAAGCCTCCGTGGCTTAGGCGGCAGCCCGCCGGCCTCTCACCGCTGGGTCCGTGGTTCAAATCCCGGTCACTCCATGTGAGATCTGTGCTGGACAAAACGGAGGCAGACAGGTTTTTCTCCGGGTACTCCGGTTTTCCCTGTCAAAATTTCATTCCAGCAACACTCTCCACTATCATTTCACTTGTCATTCATTTAATCATTGCCCCAGAGGAGTGCGTCAGGCCTCGGCAGCCGGCACAGTTCATATCCTCGCCGCTAGATGGGGGCTTCATTCATTCCATTCCTGACCCGGTCGGAAACTGGAAGCAGGCTGTGGATTTTCATTTCAATTTATGTGTGTGAAATAATCTCAATATCTTATAAATAATTTGCTCTCATAGTTTGGAAATCCATTCGAAATATATTTTAGCCACCTGGAATAAAGAACATTATAAATTCATGGTAATGGTTTGCCATAAGTGTTCAGACGGGTGTGGTCTGTATTCATGCCCTGGTTGACGATGAATGAGTCTCCCACGTGCTCCCACGACGGATAAATCTTGATTCTGTTCTTTAATTTGCAAGATCGACGCATTAGGAAATCGTGTAACGCCATCATCATTGTGATACCTGGTCTACAGTGTATTCAGCCACTACGAATCTTGGATTCGTCCTCACCATCAAGTTTCCTATTAAATGCTTGAGCCATCATCTTGAAGTGTATGAAAAGCTACATAAGTGTTCCCATATTCCTATTCTTGAATGAAAGTTGCATAGTGGATGACGTCAAACACCCCCTAAATAGAATTAGATGTTCGCCACTGTCGAAGAAATGTTCCATGTATTTCACTGATTTGGAATGTGTGGTGTTATTGCGATACTGTTCATTATTTATTAATGCTCTTGCTAGAAATTCAGTTATTTGTTGACTGTATTTTGTTGAATGTGATGCAATTATTATTGTGTAAATGTTCAACATTGACTAATTGTATGTCTGGTTTCATAGCATGACAGACTCTGTCATTATATCGTGTGCTGTAACATGTTGCATTGTGTCCCCTTATACTGGCATTGCACCGTGAACTTGTTGCTGTATTAGTGTGTTCACTGATAATAGTTCAATCCTTACTTATATCAGCCACTTGTAGAAATCACTGACTTTAACTTTACCTGTCACTCGTAAATAAGTTATTACAAGTACCGGTATATCACAAGCGAATTGTAATGCTAATTTCATAGTGCGAATACACACTTCTCGAACGTATAATGGTAGTCTCCGCGCACATCTGTATTGTACAAGCAATAGAATGACATCCGAACGTGTTTCACACAGCACTCGCTGCCGTGGTCACCTGGTCTGTGGGAGGGGTGAGTGGGGAAATTATCATCCCTCATTCGTTGCGTCATGACACGGTCAAGACATTGGTAATGCCTTGCCTTCAAAGATGTTCGACTCTCTTCTGCGATATATTAGATCAATTGTCAAATGATAATTTCTGTTATCTTAGCTTGACTAAATACGAAGAATATTTCCATAACTCGAGGTCTTTCACAAAATATATTTGCTAGAATACGTCTCAATATGTTGCTTAAATCAGATGTTTTCAAGGTCGCTCTGAGTTAAATACTAGACTTCTGGCTCGCGAATCTCGGCAACTAAATCAACCACAATCGGCGTAGCCGAACAACATGGTGTATTTCGGTCACAGTATGTTGTATATTCTAATGTACGTTTCAAGAAAAACACGTTCCAAACCATAATGTCTTTGACTCAATTCAATAGGAAGGTAAAAGTCTAGGCTGACTTCAGATCCACGTCCATGCAGTGTAAACGTCTTACTTTCTGCCGACATACTGTTCACGTTTTTGCATATGCTGTGTCATATATAAAAAATAAACACAAACGCCCCCACTCTTGGCTGTTAAACGTTTGCTCACGTTTCACATTATATCTTGGTCCTGTTTCCAAAATATGTCACTAGTTCCATGGGCGGGGGGAGATTCCCAAAACTGTCAAAGTACCATACCGTGGACCCCTCTTTCACATAGGCTACATAATGGGTTCCTGGTCCTCGGTGATCATCTAGATTTAGAACAGCGCATTGTTGTTTCCATGATCGTGGCGGTAATTGGATCCGCATAAACACACATCGAAAATGAGAAAGCATTAGTTGTTTGGTATGGCTTTCGACTTTTTCATGGGTCAGGGCATGTCTTGCTATGGCTGTGGTTGAATTTTTTTAATTTGGAGATTGGAAAATCCCAAATCCTTGTTAATAAAAGGCTGGCTTTAAATTGGCGTTTCTTGCCCCCATAGCAATGGCTTCCATCGTTTCATTGTGTCGCTGACTTTCTTTTATTTGTTGCTTGCCTTGCTGTACAGCTTTAATGGTTTTAGCCATAGAACTCGCACCGCCCAAAAGTGTACCCAAGGCAGCCAGACCGGCGAATACAGCAGGTAAAAATCCGACTCGTTTGGGGACAGGAATCACTCGGCCTTGTTTTGAAACCTGTCGCGGACGTTTTGGAATAACACGTCTCTGTGCTGCTCGAAGGGCTTTCTTTATCGTTAGCACATTATTTTTATCATTCGCATGGGCTTGTCAACCAATGCCTTAACCCCATTCTTTAGCAATGACAGGGTCATTTTTTTAGTGTATTTCACCACATATCTTTGTTTCATTATGATGATGACGAACAACCTTTCACAAGAAAGTTTAAGTGACAACTAGAGCGTGATGATTATTTCATGACTGTATAGTCCAGTCCCACATAAAGCGGGAAATCGTTTAAGGTATTTCCTGCTTGCTTTTCATCCAATGCAAGCATGAGATGAAATGATAATTCATCACCTGCATTCACGGCTTGATGATTAAGTACCAACATCCTATGACGGTTTATCTCTACATGTAAATGGTTCTCATCAGGCATTGATTGTTTCATGTGAATGGTTCCATCATAGTGTAATCGATAGTGTCTTAAACCGGAAGAAAGCACATAAGTCAAGTCCTCATTGACAAGCGGTAAATGGTTCCTGTGAATCACAGGTTTTTCATTCGTCAGGTACACTAAAAATAGGGATGAGACAAATGTATAAAGTGTTTTCATTTGATAGGTCACGTAACGTTTGGTGCAGATATCATCATCTTCTTGTGGGTCTTCCACGTGAATAATGTGGTTTTGATTAGCTGTATAGCCAGTCACAGTAAGCGAGGCACTTTGTCATATAACTCATGCACCTTGTTATCCACATACTTCTTGTAGTGACATCTATAGACACTTGAGGATGTTTCATCTGTGATGAAACCGCTTTCCCTTAATGTCATAATCTCCCTGTTTAGTGCGTGACACCACAGACCTACCCACATAGTGCTTATTAGCAGGATCTGTTTCTTGTTTAGGATCATGTATTGGGACAGACCTAGCTTTGGCCGTGAACGCACGTCCAAAGACATCCATCGTCAACCTGTAGTACTGGTCTACTGTTTCTATCACAAGGCTCGGTTCCATGTATATAGACAGCCTGCTAATCTCTCTGACCCTTAGTTGATATGAAGATTATTAAGTAGCAAGAGTCATTCCCCGTGGGGGACATGGTTTCCCATCTCTAACCCACATCACATGAACAACGCCACGGTTCACTGTTTCCATCATCCATTCGCTGCATCATCGTGGGGCCTCGCGGGATGTGGAAAGAACAATCTTTTGCTGACGCTCATCACAGCGCCAAATGGTCTGCGTTTTCAAAATATTTATATTTTTGCAAAATATCCCTACCAACCCCTCTACGTGTTCCTGGATCAAGTCATGTCTGAATTACAAAGCGAGAATATCGGTTATTTGACGTTTTCTATGCAAGAAAATGTTATTGCCCCGGATGCAATGAGGTCTGATTCACTCATGATTTTCGATTATGTATCCACTGAACGACAAGCCATTATTCAAAGCTATTTCAGCAACGGTCGCCACAAACATATCGATTGCTTCTATCTTGGACAAACGTATTCCAAAATGTCCAAACAACGTATTCGTGACAATGCTAATATCATTGTTTTCTTTCGCCAGGATGAGCGGAATAGTCGCCACATTCATAATGAACATGTCAATCCTGATATGACATTTGAAACGTTTACTGAATTGTGTGCCAAGTGTTGGAACACCCAACGCCATGCCTGTTTGGTGATTGACAAACAAAGTGGACTCAACCAAGGACGTTATCCCTTAGGGTTTAATCATTTTATTATTATTATTTAAGGGACTGTCTCATTCCCTCTTATGTCATTTGTCAAGACACCATGGCGTTAGCAGAGAGTCAATTGAAAAAGCATATTATTAGAGCAAAAAATACTATTCGCCAAACGTTTCGTCAATTGAAACGATCACGTGCGGATAATGCTTTGTTTATTCAACAACATTTAGCACCTCCGCTAAAAGCCATGTTTAAACCCTCTTCCAAGCCATCTGAAACGCCACCCACTATTTCACAAGCCACGCAGACTCTACACGAGGACCCTGTGGAAGAGGAAGAATTGACTAGTGTTAGCGATGATGAGGATGATCAAGCGTTTACTCCTAAAAAAATCATCACCCCTTGCAGAGTTTTTTAAAAAGAAATCCTTGGCCATGGTGGAAACACCTTTCACTTCTAAGCAAGCACCATTGTCACAACTCTTGTCCACACCTCAACATAAAGATCAATTAAAACACATTTTAATAAAATATTATGGATTAACACTGGAACCCTATCTCACAGATTTATTTACTGGAAAGACAGATACAACGTATGGTATTCGCTATGAGGATGATGGTTTTAAAATTGGTGATTCATCTATTAAATTTGCTCGTACTAGTGTCATCATAAAAACAAGAACTATCGACTAACACCAGGACTGTTAAAGCTGTTATTTTCTCGTACCCCATCTTCACATGATTATACGCAACAGGGCCGTAATAAATATAAATCCATTTTATTGGACACCCATGCCCACAAAAGACAATATGACCCCTCTCAACAAGTGAATGCCAATATATCTCAAAAATATAAAACCATCATTGCAAAAATGTTTCCAACCAGTCAAAGTGCTCGTCGGAGAGAGTCCGCTTCGTGAGTGACATTTAAACCATTAAAACCCCTTGAGGATGTTACCTACTGGCATAATCCCAATAAGCTCGTCCAGCGGCTACAGCTGTTGCATGCTTCACGTCAAGCCAGTCAAGATTGGGAAATTCAAGAAATTGAACAAGAACTTCAAATGCCAAAATTATTGTTTAAGCCCTCGCCCATCAATGTGGGCATCGCTCACGAGTTGCATCGCCCAGCTAGGCATCACTATCAGCGACACAAAGTGATTTCACGGGGTGTGGATGAACTTTGGCAAGCCGATTTAGTGGAAATGATTCACTATGCTAGCGTTAACAATGGTGTACGCTGTATGTTGACGGTCATTGATGTGTATTCCAAAATGGCCTTTGTTCAACCTGTGCGTTGCAAGTCTGGCCTGCTAGTCACCAATGCCTTTAAACATATTACTCAACAATCCAAACGTCAACCTCAGTTGTTACAAACCGACCAGGGAAAATAATTTTTCAACAAGGATTTCTCCAGTTTTCTCAAATCTTTGGATATTCACCATTACACCAGGTACAGCAATCTAAAAGACAGTGTGGTAGAGCGGTTTAATCGAACAATAAAAAACCATATGTGGAAAGTGTTTGCCACTCAGGGCTCTTATCGCTGGTTAGACGTGTTACCTGAGCTAGTGTCACGTTACAATGACACCCAACATAGAACCATTGGGACCAAGCCGCGACTAGTGACTAAAAATAGCAGTGTAACAAGCTTACTTAAGCTCGCCATTGAATAGTCATGAAAACTTTCTAGAACTGTCTGTGTCAAAAAGGGGATACTTTTTCTCCCTACGTGGGTATTATGCTAACCTTATAGCACTTTGAAAATCAAGCTTTTCTTCTTTGAGGGATTCTACACTGAATCTCTAAATTGTACCAAGTCATTCTTAAGTCGGATCGTGGGATTTTCTCCTTTCCCATTTTATGTTACTTGCAACTTGTGACATTTTGAATCAAGCTATAGACTGTGTATTGTGCAATATCATACTGGCAAGCGACTCAAAAACTCATTAACTTTATTCTACTGCTAATTAACAATTCAAAACAAACTATAAACTGCAATAGCGACTTATCCGTGTGCTTCCAAATATTGGTTTCAGTTCAAACCATATGTATTGGGTACCCAAACCACGACAGAATAAGCTAATGAACAGACTCTAAACATACCCCATTTTTCCTTTCCATTCCCCATTTACTAACATCTATATTTAAGTAAACAACGTTCGTATATTTTTTTGTTAACTTGAGGCTTCACTAGAAGTGACCTCCCCTCTTTGCATTTACCACCACGTAAATACTGTTTAATTACCTTGGTGGTTATAAATCCACCTTTTAATCTGCGCTCACATTTTCCTGCTGCGCCCAGAAAAACGGAATTTGTAATTTCATAATTGTCAAAGTCTTTGTAATGTTTGATTATTAAGGTACTCAAGTCAAAAATTTGTTATCGTACTTCGTTCTCTAAACAAAGAAAATATGGATATTTCTTAATAGGTCTTAGACCTTAAATCTTATATTGTTCTTAAAACACTTTTAGTGTGGATGTAATAAATTGCTCTCATTTGTTTGAGTTAGACTTAATTTTATTGCTCGAAGAGCTTTCTAGACGTGGCATCTCCTTCCCCAGTTTCTCGTATTACTTTCTGTACTTACCGAAACAATTGCAAACACTTCATGCTAATTCGCAATTAATCCCGATCATTTGTTGTGTTCAAGGCGAAACGTCTATTGATACTTTACCTAAAGTTTATTCTAACAATTCCTGTAAACTGTTAAATGCGAGTATAGTTAGCTCAGCAAACTTCCTACTCGAGGTGATCATTGCCTTGTCATGTCAATTTTCCCATCGGCTTGTAGTTTTGCCTAAGTCAGGTTGGTTAGTCTTTCCTCTGCTAATCTTCTAATCAGCACACTGCTGGATAAAAGTTGAGCCCACTTTGAATACAACAATTGTTCTTTTCTAGAAATTTTGCTTAATTCTAATTTTCTTTCTAATAGCTTCGAGAGTTTTCTACCTCTTTCTATTATACATACAATCGTTCTCTTGCTAGGGGTCCATCCTCGGTGGGCAGCAAAGTTATTCTTTATTGGTTTCATTCTTTTCAGCATTTCAGAATGCCTTTTTGAAATATTTCCCCGTAGCTTTGTTAAAATAATTAATGGCCCCTTGTTAGAAATTTCACCAGTGACCTGAGTCGCCCTACAGTCTCCCTAAACAGTACTCTATTTCGTGTCTTGAAGGGATTGTGCACTCAGTGGCCGCTTGTTGGTTTAGTAGTCTTAAATTTTCTCCTCACATTATTACATAAAGTTATATAAATTGTTTATGCACACTCTTGGTTACTTTTTCGCAAGCAAGACTGTGATTTTCTTGTTAATTTCATTAATTATGCTTCGGCATTTCTCCTTGATACAGTTAACTAATTTTTGGAAACATATCCTATTATTAATTAAAGTTTGAAGACTAGTATTTGCTTTCCCATCTGGGTTCCTTTAGCCTTAACACTCCTAACTGTTCACGCCTGTCTCAGCAATTTGTCGCTATTTTAATACTAGTTTTTTATTATTGTTATTTGTTATTGTTGTTATTTGGATTTGCTTACTTGTTGCCTAAGTTTTGTTTCCTAAGCCTTTTTCCTTTTCTTACATCATCTTCCCTCCGGTAGTATTTGAGCCTGGGCTTAACATTCCAGTACCCTCTAATTTCAAGAAGAATATTATCATCCCTATATCGAAGAAAGTAAGAGCTGACAGATGTGAAGATTACCGTACAATCAGCTTGATTACTCATGCTTTAAAGATCCTGTCCAGAATAATTTGCAAGAGCATCGAAAGCCAGATAGAAACTGAGTTGGGTGAAGACCAGTTTGGTTTCAGGAGAAATGTAGGAACAAGGGAAGCTGTACAAAGTCTTAGGCTGATTTTGGAAGGTAGAATAAGGAAAGATAAGAGAACGTTCATGGCACTTGTAGACTTAGAAAAGGCTTTTGATAACGTTGATTGGACTAAATTGTTTGACATTGTGAATATGATTGGAATAAAGTACAGGGATAGGAGGGTGATCTACAATCTATGCAGAAACCAGACAGCAGTCATTTGAGCTGAAGGGCATGAGGGAGAAGCTGGTATTCAGAAAGGCGCAAGGCAAGGCTGCAACTTATCACCCATACTTTTCAATCTTTACATTGAACAAGCAATGAAGGAAATTGGAGAAAAATTTAAAGTTAGAGTTAAGATTCAAGGAGAAGTAATTTCAACTCTGAGATTTGCTGATGGCATCGTCATCTTGGCCGACACGCCAGAGGATTTGAATGAGTTTTTGAATGGTATGGACTCCGTCTTGAGGAAAGGATTCATGATGAAAATTAATAAATGTAAAACAAAAATATTGGAATGCAGCCGAAATAAATCAGAAACCTCTATGGACATCAATTTGGCAGGTGAAAAGGTAAAGGACTTATGGGCGAAGCACACAGGATATAAAAAGTATGTTGTCTCAGGCAAGGAAAGCATTTCTACAAATAAGAAATCTGTTGACTTCGAATATAGATTTAGGTATTAGGAAGTCATATTTGAAAGCCTTTGTCTGGAGCGTGGCACTATCTGGAAGTGAAACTTGGATTATTTGTGCAGCAGAAAAGAGGAGAATTGAAGCGTATGAAATGTGGTGTTACAGGAGAATGAAGATCAGATGGGTAGATAGGGTAACAAATGAAGAGGTATTACGACGAGTGGGAGAGGAGAGATGTTTCTGGAGACTGCTAATGAAGAGAAGAGATTGTTTGGTCAGACACATACTAAGACACCCAGGAATAGCAAGCTTAGTTATAGAAGGAAGGGTAGACAGAGGTTAGAATATGTAAAACAGATTGCCTCGGATGTAGGGTGTGGTAGCTATGTGGAGATGAAACGATTAGCTCAGGACCGAGGCATGGAAGCTGCATCAAACCAGTCAAAATACTGAAGACTCAAACAACAACAGGTACTGTGAATATTGTATTCAGGGGTCGTAAGTATTGTGTATATATGTAATAGACCAGTACAGCCAGAATATATAGTTTTGTTTAAAGTTATTAGTGTTGATTCCTGTCTTGCATGATCCTGGTAGCATCAGCCGACGCATGTATAATGCCCCACACCAAGGATAAGGGGTCTCAATGTCGGGAAAATGGTTATTTTATTCGGGAAGATCCATATCATCAACCCTGGCGCCCAATTAAAGTCGGGATATTAATGATAAATTCGCTTGTGGCCTGTATGTAAAGGCAGTAAATTCTGTTGGTTTGTTTTCAGGGGGTATTAAGGTTAAATCAACTCGAGCGAGGAGGTGTGCGAGTGTTTCACTTTCTCTACTTATATCTTCCTTGTAAAATATGAATTATTTATTAATTTACTTACTGCTGTCACATATCGAATATTTAAAAATTTTGATGTCAGTATAAAAAATGTTCTGCTTTCACTCTTTCGTTTAACCTTCTCGTGGGTGCATGGCAGCACTGGTGCACTCATTGCTGCTATCTCAGTTTTCTTGTGATAAATCAGGGTATGAAGGGGCCAGAGAACTTCAGAATTCACAGTTGAAAACTCTGGTAACAGATTCCTTCTGCCAGATGTAGTTTTCCTCCGTACTAGTAGTTATCGGTCAAGGTCGAATAAGGGGTAGTCCCCCCAGGAACATTCTGTACTGAGCTCGCTCACACGTGTAACCATTTTACTGTTCGAATATCGCTGAGGGTATTGCGAAATATTTCATTACAAGTAATTTTCACTTATATTAGTGTGCCCGATACTCCAACCTAGGATTGAGAGGCCCGGGTCATCACCGCAATTCGCAGCGAGAGTTCGGTACAACACGTAATAAAAATCATGAATGATTAAAACAAATTCAGGTTCGATGAAATAATAATCCGGGAGGACGAGGTCTAAGTGATCCCAGGGCGTGAATTGGAACTGGGTTTCATGGGAAAAATCCTTAAGTTATTTTCTCGATCATTCACGTAACGTTACGAAGACCATAAAAGATAGCAAAAGTTAAGAAAAAATATTCTGCATTTATTTGTGGATGCACTCGTTACAAAATGATAAAATAATACATATAACTCCTATCCCTACACTCGGAGATTGTCTAAGTAAAGACTTGCAGTGCAAAAGAAAATCCTTAAATGAGGGAAAAATCTCCTCGTGCTCTATCTTTTGAGATAATAAAACTTACGGAGGAATAGATGATACACCCATTGAGTTGCTACGCTGCATAGGTGATGATAGTCTGATCAGGTTATTTCACTTGGTGTGTAGGATTTATGAGACAGGTGCGGTACCCTCTGATTTCAAGAAGAGTGTTATCGTCCCTTTACCGACGGAAGTAGGAGCTGACAGATGTGAAGATTACCGTACAATCAGCTTGATTACTCATGCTTCTAATATTCTGTCTAGAATAATTTACAAGAGGATGGAAAGCCAAAAAGAGATGGAGTTGGGTGACGACCAGTTTGGTTTCAGGAGAAATGTAGGAACAAGGGAATCTGTATTAAGTCTTAGGCTGATTTTGGAAGGTAGAATAAGGAAAGATAAGAGAACGTCCATGGCATTTGTAGACTTAGAAAATGCTTCTGATAAGGTTGATTGGGCTAAATTGTTAGTCATCTTGAAAACGATTGGAATAAAGTACAGGAATAGGAGTGTGATCTACAATCCATACAGAGAGCAGTCATTCGAGCTGAAGGACATGAGAGAGAAGCTGGTATTCAGAAAGGTGTAAGGCAAGGCTACAACTTATCACCCATGCTTTTCAATCTTTATATTGGAGAAATATTTAATGTGGGAGTGAAGATTCAAGGAGGAATAATTTCAACTCTGAGATTTGCTGATGACATCGTCATCTTGGCCGACACGCCTGAGGATTTGAAGGGTGTGGACGTCTTGAGCAAAGAATTCATAATGAAAATTAATAAATGTAAAAGAAACATATTGGAATGCAGCCGAAATAAATCAGAAACCTCTATGGACATCAAATTGGCAGGTGAAAACCTAAAGGAAGTAGGAGACTTCTGTTACTTAGGAAGCAAAATAACCAGTGATGGACGAAGCATAGAGGATATTGTTACATCCCAAAAAAAGGGGTTGTAACTATTAAACCCATAATTCATACAAGGAGCCCATTACACAGGCAGCGGAAACATAAGGCAACATCATAAACAATACGAAGTTACACATCTACAAGGAAATAATACTGCTTACTACTACTCGAATTCCGCGAACACAGAAAAACAAACAAGAAGAATCACTTAAATAAGGAAGGAACAGGAACCTCTAGGTCATTCGCTCACGGAGATGCTGCCCGCACACCCCCTCATGGACCGTCTACACTGCAAGACCCCATCATACTGGTACGTTGTGCTCACATTAATCCTATACCTACCCTCGCCAGCCCTACATAACTCTATATCTTCTCATCAAATCTCAATTGCAACATCGACACATAAACATCAGTATAAACCCTCTCTCTGCCTCCATTATTTACGCACCACGTTACTCAGCCTTGCATAACTCTTCGCCTTCACTTCACGCAAGGTCCTGAGCACCGCGCCGGCACTAGATCGGTCAGCGCCTCATCCGCACCTGCCCGACCCTCTATACCTACCTTTCTGTTTACGCCCCTGCCGTTGCATCCCATAAGTCTCTTGGAATGCCTCCCCTGATACAAGCCAAGCGAGTTAACAGCCCTTCAAGAGAGACATGTTGGGGACACAACAATTGGCGGAGTTGCCGGGGTGGAGCCAATTGTACGGCTCAACTCGATCCCAGGTAAACACCTCTCGCTACACACAGTTATATCCAAACTTACTCGCACATCACTATTGTTCATACACACAGGCACATATTACTATTTTTCACACAGCATCATAATACTACTGTATTGTTCATACAGTCACTATTACTATTGTTCATACACTTAAGGTCACAACCTTCCATTTCATCCCTTACTTCTACCACAATCTATATTGCTCTTCTTTATAGTGATAATAATTAACTAACTTATGTAATTTCTTCCAGCAGTGCATTTATATATGTATATTTGTATCCCACCCATTCATTGAAGAATATTTCCATTGACCGACCGAAGAGAACTAACTACAATTTGTGTAGACAATAAGAATAACTTCAAATCTTTCCAACTCTTAGAATTAAAAGGCACACACACTAATACAGTACTGTTTGTAGAATGTGAAACCCCCAGAAGAAATGGTCCGAGGCGTTCCCAGAACAGGGGTCATGTAGACCTGCGGTACCACACTAAGGGATTGAAATCGCGGAGAGATGGCGTGCACATTGGCCCACCAGTGCCCTCTGTCGTGGGACTAGACAGGTCAGTGTTCCGAACAGCTCTGTCGGCATGAGGCCGACATACCAAGTGGAAACGTGTAAGCAAGTGCAACGATGCCTTGCCGATATCACAGGGTGTACTTTCAGCATGTGAGTGCGGTTGAACGGGGCAGAATGCTTGGGCTCCGGGAGGCGGGTCTGTTGTTCCAGGACATTGCGGCTAGTACAGGGCACGCTGCGTCAACAGTAAGGCGTATGTGGACCCAGTGGAGAGAGGAGGGTCGTACACAGCGACGACAGGGTACAGGACGACACAATGTGACCACAGCGGGAGACGACCGCCATCTCCTCCGCATGGCTGTATCGCACAGAACAGCGTCGTCCTCGGTGTTGGTTCGACGTTGCGGCACTGCAACGGGGGTGGAAAGTCTGCGTCGACGGTGAGGTGCCGTCTTTTGAGGGCTGGACTGATAGCACGCCTGCCACTGCGTCGGCTTCCATTGACTGGGAACCACCGACGCCTCCACTCTACAATGGGCACGTGCACGCCGACACTGGCAGGCTGAGTGGCGAAATGTAGTGTTTTCGGACGAGTTCCGCTTCAACCTGTCCTACAGTGATGGCCGCATACGCGTTCGACGCCGCCGTGGAGAACGCAATCAGGCAGACTGTATTGTTGAGCGGCATAGCGGACAAACACCAGGTGTAATGGTTTGGGGGCGCAATTGCCTATAACAGGCGATCACGCCTCGTACGTCTTGCGGGTAATCTGAACAGTGACCGCTACATCAGGGCAGTGTTACAGCCCGCGGCACTGTCCCTCTTGCAGGCCGTTCCGCAGGCCATATTTCAGCAGGACAATGCCTGCCCACATATGGCGAGGAATGTGCAAGCCTTCTTCGCAGAACGACGGATACCTCTGCTTCCCTGGCCTGCCCGTTCGCCTGACATGGCGCCCATCGAACAAGTCCGGGATATGGTCGGTCGGCAACTTGTTCGTTCAAGTCCATCTGCCGCCACTGTTGATGCTTTGTGGACGCACCTACAAACTGCGTGGGACGGTATTCCCCAGCAGCGTATTCAAGTGCAGTATGATTCCATGTCACGACGTCTTGCGGCTCTGAGTGCAGCACGTGGTGGCGCGACGCCGTACTGAAGATCGACCTTCAACGTGCATGTACCGGACTGTCCTTCTAATCAGTAATGTACATGGGCGCCCGCAGTGTGGGGGGGGGGGGGGGGGGGGGGCTTGCCCAGCCCCCCCCCCCCCTCCGGATTCTTGATAAGTAAAACAATATGAAAATAAGACTGAGGACAAATGTTTTTGGCAAATGTGCTTAAAGTATCATCATTAATGTTGTGTGTAATATAAATACTACAGATATTTAACTTTCCGTCGGGCGCAACATTACATATAGTGGCAGTGGGCGAATTAAGCCTGTCTGGCACACCTCAGAAATGAATTTTCAAAAATTACAATATTTGCTGAAGTATAGTTTTGCTACAATAAGTGAATACACTCATTCGTTCTCTGCCTATTACGTAATGGTGCTCGATCAGTCGCAATCTGACGGCAAATTTGTAGGAGGGTCATTGACAAACTGGCCGATATGGATTTGAATG
This sequence comes from Meconema thalassinum, assembly GCA_946902985.2. Lineage (NCBI taxonomy): Eukaryota > Metazoa > Arthropoda > Insecta > Orthoptera > Tettigoniidae > Meconema > Meconema thalassinum. Next base: position 1,121,173,409 of record OX336389.2, on the reverse strand, counting down.
CTATGTGGAAAGAGGTAACTACTGAAAGGTGGAAGTACCTTCGCCCCCGCGAATGACGAATATGAGATTAAGAATTAGCTCGTGTGCCTGTCAGATCAGTTGCACCCACCGGAAGGATAAAATCATCCTACATTTCTCAGTTATGCAATGGTGCTGGTGTGCTTTAACTTTATGAGACTTGAGTAATATTACAAAGTTATATTGTAATTTATATACGCGTACATTCCATTCGTGTGTATTGAGTTTTCTATGAATGGCCGCCTAGACTGTGTCTGTATGCTTATAGTATTATTTATTTATTTATTTATTTATTTATTTCGTATGCATCATCTACGAATGGATTCATATTTCATTTAAAGGTAAGTAATGTAATGTAATGTAACCTATTCAATATATATGTACAAAAGGCGATCGACCAAGTAAGAGAAGAATTTGTCACAGGAGTGAATATTCATGGAGAAAAAGTTGTCATGATAAGGTTTGCTGATGACATAGCGCTAATTGCAGAAAGTGAAGAAGACTTACAAAAGATCCTGAGCAAGATGGACAAAATAATGGAGGAAGAATTTAATATGAGAATAAATACAAATAAAACAAAAATTTTGGTCTGCAGTAGACATGGCGAAAACCAGACATTAATAGAGTTAGGAAATGAAAAGATACAAGAAGTGAATGAGTTTAATTATCTGGGAAGTAAAATAACGAATGATGGAAGAAGCAGCAGAGAGATATTAAGTAGGATTGCCCAAGCCAAGAACGCTTTCTGTAAAAAGAAGAACCTATTTACTGCAAGGAACATAAGTCTTGATGTGAGGAAACAAATGTTGAAGACCTATGTATGGAGCGTCGCGCTATATGGCAGCGAATCTTGGACAATAGGAGAGAGAGAGAGAGGAAAAGACTACTAGCGTTTGAAACCTGGTGCTATAGAAGGATTATGAAAATCAGTTGGAAAGAAATGGTCACAAATGAGGAAGTCTTTAGAAGAGTGGGAGAGAGAAGATGCTTCCTTAAATATTTAAAAGGAAGAAGGAATCACCTCGTGGGCCACATAATGCGACACAATGGACGGATTAAGCTTATAATCGAGGGAACAGTAGACGGCAAGAATTGTAGAGGAAGACCCAGACTGGAGTACATGAGTCAAATACTGAAAGATATGGGTTGTGGCTCATGCTGTGAACTGAAGAGGAAGACTGAGAGACGGGAAGAATGGCGAGCTGCTGCCAACCAGCCTCACGGCTGTTAACCACAGAGAGAGAGAATGTAATCTTATTATATATAATCCAAAAATGAGGTACTCACTCGTTAAATCATCGCATCTTTGTAACCACAGGGCTATGAAACTGAAATTTTTCATGTTGATTACTCTCAGTTTGTGGGTGCTCACTAAGAATTGTTCTTAGAATACTCAAGCTTTAAGTGGGTCTGTTCGGCCGTTTGGCACTCATGCATGGGTTAATATCATGGGCGCCCGCAGGGGGGAGGGCTTGATTTCCGAGAATATTGAAATAAGATTGTTCATTGTCACACCAGTTTATTTCATAAATGAAAGTTACTGATAGTCAACTGTTACAACAAAAAATGTCTGTAATGTTGCTGACGTAATATGTATTTACAATTTTTTTTAAATATGGGAGTATTGCTGGTTTAAACCCATAGCCTACTTTCCTGTTAACTTTGTCGATATCTCGCGAATCCATGGTTGGCATATGAGGTGTCGTTGGACTCGGGGTAACGCCCTCATTGCTATGGACCACTCGATAATTTAAAAAAATGGTTGTTTTTGAAAGTACGAGATGTTATAAAAACTGATCATTTTAAAATGTCATCTATAGCCTTAAACGAAAGGTATTTATGTTCTTTATCGTTAGAACAAAAATTTATTTTTTACATTTTTTCCAAAAAGTCCAATTTTTAAAATTGACTATATTTCGGAAACTAGGAATTTTACAAAAAAGTTTGACATAAAAAGAAGGTCCCCATGCCCTCTACCCACAAACCAAGTCTCTATGACAAAAACTGTGCAGTAGTGTGAGGTTGTGAGTCCTGCTACACTTAGGAGGTTGTGAGCCCCTGGCGGCCGTGTGAAGGAAGGAACAATGATGTTGGAGAAGGAATAGTCGTAGAGGCCTGCACGGTATCGTTTGAATGGTATTTTTCCGCTCTGTCTGACGGTGAGGTCATTTTTTTAATCGGTGGATAATTGGAAACGGTTTTTAGGGTAAACATGTGTTTTTTGTGATTTTTGCTGATATCTCGCGAACCCCTAAGGCTAGAACGAAGTTCAACATATCATTTTTGTTGTTGTGCTGCCCTCTTGACGATGATGCCTGTGTGGAGTAGGTGTGAGAATGGTTTGGGGGGTAAAACCATGATTTTAGATTTATTGTTATATCCCGCAAACAAATAAGGCTACGGTCTTGTACGAGGGGTCGTAGGACTCGGAATGTGGTATTTATTTTTCGAAAAAAATCACAAAGGGCCTAACGCCATCCATGCTGGAAAAAATACCTGTTTAAAATTTTAATAAAGAGTGGTCGTAGACAGAGAGATGGTACCACTGGGCGTGTTTTTCAACGAGCCTGTCGCCAGCCACGGTGGGGGTATCCTAATACAGCAATCGATATTTTGACTGGACGGCGGGGCGATCCACGAGGGTTCGTTATTCAGATATTCCCTATGGTGGATGGATACGAATATCCCAAAACGTGTGAAGCGTGCTAAGATTATTTTTTACCTCAGAATAGGGTCTTTAACGTGTAAACGGTTATGAGTGACATTACAAATTATAATTCTATAATGCAAACGAAGCTGGTTTTTATATAGGACAACAAAACTTGGCTGTGTGTGTCGCTTGAAAGCAGAACAGAAGCTGGCTGGCAGGATGGGAAATGGGGTACGTCCAAGCAATCGCGCCAAGATATAGAAAAAATTTGAATAGGGCACTTTCCCACCACAGAATATCAAGAAACATATGTTTTGAAATGAAATCCGTTGAGAAATCTGCGGTAAATGGAGAAATATTGCTGTAATTTATAAGAAATGTACCACTTGTCACATGCAATGAAAATGCAGCGCCATGTTTGAAAAACGCAGGTCTGCAGTCATGTGTTCATCACCACGAGGCAAAGAAGTTAACGAGAAAGACGAAACACTCACTCGCAGATCGAATGTATATTTTCTGCTAGAGCTGAGAGAGCGGACCAAACAGGCGACAGAAACATATGTCGACTGACATAAAATGTCTGACAATTCGATAGTTCGACAAGTTTCCGTTTCTCAAAGCATGACAATTCGACAAATATGTCGCGACAAATTTGTAAATTGTCGTGACATATTGTCAGAAATCTGTTTCATAAAGTTGTAATGCCGACAGGTAACTTTGGCGCGATTGCTTGGATGTAACCTGGAAGTCTCCCGTTACGTTAATAGCCTCCAGTGTTGTTAGAATCGTTAGAATGGAGCGATTAAAAAGCGGGAGTAGTAGAGAGTGATTAAGATCAGTGACGTACTGTGCCCAACTCTAGGAATGGGTATTCCAAGATTCAGACACCTAGATATCAAGGGAAAGGCTACAGCCGCTTTTGAAAGTTGAGATATTTGAATATCGCGCTCCATTACTTCTAAAATGGAATGGAAACTTTGTGCAGCCAAGAGCATGTTAAGTGACGTAGCGAGTAGTAGCAGAGGTCGAGACTATTTGTTGATTAAATAGTTAGCCATGGAGTAGAGACTTGAGACTTGGATCAGATTACTGGCACGGCCAAATGAAAGAGAATGCACTTAGTCTCAAGTGAATCGGACCAGAGACACCGGAGATATGAGGATTTCCAGATTTCAGCGTGATCCAGCGTGGACCCGACCATTTTGAATAAAAGCCGACCGGCCCAAGCATCATCAGCTCACTTCGAACCAAGCTCTTGCATGACAAGGTGCTGCTGCTACGTTGAGCCAAGGCACATGGTTGCCGGATCTACGCAGAAGATATCTTTAAATTGTGATAGTCACAAAAGTGCTACGATACATGTGGAACATAGTAAGTTTCCGGCAGAGGGAATCACTAAGGTGATTGTTATTTTTCTACGGACACTGGTGAAATACTTTATTTCTATATGGACATATGCTAGACTTTGTCTAGAAAGTACTTTGTCACAGTCCAGTAATAATAATTCGATACTTGGATATTTTAATCCAATTAGTCAGTTTCATAAATTGTAACTTGATAACCACTCCGATCTTTCAGTATATTGAAGGCCAGTCTATCACGGTGTTGTTCATTAGCCGACAAAGGGAAACTATAAGTTGCTTCGCGCATGATAGATGGTGATAAACCATGCCCAGGGAACGATCTTCAGAACAGCCGTTGATTGATTTAGACTGTCAGTGTTTTCCTGTACTGAAAAGATTACCGTGAGTTATGTTACAACTGACGTATTTGAGAATAGATCATTTGGATCTGACCCCATTTAAGCGAACTGCTATGGATTTAATTGAAGCCAATATTAAAATGGATCAGCAGTTACTTCAAACTTCAAGAAATCTTTGCACTATGTCGTGTTAGACAGATTGTGGGTATATAATGGCGGCCGATACAAGGATTAGACGTGCGTGTCCAATGGGGCATGTATCTGGATAAATCTGGTACAGACCAGGTTCACTACGCTTCAAGATCAACGAGAAATGTAAGCCACATTTGACTTTTATATTATGCCTAGCTAATTGGAACAAACTCATTTTCTGCAGATGACCAACACATTTGTTTTTCTTCGTATTTAAATCTTGCAATGATTTACGCAAGACATATTAGAGTTATTCTGAGTATTTTCAGCACTCAGAACAGTTTAGGATCGATGACCGAGCATAACGAGCATTTATTTGAATGTTTCATATTTTTTTTGATAATCACGGTAATCAGCCGATATAACTGTAAAAGTTAATAATTATTTTTGTTGAGAAATGGATATGTTATCCATATCCGAAGAATCGAACATGTGGATTCTCACATAATGAAATAATAATTAAACACATTTACAATAATATAACTAATAATAATAATAATAATCCACTAATAATAATAATAATGATTTTCATAACTTTTCTAAATAATTCTTGGATCTTATATTTTCTAATAATCACATTCATTGAGAGAGAGCTTATGAAGTAGTTTAATCATTTCTAGTTTGGAACAGGTGATTTTCCGAAGGATAGTGGTTAGCGCAAGCCCGCATTCAACCAACATCACAGTTCTGGTTGAACAGTTAATATTTGCAATGAGCAAAGTATATTTTTCAGATAACACGGAGAGGCATGAAACGGGAAGCAAATGATATTTGTATCAATTAGGATATTTTTTATATAAAATCATGACGTAGATACACATTCGAAAGTGAAATAGAGAGTATCATAAGTGTGGTAACTTCACGATTTGAACTGAATGGTAAAATAAAATAAACTTGTAAGTTTATAAATCTTCCAGTGTTGATAATAAGCAGAGGCTTGATTTATTGTATAAATTTTGGGAAGAAAATTTATGTGTGTGGAGTAGTTGAAATGCCATTCCCAGGTGCGCATGTTTAAGTCGCAGGAATGAGGAGGTTTTTATTTGAGCATCACTCAAATAGCAGGTTCGATGACTCAGCGTTAAAGAAGGAGTATTGGAACTACACATTGCGTCGTATGAATGACTCAAAGGTTATTTCTTAAAAACCATCAGTTCTTATCTCAACCTTGTTTACGGATTCCATTAAGACTTTGATTTTGCTAGAACCCGGATTTGTCATGATAGTATTTTATTCTTCTTCAGAGGAAGACCTTTGCCGTTGTTGTTGGAATATTGTGTTCTTATAAAAATAATAGAATGGGCCACTGCCAATTAAAAATAATTCTATAACCACGAATAATTTGAAGGATGTTTTCAATCCTAGGGTCATGAACTAAATGAATTTATTATGAAGCTACAATTCTTATTTCCGCATTCTGTTCAAGAATTGCAAGTTGTGAAAGTTACTAAAATGGCCACAAATATAAATATTTTTCTTAATAATGATTCCAAGTGGAAAATCGAATAGTTGAATGGTCCAACAATTTATTGATCAAGTTGATGATTCAGAAATCATATATTTTGTTAGGAACTTGAAGTTCATAATCGAGTCACTTCTCGAAACGTTTAATGTCAGAAGAACAATTAATTTTGTTGTGCTTCGCACAATTCTTCGATGCTATGCTCAAGGGTCAGATACTTTTCAGATGTTGTTATTAATATGTGTACATAATTTGTGTTGATTCAGAGATAATAATATTTTTGACAATATTTTTTGAAACTGGAAAAATAAGTGAAAGTTAAAAATTCCATGAACAATTATTCTACGAGTGTTAATATTATGTAAAAATTCAACCAGTGATCTATAGTATTTCCAGCAAAGACAATTAAATTTGAACTGGATTTAATCATAAATAATGGATATAATTTTGGAACACAGTCTACAGGACTGATAATCAGACTTGTGTCTCCAAAGATAATTGTCCAATGTGTTGGAAAATGTCTGTACATTGTGTAAATAGTAATGTGGGTCGCCACACATGAATGATGCTGCTTTGAGCATTTTATTTTGCAGTCAATTTTAAATTCAGAATAAAATGAGATAATTTTACATGATGTGTTATGCCCAGTTGAATCTCCTTCTATCCTTATTGTTGCATTGAGCCAAAAATCAGTAAAGCATTTTTTTCATTTGATGTCGTTTTTGCGATTAGCTTTAACCCATCTGGCGCCCCGGGATATTTTGACTCTCGTGCTGACTGATTCTTGGTAAAATGCATATGTGGTCGTGCGGACTCCGGTCTAAACGGGCACAGTACGTACGTAGGATTTCTTTCTGGGGGGGGGGGTCATTCATACAGCTGCAGTAGGCCTAAGGTAGTAGTACATTATTAAAATGATATTTCGATTATTATTCATAAATTTGACAGTAAACCGTACTGCAAACTATTATTTGTGGAAAACGACTTACACTCTATCTTGTCAGACCCTCGGCGATTGCTCAACGCAGACGTAAGTTATGTTATGCCATGGTCTGTCTCACTTTTTATGTGACTACGCCTCCATCACCTGTAGAAAACAAAAAAAAAAGATCACGGCATAACAGGCCGGAAAATGACCATTCGCTATTGAACACCGGTCGGGGAAGCCTACATCAATACACTTTCTTGTGGTTATATTGTTCGAATTTCAATTATTATTATTGTTGTATTTCTAATGCACTTTAAATTAATACGAAAATAACCTACAATAAATGTGCTTAGAGCAGAATTACGATATTTTCTTGCCCGTATGTCTTCTACCCACCATTCCCGCTTCCGTCTTTTTTTGAAATATTTATTATTTTTACTAAAAAAAAACATAATTACTGGTACTGTATTATTCGTAAATGTTAGCCCCCAAGTCTATGAATCGGTGTCTTACGCAACAATTGACAGAAATGCATTCTAAACAGCAGACAAAGAAAACTAACAATGTGACGGCAATTGGTGCAAGCGGGCGACGAATATACGAAAAATCCTAAGACATCGTGCCAAGGACTGGGGCAAAAACACATTTTTTTATACGTATTTTTTTCTAAAACGAATATTTTCGATATTGAGAGTTTCCCAGTGTTTGAGTAGAGTATGAGGTTAGGTCCAGTGCTCTTGTTGATTGCATTTACCAAAATGTATAAGGTGTTTAAATTATCTTGACTAAATCTGTCTTAACATGACGACCATTGGTGCATTTACCTTATAGGCTATTCGTGATTGTCAGAAAGGTAAATGGTTGACCTGTAATGTATTATTAGACGCTGTAAATGATAATCACATTTATGAAGTCAAGTTTGTAAATTTATAGTAATTTTGCACTGTATGTGCGTGTTTCTTCAAATAAATGAATATTTTAATAAATAGTAAATCCCTTATTATGATTATCTCGCGTTGAACAGGTCATGTAAATCGATAGTTATTGCACATTATCGATTCTCGGAACTATCGAAATGTACATAACTTCGACAATTGGATTTGACAATTTGTCGAGGTTATAAAAAGGGCTTTGTGACATGCGTAAATTGTACAATATTTCTCCTGTCACACAATGACATATTGTCAGATAGAAGTGTTCCCAAAGGGCGTTATGTGCGACTTTACGCACAGCCAATGCAACAAACGTCTCCATACTATTTTTATGAACACAATACCGTAACTTTCTGAGTTACACGCCGCAAATTCGAATTTATGAGTAAGTACGTGTGGGGGGAATCGAACCCTCGTTCCTCAAAGGCGTTATGTGTGACTTTTCGCACAGCCAATGTAACAAACGTCTCCATACTATTTTTATGAACACAATACCGTAACTTTCTGAGTTACACGCCGCAAATTCGAATTTATGGGCAAGTACGTGTGGGGGGAATCGAACCCTCGTTCCTCAAAGGCGTTAGGTGTGACTTTTCACAAAGCCAATGTAACGAACGTCTCCGTGCTATTTTTGTGAACACAATACAGTAACAATCTGGGTTACAAGCCGCAAATTCGAATTTATGAGTAAGTACTTGTGAGGGGAATCGAACCCTCGTTCCTTAAGGGCGTTAGGTGTGACTTTTCACACATCCAATGTAACAAACGTCTCCAAGCTATTCATATGAACACAATAGCGTAACATTCTGGGTTACACGCCGCAAATTCGAATTTATGAGTTAGTACCTGTGAGGGGAATCGAACCCTCGTTCCCCAAGGGCGTTATGCGTGACTTTTCGCACAGCCAATGTAACAAGTAACGTCTCCATACTATTTTTATGAACAAAATACCGTAACTTACTGGTTTACACGCCACAAATTCGAATTTATGAGTTAGTACTGGTGAGGGGAATCGAACCTTCGTTCCTTAAGGGTGATAGGTGTGACTTTTCGCACATCCAATGTAAGTAACGTCTCCATACTATTTTTATGAACACAATACCGTAACTTTCTGGTTTACACGCCACAAATTCGAATTTAAGAGTAAGTACTGGTGAGGGGAATCGAACCTTCGTTCCTTAAGGGCGTTAGGTGTGACTTTTCGCACAGCCAATGTAAGTAACGTCTCCATACTATATTTATGAACACAATACCGTAACTTTCGGGGTAACACGCCGCAAATTCGAAATTATGAGTAAGTACTTGTGAGGGAAATCGAACCCTCGTTCCTTAAGGGCGTTAGGTGTGACTTTTCGCACAGCCAATGTAAGTAACGTCTCCATACTATTTTTATGAACACAATACCGTAACTTTCTGGTTTACACGCCACAAATTCGAATTTATGAGTAAGTACTGGTGAGGGGAATCGAACCTTCGTTCCTTAAGGGCGTTAGGTGTGACTTTTCGCACAGCCAATGTAAGTAACGTCTCCATACTATTTTTATGAACACAATACCGTAACTTTCAGGTTTACACGCCACAAATTCGAATTTATGAGTAAGTACTGGTGAGGGGAATCGAACCTTCGTTCCTTAAGGGCGTTAGGTGAGACTTTTCGCACAGCCAATGTAAGTAACGTCTCCATACTATTTTTATGAACACAATACCGTAACTTTCTAGTTTACACGCCACAAATTCGAATTTATAAGTACTGGTGAGGGGAATCGAACCTTCGTTCCTTAAGGGCGTTAGGTGTGACTTTTCGCACAGCCAATGTAAGTAACGTCTCCATACTATATTTATGAACACAATACCGTAACTTTCTGGGTAACACGCCGCAAATTCTAAATTATGAGTAAGTACTTGTGAGGGAAATCGAACCCTCGTTCCTTAAGGGCGTTAGGTGTGACTTTTCGCACAGCCAATGTAAGTAACGTCTCCATACTATTTTTATGAACACAATACCGTAACTTTCTGGTTTACACGCCACAAATTCGAATTTATGAGTAAGAACTGGTGAGGGGAATCGAACCTTCGTTCCTTAAGGGCGTTAGGTGTGACTTTTCGCACAGCCAATGTAAGTAAAGTCTCCATACTATATTTATGAACACAATACCGTAACTTTCTGGGTAACACGCCGCAAATTCGAAATTATAAGTACTGGTGAGGGGAATCGAACCTTCGTTCCTTAAGGGCGTTAGGTGTGACTTTTCGCACAGCCAATGTAAGTAACGTCTCCATACTATATTTATGAACACAATACCGTAACTTTCTGGGTAACACGCCGCAAATTCTAAATTATGAGTAAGTACTTGTGAGGGAAATCGAACCCTCGTTCCTTAAGGGCGTTAGGTGTGACTTTTCGCACAGCCAATGTAAGTAACGTCTCCATACTATTTTTATGAACACAATACCGTAACTTTCTGGTTTACACGCCACAAATTCGAATTTATGAGTAAGAACTGGTGAGGGGAATCGAACCTTCGTTCCTTAAGGGCGTTAGGTGTGACTTTTCGCACAGCCAATGTAAGTAAAGTCTCCATACTATATTTATGAACACAATACCGTAACTTTCTGGGTAACACGCCGCAAATTCGAAATTATGAGTAAGTACTTGTGAGGGAAATCGAACCCTCGTTCCTTAAGGGCGTTAGGTGTGACTTTTCGCACAGCCAATGTAAGTAACGTCTCCATACTATATTTATGAACACAATACCGTAACTTTCTGGTTTACACGCCGCAAATTCGAATTTATGAGTAAGTACTTGAGAGGGGAATACTAATTAAATCAACACAACACCGTTCGAATCCGGTTCATACATCGCAAATTCGATTATTCCACTTAGTACAAGGGAGAGTAATCGAATCGCGAACTTCAAGGGAGCTACCGGTGACTTTTCGCATATCCAATGCAAGAAACGTCTTAATGCTAATTAAATCAATATAACACCGTTCGAATCCGGGTCATACATCGCAAATTCGATTAGTCCACTTAGTACAAGGGAGGGGAATCGATTCCCGAACTTTAAGGGAGCTAGCGGTGACTTTTCGCATATCCAAAGCAAGAAACATCTTAATACTAATTAAATCAACACAACACCGTTCGAATATGGGTCATATATCGCAAATTCAATTTTTCCACTTTGTATAAGGGAGGGGAATCGAATCCCGAACTTTAAGGGAGCTAGCGGTGACTTTTCGCATATCCAATGCAAGAAACGTCTTAATACTAATTATATCAACACAACACCGTTCGAATCCGGGTCATACATCGCAAATTGGATTAGTCCACTTAGTACAAGGGAGGGGAATCGAATCACGAACTTTAAGGGAGCTAGCGGTGAATTTTCGCATATCCAAAGCAAGAAACGTCTTAATACTATTTTAATCAGCACATCACCGTACTAATCCGGGTCACACATAGCAAATTCGATTTTACAATTTATGTAGGCCCTCCTCTTTTCTCCGGACTTGGGACCGGCACTCGGGAGCACTCCGGGAGTTGTCGGAGTTCAACCAAGAGGTAGAGTTACCTAACCTAAAGTTAAACCTAATTAGCCTAATTAAATATACAAATACAAAATCATTACATTCACAGCTTACTTGTTAAACACAGAAATGCTACAAATTACAGCTAGACCTAGATATATTTACATTTTGTATTCACAGCTTAACCTAAAATTTAGAATATCACACTTAAATAATAATAGTAAATCAAATAACAAATTTTAGCATGCAACAGGCAAATATTAATTATAATGTATGGTAACACAAAAATATAGCCTAGCCTATATACTGGAGAGTGTCTGGATGAAAACTACTGCTTGTACAGCAAGCAAGGAGGTCTTTTCCTCTTGTTTACCGAACACCTGAACAAGAAACACAAACCGAATTGAGAAAACTCCTTCATTCATTTCACTCGGTACCCTTAATGTATAAGCGCTACTTACGGTATCGTTCAGCAATCTGCTCTAGGAGATTATTATAAGCCTGCTTGTCAGTTTTTCCATACACTTCCATCCACATAAACTGGTCTATGTGCTCATGAAATAATCTGGAGTTCATGACCCCAAGTTTCCTCGCGAACCGTTTTAACTTCGACCAGTAACCTTCAACTTGATTTGTGCACGTCCCAGTTACGGGGTCCACAAAGTACCTCGAGTGATTTACAGTTTTGTGAACATATGGAGATGTTCCTCCCATAGTCCCAAGGTTACTGTAGCCTGCCCAACAGTCAGTCCATATTTCCGTTCCGGGTAGAACATGCCGCAGAATATGGTATTCCAATGTTCGGGCCCTTCTATTAGCCACATAGATAACCATACCCCTTTTGAGGGAACAATCGTATATGCCGAAAATCCACTGCTGTGGGACGGCTCTCCCTACATTGTGCTTCCTTTTCGTGATGACACTTTCATCTAATTCGACGATAGTTCCAGGACCACCAAACTGAAATAGCTGGTTATTATTAGTCAATTTCCAGGAACAAATATCCCGGCAATACCGAAATTGTTGCAGGGCAGTGTTTTTGGACACCCCTGTGGCACTCGCTGCCAGCGACACACTACTCTTCGCTGCAAAAAGCCATAATAAAGAAAAAAAATTCACTCATAGATAATTTGGTATCTTTAAGGAAAGTGCCCTCAGCCAGACTCCTATATTTCCTGCAGCTTTCGCACTTTAAGTAAGTCCCTAGAAATGTACCTTGTCTCCTGTAAAAAGTGCAATCACCACGGCAATTCTGCGCTTTGCAACGAGGATTCGTAGGCAAAAGTCTTAAATTCTGCAATTTTTCTACAGTTGTTGCATCATCACACGCGAAATAATGAACAATATCTATCATACACCCAACCTCCATGGCGGAGCCGACCGGTCAACTTAGTAGAATGAGAACTGAAATACAATACAATACAATTTATACCACTCCGAAGATGTGCAAACACTGAAAGCAGACTGTCTGTTTTGACCGAGCAACAATCGAACTGGCACGCCGGTGATCTGTTTTATACACCATCGCTCCACCCAGGCGGCCTGCCATTGGTCCATCGCTGACGAGGAGCTTTCTCGATTGGCTGCTTGGTAGGGGGATTCAAACCTGCCGCGTTCGGGCAGGCCTGACCTCATGCTGCATTATTAGGGCTAAATTTAATGAAGTAACTGTCAATCAATTATTTTAATTGATTGGATTACCCCATTAAGAAAAACTAAAACAAAATCCAACACCCAAAATAAGGAGGCACCCTCTCCTCAGCCTTCAACCAGCTTGGCCTCTCAAAATAAGAAGACATTCATCCCACAGCCTCCAACCAGCGCAGTCCAGCATTTTGGCCCCCTAGTTCCCCCTCATCCCCCCCCCTTCCCTCCCCCTAATATAACTCTTCAAGTTACCCCTAATACTCTATACCAGGGGTTCCCAACCTGGGGGGCGTGGGGCTTTATCAAGGGGGGGCATGAAGTGACTTCCGAATTAAGTTTTTTTAACTCGAATATTACAATTTTGTATGATAAACATATTTCGAATCTCTCCAAGTGATTGTCGCGCCAAGTAATCGTTCCAAAGCACTGGTAATTGCCAACGGTCGGCACATACTCTGCGGACATAGACATAATAATGTTATTGACTTCACGTCCCGTTTAATTACTGCGTTTTTAAAGACGCCGATGTGCCCGACTTTTGCCCCGAAGTGGATCTTTAACATGCCAGCAAATATACTGACACGGTTCCCTCGCATTTGCGCACCTTCAAATGCCGGTTATGGGGAAGCAATCGCGCCAAAGTTACGGCACTTCTTTTCCAGAGAATATCAAGGAACACATGTATTTCAACCGAAATCAAAGGTGGGAAAGTGCCCTATTCGACATTTTTCTATATCTTGGCGCGATTGCTTGGACGTACCCCAAATGCCAGCTGACTGCGCCAGGATTCGATCATGCAACATTGCAACCAGCAATCATGAACGTTACCGCTGAGCCACGCAGCCAGCCTAGACACAGACAGAATGACAAGTTGACACAAACAGAATATGAACCGGACTGAACCTTAGTTAGACCATGCTGGGAGCTGTCACAATTAGTCAACATTCCGTCGATAACCAGAAACTCAGGACTATGTGAATTTATACTTCTCCGCAAATGGGAATCATCGCAAACGGGAAATTACTCTAGATCCTGTATATCCAAGACATAGGCCTACAAGCAGATGAAGAGTTTAAATTCTTTCGTGAAAACTTGTTAAAATAAATAATGACAATATAATATTTTCCGCCGTTCTACATGTTTTATTTTAAAAACATGTGCTCTCATACAATGCGGAGGAATGGTTATCACCACATTTATATAAATAAAAGGAACTTGGTAGTGAGTAGAATTTAGGCAGTTCCAGGGATATCCATTCGAATTTTTCACCTTTTTTTTCGGTTATTCGGTCTCCCTCCCCTTCTCTCCCCTCCTCTCCTCTCCCCTTCTATTTTTAAATTAGAAAATATTTTTATGTGTTCCAGCATTTTTAACTCTGACACACTCATTGCCAACAAGGCCAGGGGAAGCGGCCACTCTTATTATAATCGGATCACAAAGGGGTTCCAAAAATATTTTCGATAAAAGATAAAGCAGGCCAAGGACAATCGTCAATTGTTCATAGACTTATTGTGCTTTTATTTTCTCCTACGCAACTCAGTGTTATATTTTACAGTAATTGATATCTCCAAGTCTCTGACATTTTGTATCTTGTTTCAGTTATTTATATGGATCAATAGTGACAAAATGAGAAATATTACGTATTTCAGTCATTATGTAATACTGGCGAGGTTAAAATTCGATCAAAAATTATTACGTAATATGTGGACGACTCATATATCATAGATCTTCGAAGTCGTGGCAGGAACAATACAAAGTGCTTCTGGGGTAATTATTTGTATGGTTGGTCAATGTCAATGAGGGTGGGTTTAGGGATGCTCCCATCCAATATTTACGAAAATATTTGATTATTAACTGCGTTACAGTCATTATTTGAAGTAGCGCTCAGTCACTTATTCTTACACATATTTTTAAATCCCTTATCCTCCCAGCTTGGCTTCATCCACAGACTCTGCGAATCCCTCAGTAAGCCTTCCTTCGGAGGGGAAGTTAAGCCGGCGGTCCCATGTCATAGATTTATGGCATGTTAAAGAACCTTCCACTAATTACACCTGTGTGAAGCTAAATTATAGTTAAACAGTTGACAAACGCTCCTATGTTCCTACGTCCATCGCCAGGAGCCGACTGCGGTGGCGTCAGGTAACGGAGTTCTGAACTAGTAGTCGTTGACGGTGGCGTTTGGCGGCAAAAGTAGGAATTACTTGAAAAAATTCTATGTCTGCAGTCCTTACTTGAATTGAAAACAGAAACACACACTAATACAGCCACCACAATAAACACGGTTATCAGAGAGATTCTACACACACCCAAAGTACACGGGGCTACTTGACCGCGTTGTCGCAGCCCCTACACTAAGGAACTAACCAGACTTGGCGAGGGATCATTCCTCTACCGTAGCAAGGACGGTGTCTGATAGCTGAACCGTCATGACTAAACACACGTTTTCAGCAGATACAACTAAGGATGGTGACAGGCCGATAGCCAAGGTCTACTTAACCTTTATAATGCCAGGTGACCAATAATGTATATCAGCCCAGGGAGCTTCTGATCTATCGACCCTGTTCTCTTATAAAAGTTTGATTGCTATTTTCAGCCACGTACTGCTATTGGTGTTATAACTATGGACCGGATTATTAAGTTTTCAAAAATATAAAATAGGTTCTTTAGGTTTTCAGTAGGTAGAATACGATTCGAAGTAGGGTTTTATGTTTAATGTGTAGCAAATTTGACAAAAACTTCGTAGAGCTTAAATTTAATGAATTGTTAGTAGAAAATCCGAAAATCTAATTGCAACGGGAGTGTAAATATAATTTTACATATATCTTTAATCAAGTTATCACCGAGAACTTCACACTTTTAGGCAATATTTGCTCTCCTAATACCTAGGTATATGTTAACTATTCAAATTCAATAACACCAAGGATGTCAGAGGTAATTTTCACATTCCAGCTCGTCTAATTAACTTTGTTTATTTAGCATATAGGGAACTTGGGAACAATGTGTCCCCACTTTCCTGACAGTAACAATATGATAAGATATTTAGCCACACTTTTGTTGATTACAGTTAATAGCCAAGTATATATTTAAAAATATGGACTAAAGATTCAAATATACTACAATAAATGGAACAAAACTGCAATTAGGTAATTTTAGGGAGGCCTACTCGCATATCATTCAGTGTTTATTTTTAGGTACTACAGAATTCATGAATATGGCTCTTTTTTTCTTTTTTTCTGGTTCCTTAGTTGAGGGGCTGTGACAACGCGGTCATGCAGCCCCGTGTACTTTGGGTGTGTGTAGAATCTGTCTGATAACCGGTGTTAAGGTGGTCATATACACTAGGAATAATTTTTTAAAAGAATAATCTCTAGCAATGTTAAATTTTTCTGTTGTTTTATCATGATCAAACTAAGAGATTTTGCAGTTCTTTTTACACAAATTTTATGTTAATTGTTTATGAAAAAATTATTTGTTGCTATTTACACAGGGGTACTTAATGTCCTCTATCTCTCACATATTTTAACCAAAATCCATGAACCTTGAACAAAAACAATCTAACTTACATGGGGAATGTTCCCTACCACTCTTGTATGAATTAGTCACAAGTAAGGGTTTTAAAATTATATTACAATTTAAGTTTTTTGAAATTTTGTTTAACAAAATTGTTTAAAAAGTTGTTAAAATAACATTTTTATGAATATCATTTTCTTAGTGGTAGAGAACATCGATACATGTATTAGTTTTAATTTGAAATAAAAACCAAGCAGATACCATTTCTGTGACAAAAGTTAAAGCACTTTGAATGACTTCAAATGTCAGGAAACGAATTAATGAGTAAATCGCATTTAAAGTTTACTTAGTATGTCTTCACTCACATTCTGTTTTGATCACATCAGAAACCTCCTGGGAGATACACAGATCCTTCCTTGAAAGCTGTATGGTCCTCCTTCATCTTTTTATTTGCGCCCAGAGAGCAGCTTGCTTATCGAATCTTGTCGTTCCTTTGAACGCTATGAAAGTCAAGGAAGTTAGATATCTAAGCTCCTTGACACTATAGCGCTTTCTAGTAGAGAAAGGAGGAACTTTGTGTTGGCGGAAAATCCCGAGATTGATTTTACCACTATGAGCACGGCCTACTGAATTCATTGGGTTCATTAACATGACAACAACGAATGACATGCGTGCCGTGATTTTTTCGCCTATCAAAATCACTTACCACGGCCAGGAGTGAAACCAGTGGGATAGAGAAAGAGAAAGTCAATTTTTTTCACTATGAACACGGCCTACTGAATTCAAATGGGTTCATTAACATGCCAACAACGGTTCACATGCGTGCCGTGAATTTTCTTGCCTATCAAAAATCACTTACCACGGCCAGGAATGAAACCAGTGGGATAGAGAAAGAGAAAGCCAATTTTGCCACTATATACACGGCCTACTGAATTCAAATGGGTTCATTAACATGCCAACAACAAATCACATGCGTGCCGTGATTTTTGTCGCCTATCAAAAATCACTTACCACGGCCAGGAGCGAAACCAGTGGGATAGATAAAGAGAAAGTCAATTTAGGCTCGAAAGGAGTTTTATAGATCTGCTGATACGCCAGACATGACAGCTGTCGGTCAGAACGATTGCGCCCTCTTACGGTAAATAATTTATTTTGACATGAAAGATTAATGGTATATTTATGAACCATACATTTTCTAAAACTAGAAGAAATTTCCTACAAAATGGATATTAAAAAAAAGTGAAATTTCAGAAAAATAGTGTATATGGCCACCTTAATTGAGATGACTGTATTAGTGTGTGTTATCTGTTTTTACTTCAAGTAACGACTGCAGACGATAATTTCAAGTAGTTCCTACTTTCGCTACCAATTGCTACCGTCAACGACACCTAGCTGTGAACTTCGCTATTACTAGATGGCATCGCAACCAGTGCCTGGTGATGAACGTAGGAACTTAAGAGCATTAATCAAACCTAATCTACAAATATTTGCTTCACACAAGTGTAGTTAGTGGAAGGATCTTTTACATGCCATAAATCTATGACATGGGACCGCCGGCATTACTTCCCCTTCTAAGGAAGGCATACTGGGGGATTTTAACGCTCATAAGAAATCCGACGACTTCGGCCGGGTTTGAACCCGCGATCTTGGGCATAGAAGCTATGCATGCAACCAACTACACCACTGAAGCCGCCTATGGCTCTTTTGAGTGCGATTCCGATAAGTATTAAAAAGTATTTGTAATTAGAAATAAGGAAAAATTAAGTAAAGGTAACAACCCGGTCCTTACTTATAACCAATTGAACACGGAATTAATTTTCTTACTGGAATTAACTTCCATGGATAGTTGGATTCAAAATAATTATTCTTTAAACATGCTGCAGTCAGAATCTTTACGTTCTTCCTTAGAATTAATTAAGGTAAATGTAGCCGTGCTTTGAACGAAGAAGAAATAAGTTGTGTAGGCTCTGTCAGAATTATATTTAAATTTCCGATTCAATTTAAAAAATAAAAACATTGAAATTGTTTTAAGTGAAAATGAAAATCCACAGCCTGCTTCCAGTTGACCGACCGGGTCAGGGAATGGAATGATTGAAGCCCCATCTAGCGACGAGAATATGAACAGTGCTGGCTGCCGAAGCCTATCGCACTCCCCTGGGGCAATGATTAAATGAGTGACAGATGAAAGAAATGATAGTGGAAAGTGTTGCTGGAATGAAATTTGCCACAGGGAAAACCGGAGTACCCGGAGAGAACCCTGACTGCCTCCGCTTTGTAAAGCACAAATCTCACATGGAATGACCGGTATTTGAATCACGGACCTAGGGGTGAGACGCCGGCGTGCTGCCCACTAAGCCACGGAGGCTCTTGTTTTAAATGAAACAATTAAAATAAAGTTTTAAATATTTAGCATCCGTTTAAAATAAATCTACCAGCTGCGGAAAAAAAATATTAATATTTCATCTTATAAATATAGGTAGGAGATAATTTTGTTCGTCAAAATCTAGTATTTCACTACATGTGGCTTTGCATCATAAACATAACCACTCATACATATTTCTTTGGCATCAAAAGGGTTAATGAAGGGTCAGAGAAGGCATTTTGGAAGGAAGTTGGCAGTAGACCTGTTGAAAGGAACGGTCCTGGCATTTTCTTGGTGTTGCAAGTGGGAAAGCACAAAAATAATTTTCAGGACGGCCGAAGTGCGATGCGAACCCAAGCTATCCCGATTCCAGTGAGACACGAGCTAGTGCGTTAGAGCTCTCGGCCACAGTGGCTGGTTACTATTATGTATCATCTTATATATTTCAGTATTTCAGTGGAGTAGATCCCTCCTGCAGCG
The DNA here is from genome assembly GCA_946902985.2 of Meconema thalassinum. Lineage (NCBI taxonomy): Eukaryota > Metazoa > Arthropoda > Insecta > Orthoptera > Tettigoniidae > Meconema > Meconema thalassinum. Next base: position 1,121,153,998 of record OX336389.2, on the reverse strand, counting down.
GTCTCAAGCGACCGATCGTGATAAATGAGTAATCAATTGAAAGAAAATGGACATTAGCAGTGACAAATTGCCCTCTAATTTCATAAATATCTATAATTTCATTAAAAAATAACTTTAAAAAATGTGCCAAGTATGCGATTTGCAGACACTGTTGCTGTAGGAAAATACGCTCCATAATTCCTGTCCACTTCATATTTTTGCCGCTGTGACGCCTCTTTCTTGTCATTTTAACATTTTGAGATCTTTCCTTTATCATTTAGCATGGATTTCAGAAACAGTAAATCAAAAGAACGAGTACTCAAATCACATAATTCCATAAATATCGCATAACCGGTGAGTGTTATGATGATCCAATTTACAGTGATTGCCTTCTTACGTTAGGGAACGTAGAACTTGGAATTCTAACTGAAATGTAAATAGTGTTCTATAATCATTTGGTTGAAATGAAAACATAACAACCTCCTTAAGTCACTCATTATAAACCTATTGGGGAAAGTGTGGTTTATGAACATGCGAGATTTCTCGCACGGGTCCGCTAGTATAATTAAATTGTCTTATTACAATATTACACGTAGCCCCCGAATTCGTATCTTATGAAGGCCATAATGGATACCAGCAAAGTGCAAATAAAGCCCGAGTTTCCGCAACAAACAGTGAGAGGAGTTAATCCGTGCTCTATTGTCACGGAGCACGTGCTAGCGTCCGCCAACTAGTGACAATGGTTTTGTACCAAGGGCCGGGATAGCTATATGGCATAATTGAGGCCAGTAAATGAAGGAGCAGTACCTTACGTCCTTGCGAAGGGACCCAGCAAAATTGTCTATTGTCTGTGCCACGTCCAGAGACAATTGAATCTAAAATGAGACATTTGGAAAGAAAATACGGTTGGTTGGTTCCTTAGTTTAAGGGCTGCGACAACGCGGTCGGGTAGCCCCGTGTACTTGACTGGCTGACTTTAAGGGGAACATCTAAATGAGCAATCTTGTAACGGAAAATGCCGGACATTTTCGATAAATTTGAAAAGTCGGCCGGACATTACCAAAATGATTGAAAAGCAGGACACGTCCTTCAAAATCCGGACGGTTGGTAACCCTACGATGGAACCAAATTTTTAACCAAGCTCAATCAAATTGCTCAATAATTACAAATGACGTCAAATCTGATGAGGGCGATACTTCTGTCCAGCATGACAAATGAGTTTGATTGTATACAATCCTTTGAATTATTATTATTACCGTATTACATTTATGCCGCGTGTTGATTATATTAAATGAATAATGAGGTATCAGTTTTGTTTTATTACCATCTAAATTTTTGGATGAAATCGCACAGGAGGAATAATACTGTATGTCGAGTTCGCCCTTGTTAGAAAATTGTAATAACATTCTTCTCAAAACGTGCAATTGTAGAGTTTGCCTTTCTGGTCAGGAACACCTCATATCTACTATAGAAATACGTCTTGCCTGCTGTTCCCAAGGTTGCAAGATCAAATCATATTGCAGTCATTTTGATTTTGAGAGTGCACACATGTAACGACGCCGTGCTAATAGCTCTACTGGCACGTTAAAGATCGCCATCGGGGTAAAATTTTGACAACCTGGCGTCTCTAAAAGCCACAATTGTTAAAAAGGGACGTAAAACCAATAACATTATTATTATTTCTTTACTTACCGACAGTAGTGGCTACGCTGGCTAAAGCGCAGCATTAGGTCATGGGGCCAATCTCTCTGCTGACTCGGTAGACGCGTGGGTTCGAGCCCCACCGTCGGCCGTCCTTGAAATGGTTTTCCGTGGTTTCCCCATTTTCAACACCAGGCAAATGCTGGGACGGTACCTTCTGACAGGCCACGGCCGCTTCCTTCCACATCCTTGCCCAGTTTCATTCACCATCATTCATTTCATCTCTCATTAACTCCTCTCATGAGGTTGACGTCAGGAAGGGCATCCGGCCGTAAAAACCATCGCCACAATGACTGCCATCGCATCTCATCCCCGACCCCGTTGGAAAAACGGGAATAATAAGGGGTAGACATACATTATTATTTCTTTACTTATTTATTTATCCATTTTAGTGATTATTTATTATTTGTTTCTTAGTTACTTACTTACTTACTTACTTACTTACAAGGTGTCACCGATTCGAACCATCTTTAGTACACGTGTAGGGCATGACTAGGCGTATACCAGGTGCAAGAAGTAAGGTGCGATCTCAGCCGTTTCCGAGAAATTAATTAATTGCAATTACAGTGCGGCGTCTATGTGCGGTGTACGCGTGTGTTTTACGCCCTTGACAGATAGCACCTTGTCGCGTCAGTTAGTTACACATAGCACATTGTCGCATTTAAACATCGTGTCAGATGTGTTACAGATAGCATATTGTAGCGTCAGTTTTGTTACAGATAGCACATTGTCGCATTTAAACATCGTGTCAGATGTGTTACAGATAGCATATTGTCACATCAGTTTTGTTACAGATAGCACATTGTCGCATTTCAACATCGTGTCAGATGTGTTACAGATAGCATATTGTAGCGTCAGTTAGTTACACATAGCACATTGTCGCATTTAAACATCGTGTCAGATGTGTTACAGATAGCATATTGTAGCGTCAGTTTTGTTACACATAGCACATTGCCGCATTTAAACATCGTGTCAGATGTGTTACAGATAGCATATTGTAGCGTCAGTTAGTTACACATAGCACATTGTCGCATTTAAACATCGTGTCAGATGTGTTACAGATAGCATATTGTAGCGTCAGTTTTGTTACACATAGCACATTGCCGCATTTAAACATCGTGTCAGATGTGTTACAGATAGCATATTGTAGCGTCAGTTAGTTACACATAGCACATTGTCGCATTTAAACATCGTGTCAGATGTGTTACAGATAGCATATTGTCACGTCAGTTTTGTTACAGATAGCACATTGTTGCGTTTAATCGTCGTATCAGTTTAGTTACATAAACACATTGCCACGTCAGTTTAGTTGCAGACCGCACATTGTCGCTTTTAAACATCGTGTCATTTTAGTTACAGATAGCCCATTGTTGCGTTTAAACGTCATGTCAGTTCAGTTATAGATAGCTTATCTTCGCGTTTAAACGTCGCATCAGGTTAATTACAGACAATACTTTGTATTTTGCGACCAGTATATGACAAATTGAACATTTTACATACATATCTCCATTACTCGAACGTTCGAATTTATTTTGACATCTAAATTCCCTTTGGCGTTTCTTTTTTTTTTTCATCTACACTACATTTTGTAGGTATTTTTGTTCTACGTTGCATTTTGTAAGTATTTTCGATCTAAAATGCATTTTGCGTGTGTTTTCAGCATCAATTGAATTTTGTAAAGATTGACAATCTAAATTGCCTTTTAGCATGTCTTTCAGTGTAGGAGCAGTGCATTTTAGTGAGTATTTTGAATTTCAATTGCATTTTGTAAGTATTTGCAACCCAAACCGCATTTCGCAAGAATTTTAAACATAAATTGCATTTTGTATCGTGGGCATTTTGCAAGTATTTTGATTCTCAATTGCATTTTGTGGGCATTTTGAATCTAAATTACATTTTGTAAGTATCTTCAATCTAAATTGCATTACGGTATGTCAGTATTGTCAATCCAAATAAGTAGTTTGAATCTACAGTGCATTTTGTAAGCATTTTCAATTTCAATTGCATTTTGTAAGTATTTTGAACTTCAATTGCACTTTGTGAGTATTCTGAATCTGAACCGGCCTTTTTCAATCTAAATTGCATTGTGTCTTTTCAATTTCCATTGCAGAACCTAAGTTGCATTTTGTACGTATTTTTCATCTCATTTTCATATTGTAAGTATTTTGAATTTCAATTGCATTTTGTAAGTATTTCGACTCTACATTGCATGATGTACGTATTTTGAACCTAGCCTACATTTTGTGCGTATTTTTAAATCTATTCCTTTCGTGAGTATTTTCGTTCTAAATTCCCTTTTGTAAGTATTACCGCCCTCCAATTTGTGAGTAGTTTCAATCTGAGTCACATTTTGTAAGTATTTTCAGTCGCACTTAATTTTCGTTCTGGTTTCCATTTCATTGTCATTTTCGCTATCACCCAGACCATTAGAGGTCGATAACCTAGATGTTAGGCCCCGTAAAACAACAATTATCATCATCATCATCAACAACAACTTCTCTACCAGCTGTGTGCCCACCATCTTGGGAGACATTGCTTACCCCTTCCAACTTCATCCTCGATATAATAAGCACACGTCCTCTCCTGGACTATTTACCAACTTGGCAGCAAAGTTGCAAATCTATCTCCACGATCCAAGCGTCACATTCCCCTGCTTGCTTGATATCTAAATTACTGCCCTGACCTTCCTCTGATCACCCAGTGTCAGCCCCTTTCAGGTGAGTGGGACACCATAGTCGTGGGATTTTGAAGAGCGTTAAATATCCCTCAGTATGCCTTCCATAGGAGGGGAAGTAATGCCGGTGGGCTCATGTCATAGGCCTCGGGTGCCGGGTGCAAGCTTTGTTATTTGACACCCAGAGAATAGCTTGCATGTCGAATTTAGTTGTTCCTTCAAGCACTATGAAAGTCAAGGAGGTTAGATATCTAAGCTCCTTGAATACTATACCGCTTTCTAGTAGAGAAATGAGGAATTTTGTGTTGGCGGAAACTCCCGAGATTAATTTTGCCATTATGAATACGGCCTACTGAATTCAAATGGGTTCTTTGACATGCCAATATCGTATGACATGGTGTCGTAATTTTTGCCGCCTTTCAAAAATCACGTACCATGGTCAGGAGCGAACCTGCAAGCTTGGGGTTAGTAGACCGACAAGTTAACCACTCACCCACCGTGGAAAGCTAAGTCATAGATGTATGGCCCCTAAACTAAGGAACCAACCAACCTAGGTTTATGCCATGTCTTGTATGGGGTTTCGCCTAGGAACACCAAGCTGTCTCATCAGTAGGCCCTTGGTATTCGTGCCCGGACCCCAACAGGGGTAACTGTGCTGTACTTCCTTCTTATGAAGCGCACTTGCGCTTCTTTACTGCGAGAGTTAAACGCACAATCAGCCTTTCACCTCCCTATAAGCCTTTATAAATGGAAAAATCTCAAATCGCTGAAAAAGATTTTAAAAAAGCAGTTCATCTGAACGGCGATATCTCCACAACATTGTTACATTACAATCAAAGCAAAGCGTGGCAATTTACTTCTTTTGTACAAAAAGGAGTATCAGGAGGATTGGAAGACATTAGATTTTCTTAAACTGAAAACAAGAAGTTCCGTGACGAACTAAAGAGCCTACTTTTCATGCCAATGATTATTCTACAGTATATGAACCTATCTAGAATAATGACGAAATTAAGATGCTAATATCGAAATTTCTAATTAGTTCGAAATACTGTATACCTGGCATAATGTAGCCAAGTAGAGCACTACAGTTGGCAGCCCTGATGACTGAACATATTCTTAGTTCCATCTCTTAAGGTACAGAATACAAAATTTGGTTGAAGTCCAATGAATAGCATGGCCGTAACATGCAGTTAAACATTGGATCTAACAGCGCGCGTAAAATCATGTTGGCAACAATGTCATGCATGTATTGGTCAACAATCATCTGAAATAATATGATCTATTGTTGTGCCAATTTTGAATGAAATCCATTAGTTAGTATAGAAGTTACATACATTTTAAAATTGGACCTATCGGCAGGCTTAGAATCATGTTGGCAGCACTGACGTATATTAGTTACTCCAAATTCATCTAGAATGCCAGGTACTATACGTGTGCAAAGTTTAGAGCTATTGGCTTGCATACTTTCTGATATATTGATATTAGGGTAACAAAAATAGGGACAGCACATATTAACAGTTGGCAGGCCTGGTTGCTCTTAAGAATACGCATAGTCATATCTGTTATGGTACACATAGCACATACGAAATTTGGTTGAAATCCAAATGATAGTATGGAAGTTACATGTATTTAAAGTTGGACCTATCAGCAGGCTTAGAATCATGTTGGTAGCACTGACGTATATAAGTTACCCCAAATTAATATAGAATGTCAGGTACTATACGTGTGCATAGTTTATATCTGTCGGCTTGCATACTTTCTGATACATTGGTATTTGGATAAAATAAATTAGGAGCATTTATTAACAGTTGGCAGCCCTGGTGGGTCTTAAGAATACGCTCAGCCATATCAGGTTATGTACACATACAACACACGAAATTTGGTTGAATTCCAATTGATAGTGTAGAAGTTATATGCATTTAAAAATTGGATCTATCAGCAGGCTTATAATCATTTTGGCAACACTTCCATGTATGGCCTCCTGGAAAATAAACTGCAATATTATTATCTATACGTGTGCCAATTTTGAAATAGCTCCCATTCATACCTTCCAAGGAAACCTGGAGCTCAAATTTCAATTGCGATTTTTAGCAGTTGGTAGCACTGACATCATTTTCAAATATGGCCGTGAGATATTCAGGTATAGATCTTTACTCCTACCAAATTTTGTATCGATTGCTCCAGCCGTTTAGGAGTTGATAGGGGGGACACACACACACAGACAGACAGACAGACAGACAGAAGGACAGACAGACAGACATACATACATACATTTACCCGATCTCATAAGTCTACTTTTTCCTCATTTTTGCAAAATGTGAAAAGTAGGCTAATAATGAAAACTGGGAAGATTCAGGCAGCAAGAACAACCTAGAGGCATTCCTACACAGAGGAAAGGATCTTTACTTCAGTTGTTGACGGGATAATTATGTATCATTCCTGTTATTCCAGCAAACAGTTCCTTCCTTGGTAGCTGTATGGTCTTCCTTCATCTTGCTATTGGGCGCCCAGAGGGCAGCTTGCATGTCGAATCTTGTCGTTGCTTGGAACGCTATGAAAGTCAAGGAAGTTAGATATCTAATCTCCCTGACACTATAGCGCTTTCTAGTAGAAAAAGGAGGAACTTTGTGATGGCTGAAAATGTGCCGTGATATTTCTTGCCTATCAAAAATCACTTACCACGGCCAGGAGCGAAACCAGTGGGATAGAGAAAGAGAAAGTCAATTTAGGCTCGAAAGAAATGTTATAGATCTGCTGATACGCCAGACATGACAGCTGTCAGTCAGACCGGTTGCGCCCTCTTACAGTAAATAATTTATTTCGACATGAAAGATTGATGGTATATTTATGAACCATACATTTTCTAAAACTAGAAGAAATTTCCTACAAAATGGATTGTGTTAGTCATCTTGGTGTTCTTGCTTTTGAATCTGAAATTGGACTAATGAAATCCTTATCTTCTTTGAAAATGACAAGGCAAGAAGGAAGCCCCTTGTTATTTAAATAATTGGTTTTTTTTGCCATTGGAGGTGTATGATATCTTTTAAAATTTAAATGTTAATTCTGTGTATTAGTTTTTTTTCCTGTTTGTAATTTTAGTAAACACATATTTATAGTTAGATCGCAGGCATTCGCGGCCGTGTCTAGTTTATCATCTAGGCTTACAGGATGGAGCCATGATTAAGGCTGCTGCAATGACAGCCGAAACGTCGGGAAACAATACACGACGCGGCTCCATCCTGTAAGCCTAGATGATAACCATATTTATAGTGTTTGCAACTCATAGTTAAATACACGCTCATTGAAGAAACAGTCCCATATTATTATTATTATTATATTCGTTCAGCCCCCTAAGGAGCACGTGGAACCATTAAATAGCACTGGAATTCTTCATCTTTTTGAACTTCTTATTCAACCAAAATTTCTTCATTCTTCCACTCTGGGTCTGCCGTCTTTCTTGTGTCCATGAGTTTTGGAGTTTCAAGCTTTTCTCGGATGGATTCTAGGGTGCAAATTTGTGGGTGTTGATCTTTTGTCTGTATGTAGTCCTTGTTGTAGCCATTGGATCAATGTCGAAGCAATCTATATCCTAATAAAGATGGAAGCCTTCATAGGGAGGTTAACTTAAGGCTGCTTGAGCATTTAGTTCTCGCCGTCAAGAGGTGCAGTTGCACCTAATATAAAGGGAGGTGGCGCGCAGTTCGTCACTCCTATGGAGGTCCAGGCGAGGACACCAAGAGCCCGCCGATGAGCCAGCTTGGTGTCCTAGGCGAAACCCCACACAAGACACGGCACAAACCTAGTTCTATAGGCTATAGTTAAATTGTTCTGCGGAGTTTTTGTGCCGTTATCAAAGCCACTGAGATTCGCACACTCAATCGAATGTAGACGGTAGGTCAGTTGAGACAAAATGGTGAATTCAATACTGATAGACGGTAATGTTGTCATTTGGGGTCCATTTTTGTAGATAATACACTTAGTTTTTAAAATATGTCATCCGAACCAATAGAAATTTCAGACATGAATTTTCTGGAAATTTTATATTGTGAAAGTTTCTCACGGATAGCGAAAACCCACCCAGTCGCCAAAGTGCTACCAAATTATAACAGAAACGTGCTCGGTAACAAAGCAGGGCGAATGTTTTGGTTTCATGACGGATCAAAGACGGAAGGGGCCGCCATACCCACGGGTCACTGACAGAGCTTACCGCGTGAGAAGAAGCGAGGTATATACGCCAAGAATGTCTTTGTGCGGGACTAGGAAACGGACACAGTATTATGACACTGTAGGTCGAGGGTTCCATTACCAATGACGTGAAATTTGGTACATTCGAATCTGCGATATGTGATCGGATTCATACGGTGTTGTGTTGATTTTATCTGTATTAAGAAGTTTCTTGCCGTCGATATGCGAGAAGTCAGCCGTACCGCCCTTGAAGTTCGGGATTCAATTCCCCTCACTTGTACTAACAGGAATAATCGAATTTGCGATGTATGGCCCGGATTCGTACGGTGTTGTGTTGATTTAATTAGTATTAAGACGTTTCTTGCTTTGGATATGCGAAAAGTAACACGTAGCTCCCTTGAAATTCGGGATTCGATTCCCCTGCCATGTACTTACTCATCAATTCGATTTTGCGGCGTGTAACCAAGAAATTTACGGTATTGTGTTCATAAAAATAGCATGGAGGCATTTGTTACATTGGCTGTTTCAAAAGTCACACCTAACGTCCTTAAGGAACTAAGGTTCGATTCCCCTAACAAGTGTGGCGTGTAACCCAGAAAGTTACGGTATTGTGTTCATAAAAATAGTATGGAGACGTTACTTACATTGGCTGTGCGAAAAGTCACACCTAACGCCCTTAAGGAACGAGGGTTCGATTTCCCTCACAAGTACTTACTCATAATTTAGAATTTGCGGCGTGTTACCCAGAAAGTTACGGTATTGTGTTCATAAATATAGTATGGAGACGTTACTTACATTGGCTGTGCGAAAAGTCACACCTAACGCCCTTAAGGAACGAAGGTTCGATTCCCCTCACCAGTACTTATAAATTCGAATTTGTGGCGTGTAAACTAGAAAGTTACGGTATTGTGTTCATAAAAATAGTATGGAGACGTTACTTACATTGGCTGTGCGAAAAGTCACACCTAACGCCCTTAAGGAACGAAGGTTCGATTCCCCTCACCAGTACTTACTCATAAATTCGAATTTGTGGCGTGTAAACCTGAAAGTTACGGTATTGTGTTCATAAAAATAGTATGGAGACGTTACTTACATTGGCTGTGCGAAAAGTCACACCTAACGCCCTTAAGGAACGAAGGTTCGATTCCCCTCTCCAGTACTTACTCATAAATTCGAATTTGTGGCGTGTAAACCAGAAAGTTACGGTATTGTGTTCATAAAAATAGTATGGAGACGTTACTTACATTGGCTGTGCGAAAAGTCACACCTAACGCCCTTAAGGAACGAGGGTTCGATTTCCCTCACAAGTACTACTCATAATTTCGAATTTGCGGCGTGTTACCCAGAAAGTTACGGTATTGTGTTCATAAATATAGTATGGAGACGTTACTTACATTGGCTGTGCGAAAAGTCACACCTAACGCCCTAAAGGAACGAAGGTTCGATTCCCCTCACCAGTACTTACTCATAAATTCGAATTTGTGGCGTGTAAACCAGAAAGTTACGGTATTGTGTTCATAAAAATAGTATGGAGACGTTACTTACATTGGCTGTGCAAAAAGTCACACCTAACGCCCTTAAGGAATGAGGGTTCGATTTCCCTCACAAGTACTACTCATAATTTCGAATTTGCGGCGTGTTACCCAGAAAGTTACGGTATTGTGTTCATAAATATAGTATGGAGACGTTACTTACATTGGCTGTGCGAAAAGTCACACCTAACGCCCTAAAGGAACGAAGGTTCGATTCCCCTCACCAGTACTTACTCATAAATTCGAATTTGTGGCGTGTAAACCAGAAAGTTACGGTATTGTGTTCATAAAAATAGTATGGAGACGTTACTTACATTGGCTGTGCGAAAAGTCACACCTAACGACCTTAAGGAACGAGGGTTCGATTTCCCTCACAAGTACATACTCATAATTTCGAATTTGCGGCGTGCTACCCAGAAAGTTACGGTATTGTGTTCATAAATATAGTATGGAGACGTTACTTACATTGGCTGTGCGAAAAGTCACACCTAACGCCCTTAAGGAACGAAGGTTCGATTCCCCTCACCAGTACTTACTCATAAATTCGAATTTGTGGCGTGTAAACCAGAAAGTAACGGTATTGTGTTCATAAAAATAGTATGGAGACGTTACTTACATTGGCTGTGCGAAAAGTCACACCTACCGCCCTTAAGGAACGAGGGTTCGATTTCCCTCACAAGTACTTACTCATAATTTCGGATTTGCGGCGTGTTACCCAGAAAGTTACGGTATTGTGTTCATAAATATAGTATGGAGACGTTACTTACATTGGCTGTGCGAAAAGTCACACCTAACGCCCTTAAGGAACGAAGGTTCGATTCCCCTCACCAGTACTTACTCATAAATTCGAATTTGTGGCGTGTAAACCAGAAAGTTACGGTATTGTGTTCATAAAAATAGTATGGAGACGTTACTTACATTGGCTGTGCGAAAAGTCACACCTAACGCCCTTAAGGAACGAAGGTTCGATTCCCCTCACCAGTACTTACTCATAAATTCGAATTTGTGGCGTGTAAACCAGAAAGTTACGGTATTGTGTTCATAAAAATAGTATGGAGACGTTACTTACATTGGCTGTGCGAAAAGTCACACCTAACGCCCTTAAGGAACGAGGGTTCGATTTCACTCACAAGTACTTACTCATAATTTCGAATTTGCGGCGTGTTACCCAGAAAGTTACGGTATTGTGTTCATAAAAATAGTATGGAGACGTTACTTACATTGGCTGTGCGAAAAGTCACACCTAACGCCCTTAAGGAACGAAGGTTCGATTCTCCTCACCAGTACTTACTCATAAATTCGAATTTGTGGCGTGTAAACCAGAAAGTTACGGTATTGTGTTCATAAAAATAGTATGGAGACGTTACTTACATTGGCTGTGCGAAAAGTCACACCTAACGCCCTTAAGGAACGAAGGTTCGATTCCCCTCACAAGTAGGACTCATAAGTTCGAATTTGCGGCGTTTACGCCGTGTAACCCAGACTGTTACGGTATTGTGTTCATATGAATAGCTTGGAGACGTTTGTTACATTGGCTGTGTGAAAAGTCGCACATAACGCCCTTTGGGAACGAGAAATTAGTAGCGTCTCTGAAAGTCAAGGGTTGGATTACTCTCCCTGCTCTGTCAACTGGTAGCGCTCTCTCAGCTCTAGCCGAAAAACTATGTCCATCTGCAAGTGAGTGTTTCATCTTCCTCGCCATCTGCGAGTGAGTGTTTCATCTTCCTCGCCATGTTCCTTGACTTGATATATTGAACAGATGACTGCTGTCCTGCGCACTAGTTCCAACATGGAGGTGTGTCTCAAGTGCGAATTATAGGTGTTACAATTTATTTAATTACAGCAATATTTCTTAATCTACCCTTTTTTTTTTCGATTGATTTCGGTTGAAATACATGTGTTCCTTGATATTCTCTGGAAAAGAAGTTCCGTAACTTTGGCGCGATTGCTTGGATGTAACCGGGAAATGTTATCAAAGCTTATGGAAAGTGCGCGTTCCACATTTGGCAACAAGGCTAGCTTGTGGCAGAGGGAAGATCAAGGTCAAACAAGCTGGCAACTGTGTGAGACACATAACGGAGTGAGCGAAGAACAGCTGTGGTGAAAGGGGAGGGGAGGGGGGAACCTAGAGAGCACTCTGCATTCCACGACCACCAATAGCCGGACGAGTGCTGTGTGTCAACAGGTAGTGGTAGGGGAGGGAGGGTCAGGGTAAGAGAGAACACAGGTAGAGAAAAAGGGAAAGACATGTTGCTGATAATACTGTACATGAAGAGCTGAGCAAAATACACAGCGCTATAGTACAACATGAGTGAACATATAAATAAAAGGCACACAGGTTCACACAACATTTTATTTATTAATCCAAGAATTGAAGGCTCAGTAAAATCCTAGCCATTTTACATATATTTTATTTCATTTTTGTTTCAACACTCTTTCCACAAGGTAATGTTTTGGAAACGCTTTCTTGTGGAGTTCTTGCTGATAAAACCTGCCATTTATGGGTTGATGGTTGAGGTTCTCAAGTAAATAGGTGACTGGGCTGTCCAGGTTGACTATACGAATTCGAAATAGTTTTGTCCCCCTATTTGGTGTGTAGTCCTTATCGAAGACAGACTTAAATTTGCTCACACGAACATGGTCCCCGATTTTGAGGAGGTGACGTTCATGGTCCTATGTTTTTATGGGATTATACAGTTTATCCAGTCGCGGAATAATGTAATAGAGTAACTTCCCTCGTTAGAGGCCGTTAGTAGATTGCACCAGTATGTAAAAGTTCAAGTTTTGTAGAAAATGTTTAATAAAAGCATTCAAATTAAAATTTATATAGGCCCCACCAAATTTGATTGTAAAAACATTGAATCAGGTACTAATCATTGTAGTAATGTTGGGTTTCACGGCCAGCCGTTAAAAAGTTTCTAAAACATGACGTCGGTTTAAATCTTTACCACATCATTGAGGTATGGCTACCTCCGAGCAGGAGAGCCGTTCAGTCTGAGCGAAGCACTAGCGAGGAAGAAGTGACAGAGTATTCAAATGTGCAAGCGAGTGAAGGCAGAGAGGGGAAAGGAGGATGGGGGGGGGGGGTAAGAGAGGGAGAAAACATATACGCAACATTTCAAAATAAATTTTACATAGAATGCTTTTTAGACAAAGCGCAATAAAACGTTGTAGTCCTCATGGAGAATGCAGAAAACGACACTGATGCCCTCTACTTGAAATGTGTTGAAGCAATTCTTGAGGTGATTGAAATCCAAAGCTTCAGCGACTTGCCGCACCGAGCACTGTAGAGAGATCTTACACAAAGAGAAAGCATTGCAAATCTGGAACAAACTTTCATAGAATATGAGAATGCACAGAAAGAAAAAACCGTAATACATAGGCGGTCCCTGTTGGTGTTTACAAAAAAAGTGAAGTGAAAAAGAAACCGTGAATAAAGAAAGAAATCCAGAATAGTAACTATTAACATCTAACATGAGCTTTATATTCAGGAGAATATACCAGGTACTGAGCCCACCTGAGCTCATGGCTCGGTGATATTTATGGAAATGTTAAGGAACATGCCATGCTTGGACACTGAACGAGCCCTGGTCGAGCGCGTGGCATGCAATTGGAAATGGATGATGTCTTGAATTTGGACATGCACTCTATAATTTTTTCTGAGCACAAACTACTGCACTTTTTGATCTTAAAAGTCTCAGATTATCCCATGAATTAATTCAGTGTAAAGTACACATTACGATGTCTACGAATTATTGTTTTAAGGTAAAAGGAATTTACACCGCAGATTGGCGGCAGGAAATAGACCGTCAACGACTTACGTGACAGCCCGCACGCTGCATGCGAGCGTTATAATCGAGGACTACCTGATGTAAAGCCGTCCTGAGATGACGTGCTATCGTTACTGTCCGTCCTAAGAGACGAGGAATTACAAGTCCACCTAAAGGCTGGTTCACAATTGGCCCGGGAACGAGAACGTAAACGCGAAGCTTCCCGGGGCCCCGGTTCACAATTAGCTCGGAAACGTGAACTTGTACATGCGTGCGCAATGAGCTATAACGTAATAATATTAAAACTATCTGCAATCGCCCACTAATAAACACCAATTACACAACTGAAATGCTTCAGAGTGTTATAATAACTTTAATAAATACAAATTGTGTGCTTTAGAGAAGCAAGGTTAGAGAGCGCATTCACAGATTATGTTTACATCGCTGGCTACTCCTTCCGTACTGCGCATGTGCAGGTACAGCGTTTCTGATTGGCTCCGGGAAGTTCCGAGAACGTCAAACATGAAACTTGACCATGGTTGCGTTCACGGTAGCAAACAGTTGATCAACTGTTGAAGAAAGTACGCTGTGAACGCGGTGTGATGGAGCGCTCCCTAAACATGTTCCATGGAGCGGACGCCATTTTATGGAGCGAAGAAAAACTTCGCTCCGTCCACTGAACACGTTTAAATCCAACATTGCGTAGCATGAAGTAGATTTAAGAAAAAATGTAAACATTGTGGAAATCGCTCAAAATAGTTCCTAAACTGATGAATACTGAAATAATAATGAAGAACACAACATCACGGTCCCTCCATAGCCTATAAATTGACCTGCATTGTGTTAAATTTGTGATATATCTTTATTCCGATTTACGGACCGCAGTTGCGACAAATGTTAACCTATGAGTGAAACAACATAACCTGACATATCGGATGTTACATCCTTTATTTTGTTCCAAGTATTAAAAATTATATGAATTCAGGTGTGTGGTTTCCATTTTAGTGGCAATGTGCATTTTTAAAGTTTTTAAATCGATGTTTCAGCGTTTTTTAATCACTTGTAATTTGGTAATGTGGTCTGAAAATACGATTTTAACCTATGCTTTGGGCTAAATACTGTACCTCGACGAATATATTGTTGTGAAGGCAGTATAGAGAGAATCAAACTTCTAGGCTACTGGTACCGGTACTGTATAAAAAATACCTTTCATTTGGAGCAAGCATAGGCAACCGGTACTGTATAAAAATACCTGCATTGTAAGGCCTACTTGGCCTACCCCAAATTCTGATAGGCTAAGACCTATTGTCAAGAGTCTTGACTCAAAAATAAATTATTTCAATACCGTAGGCTACCGGTACTTGTTGGGTTAAGGATTTGTATGCAATAGGATATAAGAATTACTGTAGGTCTGTCTGTGCCTGCATTATTAGGTGATTCTTCCAATAGAAAACTGAGTGTTTGGCTGATCAGAATGTCAAAAAAAGCCAACTCCGTACAGGCCATGGAGGCCCTGGGAGTAGTGGAAGGTAGAGGCTTCCACTTTTTGTGACATCGGTACTAGATGGGATGGAGTTGTCAGCTCCACGCCCGGCCGTCTTTGCTCCCAGGAATTACCCTGGTACTCATTTCTGGTGTAGGCTGAGTGAACCCCAGGGCCGTTTGCATTTCCGAAAGTGGTAGTTTTGTTTCTAAAATCCATTACCTGGGTGGGGATCGAACCCACTCCCTTTCAGTTAGAAGCTCAGCGCCTCTACCGACTGCGCCACGCAGACTGGGAAATACTAGTAGCCTATCAGTATTTTTCTTTTCATGGTATTATCTTAACAGTTCTCTTGCTTCTTGGATGCTGTTTAGGTCTAGATTAGCCTACACATCCACATTCCTTTCAAGAAGGAACCTACTCACTAGGCCAATATTTTTTCTTGAAACAACCGTAAATGTTTCACTAAATTGTACGGTATTTTAAATTCACATAGCTCATTATCAGACTGCAAGACCCCCCCCCCCCCCCGGCTTTCAGCTTGGACTGAATGAAGTTAATTTGGTCTTGTATAGGCCCTAGCCTATAAATAAGTTTCTATGTTTGAAAGAAACCAGCTTCCCTTGGTAAGCATTTCAAGTACCGGTAACCATTACTTTTCTTTTCATGGCATTAGCAGTCTTATCTTAACAGTTATCTTGCTTCTCGGTTGCTGTTCAGGTCTAGATTAAACAGCCACATTCCTTTCAATGTAATGAATATTACCAACCGTACTGGTACCATTGGCTATAATATTGGGCAAGCTCAATAGCCAATGTTCACTGCAGTAGGCTACCAGTACCGTACATCAAGAAGCTGGGAATGATTATGCACTGAAACTCAAGATATAATATATATATACTGTGTATAAATTTCTTTTCTTACACAAGGAGAGAAAATTAAGCACTCTCCAACATAGCACTTACCCAGTTTGTCCTTTATTTCCTTCACTTACGGCATCTCAACATGCCTGAGTATTAACATTTTGTGACAATTATTGTATGCACATACTGTATTTTGTCCATGCTTCAACTAATCCAACACCAAAATTTCCATCCTTGACTTCCTTTTGTCAAACGAGTGATGATTTTCTCTCAGGGGACAGGTTAGGTCTCTGTAGCCTACTCAAATAGGAACTGACTATTAAGTAAAATGCATTATGAGAATGGATTTAGAAATTGTGACATAAGGCTAATTTATTTTACTCACTCTCTTGTGTGTATGCTACATATTGATCTATATTTTAACAGTAGCCTAGGCTACAGGATACATTTCAAAATGCTGTGGTGTCAGTGACATGTGCATGTATTTTTAACTGAGGCTAGGATTGGGAAGGAGGCTTTAAGTTACAAGCTTAATAACCTGTATAGGAAATTGTTAGTAAAATGAAAACTTTAAGGGAGTGAGGAGTCATGAATATTACCTACAGGTACTGTACAGTAGGCTATAGGCTACAATTGGTCAGGCTTGCTAACCTAGGTTCACTGCAGTAGGTGACCAGTACATCAAGAAGCTGGTAATGGTTATGTACTGAAACTCAAGATATATAATATATTTTTCTTCTTACACTGGCAGAGAAAACTGAGCACTGTTCAACACAGCACTACCCAGTTTGTCCAATATTTTCTTACCTTATCGCAGCTTGCCTGAGTTTTAACACCTCATTACAGTGATGCTTCACTTTATAATCTGCATATTCTATCACACAGCAGTATTTGCTGCTGACCACACAAGACCTGATGTTCTTGTACAGTGACTGAATGAACTATGTTTGTTACAAAACTACACCTACGGTATAGTTCTGCTGTACCGTAGTTTCATTTGTATTCAATCTGGTAATGAGCCTAGGTGGAAGATATTACTTCTTTTAACATTTAGTTTGCTGATTCGTAACAACCATCTCTCTACCAGGCACATATTGAGCAACAAAGGGAATTGTTAGTAACCAAGTATCAATACCTTTAAGAGAGTGGCGAGTCATGAATGTTACCTTCGGTAATGGTATGTAATTGTGCGAGCCCACTAGCCAAGCCCCATTCAAGTAATAGTATCGTACATCAAGCAGCTGGTAATGATTATGTACTGAAATTCAAGATAAAATGTAGTCATTGCTGCTTTTCGGGTACAAATTATAAATATATAAACACACTCCTGGAAAAAGTTACACTTTATTAGTTAGTTATCACACTTAAATGGGCAATGGGCAACTAATACATGTAATTGTTTCCAAAAGTGTGTTTACATATTTATAATTTTGTACCCCATGTTGACCGACTGAGAAGCAGCAAAGACAATTTGTATAGGCAACACTTAAAAAAAAGAATGGCTTCAAATTATCACAGAAAATATGTATTCTTTAGCACTGCTTCATTTATCTTTGCTCCTAGGAGTCATTCATCCTGTTACTTTCCTGCTTTTTACATAGATATATATATTTTTTTTTTTTTCAGTTTATATTTTTGCAGTCTAGTTTCCTCTACCTCATTCTGTACTGTCCAGACTTGGGTAGCAATAATTTTAAAATGCCCTATTTTCCTGAATTCTTTCTATGTTACTGGACCATTTGATGACATGATCTATTGAAAAATCAATTGTGAAAGCATCTTTTAGACAACTGTTTTCAACCAAAAATCTGTAGCCTAACATTTTTCATTTTCATTAGATGAACAGTAGCCTATAGGGAATATGGTATGGAAACCAGTTGTGTATTGATAGGAGGAGAATGGACTGCCAAGTAAGAGACTAAGTTAATCCATCAACAGTTCATGTTGTGCCTTTGTCTTTAAGTACTAATATTGGGGTGTAAACAAGTAAGGTACCGGTATAACAAGGATAATACAGGCTCGTACCATGATTTCCTTTGCTTTAAATGAGGGACCCAGAAATTTTATTTCTAGATGCTGGTTATAATTTTAATGACCTTGAGGTCATCTGACCTTATTAGATAGGGGAAGGGTAATGATCCAGATAAATACCTCTAGTTGACAGGTAGGGACAATGTGATGTACATTCTTGTAGTGTTTCAAATTAATTTTGCAATCTAACCTGATTTTTTTGTAAATACAATTAATTTGTATAGTACAGTAACTAAAAACTGTACAGCACAGTTAAGCTGATGAATAAATCCAAAAACTTCAAATCCTTGAGAAGAAAACTAGAGTGAAAAAGAAAAGATATAAGAAGCAGGAAAGTATCAGCATGAAGGATACCTAGGGACAAATTAGATAGATGAAGCAGTGCTAACAAATAATGAAGTCATCATGTGTGGATGACTGGTAAGAGGTTTACTGCTAGACTTACAGACTCTTGACCCTTCTCATAGGATATAACCCTACATTAATAAAATCAAAGCTATATTGATATTCTTGAATAAATATTCGTCTATTGAGACGTAGGCCTAACCTACCGTGTTCAATTTGAAGAGATTAAAATGACTTCAATTATCATAAGTCTTGGGATATACCACCTTAATATACCGTACCATACGTTAAACTGTTAAGTATTCTTTACCATAGCCAAACTAGCATAACACAATAAATGCTGTATCAGAAAGGCAAGAAATTTACGTACGTAGGCCTAAAATTATCGGGAGCAAGGTATGGTTTGATACATGTTCACAGCCTTCGGTACATAGTTTCAGAGCAATTTCGTTCTGAGTTGCAAAACTAAAGGTAAATTAGATACTGATCTAATATCAGCATTCACTCTCACAAGATTATCTGATCATTTCAACATCGCAGGTTCGAGGATAGTACATCGCCCTTGTCCACTTTCGAACAACGCGCGCTGCTACAGATCAGATGGAGCAAACCGTTCACAGGTACACGTAAAACCTGATCCCGCTCCCGATGCATCAGCTTTGGAGCTGTTGATCAACTGTTTGCTACCGTGAACGCAACCCATGTTTCCCGTTGGCCTTCCCGGGCTACTTTTAGCTTCTCGTTCCCGGAGATTGGTTGTGAACAGACCCGTAAGGTAGCGTGCATTTCATCTTCCTTTTCGTTCTCGTTCTGGTTCTCGTTCCCAGGCTATTGTGAACCGGGCTTCAGGGTGAAGATTATTTAGTGAATCCGACGAAACGTCGAGTGAACAGTCTTATTTCGCACGAGTGTGCTGTGCTTCGCTGCGTGAAAGTATTGATTTATTTGTGTGTGAAAGGGAATTATTTTCGTCCACGAGACGATCAGCACATTATTCCACCCACGAGGTGAGGTGAAAATCTGTGCACATCACTACAAACTACGAGTGAATTAGAATTGCTAGTGATAATTCAATTGTGATAAATCCACCAAACGCACGTGTGAAGTGCGGAATTTTCTGTGAATATTTGGTGAATATTTTTTAGATAATTGTAACACCACATTTCTTCGCGTGGACCCATAAATTTATGTCCACGAGGGTGTTAAAATACTGCACATTTATCATGATCTGTAAACCATCCATGAGTGAACAAGTGCTAAATGTCATAATTAATCTACGATGCACTTTGGCATTAATTTTTACGCCAGATCATAGTGATATTTTTGGATGACAACCGATATTAAAATCTGTGATTGCCGACACCACGTGTCGTATAGATTCAGTGCAGCAGACAGTGAAAAGGGCCATTTATAATCAGTCAGCAAATTAAAGCCAGTGATTTGATTTTATATTGTGAAAAATTAATTAACATCTGTGGAACACGTGTGATTTCAACCACGATGTTATATCTCAACGCTGACCACGTGTACGCTGTTCTAACACTGATTACCGTCAGTGCTTTGGAGTAGAACCCCATCATCATGAGAGGAATATCTTAGGAGAGACTACATCGCCATGGCAGGAGGATCGAACATCTATCTCGAGGGACATGGAGCCCAGGCCTTCATCAACCCAATGGCTGACCACGAGGAGGAGATCTTGCTTGAGATACCCACTGGACACTTTAGAAGACTGGAACGAGGGGGATTACATTCTGGAAAATTAGGACAACCGTCCAGGTCTCTAAACCACCTCGAATACCAAGGAATTACCATGAGGTGTCAGCAATGTGAGTCAATCATTTCTCCTCTCTTGTACGGGTTAGCTGTGGTAGAAGTAGATGTAGTAATTAACCGAACGAGTGACAATCTTTTCTTTTACAGTGAGAGACACTATGGTTTCATAGTGCACCTTGGATGTGTCACATGGACGTTACGTCCTATATTTTGGATAGACATGTCCACAAACCATTTGGGGTTAGTTTGGTCGACCCTTCATGTGGGCCAGATAATATTTGAGGAGTGGACAACCGCTCTTCTGTCATTTTCTTTATGACCTTCTTTTTGGCTACACTTCCATTGGCGCCACTGTTTAGTTTATTTATTTTGTTGCTCTAATTTTCGAGCGTAGCAGTTAATGACCGACCGATGTCATTACCATTATAATGTGAATTAAGTTGTGTATTATTCATGTGACCTCAGAAGCCACATAAGTTCAAATTGGAACAGAACAGGGGATTTGCAATAATTGTGCTACTCAAGCATTGAACCCCTGATACTATCGTATCATTTCAGACATCTTAGCAACTTGTAAGATTGTCAAATTTCATTATGTTTTTTAGTGTCGAGTATCAGACACATGAAAGTTTTGTGAAGGAAAGAATGTAAATAGTGAGAGGAGTGACATCTCTGTCAACTCCAATGAGCTCTACAAGAAGTGGAATATCTTTAAAAATGGTTCTTTGGAAGATTGTAATATAACCAGTCTTTATACTTCATATTTCTACGTGGTACAGAAGTCACGAATCATTTATTGTTATTTTCATTGATGTGTGAACCAGCGTTATTCAGAAATGAACTCTTTTGAAATGAATTAACGCCTGGAACATGTAATTTGTCGCCCGACGCGACTGCAGAGTTGAGTGTGTTTTTACGCACCAGTGTGAATGGCTTCGTCAAGCCAATGGTCTATCTTGCTCCCCTAGCGAGACAACTTTTACTGTTAGACGCGCATGTGCAGACATTCATTTCTTGCCGTTTGGAACTTGACTATTTTTACTGGGTCAAGGCTAGTAGTATTTTTTGTGTAACCAGATGATTTTTCTGATGTCATTGGACGAGCAAGTAATTAGAACGCTTCAGGAAGCGAATGATATGAGCACGATTTGAGAGTGCAAGTTGTTGAAATTATTTTGAGGTGATTATGAAACCCTGTTGGGAGGTTTTCTATGTGAGATGTGAGTGCCGTGATGCACTGTCGTTAGAGGGGTAGCCTCACGACCACTTTATTCCAGGTTTAGCCTGAAGGCTGTTTAGGAGAGCTTTGCGCCCCTATAGCGTTTGTTGCAACCAAGTGATTGCTAATTTGTGTTATTGTTTTCCGGCCGCGTGAGCCGAGGATGTTAGTGTTGTTCTTATAGTAGAATACACACCGTTAGGCCTTAAGAGTCCATTAGAATCGCCAGTAAACTACATAAAACTACGACAACGTAAACTAAGCATCTAATAATAATGTTATCTAATTGTTATAAACAAACTGCTAAATAATGACTGTAAATTAATCTTGGATTGCACGAGCTGGTCGCCGATTCTATGTGGATGTGTCACATTTCCAACGGGAGATGACTTGTTGACTTTTGAAACATTATTTTGTGACGACGGAGCTCGCTAGGACCATTAGTTCTCAACTGGTGGCACGCGACGCTCAAGCAACCTAAGTCGTGATTTTCATCACGCTGTTGCCAAAAATAATTGCATAGTTAGATGACCCAAGGATGCAAACAGCATTCTTGCTGTGTTCTTTTATTTATTGAGTGTGATGTAATATGACCACCTATTGTACCCTTAGCCAGTAAGATGTGTGTTTAACATGTTTCTAAATTACTGGTTGTCACATAGCTTTTGTCATAAAAGTTTGCTTACTGCGGTAGTCATTCGCCGTATGTTTTGTTATTGTAATGTCAGGAATTAGCTAGCTTTATTAATTAATTAAATGTAAATTTGGGAGTGGTACCATCATAAATTCTTTAGCTTGATTTATTAACTTAACTTTGTTTTTATAAGTAGCCCGTTTCACCTGTGTAGGGTGTACTTTTCGTGCCACTACCCTAGCTTTGTTGTTTTTGCTTTCTTGTAATTAGACCTTTCGCGAGGGTTTTCAACTTCAATCAGTTTAGGATATTTGACCCTTTTTTATTTTTTATTATTAGCTTGCGGGATTAGCCCGAGATAAACCCTCCGAACTAGGTTAGGTGTTTGTTATGTTTTTTTAATAAATTTTACTCGAATTTCCATAAGCCTGGATGTTATTATTTTGTAGTTTAAGTGTTTCTTGCGGCGTACTTCTTGGGTCAACATGACACATACCTTGTCTGCCCAGATCGTCCCAGGATCTTGCATTTTCGTGCGCACTGGCCTATAGGAAGTACATCCAATCCTCTTCGGCATATGTGTTCGGATGATGAGTTGTCCGGGAAGTCATTGCGGTTAGTGGCAACCCTAACAGCTCGTCTGACGGGCTCAGTACCTCACATGTCTCATAAATCCCACACACCAAGTGAAAAAACCTGATCAGACCATCATCACCTATGCAGCGTAGCAACTCAATCGGTATATCACCTATGCCTGGTGCTTTGTTCCTTCTTGTCTTCCAATGCTCTGTGATCACTGAATATACGCTCACACAGAACACACAAACACATCTGGTCAACTAGTGACCCCAGACGTATCAATCTCCAACTTAAAAACTTGTTCACTTTGTACAGAAAATATACACACGTTACACAGTCGGCAATCATAGCGTTGTTCCACAGTCTAAGTCTGCTTGATCCACCAAACGTCGCTCGCCACCACTCTCCAACATGTAGACTACAAATAGCTTGTTAGGCTCAGATGTATAGTCATGTATAGAATCGTCCTTCGGGCGTGACTTGCATCAGCAACTCATGGTATTTGAACAGAACCATAAATAACGTAAGTTTCAATAGCCAAAGCTCAGTGAAAACTTATAAAAGTCCCAGCTGTTCGTTACCGCACCATGGCGAGTGAACGACCCTGAGTCGCTTAAGGATACTGAAATAATGTAGTTACCAACAGCCGAAGGGTCAGAGGAGAACTATAACTGTCTTTGCTGTTCGTTATCGCACCATGGCAAGTGAACGACCCTGGTTCACAAGAAGACCTGGACTCTGCTGTGTAAGCAAGAAGATGACTTCAGAACACTGAACAAGCCATTTTAAACACAGGCGCACCAATATCCTTACACCAGAAACTCCCCAGAACTATGTTGCGCATGCCTGCTCCAGACGGATATTCGTGGCAACATACGAACATCTGACGATCGTAGTCCTTACGATCGACCACGGACGGACCCGGACGGCTCCGAACGTCATCTCAGTACTATTCCACTCGCCGGTTCATGGGAGTTCACGCTATTAATAGCCCAGGTATTTCCTGGTTCGACACCCAAGTCGAATTATCGCACTTTTCCTGGTGTGAAACTTCCTGGCACACGAAATATGCATCTGTACCTAATAGGGGAAAAAGGGGGGGGGGCCAAGATGGAAAGGTGAACATTTCTTTTAATAAAGTAATATCTTTATACAATACATACATTCATTACCATAAAGAAGAAACGTTGCTGAAAATGTATACATACTGTAATCATATTGGCCAAAGCCTGTTATTTTCTATTTTGGCTGCTCACAGGGGGCAAGATGGAAATGCTTCAACTCATTGATATGATGAGGAAAAATGGGCCATGCTTTGCTATATTAGATGGCAAAATTCTCAGCAAAGTTTCAAAATAATTTCCTTTCATGATACATGTAAAATACAAGCAAAGCGTAGTTCCATGTGGCAATGCACTATCGGCAGTGATCACAAATGTAAAATGATAGCTTTATATTATAATCAGTGCAAGCTGATGGGCCTACAGCAGGCAAAATTACACTGTATCCACTTTGCTTTCAATTTACTGTTACAGTAGTCTTCACTGCATATGACGCACACCACATCTTCCTCAGCGACAGGGTTATCTGTAGGTGGCTGTAGTAACTTCACTTGCTTCCTGTTCAATGCGTTTGTAGCTTCTATAAACTTAGGCCTACCAGTTTTGTTAGAGCTTAAATGTTCAAAGTTCAGGGTTCTTTTCATGCTTTTTTGCTTCAGAAGAAAATGATTTTTAAAGGGTGGACTTCTCAGTATCACTGATTTTTGACTCTTGTTTCTCACTGATTTCCCTGACCTTGGGAAGTGACCACACATCATTAGGTGAAACAGAACATTGAGTGCTGGAAGAGGTTTGGATGCATGAACTCTGTGTAGATAGGCCTACATGCTCTTTATGTGAACTGCTGGTAGGTCTACTGGTATAGGAAGAAGAGTTTTCATTGGATACAATCTGAATCAAGAGGACCATCACATGCAGCAATATTAGCACTAACAAAAGAACATGATTCTGACTGGTTAACATTAGTGGCCATCGGTGGACAGGCAGAGGTAGGCCTATTATTCAGTACTCTTGAGGGAGCTACAGAATTCTCATTAGATGAACTTAAGATATTCTCCGGTTCATCACAAGGCAATGATGAATGAACATATGAGAGGGCAAAATAATCTTCTGAAAAGATGTGTCTATTGAAGGGCTAGATTCCTGATTTCCTAAAGCCTGATGATGCACTGGAAAGAGTTGCATTCTTTAAGAAAGCACTTCTTACTAATCCAGGAACATCATATGCTGTGATTCTGCGCCCTGGATGCTGCTTCTGATAGGTATCCACAGAAACTTCAAACCCATCTTTAAAAGATTTGAAAAAGCTGACGTCCGATGGCTGCAGCCTATACGTTGTGTGCGAAGGTACAGAAAGCATGACGACTCCATTCCCTCGAGCATAGTCAACTGCAGACAAGTTAACGTGAGCTGCATGATTATCAAGTATCAATAGCACAGGGTGGTCATAAGAAGATCTGACTGAATCTACAAAAAATTTCAACCACTTAAGAAAAATATCTGCATTAATCCAGCCAGAGTCTGAACACCAAGCAACACTTCCACGAGGACCAGCATCCAGCATTCGTTCTCCCACCCTTTTCCTGTGACCAAATACAAAGCACGGCGGAATAAAATTTCCAGCAGCATTGCAGCAAGCAATAACTGTGGTCAATTGGCCCCTCTCAGCTGAACTGATAATACCTATTTGTTTTATCCCTTTAACAGAAATAATTTTAGGCAGTCTAGATGTTGAAGATTTCACACCTGTTTCATCCATGTTGTACACATTAAGTGGTCTTTCTGAAAAGCCACTTTTTTCATAGATTTCCCATAAGTTGTCAAAGAATTTGGAAACCATTTATTTATTAAATCCTGCATATCTAGCTATACTTGTTGGTTCAGGTGTTCTGAATGAAGGTTCAGAGTGCCTTGCCATAAAACCCTCTATCCATGCTCTGCCTGCTTTTCCATGCCTGAAAGGATGAGCTACGTGGCTTTGTTCAGCCAAGAGATATGCCAGTTCTTTAAGAGATTCCTTCGTCACACCAAAAAAATTACTATCTAGTTCTTTGGCATAGCTTACAATTCGCAATGTTGCTCATAGTGGTCCGTATTGATGCAAATTATTACAAGAAAAATATTTATTCCACCTATTCAATACACTTTGTTAAAAAATCAATTACAGGTACATGTTTCCGGGGTAGTCTAATCCCCCTTCTTCGGCCTGCCTATCAAACATATGTACCTGTAATTGATTTTTTAACAAAGTGTATTGAATAGGCGAAATAGATATTTTTCTTGTAATAGCTTATAATTTCCAGCTCCAGCTCATGAGAAAACACTGGTTTGTACCTGCCCAACACTTTCTTAGCAGTCTCCTCCTTTATATGTCCATGTAATGTTCCCAATGGAATGCTGTATCGTCTTGATGCCTCTGCTAGGCTTGAATGTTTTGCCTCTTCCAAAGCTCGCTCCATGTCCCTCTCTGTCCAACTTGCACGATTGGTTTTACGCTTGTAGTGATGAACCATCTAAAAATTGAAAAACTATTATACCATTTTTAAACTCTACGCCATGAAATTTTACTTAAAATGATTTCCTTGTAATATCACTTACGCCTAACACAGAAAGTCTCTAAATATTAAAATTACCTAACCCTGGGGGCAAAATGGAAAGCATTTCATTTTACTCGCATTCACAATTTACATTTTGCCCCCCTAACCTATAACTTCAATCCACCAGGAGAAAAAAAAACTGAAAAAAAAAACTGGAAAAAAAAAAATACTGAAAAAAAAAAAAACTCCAATGTAACTGTTTAAAACTGTCTTTTTATTCCACAAGCTTAAGGATCATGCAATGTAATAAATACTAATGTTTAAAAACATGATACATGAATTAAGAATGAACAGAATATTACTTACCTTGAAATCAAATCCATGCATGCCTTCGAGCTTCAGTATTCTTACCCGCCATAAGGTTGGCCAACATAACTTGATGTTCTGTTTATCTTTAGACTCTTCCTGTTCCCTTTGCAGTCACAGAGATCATATATATCAAGGCAACTATAGATTTAAGATATAACACATTTCCATTTTGCCCGCTATTTCCATCTTGCCCCCCTCCCCTAGCATTGCCAGCCATCAACATTTTTAACATTTCTAGATGAAAATAGTCGAATTAACCCCAAATGAAAATGAAATAATGCTTCTACTTCAGGTGATAATACAGTCTTTTTTATCCCTGTTCACAAAACGTAATAAATCGCAATAAACCCCGTATTCTATAATATCAAACATCCAAAAACCAATAATTGATAAACAGCGAGTTCAGTCGGTCCAGAACATCCGAAAATGGATCCGTCCACAAAAATACACTCAGGCACAATAAAAATCACTGCTCCTCCCCCGACTCTATTCCAATATAATAACATATGAATAAAATACCACAAACTAACTGCACAAGGTGAAAACCCGAGGGTGGGCTTCATGTAACTGAATAAACGCGGTTACAAAATATTTTGACCTCCAACTGAATACTTCTACAGTATAGTGGTCGATTAGTTTATGGAGATATAATTGTATACTAAAAATAAGTTGATACATAAATAAGAAACTGACATTGTAAAAGTAATGTATTCTGGGTAAAAAAAAAAAAAAACATTGCTATACAGTACTTGATATATAAATAATACATCCAGTGTCCAAACGAATCATTCTGATAGAAATTTGGATATAGTATTGTTATACAAAGGTTACTTAATTAGAAATATGATCTGTGATGAAAATTACTTAAGGTTTACAAAAATAACAACATATACTCAGTGCAGAAATAAATTAGATTTTGGTGTACATATGAACATTGCTATAGAAGCTTAATTAATTTTAACAAGAAATAAGCAACTATATAAACTTTGCCTGATATAATAAAACAACAATACAAATTTTTTGTCTACTGTTCTACAATTACCTGTTGATTGATTACCTTCATTATTGCTTACGTTTATTACCTACAACGGTAGCTGAGTTCGCTAAAGTGCAGCGCTAGGCCATGGGGCCAAGCTACCTGCGGACTCTGTAGACGTGGGTTCGAGCCCCACCATCGGCCTTGAAATGGTTCTCCGTGGTCTCCTATTTTCAACTCTAGGAAAATGCTGGGACGGTACCTTCTGACAGGCCATGGTCGTTTTCTTCCACATCCAGTTACCCCGTTTCATTCATTTCTCCTCTCATGAGGTTGGCGTCAGGAAGGCCGTCCGGCTGTAAAAAACATCCGCCACATAGAAGTTCATTGCATCTCATCCCCGACCCCATTGGAAAAAGGGAATAATAAGGGGTGGACATACATACATACATTGCATGCGTTTATTAAGACTTGGAATGTTTAAAGTTTTGTAGTTAACAAGCTGGAAAGAACAGCCATGCTGCAACATTGCTTGAAGCAAACATATGCTCAGCACACAACTCAAAGTGGGTGGATGCTCTATACGTCATGTATAGGGCTAGGAATTTTAGGTGCTAACTATCTGGAAAATATTTATTTTTTATGTATTAAAAATACCTGAAATATGTGACAAAAAAGGAAAAATATTTACTTATAATTTAGTCTACTAATGTGAATATAAACAATATGCAGTAGTCATGAATGCAATTTATGCTGTCTCACTGACTGCTGAAGCATTACAATTCACAACGAGATACATCTTCAGATTGCCCATCACAAATGGCCGATGATTATCGCAAAACACTTCTTCTGAAGGTGCAAAACTGCGGCAATATGTTTCTTGCCCTTGAGGTGTTATGTAACTTGAGATTGCTGTTCAGCCATGATTGCTTTCCCACATGGTTGGCAGAACAGAACGCACCTATCAGAAGTAAAATTATCTTTAAATTCTGCAACATACTGCTGCAGACGGTAACTTGTAGTTGTTTTTACTTTAGGCATCGAAGAACTGTCTTACACTTCACAGTGCCAGAAATGAACTGCATGTGAGTGACACTGGTTCCAGGTAGCTGGGGGAGGGGAGGTTGTGTAATATGGCCAAGGATAAGGAAATCCCCGGCTTCCACAGTGAGTGGTACGGGGCGACAAGTGAGGAATAACACAGTTGCAAGCTGGCATATGCTCTGCATGAAGATTAGATAGCTCACAAGTTCTTCCCCGTTGAAGTAACACAGAACAAAAATGCAATAAACTGAAAGATCTAGCAAAGGGCCTACTGATTTAAAAATGTAAATATTATGTCTTTTTATGTGCTAATATAAGTGAAAAGCAGGAATATTATTTATTTATAGAAAAATGCTTAAAATATGTATTTACATAAAAAAATATTTATTTACCTAAAAATCCGAGCCCTAGTCATGTATGACCATTTCACAATACAGTATTTTAATGTATCTATGTACATAACAAGTCCAAGAGGGTAGTTAAAGGAAGGAGCTTACACAAATAACAACACATTGATGATGTTTTGGCAGTTATATAACTTTATACAGGAGAGACAAAATAAGATTTTTATTCAGTGGCAATACTTCATATTGTACAGTTTTCTAATCGTAGAAATCATTATGATGTTGTTAATGTTATTGGTTTTACGTCCCTTTTAACTACACTGGCTTTTAGAGACGCCGGGGTGCCGGAATTTTGCCCCAAAGGGAATCTTTAACGTGCCAGTAAATGTACTGACACGGCTCCCTCGCATTTGCGCACCCTCAAATGCCAGCTGACTGCGCCAGGTTTCGAACCTGCAACCTTGGGCTCAGCAAGCGAGAACGTTATCCCTGAGCCACGCAGCCAGACAGAAATCATTATGATTAAGTACAATGGGAAGTAGTATAATAAGGTGGAACTTGGATAATTCGAACCTCAAGGGACCAGTAAGAAAATTCGAATTAAGAAAGTTATATGAAAAGGGTAGAGAAAAGATATTGTAACTTAATGTATTACGTTTACATAATGATTCACGTTCAACAAAGCAGATTAACAGAAAACGGTACTGTATAATGACTGTATCGTGAATAACCTCAAAAGTTTCAAATGATAAAATAAACCAAAATGTACTATTCACCTATTTAACGACAGTAGTAATCCAGCAATATAGTTAGGTCTTAGAGGAATGTACTGTTTTTCAAAAAAGTTTGAGTTTCTTACCTGTTTTCTACAATTAAGTCCCTCAGCCATCACAAAAGGATCTAACAAATTTAATAAACAGAAAAGAGAATCACTTACGTCATTTCTACTTAAAAAACGCCATAGTTCTGTGATGTGGTTTGTTGCTTGGGCTGTACACGAAACAGTTTTTTCGGGAACCATCTTGTTTTTAGAATTATCCAAAATATAATTCGAATTAACCACGATTTTTTAGCATTGATTGTATATAAAATGCTGGGGACCAAGAGAAAAATTCGAATTATAGAAGTTCGAATTAGCCACGTTCCACTGTAAAAGAAAGAGGGTACAGTGGTTTATGGCTTTGTTATAAACAATGTTATTGGTTTTATGTCCCTTTTAACAGCTGCAGATTTTAGAGACGCCAGGGTGCTGGAATTTTGCCCCTAAGGGGATCTTTAACGTGCCAGTAAATCTACTGACATGGCTCCCTCACATTTAAGCACCCTCAAATGCCAACTGACTGCGCCGGGATTTGATCCCACTATCTTGGGTTCAGCAGACGAGAAAGTTACCGCTGAGCCACACAGCCAGTCTACCGCATTGTTTATGAAACAGAGTTAAGTGTTATGTTGGTTATGCTTAACACCCAATATGGGTCACATTAATTCACTATGATTATATTTGACATAGAAACACAAAACTTTACAGTCATATAGAAACACACCAAAAAGTTGTGTGTTTCGTGCAGCTGCATTTCGGATTGCTCCTGCTAGAGCGCAGCAGCAGCGGTTAGTTGCCAAAGTTTTGTTTTCTTTTACCAACAGTGTGGTGCTCTACCCCGCTTCCATTCCAATGTTCGTGAATTCAGAAACACAGGTTTGGGAAACCGATGGATCAGTCATGGAGGGGATGATCATCAGAACTTTCTGGCATGGCCTCCACACTCCCCTGACCTAGGCCTCTGTGATGCCCTGACCTAACACTGTGTGATTTTTTTGTGTGGGGGTGTGTGAAAAATTCAGTGTTTATGTACTGCCTTTACAGGAGATCTACCAGAACTGCAAACTCACATCAAAAATGAAAAATGCCTTTCAACACATTGATAGGAACATGTTAAAGTGAGTGTGGAAGAACTTGACTATACACTTGATACATGCAGAATCAGAAAGGGAGCACACATGAAATTTTAAAAAAATATGTAAATGTTGAGTTTTTCTATATGACTGTCAAAATTTGGTGATGCTATGTCAAATAATATAACCACTGTGAATTAACGAAACCACTCCAATGAATTGTAATAACCCTGTACATAGAATCTAATGCAGCTAAAAATCTCAGTTTAATTACTTTGAGGGTTACGACCTTTTGCCTAAACATTATCGATATAGTGAAAATTGAATTAGTTTTTATTTACATTTAAAATTGTTTCACAGTGGTCAACAAATAATGAACATGTAACATAAATAAGATCCATATTTACTATGAAAATCAAAATACTCTCATGTTAATATAGGGTGACTAGCAAAACCAAAAGAATCCATACCATTTCCTAGTTCTTTTTCAGTTGAAATTGTTAAAATTGCCGGTTAGTCATAAAAATCACCTTCTTTAAAATGACTAGACATAATTTTAGATGATGTATTTGTAACTTCTGTGATGTTCTTGCACTATCTAATCACAGAGAATGTGGCACGGCAAAATCTTTATCAAAAGGAAGCTTGTAGTTTAACGTGGCCGTTAATCTTGAGATCATGAGCCACGGGACCTCCTTTTTACGTGGAATCCGAACCACAGGACATGGCATTTCACTTCGAAAATCTCACATGCATTGACCGGGAATCGAACCCGGACCGCCTTGGTGAGAGGCATACAGCTAGACCGCTGAGCCACCATGCACCCCCCCCAAAAAAATCTTTATCATTGTCATTGCCGTGAGAAAGAACAAAATCCATCATTATTTTTTTTAGCAGCAACTCTTGATGCACAGATATTCATACCAATTCCAGATCAGAATACAACAGAGAAAGTGGGTATAAAAGTCTTGCTGTGAGGAAGAAACATGGCCACAAACAAATTTTTAAGTCCAAGTAAGTCTCTGTGCACAAAACTACAGGGTGAACCAAACTGCTGTTTCGACCGTGCATGTAATAAAAATGAAAACATATGAAGATCCTCAACTTAACTTTATTTTCTGTTTTCATATGAATAGAAGCGTTATTTTACATGACTAAAAAATTTATCATTTTCATAAAGAAGTACATACAGAATAGAAATATTTACCAACACAGTTACATATTATTACTTCCCTTTTGGTGATAATTTGAATTACCGACATAATAGCATTTCCTGCAGTAAAAAGTGCACATTCCCAATAATTGTCAGTCTACTAATCAGCTAACGTTATGAATTCGTAGAAATATTTTAAGATGTAAAATTTCAAGAATATGCAATACGTAACTTGAGAAGGCGCACACAAGATATGCAATAAGTAACTCGAGAAGGCGCGCACGTTCTTCAAGACCGGCTAGGAAGATAACACGGTTTGAAGGAAAACTGTGTAAAAATAGATTGTAAGCACCAAGTGCATGTAACAAACGAAGAGTCCATTTGAAGGTACTCAGGAGGCAACGCAGGCTTGCTTGACCTTGAAGATATCAAGTATTATCAATCACACACGATCTAAAAGACCGTGTGTGCCCTTTCGTGGGTTTAGCATGCAAGAAAAGACGCTTGAAGTGCTAGTTATGAAAATGCAAGATTTCCTATTGTCTCAGTGGGCCACAAAGCCATTCTATGGATAAGCTACCCGTATAAATTATCCGGAGTCATCAACACTTGACAATATTCTTCTTAATTCTAATAAACTCTGTTTATATTTTATTCAAACATTTTCCAAGACATAAAAAAAAAAAATGTGGCACTGCACTCACAAGCACAAAAATATCAACGCAGTGATTCAATGCCAGTGAACATGGTTGTTGAAATTGGAACACCCAAAATTTCTCCTAATCCAAATTTAAGCAAAATGAATAGTTATAATTAATGTTAGGTAATATATTTGTGATGAAAAAATCTGTTCCCTCATCTTACTGTGTTATGTTTTATTGGAAACATCACTCGTTGAGTACTTCCCCTTTCCTGTGTTCATTTCAGCTTGTGGACTCGCATTATGTTATCTCCCACACCCCTATCTAGATTACACCATTCAATGGGAAAACCCTGGCACACAGTTAGAATCATATCAGGATAGAAATTTACAGTCAGTTGTGGTCAGTTCAGTTGATAAGTTTATATTATGAGTTCAAAGATCAGTCCAAGTACGGTACTTAAGTGGTTTCCAAAAACACAAGAGAGAATGGGAAAAGGAAGAAGCTGTTAAAAAATTGCAAAAAAGGAATTGCTCTTTTAAAAGTGCAAGAGAAGATTCATTGTTAGGTTCCACTAACAATAGTGTTACAATACTGCACCGTCTTGTGATAAATCCACGTCCAGCATGACGGTTGAAAATTAAAATGAGATTGCAGCACAAAAGTCAGCGGAACGCAATGTCTTTTAGTAAAATTTCAGAACCGAGTGATTTTGAAAGTGATAGTGCGAAAAACCTCATCGACACTGATTGTGGCCCGTACAGTGGTGAGTTAGGTTGAAAATTAAAATGATTAATTCAGAACCAGGACGATTACAAATACGTTCTGAAAACTAATTTTTATAATAAGAATAATATTGAGACCGTTACGGCTCATGCTCGATGCAACAATTTCATAGCACTGAAATACACCACTGACGGAATGATCTGGAGGAGGATTGAACTCATGCCAACCTAGTTCAACTCCAGGTGCATGTTTATGCTTTGCAACATCAAAAGAACCACTACAAGAATTTTCACCATAATGTTTTCAAATTTATAAAATAAGAATTATGTATTACAACATTTGGGGATACTTGGGAAGTTTCTACGATTTTTTGCCATATTTAAAAGGAATTACACATCGCAGATAAGTGAGATGACATTTTATAGTCACGTAATGACTTTGGTATTGGACACATTGGTCAGCCAGGGAGGAAGACGCCATTGTAACTCCGTTTTGAGACCGTGTCGAGGTCGACATGTTTTATCGTGTTCTGTGAAGAAAAAGGTAGTGCAAGTTGAATCGGGGTGCTTTGAGCCTTTTCTCAGACGTCAACATAATCAGAGTAATAGTAAGAAAAAATTATATTGTTGTGACGAACTGTATCGTCGAGTTTTGTCTTTTGACAATTTTTGGTATTTTTACGACCTTGGAGTCGAACTTGGGCTTGGACATGGTGCACTGATAATATGCAAAAATTTATAAAGTGAACCATGAGACTGTGGAAATGTGAAGTGTTATTGAAGACTGTTGTGTACTTATGAAAGTGAGCTTTTTCGCACATATTTTGGTAACATGAATTGAGATAGTGGCTTTTGCTACTCGATGTCATGCATTCTTGTGGTCATAAAGAAACTATTGATAACACCTTGAGGGATAAATGAATAACTAAATAAAATAATAATAATAATGTGATAGATTTTTCTCAAGTAAACATGCAATTTTATAATCTCGTGCATAAATAATACATGGAAATTTAAATTTAAATACTTAATTAAACGACCGATTCTTCGACATTTGTTTGTGATAGACGATGATTAAATACAAGCCTAGGATCAGCTCTCAATTAACACCGCTACGACCCGAGATACTAGTCCCATGCGGGCTGGTCTGAGAACACATCCTATTCTCTCAGGGGTATGGGTTCGATGGATGGGGGTGTTGAGAAGGATGTTGGTTCGATGGATGGGGGTGTTGAGAAGGATGTTGGTTCGATGGATGGGGGTGTTGAGAAGGATGTTGTAGTCAGCAGTCCCACGATCTTCCCGTGTGACGGGCACAATATAATGTATGTTTTGCGTTCCCCAGACGAAAGGCCCTATTCCTTAGGATCCAGTGACAAATATATCTTTCAACTCTGAATAGTATAACATTAACTGAAAGATAGGGCAAACCATACATAAATTCTAGTTGTGTTACTCAACAACGCTCAACACAATTTTGTAATGTTCGTTGGATTTTCGCTGACCGGAGCAACGAAAACTTTAATAACGCATGGTGTAATGGTATAATGAAAGATTGGTTGGGGTTGTAAAAACCAAGTAGTTCCGTGAAAGACTTAATAGTCTATTTTCATATATACCACTGGTCTTTTCCATTAAAACTCTCCTGCCTAATGAAAGGATTTTCCATATGATATATAAATAGCTTTTGGTTCACGACCTATGTCTTCACCAACACCATTACAATGAGAAGTTATGCACTAGAATATACAACTTTCAATATCGGTGATTAAAATTCCTCCCGCCAGATGGCATCTGTCTGTAATGAGCCATGGGAATTAATTTTTAGAAAAGTACAATGCACAGCTTCCGTGATTTATGAAAAGTAAGCTACAGAATCTAGTGCCATTAGATAATGAGAAATAAAAAATAAGGTTTAATAATTTCGAATAGATGCATCATGAATTTTTGAAAAAAGTTGAAGATCATTAGATGTCTCTATGCTAAGTACTGAATAAAGATTCGCTGTGCCAAGTTTCATTGCACTCGGGTGAATAGATCGACAGAAACGTTATTTTAAATATTTGAAAATCACTTGGCTGCCATGATATTTTTGTCTCTCTCAGGATTTGGAAAGTCACATATTTGTCCTTACATAACATTCCTCTAGCACCATCCAAAATATCAGTTTTATTGCTTAAATAGTTTCGGAGATTCTGAGAACCAGTGAAATTTATCGTATGGACGCCATGTTGGACTGTATATACAGTATACTACTGTATAGAATTAGCTTCTTCCACCAAGTACGAAACCTCATCTGGGACAAAGGAGTACCTCTCAGAGCTAAGCAGATCATGTATAAAACCTACCTACCTCCTGCCAGTCTGGAGACCTGTGTCATAAATAAGAGAGAAGAGAGTCAATTACAAGCATGT
Organism: Meconema thalassinum; assembly: GCA_946902985.2. Classification (NCBI taxonomy): domain Eukaryota; kingdom Metazoa; phylum Arthropoda; class Insecta; order Orthoptera; family Tettigoniidae; genus Meconema; species Meconema thalassinum. Next base: position 1,121,118,070 of record OX336389.2, on the reverse strand, counting down.
GAAATGAAGTTCCTTAGATCTGCCCTACAAAAAAACAGAAGAGACAGGGTCAGGAATGAATATGTAAGGAGAGACATGCAGGTGAACTTGACCATGGGGGAAAGGATGAGTGTGACAAGATTAAAGTGGTTTGGTCATGTGAAGCGGATGCATCAGACCCATACTCCAGGCCAGTATTTGGAGATGGAGGTGCCAGGAAGAAGACCAATTGGACATTCTAGGAATAGATGGACAGACCAGGTTAAGGAAGATCTCATGAGGAGAGGAGTAGCATGGGATGCAGCGGAGAGAGGAAAGCTATACCAGGACAGGACTAAATGGAGGCATATCATTCACAATGTTCCTACCCGGCTCGCTGGAAGGATATCCTGATGATGATGATGATGACTATAGAATTATATGCCAGCATATGAATATTATAATCATGGCTCATTATACCAACCTACATTTCTATCGCTTATTCGAAGACGTATCCACCACCAACAAATACTCTAAATTGGGAATGTATGAAATCAAATGCAATGATTGTACAGCTAATTACGTGTGACAGACGGGCAGGAGCTTTCGCATTCGTTATGCTGAGCATTTTTCAGCAACAAAACTTAAAAATATTTCAGCAATGGTGTCACATATGGAGGAAAGTGAACATGAATTTACCAGCATAGACAACGACGTCAACGTATTGCATTATGTGTCCAAAGGCAGTTTAATGAACATATTGGAGAACATACACATCAACACATTTCAAAGATCTAACTCGCATAAAAAATTTGAACGAAACTAATTTTGATACCAATGTGTTATTTGATACGATAGCAGACCACCTCAACTCCAAAAAATTTAAACCACCATAGGCAACAACAGTTTTTTATTAACATCAGTCATTCCCCCCGCCCTACCCCCGGCCTCTCTGTTCACTTCAAACATCTCGTGAATACGTTCCCCCTCTCCTCCACCCACCCACACTCCCCATCCCCCTCCACAGCAGGCAGCTGGCTCTCCTCACAGAGCCAAGCAGGTCAGTTGTGTACATTCAGTCCTGCACTCAGCATGGAGCTTGACCTCCCGTGAACCACGGCGTGTGTCTCTCACTGACGTCAGTAAGTAGTTCATCTTTAACTTTCATGTCCGCAGTAATATATTCCATTAACGGTACCACAATAACGTATTGCAATGTCCATTCCTTTCTTCTTCTCCTTCAGGTGTTAGAAACAATCGATCGCATAGGATTTTCTCAACAGGCACATTCAACTTAAAATTTTGAATAATGTAAGTTTATTTACAATCAGTCCTTTAGACTATATTTGTTAATATTTCCATTTTGTTTCAAATCTTACCCTCCAAACGAATTCATTTCAGGTCCGTGAAGCAGAATAAGGACAAGATTTTCAAAACAAACATCTCAATGTTCTTCTCAAACATCACATTTGATCAACAAGTTCGAGTCAGCTTCTATGGATAATGTTTTCAGCAATATAATCACAAGACCACAACCATTAGCACATATTGACAGTGCCTCAATATTTCAGAGACTTAAAGTGCCATGTCTCACCAGAATTCATCTTTCAGCACCACAAGTTTAAGAAAATTGATTTGTTCAAGGACACGAACAGCATTTTAGAAAAATGTTTACAATTTTCCCCCCAGAATTTTCCACTTTTATTTATTCATATCCGTACCGACAGTAGTGGCTACGCTGGCCAACGCGCAGCATTAGGTCATGGGGCCAAGCTCTCTGCTGACTTGGTAGACGCGTGGGTTCGAGCCCCACCGTCGGCCGTCCTTGAAATGGTTTTCCGTGGTTTCCCATTTTCAACACCAGGCAAATGCTGGGACGGTATCTTCTGACAGGCCACGGCCACTTCCTTCCACATCCTTGACCAGTTTCATTCACCATCATTCATTTCATCTCTCATTAACTCCTCTCATGTGGTTGGCATCAGGAAGGGCATCCGGCCGTAAAAACCGTCACCACAAAGACTTCCATCGCATCTCATCCCCGACCCCGTTGGAAAACGGGAATAATAAGGGGTAGACATACATTTATTCATATCCGTGGTCCATTAATCATTATACACCAAACAGTACAATGTATGTCAATACGGCAGTCATGTAAGAAAACGTTGTAAGAAGTATGGAGTGTCTTATATTTAAAAACTGCATGTTGTTATTTTATGATTTTTAGCAATTTTTAAGTGCTTTCAGTGTTTTGTAAATATGTGTTTTTGACCTTTGATGAGGATTGTAACATTATCTTTTATTGATGAATCCTAACATTAAGTGTGATGGGCTGAAGAAGGAATTACTGTAATTCCGAAACATGTACCCTTAACGACGCTAAAATAATAATAAAATTGTGTTGATTAGGTGGAAAATTTTAGAAATTCTTATATTTCTATCGCTTGTTTAGGACAAGAGAAATATAAATATGATTTTAAAAATTTAGCATTTTTAAGTTCTCATAGAAATTGAATTTAATTAGACGCAAATATATTAAGCCTCGTATGAAGATTTACCATGCTAAGTTTCACTGTGCTCGCATGTTTAAGACGGGAGAAAAATCCATATGAATATTAAAATTTCTGCTCACCGTCATGTTGGATTTGTGTTCATCAGGTTATTGAAAGGCCCATAGGTGAACTTATGTTAATAGCCTCTATCAACATACATAATTTGAGTTTAATTGCTGGAATAGATTCACAGATATTGAGAACTGTCTAAATATTTCAGATGATCGGCATGCTGGATTGTTCTATATGTAGGCCATAGATTTATGTACCATTTGATAAAGATGGTTGCATAGGTTCATTATTCAAACATTTACTTCGATTGCATGACTAGGACACAAAAATAAAAACTTAATTTTAAAATATCCTATAGCTGCCATCTTACTCCTATGAGAACAATTGAATTAGATACCAGTAGATTTAATCTTGTATAAACATGTAGGGTGTTAGGATTCACTGCGCTCAGTTGATTAAGTCTCTAGTAAATGCCATTTAAATATTTTAACTTTGCTTGTCCGACAATGTTGGTTTTGTACATAACATGTTCTTAAGCATCACATAGCTGAACTTATCATAGTATTTGCTATCACCATACAAAATTTCAGGGTGATATCAGTAATAGTTTCGGAGATAGGGAATGCCAGTGAAATAATTTGTTTTGATGCCATGTTGGAAGGAAGGAAGCTTGTAGTTTAACATGACCGTTAATCTGAAGATCATGAGCCATGGGACCTCCTTTTTACGTGGAATCCGAACCACGGGACATGGCATTTCACTTCGAAAATCTCGCATGCATTGACCGGGAATCGAACCCGGACCGCCTTGGTGAGAGGCATTCAGCTAGACCTCTGAGCCACCACGCGCCTGATGCCATGTTGGATTGCTGAAACGTAGTAAAATTTGCAGGGCATGGTCAGGGTCGGACAAAATACATAGTACTATGTCCTTACAGAGTTTCATTGAAATCGCTCCAGCCGTTTACATTTTTAGGGACACACGGACAAAAGGCGATTTCATAAACCTATTTTTTCACATGATGAAAATAGGCTAAAAATAGTTAGTCCTCCATATATTTTTATAAATTAAGGATTTTGATTTATATTTATTAGTTATAAGTTGTACTATGGAGGTAATTATAGGCGACCAATACCTTTTTCCACCCTATACACCCCGAGAAGCGCAAGATTCTCACTCTCCTTTTAGAATTTATTTTACCCAGTAGTATAGTCCATAGTACAATTGAAGAACTAGACTCCTTTTGTCCTAATTGTCAGGCATTTCTTTCAGTGGTTTTTCTAGCCAGGGACCATGAAGATTCTGCGAACCTGCTCATCTTGGATACTGGCAAATATTCTAAAAAAGGGCACAGTATCAATCACGTATTTTGAAGTGAGCTACATTGCCCACAGTAGGTGACAGGTATGAGAGTGTATTATCAAGTTAAATATTCATCATCATCAATTTCCGTTTTCCAGCTTGGGCCGGGTCGGAGCAATTATGACACCCCTCTACCTCACTTTGTCTGTCCACCATCCATCCTCAACCACTGAACTCCAGTACAGGTTCCATTCTCTCACACTGACCTTCACCAAATCCATCCACAGTACTCTAGGACTTCCTTGTCCTCTCTTTCCAGTCATCCGTCTCTCCATCAATTGTTTCGGCATTCTTTCATCATTCATCCTTTTCACATGTCCATACCAGTTTAATCTGTTTTGCTTCAACTTATTATTCAGCTTCTGTACATTCACTTCCTTTCGAATGTCTTCAATATTACTAAGCATAAATGATTAGCGTCGGAGAAACACATTGTTCGTATTTAAGCATTATATGAAGGAATGATCAGGGTCTCACAGGAACTATAAAAGAGTGATCAGTGTCCATAGACATCATGCCTGTAAAGAACAATCACCACTTCCAGAAGTGTGTTTTTGTTGATAAAAAATATTTTGCAGTACTCAGAGAATGTATAGCTTGAAGTGTCGATAGTTTTGAATCACAAGAAAGAAGCAAACATTAGTAATTAATTAATGAATAATAATAAAGGTGAAATTTGAAACTATCATGACATTGTTATTGCAATTAAGTGTTCAATATTTATTGTTAACGAAGCATTTTCTAATGATGTATTATGTAAACAACTTGCTTGCAATACGAACTGTTATACTTTGGTCAAATAATAAGAACATTTTTATTTAATTTCAGGGAAAAAAGATCAGGGTTCATTGTGTAATGTAATAATTTTAACTCATTCATAACAATACTTCCTGAAAAAGCAGTAAAAGTAATGTGGCATGGTTCTTTAACAGACCCTATCACCAAGACATAAATTCAATAGTTATGAAATTCTGTTTGATGTGAATCTTCAAACTTTCAATTTCCTGTATGTGACCCTGATTTCTTTTCCCCCTAATGCCTTCCAAGTGTTAATCATGTTTTTATTTTAAATAACCATAATCATTTACCATGTTCTCCATTATTTAATCAACAGATGCTAACTTTGACTTCATAAAGATTGTCTTTACTGATAAGAGGACACATACAGTAGTCCAAAATATGCATGGTATGACTGATTAAAAATAGGCAGACCCATTTTATGCATCCATTGTTTAAAGGAAATTTTTATATGTAAGGAAGATTCAGATCATACTCTGCTGAAAACATAATTAGGAAAGACTTTGAATTATCGAGACTTAAATACAGTGTAAGAATTTTTCCTTCAGACTGATCTGAGGTCTACGGGAGACGTGGACATATACATGATATTTCATTTCAGATGCACTTTTACCTCCTAAAAATTCTCAACCTAAACTCTATCATCAGATACTTAAAAACGGAATTCATATCTCACAACTAACAGAGACTTTGGTTTGCCCCCCTGTATTACAATGCAGCACAATCATTTATGTACAGGAACAGTAGGAATTCATTAATAAGAACCAAAATATTTCTCAAGAATGCAGATCAGATATGGAAACATGTGTTTCTTCATACCATCATGTAATTGTGAAGTACAATGCATACCTGCCAACTTTTGAAAAGGGCTATCAGTAAAACTCACGCGCGACAAAAAAAATCTAACGATTTTCGACATACCCCGGCTTGACGAAAATAATAATACTTCTGGGCTACAAAATACAATAATTCATGCTTTAAACAGGATACTTCAATGAAATCATATCTACTTACATGATTTGTAGATGAACATAACAATCAAGAAGAAATCCATGTTAATCAGCAGCAGGCGTGGTGAATATCGGTTTGGAGCAGACATAACAGGACTTCCTTGATAGATTAAGCTGATATACGATAATTGAAAAAGGCTTTAAACAATAAAACTTGTTTAACGTAACACAGGCAAGAAATAATATAATACACACTGCAAATCACATGCTAGTTCGACTTTTAAGTCATGGTTGTGGCCTTTTTAGCTTCCTGCAAACAGTCTTGAGAAAATGTTTTGTCATAACAGGGACCAGAACTCCTGGTCTTCAAAATAGAAATAGACTCCAGAGATTCATTGGACATGGATGACCTGAACTGTGTTCTATTTTTCTTCACAAAGCTAAAAAAAAACATTCACATTCTGCATAGCTATGGGGTATGGTGAGAATAGAGAGCAATACTCTAAAAATTCGGTTATACTTAAGAAGTCCATCGGCTCCACGAATTCTTGATATTTGTGCCCAACTGGAATCACTTGCAGCATCTTGATGTGCAGCCAAAGAGTCATCTACCTGAAGAGCTGTGAACTGCCTCTGAAGCACATTCACCACCTCATCTGTAGTTTCATTCTCTTCCTTGCATAACATGATAGGAAACTTTTCCAAGAAAAAACGAATGGAAGATAAGTGTGAATCTTCAATTTTGTCTAACCTAGCAACTTGAGCATTCTTTAACACGTCATCCTTGAGTGGAAACTTGTTGATGATGTAGTCACAGGCAGTATAAAAGTAGTTTCTCACTGATGAAAAGAAAAGGAATTTATCTGTATCCGGTCCGTTCTGAAGGCACTTAACAACTTCAGATGATGCATTTTTTGCCATTTTATTTACAATACATGTCGTTTTCGTGCGACCACAACTATATTTCTTTGCAACTTCTGATGTGGGAAACATCTTCTTAAATAAAGCTCCAGCATGATCAGCCGCACTTAAGGGCACATTGTGTTCCACCAAAAAGGAAGTAAACAGACACTCGGCCCTAATTACGTCACTGTAAACGTTTCCAGACTTAGCAAAAAAGGTGTTGATTTTCTTGCTATCTTCTTCGATTTAACATAACTAATGTGTTTACCGCACTTCACATGATTACTTAAATCGTTTTTTCCACCATATGCAATATTAATATCACACCCACATACCGTGCAAAAGGCAAATTTTTATCTCTTTCTTGATTTTAGTATGCACGGAAAATCAACCGAGTATGATTCTTTAAATGTCTGGAAGTACTGTTTCTTGTTGGATTTGTTCATTCTCGATATCTACTAAAACATCGAAAGGAACCTGGATCACTGAACGTCACATAAAATTATAACATAAAACAATTAAGACAGCCAACACTTCATTAAAACATGTCAAAACACACCAACCATTAAATGAACACGACGCCAACCTCGTGAAGATAGAATATGCACATGGTAGAAAAAAATAAACACACACACACGTGGAACGAATGTAATTAGTCCAAGGAATACAGGAAACTGCGAAGCACGAAGTTATAGCCAAAAACTCGAACGCTTCATTAAAATATGCCATAACCTTAAAAGACGAAAACATTCAAGGAACGCCAACTTCGCGAACAATGAACAACTAACGTGGTCAAAGAATATGGTTTAAATCGCAACGAGCGAACGGAGCGGAACAAAGAATATGCGAAGCAGAGCCTGTCAACACCTAAGATTCACATGCAAGAACGGTTATCCCGGCTTCAAATTCAATTACGATGACGACACAGCCATCACACGGTTAAAAGTACGAATCATATCAAAGAACGAGTTATCGACTATCGTGGACTTGCCTTCGACCCACGCAAACAATCGATTGTACGGAAGTGGGCGGTATTATCGAATGTAAATTATCGTTTCAAATTTTTGTCCGCGAAATCGTAAAATGACACCGTTCGTCCGTAAAACCGTAAAATGCTGCAATTTCCGTAAATTTTACGGATAAACCGTAAAAGTTGGCAGGTATGACAATGTAAATCAGAGCTTAAGAACATACAGACTAAGGAATATGTAAAAAGTAACAAGTTATCTTATAGAAACATTACCGTACACAGCTCTTAAGCAACCATGCTATGACATGTATTATTTCACCACAATTGACACGAAAATTAACCCATGATAAACATAGGAAGCAAATTTTTGAAAACTGAGAACGCTGTTACAAAATTCATACTTCACAACTAACAGTGATTTTGAATTGCCACTTTCTATTATAATACAGTACAAAATATATATTTCTACAGGAATATCATTCATTTCAGGTTCCGTATTGACAGTGTTTACAAATTTAAAAACCTGAATTTTCCGCCAAATCAATATCAGTCTATAATGAAGGAAGGAGGGGGGGGGGGGGGGGGGGCGAATTCGTTGAATCAAAATATTTTTCAAGAAGATAAACGTGTTGATTTCCAAGAATTCTAAACAGTGACTTTGATTTTCCACCTTTGGCATTACTTCACATGCTGGTTTTGGAAGTATCTGTTCCCGAAGGAAACAGATGTAAAATTGTCCGATTGAAGTCACATGCTGGACCGATTGTGGCAGTTATCATCAGTGTTCACCCACCCCCTCCCCACCTTCCAACTTGACGGGAAGTCAGCATGGTGAACTTGGCTATTACAGTTGCTCACACCATTACTCTTGCAACCTACCATAAGTTAAAATTTAAGGCTAAATCCAGCTCCTACTGCAGCACGTCCCTTCTCTACAAGGCCCATATGGAAACCTCCAGCCTGCACTTCTTCATCATCACCCTAGAACAGAAAGCATACAAATTAGTATAAGGTAAATCCAGTCGTGTTACTTTTTATATCTTTCGTTATATTTCAGTCGAATTACTTTAAAAATTGTTGCAAATTGAGAGAGACTAATTTGAAAATATTTGCAATAGCTAACAAATGAGTAAAGCATTAGAAATTGAAAATAAATCGGCGAAAAGAAGGAACAAAGGTATTGTATCATCAGCGGCGTCTCTCCCTGGAACCCAGTATACAGTGCTTGCAGAAAGTTTAGGGACAGATCAAAATTTCGTTTGATGCACATTTGTCCCTAAGTAACAGCATTTCAGTCATTGTTTTACATGATGTTATTAGACATCTATATGAGGGGTTTTCATATACAATTTCGCAGCTCTAGCTCTAATACTTTAGGAGATTGAATGATTTACCTTTTTTAACCAAGGCTAAAAGCCCCTGATTTTCCTACTAAAATGTTTCTTTCTCTCAAAAACTGCTAGTCCTAAAGCTATGAAATTTTTACTGTAGTTTTACTACAACATATCAATCATAAAAATAAAAATACAACCAGGGAAAATAACTACTACTATTTGGTCACATCTCAAATAAACTTTCTTCTGCTGTAATTTAGTTCCGCGTTAACTTCCGATCGGCAACAATTCGAGGTATTCTGACTTCGCAGTTGCTTTCTCCATGTCTTGTTTGCGATGGATCTGCTGTGGGCGCTTTCTAGAAGTGTTGCCAATCGGAAGTTATCACGGAACGAAATTGACCAATTTTTCCGCCAAAATTACCAGGGAAGAAAGTTTGCTTGAGAGGCGACCAAATGAGTAGTATTTTTTTCCCCCAGGTTGTATTTTTAGCCTATTTTAACTTTATGATAAAATAGGCTTATGAGATCATCTTTTGTCTGTGTGTGTGTGTGTCCCCCCTAATAACTTCTAAACGGCTGGAGCGATTTCAATGAAACTCGGTAAGATCATAGTACTATTTTGGCCGACCCCGACCGTGCCCTTCGAATTTTATTACGTCTCACCAATCCAACATGGCGGCTGTGCAAAATATTTCACCGGCATTCCATATTTCCGAAACTATTACCGATATCACCCTGAAATTTTGTACGGTGATAAAGGGCACTACTAGAAATTCACCTATGGGACTTTCAAAAACCTTTAAAACTACAAAACGAACATGGTGGCCAAGCAAATTTGAAACATTTAAATAGACTTTTCTCGCAATTTAACCATCCAAACGCAATGAAACTTGGTACAGCAAATGTTTCAACACATTGTAATGCAATGGCATCTAATTTAGTTCAATTGTCTACAAAACCTCAAGATGGCGGCTGTGTAAAATATTTCAGTGGCATTCTATATCTCCGTAACGATTACTGATATCACCCTGAAATTTAGTATGATGATAAACGGTACTACTAGAAGTTCAGCTATAAGACTTTCAAAACCCTGTAAAATACAAAACGACCATGGCGGCCAAGCGAAGGTGAAACATTTTTATAACTTTTCTCGCGATTTTACCATCTGAGCGCAGTGAAATATGGCACAGTAAATGTTTATGAACATTGTAATACACTGGCATCTAATTTAATTCAATTGTCCACATAACCTCAAGATGGCGGCTGTGCGCATTTTTTAAATTGAGTTTTTATTTCTCGTGTATTAATCATGCGATCGAAGTGATCATTTAAATAATGAACGTACGCAAAACTTGTTATTTAATGGTACATAACTCTATGGCCTACATATATAAAAATCCAAAATGACGACCAACCGAAATATTTAGACGGTTCTCAATATCTATTAATCTATGATGGCAATCAAACTGAAATTTTGTATGTTGTTAGAGGCAATGAACATAAGTTCACCTATAGGACTTTCAATAACCTAGGGAGCACAAATCCAACATGGCGGCGACACGAAATATAAATATTTAAATGGACATACTGTGCGATTTAACCATCAGAGCGCAGTAAAACTTGGTATGGTAAATGCTTATACAAATTTTGATCCAATGGCATCTAATTTATTGCAATTGTTTTCATAACCACAAGGCAGCAGCTCTGCGAAATTTTTAAATCCGATTTTCTCATCTTGTGTCCTAATCATGCGATTGATGTTTGAATACTACACCTACACAATAATGTTCATGTAATAGTACATAACTCTAGGACCTACAAATATAAAAATCCAACAAGGTGACCATCTAAAATATTTAGACGGTTCTCAATATCTACGAATGTATTACAGCAATCAAACTGAAATGTTGTATGTTGATAGAGGCAATTAACATAAGTAGGATATATGAAAATAGGCTGTATAGTTCTTCACGGAACTACTTGTTATATTTATGATTGATATGTCGTAGGAAAAATGCCGTAAAAATGTCATAGCAGTAGGACTAGCAACTCTGGAGAAACAGAACATTTTGCTAGGAAAAAACAGGGTCCTTTTTAGTCCTGTTTAAAATAGGTAAAACATTCCATCTCCTAAAGTATAAGAAATGTTAAATGAAAAGCCCTCATATAGATGTCTAATAACATCATGTAAAACAATGTCTGAAATCATGTTACTTTAGGGACAAATGTGCATCAAACGAAATTTAGACTTGTCCCTAAACTTTCTGCAAGCCCTGTAGATGCCAACTTAGCTCGGGCGAGATGCCGCAAGTAAAATAATTAATAACAAAATCAAATTTATGCTAAATTCTTCAACTCTAATACAATTGATTATTAGAACATACTACACGGCAATTATATTTTGACCAAGTAGTCCATAAAGAACTAAATAGCCTATTTTCATATATCCTACTTATATTTAAAGCTTTTATCAACACACAAATTTTCAGTTTGATTGCAGTAATAGATTCGTAGATATTGAGAACTGTCTAAATATTTCGGATGGTCACCATGTTGGATTTTTATATATAGGCCTTAGAGTTATGTACTATTACATGAAGAATATTGTGTAGGTGTTTTATTCAAACTTCAATCGCATGATTAGGACACAAGAAATAAAAAAAGAGATTTTAAAATTACGCTCAGCCCCTATCTTGTGGTTATGAACATAATTTAAATGAATTAGATGCCAGTAGATTAAAATGTATATAAGCATTTACTGCACCAAGTTTCACTGAGCTCGGATGGTTAAATCGCGAGAAATGTCCATTTGAATATTTAAATTTTGCATCCCCGCCATGTTGGATTTGTGCTCACCAGGTTATTGAATGTCCCATAGGTGAACTTATGTTTATAGCCTCTATACACATACAAAATTTCAGTTTGATTGCTATCATAGATTAATAGATACTGAGATCCGTCTAAATATTTCGGTTGCTCGCCATTTTGGATTTTTATATATGTAGGCCATAGAGTTATGTACTATTAGATGACGATTTTTGCGTAGGTTCATTATTCAAACGTTCACTTCGATCGCATGATTAATACACGAGAAATAAAAACTTAATTTTAAAATCGCGCACATCCGCCATCTTGAGGTTATGTGAACAATTGAACTAAATTAGATGCCAGTGCATTACAATGTGTTGAAACATTTACTGTACCGCATTTCACTGCGCTCAGATGGTTATATCGCGAGAAAAGTCTATTAAAATGCTTCACCTTCACTTGGCCGCCATATTTGTTTTGTATTTTACAGGTTTTTGAAGGTCTCATAGCTGAACTTCTAGTAGTACCATTTATCACGGTACAAAATTTCAGGGTGATGTCAGTAATAGTTTCGAAGATATACGAGGGCAATTCAGAAACTAACCTCCGGTTGATTGAAAAAAATACACCAAGTTAAGTAAAAATATTTTAATATATACATCTTACAACTACATCTTTGCACTATTTTTCGACATAGTCTCCATAACGATTGAGGCACTTATCGTATCTCTTCACAAGCTTTGAAATTCCTTCTGCATAAAAATCACCCGCTTGTGCCTTGAGCCAGCCTGTGACCGCATCTTTGAGCTCTTCGTCGTCATCAAACCGCTGGGACCCGAGCCATTTCTTCATATGCATGAAGAGGTGATAATCGCTTGGCGCCAGATCTGGGCTGTAAGGTGGATGGTTGAAAACGTCCCACTTGAAGGACTCAAGAAGGGCTGTTGTTCTGCGAGCAGAGTGCGGACGGGCGTTATCGTGCAAAAAAACGATACCGGAAGTCAGCATACCACGGCGTTTGTTCTGTATAGCCCGTCGTAATGTTTTTAGTGTTTCACAGTACACGTCTTGATTAATGGTCGTCCCACGTTCCATGAATTCAACCAACAACACCCCTTTGGCATCCCAAAACACCGTTGCCATCAGTTTTCTGGCAGAAAAATCTTGCCGGGCTTTTTTTGGTTTGGTAGGCGAATCTGAATGTGCCCACATCTTTGATTGTTCTTGGCTGTAAAAAAAACGTATAACAGCACGCACTTCACATTTGGCGGGATTTTCTATTGCAGCACACATTTCAAACTGCCACAAAAACTAAACTAGCGCAGGTACGATGTTCACTCGACTACGGCTTGCTGCCGACTGACCTGCTGAGCGCGTGAATGCACAGATGGCGCGCTACTCCCCCCACTACCCGCACTGTGACCAATCGGAGGTTAGTTTCTGAATTGCTCTCGTAGAATGCCGGTGAAGTATTTTGCACAGCCGCCATGTTGGATCGGTGAGACGTAATAAAATTTGAAGGGCATGGTCGGGGTCGGCCGAAATAGTACTATGACCTTACCGAGTTTCATTGAAATCGCTCCAGCCGTTTAGAAGTTATTAGGGAGGGACACACACACGGACAAAGGGTGAACTGATAAGTAGACCCGGGCAAAAAGCTCGAGTTCCGATCGGTCTCGTTGGATGAGAACGAAGAACGGAAATGCTGGTTCCGGAACTGGTATTACCGATAATGTGGGCTTGATAACGATAATTCTCGACATTATCGCTCGTTCTCGCTTGGGCAATATGGCGCTGCCTGAAGGCACTGAGGCTTGTTGTGTAAGGATTCAATGGAAATTGTTCATTCTGTTGACTGGAGTCTGCGAATTGGAAGAATCCACTCAACTTCAACGATATCATATTAACCGACTACCTAAGGTATATTGAGCATATCATCCTAATAACACATCGAAGGAGATTTTGATCATCAGTCGGTATTATTTGGTCATTAAATTTCAGCAAAAGAAAATTCTATTTGACGTGTACATATTAAGATTTTTTCGTGTAATGCCACATTCTAGCACTACGTAACTTTCTCGTAATCAAACCTGAAAATTCATACACTCGCTATATTACTAAAGCCCCTGTGATACAATTGTGTACTGTCGTATCATTTCTGTAGTAGGATACTGGTAAAGCGGTCGGACATAAACAATAAAACGTAAAAAAAAAATCCCCTACCAAGTACCGAGCCCCAGTCCTTTCATTTAGGAGTCAAACGCATAACCAATTAAGCCACTGAGACTCTTATAGACAGAGGGAAAATGTCACAAACATAGACAGTGAAAACATTTTCATTTCACTTGACTCTCTTTATCTCAAATGCTCCTACCAGTTTGAATAATATTCTCTAGTCGTCGGGCATACGAGAAAATAATTTTCACCTTCAAGAATAAGATTGATTTTATCTTTCATCATAATGGCTTTGCCACCGCCATTTCAATCGCGTCCCTACGCACGTGCTCACACGTTGCATCATGGGTGATAGTGAGAGCAACGATATTATCTTGTGATCGAACGAGACTGTGGAGTATCGGACAAAGTGACATTCCCGCGGTAATGAGTTGTTCTCAGTGCAACTCCCGTCGCACTATTCTCACTGAAACTGTCATACACCGCATGCCACAAACTGATATTGCTTTCAAGCACAAAATCAGAATTTTTAGTAGATGAAATTAGTTGAAACATTTTAAGCGAAATATTTTGCAAGTGTATTTTCAAGTGTACATTGGCACTATAGTTGCCTCGAATAGCAACCAGTTACAAGGAGGAGAAGAAGGTTGAAAGTATTCTTTAAAGCAAATTCCTAGTCAGTAGGGCTAATAAATTAATAATTCATGAGCCATACACGGGAGACTTTCTTTCAGCTCTTCTCCGCTACGTCAATTATTTGAGTTTTATTTTACTTTAGGGGCTACAACAACGTGATCATTTTTGTGTTCTTGTGTGTCAACTTTGTCTAATAACCTGAGTTATTATAGTGTCTGTAGTAGTGTGTGTACATTTGTAACTGAGGGTATGAGTGGTAAGGAGGTGGCAGTGGCCTTGAATTACGAACCATGCCACAGAAGGCGGGTAGATATTTGATGTTGAATACAGTACATGAATATCCCATCAAGTAGGCTTCAAATATTTATATTAATTTTAAATTAATGCCTGCGTGTTCGATGCAAAACTCTATCCTATTAAATATTAAAAAGTCATGCAGATACTTGAACCAAAACAGACATTCACTTATTTGTCAAACAAGAAAACAAAAACACTTAAAGATAGAGCTTCATTAATCTAAATGATATACCGCATGAACATGATTACTTCCAATATGCATTAATAATTTTCATAATAGTGGTTTACATTCTGGAGTTATTACAGAAGGCTTTGACTTTACACGTGCAGCGGCTTGAGTGAGTCTGCTTTTACCTTTAAATAAATAATGTCGATAACACCGAGAAAAAAGGAGTTCCGGTATTACAGAGACTTAAGGTTCCCACTCAGTACCGGTATTATCGAGACTTAAGATTCTCATTCTGGGGAGAGACCTGGCCTCCAATGCGTTTGGTGGGGTACGATACTGGCCATGCGGCAACTTACGATCCCGATAGGAAATGGAGCAAATTTGCCCGGCTCTACTGATAAGCCATTTTTTAATAAATGAAAATAGGCTAAAAATAGAATTTCTCTTTTGAAAATACTCCACCTCGTTAATACAAACTAAGTTTTATTTTAATTCACATTATAAATGTACATGTTTCAGCAATTTTTTTGGCATTCTTCAGCATTGCTTAAAGATTATTTTATATTCCATCACCTGTCAGCATAAGAATATTCTTTTAGTGTTCTAATATCGAATTAAAAACACATTTCATCAAAAATTATCTTCTATTGTAGGAATTTTTTCCATTAAAAGTTAATGTTTTCACAATTAAAAATGTTTTTCTGATGCTAATCACAATTTTCATGTTCGTGCCGGAATTCCATTTCTGCCTTCCTGAATGGTATTTCCTTTGTATTCAGCCTTTATACAACTTCTCTTAAATTTTCGTCAGCCCACTGAGCTCTTTTGACTGTGCCCTTACATTTGTACTGGGTAGGCATTCCATGAATTTTTATTTCTGAAAATAATATAATTGTTTATTGTAACAATGATGTTAACAATTACGAGATAATAAAATACTCAAAACAGAATACCGGTAGGGTAGAGTCAAGTTACTATATCAAGTAACGCCGTGATATAGCGTATTTTCTCTATCAGGATGTAGGTTCAATTCCGAAAGTTCGATTTTTTTACCAACAGATGGCAGTAGAAACCAGGAATCCCGGAAGACCTTGCGCTCTATTTTAGGCCAACTCAAAGAAGATTTTAAAAAATATTAACAGAGAGTTGACATTTGAACAAGTGATGCACATCCAGTGACATCTGTGGTGAAGATTTAATTTTTTTATAAACTGCTGTTTCATTGTAAAAGTTTCATTTTAACGTCTCCCACAAGCCCAACCCCTCCTCCACGTGGTGGGAGATGGGCAACGGCATGAAGTAGGGGATTGCCTGTAGGGGTGAAGTACAGTGGGGACTTCGTGTGCCCCGGGACTGCTACCGTAGCTGTGAAGGCCCTATAGGAACCCTGAAAAGTGACGGCTGACGGGGCTCTGGTGAAGCTACGATAGGCCTAGCAAGCCAGTAGTGGATATTATATTTGCTTTCAAAACAGGAACAGGCCTCAGAAAGGACGGATGCAAACAACGACGACCCGGATATGTTAATGGACTACGAGATGGCACGTTAAACATTCAAACACTGACAGGAAAGGAGGAAATTGACAGGAAAGGAGGAGATTGTAGATGTGATGGAGAGAAGAAAGCTGGATGTACTAGGCTTGGCAGAAACAAGATGGAAAGGAGAAGGTCGCAGAGAACTGAGGAAAGGGTACCGGTTGTACAGGAGCGGGAACAGTGAAGGAAGGAGCAGCGGAGTAGGAGTAGTTGTGAAAGATGGAATGAAGGAAGAGGTAAAGGGAATAAGTGACAGGATCATGAAGATCAGAATAACTGTAAAGGGAAGAATCCTGGAGATAGCCCAGGTATATGCCCCTCAAGTTGGATGTACAGCTCAAGAGAAGGAAGACTTTGAGAGGCAGTTGAATGGTCAGAGCATCATTGTCATGGGAGATTTGAATGCACATGTAGGAAGTGAAAGGCAAGGATATGAAAATGTAATGGGAGCAGAAGGATGGGGCAGCAGGAATGAAGAAGGGAGAAAGTTGCTGGATTTTTGCAAGAGGAACGGTTTAGTTGTAGGAACTCCTGGTTCCAGAAGAAAGAAAGCCACAAGGTAACGTGGTACAGCAGTGATTTAACAAAGAAATCTTTGGTAGATTACATGCTGTACGACTGGGAAATGAAGAGAAGTGTCAGAGATATAAAGGTAATACCATCATGAGGCCTTAGATAGCGACCACAGAATACTTGTAATGAACCTGGTGTGGACGAAGTGAGTGTTGAAATGGTGAAGGCAGCAGGGGAGGTTGGGAAACAGTGGCTGTACTGTGTGATGAGGGTGGTATGGAAGGAGAAAAAGATCCCAGAAGATTGGAAGAAAGGATTAATTGTCCCAATATTTAAGAAAGGAAGCAGAAAGGAGTGTAGAAATTACAGGGGAGTCACACTCATACCTCACTGTGCCAAGATATATGAAAAGATATTAGAAAGTAGAATACGAGCCAAAGTGGAGAGAAAATTGAGAGAGGAACAGTATGGATTCAGACCTGGGAGATCAACAGTGGATCTCATATTTTCAGTGAGACAGCTCCAGGAACACCACTACGAATTTGGAGAGGATCTGTTGATGGCCTTCCTGGACATCGAAAGGGCCTATGATAGTGTGTGTAGGGAGAAGGTTTGGAAAGCAATGGAAAACGTGGGAGTGGAAAAAGAGACTGTAGGCAGAGTGAAGGAGATGTATTGTGGAAGTGTGAGTTGTGTGAAAGTTGGAGGGGAAAGAACAGACTGGTTCTGACAAATGAGTGGCCTGAAACAGGGTAGTGCACTGTCACCCCTTCTCTTTATTGTGGTTATGGACGAGGTAATGACACGGATAGCAGGAAAGATAGGAGAAGATAAGATGAAAGCAATGGTGTTTGCAGATGATCTCATGGTCTGGGGAAACAAGGAGGAGGACATTCAGGAGCAACTGAAGGCTTGGGAAGAAACAGAGGGAGAGTACGGATGGAAGTTCAACATCAGTAAATGTGAGATCCTGTTAATGACCAGGAAAAGGGACAGACCAATGAGTGGGATAACACTTGGAGGTGGACAGCTGAAGAAGGTGGAAAGTCTCAAGTACTTGGGAAGTATAGTGGAGGAAAATGGGAGAAATGACAAAGAGATTACGGAACGTGGCAGACAGGCAGAAGCATTTCTGAGAAGCATTAGGAGCTTCGTGTGGAATAAAGATGTCCCACAAAAAAGCAAGGAAGTGTTCTACAGAAGCTACTATATCCCGATACTGACCTATTCACCAGAAACGTGGATATTGAAGAAAAGAGACATAAGCAGAATACAGGCAAATGAAATGAAGTTCCTACGAAGTAGGATCGGCGTAACAAGAAGAGACAGGGTGAGGAATGAAAGGGTCAGGGAAATAGTGAAGGAGGAGCCCTTACAGGGTAGGATTGAGACATCAAGACTGAGGTGGTATGGACACTTAAAGAGAATGGACGAGAAGAAGATTCCCAAGAGGATACATGAGATGCAGATGCAGAAGAAACGACCAAGGGGAAGACCAAGAAATAGATGGCTGAAAGGAGTGGAGGAATGTGTCAAGAAGATGATAATTGTTGTTTTAAGGGGCCTAACATCGAGGTTATCGGCACCTAATGAAATGAAATGGCGTGAAATGAAAGGATGTAGATAAAAACAGCTCACTGCCATGGATGAAACGAAAATGGTGTTTATAAAACAGACAGTGAGCCCCAAAAAGTATGCCTTATTTAAATAAAAAGAATAAAAGGCGGATGGTAAAAAAGAATAAAACAAATAAGGCATAGTGAACAATAAAATAGATGAACACAAGAAAAAACATAAAACAGACTTAACCTGAATTAAAAGTCGTAGCTACACATTGTAACGTGTTTTTCGAGGGGTTTTTATGCCACTGGCATAAGTCAGTAGGAAGCCATTCTCTATTTATTTACGCGGCAAATTGTTCAGCCAAGATAAATTTTCATGTTAATTTATTATTATTATTAATTTATTATAATTATTATTTATGTATTTTCGGAGCATTTTATAAAAATTATTAGCATTCAGATAGGTTTTCTATGTCTTAGAAAACGCTATCAAGCAAATTATTACGAACGACGATATCATAGAAAATTATCTGATTACGGAATTTTACGGAGTTTTGTCAGTTAGGGTATTTGAGAGAGATGAGTCACGGGGAATTCAAATACAAGCTTAATCTTGTCAGAAAGTATTACGCTAGGCTGGGTCGCATCGTCAAGAAAAGGCGAATTGTTGGAACGGAAAACGACTTCTCCCTCCCGCCGTGTGTAATGAACCAGAGGAGGGGAAGTAGCGGCGTGCTCAGCCAATCAGTGGAGACCACGTAAGCTGGAAGTTGAGACTGGAGTGGGGAGCCAACGTGGGCATATATCGTTCGGCCCGGCGTGGAACGAGGACATTCTGTGAGACATTCTGTGTAAGACGAAAGCAGTACGGTTGGACGCGGGAGTCGCTCCGATGTTCCGTGGAGTGGACGACTAACTTTTGTAAAACTTAACCAGTGTGGTTATACGAGTGTTTGGGTCCGATGTACGGACCATAGAATTATCTAATCTACCAGAATATCATCAAATTTCGACGGAGATGACGACGTCCAGGAGACTGTGGGAAGCACACAGCATCATCAAGTACGAGGGAAATGCTTTGGCAATTTCCAGTGGTAAGCGCAAATGACGCAGAAATACGCAATCTCTCATTTCTCGTTGTTTTACATTTCATATTTCAGTAACTTCATAGCTTGGAAATAAGAGTAAAATCAATTTATCAAACTCCGTTTTCACGTAATTTTCTATCGGTAATATTAAAATCGCAACGCTCCAATTTAAATTTTAAACTTATTATTATTAATTTTGCTATACTTGTTTTATATAATAAATTCATTTCTTTTACAATGCAATCTATGCTTTCAGTAGGTAGCATTAGATATAGACCAATTCCTTCTCCTGATACAATTGTTTGTTGGGTTAATGATCAAATCATACCACGATCTGAGTGAATAGAGTCTTGAAGGTGTTCTGCCAGAGCTAGACGTTGTTAAATACAAATTTAGATTTCAGCATTGCATTGAGGTCTTGGCGCCCATTAAAACAACATAGCTTAGGCAAAGGTAAACAGTTACATTTATCACCCAACAGTTAGGGGCAGCGAAACTGCTACATTTGTCGCTACCAACAGATGGGGCAATAATTAACGTTACGCTTGTCGCTCAACGTGAGGGCAAAGGAAACCATTACAACATTAAAACTTAAAAAAGTAACCACTCTTCCTCATAAATCGGATGACGAGGTCTACCGACGGCCCGACATCACGGAGAATAAGGGAGAGTGTATTAGGCAGTTTAAGAGTCCTTCGCAGATCGGCCAGATCCACACACTCCAAGAGAATGTGTGCCACAGTTAGATGGGCACCGCAAGTGGGAGTGCGTAGCAATCCCATGCCCGATCCGGAGTCAACAGAGTACCACAGCTTCCTTCCGAAGAGATCGGAAGGAAGATTTCCACACCTTCGTTGTCTCCTTGATGCCTCTCAGTTTGTTGGGTGGAGGCGTGGCACGCCACGCTTCCTCCCAATGCGACAGGATCGATTGCCGCAACTGAGAGCGCACATCACTAGCAGGCACCTTATACGGTAGCGAGGGCAGTGAGACAGCCTCTCTCGCCGCCTGATCAGCAAGCTCGTTTCCTGCAATACCCATGTGGCTAGGAAGCCACACAAAGGTCACCCCGGTTCCAGCGTTACACGAACTGACGAGCAGGTCGTGCACACGCTGGACCAACGGGTGCTTCGGGAAACACACACCGATCGCTTGCAGCACACTCAGAGAGTCAGTACACACAAGAAAGTGCTGGTGATCGTCTGATAACGTGTACCGCAGAGCCTCTAAGATGGCATAGAGCTCCGCTGTGTACACGCCACAAGCCTCGGGAAGTGAAAAGACAAACCGACGATCCTCAACCACAAATGTACAGCCTACTCTCGCGTTTACCCTCGAACCATCCGTGAATAGAAGCCCTGATCCAGGATACCGGCTCACCACGGACTGGAACAGCCTCCGATGGACGGAGGAGTCCGTGTCCAACTTGGGGCCGGTGTGCAGATCCAGGATGATATCAGGGCGAGAGACCATCCACGGAGGGGCCTTGCTAGGTACTCGGACAATACAGGAGACAGAAGGAAATCGGAACTGACGGTATAAGTCATCCAAGCGAATTCCCGCCGGCCGAGTGGCTCGGGCGAGCGCATCATACAGTCGGCGATTCGGATTGGTAAACAAACATGGATAGCTTGGATGAAGTGGCATCTGTCGCATAGTTGCAGCATAGGTCAGCAGTACTTGTTGGCGCCTCAGGTGTAAAGGAGGTACGCCAGCCTTGGCGAGCAAGCTGACGACTGGGCTCGTCCGAAAGGCTTCCGTCGCCAGCCTCACACTGCCGTGGTGGACACTGTCGAGTTTAACAAGCACTGACTTATGGGCCGAACCATATGCTACACTGCCATAATCTAATCTAGATAAAATCAGTGCCTTATAAAAACGTAGGAGCACCGCGCGGTGCCCCCCATGATGTGCCGCTAAGAAACCGCAACATGTTGAGTTTCTTAACACAGGCAGTTTTCAAACACTGCACGTGTGGCTCCCACGTCAATTTCTGATCGAAAAGGAGCCCAAGGAACCGGTACACAGCAACAACAGGCAAAGCTACATCGCCCAGATAAAGCTCAGGATCAGGATGGAGAGTGCGCTTTCGGCAGAAATGGACAACCGAGGTCTTAGCGGTTGAGAACCGAAAGCCATGCTCTAGTGTCCAGCGTTCCACTCTCCGAATAGCTTGTTGTAGCTCTCGTTCAGGGACCGCCATATTTTGCGCACTATAATGTAGAGCGAAGTCATCTACATATAGCGACGGTACGACTGCTGCACCAGCAGCAGTGACTATACCGTTTATGGCAATCGCAAATAATCTTACGCTAAGCACTGATCCCAGTGGGACTCCGTTTTCCTGTATATGATATTGCGAATATGTCCCCCCTATTCGGACACGGAATAGGCGAAGGGACAGAGAATTCGCAATAAAAACCGGCAAGTTACCTTGGAATTTCCATTGATGCAGGGTAGAGAGGATGCCGTAACGCCAAGTGGTGTCATAGGTCTTCTCGAGGTCAAAGAAAACAGCGACTAGGTGCTGTCTCCGGAGAAAAGCGTCCTGTATGGCAGTCGCCAGGCGGACCAGATGGTCATTCGTACACCGAGACGCCCTGAATCCACACGGGTATTCAGACAGGAGTCCTCGCTTCTCCAGGACCCACAACAGGCGCCGATTGACCATCCTCTCAAAGAGCTTGCACAGACCGTTAGTGAGACAAATAGGTCTGTAACTCCCTGTCAAATTGGGATCCTTATCGGGCTTCAGGATAGGTATAATGATACCTTCCTGCCATTGCGCTGGAAACACACCTTCCAACCAGATACGATTAAACACCCTGAGCAAATAACGAATGCTCTCATCGTTAAGGTGTTTAAGCATCTGGTTGTGAATATTATCCGGGCCGGGAGACGTGTCCCTGCAGAGCGCCAGCGCTCCGCAGAGTTCCCACTCCGTAAAGGGTACGTTGTACTCCTCCGAAGCGCGGGAAGCAAAACTGAGCTGGAAACGTTCTGCCTCGCGCTTCATGGCCACGAAGGCAGGATCATAGTTATCGGAACCGGATATATCCGCAAAATAAGATGCGAGATGGTTTGCAACGCGGTACGGATCTGTAACCAATTAATTATCAATGGAAATTCCCGGTACAGTAGAAGATGTCTGAATACCCGGGATGCGTCGAAGTTTAGTCCACACTTGAGAGGAGGGGGTATGTGCCGTAATAGATGACACATACCGTTCCCATGAGTCTTTCTTACTCTGGCGGATAAGAATCCGTGCCTTGGCACGAAATTTCTTAAACGCCACCAAATTGGCCATTGTTGGACGCCAACGGTAGTGCTTATGAGCTCGACGACGGTCTCTTATTGCCGCTGCAATATCCTCTGTCCACCAAGGGACGAGTTTGCGACGAGGAGTCCCAGAAAAGGATGGAATGGACTCTTCGGCGGCTGTACCTTGTCATCGACGCTCCGGCAACCAAGATCAACGAACACAGCTCGTTCTTGAAACGAGGGCCAATTTGCCCGCTTAAGCACCCAATGACTGGGGAACTCCACGGGCTTCTGGTTTAGAAGTGTAAGAACGATCGGGAAATGGTCACTGTCACAGAGGTCGTCGTGTACATACCAACCAAATAGGGGGACCAGCGCACGGCTACATGCACTCTGGTCAATGTGTGAGTACGTGCCGTGCGCTAAACTAAAATGTGTAGTTTCCCCTGTATTTAATACAGATAAATCCAACCCTTGAATTAAGCCCTCCACGTCCCTTCCTCTGGGGCAGGAAGATGGTGATCCCCATTGGGGGTGATGAGAGTTGAAATCACCCACGATTAGGAAAGGGACTGGAAGTTGATCAACAATATCAAAGACGTCATTAATATCAAGGGGCTGGTTCGGTGGAAGGTACACGTTACAAACAGTTGTCATAGCAGGCAAGGATACGCGAACTGCAATAGCTTCCAGAGGAGTGGCGAGTGGAAACTCCTCACTATAGCAGTCAGAGCGAACGAAGGTACAAACGCCTCCGGAAGCCCGGGTGGCGTCTTGTCGCTCTTTAGAGTATAGTCGGAAACCTCTCAGAACAGTCTCGTGATCCGGTCTGAGGTTTGTTTCCTGTAGGCAGACTATACTCGCTGCGTATTGCGCAATAAGCTGACGAAGCTCTGTCAAATGCCTGTCATAACTGTTACAATTCCACTCTAACAGTGCCATTGTGTGAACTTATAAACTAGGGAATAATTTGGAGCAGCAAGCTACAACTTAACCTCTGGAGGATCATCAGCCACTACGTTGACTATAATTTCCATGTCCTCAGGCGAGGTCGTGGAGTGAATCGACTCAGCGGAAGATTTCCTAGATGCAGTTCGGGGCGGGGGGATCTCCGTGGGGAGCGCGCAGATCTGGGGACCGAAACGTCCCCAGGCGCAGAAGCATCCGCAGGTGGTGGGGCGGATGGCTTCCCCTTTTTTGGAGAAAGGGAATGCGTAGTGCGGGGTCCCTTCTTCCCCGCCTCTTTAAGATATTTAGACGGGTCAGGAGACGAATTCCTGACCCTGGTTGACGATGCCGCCTCCGCCGGCTTCGGTGCGGCTTTCGCCGACCGTTTGGGGAGTAAGTGGGGAGTAATCTTCAACTTCCTCCCCTGCTGTGCGGGAGGAGCATCCTTCGCTCGCACAGCCTTCGTTGTGGCCGAAGGTGGAGTTGAAGTCACCTTCGGGCTTTTCGTCATATTCATAGGTGCTGGTTTCTGAACAGTAAACTCAGTTGTAGGTTTCACAGCTGGTACAAAAGATGAGGTAGACGGAACCAAATTGGGTATTATAACCCGATGATCAATCGTAGGTGCAGGAGCAATCGCGGTATGGTACTTCTTGCGGGCTTCCTGGTAGGTGAGACCATCCAGGGTTTTGATCTCCTGGATTTTCTTCTCACTCAGAAAGACAGGGCAGTTCCTGTCCCGAGGAGAATGAAATCCAGGGCAATTAGTGCACTGATAGGGTGTTGTGCACTCTTCCGCTTCGTGTGGTACCTTACCGCATGTTCCGCAGATTTTGGGGCTCGAGCATCGGGATAACATGTGCCCGAACTTCTGGCACTTATAACACCTCATTGGAGGAGGGATGTAAGGCCCTACGTCATAACGGTAACTTGTAACCTTGACTTTCTCCGGGAGCACTGTAAGCTCAAAGGAAACAATGAAAGCACCAGTATCCACGATTTGACCATTGACCTTGCGCATAATGCGCCGGACATCAGTCACGTGACGGTGCTGCATATCCTCCTTGAGCTCCTCGTCAGTGTTCAGAATCAGGTCCCGGTGGAAAATAACTCCTCGGACCAGATTCAGGGACGTGTGCTTTTCCACTTTGAAGGGTATTTCGCCAAAGTGGTCACATTGCAAATGTTGTTCAACTTGCTCACCAGTCCTAGTCTTGAGCAACAAGCTACCGTTCCTCATCTTTTGTACTTTCTCAAGCTCACCATAGACACCTTCTATGTGGCGAGAAAACAAAATACTCTTTACCAGCTTGAAATCACCCCCATCTGTTCTGGTAGCTACCAGAAACTTGGGGGTGTTAGCACCCAGATTTTCACGCACAGATTGTTCCCAAGGGGTTGATTCCCGTAGGGAATGAAATGTTAAAGACTTGAGTGTAGGACCACCCTGTTTGGGGATTTTTCTTTTAGAATGCCACCGACATCCGATCACGCTACCCAGCCAGGGCAAGGCCCGCCTAGCTTGGAAGGCATTGCCCGGGGGTCCGATGTGACAGCGGAGAGGTGGTGGGAAGAAAGGACTAAGTGGCGAGACTTATGTTCCAAACAGACCCAGCCTGGGGCTGGAAACTGTAAAAGATGATGACGATGATGATGATCAGTCAGGGGTAAGATACAGACCATTCGCATTAGAAACTTACATCCATGTAGTGTTACGCATGCAAGGTGTGTGAGCTTAGCTGTGGGCTCGTTTTTCTTAGGTTGGACGCTGAAATGGCGCCAAAAGAGACTCACTCCTACACAGCTGAAACACTTCCGGTTGGTGAAGAAAGAAGGATGGATTTGACACAAGGCCAGTAGACATTTTAGTAACCTGTGGAGTACACTAAAGGATTATTGCACAACATATTTAGCCAATCCAAAAAGTGCAACTCTTGCAAAAATAGGAAAGGCATTTGTTATGCCACCTGAACATGAAGCGAGTATGTCAAGATAGACACAATAGATTGGTCTAGGTCTAATTCCATACTGCAGGACAATGACGATGATGGTTGTGGTAAGTGCGGTGGCTCCCCTTGCGGATGACGCCAAGAGGAAGAATTGAGCCAAATGGATTGAGTGCCAGTTTTGTAATGTGTGGAACCTACAATGTCTATCTTACGTGTGATAGGTGCGAGGAATTAGATAGTGACTAAGAAGAACCAAGTAGACTTAAAATATTGTTAATGGAATACTTTTTTCTATTTTTTTTTTAAATATTTTGTGTAGTGAAATGTTTCAATATGGGAAATATGGGATAACAGAAACCTATACATACGATTTGAACACTTCTTTAGATTAAACATTAGTTTACACGCATAAAATGTACACTGAATGGTTAACACCATGCTATCACGGAGTAACTTGAATATCACGGCGTTACCTACTTCTACTACCGAAATTTGTTAGATAATACCTTGAAATAACTTATGGATATTTGTAAGATATATGCTAGAAATGATCCGTAGGGTTTCCCTCTTAAACATGAAACCAATCGAAATGACTGAAATCTAAAATTTCTGAAATAGTAGCAGGAAAAGCTTAGTATCACAGAGTTACTTAACTTTACCCTACCCTCTGAATACTTTAAATGTTTCCAGATTGCTTTTAAAATTTCATATCAATGAGGCATCTCTAGTGGATTGCTGTGCGGCAACTCTCCCAAATGTCAGGTAGAGACGCCGCATCCTCCTGTTGTCATACCTCAAGAGTAACATGTCCGAAACTAAGCTTACTATCTACTGTAATAACTGTTTAGACTTCTTCTGTATTAAAAATGGCCGATTTAAGAATTTGAAACCAAGTTACAATAAAAGAACACAAGGAAAAACGTTGTCAGGAGAAACATTCACTCGCCTCACGTTATCGACTAAAATTTGCGTAATATGCTAACAACTCGAACTGCACCAACAGATGGTGGTTATTGTTTAGATAATGAAATAGCATACACACTGCCATCTAGCTACAATGATAGGAGCCTATGGCTACAGTGCATACGGCATCTGTACCGGATTTACCTTACCGAGTACTGTTATTACACGTTTGACAAATCCTTGCCGGTGGTAGATGTGTCAACTACAAGTCGTCAGTGGTGTGACACAATCTGTTTTTCCTGGCGATATCTGCATATTGGTGAGGTGTCTGTATCAACTGACGAGCCCAGGCACACTGGGGCGAAACGCTGGCATTTTATGTTTGAGTTGACCGGACCAATTTTATCATATTAATTGATAATTTATCTGCTCAAACGGAAATAAAATCATATTCCCATTCGGGAGTATTCATAACCTAGACATTGTTCTGTCAAAATAAATGACAATGTGTTGAAGTCCAATTCAGTCTGTACTGCACGAAAAAAAATCAGAATAATGCAAATCACTACATCATCAACATGAAATGAGTTAATTTTCTATTACTACCAAAAGTTACTAAGAAACTATGTGTTTTCAGTAGCTGCAATATTAATATCTTCACAGTGACTACGGAAATGCTCGAAAAGGTATCAGAATATCACTGCCCAGAAATAACCCTGACTGACTTGCGTAGATGGGAACTGTTTGGCAGTTCTTCAAATCCTCACTGAGCCATAATTATCCCCCGTGCAAATAGAGTAATTTGATAAGTTGATGCAGTGAAGATAATGTGCCAAAACGTAATCTTCGTTTTTCTGGCCAAATAATTATCATAGAAAACAAGATTCCAATCAACACTATGAAGATAAAATTCCATCAAAAAATACTGGTGTTTACACTGGCATAAGAGTGTTCCTCACATGATCACAATTCTTGGGTGTGGCTAATAATTTATTGCCACATAATGAAATACTTCTTGCACATGTAATAATACTGACCAGTTCCAAAGAAAATTCTTATGTTAAATGATCTTTTCATTGTAATGCTTTATGGTAAATGATATTTTATGTTTGATTACCTGGCGCGTAAGCAAACAAAGTTGATGGTTTACCAACAAGGGAACAGGCAACATACAATTGGCCATGCAAGACACATGGGTTTTCAAGATTAATGCCGCAAACACTCAATAACTGTCCCTGGGATTTATTAATGGTCATAGCAAAAGCAGGCCGCACTGGAAATTGCAGACATTTAAATTCAAATGGTATGTCAGTGGGAATCATTGGTATGTGTGGTATCAAAACGTCTTCTCCTTTGTACTATCCCTTTAGAATGGCTGATTCGATCACGTTGTTTAATTTTTTTCATCACTAGCCGTGTGCCGTTACAAAGATGGGATTGGTTTATATTTCTCAACATTATGACCACCGATCCGACCTTTAATTGAAGTTTGTGAAGTGGTAATCCTGTCAAATCCAGCGACTTCAAAAATTTGGGTGGATAGTTGATGACATCATCTTGGTTGGTTGCGGAATCAACTGATTTGTATGTCCTCAAATCACCTGGAATTTCATTTTGAATTTTGAAATTTAATTCATTTACATCCATGTTTTTGGCAGCCAAAATAGCTCGTTCACTTAACCAAATATGATCTCTGTAATTTTGAGCAACGTTTGGGAACACCTTTTGAATGAGGTCATTTTATGAATCAGTAAACTGACAAAAATTGTCAGGTAATGTAATGCAGCCAGTCAAAACGTCTGGAAGGAATTTGCCATTTCCAATGTCAATGAGTTCTTAAATACATGTAACTTTTATTCTAACGAATGGATTTCATCCATACTTCAGATTATTTCTGAGCAACACACGCAAGACATTGTTGCCAACATGGTTTTACGCGCGCTAATAGATCCAATGTCTAACTGCATGTAACGTCCATGCTATCCATTGGACTTCAACCAAATTTTGTATGTGCATTCTGTACCTTAAGATGATGATGATGATGATGATGATGATGATGATGATGATTGTTGTTGTTTTAAGGGGCCTAACATCTAGGTTACCGGCCCCTAATGGTTTGGGTGATCGTGAAGATGATAATGAAATGTAAACTAAATCTAACACTAACTACTAACTTATATACTAGAAGAAGAAATGGAAAACAAAAGGAGAATAAGGCAAATTAAGGACAGGAGGAAAAGAAATGCCCTCAACCCATGAAGAATGCGGATTGAGGTACTTGGAAGGGAGGAGAGCCATGAAAGGCAGATAGGAAAGTGAAAGAGGAGAGGGTCCGCCCCACAGGTAATGGAAAATAGGGGGAAAACCGGACCCAGCTCAGGAAGCTCTCGGGGTCGCCAACTCCAGAACCCACCAGCCGTGAGCCCCTGAGGGTGTAGCAATATCCAGGGTACACCAGAAGTGGTGGGACTACATACACCCGGCCTCCTTGAGGGCCTTGAGCAGAAGGCAGGAGATAACATGAAAAGAAAAAGACGGCTGACCCCTCGCAGAAGGAGGGTATCAGAAAAGATGAGACAAGGGCCAATTAAGGTGGGAAATGAAGAGACTCCCTAGGCCCCGGATACCCTAATACTGTCGGGGTCGGAAGAGAACAAAAGTTGACCAAGTGAGGTCGACAGGAAAGAAGACAGAGAGGAGGCCAGCACAAGTAAGTGGAAGCAATGCCGGACTCAGCTGGGGCCCCGTGGTCGCCAACCCACGTCCCACAAAATGTGAGCCCCTGGGGGATGTACCTTAAGAGATAGAATTAAGAATATATTCAGTCACCAGGGCTGCCAACTATAGTGCTCTATTAGGCTACACTATGCCAGGTGTATTGCGAACTAATTAAAAATGTTGGTATTACCAACCTAATTTCGTCATTATTCTAGATAGGTCCATATAGATTAATCTTTGGCATAAATCTTAAATTCTAAGAAAAGTAGTGGGAATCATTGGTATAACCATCTTCACCTAGCCAAAATATGATGGGATATTGTAGCGTATCATATGAGCGGTGTGTTTCATACACATGCTGTAACTGATCATTCCGGCGATGTAAAACAATATCACGGGCGTCCAATTTTTTTCCAACTATAACAATGGCAACTTCATCAATTGTTGGTGAATTGAAACATCTTGCCTGTTGGCCCACAGGAGTTTAATCAGCTCTAATTACAATTTTGTGATTGTCAGAAGGCATGAGATCCAGTGCAGTTTTGAACAATATAATCAACTGAGTGTGTTGATGAAAGAAAGTTTATAATTGTTCTACAATAGACCTCTTCACTGAACTGTTATGTGCACAATGAAGATCAATTTCTTGTGTTGAATTGCCCATGAAATAAACTTGCAGGAATTTGTAGTTGCCATCTGACACCGGCAACAGTGAACCTGCTCGGTGATATATTTGTAAATTTAAAAGATAGGTTTATTTCTTTTGTCACAAAAACTATAAAATAAACAAATCAATATGGGGGATAAGTATGTTTCTTATACACTGCTCAAAAGAATTAGAGGGACAACATTCGAAACACCTGCATTATTTTGCTAGGATGGGTGGAGTGAAACAGCCATGTTACATGGAAAATGAAACCTTTATTTAACGGAAATGTACATATCCTGAGCATGTAGTAGCACAAATGCAACACCAATTAGATCGAAAACTGCCATTAAGCTAAATGACTTTGCCAATCATCTAATCTCAAATTCCTTGAGCCCAAAAGAAAAGCAGACAAGAAATCTCAGCTGAAAATCAAGAAAAGAGCAGCCCAGAATTCTTCAAAACTTTCCACTCTATTCACTGTAGAGGAAGTCAGAGTCGCCATCACAAACATGAAACTTGGGAAAGCAGCTGGATTCGACGGAATCTATCCTGAATTCCTCGCTCACTGTGGACCAGCTACAATTAAATGGCTTACTAACTTCTTTTCAGATATCCTTAATACTGGAAATCCCCCTGTATTATTCAAGAAAACAAAAATATTAGCGATCCTCAAACCAAACAAAGATCCGACAAAAGTCGAAAGTTATCGCCCCATAGCTCTACTAAGTGTCACTTACAAACTACTTGAGCGACTCATCTACAACAGAATTTTTGATACTATTAACAACCATATAACTCCGCCTGCGGCAACCATGGGGTGGATTGAGTAGCTCCATGGTTGTCGTTGCCGGTCCCAAGCCCGAAGAAAGGAGGAGGGTTAGGGAGACCAGTCTCAACTCTCCCTGTAAAGAATTTGTGAGAGACATAGCAGACCATCTAGCTATAATGGCATGTGCTTAGGCCATAAGGTGGCAGCCCCACTAAAGCACTCGGGGACTGTGGGCTAACAACCTGCATCTCTTAAAATTTATTGTTAAAGAAACTTCAAGAAGCAAAAGCCGGATGGACAACAAGTTGACAACCTTTGGAATGAAATGGACCACGAGGATCGGATTTTGGAATGTACGGACACTTTACGAGAGTGGAAAGTTACATCAAGCTGTAGCAGAATTTATCAACTATAAACTAGACATAATGGGAATGAGTGAGGTACACTGGAATGAATTTGGAGAAAAGAGACTACCAGAGGGGATGACCTTTCTGTATTCAGGCAAACCCAATGCCGAGGACGACCATGTGAATGGTGTAGGTCTAATTCTAAATAAAACGGCAAAGAAGAGTCTGCTGGAATGGAGACCTATATCAGACAGAATCATAACAGCGTGGTTCAAAGGGCAGGTACGAAATGTAACTATCATCCAATGTTACGCCCCAACTGAACAAGCAGACATGGATACCAAAAACTACTTCTATACAGAGCTGCAGGCAACATTGAACGGGGTGAAACGAGATATTGTCATTGTGATGGGAGACCTAAATGCGAAAGTGGGCTCCGAAAACCTTGGGATAGAAAATATAATGGGGAGACATGGAGTTGGAGAGGAGAATGAAAACGGAGGACTATTTAAGGAGTTCTGTGCGAGCAATGAGTTGACCATCGGAGGAACGGTGTTCCCACATAGAAAATGTCATAAAATCTCATGGGTATCACCTGATCACAGGACGCAGAATCAGATTGACCACTTTGCCATAAGTGGGAAATGGAAAAGATCATTGTTAGATGTCAGAAACAAAAGGGGAGCCGACATAGGTAGTGATCACCATTTGATGTTAGCCAAGGTGCGCATTAAAATCATAGCTGCAAAGAAGAAATTTGATGTTCCAAAAAAGGGGTTTGATGTTCAAAAGCTGAAGGACCCCAACGTCAAACAAGAATTTAGATTAGAACTGCGTAACAGATAAGAAATACTAAATACAAGAGAAGCTGGAGTAGAAGAAGAATGGCAGAAAATTAAAGGAGCAATCCTAGAAACTGCAGAGAAAGTAGTGGGATTCAGAGATAACAAAAGGAAGGATTGGATGAGCCAGGACACCTGGGAAAAGGTGGGAGAGAGGAAGAAACTGAAAGCAAAGATGAATACCACAAAAACTAGGAGACAAAAGATGGATCTTCATGCAGAGTACACGAGAGTAGACCGGGAGGTGAAAAGGAGTGCAAGATCAGACCGAAGGAAGTGGGCAAGTGATCTCGCATCAAGGGCGGAGAGGGCTGCCAGAGAAGGAAACATGAAGGAACTTTACCAGACCACAAGACTGCTAGGAAAGAGGAAGGGACCTATAGATCGTCCTGTGAGAAGTAAAACTGGAGCGTTGCTGACTACTGAAGATGAGCAATTGGAAAGATGGCGTGAACATTTTGCAGAAGTGCTGAATAGAGAGGTACGAACCGAGGAAGAAGAGCAACAGGACGGAGAAGAACAGCGAGGTGTAGATGAAAATGCAGAGGAAGATGGAAATCGAAATGAATGTGACGTTCTTGGTAGAATCAAGAGTGGAGCTCCTAGTAGAGAAGAGATCAGAGCTGCTCTAAAGAAAACGAAAAGTGGCAAAGCGCCGGGAACAGATAACATCCCGCCAGAGCTCTTGAAAGAAGATCTAGCAACAACAGTAGATTTACTGTACCCTCTGTTTGAAAAAAATCTGGAACCGGGAAGAAATACCAGAAGAATGGAAGACCGGCACTTTAGTTAAACTTCCGAAGAAGGGCGACTTGACAAATTGCAATAATTGGAGGGGAATAATGCTGTTATCTATTCCTAGCAAAGTGTTGTCACGAATCATCTTCAACAGAATGAAGGACTACCTTGAAAACCACCTAAGAAGAGAACAAGCAGGGTTTCGCAGAAACCGATCGTGTGTCGATCAGATTAATACTCTCCGCATTATCCTTGAACAGAGCATGGAATTTATGGCCAGTCTATATCTAGTGTTTATAGACTTTGAAAAGGCTTTCGATTCAGTAAACAGAAGAAGCATGTGGAAAATAATTGCAAATTATGGTATTCCGGGAAAGGTTATCAGAGTTATGCAAGAAATGTATAACGGATACTCGTGCAAAGTAATGCACCAAGGGAAATTGACACCATCCATTGAAGTAAGAACAGGTGTAAAACAGAGGTGTGTTCTCTCTCCATCAATCTTCCTAATTGTGATAGATGAAGTGATGAGGAAAACAAATGAAGGTAAAAGAAGAGGAGTAAGTTGGAATTTAACAGATCAACTAGAAGATATAGATTTTGCTGATGATGTGTGTCTCCTCTCACAAAGCTTTCGGCACATGAATGCCAAACTGAAAGATCTACAGGAACAGGCAAGAAGGCTAAGGTTAACTGTAAATTCAGGGAAGACCAAATCGCTAAGATTAAACGTAACAAGCGATAGGAAGTTTCAAATAAACGGAAGAAACGTAGAGGATGTTAAAGAATTTACGTATCTTGGTAGCATCGTTTCTAAAACTGGAGGAGCAGAAGAGGATGTGAGCAGCAGGATCAAGAAAGCAACTGCAGCCTTTATCCAGTTGCATCCTATCTGGAAAAGCAATGAGATTTCCACACGTACTAAACTCCGAATATTCAATAGCAATGTAAAATCAGTATTGCTGTACGGATGTGAGACTTGGAAAGTAACAAAATCTATCATAAAGAAAATCCAGACCTTTATAAACAGATGCTTACGAAGAATCTTGAGGGTGTTTTGGCCAAATGTAATATCCAATGAAGAACTATGGAATCGTACAAACGAGAAGCCCGTGGACTTACAGTTGAAGGCAAGAAAGTGGAAGTGGGTTGGACATACACTGCGCAAAAACCAGATGGCAATAGAGAGGCAAGCCCTGAGTTGGAATCCTCAGGGACATCGCAGAAGAGGAAGACCGAGGGAAACTTGGAGGAGGACAGTGGAGAGGGAAGCTGCAAAAGCGGGGAGAACGTGGGGAGAACTGAAGGCAATGGCACGCAACCGAGTCCGATGGCGATGCTTCGTTGAAGCCCTATGTTCCAGTGATGCGAACAACAGGACTTAAGTCAAGTAAGTCAACAACCATATCCCCATAGAACAAGCTGGATTCAGGCCTGGCAGAAGCTGTAATGATCAAGTGTTTGCATTAACAACTCATATTGAAAATGGGTACGAGAAGAAATCTGTAAGCCTAGCTGCTTTCTTGGATCTATCTGCCGCTTATGATACAGTATGGCGAGAAGGCCTCCTTCTGAAATTTGTGAGCATCATTCCATGTCTCAAACTCACAAACCTAATTAGCAACATACTCTGGCAATGATAGAAGCAAGTTCTTCAAATTAAATGATGGATTACCGCAAGGATCTGTCCTAGCTCCTCTCCTTTTCAGTTTGTACATATACGACCTGCAAGAAACTTCTTCAAGGAAATTCATATATGCTGATGACATCTGTTTGGTAACCCAGAACTCCAACTTCACCGATGGTGAAAATACACTAACTGCCGACTTGGAAGTCTTGGACACATATTTCAAGAAATGGTGCCTACGCCTAAATTATCAGAAAATGGTTGTATCCGCATTTCACTTACGCAATAGGTTCTCTAATTACAAACCAGAAGTTAAATTCAGAGGACAAACTTTGCAGTTCTGCAGCATGCCTAAGTACCTTGGGATAACACTTGATAGGTCCTTGACCTTCAAACAACATCTCACGAACGTGGCCGCAAAGGTGAAGACCCGTAATAGCATCATTCAGAAGCTTGTTGGTACCTCCTGGGGTTCCAGCGCTCAAACTTTACGATCAACTGCTCTGGCACTGTCATACTCCGTTGCTGAATACTGCTGCCCATCTTGGCTAAACAGTGTCCACTCCAAGAAGATAGATGTGCAACTTAACCAGACAATGCGACTTATTACGGGCTGTATATGTAGCACACCCACTATATGGTTACCTGTTCTAAGTAACATCCAACCTCCAGCTCTTCGAAGATCAGAGGCTCTCCTGAAGATCTGGAAAACCATTCAGAAGAACCCCCAGCTACCCATACATACTGATGTAGCAAAAGCAGGCAATCAACGGTTGAAGTCAAGAAAACCACCTTGGCGCTCTGCAGTACTTCTTGAAGACTCTTCATTTAACATCTCAGAAGCATGGAAAACTATGTGGGAAGAATCATCAGTATTCAATGCACATCTGATTGAAAACCCTTCCAACCGGGTAGAAGGTTTCAAACTCCCCAGACGCCAATGGAGAATTATTAACCGGATCCGTACAGGACAAGGCAAATGTGGATTCCTGCTTCACAAATGGGGCTGGGTTACTTCTGCTAACTGTGATTGTGGATCTACCCTGCAAACCATCGGACATATTGTTGGTGAATGTCCGCAACGAGCGTTCCAAGGATCAGTAGGTGACATTCATCATGCATCTTCTGAGGCACTTCAGTGGATTGATGGCCTGGACTTAGAAGTTTAAACCAAGAACTTGTGTTTATGACCATGTATATAACTGTATATATAACTTTATATGTAGTGTATGAACTTTTATTTTAACTCTGTATCATCATACGATAAATAATAATAAATAAATAAGCACACATGTTGGTGCTATGACCAGAAATGCAACACATTGTCATCAACCAAAGTGGTGAGTCCTTCCATGAATGCACAGAGTGCACAAAAAGAAACAGTACAATATCTACTAGACCCTTCATGTGCCCGTATAACTTCCTCACATCTTCATGACATTCTCCTGACAAGTCTGCGAACAGTTTCTTAGGGAATTTTGTCTGCTTCTTCATAAGGGCCTCTGCAAGTTG
Organism: Meconema thalassinum; assembly: GCA_946902985.2. NCBI lineage: Eukaryota > Metazoa > Arthropoda > Insecta > Orthoptera > Tettigoniidae > Meconema > Meconema thalassinum. The sequence continues at coordinate 1,121,082,183 of OX336389.2, read as the reverse complement.
TTCCAGAGTCTGAAGCTCTGCAGGATAGGCCCGAAGTTGTCTATCCAGCATATCCCTTAAATGCTCAATGGAATAGAGGTCAGGACTCAATGCAGGTCAGTCGAATGTTTGAATCGCGACGTCCTGTCGAGTTTCCATGGTGGCTGCTGCTGCTGAATGAGCTTTCGCATTGTCGAGTTGCAGGATAACCTGGGGACCCATTACAACTGCAATGGACATAACATTACCTAGTAAAATCACGTTGATGTACCTCTGAGCATTAAGTCAGCCTCTGATTATCTGAAGGCCCGATCGGCCATCAATTGTGATGCCACCCCAGACCATGACAAAGCTGTGGCCAAAGCTGTCCCTTTCTTGAACTTCTGCTGCATTATAATGTTCGCCACAACGATGATAGACACGTATACGCCCGTCGCACCGTGTTAGACGAAAGCGGGACTCGTCCGCTAACAATACATTGTGCCAGTGACGCAGCTGCCAGTCCCTATGGTCCTCATCAAATCGAAGTCGCTCTCTCCTGTGCCGAGCAGCTAATCGTGGAACCTGATGAGGCCGTCTTGGTCTTAAACCTGCCTCTCGGAGTCTGTTGCGCATTGTTTGGTCACTAACACTGCTACCAGTTGCTGCTCTTAGATCATTTTACAAGTCCGGGCGGTCGCCGAACGCCGGCGGAGAGAACAATTCACCACATATCGGTTGTCTCTGGCCGATGATTTTTGTTTTCTCCCTTGCCCTGGCTTTCGTGTGTACGTATCATTTTCACAAAATCGTTTCCAAATCCTCCCAACAACAGATGAAGCCACATCTGGCTCCGTAGACACTGCGCGAACAGTCCAACTTCACTGGAGAATTATTACTGCCTGAACACATTCTGTCTCATTCAGATGCATCATATCGACTTTTGCAACGTACACCAAGTGGATAGTAACGTATTCTTCACTTACACGCACTCGAGGACAGAGTGTGACATTGCTCGTCCATTTCACTCTGCGGCATAGCACGATACATGTGTCTACTGCCGCTAAGCCATGGCAGTCCAACGACATGTGGAGGTGCCCTCGCATTCTTAAAATATGTCGGAAGAATGCGAGCAACAGTAAATATCGTAATCACGGACTCCGTACATGGTACACGCGAACAAATTCCTGTCCCTTTAATTGTTTTGAGCAGTGTATATTACCTTGAAAGTTGGCATGAAATTGTTCCGAACTACATTTGTTGCCTCAAATGAAGTCATTTGGAAGCAGTTGTTATATTTTTGTATATTTGTGAAGAAATGTATATAGGCTGTGTTTCTATCCCCAAAAATTTTAATAATGGCACCCCGTCGTGTTTGTTAAGCCGCCATTTTGGTGGCTGGCACGGCCTAGGGTGGGGGAGCTTAACAAAGAGGAGTGAATCAAAACTTTACAAAATTTTTCCGAGCATGGTCTCCAAATCAAAATGTCCCTGATTGGCTCAGCACTTATTGGGTCCTTCCCGCCACACAGCCCCAATCAATTCCGCCATTAACCTCAACTTAACATAATCTAAGTTACTTAAATTACAAATATCAATGTTGGTGAAGAGTGGGTGACTTGTGGATTAAATAAGCCATTTTTAGTGTAGCCTTCTATAGATTTGTGGGTGGCATTGTGGTTTTTTGGCAATCTCTTTATCTTGTAGACATTAAGATAAATAGTTCTATTTCGGGGGCCTATCACTCAGTAGTGGTTTCTCACAACAGTAGCCTACTATTATGAATAGCTGTACTTTATTAAGATTTTTCTGCACCTTCGCGAAATAGTGGCGGTGGTTTGAGATTATTTTTGACTACCATTATGGGGTTTTAATAGTTTTTCATAGAGCATTTTTGTTGTCTTGTAGGTATGATTGATTTGACATGTTAGGCCTGCATGTACAGTTTTTTTTTCTGGTTTTGGGAATAATGCTCATTACTATTAAGTGCAACCATGTTGACCGACTGAAAGACATTGAATATTTCGTTTACTAAGGCAACACTGAAATATGGGTTCCAACAAGATATGGACTTGGAACTTATGTTCGCTTAACAAAATAATGATACATGAAGAAGTCATCCTTGTAATCTCTGCAAATAATAAAAATATTTCCCATCCGATATAGGCCTATTCATGTTGAACGGTAGAAAGTTATCAACCTTTATTAAGGCAACACTGAAAAATGTTCATTTTGATCTAGCCTACTTAATCGGAGTCATCAGCATCAATGTCCCTAGAGGTTCAGTTTTTTAAATTCTCCCTTTCCTATGGTCAAATAACACATGAATGTTCCCTATTTTTCCTAAGGGGATTCAATGATCTTATGCTGAACTAATTAAGAATAGGTCATGTACCCCAACCCCTTAAAATATTAAATTGTCAGGATAAAAACATGTCCATAGCCATCAGAAACTTGAGAACACTGAGATCAGGAGAATGTTGATCGACCATGGATGCTAGACCAGGAAGTCTTAAAGAGGAGTGTTTCATTTAGAGGCTTGGAACATCATGATCAAGACCCCTGTACTTGTTTATTCGAAGAAGAATCCATTCCAGGTTCCGTGTTGACGTTTAGAATTGAATATAACAAGTTGCAAAGTTTCCGCCTAATCAACAGACATTTAATTCTAAGTTAGGGTCTCATGGGTACATGTTTCGGAATTTATGCCAATTCCTTCTTCAGCCCTTCACAATAAATATTAGGAAACATCATAGCACAGAACAAAATGACCTCGTCCATGTCGAAACATATAACCCTAATATTAAAACACTATAAAAACTATTAAAAAATTAAAACATGACAAACTTATGACCAATTAAAACATTCCTGCTGTTTACAGTCACTTAAATATGTAATCACTAAATATGAACATTCTTGTTTAGTGTGCGATGGTCAAATGCACAGTCATAAATCACTTGTGTGTCAAGCAAAACAATGAGCCTTTTGCTAGTGCCCATGACCCAAATAGCTTGCAATACTGGAGGGTAAAATGATGACTAGGTGGAAATTGATTCCGGTACTTTCTTTGAAAATGCGCTGGCATTTGGCTATAGATGTGAAATCAGGGAAAACCTCATTCAACTAATTGACTGGAATTTGCATTGACCCATTAAATGGATATGCTGTCTTGTACTAACAGCTCCACGGACCTGAAATAAAATCATTCAGTGGTTTGAAAATTTAAATAACTTAGCCAAAAAAATTAATGATAACATTATAGTCATAATAAAGGCCGACAAGGGAAACACATCTGTTCTAATGAACAAAGATGATTATATCCAAAAGACCAACAATTTTGTCAATACCATAAATTTCAAAGAAATCAAATAAGATCCAACTAATGCTATCCAAAAACAAGTCAAAAAACTTTTGAAAAACACGATTTTCATTATAGACGACAAACAAGCCACTAAATTTACGAGTATGAACCCAAGTCTACCCACTTTGAGATCGTTACCGAAGATTCATAAACCAGGTATACCAATCAGACCAATTGTTAACTTAAAAAATAGTCCCACTTACAAGGTTGCAAAATTTGCACAACAGTATCTCAACAGACATTATAAGTTCAAGGCAAACATGTCCTTCAGGAATACCATGCATTTCTGTGAAAAAACAGTAGGCTTAAAACTAAAGGACAGCAGCACCATGCACTCAATAGACATCAAAGACATGTACACTAATATACCAGTGAAAAAAAACCATAGATGTCATACGCAGACAATTAACCAACAATAGCGAACTTTCTAAAGTAGAAATTGAGGAATTAGTTTCAATATTAGATTTGGTGACCAATAATAATGTCTTCACGTTCAATGGTAAAATTTACAGACAGTCCGAAGGTCTCGCAATGGGATCACCTCTCTCCGGCATACTAGCCAACATTTATCTCGACCATTTAGAATATGAAAAAGTAAATTAACCACGTTGATGGAATTGAATTCTGGGGAAGATATGTCGACGACGTCTTCATCATCATTAATGAACAAAGTCAAAATATAGCTCACATCTTAGAGACCTTGAACAACATCGACAAAAACGTCAAGTTCACTGTTGAGTCCGAAGTCAACAATGAAATTAATTATTTAGATCTAACGGTAACCAGAAAAAGCAATAGACTCCATTATAAAATATACAGGAAACCTTCTCAAACGAGCACAACTATACGTCATGACTCCAACCACCCTGGAAGTCATAAAAAGGCAACATTCACCAGCCTCATAAACAGAGCCCTAACAAGGGAAGTCTCTGAACCGGGGAATCGCGGATCCTGCTGGAACTTTGCAGATACGTTGCGTGAACCCAACTAGGCAGAGACGTGAAGAAAAATATTTCGGAAATTAACTTCCCCTTGCATTAGATAAAAAATTAAGATTTACACGTTTAAATTGGCGCGCTAGTGGCGTGAGCTTCATTGGCTGCGTCACAGGTTGCTTCCCAACCGTACTGTGCTTCCCGGCCTACGGCGTACAGTCACCGAATAGGAGGCGACAGACCCGGCATACGCACAATTGAAGGATTAGTTTCATAATGTTTTCAAACAGAATGTACCGTCCAGCAATGTGGCACTCCTTCTGGATTCCTTTTCTGGACATAAATCGTTAGAAAGTGAAGAGCGCATACAATTGATGATGATCCCTCCTGGGGTCACAGCCTATTGTGAACCATTGGATCTATACGGCTTTAGGACCAGGAAAAGCTTTATTCATAGATTTTCGAACACCGTTCGGTTATTGAATTTTTATATCAATTTGGCCCAGAGAAATACACTCTTGAAAATGCAGTCTCTGACATATCACCAATTGTCGTCCCCTCGTTTTACTTCAATGTGGCAATATGCATGGTACCGAAGTTCGTATCTGTCCGACAATCCCGGTTGGTTTGAACACCCTGTGCCATATTGTTTCGATATCAGTGCAATACTATGTAGTACTTGCACTCGCCCGTGTTTCATACGGTATGGATGGTGTAAAACCAGTTTGTGTTTCCAACATTATTACCACGAACATCACTGTTGTCAGAACTATGTGAAATAGCTTGGTCACTTACTAACTTGTGTGACCATTGGTTCAGTTTATTCTGTGTTGTGTTGTAGTGATGTGTATTTGTGATATACCTTACATTCCATGATTAATAATAAAGCACGACGTGCAATATATTGTAAAGATGCAACATTAATGTCCCATGCCGCAGCGCAGCTTATGAGCGCGAGTACGGGAGGGCAGTCGTTTGGAACGTGATGTTTTGAGCCACCAATCAAGCGTGAGCCACACTCCCTCTTGAACAGCGCGCACAATTCAAAATTGTAGTAGTTACTGCCGTCTACGGTGGGTACGAGTTAATTTCCGAAAGATTTTTCTTCACGGTTCTGCCTAGTTGGGCTCACGAAACGTATCTGCTAAGTTCCAGCAGGATCCGCGATTCCCCGGTTCAGAGACTTCCCTTGTAAGTCTACCTTTGTCCCAAAAGGATTTGTAACAGGAAATAGAGATCATCCATCAAATAGCAAACATCAACGGCTATAGTTTTAACTACATCAATAACCTTATTCATAAAATAAAAAATAAACCGAAAACTACAATGGTCAAAATTGAACCCGAAAAGAAAAAATTTGCAACCTTCACTTATGTGGACCGAAGCATTTATACCGTTTATAACATCTTAAAGAAACACAATTTAAATATTGCCTTCAAAACTAACAATTCTAACTTCAAAAATTTTTTCAATTCAAGTAAAATCAATCACACCAACAAATATTCCAAATCGGGCGTATATGAAATCAAATGTAATTCTTGTCCAGCCAATTACGTGGGCCAAACAGGTAGAAGCTTTCGCACTCGTTATAATGAGCATTTTTCAGCAATAAAACATAAAAAAAAATCGGCTACGGCATCCCACATGGAAGAAAGTAAACACAGTTACACCAGCTTAGAAAACGATGTTAAAATATTGCATTACGTGTCCAAAGGCAGTCTGATGAATATGTTGGAAAACATACACATCAATGTGTTCCAAAGGTCCAATGCACACAAAAACTTGAATGAAATCAATTTTGATACCAATGTATTGTTCGATACAATAGCAGACCACCTCATTTCCAAAAAATTAAAACCTCCATAGATAACAGTAAGGTCATTGACATCGGTATTCCCGCCTCACCCCGAGCCGCGCCGGATATTTTCACTCCGCGCAGTTCCACCCCTCCACCTCCCCACCACCCACGTGCTCTCCTCAACCTCGTCAGGCAGCAGCTGACTCTGCTCACAGTACAAGTAGATCAGATGTATACACACCGGAACACAAGCAGCGTGGCACTTGACCTACCTATATCGCATCGCACTAGCATTCACGTCGGTAAGTTAATCAATCATAATTTGCTCCACGCAACACTTCACTTTTATATAATATAATAATTTCTTAATTTTCTCAACATTTTCTCTTCAGGTGTATGAGCCGATCACCCAGCACCATATCATGGCATAGACGCTTTGCATTTCAAATCGTTCCCACGTAAGTCCAATTTTTTCAGGGCTGTACTTAAGATTAATTATTTTTTTGTAAATATAGTTCAAAATTTTCAAACCAGCGAATGATTTCATTTCAGGTCCGTGGAGCTGTTAGTACAAGACAGCATATCCATTTAATGGGTCAATGCAAATTCCAGTCAATTAGTTGAATGAGTTTTTCCCTGATTTCACATCTATAGCCAAATGCCAGCGCACTTTCAAAGAAAGTACCGGAACCAAAGTCTCCACCTAGTCATCATTTTACCCACCAGTATTGCAAGCTATTTGGGTCATGGACACTAGCAAAAGGCTCATTGTTTTGCTTGACACACAAGTGATTTATGACTGTGCATTTGACCATCGCACACTAAACAAGAATGTTCACATTTAGTGATTACATATTTAGGTGACTGTAAACAGCAGGAATGTTTTAATTGGTCATAAGTTTGTCATGTTTTAATTTTTTAATAGTTTTTATAGTGTTTTAATATTAGGGTTATATGTTTCGACATGGACGAGGTCATTTTGTTCTGTGCTATGATGTTTCCTAATATTTATTGTGAAGGGCTGAAGGAGGAATTGGCATAAATTCCGAAACATGTACCCATGAGACGCTAACTTAGAATTAAATGTGTGTTGATTAGGCGGAAACTTTGCAACTTGTTATATTCACCCCTGTACTTGGGTGTGTGCTCAATCTGTTTGAAAACCCGTTGACAGATCATGAGTTAATCTGCGGCTGGAATCCACTCATTTCTATGCTAAGCTGTGAGTACTGGGCACCATTAGTGTTCTGTAACTACTGTATCAATTTCTGAAAGTTGTGTCATAGGCCTATGCATAGACAAGTCGCTGAGAATGTTCTCTGAATGGTGAATACCAGTAGGCTAGCCTACTTAGCTGCCTCCTTCACTAGCATTTCCAGGCACCTGGTTAGTTAGTAAAATTAAATTGAAAAATCACTTGAATGGTTCAAGTTGTCCTTGATTGTCCTCGTGGAACAGTGTACATGTAGATGGAAGCAATGTGAGACCAACCACTAGGTAGCTTATGTCCCATTAGTTGTGAGTGTTAAGGAATGGGAGATTGGTTCAACATATCAGCCTATGTTGTATATTTCATTAATGTATGGGATATAAAAGTGTATCATAGGAATATTAAAGCAAGCCATAATATATTACCAGTTGGTCAATTGGATACAACAATTCGATGAAACATTCTGTTAATAATTAGGAAGTGGCGTAGGTAACCAGAGAAGCGACACAAGAAAAAACACCCGAGTCTTCCCGGCAGTTGTCATCAACTGTATTTCACATAGAGAAGAATAACTAAAATAGTTCCTCTTGAAAAAAATAACTGGTCAAGACTTGAAAGACAGTAGTAAGGACTTACATGCTGTCAGTAAAAGTGGAGTTAAGAAAGATGTCTGGAATATTTAAATCAGTAGTTGATAGCCAGGATTTTAAAATTACCATAGGTAATTGCACCATAATATGATAGTAGCCTATGTGCAAGATTTTAAATGGTAGGTTTTTCTGTGAACCAAAAAAACAGCTCTTAACATGGATTATGTTCAGGTTAGGCCTACAAGTTATTGGGAGGGTGGTTTATTCTACATACCAGTTGCAGCACATAAAATGAGCTTCTGATTAGAGCTCTGTGGGAATGTTTAAATGGATTGATGATACAGGGTTTATCAAGCCACTTTCTATGCATCTTTTAAAAACATTTTAGCAATTCATAAGTTACTGTCATCATTGCTAATGCTGTAATCTGTCATGTTTATTTATGCAGCATGAGGAATTAGGAAACATTGGTAGGATTGGTATATTGAGTGGAGATATAGTAGGATAAAATGCAACTGTGTCATGGAAACCTAAGATGTATTTTTATTTCTCAACTTTATTTTCTGTAGACTCCAACACAGCCTACCACCAGGGGGAAAAAACTTGTTGGTGATGTTTAATGAGAGCAAATCTTGAAACACTGTGATTTAAATGGTTGGTATCAAAAGTTGTATAGGAAAAATGAAAATGTGAATTCGCGCCCAAGTTTACGAAGCCTTGCCAGACTCAGCTGAAAGTATCTTCGATGCAAATCAAGTCTCAATAGTTATAACTTTAGGACGACCTTTGACATGTGCACTATAATAGGCCTACATTTAGGATCGACATAGCTTGCAGTAGGTCTTATGCTACTGTATGCACCTGGGCATGTTTAAAAAAGCTCAGCCAGCAGGTTAATAAGGTAGAATATTACTATAAATCTATCTCAAGCAAATCCAAGAAGTTACCAGACTGAGAAACTACATATCAATGAAAATGAAAATCCACAGCCTGCTTCCAGTCTCCGACCGGGTCAGGAATGGAATGAATGAAGCCCCCATCTAGCGGCGAGGATATGAACTGTGCCGGCTGCCGAGGCCTGACGCACGAGAAACTACATATCAATATTTAAAATAAATAAAAAAAGGGTGGCAGTGCAAAGTGCAATTTTAATCCTTGCTTCATTAGTTAAACCATAATATTTGTACATAAATACCGTAAGGACTTCACATTACGGCCACTTAAATTATATGCCTTAGGCATAACCTACAAATTACATGTCATGAAATTGGTAAATATATTCAGACAGCAACATCAATACACAATGGTCAATAATGTAGTTTTAGAGTGCACAAAAGGTTATTGTACTGAATGTATTTCAAACTGATGAATAAAACTTAAATATGTGGTTGTTTTTTTGTACTTTTATTTTCACAAATTTTGATGAACAGTGTCACGCTGCAATTTAAATATAAACGTACATACAATTCCTCATAAATAACTGATTTGCACTTCATACTGTCATGAACTGGAATAGATTTCTAGCAATTTAATTGATGTAGAAATCTATTCCTCTCGCCGCCATGTTGGTGATAATTGTAAACAAACCAGCGGGCAGCCAATGCCTGGTAATAATTGCCAGCCAATAACAAGCTAGGATGACGCGGATCATAATTCGCGTTTCACACTCATTGCGTTTTAACTTGAGGTGAAGAATCAGCTGTTCGTTAACGCCACGGGGTGCCATTATTAAAATTTTGGGAGATAGAAACACACCCTTAATCTGTTCCTGTTCCAGAAACCAATGAGTACAATGGCTCTGGTGGTGGAACCAATGGCACTAATTTCTTTTTGCCATTTGCGCAACACAATCCAGAGGCTTCATCTTTGTATTTAAATGCCTTACAATGTGGGCAAACTGAGTTCATAGTTCCAATAGTAACGCATTGGTAGGCACTGTAGTCAATTGAAACATCGTAACTGAAAGCAGCTCGATTCAAACTTGCAAGATTATTACCTGAATGACGTGCTGCAAGTGTTTGTGATATTCGAATCCTTTCAGTTTCATTTCGCTCGTCATGTTGTTGTACCCCCGATTTGACTGAAAATTAGCCTGGTTTGTACCATTTCCAGTTCTTCGACCAAAATTGTTCCGCCAGCGTCTTATAGGCGGCATGATTCTTGACTTGACTTATGTCCTTTTACCCTTTTGCAGAGCATAGGGCTTCGACAAAGCAGCGCCAGCGTATCCTATTTTGAGCCAAGGTCTTGAGTTCATGTCCTTTTTCAAGCCAAAGGTCGTCATCGTAGGATCCGTCCGGCTGCTTTTCTTAGTTTCTTTAATATGTCTTTTTTTTTTAAAGCAACTGCGAGTTATTAGCTCACATTTGCCGAGTGCCATGGTGGGGCTGCCCCCTTTAAGCCTTGGCACTTGCTCATTCCCAAGATGTTGTGGGTGGAAATGATGCCATTTACTGAATCATTATGTGGTTATCCCACCATATATTCGGTCGCCAGAGCCTCGTCTGTGGTAATAGGGTGCACCGCGAGAAGGTGAGGTTGACATTTGCAATTCGAGAGGCTATTTGAGACACATCCAAATGCCTTGCACCCACATGATTCTTGAGAGCACACAAGATCATCATCACCATGCACGGTTTCCAGCCACTGGCCGGGTCTGCTTGGAACACAAGCCTCTCCAACGTCTTCTGTATTCCCAACATCTCTCAGCCTCCACCCTTGTCCAGTCTTCTCCTCTCTTCTTCACGCTTTCTTCCACACCCTTCAGCCACCTGTCTCTCGGGCTCTTTCCTTTCCACTTTGTCTCGTGTATCCTCCTGGGTATCCTCTTCTCCTCTATTCGTTTTACATGTCCATACCATCTAAGTCTAGATTTCTCTATATCATCCTGTAATGGTTCCTCCTTCATTAATTCTCTGGTCCTGTCATTTCTTATTCTGTCCATCTTTATAGCTCCAATACTGCTTCTGAAGAACCTCATCTCACAGGCCCGTATTTTGCTCTTCTCCCATCCTTTCATAACCCACGTCTCCGAGGCATACGTCAGGATAGGGACATAGTACGTTCGATATATGACCTATTTGCTCTTCTGAGGGACATCCTTGCTCCATATCATGCTTCTCACACTCCTCCGGATTGCTTCTGCTGGTCTCCCCCGCTCATTTATTTCTCTATCGTTTTGTCCATTATCTTGTATCAGGCTTCCCAGATACTTGAAACTCTCCATTTTCTTCAGCTGATCCCCACCAATTGTTATTCCCGTTGTAGTTATTTCCTTCTTCCTTGTTGTGATCACCATCTCACTCTTATTTATGCTAAATTTCATCCCATATCCCTGTATTATTCCTTCCCACACGTCCAACTGCTCCTGTACTTCCTCCTCCTTGTTTCCCCAAATCATCTGCAAATACCATTGCTTTCATCTTTCCTTCCTCAATTACTTGTGCCACTCAGGTCATTATGTCATCCATCACCACAATGAAAAGTAATGGTGACAGTGCACTTCCTTGTTTCAGGCCGTTTCTCTGTTCCAACCAGTCCGATCTCTCTCCTCCCACTTTCACACAGCTCATGCTTCCCTTGTACATCTCCATTATCCTCCGTTTAGTCCATTTTTCTACTCCTCTGTCCTCCAGGGACTTCCATACTTTGTTTCTGCATACACTGTCATATGCTTTCTCAATGTCCAGGAAAGCAATCATTAGATCTGTTCCATACTCATAGTGCTGTTCTTGTAACTGCCTTACAGAAAAGTTAAATCCACTGTGGACCTTCCTGTTCTGAAGCCATGTTGTTCTTCCCTCATCCCTTCTTCTATCCTTGTCCTAATTCTCTTTTTCAAAACTTTCTCCAACATCTTTGCACAATGACTCATCAGTGTTATTCCCCGACAGTTTCTGCATTCTGTTCTACTACCTTTCTTGAAGACCGGACAATTATTCCCTTTTTCCAGTCCTCTGGGGTCTTCCTTTCCTTCCATGCTGTCTTCATCACTCGGTACAGCCATTGTATCCCCACCTCTCCGGCTGCTCTCACCATCTCCACACTCAACTCATCCACACCCGGTGTCTTCCCTCCCTTCATCTTCCTCACTGCACATTCCACTTCTTTCCGTGGTAAGTCCTTTTCTGTTTGCAGTCCCATCTTCCTCTTCCCTGATTTCTTCCTCCTCGCCGTGGTTTCCATTTGGATTCAGAAGTTCTTCAATATATTCTTTCCACATTTTCTTCAGTTCTTCCCTATTTTCTATCTCTTGTCCACTTTTGTTCACCATTCTAACATAATCCGTCAGATCCTTCCGCCTCTTATTTTTTACCATCCCATACAGGACCTTTATTGTACCTTCACCATCCTCCATCATCTTTGTCCACTCTTCCATCCACTTTCTTCTCTCCTCAGCCACTACTCTCTTTGCCTCCTTCTTTCTTTCCTGGTACTCTTCCCTCGTCTCTACCGTCCTATTTTGATACCACCTCCTAAAGGCTCTATTCTTTTCCCTAACTACATCTTTTGTCTTCTCATTCCACCATGGTGTTTCCTTCCACCTCTTCTTACTAATCCGTGGGAGACGGGCAACGGCACGAAGTTGGGTATTGCCTGTAAGGGCGAAGCACAGTGGGGACTTCGTGAGCCCCGGGATCGTTACAGTAGCAGTGAAGGTCCTACAGGGACCCTGAAAAGTGATGGCTAACTGGGCTCTGGTGAAGCTACGATAGGTCCAGCAAGCCAGTAGTGGATGAAACCAAATGCTTTCAAGAATGGAACAAACACACAAAATAAAACAATCAAAGTTGCTTGTCGGTTGAGGAGTGAAACAAAAACTGTCATCATGCACACCACTAGCCTTAGTAAAAGCGAAAGTCTTTGGATTGTCTCTGCACGTTGGTGGCATCTGGTGGTAAACTATGGTACTGCCACTACACTTAGACTCAGCCCGTGGCGGTATCTGTTGGCGAACTGTGTCACTACCACAATAACTTACGCATTAGCTCGGTTTGTATAGGTGGCATGATTCTTGAAATGAGTATAGAGTATATGGAAACACACACAAAATAAAACAATCAAAGTCGTTTGAGAAGTGAAACAAAAACTCTCGTCATGGAGACCGCTAGCCTTAGTGAAAACTTAAGTCTTTGGATTGTTTCTGCACGTTGACGGTGTCTGATGGTAATCTATGGTACTGCCACTACACTAAGACTCAGCCCGTGGCGGCTAAGTTGGCGAACTGTGTCACTGCCACCACCACACCGGTAACTTAGGCACTGAAATATGGGATTCTTACGTTTTCCGGGCTATTTTTTCCTATTCTTCTCTTCATAGAAACCTTCTTCTGACTGTAACGAATATTTAAAAAAAAAGAACAAAAAAAAAAAGCCCAATTGGTCCAGCCGTTCTTGAGTTTTGCGCTTAGCAACACATTTAATGATTCATTTTTATTATATAGATTAGCACCAGTAGTAGAACAGCACACAATCTCCTAATGTCGATAACGCTTGATGCGGAGTGTACATGCTTTCCATCTCCCCAAACCAAACCTGACATGCAAACAGATGACGGCGCACTCACTTTAAAACGGCAAAGACTCATCAGACAGGCAATACCTCAACAAAGTTATAAATGATGCATGCTAAGTTCTTTTTCAAAAATGACCCACTTGAATTAAAATATCATGTACAAATGAGAGCAAAGCTCAATGAATGATGCTGTATTTAACTAATTTATCTCAATTCCAACAGATGAAGAAAGAGGGGTGGAAGAGGAATGGGCTAGATTTAAGAAGACACTAGTAGGTGCAGCAGAAGCAGTATGTGGGAGGACAAGTAGTAAGAAGAGGTGGAAGGAAACACCATTGTGGAATGAGAAGACAAAAGATATAGTAAGGGAAAAGAATAGAGCCTTTAGGAGGTGGTATCAAAATAGGACGGTAGAGACAAGGGAAGAGTACCAGGAAAGAAAGAAGGAGGCGAAGAGAGTGGTGGCTGAGGAGAGAAGGAAGTGGATGGAAGAGTGGACAAAGATGATGGAGGAGGATAGTGAAGGTACAAAAAAGGTCCTGTATGGGATGGTAAAAAATAAGAGGCGGAAGGATCCTACGGATTATGTTAGAATGGTGAAAAAAAGGGGACAAGAGATAGAAAATAGGGAAGAACTGAAGAAAATGTGGAAAGAATATTTTGAAGAACTTCTGAACCCAAATGGAAAAGATGGTGAGGAGGAAGAAATCGGGGAAGAGGAAGATGAACTGCAAGCAGAAAAGGACTTAACATGGAAAGAAGTGGAAGATGCAGTGAACAAGATGAAAGGAGGGAAGGCACCGGGTGTGGATGAGTTGAGTGTGGAGATGGTGAGAGCAGCAGGAGAGGTGGGGATACAGTGGCTGTACCGAGTGATGAGGACAGCATGGAAGGAAAGGAAGACCCCAGAGGACTGGAAAAAAGGAATCATTGTCCCGATCTTCAAGAAAGGTAGTAGAACAGATTGCAGAAACTATCGGGGAATAACACCGGTGAGTCATTGTGCAAAGATCTTCGAGAAAGTTTTGGAAAAGAGAATTAGGACAAGGATAGAAGGAGGGATGAGGGAAGAACAACATGGCTTCAGAGCAGGAAGGTCCACAGTGGATTTGATTTTTGCTGTAAGGCAGTTACAAGAACAGCACTATGAGTATGGAACAGATCTACTGATGGCCTTCCTGGACATTGAGAAAGCATATGACAGTGTATGCAGAAACAAAGTATGGAAGTCCCTGGAGGATAGAGGAGTAGAGAAATGGACTATAAAAAGGATAAAGGAGATGTACAAGGGAAGCGTGAGCTGTGTGAAAGTGGGAGGAGAGAGATCAGACTGGTTGGAACAGAGAAACGGCCTGAAACAAGGAAGTGCACTGTCACCGTTACTTTTCATTGTGGTGATGGATGACATAATGACCCGAGTGGCACAAGTAATTGGGGACGGAAGGATGAAAGCAATGGTGTTTGCAGATGATTTGATGATTTGGGGAAACGAGGAGGAGGAGGTACAGGAACAGTTGGACGTGTGGGAAGGAATAATGCAAGGATATGGGATGAAATTTAGCATAAATAAGAGTGAGATGGTGATCACAACAAGGAAGAAGGAAAGAACCACAACGGGAATAACAATTGGTGGGAAACAGCTGAAGAAAGTGGAGAGTTTCAAGTATCTGGGAAGCCTGATACAAGATAATGGAAGAAAAGATAGAGAAATAAATGAGCGGGGGAGGCAGGCAGAAGCATTTCGGAGGAGTGTGAGAAGCATGTTATGGAGCAAGGATGTCCCTCAGAACAGCAAAAAGATCATATATCGGACGTACTATGTCCCTATCCTGACGTATGCCTCGGAGACCTGGGTTATGAAAGGAAGGGAGAAGAGCAAAATACAGGCCAGTGAGATGAGGTTCTTGAGAAGCAGTATTGGAGCTACAAAGATGGACAGAATAAGAAATGAGAGGACCAGAGAATTAATGAAGGAGGAACCATTACAGGATGGTATAGAGAAAACTAGACTTAGATGGTATGGACATGTAAAACGAATGGAGGAGAAGAGGATACCCAGGAGAGTACATGAGACGAAGTGGGAAGGAAAGAGACCGAGGGGAAGACCGAGAGACAGGTGGCTGAAGGGGGTGGAAGAAAGCGTGAAGAAGAGAGGAGAAGACTGGACAAGGGTGGAGGCTGAGAGATGGTGGGAAGACAGAAGACGTTGGAGAGGCTTGTGTTCCAATCAGACCCGGCCAGTGGCTGGAAACTGTGCAAGATGATGATGATGATCTCAATACAACACAAAAGTGTCGACATGCAAATAATCATGTGTTTTGCTTTAATGGTCCCATATCGACTTATTGAATTTCTGATTACATTTAAAAATGAGTACAATGAAACTTTGATTCATCCATTTGGGCAGGATAAAAAATAAATAAAAAAAACTGTGAAAACGATAAATGAGGAATTATGTTCAAAACACTTAAAGATCCTGTTACTAATGAAATACCACTTTTAGGGAGAAAGAATATTTTGCCCCAGCTAAAATATGGAAGGTTAAAGTGTTCGACGAGACTTTCTAACGTTCGGCTTTAATGAAATGAATATTCAAATCATTTTCAGCACTCTGATTTAATATCAGATGGTAAATTTGATGCAAGTTATGAAATCAATTAATTGGTCAACATCAGCCTATTGTTTGATAGATCACAAGAGCTGCTCCAATTCTCAACTTTGGTGTCAACGGAAAATGAGAGGCGAGTTGAGAAGAATCGTGATTGTGTCACCGAGTAATGAGGAGCGCACTATAATGTGAATCTAAGGACGAAAATTAATAAAGTTGATTGTCGATTGCACAGATTTCATTCAACCAGTCATGGAAACAAAGAGCTGGATTCGAATAGTTTACATGGATGTCATGTTCCCGTTGTAGGCGTGGAAAAGATGTCGGGAAATAACACTTGTATAAAATAATTCACTCTTAAAAGCAATTTGAGGTCGGGGAAAGCAGGAATCATTCTAACCAACGAGTGTGCTTGAATGGAAGTAAATTGCAACCGTATTCTGTACCGAATATACAGAAAAGAAAAAAAACTTGCACGAAAGCTGTCTTGGGCAAACATTTTCGTTATTATTCGCCATTATTTGACGATATATTTTTCAGTAGGCAGTACGACGTAATTTGATAATCAGCCAGGAGCCAAGTCAACACGTATCAAAATTTATTAATTGACAGCCTAAGATTGAGAGCAACATCCAGGAAGTGCAGAGAGTTGAACTAGACCTGCAGCACAGCGAAACATGAGCCAGGAAGTGAACTGAAATGAAGATTTCAGAAGGCCGTGATATGAAGAATCTTGACTTATAAATTAATTCAATCAAATGCATTAAAATTACTATAAAATATTTCGAAAGTTATTCTACAATTTTTCGAGTACATGGAAGACTTTTGACATTCAAGAATGAAGATTAGAATTTTATAAGATGGTACATTGGCTTTCACGGCCAGTGAATTAAAACTCAGCAATGTGCCATGTCTTGTGTGGGGTTTCACCTAGGACACCAAGCTGGCTCATCAGCAGGCTCTAGGTGTCCGCGTCCGGACCCCCACAGGAGAAACGAACTGCGCGCTACCTCCTTTTTTATGAATTGCACCTGTTCACTGTGAGAGCTAAAAGCTCAAGCTGTCCTCACCTCCCTTCGTCAGTCACTCATGGTCTTAAGCCATCAGCCTCCATGGCTATTCGCTCTTTGAAGCAATTAGCAGACCAAGATGGTCCTTTGTTTCATCCCAAGGCCTCTGAAGCCTGAAGCCTTTTTATGTAGATGATTTTCTGAACTCATTTGGAAACATCTCTGATGCTCTTCAAGTTTCTCAAGACTTGGAAGCCTCGATTCAAAGAAGTGGTTTTCCAATCCACAAATGGAATTCCAATTCAGAAGAATTTTTGTCTCACTTTTCAGCTAACAAGCTCTTTGATACTTCAGTAGAACGTTTTCAAAATGAAAATTCTGTCAAGACTCTTGGGGTTGATAGGTGCCCTAAAACTGATTATTTGTCCTACTTTCGATTTTTGTAAAAAATGAAAGTAGACTTATGACATCAACACAGGGCCAAAAATTATGTCTCTGTCTGTGTGTACTCTGCCTGTGTACCCCCCCCCCCCTATAAATTCCAACACGGTGAAACCAAATTGAACGAAATTTGGTACAGAGGTAGCACTAGCAATGGGAACCTCAGTGTCTTGTTTTATATCACCGCCATCTTAACGGAAACGTAATGGCGGCCATCCAAATGTTCAAAGCTTAAATCAAATTACGAGTAACCTAATCATCTGATCTCTACCTAATTTTGCAACAACATACAATTAGGTGGGAAGAGTCTTTTGACCAAACTACAAGGTCATCAACCCAATAGTACATGCATATAGCGACCATGTATGTGAGCAAATTGATTCCCCCTATCAATTCAAACATGGTGAAACCGAATTGAACGAAATTTGGTACAAAGGTAGCACTAGCAAAGGGCACCTCAGCGTCATGTTTTATATCGCCGCCATCTTGACGGAAACGTAATGGCTGCAACCCAAATGTTCAAAGCTTAAATCAAATGACGACTAACCTAATCATCTGATGTCAACCTAATTTTGCAACAACATACAATTATGTGGGGAGCGTCTTTTGACCAAACTACACGGTCGTCAGCCCAATAGTTTGCAGATGTAACGGTTCCTTTTCAAGTAGTTACATTGAGGTTAGAAATATGGCCACCTCTTGCTGGGGCACTACAGGGAGTCTAGTGCTTTGTGCCTGCTGGATTCTTTGTGGTGACCTAGCAATGAGGTAACAGGGGCCCATTGCAGTTTTAATTGAGCAGGTTATATATTCCTTTTATGATTGTGTGTTTTTCTTTATTCTTCTGAGAACAGTTATGTAGGTGTAGGCTTGTTGGAAAAAGATGTGAATAGAGGAAGAGAATTGATGTGGAATATATAAGAATGCCATCATCAGAGATATGAATATTGGCAGTATGAATTTGAGTTTCTGAAGATAGAGTGGTTAATGCATTTTAAACTGGATTATAGGTCTCTTCAACAGATATGTCACTACAATTGTATGAGAAGACTCTTACAGTTACTACACAATATGATTTGATGGAGTATGGTAATTAAGTTTTTGTTGAAGTTTGGCTGCTGTGAGTTATTTTTGAATTAACAATATTTTAATTAAATAAATTTTCCTTGTGTGCATAACACCAGTATCGACCCCTACTATAACTACCAGTCAAAGATTCATTAAAAATGGCACCTCAACTTGGAACACGAACAAGGAAATAAAGAAATATGGTTACTAAGATGAAAAATGAGTGACATAAGTGCGTATAGTGTAAGCCAGATTAGGAAAGTGAGGTTCAATCTGTTGTGATAGTAGAAGAAGGATATGGAGTCTATTTTGGTCCAAATGCTCATGGAGGGGATGATGAGTGAACAGAGGTGTGAGCAGTTAGGCTCTGTGAAGGAGAAGGTAGAGTCAGTGACCAAGCAGTTGGAATCTTTGAAAGTGTCTTTGAGTGAGATGGTAGAATCTGTGAGTGAGGCTGTAAAGGAGAAGGAAGAGGAGAAAATGTGTGAAGTATGTGATGCTGGAGTGGCTGAAATAGAAGGAAATAACAGAAAACTAAATGAAGAAGAGCATAAGAAGCAGGAAAATCATCAGGGGGGTGGGGGACACAAGGAAGGTGGTAATGAAGAAGAAGAAAATGAAAAAGAAAAGGATGGACAAGAGGGAAAACAAGGTGAAGGAGGACAAGGTCAAATGGAGGAGGAGGATGAGATAGAGGACAAGATGAATAAAAGGGTGGAGGATAAAATAGAGGAGGAGGAAGAAAACCTACAAGAAGAAGAAAATGAAGAAGAAGAATAAGAAGAAGAAGATGATGATGATGATGATGATGATGATGGACAAGGGGGAGAACAAGGTGAAGGAGGACAAGGTCAAATGGAGGAGGAGGATGAGATAGAGGACAAGGTGAAGAAAAGGGTGGAGGATAAGATAGAGAAGGAGGAAGACAACATACGGAAAGTAGATAAGGTGAAGAAGAGGTGGAGGAGGAAGACAAGGAGGACAAGGTACACAGAGAAAAGGATGAGATGGAAGGCAAAGAGAAGGAGTACCGGTAGGAAGAGGATGAGATGTCAGACAGATGGAGATGAGAGAGTGAGGGATCAGAAGAAGAAAAATGAAAAAAAAAAGATAAAAGGGATAAAGGGAAAGAGAAAAGAAAAGATAAGAAGAAAGGAATTGTTGAGCAGGATAAGACAGATAAGGAGGAAGAGGAGAAAAATGAGGAAGGGAAGGAGAGAGAAGCGGTGGAGAAGGAAGATGAGGAGGACAAAGTGGTCGAGGAGGACAGGCGGGATGACAAAGTGGATGAAGAAAAGGACGAGATCGAAGGCAGGAGAAGGAGGAGGAAGACTAAGAGAAGAACAGAAGAAAAGGAAGAACAAGGAAGAAGGAAATAAAGCAGGTGAAAGGAAGTTTAATTACAAGACTAAGAAGCTGATAAAGGAAAAGAATGGAAAAAGGGAAAAGGTGGATATTGAAGACGTGATAATGATGAAAATGGTACTGGTGATACTCCGCGCTTTAGAAGAAATGATGGAGACAGGCCCCAGAGAGGTCGGAAGGATGATGAAGATGGAGATGAAGACAAGTCTGAGAAGCCTTGTGTACAACTCTATATTCCTCCAGAGCTAACTGAAGATGAGAACGTTATGTTTGCTGGCGGCATTTGTTCTGGTATAAATTTTGACAAAGTGAAGGTTACTGGAGATGACGTGCCTCAACATATTGAGAGATTTGAGGACAGTGGGTTACGGCAGTTTGTATTCGATTATGTCAAAGAGAGTGGATATTTGAAACCCATCCAAATTCAGAAACATGCGATTCCCCTCATAGTCCAGGGAAGAGATGTCATTGCATGTGCTCAAACAGGTTCAGGAAAAACAGCTGCATTCCTTCTTCCCATTATCAATGTGTTGTTGAATGATCCAAGAGACTTAATAGTAACATCTGATCACTGTGAACATAGTGTTTATAGGTAGTTTTAGTCAGTGTATGCTTGATGTGTATTTTTCAATTTATGTATTCTGTGATTTTTTTTATATGTATATGTGATCCTTACGCGTTTCTCACATAAGAATCACATGGGGGGGGGGGGCGAATTGTAACGGTTCCTTTTCAAGTAGTCACAATGAGGTTAGAAATATGGCCACCTCTTGCTGGGGCACTACAAGGAATCTTTGTAGATGGTATATTGGCTTTCATGGCCGGTGAATTAAAACTCAGCAATTCACCGGCCGTGAAAGCCAATATACCATCCTTTTGGAAGCCTTCAAAGGGAGGTTAAGGCTCCTTGAGCTTTTAGTTCTCGCAGCAAAGTAGTGCAGTTGCACTCTATATAAAGGGAGGTAGCGCGCAGTTCGTTACTCCTGTGGGGGTCCGGGCAGGGACACCAAGAGCCCGCCGATGAGCCAGCTTGGTGTCCTAGGCGAAACCCACACACAAGACACGGCACAAACCTAGAAGAATTGCTGAGTTTTAATTCACCGGCCGTGAAAGCCAATATACTCAATAAATTGTTTGATTTGCAGTGCAGGACACAGGAAGCTGACTTGAACAGTTTCAGTTAGATGGTGAATGATAATATATGATTGTCATACCTTTTCAGGGTTTCCAGGGGACAATACCTATTGAAATTGCCGTTCATTATGACTAATATACTGGAAATATGTGCTAAATTACGTAATCATATATGTTCCATTTTTGTTGAATTTGAACTATGGCAGCCATGTTGTTCACTCCAGCTGAACAACACATGACGAGACATTGATGTCACGGCAGTGTGCCCAACATGTAAGATATAAAATACACCACCACTAGGCAAAACCCATTCGTCTGCGGCTGGAAGCTAGAATCTGGGCGCATTAGGCTGTAACCATTGATCTGGACACGTTAGACTGTAACCATTGTCAAAAACCATTGGATTGGACTAAACGAAGGTTAGAATGGTCGCGGGAAGCTAGCGGGGCACGGTTGACAAAATGAACATTGATCTGCACGAAAGACCACCTATACAATTAGTACCGTATGCATGGGGTTGGCAATACTGTTGTAACTATGATAATGGCAGACACAGCTGGAATTTTTACTATATAAGTCATGTTATAACTTGGGATGGCGGGTGGGTTATAGATGGTGATGTGCTTGAGTCGGCTCGAGCTGCTCGAACAGATGACATCAGAGTTCGGGAGAGACCATCACCCTGTCTAACTCCTGTTCCGATTGGAAAACTTTCGGATAGTTCACCTCTGAATCTGACCTTGGACGTCGTGTTTCTCAGAGTGGCTTGGGCTAATCGTAGGGTCTTCCCATCCAGACCAAATTCCCGTAGTATGAATAAAATGGTATCT
This sequence comes from Meconema thalassinum, assembly GCA_946902985.2. Lineage (NCBI taxonomy): Eukaryota > Metazoa > Arthropoda > Insecta > Orthoptera > Tettigoniidae > Meconema > Meconema thalassinum. Next base: position 1,121,060,362 of record OX336389.2, on the reverse strand, counting down.
CTATCCACAGAGTCATAAGCTTTCTGAAAATCTACTAGAACCACCACCCATGGATGGCCACCTCGGTTCGTGTAGGTGAGAACTGTCTTAAGATTGTGTATCTGTTCTGGGCAAGATCTAGTCATATGGAAACCAGCCTGGTATTCACCTAATTCTGAGTTAAGCTGTGCAGTGACTCTATTGAGCAAGGCTACAGAGAGGATCTTGTAGGCAATTTGTAACGAGGAAATACCCCTATAATTGTTGAGGTCTGTCTTACTTCCCTTCTTGTGGAAGGGATAAATCACAGCAGACGTCCAACCTTCGGGTAGGGACTCTGTTGCCCATATGTCCTTTATGATTTGATAGATGTTCTGTAAGGACTGGTCATCTGCATGTTTCCACATCTCGGCTACTATGCCGTCTTCACCTGGAGCCTTGTTGTTCTTGAGACCATTCGAAATGATGTTCATTATTTCTTCTCTAGTAGGCGGTTGAGAATCAGGGTCCTGTGCGGAGGCTCATGGAAAATACAGTAAGCTTTTCATTAGGTTCCTCTGCGTTTAGTAGCTTCTGGAAGTAATCTTCAAGAGTTTTAGTGCAGTCTTTATTGTTTAGTTGAAGTTTACCATCCGGCCCGCGGAGGATGAGGGTAGGAGCTGTATACTGGGCCGTTTGCTTCTTAAGTCTCTTGAGTTGTTTCTCTGAAAATCATTTTCAGCCTGTTGCATTAGACTCCTGAGGTAATTCCTCTTGGCTCTGCGGATAGTGTTAGCTGTAGCTTTCCTTTGCATGAGGAAGGCTTCATAATTAGCTTCATTTTTTTGTTGGTTCCACCTAATCCAGGTTTTACGCCTTTCTTCTATAACCTCATCACAATTTGCATCCCCCCATGGGTGTTTGCCTTTGGTTGATGATGCAGGGATAGTTTCCTGAGCGGCCTCCAACAAGGCCTTTTGTAAGGCAGACCATCCATCTTTCTCTGTATTCTTCCTAAGGGTGTTCTGAAAGTCACAATCCTCATTGGGCAGTCGCAGAGTGTTGAACCTGGGTATCTTATGACTACTTTGAAGATTTGGTTGTTTCCTAAAGGGTTGTAAATTAATCTTGTCAAGTGAAAGGTAGTGATCAAAGTCAATGTTGGCTCCTTGTAATACCTTTACGTTCTGTATATCAATATGATGTTGTCGTGCTATAGCAACAAGATCTAACTGGAACTCGCAAAGCATAGGAATTGGACTCTTCCAGGTTTTGGCCTTTCTAGGTAGACGTTTGAAAGCTGTTGATTTTAGGACCAGCCTTGGAGGCTGGATTTAGACAGCTCCTTAACCCGGTCCATGAGTCAATTATAATTGGCTACATGGATAATTCTTGCCAGGCGCATCCACGTTTTGGGGGTGGGCAACGGTACTGTAATATACCATGGAACTACAGTACCGGCTAAGTTCTGGTGAGGACCCAGTCCTATGGGGTATAACATAGGCCCCGTGCACAGGGTTACGTGCGAAGACCTCAACGGAATCTGCAGCAGAGAAGATGGACTTCGGAACGGTGGAGATTGCGGAAGAGGCAACCCAGTACTCAGGGAATAGTATGAGTACAGCATCAATCGGCAGTGTCTGTTTCCCATGTTAGGGGCGGCTGCAAGAGCGTCTGTTTTCCATGTTAGGGGCGGCCTGAATATTAGCTGGCAGTAGCTTCATAAAATGCCTTTGGGAGTGGCGACCCCATCGTAATAATAGCCTAAAATGGAAATGGCACTCCCAATGATTCGGAGAAGGTTAGGGCGCACCCTGCAGGCGACGCGCAGTTCCTTTGGTACTGGGGGAACTGTGAGAAATGGGCTACCAGTAACCAAAATGAAAGTGGGAATCATGAATGTCATGACCCTGATAGGCAAGGTGGAGGAGGTGGTAGACTTCATGGAGAGGGAGAATGTTGGAATGATGGGGCTGAGTGAAGTGAAATGGAAAGGTAAAGGAAGGAAGAAATTGAGGAAAGGATATACATTATACTGGAGTGGTGGCCAAGAGGCAAAAAATAGTGTGGGACTGATAACCTCGAAACAACTGGAGGAGTATGTTGAAGTGGTAGAGTGTGTGAGGGACAGAATAATGAAAATTAGAAAGAAGATGAAAAATGACATGATGGACTTCATACAAGTGTATGCACCACAGACTGGAAACAGAGAAGAATATATTGAAGTATTCCTGGAGGATGTAGAAAGAGTAATTTCAGATGTAGAAGTGGTGATCATGGGAGATATGAATGCACAAGTCGGAAACGAGAGACAAGGAAAGGAAGAAGTCATTGGACCATATGGATATGGGAAAAAGAACCGAGAAGGAGAGGAACTAGTAAACTTTTGTGAAAGGAATGGACTGATAGTGGGTAATTCATGGTTTCGGAAGGAAAACAGCAGGAAAATTACGAGATATGGGTGGGGTGATAAAAGAACAAAATCAGTAATCGACTACTTTCTGGTGGAAAGGACTAATCGCAGAAAGGTGATAGATGTGACAGCTTTACCAGGAGAAGCATTTGATGGGGACCATACAGCTGTGGTGGCAAAATTTAGATGGGGAAAATTGGAAAACCTAAAGGAGATCAGAGAAAGTAAAATAAAAGTATGGAAATAGAAAAACAAAACTGTACAGGAAGATTTTCAGGAGAGATTGAAGCAACAAATCCCAGTTACTGAAGTGGAAAACATAGAAGAGGAATGGTCCCACTTTAAAAAGGCATTTGCTGGTGCAGATGAGAGTGCTTGTGGTAGGACGTCAACAAGAGTGAAAGAGAAGGAGACACCGTGGTGGAATGAGGAAGTGAGGAAAGCAGTGAAAGAAAAGAAGTCTCCATGGAAAGAATGGAATCGAGATCAAACAGAAGAAAGCAAAAGGAGGTATCATGACAGCAAACGGAGGTGTAAGAAAATGGTAGGAGAAGGAAAGAAGAAAAGTTGGGAAGAATTTACACGAAGAATGGAAACAGATGTAAGGGGCAGTAAAAAGATGCTGTATGGACATCTAAGAAGTAAAAGGAAAGAAAGAGTTTCCACAAAGCTGGTGAAAAAGGAAAATGGAGAGTTATTAACACACCCAGAAGAGATAAAGGGACGATGGAAGGAGTATTTTGATAAGCTATTGAATGTGAACAATTGTACAGGTGAGATGGAAGTGACACAGCCTGATGACCCTACAACAGAAGATGATATAACAATGCTGGAGGTGGAATTAGCAGTACAGAAAATGAAGATGGGAAAAGCAACAGGGGTGGACGAAATCAGTGTAGAAATGATAAAGGCTGCTGGACCTGTTGGTATGCAATGGTTGTATCGACTGCTAAAGTGTGTGTGGAAACGGAAATGTGAACCAGAAGACTGGGAGAAAGGGCTAATAATACCAGTGTTTAAGAAGGGGGACAAGAAGGTGTGTGATAACTATAGAGGGATCACCCTCATATCACAGATAGTAAAAATACTGGAAAGGATATTACAAAGAAGAATGAGAAGAAAGGTGGAAGGAGAGTTGGAAGAGGGACAGTATGGCTTCAGGAGTGGAAGATCCACAGTGGACCCAATCTTTAGCTTGAGGCAGGTGATGGTAAAGAACTGGGAATATGGAGAGGATTTGGTCATGACTTTCATAGATCTAGAAAAGGCATATGATAGTGTCCCCAGAGAGAAGGGATGGGAAACCATGGTGAAGAAGAGACTGGGAAGAGAAATGTTGGAAATGGTGCAAGCAATGTACAACAACTGTGTTAGCAGGGTACTGACCCCAGTTGGAAAGACAGATTGGTTTAGGAACCAGACTGGACTTAGACAGGGGAGTGTGCTGTCACCTCTTTTGTTCATAATGGTAATGGATGAAATTGTAAAGGAAACAAAGGAAGCATATGGACATAAAGAAATGAAGTTACTGTTATTTGCAGATGATATTGTGGTCTGGGGAAGGAACACCGAAGAAGTGCAAAAACAACTAGATGCACTGAACGGAAATATTCAGAAGTACGGCCTGAAATTCAGTATAGAGAAGAGCAAGACCATGGTGATGACAAGAGGGGAAAGACAAGGAAAGGGCACTGTGAAAATTGGAAGTCAGAGTTTGGAAATTGTGGACACGTTCAAATACCGAGGAAGTGAATTGATGCAAACTGGTAGGTTGGACATGGAGATTGGCAGGAGGGTATAGCAGAGCAATGCATTCTATCAAAGTGTAAGAAAACTTGTTTGGGATAAGGAAGTACCAAGGAAAAGCAAGGAGGTAATAAAGTGTACTATGTACCCATATTAACTTATGCAGCTGAGACTTGGACCCTGACAAGCAGGCAAGAGAGTAGAATCCAAGCCAGTGAAATGAAATTCCTAAGAAGTATGATAGGAAAGACAAGGAAAGACAGAGTGAGGAATGAAGATGTTAGGAAGTAAGTTGGGATGGGAAAACTAAATGAGAGAATTGAGAAGAATAAACTAAGGTGGTTTGGACATGTAAAGAGGATGGAGGAAAAATAGAATACCAAGACAGATGCTGGAGGCAAAGTGCAAGGGTAAGAGAGCAAGAGGAAGACCTAGAACAAGGTAGATCGATTCAGTGAGGACAAAGCGTAAGAAAAAGAAATCTGGACTGGGACAAGATCGTGGAAGAAGAATTGTGGAAGGAAAGAGGAAAGTGGAGAAGTGCCATAAATACCCCGACCCAGCAGGAGCTGGATAAGGGGAAATGATGATGAGGTTATATATTCCTTTTATGATTGTGTGTTGTTTTTTTATTCTTCTGAGAATGGTTATGTAGGTGTAGGCTTGTTGGAAAAAGATGTGAATAGAGGAAGAGAATTGATGTGGTTATGTAGATGTTATGGAATATATAAGAATGCCATCATCAGAGATATGAATATTGGCAGTATGAATATCAATTTCTGAAGATAGTGTGGTTAATGCATTTTAAACTGGATTATAGGTCTCTTCAACAGATATGTCACTACCATTGTATGAAGAGACTCTTACAGTTATTACACAATATGATTTGATGGAGTAAGGTAATCATGTTTTTGTTGAAGTTTGGCTGCTGTGGGTTATTTTCGAATTAACAATATTTTAGTTAAATAAATTTTCCTTGAGTGCATAACACCAGTCTCGATCCCTACTATAACAACCAGTAAAAGATACGTTACACAGATGGTGTGCAAATAGATTCCCCCAATCAATTCAAACACGGTGAAAACGCACTGAACGAACATTGGTACAGAGGTAGAACTAGCAAAGGGCACCACAGTGTCATGTAATAATTGCCGCCATCTTGAAGGAAACGTAATGGCGGCCACCCAAATGTTCAAAACTTAAATCAAATTACGACTAATTTAATCATCGGATCTCTACCTAATTTTGCAACAACATACATTTAAGTGGGAAGCGTCTTTTGACCAAACTACAAGGTCGTCAACCCAATAGTTTGCAGATAGCGACCATGTATGTGTGCAAATCGATTCCCCCTATCAATTCAAACACGGTGCAACCGAATCGAACTAAATTTGGTACGAAGGTAGCACTAGCAAAGGGCACCGCAGTGTCATGTATTATATCGCCGCCATCTTGACGGAAACGCAATGGGGGCCACCCAAATGTTCAAAAATTAAATCAAATTACGACTAACCTAATCATTCGATCTCTACCAAATTTTGCAACAATATATATTAATGTGGGAAGCATCTTTTACCCAAACTACAAGGTCATCAGCCAAATAGTTAAATAACGCATGCAAGTATAATAGTCTAACCGTAACTTACGATTCAACAAGATCTGGCCTCAACAATTCAGCTTATCGTACATAGGGAGGTTTAATCTGTCCTCAAAGAGGTGACCGGTAGGATATTAGCATATTATTATTTTTTATTTCTATTTTTTATTTATCTTATGGCCCTTACTGCTGGGAGTGTCCGAGGACATGTTCGGCTCGCCCGAGTCTGTAGCTGCTTCCAGCGGACACCCGTAGGGTGAGCTACAAGTTCCGTTCAATTTCAAGTAGTTCCAACTTTCACTACCAGATATCAATGATACCTAGTGGTGAACGTTGGAACTTTGATAGAGCGTTCCGACAAAATCTAACCTAACAATTTACCTTCACACAAGTTTAGTCTGTGGAAGAATCTTTTACATGCCATAAATCTATGACATGGGACCGCCGGCTTTACTTCCCCTCCGAAGGAAGGCACACTGAAGGATTTTTAACGCTCTTAAAAAATCAGACGATTTCGGTCAGGTTTGAACCCGGTATCTTGGGCACAGCAGTTCAGCATGCTACCAACTACGCCACCGAAGCCACTTATTAGCATATTATAATAGAATATGTAACCGTACAAGTGACTTGCTGGGAAGGCTTACCGTGCCATATCGTTGTGGGCCCGTGCCGTCCCGGTGTCAAAATGGCTGCTATTTTTGCTCGTAAATACATATATTCCCGTAACTTTGTAAGATTATATCCTTTTAGGATACATATTTAGTATCAAATGGTTTATAGAAACGCCAGAAAACGCTAATGAAATCGTTGATTTCTACACAAAAAACACTGATAGTCAGTCTGAAAGACTAGACTTTATATCATTTTAAATGCTACAAATGCTGCGTGAACTCAAAGTCCGTTAGCACAAAAAAAAAAAGTGCAAACAAAGGTCAAAGGAGGTAGCTGGCTGGATGAAGTCACGCTCACCGGAGCGCACGGGGAAAGGAAGAAGCTCAAGCAGTACTATGACGTCACACACCTCAGTGCATTCTCCGTACATTTCGTCCCGTCACCGTAACGTCAGACCCCAGCGAAGTCGACATAATCATTTAAAATGATAATATGATTCAGTTACACTAAACCAGTTGTGTATCAAGTATTATCGTAGCGCATCTGTGGCGTAATGGTAGCGAATTGGGCTCATAGTCTGGGGGTTCGTGGATCAAACCCCTGCAGGTTCAAATTTTTTTGCTTCGTTTTGTTTGGTTATTATTGATTTATAACTACTCACACGTTATAATATTAAGCATATATAGTGTGTATTTGAAATTGAAAATATAATATATATAACTTACTTATAACACAACATATTTCAACACTCGAATACAGCGATTAATATTTGTTGACCTTGACCCGCGGTACAGACTATTGTTTTTGTTACTTTTGTTGTCGATTCTTTTGGGGTTTTGCGGCATCAAGGTCTTGTAGTCTCGTTTACTTGAGTGTGTGTACTTTTATACGAGGAAGGATTTGGGTAGGAAGCTGTTGTTGTTTCATTTGAGATGCATGGACATCATGGTCATTTAGCCCCATGTACTTGGGCGAGTGTACAATTTTGTCTGATAACCTGTGATAATGTGATGGCTGTATTAGTGTGTGTATATACACTGAAGAAAATGGAAATTGCAACACCCAGAAGAAGTGGTGCTACATTGCTGCAATTGAACATGCAGGACGAGTGTTCGGTTGTGATTCGATGATTACACTTTCAGGTCCCTCTGACCGCAAGTTTGGACAACAACATCACGAGCTGCAATATATTGATGAATTCGACAAGGCATGGAGTCAATAAGGCCCTGGATCGCTTCCTGAGGAATTGTGGCCGATGCTTGCTGCACTGCACGGGTCACTTGTTCCAGAGTTGTGGGTGGCTGAGGACCGTTGGCCAGTTGTCGACCCATCATGTCCCATACATGCTCAATAGGACTGAGGTCCGGGGATCATGCGGGCCATTCTAAGGTTGTGATGTCATGGAGAGCTTCTCTGGAGATGCGTGCAGTGTGAACCCAGGCATTGCCCTGCTGAAACATTCCATTAGCAATGTTTGCCATCATAGGGACAACCACTGGATTGAGTACCCTATCAACGTACTGCCGAGCAGTCATAGTGCCCTCAACAAACACTAATTGTGATTTCACATTAAAGCCAAGAGCTCCCCAGACCATAATGCTTGGTGTTGGCCCTGTGTGCCCCTCTCCCCGGTACGTCGGCGCACATGATTCCAGCGATCACTGCGGGCAAGACAGAAGCGCGATTAAAGACGACCCTATGCCATTCTTCGATCCACGTCGATCGTTCTGGACATTGGGCCAGCCTTACACGTCGCTGTTGTGGGGTCAATGGAACACCTTCTGCAAGGAAACGGGATCGTAAGCCAGCTTCACGCAGGCGATTACCAACTGTTTGTTGTGTAACGTGGGGTCCCACAGCTGCTCGAATTTGCGCTGCTGTTGCATGGGGTTCCATCCGGGCCATCCAAATGATGCGGCGATCCTCTCTCACAATTGTCTGTCGCGCTGGGCCTGTGCCAGGTCTATGAGTGCGGGTACCTTCATTTGACCACTGCTGCCATACACGTTGTACCGTAGATGCCTGTCGGCCAACACATGCAGCAACAGTCCTTAGCGATAATCCAGCCTCACACAACCCAATTATCCGAGCCCTCTCAAACAGCGACAGTTGTTGATAGCGTGCTCTTCTCTGTTGTCGAGGCATGTTTGACGGGGAACACTTCACTGCACATACTGCAAGTCAACTACGTTACACAAGAGTCCGTATACTGGAGTTGATTTCTCCGCTACCAATCACGTGGGGAGACCTGTAGCAACAATCTAATGGGTCTGAAACTTTGATTGTTTACATACCTACATGGCATCGTTCCATATCTTGAAAATCAACCCAAACGACCAATGCCTTCACGGTGTTGCAATTTCAATTTTCTTCAGTGTATAATTCAGGTGAGGATTCAATCAATCAACGTTTAATATCCGCGTAGCACGTTGTATTTCAACAAGCTACTACAACCAACATTCAATTATACTCCTTGAAAAGGACAAAGAGTTATAACTATACCCATACATTTAGGAGAAAATAGGCTATATGTTCTTTACTGAACATCTTGTTTTTCTATCAGGTTCACTTATCGGATTCTCTTCCCCAAACCAAAAGGCAAATTCTTTCCGAAATAGCAAAAATCTACAATCCTCTTCAATGCATAGCCCCTGTCATAATTACTGCCAAAATCTTCACGCAAGAAATTTGGACTTGGAAATCTTGGGATGATGATGTTTAAAGATACGAGAAAATAGCATTTTGAAATTGATTTTGTAGCACTTTCATTTTCAAAAATAGCATTTTGGAGCATTTTGAAATTTAAAAATTAGCATTTTGTAGCATTTAAAAGTTCATCACCAGGTACAATAAACAGGTTCAAAATAATATGCACGGAAACTAATTCAAACATGTGCAGGATTGGAAATAGGGGCGTTTCTGATAAACGGCATAAGCATTTAATATAAGTCTCCTGTTGTGTGTGTGGTTTTTATTTTTACTAAGGGAGTGTTAGAAGTACAGTATTAAAATCCTAATATCAGTATTACAGAAATGAAGAAACTTGACATCATACATTTTTCAGAAATGTGAGATCTCTGAAAATAAAGGCATCAGCCTGGCTAATTGGCAAGATTGAGTTAAAGTGCTGTCGGTTGGTTGTATGACGTGAGACGAGGGTACCTAAGCTATGCTCGAAAGATCCAAAGGTCATGTTCTCATTATGCAATCAACAATATCAGGTGTTGTGCAGCAACTCAAATATTGAGGGCCAGCGGAGCGTTGTATTAGTTCACTGGTACCAAGGTGCCAATTGTTAGAATAAAGCGAGCTGTGGTCAGGCAACAATGCTTGTCTTACGACGTTTACTGTGTGGCAGGTGGAATGACGACAATACCAGGCTGTCCTGGACTCGATGGATGAATTGGTTCAAATTCTGAGGATGGCTATGATATCCTTTTGTGTGGTTTTCCTACTAACTCCTTGCCAAGTTCGATTCATTTCTTTTAATAACTTATCTTATGAGGTAGGATTCAAGAAGTGCCATTTGACCATTAAACCACCGGCAAATAGAAATTCAATGCCACTCATCCATGGCCCTCATTGAAAAGGAAGTAATAATGTGAATCATACATTTACTCAACTTTGTGTAAATATCACACAATGGATAATTAACTAAATAATAAAATGTATGTTTACTCCCTCATTATTTCCTGACCACACTGCAACTCTTGACTGACAATCTGTAAAACAGTATCCGAATTCAAGGAGAAATCGCCGGACGACATGTAACATAACCTATAACTCACACATGGTAGAGAATACTTTCATCATATTATACAACATTTCACAAAGCAAAGAGAACGCCTAACAAAAATTGTCTATTCATATCACGATACGTACTTGAGAGTTTTCATTTTCATTTCAAATACAACAAATGAGGGCCGGCGCGATATAAACCTATATAAGTATAACCTTATTGCTCTAATTTTTAAAAGGAATCGGCACAAAAGATTGGAATATTCCTTTTATTAGCACAACCAACTGAAACTACGAAATAATTTCTCCAAAATCATCGTTTTACTGGCGATAAACGGTGGATATTATGCGGCAATAATAACAGCACCATTTTCAACATAATTTTTACCGTAATCGATTGTTTTCACGACAATAATCGATGTTCGTACGTATCGATTATTACTCGTAAATATCGATTATATAGCCGTTATTTTCATTGCTGGGAACTCGCAAATTTCAAAGTTGCGGCGTGAAAATGTAATAAAACATAATATTCAACATTAATCGGTAAATTCGGCACTTTTCGCATTTATCGCATTTATGGGAATAATTCGCAAGAACCCTTAGTTATCGCACTTAGTCGCACATTCAGTTTCGCAAATTTTGGTTATACATAGTCATATTAGTTACCAGGTAGTTGAAAAAAGGAGAAAAAAGTAAAATTCGCATTTATCGCAATTGCGATTTTCCCGTATCTCTAATGATGTTCCATCCCCATTTTTTCAAATATAGTTATTATTTCGCTATGGCCTTTGTGACCTTTCTGTAATTTATATTCCTTGCTTCTTAATTTCCGCTTCTTCTTGTGGCAATTTAGAATCACATCTTTTTGCTGATAGTTCTCTTAAGGCACATGGAGTTGTGCATAATTATGTTGAAAGTCGCAACTCCTCACTTTCATTTGGTTTTTTGAATTTAAATTTTTACCAAATGTAAAGTGGCTCCTCTTAAGATTATCTCATTACCCCATCTTGAACTTTGCACTGCTCCTTTAGCAGATGAGTTGGCTGACAAACTTCATCAAAATTTAGGGGTTCAATTCCTTCGAACTTACTTTTAGAGCGAATCCACTATTACATTAGCTTGGATTTCTAAACCTTCCTTGCATTGACAAGTTCTTGTTGCCAACCGCGTCACAAAAATCCAGAGCCTTTCTAACGCTGAACAATGGCATCACGTGTCTGGAAAGGAGAGTCCAGCGGATGTTATCTCTCGTGGATGTGGCCCATAACAATTGGTCAATTCAAAACTGTATTGGCATGGTCCTGTTTGGCTTCTCCCAGAACCTTCTGAATGGCTTAATTTCGTAGCTCTGGTCCCAACGGACATACCTGACACTCACAAGGTTACAGCCTCCACTCATGTAGCAACCATTTCATCTTCCATATTACAATGTTATTCTTCTTTTCACAAATTAGTCCGTGTCATAGCTTAGGATCTCCATTGGAAATACTGTACATTGTACTACATCAATCCCTTCTCCCACAACCTTTTTAAACCAACTCTGGACTTTGTCTTGCCATTACAAAACTTGTGCTATCTAAAGGCAAGGAACTTTGGATGTCTAGTGGACTCTCTGCTCTCTCACCCTTATTGAATAATAGTGGACTGTTAAGCGTAGGTGGTAGGCTTGCCTGTTCTGAATTTCCTGAAGCAACATCCAGTAATTCTGCCATCTAAACATCATGTTACATTTATGATTATAAGGCAGTTCCATTACGAACCCTGCTTTGTTTGATCCGGGACAATATTGGCCTATTCATGGAATTCAATCTATGCCATTTAACTGTACAATTTTGCTGGGCTGCAAATTTCTTTGAATAGACAAAGAAAAGGGTTTTCACCCTGAACTATAATTGGATAATCCACACACTGGATAACCCATTCCAAGATAATTAAGAGTTTACTGTAACTGCATATCAGAGATTACTGTATATACGCGAATTGTACGGTACTTGCATATTATTTTACCACATTGTGGTGCAGTGGCTAGCATAGCTGGCTGCCACCCCAGAGGTCCCAGGTTTGATTCCCAGCTCTGTCCTTTTCATCCTGCCTAAGGAGTCTTGGGACCATTTTTTTAGTAGATTTTTCGTATCCCCAAATCATTGGTCAAAATCAGATGAACGGTGGTATGACTCAAATTCAACTCTATCCTGATCATTTTGACTGTCATCCGATGATCTGCATCACTGCCATTGTAATGTACAGGCCATCATGCAGCGACTCTTAACGATTGATCAGCTGATCGGTAGGGGGTAGAGATGGCGACCATGTTGCTTTGTGCTGTGTTGTTTATATCTTTTATGAATGAGTATCCGCGTGAAAAGTGATACTTGAGAACGCTTCTACTTACGTCATCTAGAATGAGGATTATTTATTTTCTGAAACAAATGTTCATTTTGTTGGTAGGTTATTGTATCGACGCAAATTTTGCGTTGTATGTTTGTCATCACACAGAAGGTTATGTTTTACTTAGGACCTCTATATCACTTATTATTTCGACTCATACAAGGTTTTTTGGATGGTAATAAAATGTCATTAGTTCAGGAAACCTCCTTCCCAGGTTGCAGGTACGGTATGTCAAAAGTTTGTTTATAGCAACTACCGGTATTATGAAAGAAATGATAATGTGGCTTGCTTCTCCTTCCCCACCATGACAATTTAAGAAAGCAATGCATACACAACATTCCTAGAAATTATTTGTACATTACGGGGAATACTAGAGTGTGTGTTAACATTTCCCTGAAAGTAAAATACCATTCTTCAGGAGAGAAGAGCTAATCGCCTTGATGGTACGTTGTTAGTTAATATGGTTTCAATTATTGTAAGAAGATCCCAAACTTCAGCCTTTGCTAGGACTGGAAACATTTCTAATATGATAATGCTGAGGTTAAGTTACTTACCGTATGTAAATCAGAGAAGCGATATCCAGTATTCAGTATCTACTGAAGTCAGTCCAAGTTAAATTATTTGTGAGATTGGTCTCTCGACCAAGCTCAAGTGAATATGGTATGTTTTCGTGGCAGCATTTGTGTAGGCTACTGTATTTACATTAATGGGATTGTTAGCACCTGGTGTATGTACTGTAGGTTATTGATACCTGATTTCAAAATTACAACCCATTGTAAATGCTTGATGCAAGAAACAAGTTAGATAGAGTCATATAAAATAAGTGCTGTTAGGATAGGCCCTGTTTAAGTCACCTTGAGGGTGGCCTGTGCATTGATTACAGTTAGAGATAGGTTACATTGTGCTTTGTCATCCACGAGCAGTTTAGGACGTGATCTGTTGAATAGCCAAGAGTGATGTGGGGTTTTCTCACGCATCTATCATAAACCTTTTCAAAGCGGTAAACAACGAGAAAATGGCCAAGAATAGATCTTATTCTCGACGTCAAAATACTGCAATTTAGCCCCGTTTGTGTGTTTCAACGTCCTAGTAAATGTACCGGCAATGTACCATTTTGTTCACTCTCAAAATACCAGCTACATCGGCCGGATTCGAACAAGCGGAGCAATAATTAGGCGTATATAGTGGTAACGGATGGAAGTGCCAATCAGCCCTAAATAGCATTGCTATTTTTCTACGTCTTGAAGCGGGAGCGTAATTTATATTAGGTTTGAAGAGACTGCGTGTGAAGGGAGCTATCTGACTTGCTGCTGCGACTATAACGATCCTAGGCGTGACGTCACAGTAGGAGCCTTACGGCCTGTACATTACGATGGCAGTGTCTGTATGCACCAGATCCCAGACTCTATCGACATTTGCACTGGTTCTTGCAACTGAATGTCTTCTTCTAAGAGATTTATCTTCAATCGACTCCCTTCCTTCTCTAAAGGCCTTAGACCACCAAAACACTTGGGCCCTTGGCAACACACTGTCTCCATAAGCCTGCCAAAGTTTGTCCAGGCTTCCAATGCACAGTGTCCAAGTTTGAAGCAAACCTGATCGCACACCGTTGCTCGAAATTTGTGTCACTCATTGTCGGAACACACAAGCAAAACATGCGTCAATAAAATAATTGCTATGGCTACCAACGTGACTCTAGCTAGGTCCAGCTCACACTGATGGTGTATCACACATGCACCTGTCTCGCCTCCAAAGTCCCAAGTCACCAGTGTTGCCCCATCACAAACTATGCTACCAGTCTCATTACTTAATTTACACACTATGTATATAGAAATGACTTTATCTGCTAGCTAAGTGTGAATACTTGAACAGATATCGTTTCTCGCACACTTATCAATTTGTTTTATCTTCCTTTTAACGCATATACGTATATTTAGAATTCAAAATACCGTGACGACCCAACTGAGAATGTTCTGTAAATCCTGTCTGAAGACCACTTCTAAAGTAAGCAACACAAAACGTTCAGCATTTACACTACTGTAAAAGTATAGCAGTTATGAAGAATAGTTGGCATTTCCACTAACCAGTTGTTTATATTCATGTCCACCAGGAGGTGGCTTGGGACTAGCAGCTGCCTTGCGGTGCCCCAGCTCACTTTTTGCTGGCCAAGTAGGAAACATGGCAGGATCAATTGGCAATGGAATTTCTTTGAAATATGAATGACGAAGGGCATCTTCAGCTGTAACTCGTTCACTTGGGCAGTATGTCAAAAACCTGTAGTAAAAGATGGTATTAAACAATGAATACATCGCAGGATGTTCACACACTATAAAATGACAATAATATATCAAAACATAGTTTCATTATGAACATCGATCATTGGCCACTCACAGATTTTTCAGCTTAGCAGCAAAAATATACGACTATTAATTCAAATGTAATAAAGAATTATAACTTTTATCTCGAACTAAGTTTTGTACCCAGCATTGACACAAAACGTTCAACACAGTATTTTGTAGCTGGGATCTACGTATTTTTAGAGTCAGCCCACACAGCCGCGTAGATCGTAATATTGAGACGATCGTGTTTTGTTTCAAACAGCTGGCAGCTTGAGAATTGACAGTGGAAGTAAACGTGATGCGCCGAGAACCACTCAGATATATGGTCAAGGCCATATGACGTCATCTTGAGAAATGACAGTCAACTAACAGAGGGTAGAAGGGAGAGGTGATTGCAACCTGGACACACTTTGATATTTCAAGTCGTGTGCGAAGTACGGAACTACAAGCAGAATTGTGTCGGGTTATTCTCGAAATGTGAACAGTCGTATGTCATACTGTGCGGACATAGAATTTTTCTTTGCAGCCGCATCTCCAGTGCTGACTTGTAAAATTTCAGTGGAATGATTTATTTCACGATAGCGTGAGCAGAACATTGCATAATATTTCAAGCGTCAGTCAAGGCTTGTTTAATGTGCCTACTTCAATTTACGTAGTTTTTCTACGTGGTACAATGAACGTATACATAGACAGTGTATGTATTCTGTGCTGAACAGTAGTCTTGCGCATAATAGTTCGCGGCTGGGAGCGATCAGTTTAGTTCGCAGCTCCTTAGTGAACTAGTTCGCTCTTTTAGTTCGTTAGCTCCCATCTCAAATTCCCTGTAAGATAGATAGTTCGCTCGCCTTGCTACTGCCACTGCACGCGCTCTCTGTTTGTTATAGCAGTCTGTCACCACTGATGACTCGTCACCAGTGATTGCTCATTCACATTGCTCTCGTTTTAAGCAATGCTGTAGGCTACTGTAACAGTTACTATGCTCGCTGCACGTGCAGTTCGTGTATTAGATATTGACATGTTGCGTGTGTAGTAATGTGTTTTACATTTTGGTATTCGAAGATAAAAAAATACAAAAATATGAGTATTGATACATTAGAGAAATTCCTTATTCCTTCCTTATTTCCTTTTATTCCTTCTTCCATCTCACTCTATTGTTGGCCATCCTTTTAATTAGGGTCTATGCCTTTCCTTCTGAAAAAAACTTCTCTTTCTATTGTTTTTGAAGCCAAAAGTCGTCATTTGTTTATCATTAGTGAAATACCGGTACCGTACCTAAAAGAATAACAGTATGGAAGAAAATAAAGAGAATAATAAGTGTATGCTTCTATAAGCATACACTTATTATTCTCTTTATTTTCTTTCTTGCATGGGGCCGATAACCTAGATGTTAGGCCCCTTAAAACAACAATTATCATCATCATTTTTCGCGTATATCGGCGCGTCACCATCCGATTCCATTTCCTACTTGTCATTAGGTGATGATAAGACGTACCCCCCCTCAATTTTCGTTTCATTTCTTACTTGCTTCGTGATATTCATTATTTGGCTGCTCTGAAACCGTTCGGTACATTATCTTTATGGCATGAATGGGAGGAATAGGTTTTTTTTTTGTTCAGAGTTTTTGTCCATAGAAGTTCGCTTTTTTTTTGTGAATCATCGTCATAATGTTCATTTCTTAAAAACAGGTAAAAGTAGTTGTATCACCATGTATCGAGAAAAATAAATATCAACCAGTTCATTAAAATGGTAATGTTAATCCAGTTCGCCGATTTTCTAAATAATTGGGCATATTTTCAAATAATCCAAAATGACTAAGTTAAATAAAACTGTGGAATTATCCCCACATCTAAATCAGTTAACTATAAGTAACTTCAATTTATGAACCGCCACTGTATTACGTTACAAATATAAAGTAGTTATTACTAGGGCTCGGATTTTTAGGTGCTAAAAATCAGGAAAATATTTATTTTTTATGTATTAAAAACACCTGAAATATGTGACAAGTACAAATATTTAATTATAATTTAGTTTATTAATGTGAATATGAACAATATGCAGTACTCACGAATGCAATTTACTCAGTATGTCTCACTGACTGCTGAAGCATTACAATACACAACAAGATACATCTCCAGGTTGTCCATCACAAATGACCAACGATTATCGCGAAACACTTCTTCTGAAGGCGCGAAACTGCGGCAATATGTTTCTTGCCCTTGAGGTGTTGTATAACTTGAGATCGCTGTTCAGCCTTGATTGCTTTCCCACATGGTTGGCAGAACAGTACGCTCCCATCAGAAATAATATTATCTTTAAATTCTGCAACAGACGATATCTTATAGTTGTTTTATCATTTTAAATGATCTTGTCGACTTCGTCATTACATTGAGGTCTGGCGTTACGTTACGGTGACAGGACGAAATGTACCTAGAATGCACTGAGGTGTGTGACGTCATAGTACGATGTAGCAGCCGAGTACGAAGAAGGCAGTGCGAAAACAGAGTTTCAAGAAGGCAGTGCGAGAACAATCAAGTAGGCAGAAAAGAAACAAAATAGAATCTTGAAACTCTGTTCTCGCACTGCCTTCTTGGTACTCGGCTGCTAGCATTTAAAATGGTATCAAGTCCAGTCTTTCAGACTGACTATCCGTGTCTTTTTTACTTTAGGCATCGTAGAACTGCCTTACACTTTACAGTGCCAGAAATGAACTGCATGTGAGTGACACTGGTTCCAGGTAGCTGGGGGGAGGGGGAGTCTAGCACTTGGTGAAATATCGCTATGGAAAAGGAAATCACCAGCTTCCACAGTGAGTGGCACGGGGCGACAAGTTAAGAATAACACAGTTGCAAGCTGACATACGCTCTGCATGACGATTAGATAGCTTACAGGTTCTTACCCGTTGAAGTGACACAGAACAAAAATGCAATAAATTGAAAGATATACTGATATAAAAAAATGTAAATATTATGTCATTTTATGTGCTAATAAGTGAAAAGCAGGAATTTATGGATTAATAGAAAAAATGCTTAAAATATGTATTTAAATAAAAAAATATTTATTTACCTAATAATCCGAGCCCTATTTATTACCTATTAGCGTGTTAGCACTAGTAGTGTGTTATACTGTTATTATAAACCAACATTGAACAATCGCCGCGCCAAAACTTGACAATCTTGCCACTAACAATAGATACACTCAATCAACTGAACTGACTGAACGAAACAAAGCGCATGTGATTGTGCAATGAGTGGTGACGTGACGAGCTACGGCGGACTCGCGCTCTTACAAGTCGGTCAGCGGAAAAAGATCGAACGAACTAACAAGCGAGGGATCTGGGAACTAGTTCGGTAGTTCGTCTGTGGGACCCGCTCTTCCGAACTAGTTCGTTCACGAACTACACAAGACTACTGAACAGATACCTGGAAGTGAACATTGAAATATTACTAGTGCTTCGTGGGAACACTGAATGTTACTTGAGTATTCTTTCTACATCAAGATGTGTTACAAATCACAGTCGGGAGGAACATCTTTACTGTTTATTAAATCTATAACCATGCAGGCTTAAATATGAATACAGGAACATAATACGCAGAGTAGAGTGATGACTACGTGAAGTAAAGGTGATACCCATTTACACCAGCGATGTTTCCAGAACGATTCTTGATAACGTTCAACATGAAATCTAATTGATTTGAAATCATGGAGGAGACGTGGATAAACCACTGCAACACTTCAGAAGAATGCTACTTCTACTTTAATGAGATCGTCTTACAAGAGAGATGGTGTTTACAATCATATTGTACGAGCTACCAGATGTACCGGATTTGGTGTACAATCCCCAGGCTGAAAGGAACAGTTCGGAGAAACTTTCCAGGTTCGAGGCCAGGATGGAGGAACGTGTATACTGTGTCCCAGTATATTATGGAGATGAGACTTGGGCATTTGTTCCAAGTAATGCCAGCATCGAGAATCTTCTACCAACCATTTTTCAGTAGAAGTAGAGCATTAATATTTTGTAGTTTCTAGTTGCCATTTTTATTAGCATAATTGATGATGATATTTAAGTCGATGTCGAAAAACAATAAAATCTCCAACTAGAATTAGGTAAGATGATTCTAATCTAAAATTCTATGAAAATTCGATTACTTTTCGGTTCGTTTGACAAACATATACTTTTGAAATTTATTCTTGGATTTATATAACCTTTTTTGACTCTGCATTTATCTCGATATTAATATATCGTTTTGAACTCTTTGATCGTTGTGAAGACCAACATTAGGGGAGGATATGCGTTTACGTACAGTTGATTCAAGCATTTAGCATTACGCTATGGAACTTGACGAGCATTTTGAGCTTTTTGAATATTATTTTCTAATCTTTCATATATTCTTCGGAATATATATTTTTGGTAATTTTGTATCGTTGAGATTTCGACATTTGACTCCAAGCAAGTTTTTTCTCAGCATATTTAGATTTGTTTGACATTGAGATGAACTTTAATTTCATGGTTTTGAGATATTTTTGGGGAATGTGGTGTTGACCATTCCATTTTCGTAAGATCCTATTTCTCGATTCAGAAGATGCATTCTTTGAAAGGCCCTAATGTTTCACAGGTGTTAAACTCTGTTATCTGGGAATGATTCATGGTGTAGGGGATTTCATAGTTTGTTCAGTTTCTCTGGAGAGGTGAATGTTCCCCATTCTTGATAAACTTTAATTTTTCTGATCAACTTGCTTTAGATTAGAATCGTCTTACCTAATTCTAGTTGGAGATTTTATTGTTTTTCGACATCGGAATTTTTGCAAATTGGTAATTAATTCTGATTGACATTATTCTCAAACTATCATAATTTCCAAAATCAAGTTTGTAAATTTATAATTATTAAATTGTGAAACGGTTTATTTCTTGAATGGTGATGTAATCAACATCTATCATGATAACTATGCAAGGTGTTAAAACATAATTGAAGTATAATTGAAGGTGCAATTACGAATTGTTTAGAATATGCATCCACGAAATATAAGTTGAAAGTTTCAGTAAGATTTATGATCACTATGAGAGTGATAGTCATTAAGCAGGTTTAAGGTGTATTTGAATGAAGTACAGTGAGTTGTACAACTTTATGAGCTGAGTATAGCTGAAGTATAGAAAAATGTTCATGGTGTATTAAAATACTTGTGTGAAGTATTTGGATGTAAGTGTAGTACAATAATTAGTAATGTCTAGTAAGACATCGTCGTCGTATAATGAGTAAATTTTCGTGTAATACATTTGCTGTGGTGACAGATTATTTCCAAATCGGAACTGATGAAGTTTAAGGAGATCATAGTTTGTTAACAGGAATTTCGCGAGATCAAATCCATTCAAGTTTTTACTGAATCATTTTTATTACTAAACATCACGATTTGGACAGGAATGGAAAGGAGGTTGAAAATATGGAAGAAGTAAAGGTTATCTGGAGAGAATACTTCAAGGAACTCCCAAATCCAACTAAAACCAGCATAGTGGACATTGTGGAGGAAGAAACAGACAGTGACCAAGAAATTTCAGAGAAGGAATTGACATGGTAAGAAGTGGAGGAAGCATTAAAGAAGATGAAAGGGGGAAAGGCACCGGGAATAGACGAAGTGAGTGTGGAGATGGTGAGAGCAGCAGAGGTGATAGGAACACCGTGGCTCTTTCGAGTAATGAAAGTGATATGGATGAAGAAGAAAATACCAGAGGACTGGAAAAGAGGGATAATAATACCCATATTTAAAAAGGGAAGTAGGAAGGAATGCAAGAACTACAGGGGAATTACACTCATGTGCCACTGCGCCAAAATATTTGAGAAGGTACTGGAGAGAAGAATTCGGACAGAAGTTGAAGATGGGCTGGGGGAAGAACAGTATGGATTCAGGCCAGGAAGGTCAACAGTTGACCTCATCTTTGCTGTAAGACAGCTACAAGAACACCATTATGAATATGGGAAAGATCTGGTGATGACCTTGGATATTGAGAAAGCATATGATAGTATTAATAGAAACAAGGTGTGGGAAGCAATGAGAGCAAAAGCAGTGAACAAGGAGACAGTGGCAAGAGTGAAAGCAATGTACGAGGGAAGCAAAAGCTGTGTAAAGGTGGGAAGGGAGAGAATGGAATGGTTTCAACTGAAGAGTGGTCTGAAACAAGGAAGTGCCCTCTCACCCCTGTTATTTATAGTGGTGATGGATGAAATCACATGAAAAGTAGTAAATAGCATTGGGGAAAGGAAAATGAAGGCAATGTTGTTTGCTGATGACCTTCTGGTATGGGGAGAGGATGAGGAAGAAGTACAAGAGCAATTGGATGAGTGGGAAAGGTTAGTGTTATCATATGGGATGAAGTTCTCAGCACAAAAGAGTGAAGTGGTCATCACAACGAGGAGGAAAAATAGACTGGATATGGGCATAACACTTGGAGGACAGCAGTTGCAGAAAGTAGAATGCTTCAAGTACTTGGGAAGCATAATTGAAGAAAAGGGAGGCAATAGGATGGAATTAAATGAAAGGGGAAGGTGCGCAGATGGATTTTTCAAGAGTGTTAGGGGGATGATATGGAATCAAGATGTACCATAAAAATGTAAAGGAATCATCTACAAGACCTCTTTGTGCCAATTTTGACGTATGGTTCAGAAACATGGGTGATGAAGGAAAGGGACAAGAGTAAAATACGAGCAGCGGAGATGAAGTTCCAGAGGAGTAGAGTAGGAGTAACAAGAATGGACAGAGTAAGGAATGAGTGAGTCAGAGAGATGGTAAGAGAGGAAACATTGCAAAATAGAATAGAGCGGTCTAGGCTACAATGATATGGACATGTGAGGAGGATGAGAGAGGAGAGGATACCGAAGAAGATATCTGGAATGGAAATGAAGGGAAGGAGGCCAAGGGGAAGACCAAGGGACAGATGTACAAAAGGAGTTAAGAAGAGTGTGGAGGAAAGAGGAGTGTGCTGGGACACAGTGAAAGACGAGAGATGGTGGATGGACAGGAAACGATGGACAGGCTTATGTTCCAAGCAGACCCGACCAGTGGTAGGAAACTGCTCAAGATGAAGATGATGATCACGATTTGGAGTACTGCATTTAATTGAGCTTAGTCACTTGATTAAATTATGTTGTTGTTGTTTCCTATGGCTAGCCCGGATTCCAATCCATCAGCTTTCTTGCGTTCCAATAGAGTTGTGTGAGGTTTCCTGAAGTTCTAGCAGTCACATCAAGTTTGTTGCAATGTAGCAGGTGCCCCTTATCCATTTTACTTCCAGGTTCGTGACAAAGTGTGCATTCTTCAGATCTCAGGATGTTGATTCGTTTCAGATGAGCTGCAAGACAGTCGTGGCCAGTGTTAAGTCTGAAGAAGGCTACAGCTTCTCTTCTTGGTGTTAATTTATACTGATCCCATTTGGCATCAATGTCTTTCCATAATTTGGTTTCTGCTGTTTTCTTTGCCATTTCTTCATACCTGTTTTTGATAGTATTTTTTAAGATCCTTTTTGCTGACATAAAATCAGTCTGACTGACAGGTAAACTAGGTGTCTCGTTTGACACTTTAGTGTCCTTTTCTTATATTTTCGTCATTATGTCTATTTGAAGGTGGGTTGATACCTTCAGTATTGCACATATTTCTTTAATAAAGTCTATTTTATAGTACCTAATTCTCTCCGAGAGTAATAATTCATAACAATCGTGAAAGGTTGTGTCGAGAAGACTAATGTGGGTGATTTTCTTAACTTTTCTCACTCCTCTGAGATACACTGACCGGCAAAAAAGTGGAACAGTTAAAAAAGTAATACAAATAGTATAAATTTAGCCATGAAAAAGATGTAATCACATTTTAAAAGCTTTTCACGCATTAGAACAAACATCTGAAACATCCGTGAATAGAAATTGATAATATGACATTTCTTAGGGTGGTTCATTACCACCAATTACCCCCAATCTTCGATGAGTCTATCTTAATGATTTTATGGCGGGAAGCGCACTGTAGGCGCTTAAGGTTTATGAGTGTTGCCGCTCGCTTATTGTTGTTCTAGGTATAACAACTGGCATTTGTTGAACACGTGTGAACCATTGTCATACACTTTAGTAAGTCAACCATGTGCAGTTCACACTAAAACATGCCTCTTAGCCGTGAAGGAGCTGCACAGGCAGTTGCATTGGTGGAGGATGGCTGCAGGTTCCGTTATGTTGCAGAGGTCATAGGATCATCTCCCGGTAGCATTCACCGTGCAGTGCAACGTTACAGAGAACTCCAAACATACAACAGGAGACGAGGGTCAGGCCGTAGAAGATGCACAAGTGCCAGGGATGACAGATTTCTCACCCTGCAAGTTCTGCGTCATCGCCATACCACAACAGTCCAGGCATGAAATCAACTGGAAAATGTCAGAAATGTGAGAGTGAGTGAGCGAACAGTAAGAAAAAGGTTTGAAGAAGCTCATCTTTCGTCCAGGAGACTTCCACGTAGACCCGCACTCGAATGACATCACAGAGAGGCGCGTCTTCGCTTCACACGGCAGCATCTGGGATGGACCCACGAGCAGTGGGCTTCTGTTCTCTTCACTGACGAGAGTTGCTTTAATCTTAGATCTCCAGATGGAAGAGAAAGAGTGTGGAGAAGGCACGGGGAGAGGTATAGCCCTGTTGCTTTCTCCTCGAGGACTCCATTTGGAGGTGGCTCGGTTATGGTGTGGGGTGGCATCAACGTTATGGCCTGCATTGAGTTGGTGTGCATCGATCACGGGACCCTCAATTCCCAAAGGTACATCGAAAAGATCCTGATGAACCATGTGATGCCCTTTGCGCCTTTCATTGGTCAGAATTTCATGCTGATGCAGGATAATGCCCGCCCTCATACTGCTCGCTGTGTTGTACAATATCTGCAGGAAGTGGGGATTCAAACGCTGGACTGGCCAGCTCGTAGTCATGACTTGAACCCCATCGAACATGTATGGGATATGCTTGGAAGGAACGTAAGACAGCGTGACCACACCACCTTGGCACAACTGAGAACATCGCTGCTGGAGGAATGGGATCGCATCCCGGCAGATGCCATTTGACGAGTTGTGAACAGTATGCCCGAGCGTTTACAAGCTGTCATAGACGCTAAGGGTGGAAACACTAGTTTTTAGTGACCATTGTTCTCGTGCAGTGCAGTGCAAACATTAACACTGTTTTGTTTGGCAATACGTTTGATAAAAGCAGCCCAAAAGAACATTACTAAAAAATAGAAAATTGTAAGATTTGCAAAATGTAACAAAATTTATGAGTTAAAGCATGTTGTAAAACATGTTTTGGTATTTTTTGTAGCCAACGATCTAAAATTTACATGAATAATGCAAATATTGGAAAACCGATACATTTTAGTGGAATAACTTAAGAAATTACATAAAAAATTAAAGTGTTCCACTTTTTTTTGCCGGTCAGTGTAGTTTCTTATCTCATTTGAGTCTTGTGCACCTTTCTTTTTTTTTTCTTAGCTAGTTTCTTTTGCGAATACACTTTGTACTTTCTTCACGCAATCTTGTTTAGTTAATGCACCCTTTATAATTCCTTCACCTGTTGGTAGGATCTGGGGAGCTTTTAGCCGGGCATTTTCAGATTCTACGATCCAGTGATCTTCGAGGGATTCAACAGGTATTGGTAAGTGATAAACGGGTACAGAAACCAGCATTGCCGGCGATGAAAATATTAACTAACGAATAATCAATACTTTTGAATTATCAAACAATTCTTATAGTCCTTGGAACAATCGATTAGTTGTGTTTGTAATGTAGCTTTGGAGCTTTAAAATAACCCGACGCATTTTGGGACAAAAGCTTGTCCCCTGTCAAGGTTAGAAAGAATAGATAAAAAGCCATGTCGAAACATAAATTGCTACGCCATGATTTCCCAAGACCAAGAAGAAGATGGTAATGAAACTAAAGAAGGCAGCCATGATCTGTTCAAGGGATAACCATCACCGAGCATATTTTTGGTCATCATTCACCTCATCTAGGATAAACACCATTTTCAGCCAAACATTCAAAATGATCAGACAAAAAAAGTTACTTTATTTATAGAGGTAACCTTACATCGTTGATGGATTCATTACACTTTTGTAAAATGAGCAAGTTTTTCGCTACTTTAGTTACTTTTGTTACCGGATACCCTGATTAACAACAACATCAACCACCTCCACCATCTCTCTCACTCACCCACTCCATTGTTAACAAAATAAAGGATACCATACCTGTTCATTAAATCCATTCCTAAATCTGTAATCATTGGTCCAAAGCGTGAACGCAACTGGTTAACAGGAAATTCAGCAAATGTCATCTTTTGGACAGCAGGCAGTTTATTGTAACCTGGCCAAATTTTTTCATTTGGTGTTCCCAAATCCTATAAACCAAAGAGAGAAACAAATCATACAGAAATCATCAGCACAGTGAGATAATAATAGCTTCATACAACTAATACAATAACTGATAAGGGAAGTGAGCAACCACTTTATGAGACACTCATAGATCGTAGTAAATAACAGGACACACTACTTATTATATTTATCATCATTATGTATTACATTCAACTAGTAACATAATTTAAATTGTAATTTTATTATTATATGTTTAAACAATCTGCATTGATTAACTGTTGCTGTAGCAGTCATGAAAGTAAAGCTTTACATGCTCTGACATAATCACTTTTTGAGGTTAAAGGCCCAGTAAACTCATGAAATTGATTATTTGTTTTTAACAAATTCAATTCAGTTAGATTTCGAGCAGAAGAGTGGAATGCTGAAATTGGAACTTAATAATCTCCATTGGCTTGTGAGATATGAAGAACCTAAGTTTTAGCGTGACACCGCATCTGACTCACGACAGATCGCACACCACCTCTATCTGTGCGTGTTTCTCAGTGTCAGCACATTGTTTGGAATGAACAGTCATGTTCAGAACAGTAAAGTCTCATCAATTTCAACCAGAGAGTACAACATCCTGACTAGAAAACAAACCACAGACATCTGTTATTTCAGAGACAACTAAATGTGATCATTCCTGGAATCATAGTGAAACCAAAATGAAATGAGCAGTAGTATGACGTTTATTGTTTGGCATGAAGACATCCCCAATGTTGTATTAAATTACAATGTGTTAGATACCACACGTTATCTCTACGTGGATAAAACAAATATTCCTGAAGTGGGGGAAAGACTGGCTATGAAAACTAATGCTACCTGGCGGTCCGTAGCCTATTGCCAGTTTGTGTACTGGATTAATTCACGGATTAACAAATTCACAAAGAAATTTGATAAAATGGTCCGGCTAGCTCAAAACAGTTGCCAGCGTTTCGCCCCAGTGTACCAATGGGCTCTTCAGTTGGTTATGGTACACCTCACCAAGTCGCGTGGCTAGTACATACTGTGAAGGCCGCTGCAAGGCACAAATTTCTTTGTGAATTTGTTAATGTACATAGCTCAATCGGACAATTTACATCCTGTTTCCTTCGGGAACAGATATTTCCAGTTAATTCACGGACTCCTTTGGGAAGAAGGAAGAAAAAAAAAGATGCCATATTGTGTAGAGAAAGCAGAACAATATCCCAAAGAAGAAGGTATGTATGTAGGATTCCACGCTGCCGAGGGGCAGGAACCAATAATGAACTTGAAAATGTATTTAGAAAAGTTTTATGGTAGTCTTTTTTCTTTTCGAGATGTGATAAAACAAACTTCCTGTAGCTCTTGATTGCATATAAAATAAAGTAAATTCACCCAAAATATATATTTTATGCACAATTTGAACGAGCGACAGTGTTGCACAACGTTTAAAGCTGATTTAAACAGGAGAAATGGCAGAACGCTCCATCCAGGGGTCAGGGTCAGAGGCAATGTTTTGTGGTAGCTACTGCTCATAGTAGGGATCTTTGGTTGTCGGCTATGATATGTGAGAACAATAAGGAGCTTCTTCTTGAGAAATTTTTGTTTGTTCTAAACCAGTGGTCCGCGGGAGAAAAGGATCCACCAGCACGTATAAAAAAGTGGCCAATAAATGGGGATTTCGAAAACGGTGTGCGTTGAACGAGAATCGTCCGAATGTACAGTCTTCGAGGCGATGACTATTAGGTTTTGAATTGAAATATCTTTAAAATAAGTGTTACTGAGGAACGGTTACGACTGATAAGGTGTACTGCGGGGGAGGGGGATTATGTGGTCCGTACACGATTCCATTTCACTCTGAGTTGTCCACAGACTTCTACGGGTTCAGAACCACTGTTCTAAACTATATTTGTGACACACATTCATGGTAGGGAAACACTCACTGTCACAAATGAGAGCACGAAGAAATAATCGAAAATCCTGAAACAAAGTGTCACTCTAAAACATCAATAAAGTGGATTAACAGCAAAGTCTACCACAAGAAATAATACGGCTGGAGTACAGATATACTTCTCGAAGTAATTGGAATTGTAAATGGACAGAAGCACATAATTCCCTTAGAACAAGATTAACAGGGAAGGAAGTGGAGGATGCAGTGAGGAAGATGAAAGGAGGGGAGACACCAGGTCTGGACGAGATAAGTGTATGCTGACAACGGCAAGAGAGGTGGGGATACAATGGCTATATCGAGTAATGAAATCTGTATGGGGAGAGAAGAGGACCCCTGAGGACTGGAAGAAGGGAATAATTGTCCCAATCTTCAAGAAAGGTAACAGAAAGGAGTGCAAAAATTATCGGGGAATTACATTGATGAGCCATTGTGCAATGATCTTTGAGGAAGTTTTAGAAAAGAGAATTCCGGCAAAAATAGAAGGAAGGATGAGAGAAGAACAACATGGCTTCAGAGCAAGAAGGTCCACAGTAGATTTAATTTTTGCTGTAAGACAGTTACACGAACAACATTATGAATATGGAATAGATCTACTGATGGCCTTCCTGGATATTGAAAAAGCATATGATAGTGTACGTAGAAGTAAGGTATGGAAGGCTTTGGAGAACAGAGGAGTAGGAAACCAGACTATATGGAGGATAAGGAAAATGCACAATGGAAGTAGTGACGGTTTCTGGGTATTCGCCCTGGAGCCAGTGTACACCCATTCTTGCAAAATTGCCGTTCACATTTCAATTTTATGAATAAAAAAATTAATATAAGATTTTATGGTATTATAAAGCGTCAACAAATGTCCAGGATACCGCTTTTTTACATTTAAATGTACCGCGTTCGTTGCGCCTCACTGTACGTTGCTTGTGTGCTGGCTCAGGTATCATCAAAGATCACTGTTCGCCACCTGCAGCTTTGTAACCAGCGTTTAGGCTTGACGGCAGAAGGGAGGCAAGAGGGGATGTGTGTTTACTATAACAGAATCGGAGCCAAATCCTTGCCTGGCGAAAAGAACAGCGCATGCTCAGTTTCATTTTCCATCTCCTTCTGTCGCATCTGATTGACAGATGAAGAAGCGATGGCCGCTAGTGTGCAGGAGCTACCGCACTATCTGTTGGTGAATTGTTGTACCAAGTAGAGTTTCATGCGCGGTTTGAGAGGTTGTGTCTTTACACGCAGCTTGTATAATAGCGCCACTGCCATTTGATATTCAATGTGCATTTAAAAACCACATCCCTACAGCCAACTGTATGATATTATATAGTTGTAACAGTGAATTCAGTTCATAACATTTCTTTATAATTTACAGATTTTTAAGGTCCAGTATGATTGTATTTGGAGGATTAACGCAGCTTATAATATATATATATATATATATATATTGTTGATCTTGGCCGTGGCAAGTATTTGTCACAAGTGTGTTTCTAAAGTGTGGAATATTTGAGTGCGTGTGCATTATTAAGTATTTAATAGCTTATCCTCCCCATTTGGCTTCACCCACGGACTTAGCGAGGATCATTCCTCTAACAATTTTAATGGGTTAAAGGGGTCTCCGCCCAATCAATACAAATTTATTATTGGCAATTATTAATTTATTGCCATTAAGGACATGTTTCGGGCCTCATGGGCCCTTCTTCAGCCGCAAAAATGTTGATAACATATTCACATCCATCATAATACTCACAACAAAACATGTACACTTTAAGAAAAACATTAAATTGAACTCTAAATTAATTCTAAAATATCATCTTATCATGCTCCAAAAATTAAAAGTAACACTCTAAAATTGATTCCAAAATACCATCTTAACCACATTATAAAAGGAGAAACAAGTACAGCTAAAAAAGACACATCTGGTCATGGTGACCTTATCAATATTATGATCTAGCAGGTGCCCTATTCAAACTGCTATCGAAAAAATTATTGGTTAAAATGTTTAAAAATATATATATTGGAGGTAATTAGAATGCGACCAAAGACGAAGCAAAAAGTGTCGAACAGGAATGGGCATGTTTTAGAAATTGTTTTGCGAAGTGTGCAGTAAACACTTGTGGAAGACTATTAGGGAAGAAAAAGGAAAGGGAGACCCCTTGGTGGAACAACAGGGTAAAGGAAGCTGTTAAAGAAAAACAAATGGCATGGAGGAAGTGGATAGGCAGTAAAAATGCAGAGAAATGGCAAAAATATAGAGAAGCAAAGAAGGCATGCCAAAAAATTGTACAAGAAGAAAAAAGGAAAAGTTGGGAAGGTTTCACGGAAACTTTGAAGGAGGATATCCAAGGAAGTAAAAAGGTTCTATATGGATTGGTGAAAAACAGTGTAAAAGGTAGGGAAAACACAAAATTTGTAAAAACTGAAGCAGGACAGATATTGTATCAAAGAGATGATATATTAAAAAGATGGGAAGAATACTTTTCAAAGCTACTAAATGTTAAATACATCGAACTGGAAGATGAAAAAGAACAAGAAGAAACAATGGAAGAAGAACAAGAACAAGAAAAGGAGATCACTAGGCTAGAAATAGAGGAAGCCATACAGAAAATGAAGAGCGGTAAAGCAGCAGGAGAGGATGAGGTGTCTGCGGAAATGATAAAAGCAGCGGGACCAATAGGTGTACAGTGGTTGTATAGATTATTTAGAATAATTTGGAAGAAGAAAGAGATTCCAGAAGAATGGGGAAAGGGATTAATTATCCCGATTTTTAAGAAAGGTGACAAAAAAGAATGCAATAACTACAGAGGGATCACTCTTATCGCTCATGTAGCTAAGATCTTTGAGAGAGTTCTGGAAGGCAGACTGAGGAGGAAGATAGAAGGAGAGATGGAAGAAGAACAGTATGGTTTTAGGAAAGACAGATCAACATTTGACCTAATCTTTGCATTAAGGCAAATGATGGAGAAAAGATGGGAATTTGGAAAAGACATGGTGATGACATTTATTGATATTGAGAAAGCGTACGACAGTGTGCCTCGACAGGTGGTTTGGAATGTATTAAGGAAAAGGAGAGTTAACGGAGCTGATGTCCAAATGTTAAAAGCTTTGTACAAATATTGTGTGAGTAGCGTGAAGACCAGTATAGGAGAAACAGAATGGTTTAAAGTGGAAACAGGTCTCCAACAGGGAAGTGTATTGTCCCCCTTACTATTCATCATAGTCATGGATGAAATTCACAAGAATGTTAAACAGAGATTGGGACAAGAGGCAACAAAGGCCATGCTGTTTGCAGATGATATAGTGATATGGGGCGAGGATGAAAAGGAAGTACAAAAACAACTAGATGTATGGAATCAAGAAATAGAGAAATATGGGATGAAAGTAAGCACAGAGAAGAGCAAGACAATCGTAATGTCAAGAGGAAGGAAGGAAGGAAGAGGAAAGATAGAATTGAATGGGAAAATTCTAGAAGAGGTTAAAAGTTTCAAGTACTTGGGAAGTGTGATCACAGAAGATGGAAGGATAACTGAGGAAATTGGAAAGAGAATACAACAAGCGAACAGTTTTTACCAGAGCATAAGGGGTATTCTGTGGAACCGAGATGTCCCAAAGAAATGTAAAAATGTATTATATTCAACCTACTACAGACCCATACTAACATATGCACCTGGAGCGTGGACTACTACAAAAAGAGAGGAGAGTAGAATACAAGCCGCGGAGATGAAATTCCTAAGAGGTATAGAGGGCAAGACCAGAAGAGATAGAGTTAGAAATGAAGAGATTAGAAAAAGGACAGGAATCTTGAAGCTGCAGGACAGGATAGAAACAACAAAGTTAAAGTGGTATGGACATATGATGAGAATGGGAGAGGAGAGAGTACCAAAGAAAACTTTCTGTGAAAAGATGACAGGGAAGAGACCACGAGGAAGGCCCCGAAAGAGATGGGCAGATACAGTGTGGAAGTGTGTAGAGAAGAGAGGAGGAAAACCTGAAGAAGTACTAAAAACAGGAGAGGAGTGGTGGAGAGACAGGAAACGTTGGAGGTCCTTAATTCACAACCCAACCCACGAAGCTGGAAACGGGAAATGAAGATGATGATGATGAATTAGAATGCGACCAGTGGGCACGCTGGCTCTCCATTTGTGTTTCGGGTTCCCGTTTTAAAACCAATCTTCATGACCTTGGTCCGGGAAATGCCTTGAACCAAAGTTGGGCCGTTGTTATTTTCTCATTGCCGGATTGGGTGGAGACACTACATTTTGAAGAAAACGTCATTCGGAGCCTATGATGGGTTGAACCAGCCAGAGTTTAAGCCTGCTTCCCAACTATAAAGAAACAATAATGGGTCTTAGAAAAAGAATGCGTCAGAAAAACCTAGGGCTAAAACGAAAAAAATGTAGCAATAACTTACTAAGTTCGAATTGAAGGAAATGCCGACTGTCAGCTTTCACCTGGAGGCTGTAATGGGACGAAAAAATGACGTTAAAATCGCCTACACACATTTTGGACATGTGAGAAGATGACTCGTGCGCCGGATTGCTTACCTTTACTTAGTAGCTTGAGGTGTACGTTGTGTTATGTCTGACGGCACGTCACTGTGTGAGCTGAGTTGGCCCGACCTTGTGGCAGGTCAGGAACTAGGAGGAGGGGAGGGGGAGGGAGGAGATGTGTGTGGGGGTAAAGAATGCCTTGATACAAAGCGGAGTTTGTCTTGGGTTTGTGGCCTAATTGGCAGGCTATGTGTGCGGGGGGGGGGGGTCTTAACTTGGGAGGAGAGATAAACAAGGAAGCTGAACGAACGGATCTAATTTTCAATAATTATGATTGTGTTTTGACTGCTATGATTGTTGAGGTGACGGAAAAATTTTTTGAATATTTTCAAAAAGTATGTTAGCATCGAAATTGATTTCGTTTAAATTATACATCGGATTGGTGCGTTGCGCGTTATCAATTTCTATTTGCTCCAGTATATTCATAATAGGCCCTTTCCTCACGTAGTGGATAATTTCTAAATCTTTCTTAATGTTTGTAAAGGTGTGGGTGGTTATTGTCTTTCATATGATTCCCCATGGCCGAAAATTTTCTATGCTTGATCGCATTGTTTATCTCTCCTCCCAAGTTAAGACCCCCCCGCACACATAGCCTGCCAATTAGGCCACAAACCCAAGACAAACTCCGCTTTGTATCAAGGCATTCTTTACCCCCACACACATCTCCTCCCTCCCCCTCCCCTCCTCCTAGTTCCTGACCTGCCACAAGGTCGGGCCAACTCAGCTCACACAGTGACGTGCCGTCAGACATAACACAACGTACACCTCAAGCTACTAAGTAAAGGTAAGCAATCCGGCGCACGAGTCATCTTCTCACATGTCCAAAATGTGTGTAGGCGATTTTAACGTCATTTTTTCGTCCCATTACAGCCTCCAGGTGAAAGCTGACAGTCGGCATTTCCTTCAATTCGAACTTAGTAAGTTATTGCTACATTTTTTTCGTTTTAGCCCTAGGTTTTTCTGACGCATTCTTTTTCTAAGATCCATTATTGTTTCTTTATAGTTGGGAAGCAGGCTTAAACTCTGGCTGGTTCAACCCATCATAGGCTCCGAATGACGTTTTCTTCAAAATGTAGTGTCTCCACCCAATCCGGCAATGAGAAAATAACAACGGCCCAACTTTGGTTCAAGGCATTTCCCGGACCAAGGTCATGAAGATTGGTTTTAAAACGGGAACCCGAAACACAAACGGAGAGCCAGCGTGCCCACTGGTCCCATTCTAATTACTTCCAATATATATATTTTTAAACATTTTAACCAATAATTTTTTCGATAGCAGTTTGAATAGGGCACCTGCTAGATCATAATATTGATAAGGTCACCATGACCAGATGTGTCTTTTTTAGCTGTACTTGTTTCTCCTTTTATAATGTGGTTAAGATGGTATTTTGGAATCAGTTTTAGAGTGTTACTTTTAATTTTTGGAGCATGATAAGATGATAATTTAGAATTAATGTAGAGTTCAATTTAATGTTTTTCTTAAAGTGTACATGTTTTGTTGTGAGTATTATGATGGATGTGAATATGTTATCAACATTTTTGCGGCTGAAGAAGGGCCCATGAGGCCCGAAACATGTCCTTAATGGCAATAAATTAATAATTGCCAATAATAAATTTGTATTGATTGGGCGGAGACCCCTTTAACCCATTAAAATTGTTATTGTACACGTCAATACGGACCTTACGAAATGGATAATCCTCCAATTAATCTTGATCATTCCTCTACCGTCGGAAGGACGGTGTCTGGGAGCCAAACACACTTTGTCAGCAGATGCAACTGGGAATGGTGACAGGTGACCGCAAACTTGTGTCTAATTCAGCATCAAAGGAGGGATTTTGACCGTTGGCCTGAAGGGAACCGTCCCGGTATTTGCCTAGTGATAAAAATGGAAAACCACAAAAATCATTTTCAGGACGGCCGAGGTGGGATTCGGGATTATAATGGATACTGTTCAGGATTTTAAAACTATTACATCATCCCAACTTACTTACTCTGCAAGAAAAGGTGGCTGTATAATAAGAAATGGGAAGACCTATTCCAAACCTGAATTTAATTCAAACATCCCTGTGCAAAGCGAAGGCTAGGAATCGCTTATTCCATGATGAAGATATAGCAAGTTAGTATGAGTGGGCTTGTGGCTGTGAACTAACCAACAGGATGTATTGTTTTCCATGCTTAAAGTCGTGCTACATGCACAAAAAAAGAAAATTCCTCTCCGCACGCCATAGGCGGAGGTAGATTTCACCGGGCAAAGAAAAATGCTTCCAATTCATTAAATTTGCCAATTGTTGTACAGTATAGCTACGAATGTTCCACATGTTTAGCATACAGCATCTCCTTATAATACCTGAAACATTTTGCTCATCCCTTGGTGCAAGGGTGGGTCATATCAAATATTCTTTCAGACAACAAATGTTGTTACACTTTAGAATGGTATTGGCCATTTTAAACTGTTTTGATATTGTGCCTATTGAGGGAGGTACGGTATGAATTCTTTTCTCTAAAAACTCCATTTTTCCCACCCCTTTGGTCAAAGTTACGAAGATAAGCACTTGGCCCTTATTTGAAAAATAGTACGAACTTTGAATGGATTCAGTTTTTAACATACTAAGAAAGTTATAGCAATATTTCACTTTCCCCCCATTTTTAACCCCTTGGTCCGATTTTGCCCGTTAGCGAACTCGACCGAGATTTTGAATGGTTATATTTTATGTAGGCCTATACATATACATTATATATTAACTTTTGAACTGACAGTGGTTTTGGGATATGGGGGATGTGAAACGCGAAGATATGTCAATTCTTTTCCGGTACCCTTTGCAATAGGTAGCTTTCAAATGAAATCTAACTAAAATCGACAAATGTGAACAATCAATAGCGTACATGAATGCAGAATTGGAATTACAAATACTAGGAAAGTAACAAATCAGACAACAGCTTCATTGTGCATTCAGGAGGGAACATAGCACAGCAAAATATCGAGGTGTCGAAAAACCGACTCCAAGTGTCACTAGTGAACTTGGAGAAAATAGAGTAACATTGTGATGAGACAGTTATTTTGTATGCTTAGATATGCATCTATTTATATCAAATTTAGATGTTTTTTTTAAAGAGTGCACACCCACAATTCTTCTTCACCAGCCGCTTTTGAATGGAAGTATAAGCTGTGTGAAAGTAGAAGGAGAGAGACCAGATTGGCTGGAACAGAAGAATGGCCTGAGGCAAGGAAGTGCACTTTCACCATTATTCTTCATTGTAGTGATGGACGATATATGACCAGAGTGGCAGCAATGATTGGTGAAAGAAGGATGAAAGTAATGGTGTTTGCAAATGATTTGATGATCTGGGGAAACAAGGAGGAGGAATTACAGGAGCAGTCGGATGTACGGAAGAAATAGTACATGGATATGGGATGAAGTTTAGCATAAGCAAAAGCGAGTTGATGATCACAACCAGGAAGGAGAGAGTCACGACGGGAATAACAATTGGTGGGGAAGAATTGAGGAAAGTAGAGAGTTTCAAGTATCTGGGAAGCATGATACAAGAAAATGGAAGAAACGACAGAGAAATAAATGGCGGGGTAGCCAAGCAGAATACAGGCTTATGTTCCAAACAGACCCGGCCAGTGGCTGGAAACTGTGCAAGATGATGATATCTTTGATGATTCAAAAATTGCAGCCAAAATTTTGCGTGGAAGAACAAAGGCCGAAGCCATTGTCAAAGGTGTTTTAGCACCATTTGTTGTGAATGAAGTGATATAACAGCTGAAAAGTGTAGGTTAATACTCCAACGCTACAGACACCTCAAACAAAGGTAACTGGAAATTTTATCCAATATGTGTCCAGTACTTCTCTCTTAAAGTAGTAAATTTTATGAAAGAACCCCGTGAATCAGCAGACTATAGTCAAATGTGTTACGGACGCTTTAAAGAATTGTGGTGTCTCAATTATTCATGTCACATCATTTTGTGCAGGCAACACTAATGCAAAATTTTGGAAAGAAACATTTAGCATTTGTATTATTAAATATATATATATATATATATATATATATATATATATATATATATATATTAGTTAAAGTGGGATGCCCCACACACATTGTTAATAATGCTTTCAAGCATGCCTTAGAAACATTACATGTAGATATTGAAATAGTTGTTTAGAAAGTGAATTCCTATTTCTCTCAGCAGTTTGTAGAGAAGAACTGTAAAGTGTGACTAAATTTCCTGAACAAGAGTGGCAAGAACTTCATGTAACAATGTGTCGGCTGACTTTGGGTCCTGCAGTAGATAGATTAATAGAATGCTAGGAAGCTGTAATGTCACATATTTCTATCCTTAGGTTCAGATGTACCCAAAGCTTTGAGAAATGCATTAATTATTAACGAGTGTAATTCTGATGATGTGAAAATGAAAATCCACAGCCTGCTTCCAGTCTCCGACCGGGTCAGGAATGGAATGAATGAAGCCCCCAACTAGCAGCGAGGATAGGAATTGTGCCGGCTGCCGAGGCCTGACGCACTCCTCTGGGGCAATGATTAAATGAATGACAGATGAAATGAAATGATAGTGGAGAGTGTTGCTGGAATGAAATTTTGACAGGGAAAACCGGAGTACCCGGAGAAAAACCTGTCTGCCTCCGTTTTGTCCAGCACAGATCTCACATGGAGTGACCGGGATTTGAACCACGGACCCAGCGGTGAGAGGCCGGCGTGCTGCCGCCTAAGCCACGGAGGCTTAATTCTGATGATGTAAATGAATATAAGTTTAGGGATGAAAAAATTACTTTACACATTGAGTCATATCTGGAAACGTTTTGAGTCAGCCAGCAAAAATTTACAACTTGAACACTCAACAGGTGCCGATGCCCATAAAATAATGCATACACTATGTAAACAGTTAGAGAATAAAGTTGAAGATAGATTCTTTGGTTCTTTTGTATCTACT
This sequence comes from Meconema thalassinum, assembly GCA_946902985.2. Lineage (NCBI taxonomy): Eukaryota > Metazoa > Arthropoda > Insecta > Orthoptera > Tettigoniidae > Meconema > Meconema thalassinum. Next base: position 1,121,023,762 of record OX336389.2, on the reverse strand, counting down.
GCATCAAGTGAAATTGCTGCTGACAGAAGGAGAAAGCTGTCTGAAAACTGTGTACAATTTCTAGAAACTGCATTGGGTTATCTAAAAAAAATGGTTTGACTTCTTTGATGAATATCCTCTACAATCAATGGGATTTTTGACTCCAGAAAAAGAGATTTCCTTTTGTGATATTAGTACCCTTATTTGTAAGTTAAACATACTGAATTATGTTGATGTAGAGAAGATATAATTACGATGATTATTCAATTATAAAACCTTGTTTATCAATGGTACAAGCAGATACTAAGTTGACTGTAACTGAAAAGTGGTTGAAAATATTCCTAAGTGTAGGGGAATTAGTGTATTTATTAATCTCATGTATATTCTTTTCAGGATTAGGGAATAACCCACCTCATTTGGGTACAATCGTGTTGACCGACTGAAAAAGCATCAAACTTTTGTTTACTAAGGCAACACTGAAAATGGCCTCAAACACCATAATGATTAAGTTTCCAAAATATGTTCTTAAATTTGTCATATTTATGTCATCCAGTTACTCAAAAAATAGTTGAAACATCCAGTTGCTTGAATAATCCAGTCCATAGTGCGAATATTCCCGCTTTACAGGCCGGAGCTTGCCTCATTTTCAGTGTACTGTCTCAAGAGTATTTTTTGGTAAATAGCTCTTATGCAGTGTTGACTGTCAGGGAGAGGAAGTTCGAAATAATTATCTAACATACCACATACAACTGGATGCTGCAGTCTGTTTAGTGGTATATCTGCTGCAAGAAATGCATGACAAATATCTTGTGAGAACTGGGTTTGCTGGACCAGGTCTCATATCTTGAATTTTGGGAAGCAAACGTGTCAGCTTCTTTAACGATGCATATTTCATGTATTTTGCTGTCACAATATGTTGCGTAACTTGTGAACAGATGTCTGCCGCTACAGGTTTCTTACAATTGTCACAAAATAATAGAGTTGAGTTCCGTCAGTTTTAAGAACATCTACAAACTCCCACTCTGTCAGTACTCACAAGTTTCGCAGATCACTATAATTTCAAGTAAAATTTCCCGTCAAGGTAAGGACTAGTGGAGGCTTAAAGTAACTGTTGACTCCTGCCCTACCCCGCTGTACTTAATGACCGGGGAATTCCTGTCTTGAAATAAATACTACTGCAATACAGAGACAAGGGTGGACTGATGAAATAGAGAAGCCAATTACTGGAATTGCTAAGGGTCGAAAATATGGGCAGTAGTCGTTTAAGAAGTACAAAATATGTGCTTATGAATAAATACACCAGAATATGTATTTATTTATAAAACTGCAAACTGAAAATAAATAGAAAATATTTAAACACATAACTATCTGGGCCTCACTGATGACGTACTATCAGCAAGGAAAGAAAATGTTAGTTTCAGTATACTGTATGTATTACTGGTAAAGGTATTTATTATTTATTAATAAACTGCCCTGTGATGTCATAACTTATGTAAAATCATTCTCAAAGGAAGTTCACTAGTTGTCGATTATGTCATGCACCTATTCCCTCGACAACACACCTGTCCCTTTTTTTTTTTTTTTTTTTTTAAGGAATCTGACAACCCTGGGCACACAAAAGGCGGCTCATCGATAGTGACGTCACCGGCTCAAGCACTGTGATCATCTTCCACTTATATATAACGAAAAAGACAGGGTTTTCAGCACATTAATTAAAAATTAATCTTGCATTCAAGCCTCAGTGGCTTAGGCGGCAGCACGCCGGCCTCTCACCACTGGGTCCGTGGTTCAAATCCCGGTCACTCCATGTGAGATCTGTGCTGGACAAAACGGAGGCAGACAGGTTTTTCTCCGGGTACTCCGGTTTTCCCTGTCAACATTTCATTCCAGCAACACTCTCCACTATCATTTCATTTCATCTGTCATTCATTTAATCATTGCCCCAGAGGAGTGCGTCAGGCCTCGGCAGCCGGCACTGTTCATATCCTCGCCGCTAGATGCGGGCTTCATTCATTCCATTCCTGATCCGGTCGGAGACTGGAAGCAGGCTGTGGATTTTTTCTTGCATTCAACGAGTTAAGAAAATACAGTTAAAAAATAAGTTGCTGGGCCATTAAGCGAATCACTGTATTTCCTCATGTTACACTTGAACTACCAACATATCTTGATTACCTTAAAAATCCTGTTAAGTTGATCCACCTCTGATTTGCCAGGAAACAATGCCTCCATGGACAGGAACTCGCCAAATATGCAGCCAACTGACCACATATCAACATGTGTCGAGTATTCCTTTAAGAACACATGAGGACAAGATAAAACAAGTAATTCAAATATCTTGAGTAGAATTACAAAAAACATCACACATTTAATATAAATAAATTTGGTGGAAAAGAGGGAACCAATTCCCAATTCAAGCATGTAAAGTATAGGAACCATGGGTAAGTAATGGTATGACAGACTTCAAATGGAATCATCGATCTATCAGTCTATTTTGTAAACAATGGCTCTCAATGCAATGTGAGTGAGTAATTAATCTGATTCTTAGCCTTAATAAAGACTACCACAGTAGTAGTGAAGAATGTTGGCTAACAAATAAACATGAAACATGTAATGATTCCTCCTTCTCTCATCCCGTCCCCCACCCCATCCTGTTTGGTCCTTGTCCTTCTGTGAAAGCCTTCAGGTCTGCTTTTCTTTTCTCCCGTTGTTTCCTGCCTCTATCATGTGCAAAAAGTTTTTTAAATAATTCATGTAATATTTCTTTCAAGTTAGGGTACTTAAATATTTGTACTCCATGCCTAATGTACTGTAATTGGGCACAATCGTGTTAACCGAATGAATAGCATTCTGCGATAGATTCCTATGCAACACTAAAATAATGGCATCTAATACCTCAATTTCATGATAATGCCATGATTTCGTGAACAATAAATCTATTTTGCCATCATTAAGAAAGAAAAAATAGGCAATATTTCCACAATTTTTGCACAATATTTTTGCCTTCTGCACATAGAATAAGTTTCAGTTTATCGTTAATACCAAACTAGCACATCCTTACACATAAAATACGTCCTTTCTTGAATCACCACTATGAAATTAATTTTTGTTGTTGTTGAGTGGCCTCCTGAGAGGCCGAGTGCAGGTCTTTCTAGTCGACGCCCATGGGCGACCTGCGCTTCTGGATGAGAGATGGAATGGATGAAGATGAATGAAACTGGGCAAGGAAGTGGAAGGAAGCGGCCGTGGCCTGTCAGAAGGAACCGTCCAAGAATTTGCCTGGGGTTAAAAATGGTAAACCACGGAAAACCATTTCAACGACGGCCGACGGTGGGGCTCGAACCCACGCGTGTACCGAGTCAGCAGAGAGCTTGGCCCCTTGACCTAACGCTGCGCTTTAGCCAGCACAGCCACTGCTGTCAGCTATAAAATTAATGACCTAGGGCCATGGCACACATCTGCTAGCATTTATACAACTTGTCAAAACAGCACAGGAGGCCATATTCGGCCACCTCATTTAAAGGCTGAGTCGTTTACATCTCAACTTCGTCTGTTGAAGCGAATCTCCATCCTTTAGAAACAGTTTCATCTTTGGGAAGAGGTAGTAATCAGCAGGGGCCAGATCCAATGATTATGGAGGCTGCAGGACAGGAATGTTGAGCATTGTGAGGTATTCATTCACCTTGAGCAACTGGTGTATAGGGCAGGGGAGGCACTGTCGTGATGGAGGAGACAGTTTTTGCTTTGCCACAAAAGAGGACTATTGCAACGTAATGCATCTCGAAGAAGACGAAGAACAGTAAAATGCATGGCCCAATTGATGATTCGACCTTTAGGAATGAATTTGAAATGCACCAATCTCTGGATATCGTTAAACATATCCTTTTCCTTGGATTTGTCTGCGTGAAATTTTTCTTGTTGGGATGAGAAGGGTGGTTTCCACGTCAACCACTGTAATTTGGATTGTGGATCGCACAGGAAAAACCAAGTCTTATCACCGATGATCGCCCTGTTCAAAAGATTTGTAATTTGGTCCAGCCTGTCAATCACTGAATATTGCTCATCAGTTAACTTCCTGGGAAGGACGTGCTCACACACACACTGAATATGCATAACATTTGTAAGGATAGCAAGAACCAATCAATGAGTAAATACTGTCACATTTGCAACTGTGTGTGGTTTTATCGGACCTCTTTCTGAACTCGGGCCTTTATTTCTTCTCTTCTTACCGATCTGATTCTTCCTGGATGTTACCTATCTTTGGTGGACAAGTGAGCGTTTGTGCCACTTGTGAATTTGGGTCTGCAATATCAATTAAAATCGTAACACAACATGATATTTATGTAAGTTGTTCTTGAAACAATCAGATAAAGAACAGAAGACATAGTGAAGTCACTCACCAGGATCAAGTGGAAACCGCAGTGTGACGCAAGTGTAGTGTAGGCTGCTTTGAACTCGAGGCCAAATGTCAATGTCGACCACCTTATGGAAGGGCATTTTTACAAGCAAATTTAGCACTTGAATTCCTTGGATACTATGAGTATTAAATATCTGGTTGGTTAGTAAGTTCTTATTAATATCTTTCCCAAGAATAGCTATTATAGGCCTGAGTCAGCTCCAGACTTCACAAGTAGGATGAGCAGAGGGTGGGCGAATCACTCACTGAGTTTGACAAATTCCTATCGATCTCATAAAAACATGGATTATTCTGTATATATTTATAACCCCACGAGCTGTGACAGTCATCTTCATCAGCCCTATGAATTAAGTTTTGGATGGGTGGATGTGAATTACTCACCATGACTAGCTGTCGGCTACTTTCGATAGTTTGCAAGTACACTTGAAGGACTTCCGAGTTTGTTTCTAGAAAGTAAATTTTAGCATTGGCGAAGGACAGAGTATATCTAGCTTGTGGTGGATTAAGATTCACATTATTAGTTGCCTTTTCAGAGGCATTATAATCATTTTGGCTGTAGGTTACATCATTACTGATTTCTCAACAACACTTGCAGCTTCACTCGTTCTTCCTTATCTCTTACATTAAGTTTCCCACTGTATTCTGAATTATACCCAGAACGAAATAGTATCGCAATCTTTTGCAGAAACTAATGAAACCACACCTTATATTTCTTCAGATGCAGATGACCACACTGTTCTGCCCCTTAAAACATTCAGTAACTATACTTCTTTGACACTAGGTTATGTGAGAAACAAAATATTCCAGACTGACAACAATCACAAGCCTAAGAAAGAAATGCTGTTACTGAAAAATAATGCACATTAAAGCTGCACTTCGCACAGTAGCAACATATGGGTTCTGATAACTTGTGTGAGCCAGAGGTGCAAAGTGCCACGGTTTCCCAGGTCCAGTGTGAGCAGCTGAAAGGGAGTGGAGGTACAGCACAGTTTACCATATTTACTTGTATTTCAGCCACCATTGCATAATAGCTACAACCCATTTTCAATGTATGAAATATGGCCTTGGGACGCCAGGGCCAGCAAAGGTGAGCGGACATTATTGGTTCAAATAAGCAGTATGGTTACGCCTATAAAAACTAAATGAAACTGCAACTCATCAGCTATATACTGTATGTACTCAGATCAAATAATAAAACCAACAAATAAACCAGTAAATGAAAGTAAAATCACTAGCTACAGTATATACGAGCTCAGAAGAAATAAATAAATCAAACAAACTAGTAAATGAAACTGAACTCACCAGTATTTACAGAAGATGTTGGAAGTGATCTCCTTGAGCCGCAAAGCAAGCTTCACATCTTGTAATGAGATTTCAAAATACTCTTTGCAGTTAATGAACATGGAACACACTGTGTTCGTAATTTTGTCCCTCAATTTTTTTGAAGTTCGAGGATTATTCCAGTAAACTTTACCTTTAAGATTTTCCCATAGATAAAAGTCACATGCGCCTAAATCAGGCGAATGAGTGGGCCATAAGCCTTTACCGATGATTTGATCATCATGGAACATTTCATGTAACTTAAACATAGACCTACGCACTGTATGGGCTGTCGCACTATCCTGCTGGAATTAACAGTATCTTTTCCCTTCTTCAGTTCATTCGGCAAAACATGGTTCGAGAATATTGTGAATATATTGGTCGGAGGTAACCGTTTCCACCAAAAATATCGGGCACTAACAGCACACCATAGAAGTCTCGGATGTAGAAAGTGTGGGTTCTCTGTATCCCAGATCCTATTATTTTGTGAATTTACATATCCGCTCAGATGGAACCACGCCTCGTCGCTCATAAAAAGAAAGTTTGGATCCACGATACAGTTAAGGACACCATTGATTAGCCAATTGCAAAATTTGATTCTAGCAACAAAATCTGCAGACAGTATGTTTGGACTGAATGAGACTGGTAAGATTGTAAATGTAATAATTTTGTTGCATTACGAGCTGAATTACGTGAAATGCCAGTTTGCTGAGCTAATCTTCGAAGCGGCATATGTGGACTGTCTTGCCTGTATATCGTCTAACCTCTCCTGTGTGAGAACTCCTCCTCCGCTGTTTCTTATTATTATTATATTTTATGTGCCGGATATTTGCTTTCAAATGAGATTAATATGAGTCTTTTATTGTGGATTTTGTTTAAGTTAGCAATGTTATTTTATGCTGCATTGGCTAGTATTCCAAGAGCTCAGTCGTGTTAAAACGAGCTGCAAAAATCAAGTTTTGATGTCTAAAGAAAGGCCGAGCCAATGAGAATTAAGTATTTTATTGTGAGGAACGAGGGAGATGCAAGCGCTTGTCAAAGCTTTGATATGAAGTGAGCCAGCGACAGAGGGGGAAACGTGCTGTCCTATCTTTCCGCTGCATAAAAAAAAAGCTGGTCATGCCAAGAAGCATGAGTGACTGCAGACAATGGCACGTGCCTGTGACGCGTGTATCCAAGGCTCGTGCGCCGAGGGAGACACATGAAATAGTGCAGCCAATCAGAGGGCTAGATTGTTGCAATTAACGGAGCTACTCATGAAAAATTAAACCACGATTTTTAAGAAATTTTATACGCCAAGAAGATGCAGGAATTTATTTCAAATTTTATCATGTTTTAACATAAAAAATTGGATGCTTATTACAGCAATAAAGTGGATATTTACAGTCACCCGCCAAGAAATGGTTGCCATTTCGTTGGAATGCCGCCAACTTCATAGGAGAGGGGAAGGATTGAAGAACAGGGAGAAGGGACTTCTATTTTGACTGTGAAGGGGTACAAATATTATGAGTCGACCCTTGAAAGTGCGGGCTTTTTGTAAATAAGTATACCGGGAATCGAGACGCTATTGACGGCCAAAGTATTATACACGGTCGCGCTCGTGTCGAAATAATAATGTGAAGACTTATAATATTTTTCGCAAGTGATAGTGGCGGAATCCAGTGATATAGAATATTTAAGAGTATTAACTCGAGTACATTGTGAACTTGTGCGTTGCTAATTAAACATCGATAATTGTGACAAACATTTTATTGAAGATAAACATTTTATTGGAAGGACAATTGAACTGCAATTTTGCATGAACTATTTGCTACGAGGAATTTTTATTAAGAATTTCCGAAATATTTATTAAAGTGATCTTACGTTGTTATTGAAAGCCTGCGTAAATATTTGTTATTGTAAAACGTCAACAGACATTATTGGAAGCATTGATACGAAGGGGATTCAGCAAATATTGAACACTAGCAGGTACCCGCGGCTTTGCTCGCGATGAAGACAATGGGGACGATGCATTATTGCTGATAATTGGTCCGTTCTATTACAGCAATCTTGGCTACAGGTGGGTCCATTATAATTCTGAAAATTCTGATCCATACAGAATATTGATATGAGCAACAAAGTGGGAATTTCATAGAAATGAGAAAGTCTGCAGGGTGCGAAGTTACCTTATGTGAACACATTTGAAAATTACGTTTTTGGTTTTGCCATCTTCTGCTGAGACATAACGATTTTGTTGTCCAGATACTCGTGAGCATCCCACATACAGTTGCCCATGGGAAAAACTTGTTTTGTCTATATGTACTCCTGCTGCTGTAAGTGCGTGTCATTGTGCTTTGTTAATAATAATTGCGAACACTGTTTGAAGAGGGAACTGCACTCATGCTTACTGGAATGGCAAATCGGAATAATCGGAATATGGAGAATTAAAAGTATTTTTCCTTAAGCTATTCAAGGTGTACTTTTCTCACAATTATTGATGATTTGAACGTCAACATGTTGCTATTAATGGACCAATAGCTAAAATATATCTCACCTTGGCCGCTGATGTACATTGTGCAGCTTCTTCCAGTGTTACAACCCAGGGATTGTAATTCTCGAACAACCCTTTTGCCTCACATGCCTCTCTAAATAATTAAAATTCTTGATTATTGTGTTCTTAGAGATCTTTGAAATAAGCTGCCCTCGCACAGGGTGTAGATGCATTGTCAAAGGAAGACATTCCATGTTACGAACATGGGCCGTATAACCTGTACCGAATGCTTCTGCAGATTTAACACCAGGCCTATCGTGAACAGTAGTTCCTTGAACTTAGATTTGCCAACATTTTATTGTATCTTTCCATCTGTAATATCTCTGTACCTCAACATACAGAAGAGAGCTTTCAAAATCACATCCTGTGTAAATTTTGGAAAAGGTAGTGAATGTGGTTTTTGGCGGAGTGGATAATCGCTTGAAGAAATTATTTTCATTAAAATAGACTGGTTCACAATTCTGTTAAGTGCACATTGAGGTATGTGACATCGGGATGCCTTTAGTGTTACAGAAACGGCAATAGCCGCCACAGAGCTTCGTTGCTACTGACATAACGACCAGACTGATATGTTTGTACTTAACTATACAAGATTTGTGAGCCCTGTGTTTATAAAATTGAACGTAGCTTGATCGCTACCTTTATTTAGTAGTCGCTACTTTAGTGTTACAAAATTTAAGGTGGTATTAGAAGGCCCTATCTCAAACTAATTTTCGTTATTGTAGTTCTAAAACATAGAAAAGGAATTTATTTTTAAATTATGATATAATGACCTTATAAATTTCTAATGTTCTTATCGTGTTTAGATATATCTTGAAAAAGGGATGACCGTTTCGATTTTTAATGTTCTTATCGTGTTTTAATAATAATAATATTGGATTTACGTTACTTTTAACTACTCTGGCTTTTAGAAATGCCGGGGTGCTAGAAGTTTGCCCTGAAGGGGAACTTTAATGTGCCAGTAAATCGACTGACATGGCTGCCTTGTATTTGCGCACCTTCAAATGCCAGCTGACAGCGCCAGGATACTAACCTGCAACCTTGGGCCCAGCAAGCGAGAACGTTACCGCTGAGCCACGCAGCCAGTCTATCGTGTTTTAGATAATAAATGGATTGGCATTGTCTCTTACAGGGATAGATGGAAATTGAATGTCATGTCTTGAGCTACTATTGCAATGGATACGGACTTGCGATTACTTCATCAGTTTATCAGAGCGTACTTTTCCCATGGATACGGACTTGTGATTAGTTCATCAGTTTATCAGAGCGAAGATAGTTTTCTGGAAATATCTTTGAAACTGTTGGTTTTAGGGCCTTAAAATGTGGTTTTCGGTGTCCCATAGGGACCTAACGAGTATTGATTCTCGCATCGGGGGCGTAAAATGAGCTATATCCGGTCTTTATGCGACTACTTCGATATTTTGTCCCAGTTAAGAATTTTTGGCGACTTTTCAGTCACGTTGCCCGTTCCACGGGAACAATGATTTACTTCTAGATGAAAGGCAGCCTATGTGTCAATCCAGGGTATAAGCTATCACCATCTCAAATTTCATCCAAATTCGTCCAGCCATTTAAGTGTGATGAGGTAACAAACTAACACACACACACGGACACACAAACTTTCACAATTATAATATATATAGGGATTATTTTGGAAACCTCAACAATATGATCAATGTTTCGAAAATGAGGGGGAGAATTTCGGAAATTATGGAAGTTGTTAGGATGACGTGCTAAAACACTAATGGAAATAAGCCCTACGAGGAAACAAGAATGTCTGGAGTAACTTAGACAGACCATTGAACATCTTCAAAGTTTTCGAAATCCAATATCACAAAATTATGCACGATGATGAATTCCTCACATAAAATTAAATGAAATACGCTGAGATAATATCAAGAGAGAGGAAGATGACGGGAATTCAAGATCAAAAGATGCAGAGGGCAGTCCAGGTTTGAATGAGGGCAGAAGGAGAGACGTTGTTAGAGTCAAGGCGTACCATCTATTATGGAGCTGATTGGCGTACCATCAGTTATGGACCTGACAGGGCGAAGGCGGATCTGGGAACGTATGGTGGCAGGAGTATGGAAGGGTATGGTAGAGGAAACCACTTCTATCAGGACCACTTCTAGACAGCTGTAACCAACACAAGGTAGAGAGAATATCAAGTCATTTTATTTAGGTATAGAGGAGTGCGTCAGGCCTCGGCAGCCGGCACAGTTCATATCCTCGCCGCTAGATAGGGGCTTCATTCATTCCATTCCTGACCCGGTCGGAGACTGGAAGCAGGCTGTGGATTTTCATTTTCATTTTCATTTTGTTAAGTAGTAAAAACATCCCAAAGTTCCTTTTTTTTTTTTTTTTTATCGAAATAGTTTAGTAACACTTTAACCCATATTTTGGTGATTTTAGATATGTTGAGGTTTGATTTGATTTAGATTATATTTTAACTTTCGAATTTAGGCGAGACTGTATTTGCGATTTTAGATTTTGAGTAGGCATCATGGAGATTTTTGAGCCTTAGCGTTTATATATTTTTTCGATAGTCATATTTGATGGAGATAGGCTTCGATGATCTATTGAGATAGATATTAGACACTTTTATTTGGATTTCTACAAACAAGTCGGATGAAAGATGATCTTTCATTAAATAATGATATTATAAGTAATATTCATTTTTGAAGAGGATAAGAAATGTGTAGACAAGAATTGTAGTCAAATTAGTTGTAATTTGAACAAGTTTGATACAAGTGATTAAGACTTAAAGTTGTATAAAAAGTAACTTAGAATGTGCAAGAAATAAATGACATAGTGGTCATATAAATAAGTAAAAGATTAGGAGGTTGTAGCTATGGGAAGATATCATTATTGGAAATTATCACTCTACCATTTTTATTAATTAAAATACTTTAAAACTGAACTGAGAGTAATGGTGATGAAGTAATCTGAGTTCGAAGCAATGAACTTGCTATTTGTAATATGAAAGTCAGCCAAGGCATTGTGGTAGTTGTTAGAAGGAATTGTGAAGATATTCGTAGCTGAAATAATACATTGAAATGATAGTGACAGGGGCTACATTTGCACTGTTCACTCCAAGGTAAAATGTAAAGTTTATGGAAAGATTTTGCGGGGCAATTATTTTGTTAAAAGGAATAAGTTGCATTTGAGAAAGTGATGGAATATTACTTATTGTTTAGATCGTAGACTTTCGTGGCCGGTGTCTAGTTTATCATCTTGGCTTGCAGGATTGAGCCGCGTCGCATATCGGTTATTATTTCCCGACACGTTAGTTTGAGTGCGGACACCAACTCGAACCTACCCATGATTAAGGCTGCTGCAATGTCAGCCGAAACGTCTGGAAATAATAACCGATATGCGACGCGGCTCAATCCTGTAAGCCAAGATGATTACTTATTGTTTGTTTTGCATTTGGAACAGCTGATAGTTTGAGCAAGCTGATAGTGATGGTTGCTCACAAGTGAGTGATATAGTTAAACAAGAGTTCAGTTATAACAATTCATGGTAATTGAGACAAATGGTAGAAATTAATGTGAAATAATTTTTAAATTATTATTATTATATAATATTATTTTGAAATAACCCATTATGAAAATTATTATTAATCTCAGCTTAACCGCTCGGATTATGTTTTCAATTATGACAAACACACAGAATACGACACATTAGTGAATTAAAACAAAGACAATCTGTAGATTGATAGTGAAGCGGAAGAAGTGTTGTATATTTGTGTATATTATCATAATTTTAAGAGGACATATTTAAGTGTAGGAATAGATTAGAAATAGACTAGGATCAAGGATAAGTATATAGATTAATTTATAGTTTTGTCAAACAAGGCTTTTAGATTTTATTTTAATCCTTGTAATTAGGGAACAGCAGTTGCTGGTGCGAGATCTTCTCTTAGTTAAACAGCTGAGGAAGCGTATTTTTATTTAAGATGACAGGGTTTATTTTTGTTTCGTTGTATTGCATTATTGAATAAATTCAGACAGGGAGTCTCACACGTATAATTTTGGTTGAGTCGGATAATTTGTTATTGTTGGGTAGGGGATTATGATAGCTTGAGTTTTTGCCTCATTAAGCCATAGCCCATATAAATCTGTCCAATTGCAGATTTCTGTTAGGTTTTCGTTGAAAGTACAGGTTGCTTCCGATAGATATTCTGGTGGAGCATGCAGGTAAAGTTGTACATCGTCAGCATATAAGTGGGGTAATACAGGGAGTCCTTTTTAAGAGTTCGCTTTTCAGGCTGCGACCCGTGGGAACTGCATTTGTGGTCTGCAGGATCCCCCATGTGAGACCATATGGTGTGTGTTGATAGCAGGTGTTGACGGGTGACACAGTTGCAGACGGAAGCGATTACTCAAAGCTCAGTGTCCTACAGCAGTTCAGTATAACCCAACTATTGAACTTGAAAGGTGTGTAGTTGTGTTGTAAGGTTTATTATCCTAATGGTCAAGTATGCTATAGCCCAGAGAATATTCCTGGTCGAATGACATTTGTACAAGAAGAAGAAACCAGTTAGAAGGTGCCTTCGAAAATTCAGGAGACAGTTTCCAGGTTTTACCGTACCATCAAAGCGTTACATACAACTAGTCGTTCATAAGTGGCGTAATAGTGGTTCCGTACTGTACCCGTATTTCCCGGTTACAAATCTGCCAATATCCAAAGATGTAGGTGGATCGCAGCATCTTGAAGTCCCTGGCTAAAAAAACTCGTAAGTGCTACTAGCAAATAGAACAGGATTAGGGTACACCTAGCTATAATTGTGCTATAGTGTTAACTTCGTGGATATTGGGTCGCTAAATACATAAGGAGAGTGAGAAACTTGTGATTCTCGGGGGTTAAGGGTGGTACACCGAGGTTAAAACTCCCACTACTACTATAGCACAATACTACAACTACCTAATTCATTACACAAATAACGCAGATAATTATAAAAAGGATCAGAGAAACGTAAAAACGTGTCTGAATTTATTCACATGCTACACCTCTTCATCAAATTTGTCCTTACCTCCCACATATAGCCATGCTCTACAACCAAATACTCCGAGTGAACCATACAATGCCTTACTTACCTCCTTCCCTCTCTATAATTCTAAAGGAACCTTGAAACCTATTGAACTGGATGGACAAACGTTTCTGATCTGTGCCACAGTTGATGCTGCTTCAGCCCAAATTTTTTTGGCATCCTTGATTCTGACAACATACATCTAAAAGCATTTGCTATTGTACGATTTACTCTTTCTGCAATCCCATTCTGTGAAGGTGAATGAGCAACAGCCTTTCTGTGTGCTATCCCACATTCAATTAGATACGCCTCAAAATTAGTGCTACTATACTCTCCCCCACCATCAGTTTGTATTGCCTTAATCTTTAAATCAAGGAGCCTCTCAACCTTTTCCTTAAATTTCTTTAACTCCTTAAATACATCACTCCTCTTTGCCAGTGGTACGACTGTCAAATGTCGTGAATAATCATCTACAAAGGTTAACAGATACCAAGCATTGCCCAAGAACACAGGAAGTTTACCCATTACATCTGAATAAACTAATTCTAAGGGTGCCTTCAACTCTCTTTCACTGTGATTAGGAATCCCTTGTTTAGTCATCGTCCCCTTAAGACATACTTCACAGGGTCCTGGCATTGTGCCTTTCATATCTAAAGTACCGTAGGAATACTTTGCAGAGCTTGTTCATTCAAATGGCCTAACCTTTGGTGCCACACTGTCACACTCCTCAAAGCCACACTATCTCTGACCTCATCACTGGTAGTTTCTGTCTGAATAACATTTGCTGCTCTTTCCACACATTCAGCTTGCACTATATAAAGAGCACCGAGACATAAGCCCTAAAAATATTTCCTTGCCATCATTCCCTGTTGCCTCATCTCCATTAAACTCTATACGCATAACTTTCAAATATACCTTTCTAACAGATAACAAGTTGGATCTAAACTCTGGTACATATAGCACGTTTGTAAGGGTAAACAACCAACCTCCACGTTTTTCAGAGAGTTTAATTTTTACTGTGCCATACCCTTTCACTTAAGCTACACCTTTACCCATAACAATTTTACCATCACATAAGCACAAGTCACTAAACAAACCTCTATCACTTGAAATATGGTCTGTTGCACAAGAATCCAATACCCAGTTTATCAACTTTTCTTCTTGCGACACCAGTTCATATGCACTAACAAGCACTTTATCTTTGCCTTCACTACCCACATTATTGGAATTTTGAGCACTGTGTGAACAATCACTTGCCCAATGGCCATGAGCTCCACACTTGAAGCATTTTACTTTGTCACAATGTTTAGCGATATGTCATAATCCATCACAATAATAGCATTTCCTTTCTTTTTGATTTGATCCTTGAGTCATCCCCTTTGATCGCAGCTTCTCCGTCGTCTGCTTGGGCTCCTGCTGAGGATCACCTCCATCTCGTTTCTGGGCCTTGGAACTGTAGAGCTGCTGTCTGTTGATGTTTGCTCCTGGATGCTAAGGCTATGGCGTCGTCTTGGTCTCTGGTCTCATTCCCTTCCTCCAGTAGTCTTGCCTTCACGAGTCTCACAGTCAAATTTTCTTCACGACCCAGCTGCTCCTGCAGCGAACCGTATCTATCCATTGGTAGTCCGAGCAGTATTAGTCCCGCTATCTGCCTGTCGGTGAACTCCCATCCAGCCATTCTTACTTTCTGGCATTGCACTTGAATGCGTGCTACGTGCTCATGGGGTTCTTCATCGTCACTTTTCTCAATCGCAAAATAGTGCCTTTAATGATCTCAATCCTTGCAGGAAACTAACTCTCGTGTGTATCTCTTCAAGTATCAGTCATGCTTCTCTAGCCGATGCACATTGCGATATGTCATTCAAATACGAATCAGTCACGTTTTCGTTCACGGTTCACTCTCTCTTGATCAATGTTAAGGGGTGGGTAAAAACCAGGTTCCACAGCATTCCAACTATTGTTCTGGATCAACTCAGCCTTTGCTTTCAACTTCCAAGTGAAATAATTATTGGATTTCAGTCTTGGAATTTTACTACGATATTCGATTTCGTCCCCATCTTGCCCATTGTCGTTCGTCCTCAGTCACAGTCCAATTTATTTCCAATCACAATCTCCAACAGAATCCTTCCACATCACAATCATTGCGCGACGAACACGACCTGGGCCCATAACCTAAAGGTTATTTATCCGGGTAATCAAAACATTCTTTGGTACTGTATTTCTCAGTTTTATTAAGAACCACAACGTCCATACATTATCGAGCCAACACATGCACACACAATGATTCGTAAGACAAAAAAAACGAAGCCTTATCAACAAGGCCGCAGATAGTGCGCCACCATAGTCAAAAGAAGGTATATTTAATAATTTTTTATGATGTCTTACTTAATTAAAAACAAAATAACTAACAAATTAAAGCTCTAGGGCCATAAGGTGGTCCACAGTAGGCCAAAACGTAGAAAGACGAAGATAATTATTTATTATCAAATGAATTGTTTCAGCTAATATGCGGTCTTGTGTACAAGAAGTTGTTATAATTACCAAGAGGTTGCTCTGATCTCAGCCGTTTGGGGAGATTTCCTTTGTCCCCGCAGTAGATCAGGAATAGGTGACGTTACGTGATCGTCACCGAATTCTGTCTTCGCAGTCAAATATGGAGAAATGTCGAGATGTTACACGATCGGTGATAGTCTCAGTCGTTTGATGAGATTCCCGTAGTTTTTCAAATAGAACACGGAGGATAATCGCGAATTACATAATCGGTGTCACTTTTAGTCGTTTTACGAGATTTCCATTATCCTTGAGGTGGGGCACGGGACAATATAGCTTTATTACACAATCGGCGCCGCTTAAAAAGAATCCAGTTGTCCGAGTCATCTAATGCATAGCAATCGCTGCAGCTCTCGGCTCTTGAGATTCACGTTGTCCAGGCAGTTGGACACTGAGAACGCAATATTATGCAATCGGCGGCGCACCCAGCCGTTCAACGATTGTCTGCCTATCTGTCCTGACAGAATGGCGGAGGCAAGCTTGAGGTTGGGTATGGTTAAAATTCATGAAGAGTTATGGACATGTTCTGTGGTCGGCGCTGTGATTGCCGCTGTCCCTATGCCGTGGTTGGGAGTTCAAAGTGGATCACGAGGAGAAATGACTATCGGGATGCTACATAGGCTGTCATTTCTAAGTGGGTTGATGACCGTACACTTTTAAGTATACGGTCATGGGAAATGTTTCGTGATGGGTGCCCAATCATCTTTGACAGGATTCCCGCAGTCCTCGTTGTCACAAGTTCGTGATCGGGCACGGGTTTTATGATTTTACGCAACTGGCGTCAAATCTCGGTCCGTTTGACGAGATTCGCTCAGGCAAGTCATGCGGCCAGCCGGTCGTCTTGAGGATGTGATTGTGGAGGATGAACGTTGAATGTAGGAATCGAATTTTATGAATTATTCCGAGAGGATTGCAGGAATAATACAAGAGGACACGTTTTCTTTCAAATTCGAATCGCGAATTATACAACTTTTCGACATAACCGGTTAGATTATAAATCCGATGGAACCAAAGTTCAAAGAAAAAATTGACATATAACGGAATATCGAATTAACCATAATGGATGTGGCAAATTTACGAGATGGATAGATTTTTAAAAATGTATGTATTTCAAAGCTTTTTCGCGATTTTTTTTTCAAACCGGTGTCATTTCGCAAGATTGCGACATTTTGCGATATTTTTGGACTTCAATTTTACATAGTCTCAAAAATTAGAGGTCAATAACAGAGATGAGATATTTCTGTTGAGTTTCAGGAATTTTCACGAATAAACGTCTCGCAAAAAGTCAGGTTTCCTAATAATACAATAAAATATTTTACATAAGAATAAAAACTCTTCTTGATGCTGAAAATATACGTTGAACCGATGTATACCACTCTAAGTATCCTCAGTACGCAGTTCCTTGAGGTCGGGCACAGGGAAATATAGTTTACGCAATCGGCGCCGCTTGCGTGAAACTTGCTCCATCACAATCTGTGAGCCTAACGGCGCGAGTTTGAATGATTTAAGCCGACCTGAGTGAATTTTCATTACCTCCAAATATCCAGACATAAAAATTAGGTACTATTAATTACTTCCATTACCTGTTTGTAAAATTAGGTACTTTTTTGTTACTTTCGTTACTTCTCGTTACCGGTCGACACCCTGTGTGAGCATGCATGGTCCTGGAACATGGTCACAAAATTACACTCTCACGTCGATACCCATCTACCGCACTGTACACTACAGGAACTCCTTCGCGGTTGCTACTGCATGACTGTGGAACAATCTGTTGTGTCCTATCAAAGATACAACCCCAAATAGTTTCATACAGCAAAGACAGCAGTATATAACGCAAAGAAACTATAACCTGAACTTAACACCAAGAGCATTTGAATCCTAGATATTTAATCTTTCAATTCATACTATTTAGATATCTAAGTAATTTCTAACATTCCTTTAAAAAAATATATTGCATATTTAATTGCAAATAATTTAACAATAACATTTCCTCATAACTGCAATCATCTTCATCATCAGTTTTTTTAAATTAGTATTTCCACTCCCCTCACCATTTCCAATTAATTTCTTACCTTCTTTTTAGGTATCCTGTTCATTTACTTTAGTATTAATTACTAACAATATAATTTGGTCAGCACCATCTTCATCTGCCCTTATATGTAGTTATGGTCATCATAATCATCAATTTTATATTAGTATTGTATTCCTGTGTTATAAACATTCATACTTGTACTTTTCATGGTAGGGCCCAATAGCCCTAATCTTATATATTAAAGTAGAACCTCGTTAACACGTCCCTCATTAGTATGTTTCATCGCATGTCACGTCGTAATTCTCAAGTCATGATTCTTATCTAGTGAAAATAATGTACAAGTACCTCATTTATCACGTTGCATATTTTGTTTCGCCCATCACTGGCTATTTTGCTTCCTAAGTAACAGAAGTCACCTACTTCCTTTAGCTTTTCACCTGCCATTTCGACATCCATAGGGGTTTCTGATTTCTATTGACTGCATTCCAATATTTTTGTTTTACATTTATTAATTTTTATCATGAATTCTTTCCTCAAGACAGAATCCATACCATTTAAAAACTCATTCAAATCCTCTGGTGTGTCAGCTAAAATGACGAAGTCGTCAGCAAATCTCCGAGTTTTTATTATTATTATTATACTGTATATAATATTTGCAAATGGGGGTAATTCCCCGGTGGCAAATTGTACAACCACAGAAAATTACCAACAATAACATCAAACACAATATACACAATTCACAATTCAGGAACTAAAGTAATTACATCGTATTTAGACAAAATTTCAATCCTCTCTTAAACCCATCAATGTGTTTGTGGAAAGGCTCTAAGACTGAGGCAGGTAATGAGTTTCAATTATCAATACCACGGTTAATGAAAGAATATTTCCCATAATTTGTACGCTGTGATCGGACCTTAACTTTATGTGGATGATCTGCCCTGCTCAGGTAGGTGGGATTTCCCAGACGTTTGCTTAGTTCTCCCCATGCTGGCCGATTAATGTAAGTGTTAAACATAGAGTGTAGTCTGGATTTCGTCCTTCTATCCTCCAAAGATTCCCACCTAGTTTTTCTATCATTCTATCATTCGAGTGACACTACTTCTAGGATTAAAATCGTTGAGCACAAACCAAGCAGCCATCCTTTGTACCATCTTCAGCTCATTGATGAGCCCTACCTGAAATGGGTCCCAAACCGCTGAGCCGTATTCCAAGATTGGCCTCATCATCATCATCATCCATTTACAGTTCCAGTTTCCCGGGTACTGTTAAGATTGGCATCACCAGGGTCAAACATCCTAATTCTTTTACGGTAGACCTACTGCATTTTAATACCCGCATTTCAAAATGAAGTGATTTGTACTCTTTGGAGACGACATAACCCACATGAGTAGGCCTACTCCATTTCATTCCTTACATTGCTGCCCAAGTATTTGCACGAGACTTCTTCTACAAGTATTTCCAAGCCGATATTACAGTGAAACCTCTCTACAACGGACACACTTGGGACCGTAAATACTGTCCGCTAAAGAGGGGTGTCCATTATAGAGAGGGTTTGAGAAAATGATTGCAATTTGGCACATGTACTTGCATGAAAACGTAGGATTACGCGCGGTAAAACAGTCCAGTTTGGTCCGCATTTAAAATGTTTTCCGGCGAATAGCCGTCAGTGATGGAAAGCAATTTTTCTTCCCAGCTTGAAACATTATCCATATCAACAGTGGAGGATTCTCCGCAAATTACTCAAAACTTTATATTGTGGCGCCAGCCGTTCGAGGCTTTGAAATCTCCGATACCTAATTCTGGTGCGAAATCCAATGCTTTGGCTTGGATCATTGGTCCGGACACAGGGACTTCTTATTTTGCTAAACCACTCTGTCACTGCCTTATCAAAAACAGCACCATTACCACTTTGCAAATGTCTAATTTGCAGCTCATTACCATTAAGACACCTTAATTATCTCTTCTAGTTTTTTCACAATTTCTGCTGCCTGTGTCTTTCCAATCTTAAACATATCACATGGTTTCCGTACACCACATTTCTCACACTCGTGATAATCTATGATGACTACTTTCTCGTTTAAAGTTAAACTTGTACGAGGAGCCATTTCAAATGCACTCACTTGCTACTGTAACGCACAGGTCCTACAATAGATTTAAGAAGTTTCCCGGTAAAACTGACCAGATAGTGAAAGTATGAATTCCGTTATCCCAACCATTTCAAGTTCAAGAGAACAATGAAAGCGATACCGTTAGGCCTAGGTTTATTTTTAGAGCAGTGCAGAAGATAAGAAGATGGGAAGGTCAGTGCAAACTGGCTTCCAGGAAGCACAGGATGTGTCGAAAGTACATTAACACAACAGAGTGTTCATACAAGACTAATAGACCTACAGAGATGCGATTTCTTTTCAAAACAAGTGTCCACTAAGAGAGGTTGGTTGATTTTTTTAAATGCGGCCGGGGTGTCCGTGTCCGTAATAGCGAGTGTCCACATAAGAGAGATTAACTACTATTGTACTTAATAGGGGTTTGGTCACGGACTTAGAAAATCATCCGTTATGAAGGGGTGTCCGCCTTAGATGAGTGTCCGTTAAGAGAGGTTTCACTGTACAGTCGAACTTCGATATCTCGAAGTTCCTTCGGAGATAAAAATTACTTTGAGATATCAATTTTTTATTTTTTTATTTTTTTCAAAAAAAAAAAAAAAAAAAGAAAGAAAAAAAGAGGGAGGGATACCATTACAGTATTATAAACATACAACTAGACAACTGTTGCTACTTCTAATATTATTGTTACTAGAACTTCTCCTATGGGCCTACCAGCTAGGGTTTAATGCTATCGTATTAATTATTTACAAGTTTCAATCCATTCTACTACAT
Organism: Meconema thalassinum; assembly: GCA_946902985.2. Taxonomy (NCBI): domain Eukaryota; kingdom Metazoa; phylum Arthropoda; class Insecta; order Orthoptera; family Tettigoniidae; genus Meconema; species Meconema thalassinum. Next base: position 1,121,003,029 of record OX336389.2, on the reverse strand, counting down.
TGTATCTATTTTGTTAGACTACTACACAGTTATACAGTTTTACTAGTACATTTTCATTTTACAGTAGCCTACTTACAAATTCAAATCTTTGAAAAGAAGTCCGTCAGTTTCTTTTGCTTCCTTTTCTGCAACACCCGGTTCTCCACGAAGTTTTCCAACAGGATAACAGCTTGAAAAACATCCTCTTCAACTGAAGGTTGTCCCAGTACGTAGCGACGAAAAGCGGCCAGAATATCTAGAGCCTGTTCTCCGGTTGGCACTTCTTTCGCTAGCGGCATTTCATTGTTTGTGACGTCCACGTCATCTTCCTCCGAACCATCTTGTTGCACTGTTACTGTTCCTAAGATTTCACTGTCTGTGGGGTGCTCAGTTATTAATTCATGTGCATCAACATTAATGAACGAGTCGTAATCTTCTTCACAAGAAAGAACGTTTTGATAATCCGACTATTCTTCAGGCACAGGTTCATCCAGATCTCCTTGTTCTTGAAACTCTAATTCAGTTTTGACAGAACCGGCTTTGCGAAAACAGTTTGCAATTGTTTTTTCCGTTACATCGTCCCATGACTTCTGCAACATCATAACAGCATCCAGGAGATTGATATCGTTGAGTTGTTTTCCTGTATCAACGTTTCTCAATAACCGTTGGACACATTTCTTTCAGTAGTGGTGTTTTAAGTTTTTTATAACACCTTGGTCCAGAGGCTGCAACTTTGACGTCATATTTGGTGGTAAAAAAAAGCAACATGTATAGCTTGCAAGTTTCCTGTGACCTTAGGATGAGAAGCACAGTTATCGAAAACAGAAGTATTTTCCGTTTTTCACGTAAAAACTTCTTATGAAGTTTATTTAACCAGGATTCGTAAATTTCACTTGTCATCCATGCTTTCTTATTGTTTTGATAGTCCACAGGTAATGATTTTACTCCTGAAAAACACCTTGGTTTTGTAGACTTACCGATTACCAAGAGCTTTAACTTTTCAGGACCAGTCATATTTGCCGCAACCATTACTGTCACTCTTTCCTTGCTTCTTTTCCCACCGTGACACGTTTCCCCTTTAAATGCGAGGGTCTTTCCTGGCAAATATTTAAAAAACAGACCAGTTTCATCGGCATTGAAAACATCACGAGGGTCGTAATCCGCCAGTAGAGTTGGTAGAACGTCTCGTCGATAGTCTTCACAGTCAAACTCAGATACACTAGCACTTTCACCTGACATAACTTTCTGCACAATTCCGTTTCGATGTTTAAATTTATCTAGCCATCCTGTACTAGCCTGGAACGATTCTATGCCTAACTCCTCAGCAAATTTATGTGCTTTTTCACGAAGCATGGAGCCTTGAAGTTGAATGTTTTTGTCCCTCATACACTTTACCCACATAACATAGCTTCCTCCAACTGAGGGTAACGTGAGCTCTTAAAACGTTTCCTCTCCGATGAAAAACGTGACTCCTGAATAGCACTAGCAATCTTGTCTTTATTTTTCATAATCGTTGACAGTGTGTTAGCTGGAATGCCGAATTCCGTCGCAATATCTTTCTTCCTTCTCGCACCCTTTTCCACTTCGGGAATTAACTTTAATTTTTCACTTGCACTTAACCATTTCAGAACACGTTTCTTCTCTATGGTGTTTGCAATACTGATTTACACAGTGAGTCAGAAACTACAGGACAGTGCTCTCACCAGGCTTATCAGCCAAGGACATGAAGGGTGCGGGCATGCCATAAATAGCCGGAGTTTCCCTCTTACTGTTATTGTCTGAGGCGCACATTGACCGGAATCCGTCTCCTTGCCCTCAGGCTGCTCTAGAATGTGTCAGACCATACGATACTGACAGAAATAACTTCTCCAAGTACCGTACCGTACCCAAGGTGAACAAAAATCTCATATTTCAAGCCTCAAGTCACAACTCCAGTCTTCAAGGCAATTGTATTTTCACCCCAACTTCGAGATATAGAAAAATATTTTACGCCTGGGGAATGAAATATTCCTCGAGTTATCGAAATATTCGAGTAATAGAACTTCGAATTATAGAACAAATGTAACATGTGAATTAGATACGATACCGCCGGAAAATGAAAATTACTTCGAGTTATCGAAAATTCGAGATATAGAAGTTCGACTTATGGAAGTTCGACTGTTTATTGAAAATCATGCCTTCGCCCTCTCCCTATTCTCATGAGACTACATTTACTCGTATTGATCTTCATTTTGTTGTCAACCGCCCATTTATGAACCAGGTTGAGGTCAGTTTGCAACTGAGCGTTGTCTTGAGATGTTTGAACTTTTCGGTATATTACACAATCATACTTCGAATCCCATTCGGTAGGTCGTTAATAAGTGGCGGATATAACAAGGGCCCAATCACACTACCCTGAGGGACACCTGTCGTTATCAAAATATCCTCCGAGAATACATGACCCATTTTAATCTTTTGTGAGCGACCAGTCAAGAACTCTTGAATCTATAAAATTACTCTTTTATCAACCTTCGTTGCCACTAATTTACGGAGTAGTATGTCATGTGGGATGACATGAAATGCCTTCACAAAATCTATAATTACAGTGTCAACTTGCACCCCCTTATCTAGCGAGTCATTAATATCCTGAAAGAGTGATAACATTTGGCTCTTACGAGTTCCCCCTGTCTAAATCCATGTGCCTCCCATTAAGCCATGATAATTTTCCCCACTGTTCTCATAAGTAATCATAAATAAGGTGCTCCTTCAGTTTACAAATGACGGATGTGAGGCTAACGGGCCTACAGTTTCCCCATTACCAAACTGTTCCCTACCTTCAATATTTGTTTTTCATTAGTCCTTCCTTTATACTCTTCTTGAATCTTTCGTTTACATCCTTCTCTTTCAGTCTGCCTCTTGCCCACCTTTTTGGTTTTTGACTTTTCTTAAATTTCTTCAACTTAAGTCTGCATTTTATAACAACCAGATTGTGGTCAGAGTTTATGTCAGCACCGGGATATGTTCCCTTCTCTTCCTTTTCCTACCACAGCATTCCAATCTCCCATTACTATAACTACTATTTAAGTTTGTAAATACAGTAAACTCTAATTCTGACTAATGGGGGCAAAGTCTAGTCCAAATTATCGAAAGTCTGAATTATAGAAATGTTTTCTAATATTTTGTACTGTACAGTACATGCATAGTTATCTGAAGCTATAATTAGGAATATAATATACAATGTGTGCAATTGTTAAAGAAAGACTAGATGAACATCATAATATGTACATACTGTATTAAATTAAAGTTACAATACATATTCAAAGGCTTTATATGTATCCATATATACATTTTGTCTTCTAAACTTAGTGATGTATATTTACCCCTAACACTCATCTTAGTTACTATATTCTAGCGAGGACAACAGTACGACACATCCAAACACTTTTAAGCAATCATAGAGATAGAATTGAACTAACTGTAACTCGTCATGTGGGCTTCAACAAGCGAACTTTGTTGCGTGCTTGTGGCCAATAATGACACAAACGGTACTTATTATTGGTTGAAGGTGGAGTCAACGATAAGGGAGGGGAATGCGATCGACATTTTACAATAGATGGCCTTGGTGCGAATGATGTCTGGGGCAGTCCTGCGGCGATAAAAAGCTATCCGAATTAGTGAAGCCCGAAATAGCGAGGGTTCAGTGTATGTTAATTATTAATTTGTTACATGCAAATAAATGTGGCCTAAATTTGTTTGAGGTTAAAATCTATTTGTGTGTGTTGGCTAAAATACATTAGTTGGCTTGATACGGTTTGCAACTACGAAATCACAAGATTATGAAATAGGTAAGTGTAATGCAAAATCTGTAACCAATTTAAAAGGTTTTGGTCATTGATGTTTGTTTCTGACATTCATAAATAATTTTCGGCATCATGAGGGACATTTGGACAAGTTCTAATCAGTGCTGTAATTTGCCACGTTCTGAGATTTGTTTGAGATCGTGTGATGGCGAAAGCATGCGCTAGCATGTCTAACCTCAAAAGAACTTCAAATAGGTGCTCTATGGGAACTGTTAGGTCGGAAAATATTTCATCATACAAAATTAATATTTCAACTCGTACTACAGTATTTGAATTCAGAGTATAGGAAATTTTTCCCTTCTTTTCATTGCTCTCGTTTCTCCCTGCTGCGTGAACTAGTTCTGTTATACAGTAATTCTGTAGGTTGTTTAAAATTATATATTCGATAGTACGTACTTCCGATTAACGCGTTTTATTCTTTTCCCTTACTGAAACAAGTTAATGAGGTTAAATTATCATTTTTCATTAGTACGTCCTCTTGCTTTTTACATCCAAATACTTCAGTCCCTTCAAGAACGTACTAACGAGGTTCCACTGTATGGATGTCTACCCCTTATTATTCCCGTTTTCCAACGGGGTCGGGGATGAGATGCAATGGAAGTCTTTGTGGTGGATGGTTTTTACGGCCGGATGCCCTTCCTGACGCCAACCTCACGAGACGAGTTAATGAGAGATGAAATGAATGATGGCGAATGAAACTGGATGAGGATGTGGAAGGAAGCGACTGTTGCCTGTCAGAAGGTACCGTCCCAGCATTTGCCTGGAGTTGAAAATGGGAAAACCATGGAAAACCATTTCAAGGACAGCCGACGGTGGGGCTCGAACCCACGCGTCTACCGAGTCCGCAGAGAGCTTGGCGCCATGGCCTAATGCAGCGCTTTAGCAAGCATAGCCACCACTGTCGGTTAACGAGGTTCCACTGTATATACATCAATAAAGAAAGATCCGTTTCTATCAGTAATAGGAATTTTAAAAGTTGCGAAATTCATATTAAAAAAAACTTTAGTATTCGATACTTCTATTCGTCATGGCATTACCATGGCAATACATTGCAACAGAAGATGGAACAGCAGTCAGAACAACTCTGACATAATAGCTAAGAGTGAAGGAGAAAGTCTGGTGAAAGTAGTCCAGGAAAGTCATTAATTTGACTAAAATGGGCACCAAAATCATAGTTAATTATTCCGTGTTCTCCTTGAAGGAACTTAAGCACCAAAGTTCGAGGAACACTGACTTTAAGGTTGTCTACAACTTTCAAGAATTATTTGCTTTAAACAGATAATCCTCTGGTGTGGCAACACATCAGCTTCACTAAAACATAGAAACTGTGGCAAGGTTACTGGCAGCACATCCTATAGCAGGTTGGGTTACTAAATAATAACGCTATAATCTCTAAGAAACTGGGCATCAGAATTTTCGGCTGTCGATACATGAGAACCTTCATATCCCATCAATGGAAGCCAAGATCCAACCATTGTGCAAATATAAAGTTATAGAGAAATTTCCAGCAATTATTCGAACAACCCTTAACCAACTCTTCAATGTATCATATAGTGAAGATATTTCTTACCTTTACACCCAGCAGGAGCTCTGGAGAGCGATACCACAGGGTGACGACTATAGGAGTATATGGCTTAAGAGGGGATCCATATTCGCGAGCAAGTCCAAAATCCCCCACTTTTAATATACCTTTGTGGCTCAGCAGTAAGTTGGATGTCTTCAGGTCACGATGAAGAATCCAGTTATCATGTAGATGGGCCACAGCACGCAGAAGTTGCTGCATCAAACATTTTACTTCACCTGAAAATAATACAACATAGAATACTGAACTGGCACTCTTTACTGAAATTTGACAACACCTGTAGACCTTATGTCTGTGAGGAAACCAATCCACATCCTTACCATCATCTTACAGGGAGCTAGAAAAAATGTGACAAGGCCAGCAAATCCAACACTAGCTAATAAGGCAATATGATTGAACCTTGTTCCAGTGAGATTCTCCATAGGGTAGAAAGTATTGAAGATGCCATTCTTTGACAATACACACTCTTGATTGCCAAACATAATTGTCAACAAGTAGTTCTGTGAAGAATGACCATGTCTATATTTTCATGTACTAGTATTATACCGGTAGTCTCATAATTCTCTTTTCATGAAACACAAGTATACACAAGTTTAAAATGTTAACAAACTGGCATGCTAAAAATAATTGATTATTTGAACACCAAGGAAGAGAGTTACAAATGGTGATCAAAATAATGGAAACCCCTGTCAACAATGCATTGGATTAACTATTAATTCATGGACGCTGTCGGTCTCAACACATCTACCACACAGGTCGTCTTTGATACACTTGCTCAAACTAAACGGTTATCAACACTATTGGCCCTCTCTGAAAATCAAGAGGTCCCCCATTTTGCATCCCTACAACACATGTTAAGTACTATATAACATAGTGTACTCCAGATTATCAGCCTTCACAACAGTAACAAACAACAGTCCCCCTTCCATGGCACTACAGCCCATGTAGGACCTAGGTCTACCAAGCGACCGCTGCCCAGCCTTTTGGCCTGCAGATATTGGGGTGACACGTGGTCAGCGCATCAGATCCCCTCAGCCGTTAATCTTGGTTCTCTTGACTGCTACTCAATTTTCCTCATGAGGCTGAGTGCATCCCGTTCCAGCCCTCATGTCAGTTTCTAAAGTCCCTGAACGAGCCGGGAATCAAACGCGGCACCTCCGCATGAGAGGTAGGCATGCTATCCCAACACCACGGGGCCGGCAACAAACAACAGTCACATACTAGAAATGTTCCGTGCTACTATCTAGTAAAAAGTAGGTACCGGTAACGTGTTGCCTAATATTCTATTAAGAGAAATGCTCTTCAGTCGGTCAACACAAGTGTGCCCAATTGGATTGGGTGGGAAGTAACTATCTTATCACCCTACAACTTGGAAGAAATGTTGCAAGAAATGTTATTTATTCACTTCTCTAACAAATAGAAAGGGTTAATTGCATGACATGTTTCGCTTGCTCCATATATACAAGACAAAATTGTTATACAAAACACTTTCAAAACCCACAATGCCATCCACAAACAGTTGCAACCCTCCAACAACAACCAGCTAGAGGCAAGACAAAATCTAAAAAAGTGTGGGCAGAACTGCTGTGAAATACTAAAGCATTAAGCTCCTGAAAAAAGAACTATTTATTTTAATATGTACAAGACTTAGAAATCACATTCCCGCCCATAAACAGTCTCCCTCCACCAACTAATCCTGATTTATGCGTTGCCCATTTTCTAAATGGACTGCAAGGTGAGAGATTGCAGGTGCTCTATCAATCATAAAATTCGCCACACTGCCTCAGAGGTGCAAATATATCTTCAAGATAGATATTGTTGAACCTCATTTGTAGATTAAATGCTGGAAGTAGCCTGATCACTGCCTTTATTTATGTACTTACAGACATACGGTATTTAATTGGTTTTACAGAATTACATAATTCGACGTTGATGTGCGCGTCAAAATTTTTAAGGAGAACCGGATTATAGGGAACCACCCATCAGTTATCTATTTCATTGTTCCTGAGAGTTGCAGTTTCTCCGCCGTCATCAGGTGACAACCTACGGTATTTGGGATAACCGTCATTACCAGTAGATGTGCAGCTTGGAAATGTTTTGGATACCTTATGGTGCAAACTCCTTCATGCATGCAAGGCGAATCTGCATTTAAAGCACCACATGCACCATGAATCATGTGCCTTGACACGATATCATGTAATATAGGATCGGAATGTTTATTGGGTAACTCGGCAGAAATTACACTATCTGTTCTAGTCTAATCTTATTATGCAACTATAGTAGCAGATGGATGTGAGGCAAACCACGATTCTGCCATTCGACAGTGTACATGTAGCAGCGAGTTCGGCCAAAAATTCTCACCATATTAATTAGAAACATTAATTTTTGAAGTTTCAAATTAAATACTCTGTTCACTATATCGTATCTGTTTTGTGGTGATGTATTTTCGGGGAGATATTCATTCATTTCAGTCCAGTTCGAATTACAGGTAAGTGTAATGAACAAATCAGGTTTACCATATTTTCTGATATACACTGAAGAAAATGGAAATTGCAACACCCAGAAGGAGTGGTGCTACATTGCTGCAATTGAACATGCAGGACGAGTGTTCGGTTGTGATTCGATGATTACACTTTCAGGTCCCCCTGACCGCAAGTTTGGACAACAATCAATACAGGATGTGCCCACCACGAGCTGCAATACATTGATGAATTCGGCAAGGCATGGAGTCAATAAGGCCCTGGATCGCTTCCTGAGGAATTGTGGCCCATGCTTGGTGCACTGCATGGGTCCGTTGTTCCAGAGTTGTGGGTGGCTGAGGACGGTTGGCCAGTTGTCGACCCATCATGTCCCACACATGCTCAATAGGACTGAGGTCCGGGGATCTGGCGGGCCATTCTAAGGTTGTGATGTCGTGGAGAGCTTCTCTGGAGATGCGTGCAGTGTGAACCTGGGCATTATCCTGCTGAAACATCCCATTAGCAATGTTCGCCATCATAGGGACAACCACTGGATTGAGTACCCTATCAACGTACTGTCGAGCAGTCATAGTGCCCTCAACAAGCACTAATTGTGATTTCACATTAAAGCCAAGAGCTCCCCAAACCATAACGCTTGGTGTTGGCCCTGTGTGCCTCTCGACAATAAGGTCTGGGCGGCCCCTCTCCCCGGTACGTCGGCGCACACGATTCCGGCAATCACTGCGGGCAAGACAGAAGCGTGATTCATCACTAAAGACGACCCTATGCCATTCGTCGACCCACGTCGATCGTTCACGACACCAGGCCAGCCTTACACGTCGCTGTTTGTGGGGTCAATGGAACACCTTCTGCAGGTACACGGGATCGTAAGCCAGCTGCACGCAGGCGATTACCAACTGTTTGTTGTGTAACGTGGGGTGCCACTGCTGCTAGAAATTTGCGCTGCTGTTGCATGGGGTTCAATCCGGGCCATCCGAATGATGCGGCGATCCTCTCTCACAGTTGTCTGTCGCGCTGGGCCTGTGCCAGGTCTACGAGTGTGGGTACCTTCATTTGACCACTGCTGCCATACACGTTGTACCGTAGATGCCTGTCGGCCAACACGTGCAGCGACAGTCCTTAGCGATAATCCAGCCTCACACAGCCCAATTATCCGAGCCCTCTCAAATGGCGACAGTTGTTGATAGCGTGCTCTTCTCTGTCGTCGAGGCATTTTTGACGGGGAACATTTCACTGCACAGACTGCAAGTCGACTACGCTACACCAGAGTCCGTATACTGGAGTTGATTCCTCCGCAACCAATCACGTGGGGAGACTTGTAGCAACAATCCAATGGGTCTCTTTGAACGTTTACATACCTACATGGCATCGTTCCATATCTTGAAAATCAACACAAATCATCAATGCCTTCATGGTGTTGCAATTTCCATTTTCTTCAGTGTAAGTCATCGCATCCTGTGTTCTTTCATGAAGATACCTTGGCCCTCCTGTAAATGAAGACGGCAATATGACCAACTGACCGATATTCCCAATATGTTCATTTTCCCACAAAGCATCTTGCAAATGGATGTAATTTTCCGCTCGTAGTTTTGTCTGATTATTTCGTATGTAGGCTAAACGTTACGATTCAATTTTAGCATACATATCAACCAAATACTCGTTTAGTGGTATTGAAATCATTAAGTCTTGTCGTCATTCTGTAATGGTAATAATTCATGCATGACACAGTTTTACGTTTCAGTTCTCCATTGATCGGGTCATGTTGAGAAATATTAATGAAATAACTGTCTTCGCCTCTACATAATATTAAAGGATATTGCAAGCTATCATACGATCTGTGAACTTCAGGAATTTTCTGAAGGTTGTTATCTCGGCTACCTAATACTATCTCCCTTCTGTCAAACTGTTGCCCAGCTATTAAAACAGCTACTTCACTCGTAGTAGGTGCATTAAAGCGGCTGAAATGTTCACAGACAAGAATTTTAACGGCGTGGATAACAATATCAAAATCCTTTATGTTAGGTGGGACACTATCAATCGCTACTTTGAAAGATCGAACGTATTTATTATGGCAGTGTAACATTTCTTGCAAAGACCGCACTAAGCCATTATTAAGGGGTTGTGTAATGATGCTACATCTAGTAGAAGCTTTTATTTCTGGGTCCGCTATGAAATAAATGTGTAGGAACTTATGATCATTAGGTTCAGGAGGATACAGAAGAAGAATTCGAATTTATTCAGTTACATAAGCCTACCCTCGGGTTTCCACCCTGTGCGCTTAGTTTGGGGTATTTTATTCATATCTTATTATATCGGGTTAAACTGGGGGTTGGTGCGGTGATATTTATTGTGCCTGTGTGTATTTTTGTGGACGGATTCATTTTCGGATGTTCCGGGCCGACTAAAATCACTGTTTATCTATTCTTGGTTTTTGGATGTTTGATATTATAGAATACGGGGTTCATTGTGATTTATTACCTTTTGGGAACAGGGATATAAAAGACTGTATTATCACCTGTAGTAGAAGCACTAGTTAATTTTGGTTTGGGGTTAATTTGACTATTTTCATTTAGAAATGTTAAAAGTTTTGATGGCTGGCTGGACTAATAAGGTACATTGGAGTTGAAAATTAGGTGCTGGGAATTGACACACCGGAAAACTTGAGCGGTAATTCGACTCGTTTGTGTCAAGCCAGGAAATACCTGGGCTATTAATAGCGTGAACTCCCATGAACTTTCCGTAGGAAAAGTACCGAATGACGTTAGAGTGCGCTCAGCAGAATTACGATAGTCAAATGTTCGTAAGCTGCCACGAATATCCGCTTGGAGCAGGCACATGCCAAATAGTTCCGGCAGGACTAAGTGCAGCTTTTGGTGTAGGGATGTTCGTGCACCTCTGTTTGGTGCTCTTAAGATGTCTTCTTGCGAATCAGGGTTGCTTCACTTGCCATGGTGCGGTAACGAACAGCTGGGACTTTTATAAGTTTTTACTGAGCTTCGGCCATTGAAACTTACATTATTTATGGTTCTGTTCAAATACCATGCGTTGCTGGTGCAAATTACGCCCGAAGGACGATTACACATGACTATACATCTGAGCCTAAAAAGCTATTTGTGGTCTACATGTCGGAGAGTGGTGGTGAGCGACTTTTGGTGTTTCGAGCATACAGACTGGGGAACAATGCTATTATCGCCGACTGTGTAACGTGTGTATATTTTCTGTACAAACTGTAGAAGTGTTTAAATTAGGAGGCTGATATGCCTGGGGTCACTAGTTGACCAGATGTGTTTGTGGGCACTGTGTGAGCGTAGATTCAGTGATCACAGGTACTGTAAATATTGTGTTTCCTAAGGACCTATAATATGTGTGTAAATATTGTGCCCTTATACGGCGGAATGGATGATGGCGTGATTTGAATTGAGCGCGCTGAGGCACCACCAAGGATGCGGCAAGCTGTTGACTCGCCATGATTTGAAACAGGCGCGTGTTCCGAGTACCGCCAGGAAATGTCGGAACTCAATATACTTGTTTGCCTTTGGATAAAGAAGAGGAAGGCACCAGCACTTCAGAATTATATTTGGAATAATTCTCCTGTTTAATTCAATAAGTTTCAATTGATATCAATAACCTTCCAGCACGTTCTACGGTGGGGACCAATAGAAGAGAAAATATCGCATTACGTAATGCAACTACAGCTATCGATATGTGACCTTGTGGCAGTATATAAATCGGCTCTTAGGATGCCAGGCTATCTGTCTGTTTTGATCTGTCTATGTGGATCAGCTGGTCAGTGGTGCTCACTTGTCGTTATGCTGTTACGCTACGCTGTGGTTATACAGTACAATTACTCTGCGAGGCTAGGCATTCACAATAACATCTCCATGTTACTTCGATATTGTGTCAGAAGACATAGTCTCATTTTCACACCAGTGCGTGAAAAGTAAAGTGCCACTGTGTTCCATTAACTTATTACTATTATTATGGTGATTGTGAAAATTCATCGTTATGAAAATACTACAGGAATTACAGGTATGTGAATATGGACTTGTTTCACGCAAGTGACTGACAATTTTACAGTGTGTAAACTTCTACCCAGTGCTCAATGTTTATAAACTGGAATTGTGTCCAATTCGAACTAGCATCATAACAGAATGCAGAGTGACAGTGAGGACCCTGAGAGCTTATGTAATATCATGGAAATTTCGTGTTCGAATCAGATCAGGCATAGTTGAGACATTCTAGCAAGTGAATATTAATATTATTATCATCCAGCCCCGTAAGATCGACCCGATCATATTTGTGACAGTCAGTATAAGTGGATATTCCAAAACCTGTGGGCTACACTATCAGAATGCCGAGTGTGCATTTGTGGAAGAGTTCGGAACGACCCCATAAGATGGTGACATCACTACCCCACTGTTCAAACATGACGATCGGCTAGAGTGGCACTATGTGAGGGGAGCGATACCAGGATTGCCGGGTGGGGACCCGGAGTGATGCCCGTCAGGGGCATATTTCTGTGGACGATGAGGCAGAGTGAGGCGAATGCTGGGATATGTCTCTTTCCTAGTGTGCAGCCATCACGGGTCCGTGATGCCATGGTTCGATCCGCACGGAGGGATGACCCACAGCCACAGAACATCTAAGGTAGAAGCCTTCCGACTTATATAGATCTTATTCTTGGGCCATGAATTTCCATAATTTCCGCTAAATCTATTCACTTTCCTAATCATTAATAATGTTTGTTCTTATATAGTTGGTTGCATATAGGCTAGGCATATATTTCTATTAGCCGCTTAGACTTGTAGGCGAGGTGGATCCTCAACATTTTTCACTCTTAATTATAATAAATAATAGGGGATGTCCCAACCCATTTGCAGCAGAATTATGATACGTCAGAAGTATTTGCATTATTTTTCTGAATAATTAGAAAATATTTTCTAGCAATTATAATAATAAAAAACTCAACAAATTTATATTGGAAGAACACCGAATTTTGATAAACAACAATGAAAGTAATATTCCATGAGTATAATAATTTTTTTTTTGTCGTGTAGCCTCCTGAGAGGCAGAGTGCAGGTCTTTCTAGTCGACGCCCGTGGGCGACCTGCGCGTCAGGATGAGAGATGAGATGAATGGATGAAAGTGGGCAAGGATGTGGAAGGAAGAGGCCGTGGCCTGTCAGAAGGTACTGTCCCAGCATTTTCCTGGTGTTGGAAATGGGAAACCACGGAAAACCATTTCAAGGACAGCCGACGGTGGGGCACGAACCCACGCGTCTACCGAGTCAGCAGAGAGCTTGGCCCCATGACCTAACGCCGCGCTTTAGCCAGTGTAGCCACTACTGTCGCTATAATAATAAATGATAATGATAAATATGTTGAATTATGATTATAAACAAATTGTTTGATTGTGTAAAAATCTGGGATTTTACGATCTTCAAATAATATTGGACATTTTTGAAACGAAGCCTAATAATAATAATGTGTCAATGCACTTTTCTAAAGTTAGTTCAGGTAGATTGAGGTGTTGATCCTCGAATGAGTGGGATTCATGCGGGAGTGATATCCTGTCCCACATAATACTGCTTGCTTTGACAATAAAATGGGATGCATGCGGGAGTGATATCCTGTCCCATAGTGGTAACAGTGCTTCAAATGTCAGTCCAATTACTAAGAATTCCCAAGAAATACACTAATATAAGATCAGTGATTCGTTATGAATGTAATGACGTCACGTCCAACCTAATGCCGATTATTGTGACTGCTGGTATTTAATTCATGTTCAGTGTTATAAATCCTCTCATTAAATCATATAATTATGAGAATTACAACGATATATCTGAGGCCACCTTAGATAAAGCCTACAATTATTATTATTACTATTTTTGCTTTGAGATAAATGAAAGCTTTGATAAATGTTAATTGTCAAACTAATGCAATTTGACATGCCGCGCTAGTAAGTGTAATTCTGAATTGTGTGTTTTCGTCGTAATAGTGAAACGCAGGTGTGAAACAACCTCAAGATTGTTGTAAATAATAAATATAAATATGTGAAATAATCATCATCATCATCATCATCATCATCATCATTTCCCCTTATCCAGCTCCTGCCGGGTCGGGGTATTTATGGCACTTCTCCACTTTCCTCTTTCCTTCCACAATTCTTCTTCCACGATCTTGTCCCAGTCCAGATTTCTTTTTCTTACGCTTTGTCCTCACTGAATCGATCCACCTTGTTCTAGGTCTTCCTCTTGCTCTCTTACCCTTGCACTTTGCATCCAGCATCTGTCTTGGTATTCTATTTTCTTCCATCCTCTTTACATGTCCAAACCACCTTAGTTTATTCTTCTCAATTCTCTCATTTAGTTTTCCCATCCCAACTTCCTTCCTAACATCTTCATTCCTCACTCTGTCTTTCCTTGTCTTTCCTATCATACTTCTTAGGAATTTCATTTCACTGGCTTGGATTCTACTCTCTTGCCTGCTTGTCAGGGTCCAAGTCTCAGCTGCATAAGTTAATATGGGTACATAGTACATTTTATACATTACCTCCTTGCTTTTCCTTGGTACTTCCTTATCCCAAACAAGTTTTCTTACACTTTGATAGAATGCATTGCTCTGCTGTACCCTCCTGCCAATCTCCATGTCCAACCTACCAGTTTGCATCAACTCACTTCCTAGGTATTTGAACGTGTCCACAATTTCCAAACTCTGACTTCCAATTTTCACAGTGCCCTTTCCTTGTCTTTCCCCTCTTGTCATCACCATGGTCTTGCTTTTCTCTATACTGATTTTCAGGCCGTACTTCTGAATATTTTCGTTCAGTGCATCTAGTTGTTTTTGCACTTCTTCGGTGTTCCTTCCCCAGACCACAATATCATCTGCAAATAACAGTAACTTCATTTCTTTATGTCCATATGCTTCCTTTGCTTCCTTTATAATTTCATCCATCACCATTATGAACAAGAGAGGTGACAGCACACTCCCCTGTCTTAGTCCAGTCTTGTTCCTAAACCAATCTGTCTTTCCAACTGGGGTCAGTACCCTGCTTACACAGTTGTTGTACATTGATTGCACCATTTCCAACATTTCTCTTCCCAGTCTCTTCTTAACCATGGTTTCCCATACCTTCTCTCTGGGGACACTATCATATGCCTTTTCTAGATCTATGAAAGTCATGATCAAAACCTCTCCATATTCCCAGTCCTTTTCCATCACCTGCCTCAAGCTAAAGATTGGGTCCACTGTGGATCTTCCACTCCTGAAGCCATACTGTTCCTCTTGCAACTCTCCTTCCACCTTTCTTCTCATTCTTCTTTCTAATATCCTTTCCAGTATTTTTACTATCTGTGATATGAGGGTGATCCCACTATAGTTAGCACACACCTTCTTGTCCCCCTTCTTAAACACTGGTATTATTAGCCCTTTCTCCCAGTCTTCTGGTACACATTTCAGTTTCCACACACACTTTAGCAGTCGATACAACCATTGCATACCAATAGGTCCAGCAGCCTTTATCATTTCGACACTGATTTCATCCACCCATGTTGCTTTTCCCATCTTCATTTTCTGTACTGCTAATTCCACCTCCAGCATTGTTATATCATCTTCTGTTATAGAGTCGTCAGGTTGTGTCACTTCCATCTCACCAGTACAATTGCTCACATTCAATAGCTTATCGAAATACTCCTTCCATCGTCCCTTTATCTATTCTGGGTGTGTTAACAACTCTCCATCTTCCTTTTTCACTAGCTTTGTAGTAACTCTTTCTTTCCTCTTACTTCTTAGAAGCCCATACAGCATCCTTTTACTGCCACTTACATCTGTTTCCATTCTTCGTGTAAATTCTTCCCAACTTTTCTTCTTTTCTTCTCCTACCACTTTCTTACACCTCCGTTTGCAGTCGTGATACTTCCTTTTGCTTTCTTCTGTTTGATCTCGATTCCATTCTTTCCATGCAGACTTCTTTTCTTTCACTGCTTTCCTCACTTCCTCATTCCACCACTTCTCCTTCTCTTTCACTCTTGTTGACGTCCTACCACAAGCACTCCCTGCTGCACCAACAAATGCCTTTTTAAAGTGGGACCATTCCTCTTCTATGTTTTCCACTTCAGTAACTGGGATTTGTTGCTTCAATCTCTCCTGAAAATCTTCCTGTACAGTTTTGTCTTTCAATTTCCATACTTTTATTTTTCTTTCTCTGATCTCCTTTAGGTTTTCCAATTTTCCCATCTAAATTTTGCCACCACAGCTCTATGGTCCCCATTAAATGCTTCTCCTGGTAAAGCTGTCACATATATCAGCTTTCTGCGATTAGTCCTTTCCACCAGAAAGTAGTCAATTACTGATTTTGTTCCTCTATCGCCCCAACCATATCTCGTAATTTTCCTGCTGTTTTTCTTCCGAAACCATGAATTACCCACTATCAGTCCATTCCTTTCACAAAAGTTTACAAGTTCCTCTCCTTCCCGGTTCTTTTTCCCATATCCATATAGTCCAATGACTTCTTCCTTTCCTTGTCACTCGTTTCCGACTTGTGCATTCATATCTCCCATGATCACCACTTCTACATCTGAAATTACTCTTTCTACATCCTCCAGGAATACTTCAATATATTCTTCTCTGTTTCCAGTCTGTGGTGCATACACTTGTATGAAGTCCATCACGTCATTTTTCATCTTCATTCTAATTTTCATTATTCTGTCACTCACCCACTCTACCACTTCAACATACTCCTCCAGTTGTTTCGAGGTTATCAGTCCCACTCCATTTTTTGCCTCTTGGCCACCACTCCAGTATAATGTATATCCTTTCCTCAATTTCTTCCTTCCTTTACCTTTCCATTTCACTTCACTCAGCCCCATCAATCCAACATTCTCCCTCTCCATGAAGTCTACCACCTCCTCCACCTTGCCTGTCAGGGTCATGACATTCATGATTCCCACTTTCATTTCGGTTACTGGTCGCCCATTTCTCACAGTTCCCCCAGTACCAAAAGAACTACGCGTCGCCTGCAGGGTACGCCCTAACCTTCTCCGAATCATTTGAAGTGCCATTTCCATTTTAGGCTATTATTACGATGGGGTCGCCACTCTCAAAGGCATTTTATGAAGCTACTGCCAGCTATTATACAGGCCGCCCCTAACATGGGAAACAGACGCCCTTGCAGCCGCCCCTAACCTGGGAAACGGACGCTGCTGATTGGTGCTGTACTCATACTATTCCCTGAGTACTGGGTTGCCTCTTCCGCAATCTCCACCGTTCCGAGGTCCATCTTCTCCGCTGCAGGTTCCGTTGAGGTCTTCGCACGTAACCCTGTGCACGGGGCCTATGTTATACTCCATAGGACTGGGTCCTCACCAGAACTTAGCCGATACTGTAGTTCCATGGTATATTACAGTACCGTTGCCCACCCCCGCGACGTGGACGCGCCTGGCAAGAATTATCCATGTAGCCAATTATAATTGCCTCATGGACCAGGTTAAGGAGCTGTCTAAATCCAGCCTCCACAGTAAATATGTGAAATAATATACGACCATATTATGAACTGAAACCAAATAGGTTAGATGTAGGTATTTCTTTTTCGTGTCGTGAGTGATAATTTAAGATTATGCAATATCGCATAAGTCCAACCCCTCGTCCACGTCGTGGGAGACGGGCAACGGCACAAAGTAGGGGATCGCCTGTAGGGGCGAAGTACGGTGGGGACTTCGTGTGCCCCGGGACCGTTACAGTAGCTGTGAAGGTCCTACAGGAACCCTGAAAAGTGACGGCTAACGGGGCTCTGGTGAAGCTACGATAGGCCCAGCAAGCCAGTAGTGGATGAAACCAAATGCTTTCAAAAATGGAACGAGCCTCCGACATGATGGATTTAGTAGACGACGACACGGCTGTACACACGGACTAAGATTTGGAACTTTAAACCTAAGAATGCTGACGGGGAAGGTGGAGGAGATAGTGGATATGATGGAAAGAAGGAAGTTGGATTTATTGGGATTGGCAGAAACAACGTGGAAAGGGGAAGGAAGGAGAGAACTGAGAAAAGGCTATAGACTGTACTGGAGTGGGAACGAAGAGGGAAAGAGGAATGGAGTGGGAGTAGTAGTACGAGATGGTTTAAAAGAAGAAGTGAGGAGAATAAGTGATAGAATGATGAAAGTGAAAGTAGCACTGAGGGGAGAGACCGTAGAAATAGTGCAAGTGTATGCTCCACAAGTAGGCTGCGCCTCTGAAGAGAAGGAGGAGTGTGAAGAGAAATTGCAGAAGCAGCTGGTAGGAAGAAATATGATTATGGGGGATCTGAATGCCCATGTAGGAAGAGAAAGACAAGGTTATGAGAGTGTTCTAGGACCAGAGGGTTGGGGCGGAAGAAATGAGGAAGGAAAGAGACTGTTGGACTTCTGCCAGAGGAACAGCCTGCTAGTTGGGAACTCCTGGTTTAAGAAAAGAGAGAGCCACACAATTACATGGTACAGTGATGACTTGACCAGAAGTCGGTGGTCGACTATATGCTGTATGAGAAAGAACTAAATAAGAACATCACGGACATCAAGGTTATACCATCGGAGAACCTGGATAGCGACCATCGATTGCTGGTAATGAACCTGAGAGGGAGTAAGGAGAAGAAAGGGACTGAGAACCAGGAAAGACGTATAAGGATATTGAAACTGAAAGAAGGGGATAGAAGGGTCGAGTACCTCAAAATGGTAAAGGAAGGAATTCCAACAGATGAAGAAAGAGGGGTGGAAGAGGAATGGGCTAGATATAAGAAGACACTAGTAGGTGCAGCAGAAGCAGTATGTGGGAGGACAAGTAGTAAGAAGAGGTGGAAGGAAACACCATGGTGGAATGAGAAGACAAAAGATATAGTAAGGGAAAAGAATAGAGCCTTTACGAGGTGATATCAAAATAGGACGGTAGAGACAAGGGAAGAGTACCAGGAAAGAAAGAAGGAGGCGAAGAGAGTAGTGGCTGAGGAGAGAAGAAAGTGGATGGAAGATTGGACAAAGATGATGGAGGATAGTGAAGGTACAAAAAAGGTCCTGTATGGGATGGTAAAAAATAAGAGGCGGAAGGATCCTACGGATTATGTTAGAATAGTGAACAAAAGGGGACAAGAGATAGAAAATAGGGAAGAACTGAAGAAAATATGGAAAGAATATTTTGAAGAACTTCTGAACCCAAATGGAAAAGATGGTGAGGAGGAAGAAATCGGGGATGATGAAGATGAACTGCAAACAGAAAAGGACTTAACATGGAAAGAAGTGGAAGATGCAGTGAACAAGATGAAAGGAGGGAAGGCACCGGGTGTGGATGAGTTGAGTGTGGAGATGGTGCGAGCAGCAGGAGAGGTGGGGATACAGTGGTTGTACTGAGTGATGAGGACAGCATGGAAGGAAAGGAAGACCCCAGAGGACTGGAAAAAAGGAATAATTGTCCCGATCTTCAAGAAAGGTAGTAGAACAGATTGCAGAAACTATCGGGGAATAACACTGATGAGTCATTGTGCAAAGATCTTCGAGAAAGTTTTGGAAAAGAGAATTAGGACAAGGATAGAAGGAGGGATGAGGGAAGAACAACATGGCTTCAGAGCAGGAAGGTCCACAGTGGATTTGATTTTTGCTGTAAGGCAGTTACAAGAACAGCACTATGAGTATAGAACAGATCTACTGATGGCCTTCCTGGACATTGAGAAAGCATATGACAGTGTATGCAGAAAAAAGGTATGGAAGTCCCTGGAGGATAGAGGAGTAGAGAAATGGACTATAAATAGGATAAAGGAGATGTACAAGGGAAGCGTGAGCTGTGTGAAAGTGGGAGGAGAGAGATCAGACTGGTTGGAACAGAGAAACGGCCTGAAACAAGGAAGTGCACTGTCACCGTTACTTTTCATTGTGGTGATACCGGGTGAGTTAGCCGTGGTCGTTACGGCATGACTGCTGGCAGTCGCTCACATCCGGGAGGCGAGGAGGTTCGAATCCCCCCGCCGGCAACCTTGAAGATGGTCTTCTGTGGTTTACCATCTTCGTTCCAGGCAAATGCCGGGGTTGGTCCCTAACTATAGGCCACAGCCGCTACCTTCCAACTCCTCGTCCTTACATTCCCTCTTCCCTCCCCAACGGTACTTGTAGCTCACCCATTGGGTGTCCGTCTCGAAGCAGCTACAAAACTGGCGAGCCAAACATGTCCTCGGACACTCCCGGCACTGATAAAGCCATACGCTTAAAAAAAAAAAAAAATGTGGTGATGGATGACATAATGACCCAAGTGGCACAAGTAATTGGGGAAGGAAAGATGAAAGCAATGGTGTTTGCAGATGATTTGATGATTTGGGAAAACAAGGAGGAGGAAGTACAGGAACAGTTGGACGTGTGGGAAGGAATAATACAAGGATATGGAATGAAATTTAGCATAAATAAGAGTGAGATGGTGATCACAACAAGGAAGAAGGAAAGAACCACAATGGGAATAACAATTGGTGGGGAACAGCTGAAGAAAGTGGAGAGTTTCAAGTATCTGGGAAGCCTGATACAAGATAATGGAAGAAACGAGAGAAATAAATGAGCGGGGGAGGCAGGCAGAAGCATTTCGGAGGAGTGTGAGAAGCATGTTATGGAGCAAGGATGTCCCTCAGAACAGCAAAAAGATCATATATCGGACGTACTATGTCCCTATCCTGACGTATGTCTCGGAGACCTGGGTTATGAAAGGAATGGAGAAGAGCAAAATACAGGCCAGTGAGATGAGGTTCTTGAGAAGCAGTATTGGAGCTACAAAGATGGACAGAATAAGAAATGAGAGGACCAGAGAATTAATGAAGGAGGAACCATTACAGGATGGTATAGAGAAATCTAGACTTAGATGGTATGGACATGTAAAACGAATGGAGGAGAAGAGGATACCCAGGAGAGTACACGAGACGAAGTGGGAAGGAAAGAGACCGAGAGACAGGTGGCTGAAGGGGGTGGAAGAAAGCGTGAAGAAGAGAGGAGAAGACTGGACAAGGGTGGAGGCTGAGAGATGGTGGGAAGACAGAAGACGTTGGAGAGGCTTGTGTTCCAAACAGACCCAGCCAGTGGCTGGAAACTGTGCAAGATGATGATGATGATGAATCTCGCATGTATAGGTTAAAAGAACAATGTGTATTTTTGATCCAACATAGCCAAACCAATGAACATTTAAGAAGAGACTATGATTTTTTCAGAGAGGCATAATCAAAGCAGGGAAGTGATTATTATTATTCTTGTTATTGCCAACGGGCAATGTTTTGTGAATAAATATTTGGTGAATTGGTTTTTATCTTAATATGTGTTCTCACTTTCTGTTGTGTTGTGAAGTCTTTCCTTATCCTTTATGGGGAGCATGGGTGCAGTGTGCAGTAATTACGTAGCCCAGCCCAGGACGCCCTGAGATAATCTCGTGCTGACAATGTGCTCATGTTGCCTTGCATGTGGTCGCCTATCCATCCCAGGGGGACAGACGGGCACAATATGTAAAAGACCAGTACAGCGAGAATATATGGTGTTCTTTTTTTAAAGGTATCAAGTGTTTATTTCTGTGTTGTTACGATCCTGGTACATCAGCAGAACGCATGTATAATGCCCCACACCTGGGATAAAAGGGTGTTAATGTCGGGAAAACAGTTATTTTATTTTATTCTGGAAGATCCATATGGTCAACCCTGGCACCCAATTAAAGTCGAGATATTAATGTTAAATTCACCTGTGGCCTGTATGTGACAGGCAGTAAACTCAGTAGGTTCGTTTTTGGGGGTATTAAAGGTAAATAAACTCCAGCGTGGAGGTGTGAGTGTATCATTAGGATACAGATCTGTTACAAAATCATTTAAGTATAATTTTCTGACAATATGAATAATGCTGTGCGATAGGAAAAGCTGTTAGTCTATTAATAGAAGAAAATTATGCTTCAAACTTCACACAAGGACAACTTGAGGATGAGTCTCATTGTGTACTGTAATTCTTCGGCAGTCAGCAATGCTGAGTACCGCATATTGCTTATATTCACATAATCAAACCAAAATTAAATATTTTTTTGAACATTTTGTAACATATTTCGAGTATCTTTAGCACATAAAAATTAATATTTTGGCGATCCTTAGCACCTAAAAGCCCGAGCAACAACAACAATAATAATAATAATCAAAGGAAAACGTTCAGCAACATTACGTACCATACCTGAAGCTTATAAATGGTATGAAGTCACGTTACATAGGTCTTATTATAACGTGTAATGGTAGTCTAGGGGATAGCTTGACATTTGATGATACCAATTCTAGGCCGTTCAAATTCCACCTTAGGAGATTTCTTTTGCCAGACAATTTTCTTTTTTCTTAGAATGTTCATCAATTTCAGGTTCCGTATTGCCTTCCACCCAGTCAATACTTTTATATTATAAATCAAATCTTATCAAGGGTACATGTTTCGGAACATATTATTGTTCCTTCTTCAGCCCAACTATCTGCATAGGCAATCACTACTTCAACATCGACATACTGTATGAACACAATCTAAAAATAACATTACATAAACAATAAAATGGAACACTTTAAAAATATCTAGGCATGCAAAGTTTTTTGCCTTAAACACATTAAAAGTTTTTTGCATTCTTATGTGATAAGTTATTCTCATTAAAAACTATTGCTTATTTTTCACAACAAAAAACTGATTCACAAGTCTGTATGAGAAAATCTATAAAAATGCATGATTTCCAGTTTTAAACAAGCCAGACTGATTTGTGAAGGGTAAAAACATGTTGATTTTAAAACTTTTGTCCTCAATTTTGGTTTCTGTGAAACAGGTTTACGTGGAACATTTGTGGTCAAACGGGGGACATAGTCCCGGCTGATTGGAGTATTGTCTGCGTGTTGTTGAACACCAACTTATTCATTCCACTGTCGTTAGTTGAAGACTTTTATTTTGATGCGTCAGAATTCACATATTGGGCAGAATTAACCTCCGTTAACCAGTTATGAATCTGAAATGAATGACGTATTTGTGTCAATACACAGCTGTTAGACTTATTATTTAATAATATTAAACTTTGAAAGTATAAAAATTGACTTACAGTATTCTTAAACAATGAGGAATATGATGACTATCTTCTTAAAAAACTGAAGGGGAATCTAAAAAAGAAACAATTTAAATAATCGATTGAAGATATTTTAAATAAATTGAGAAAACAAGATGAAGGAAATTTTGAATTTTAAGTTTATAGGATATAAGAAAGAGTGGAATTTTATTACGTAACTTACCATGTGAAACGGTGTGAGCGGAGCAGAGACAACAGCTTGTTTGCTGGCTACTGCATTGTGAATGCGAGACTGTGTGGTGAGCGCATATGTGCTGAGGTCATGTAAGGTTTTGTAAGTGAAAATTGCAAACATATTTTTAGTGTCATTTTCTTTCTTCAAGTTGAAACTGGTTTATTCTTTAATTTGTAAATAAACTTATTAACATAACTGTGACTGTAACCATTTGCAATTTTAACTTTCATAAAACACGCAATGTATACCGTAACAGAAATTTTCAGAAAACAAGACATAAACATTGCATTCAAGACCAAGAACTCTAATCACAAAAATTTTTTCAACACTCGAAAACTTAATGAAAATAACAAGTCTCAAAAATCGGGCATCTAAGAATTTAAATGCAACGGCTGCACGGCAAATTACATAGGTCAAACTGGGAGGAATTTTCAAATTCGATACGCTGAACATTGTAAGGCCACACAATATAGAAAATACTCGGCTATGGCACTCCATATGGAAGAAATCAGGCCACAAATTCAAGGTTCTAAAAAATGACATACAAATCCTCCACTAAGCAACAAAGGGTCATTTAATGAATGTTTTGGAGGCCATCGAAATAAGTGAAAAATGAAAATCCACAGCCTGCTTCCAGTCTCCGACCGGGTCAGGAATGGAATGAATGAAGCCCCCAACTAGCGGCGAGGATATGAACTGTGCCGGCTGCCGAGGCCTGACGCACTCCTCTGGGGCAATGATTAAAGGAATGACAGATGAAATGAAATGATAGTGGAGAGTGTTGCTGGAATGAAATTTTGACAGGGAAAACCGGAGTACCCGGAGAAAAACCTGTCTGCCTCCGTTTTGTCCAGCACAGATCTCACATGGAGTGACCGGGATTTGAACCACGGACCCAGCGGTGAGAGGCCGGCGTGCTGCCGCCTAAGCCACGGAGGCTTCGCCATCGAATAAGTACAGTGTTAAAATCAATTACAACCAATTATCTTAATTATATAAATTTCGATACAAACATGTTATTTGTTACACTTTTGGACTATATTTTACGTAACAAAAACCAAAAACCTCCCTGAATTGAATACCACTCATTCCATATCACACCTCCCCCACCTCCCACCCCCTCCATCCCCTCCCCTTCCTTCCAGATATGACTTCGGCACATACGCGCGCACCACACAGTCTCACATTCACAATGCAGTAGCCAGCAAGCAAGCTGTTGTCTCTGCTCCGCTCACACCGTTTCACATGGTAAGTTGCGTAATAAAATTCAGTTCTTTCTTATATCCTTCATAAACTTAAAATTCAAAATTTATTTCCTCTTGTTTACGCAGTTTATTTATTTATTTATTTTATTATTTATTTATTTATTCGGTCATTTAATATGTTTTTTATTGGTTTCTTTTTTAGATTCCCCTTCAGGTTTTTAAAAAGATTGTCATCATATTCCCCATTGTTTAACAAAACCGTAAGTCAATTTTTATACTTTCAAAGTTTAATATTGATTAATAATAAATGACAAATACGTCATTTCAGATTCATAACTGGATAACGGAGGTTTATTCCACCCAATATGTGAATTCTGACACACCAAAATAAAAGTCTTCTGACATCAATTCTTAATATCAAGTCTTCAACTAACGACAGTGGAATGAATAAGTTGGTGTTCAACCAACACGCAGACAATACTACAATCAGCCGGGACTATGTCCCCCGTCTGACCACACATGTTCCACGTAAACGTGGGTTTCTCAGAAACCAAAATTAAGCACAAAGTTTTAAAATCAACATGTTTTTACCCCTCACAAATCAGTCGGGCTTATTTAAAACCGGAAATCATGCATTTTTATAGATTTTCTCACACAGACTTGTGAATCAGTTTTTGTTGTGAAAAATAAGTAGTAGTTTTTTAATGAGAATGACTTATGACATAAGAATGCAAAAAACTTTGCATGCCTATATATTTTTTATTGTTTATATAATGTTATATTTAGATTGTGTTTATATGTCGATGTTGAAGTAGTGATTGCCTATGCAGATAGTTGGGCTGAAGAAGGAACAATAAAATGTTCCGAAACATGTACCCATGATAAGATTTGATTTATAATATAAAAGTATTGACTAGGTGGAAAAAATCTCTTATTATTTGTATATTTTGTCAATACAGAACCTGAAATGGATGAACATTCTAAAAATCACAAGGCAAGTCAAGCCAACAGGTTAAAGTTTAAATTCAAAGATCTTAAAATCAAATTGGCAAACATTATTATAGATATCGACTTCCATAAAAAATGTAAAAAGAATAATTTAATTCCTCAACATCTCAAATGCTATCAGAAAAAGGGGCCCTTGAACCCCTACGAAACCCAGACGCAAATCATTAACACCGGAGCATTTAACAAGAAATCAAACTTATGTACTGGTACATGAAAAAGAATAATATGAACAACATACTATATCGGACCCATTTAGAAGTAGTCAATTCTACTAATAAGAAAGAGTGGGACAATTACCAACTCATTGTAAATTCAAGCACACACGCTAGAGTTGTTAAAAAAATGATCACTTTAGACAACAAATACCAAAAACTTACGAACATCAAAATCGCCAATAATAACTCTAACAAACCAGTAGACGATACAGCTAACAATTTTCAAATGCCTGCTAAGACCTGAACAAACGTTACCTTTAATCCAGATAAGTTAGAAATACTTCAAAAACGTCTCAAACATAACTGGAACTCTAACCAAAACATAAAGGATTTAACCATTCTAATAGCAGAAACAGAAACTGCCATTAGAAAACTACCATTAGATGAACAAAACGCTGTCAGATATGAAACAAACAAACAAACAAAAATCAACAAAATATTAAAAAATGCAAAAAAAAATTCCAAATGCAGCAAAAATCCCAATTTCAAACACCTCAACACTAAAATTGAAAATAATGATATCATTGTCACGAAAGCAGATAAAGGTAATACTCCCATTTTAATCAAAAAAGATGACCACAGTAATGAAACCAATGAATTTTTAGAAACCGCAAACTTCAAAGAAATAAAAAAAGACCCTAATAATTCCATTCAAAGGAAACTAAATTATTTACTGAAAACTACCATTTTTATCTTGGAGGAAAAACAATCAGAACAATTAATTAACATGAACCTTGGGCTACATTAAGGTCACTGCCTAAAATCCATAACCCAACATACCCATCAGACCCAATGTAAACTTTAAGAATAGTCCAGCTTACAAATTATCCAAATTCGCACAACAATTTTTAAATAAATACTATACACTTAAAGCCAACAAATCCTTCATGAACACCACTCATTTTTGTGAACGATGAATATCAAAATAAATGACAATAACACCTTACATTCTGTCGATATTAAGGATATGTATACTAATATTCCAGTAATTAAAACAATAGAAATAATTAGAAAAAACCTATTTGACAACAGTCCTCTCTCCAAAGTTGAAATTGAAGAATTCACTTCAATACTCAGCTTCGTAAAGGATAACAATTTTTTCACTTTTATTAAAAAAAAATCTCCACCAATGGTATCCTTACCTTGACGCGGTGGTGGAGCTTGCGTGGTCAAATGATCCTGAGAGCTATGCCGGCGGTAGCTTAGCTACTGGTAGGGTCTCCCAAACCGGACAGGTCGAAGGTGATGATCCAGACTAAACGGGATACTCGGGCCCTCCAGGTTGGGGGTTGGACGTGGGGCTAACAACCCCACACCATAAAAAAAGAACCTGTTACGAAACAAGGACAATTGCCTCGGAAGGACGGATTTAACAGAAGACAACCTCGGCCTGGATTACTGAAAAGAGATTTGTATATTGCGACGTGGAATATAAGAACGATGTTGAGACCAGGAAAGATGAATGAAATAGGAGAAGAGATAACTACGGTAAATTTAATTTAGACATTGTAGCGTTACAAGAGGTAAGATGGCAAGGACAAGGAAGGATAGATAAAAGGGAATATTTCACTATTGTATGTTGTTTGAGTCTTCAGTCTTTTGACTGGTTTGATGCAGCTCTCCATGCCTCCCTGTCCTGAGCTAATCGTTTCATCTCTACATAACTACCACACCCTACATCTGAGGCAATCTGTTTAACATATTCTAACCTTGGTCTACCCCTACAGTTCTTGTCCTCGACCCTTCCTTCCATAACTAAGCTTGCTATTCCTGGGTGTCTTAGTATGTGTCCTACCAACCTATCTCTTCTCTTCATTAGCAGTCGCCAGAAACATCTCTCCTCTCCCACTCGTCTTAATACCTCTATGTTTGTAACCCTATCTACCCATCTGATCTTCATCATTCTCCTGTAACACCACATTTCAAATGCTTCTATTCTCCTCTTTTCTGCTGCACCAATAGTCCAAGTTTCACTTCCATAGAGCGCCACGCTCCAGACAAAGGCTTTCAAAAATGACTTCCTGATACCTAACTCTATATTCGATGTCAGCAGATTCCTTTTTTGTAGAAAAGCTTTCTTTGCCTGAGCCAACCTACTTTTTATATCCTCTATGCTTCGTCCATCACTGTATAGTGGTCCAAATAGCAGAACAGGACAACATGGTACAGGATTTATGGTATCCAAGGCAGTAAGGAATAGTATTATGGAATATGAAGCCATAAATGAAAGATTTTGTAAATTGCACATCAAAGGAAGATTCAGGAACATATCCATATTGTCAGTGTATGCACCAACTGAAGAGAAAGATGAGGATGAGAAGGAAGAGTTCTATGAACAATTGGAACAGATATGCGGTGAGATACAGAGATACAATACATTGATAATAATGGGTGACTTTAACGCAAAGATTGGGAAGGATCTATTGATGAGATGTGCAGGGGAACATACACTACATGATGTTAGTAACCAAAATGGCACACTACTTGGGCATTTTGCCATCAGGAACAATATGGTGATCAAAAGCACAAGTTTCCCACATACACGAATACATCTAGGTACTTGGAAGGCTCCCGATTCTACAACCGTGAATCAAATAGACCATGTGTTGATCAATGCAAGATACTCTTCGTCAATTATAGATGTGCGGAGTTGTAGAGGACCAAATTGTGATTCAGATCACTATCTAGTCAAAGCAGTACTTAGAGAAAAGCTGGCTAAAACGAAAACGAAATCTGAAACCTGGATGAACAGTATAAACGTTGAAAGATTAGGAGATGAAAGAATTAAGGAGGAATATCAGAGAGAAATACAAAAGAAATTAGAAGAAGAAAGAGAGAGAGAGAGATGATCTAAATGAAGAGTGTAAGAAAATAGAGGAAGTAGTTAAACTGGCTGCAGAAGAAATAATCGGAAAGAGGCAGCAAACCCGGAATGAATGGTTTGATCAAGAGTGTAGGAAAGCAATAGAAGAGAAGAATAGAGCAAGAGAAAAGATGATCTTGAGAGAAACACGAAGCAACTGTGAACATTATAGGCAACTGAGGTTGAATGCCAACAAAGTATGTAGAAGAAAGAAAAAGGAACACATAAAGAAACAATTTATAGAAATAGAAGAATTAAACCAGGGAAGTGAAGTAAGAAAATTCTATGCGGCAATTGGTAAAATGGGGAAAGGTTTCCAACCGAGGGAAAGAAGATGCAAGGATAGACAAGGGATGATACTGAATGATGAGAACAAAGTGTTAGATAGATGGTCTGAACACTTTAAGGAACTTCTAAGTGAAAGTGTAGCGCCAAAAATTGAACAACATATGCAACAAAATGAGAGACAAGAAGTAATTAGATCAGAATCAGAGAATGAGAATGCAAGTATTACGAGTCCTACAGAATCAGAGAATGAGAATGCAAGTATCATGAGTCCTACAAGATTTGAAGTGGCAAATGTAATGAAGAAAATGAAAAACAACAAATCACCAGGGGAAGACAGTATAGTAGCAGAAATGATAAAATATGGAGGAGCGGCATTGGAAGATAGAATACATAAATTATTGGAAAGAATATGGGAAGAAGAGAACATGCCAGATGGATGGAGGGGAGGAATAATATGTCCTATATTTAAACTAGGAGATAAACTAGCATGTGAGAATTACAGAGAAATTACTCTATTGAATGTTATTTACAAGATCCTATCAGGTATCTTGAAAGAAAGAATGAAGATATTTTCAGAAGAAATTCTGAGTGAATATCAGTGTGGTTTTAGACCCAACCGGAGTACAATGGATCAAATCTTTGTAATTAGGCAGATGATGGAAAAGTTTTATGAACATGATATTGACCTCCACATGCTCTTTATAGATTTTAAACAAGCCTTCGATAGTGTATGTAGAAAAAGACTATATGAATTACTAGGGGAAATGAGGATACCTGGAAAGATAATCCGGCTGATAAGGATGACACTAGATAACACATGGGCATGAGTGAAAAATGGAAATAAGCTGAGTAAACCATTTACAATTAATATGGGTGTAAAACAAGGAGATGGATTGTCTGCAGTACTCTTTAACCTTGCACTACATAAAGCAATCAGTAAAGTGGACCAGGGAGACACTATTTTTAACAAATCAAGTCAGATCTGTGCTTATGCAGATGATGTAGTGATCATAGCAAGAGAGAAGCGTACACTGAAAAGAGTATATTTAGAATTAGAGAAAGAGGCTACAAATATTGGGTCATTAGTGAATGAGAGTAAAACTAAGAGCATGGTAATGTCCACATCTAACACAAGAAGAGCCCTGCATGATATTACAATATGCGATAAGACATTTGAGGGTGTGACACAATTTAAGTATCTAGGAGTACTTATTAACAACCAGTGTGATATGACAAACTGTATTAAAGATCGATTACAGGCTGGAAACAGAGCATACTATGCAAACAACAAGATGCTCAGGAATCAACTTATATCGCGAACAACCAAAATGAAGATATATAAGACAATGATAATACCAGTAGTGACCCATGGCTCTGAAGCTTGGACATTAACTATGGATGATGAGAATACCGTGAAGTGTTTTGAAAGTAAAATACTGCGAAGAATATATGGCCCTGTTAGAGAGGTAGATGGATGGAGAATACGATATAACCATGAACTAAACGAATAGATTGGAAAACAAGATATCGTAAAGTTTATAAAGGCACAGAGAATCCAATGGTTGGGACATATAGAGAGGATGCCGGAGAGCCAGATGCCCAAGAGAATGTTGAAAGGGAGGTTATTCTCCAGGAGGAGGAAAGGACGTGCTAAGAAGAGATGGTTGGATAGTGTGACTGCAGACCTCGTCGCAATGGGAGTGAGAGGATGGAGGAGCAAGGCGATGGATAGACCAACATGGAGAGCAGTTGTCCAAGAGGCCAAAACCCACCCCGGGTTGTAACGCCATGGAGTAAGTAAGTAATAAAAAAAATTACAAACAGTCAGAGGGCCGTGCTATAGGGTCACCGATATCAGGCATTCTAGCTAATATTTATTTAGAACATCAGAAACATCATCGATAAAATAAAAGGCATTGAGTTTAGGGGTAATGTTGACGATGTTTTCTTAATCATCAACAGTCAAGTCCAGGAAATAGATCAGATTATGAAACAGTTGAACAGCATCGATGATAAAATAAAATTTACTCTTGAATCAGACATAGACAACCAAATCAATTACCTAGATCTAACAATCCTTAAAAAAGACAATAGACTGCAGTATTTACAGAAAACCGATCCAAACAAACACAGTAATACGTAAAGATTCAACCATCCAGGCAGTCATTAGAATTCAACTTTCAAAAGCCTAATAAACAGAGCATTAAAATTCCCCCTATCTGAAGAAAACTACAAAAACGAAATTAAGATTATTCACAAAATAGCCAGGATCAACGGTTACAGTCACAGTTATGTTAACAAGCTTATTTACAAATTAAAGAATAAACCGGTTACAAACTTGAAGAGAGGAAAATGACACAAAAAAAACTTTTGCAATTTTCACTTACATAAATCACACGATGGATACAGTAACAGAAATTTTCGGTAAACGCGATGTAAACATTGCATTCAAGACCAACAACTCTAAACACAAAAATTTTTTCAACACAGGAAAACTTAATGAAAATAACAAATTTCAAAAAACAGGCATCTACGAATTGAAATGCAATGACTGCACAGCAAATTACATAGGCCAAACCGGGAGGAATTTTCAAATTTGATACGCTGAACATTGAAAGGCCACAAAATATAGAAAATACTCAGCTATGGCACTCCATATGGAGGAATCAGGCCACAAATTAACGGTTTTAGAAAATGACATATAAAAATCCTCTAGTATGCAACAAAGGGTCATTTAATGAACGTTTTGGAGGCCATCGAAATAAATACAGCGTTAAAATCAACTACAGGGTCATTAAACATGTGCGCACCAGTAAACACGGCAAGCTAAGCTGGCTGTGACTAGCGCAGATCACGGCTGTGCGCACACGGTTCAGCCCGCTGTGGCACGCACATTCACACTTTTACCAAACATGTTCCAAGTTGTGTACTTACAATGCTGAAAATGTCCTCCCTCTCTTGTAACACACACCTAACATCTTCTGATGAAAGAATGTCTGTCAACTCTTTTATCACACTGTATTTAAAAAAAAAAACGCACCAGGAAGGAACTGTCCGATGGAGATAAAAATCAGTGGATGTGAGGAACGGACATAGAACAACAAACGATCAAAAGTGCAGAACAATCAAATGATTTATTGCAGAGTTAGAGCGTTACAAAGTGAGGACGTCAATAAGGTGTTGGTCCACCCCTGGCCTGGATGCAAGCTGTCACTCGACGTAGCATGGACCGATAAAGTTCCCGGATGGTGTCCTGCGGAATTTAGTGCCAAATGGTCTCCAACTGTTGGGCTAAATCGACGACATTCCAGGATGTTCGCAATCGCCTTCCCATGACATCCCAAATGTACTCTATTGGAGAGATATTAGGCGACCAAGCTCGCCAAGGAAGGATAGGGCAAGCTTGAAGACAGTCCATAGCAACACGTGCCGTGTGCGGCCGGGCATTATCCGGTTGGAAATTAAGGCCTCGATGTCGCTGAAGGAACGGTAACACAATGGGCCGTAGAATGTCATCAACATACCACTGTGCTGTCAGTGTGCCAGGAATGACTACCAGAGGGGTCCGGCTATCAAAGGAGATGGCAACCTAGACCATGTTGTGGGGCTGTGTTGCGTGCGATAGTCAAGGCAGGATAACCACGCTGGCCTGGACGTCTCCAAACACGTCTGAGGTTATCGTCACGGCACCATTGGAAACGGGTCTGGTCACTACAGACTATACGTCCCCAGTCAGTGCAGTTCCACGTTGCTCAAGCGCGGCACCACTGTGATCTGACTTTATGGTGAACAGGCGTGAGTGGTAAGCGGCGTAACGGGCGGCGCAAGTGCAAATTCCTGTAGCTCAGGCGTCTGTTGATGGTCATGGTGGTCACACCCTGGATCGTTGATAACGAAGACTCCGGTGCTGTGACAGCTGTTCTGACAATCGCTCTGTCTTCCTGTGCTGTTGTGGCCCTCAGTCGACGACCGAAGACTGCCGTCCCGATGCTGATGCCTGCCGTTGCTGACCCACACTTGCCAGCATCATCTGATCGCCACATCACTTCGACCCAAATGTCCAGCGACAGCTCGATTCGACCAACCAGCTTCTTTCAATCCGATCGCACGACCTCTTTCAAACTCTAACATCTGCTCGTAATGAGCATGAATCCTTCGGCGAGGCATTCTTACAGCCGACGTTCAGATACCACAGTCAAATGTAAAGCTACTTTGAGCATACGCTTCAGAATCGCGCCTTATATACACCTGATGCAGGCGCAGTTCGGATGCGCAGGAGCTCCTGCTATTCATTCATTGGATACGAAGCTTTAATCAGTTGCATGTTCGGTCCGAATGTCTTTGCATACATAATTTCCTTACAATCGGACAATGCCTTCCCGGTGCATCATGTTTCTTTTGTTATACAGTGTATTTACGGAGCCTGTTTCCTTAAATCCTTAAGCGAGCCTCCTAATTGTACTGGCATTAGGCACAGGTCTTCCTGGAAACTTGATTCGAAATTTCCGTCTCGTTTCAGAACAAGATTTCCTGCTTTTCATATATGAATAATGGATATACACAAGTTCACGCAATGTGAATTGGTGTCTAGGTATAAACAACAATCACAGTAATCACAATACTCACTAAACAAGAAACACTAATGTCTAAGCTTTGCAAATACACGCCCATATGAATGACAAAACAGGTATGAACTGACGATATGAGTCAGTGGGACGCGCCACAGCCGGCTGAACCGAGTACGTGCGGCCGCGATCTGAACTAGTCACAGCCGGCTTAGCTTGCCGTGTTTACTGGCGTGCACATGTTTAATAACCCTGTACAACCAATAATCTTAATCAAATAAATTTCGATACAAACATGTTATTTGATACACTTTCGGACTATATTTTACGTAACGAAAACCAAAAACCTCCCTGAATCGAATACCACTCATCCCATACATCACACCCCCCTCCCCTGTCGCCACACCCTCCCCGCCCACAATCCCTACCATCCCCTCCTTCCAGATATAATCTCCGCACATACACGCGCACCACACAGTCTCGCATTCACAATGCAGTAGCCAACAAGCAAACCGTTGTGTCTGCTCCGCTCACACCGTTTCACATGGTAAGTTGCGTAATAAAATTCCATTCTTTCTTATATCTTTTATAAACTTAAAATTCAAAATTTATTTCCTCTTGTTTATACAGTTTATTTAAAAAATCCTCATTCGGTCATTTAAATTGTTTTTTATTTGTTTCTTTTTTAGATTCCCCTTCAGATTTTTAAAAAGATTGTCGTCATATTCCTCATTGTTTAACAAAACTGTAAGTCAATTTTTATACTTTGAAAGTTTAATATTATTAAATAATAAAGTCAAACAGCTGTGTATTGACACAAATACGTCATTCATTTCAGATTCATAACTGGATAATGGAGGTTTATTCCGCCCAATATGTGAATTCTGATGCATCAAAATAAAAGTCTTCTGACATCAATTCTTAGGATCAAGTCTTCAATTAACGACAGTGGAATGAATAAGTTGGTGTTCAACCAACACGTAGACAATACTCCAATCAACCGAGACTATGTTTCCCATTTGACCACGCTATATGTTCCACGTAAACGTGAGTTTCTCAGAAACCAAAATTAAGGACAAAAGTTTTAAAATCAACATGTTTTTACCCATCACAAATTAGTCTGGCTTATTTAAAACTGGAAATCATGCATTTTTATAGATTTTCCCACACAGACTTGTGAATCTGTTTTTGTTGTGAAAAATAAGTAATAGTTTTTAATGTATCACATAAGAATGCAAAAAACTTTTAATGTGTTTAAGGCTAAAACTTTGCATGCCTATGTATTTTTAAAGTGTTCCATTTTATTGTTTATATAATGTTATTTTTAGATTGTGTTTATATGTCCATGTTGAAGTAGTGATTGCCTATGCAGATAGTTGGGCTGAAGAAGGAACAATAATATGTTCAGAAACATGTACCCTTGATAAGATTTGATTTATAATATAAAAGTATTGACTAGGCGGAAAAAATCTGGTATTATTTGTAATTTTTCTTTTTCTTTTACTTTTATGCTTGGTGTTTCATTGCGTCCTATTTAATTATAATATACAAATTTTTGCATGCAATTTTATATTAGGAATCATTTGTATGCCAAATCCTGGGTTTACTAGTGTTTTTGAATATGGGACTTTCGTACAATCAATCATGGTTCCGTATTGATTAAAAGTCAAATATTAAAGGGACAGGAATTCTGCCTGATCAATACAAAACTTTTCAGTCAAGAGGCTATACTATACCCATTTGGTTGGTACATGTTTCGAAGCCTTCCATGGCCCCTTCATCAGCCATACACATAAACATATTGTCAGTACAATCTTGGAATAACATTAAAAAGGTTAAAACTAACATGAGAAAACTTGATGAAAATGAGACATAAAAAACCATGAGGACAGTTGTGGTACAAATACATGAGTAAAACTTGTCCTAAGAAAACCTTACGAATATTACAAACAAATGGAAAAACATATTAAAAATAGTACTGTATATGTTAAAATGCAAACTTAAAGTGCAATTAATATGACTCTTGTAATAATCTTAGAGTTTTGATAAAATATAATAGCAGGATTCCGTGTCCGAAAATCTAGGGAATTCGACCCATAGAAAGAGTTAAAAGTATGTTAAAAACTGATAGTCATATTAAGACTTTGTTGACTTCATACGAAGGATCGTTGGTAGAAAGAACAATACATCGCCATGCATGAAAGTCAAATCGGCCAAGCTTGATGAAAGCCTCTTGAAATGGAGACGAAAGGAAAGTTGAACATCTTGCGTTTAGGAAATCCAAAATTTTCTTCCAGTAGACATATGGGCTTTCTTATGTTAGTTTTAACCTTTTTAATGTTATTCCAAGATTGTACTGACAATATGTTTATGTGTATGGCTGATGAAGGGGCCATGGAAGGCTTTGAAACATGTACCAACCAAATGGGTATAGTATAGCCCCTTGACTGAGAAGTTTTGTATTGATCAGGCGGAATTCCTGTCTCTTTAATATAAGGGACTTTGACGTTCGCATTTCAGTCCCGTAGAAGTTCCTCTTTCATCCGCCTACTACGCTCCGGCTATCAACTGGCCACACTCATAATTTCCAAAGCAGTGGATACACCCACCTGGCCTTTCAGCAAAGAACGAGTAAATACAGAAATTTGCATGTATACAGGTAAGCACAACCTGTTACCTTGGAGGTAACCTTCATATTATTTATTAGAATAACTTCCTGATCAATTTGTGTTGCCGTTGCCAATGAAGCGAAGCGAAGCCCATCTTCAAGAAGCTCTTGACAACATCTGTCCTCGCCACAACTCATGCCCCTGTAACCCAATCGCGCAAGAGTTCAACTGACGACCTTCTTTGTTTTGCCTTCTGTCGTCAGGTTATCCGGACTAACAATACCAGATCTCGACGTGTTCTAACCAGTGTTACCAATTTGGTGTTTTTAGCACCAAATCTGGTGTTTCTGAAGTTCATCTGGTGCCAGGAATATTCATATAGCGCCATAGCGTAATACTGGTAATATTTCAACAAAACCAGTGCCAAATCTGGTGCTTAACGGATTTTTCCATGAAATAGTCTCCTATGACTAATAAGTTAATCCTGAAAGCCATGTAATAATTGTAATAAAGTTAATCAATTAAGATACGCAAAGTTCAACCTTACACGTGTCAAGGTCAAAACTCCAGCGGGGGAATTCCCTGAAATTCTCAATCTAGTGCATAAATGCTAAGTAAGCGCAACATACAGGCCTCAGTGCAAGTGCACTTGTACAAAGCATCCGCCTATCCTGTATATTCTTCCCAGCTGCCAGGGGATATCCCAGTTTTATGCAAAGGCAGTTTCTTACGCAACCACAGTCAGTATTGTAAATCTACCTGAAACTCACGGTCGCTGTTTGTTCGTTGCTGTTTAACGTGATATTCTATAGTACAAAGTAAAAATAGCTGCGGTTCTTATATTAGTTTAATTAGTATATATTCAGTTAAGTAAAGTGTATATACAGTGTATAGTGAAAGTACTACGGTATTACTTTTAGTGTAATTCCTGTTGTGTATATTTCGGAGTATAATATTGACTATAATGGGGAAACCACAGTATACCCAGCGCTTCAGAACTGAGTGGCTGAAAAATTATAAATACAAACATTGGCTTATGAGAGTGGAGGGAAATGACAGTCGATGTTTTTATAACTACTGTAAAGTAGAACTGGCAGCAAAATTGGGAGATATTGATAGGCACATGAAAACAAATAAACACATAAAATCAAGTGCTCCATTTAGTGGACCTAATCCACAGCCTTTGTTGCCTTTCAAAACGGTGTCTAATGAATCAAAGTTAGTGGAAGGACGGCTTGGTCTTTTCATGGCTGAACAGTGCTCATTTCTTGTCACAAATCACCTTTGCGAAATTTGCAAGCCTTGTTTTTCGGACAGTAAGGCAGCAGTCATTAAGCTACATCGTACTAAGTGTTCTGCTATTGTGCGTTACGTCTTGGCACCACATTTTGAACAGTTACTGTTACATGATATTGCTGACCAAGGATATAGCTTTTTGATTGATGAGAGTAATGACATTTCCATAACTAAATTACTGGGAATTGTTATCCGGTACTACTCAGTGTCGAAGAAGACTATTGTTGTAACATATCTCGAAGTATTAGAATGGGTTGAGTGTAACGCAGATGCTATTGTTGAAGCGTTAAAGAACTGTCTTAATAAACGGGGGTTGAAAATAGCCAAACTTCTTGCCATAGGAACAGACAATGTGTCGGTTATGACTGGGGTACACCATGGTGTCTATTCCAAGTTGAAGAGTAAAATTCCACAGTTGCAGCTAGTAAGGTGTCTATGCTACTCCCTGCAGTTGGCAGTCTCTCACGCTGCTGCCGATTTCTTTGCCAGAAATGTAGAATTTTTGATCAAACATTCATATAACTGGTTTTCCCATTCATCCATTCGTCAATCTGCTTATAGGGAATTATACTCTTTAATCAAAGACGGCGACCTCCCTTTAAAAATTGTAGAGATGTCTCAAATGCGGTGGTTGTCAATTGAAGGGACTGTTACTAGAATTCTTGACCAGTGGATAGAATTGAAAACACATTTTCAAATAGCTCGTTTGAAAGAGCGCTGCTTCACTTCCGAAGTCCTAAATTCAATGTACACAGAAAAGAAGAATCGTCCCTTCCTTGTATTCCTAAAGCCCATACTATAGGAAGTCCTAAGTGTAAATAAAAAGTTCGAAAGCAGTAATCAAGACCCAACAAACCTATTAGGAGACT
The DNA here is from genome assembly GCA_946902985.2 of Meconema thalassinum. NCBI lineage: Eukaryota > Metazoa > Arthropoda > Insecta > Orthoptera > Tettigoniidae > Meconema > Meconema thalassinum. The sequence continues at coordinate 1,120,964,946 of OX336389.2, read as the reverse complement.
TAATTTTACTAATAAAGTCAGAATCCAAGATTGAAGACCATTTGGATCCTAGGCCGTATATTGGTTTCAGTTCTAAACTGAAATTTCAGCATGTGGTCTTACTTCAGAAGATAATTAGAGACAGATGTGTCCAATTCATGCTTGAGCTTGTCAAACGACTTCGCCAACGGCTTCCAGAAAATTGAAGAATTCTTGAGAATATGTCTCTCTTTTCACCTTTGGAATGCCTAAAGCCAATCAAACCATCTATTGTTGAAATAACACAGGTGTTTGTGCAGGACCCATATGTAATTACAGCGGTAAACAATGAGTGGAAAAATTTGCATCTCATCTCATTAAATGGGTTGAAGTAGGAGACATTCTTAAAATTTTGGTCAGAAGTGGCATCATATAGGGATGCCAGTGGAGAAACCCCCTTTGCAAACATAGTAAAGATAGCTATTTATGTAGGCTACTTTCGCTCCCTCACTCTAATGCAGATGTAGAGAGATTGTGTAGCCAAGTCCAATTAGTGAAAACAAAGCAAAGAAATCGACTGAAAGTTGAAACATTGCATTCCAATCTGTGTGGGCGATTTGGACTAAAAACAGAGGGAAAATGCTGTCACGACTACGAACGTCCGAAGGATGTAGTAGTCAAAATTGGAAGTATGCAGAGCTACAGCAGTACGGTACTACACCTTTCTGCTCTAAAGACGTAATAGCGGTGGCAGGCTCCGAAAGCGAAGAAGAAGATTTTTAATGAAAGAAATGAAAGTAAAATAAATCCGTTTATATATTTATATTTTTTTGGTGTTTTTCGAGTGTTTTGAATCATAGAGTCCAACTGGTGCTTTTCTGATGTTTTAAAGCGTAGGGTTTAGTTCTTTCCCATTTCAAGATTTGGCAAAACTGGCTCTAACCTAACAATTACTGTACTTATTTAGCGAGTGGAGCGCCAACAAAACAGCTGACGATCACACCCCGCATTATTGTTTTACTGCGTCGCCACATTTGAAAACACCTTACGTGTTTGGTTAGTGGTTTCTAGCGCGTTTTTCTGTTGAAGCCAGTAGCGAATATCAAATTCATTCACAATGAATTCTTGACCAGCAACTCTATAACCATTGCCATCAGCATATTTTATCACTTTGAGTTTAAACCCAGCCATATAAGTTCTGCATTTTTACATAACTAAAAGATCGACTTCCAGAAGAAAACAATCACAACTGAGAAACAACAATGGAATGTGAAGACAGAAAACAGGTGCTTGTCGACAATGCAACAGACTGACGAATACTAAGGAAAGCACCGCCGCCAAACCGAACAATAACATCGCGGGCAACACATGTGATGTCCTGTGGGCGGCGATCATTATCTTTATGACAGCGTCAGAGATTAATGCAAGATATATGCAAAGATCTTTTTCCTTTGGAATTTTAAATTTAAAAATGGGGTGCGAGATATACGCGGTGGCAAGTTATATGCAAATAAATATGGTAAATACATTTCCAATAAGAACTTGCTGTTTTTAATTTTTAATGAGATATCTGCTCGTGTTTCATTGCTCTTATGGTAAAGTGCAAAATAATGATGCTGATAAAAATAACATTAATAATGAAAACAACATCGGCTGATTTGAGGAACGTTTTTGTGGAGGCTAGCACAGTCGATACACCTTTCCCAAAAGTAGAGACGTAGCACAGTGGCAGAGTGATAGCGCGAGCACCGTACCTTGTAGTCGTGATGGCCAATTGAGTCTCAGGCGGTTTCAAAACCTCAGCCTGATAAAAGTATTTCTCGTCCAGCACGGGGGCAGTTTTATGAGGGTTAAGGGCTTTAAGCAGAAGTTGGCTCCTAAGCTTCTCTCTCAAGACAATAGTTATACAGCCACAGTGCCTTTAAATCACAAGGGACATCTGTCGTCGAGAGAAAGGAAGCCATCACCCAACCCTCATAACTAGTTGGGCAGGACTGAGTGGCAGGATCATGGGGATAGGTACGTGTTGGCCGTCACGATTACATCAACTGATGAGATCAATGGTACACTGAGTGAAACGCTGGCAACAGAGTAAGCTGATCAGATAATTTCAACTTTTCAATTTTCTTTGACATCTGATTTAACCTCATGTTCTTGCTCTTATTTTATTTTCAAGAGAGTTCTATGTTTTCGAGACACAGGAGACGAGCAACAATTTCTTGAGACCAGGCATGAAGTAGATATTATATGTTATGAAGATGCCTACAAGAAAAACAGCTGTATCTACCATGCCACTTTATGTCTTTTGATGTTATACTCACTTGTTTCCATTTGGTATTGAGAATAAGATGTCAAGTAACTAATGCAGTTACTACAAATATTGTCATTTGATAACTACAACTTACCTGGAATAAACACTTGCTTCTTCTGTTTCATAGTTTCCATAAGAGATTTTAGATCATGCTCTACGTAGTCCATCACAATAAAAATCTTATCCATGTTGCTGCCCACTACAATTTCACGCACAGTAACAATATTTGGGTGCTGAGCCTGAAAGAACACAATACAGAAAACCACAATTATACTTAAAACTTACATTATGATGGGTGTTACATTATAACACACACTGTTAGTTGTTTAAATGAAGATGTTCACAAACCCTTTCCTTTGAAATCATACCTAACCATGTTTGATATCAGAAATTTGGAAATACAGCATCTTGATAATTGTGCTTGATGAGTTCAGATGATACAGCATACCATTGTGGCAACAGTTGGTAGTGGAACTTAATGTGTGTTTTGTTTATGTTGTAGCTTTATTGATGACTGGTAAGTCGATCGAGACAGCCGCTATGGTATCAAGTAATAAAAACGTATTGCCACTCACAATTTCATTATTCTCAATCAATGTGCTATAAATTGGCGACCCCGATGTGATCTAAAATGTTGAATGAACAGGATAGCGGTACATCAGAATCTGGAATCAGTGAAACGGAACTGTTGTCCATATAGCAAGTTGCCGTGAAGCTGCCACCATTCTGGAGAAACAGCCCAGATTTATTGTTTCAACAACTAGAATCCAACTTTCTACTCTCCAACATCACCAAAGACAGTACAAAATACCACTACGTAGTAGAGGCTCTTGAGTGCAACAGGTTAGTACAATTGTAACCTCACCACCGGCGCAAGCTAAATATGCAGCTATTAAGGAAGTCTTAATCAGAGTGTTCGCTGTTAGCGAAGAGCAGAATCTCCGCAAGCTACTAACTGAAGTTGAACTAGGTGATCGTAAGTCTTCGCAACTTTTGAGGCAATCGAGTGACCTAGCAGGCAGTAAAGTAGGCAGTGACTTATTAAAATCGCTTTGGTTACAACAGTTGCCTCAATTTGTGCACACAATTCTAGCTATAAGCAAAGAAGATCTCCATCAACTCGCTGCCATGGCATATCGCATAATGGAAGTACAACAATCTCTAGTCCTAGTGTTATTGGTGCTGTCAGTAACACACAGATTATTCGTAATCAAGTTACACTTGATGATCCTCCAATTGTTCCTGACATAAGGCATTTAATCAGTTCCCTTACCAGACTGGAGGTTCAACAGCTCCGTCGCCCAATTCGTAGTCGCTCTTCAATTCGTACTAGGTCCCGTAGAAACTAACGCAGTGTTATTAATGAGTGCACCTCTATCTGCTGGCACCACGAACAGTTCGGCCGTAGGGCTACTAAATTTAAGCCCCCCTGCTCATTTTCTTCTTCAGCACCGGAAAACTAAGTACCCGTACGCAGTCGGCGGTATGTGCACGGGTTGATTCATACCATCTCTTCGTTACTGACAATCATTCTAAAATACAAATCTTAATTCACACAGGTGCTGACGTTTCAGTAATGCCAGCATTTCCAAGCGACAAGGGAGGCGGAGCAAATAAATTTACACTCTTCTCGGCTGATGGCTCTTCACTCCCAACGTATTGTTACGTGCCACCCCCTAGTGGCACTCCCGTTAACTGGATTATGGTGGGTGAAAGCACAAACACAATTGTTCCTTTAAAGAAATATAATTAGCTTTATTGCGGGCTTGAAAGATACACCACACAAATATCAAATACAAGCAATTAGTACCTCACTCCAGTTTCCTCTCGTAGGGAACACTTGCCTTTCCCTTTGTCAATAAGCCACAGAAGTTAATCCCTCCTAATGCGTCCGGTAGGCTCGACAGAACTACCTGCAACACTACAGTTATCTACGATAGCCGGTCACTCACCCCTACACTCTGCCTCGCTGTCCGCTGGCTAGGGAAACAGCCCCCGGCGCTTTCGCAATTTACCACACTAACCTCTGCTGCACTGGAAAACACACTTGCTCAAGACACAGTTCCTCTGTAGGCTTCACACTCCCTCGCTGTGAAGAGAATCAGCTACACTAGGGTTTCGCAAGTCACGTCACTAACAACTGTCGCTCACGTAAAAGCTCGCACTAGCTTGAAAAACAATCTCCACCCCGCTTGCCAGGTTGCTCTTATATAGCAGGCTGATGACTCAATAAATTCTTCTAGACCCGTCCAGGATTCACGGCTTCTCGAGGTTTCCATCACTGGCTGGGTCACGAATATTCTGGACCATCCCTTTGTCCTAGTAGCCCTATTGCGTAAGGCGCACGTAATACACTGAGGCAGAGCACAGCCCGGGCAGCTGTGACTCAACCGGCGGGACGACGAAACAACTCACAGCCGTAACAGTATGGTGAACGATTATTAGACCTGGATAAAGCCTGCGCAGAAAGTCTTGATGGCCCTTTATACACCACGTTGTCGCAGTCCCTAAACTGAGGAACCAACCAACCATACTCAGTAGAGTTGAAAAGCCGATTATTGGAGCTGATTTCTTAAGGTATATCAACCTTTTAGTAAACCTGCAAAACAAGGCATTAATTGATGGGAATACTCTTCTAGCCACGAAAGCGTGAGAAACTACAGCTATTGCCAATACAACCGTGTCTTGCAGTTTCCTGATATTATCCGTCCACCAACCTTCCCTGCTCAGTGTAAATCTTATGGAATAAAAAATGTTATCACCACCACTGGGCCTCCGGTTCACAATTGGCTGTGGAGACTCCCACCTGAGAAGCTGATAGCCGCAAAAGGAGAATTTCAAACTATGTTGAATCTAGGTATCTTTAGGCCATCAAAATCAAGTTCAGCTAGCCCTCTACGCCTTGTAAGGAGAAAGATGGTGGATGGCACCCCCTGTGGGGACTATAGGAGAGTGAACCAGGTGACTAAACCCGACCGTTACCCCATTCCACACCTGCATGATTTTTCATCTGCATTGGCATGTAAAAATGTTGTTTCAAAGCTCGATTTAATCAGGGCCTACAATCAGATACCTGTAGCAGAGGAAATTGAGAAAACGGCCATAATCACACCATTTGGTCTGTTCAAATTTCCAGTAATGACATTTGAGATGCGAAATGCTGCACAGACTTCTCAGAGATTCATGAATGAAATAACTCGTGATTTGCCTTTTGTTTACTGCTACATAGACGACGTCCTTGTAACTTCTTCCTCCTCCGAAGAACACGACTCATCTGGAAACATTATGTAAACGATTCAGCGACTATGGAATTTGTATCAACTCCAGCAAATGTGTATTGAATGTGCCATCTGTTGCTTTTCTAGGTTTTAAGGTATCTGCAGCTGGTGTCTTGCCGTTGCTTGAGAGAGTTCAGGCACTACTGGATGTCGACAGCCCCAGAACATTCAAATCACTGCGGAGATTCTTAGGTGCCTTAAACTACTACAGGAGATTTGTCTGTAAGGCAGCTTGGCCCCAAGCATTACTTACATCAGTAATGAATACCTGCCACGGAAACTAAAATCAACACATTATTTGTACCCGCAAAATGGAACAGGCGTTCAGTCAATGATAATCAGACTTAGCAAGCACCACCCTGTTGGCTCATCCCCTGTCGGACGCTCCTCTCCTGCTATACGTCGACACTTCAGATATTACTCTTGGAGGTGCTCTGGGAACAAGTTCATAATGGCAAGCATGAACCAGTTTCCTTCTATTCCAGAAAACTACGCATCACAGGGAAGCGCTACAGCACTTACGACCGTTAACTCTTAGCGATTTACTCAGCCCTGAAGCATTTACGCTGCATGGTCGAAGGAAAATCACTTACCATATACATGGACCATAAACCTTTGTGCTATGCGTTCCAGCAAAATCCTGAGAAAGCAACACCATGTCAACTTCGTCACCTGGACTATGTATCACAATTTACTAGAGATATCAAGCCTTGGAGGCTGGATTTAGACAGCTCCTTAACCCGGTCCATGAGTCAATCCTAATTGGCTACATGGATAATTCTTGCCACGCGCGTCCAAGTCGCGGGGGTGTGCAACGGTACTGTAATATACCATGGAACTACAGTACCGGCTATATTCTGGTGAGGACCCAGTCCTATGGGGTATAACATAGGCCCCGTGCACAGGGTTACGTGCGAAGACCTCAACGGAATCTGCAGCGGAGAAGATGGACTTCAGAACGGTGGAGATTGCGGAAGAGGCAACCCAGTACTCAGGGAATAGTATGAGTACAGCATCAATCGGCAACGTCTGTTTCCCATGTTAGGGGCGGCTGCAAGGGCGTCTGTTCTCCATGTTAGGGGCGGCCTGAATAATAGCTGGCAGTAGCTTCATAAAATGCCTTTGGGAGTGGCGACCCCATCGTAATAATAGCCTAAAATGGAAATGGCACTTCCAATGATTCGGAAAAGGTTAGGGCGTACCGTGCAGGCGACGCGCAGTTCCTTTGGTACTGGGGGAACTGTGAGAAATGGGCGACCAGTAACCGAAATGAAAGTGGGAATCATGAATGTCATGACCCTGACAGGCAAGGTGGAGGAGGTGATAGACTTCATGGAGAGGGAGAAGGTTGGAATGATGGGGCTGAGTGAAGTGAAATGGAAAGGTAAAGGAAGGAAGAAATTGAGGAAAGGATATACATTACACTGGAGTGGTGGCCAAGAGGCAAAAAATGGCGTGGGACTGATAACCTCGAAACAACTGGAGGAGTATGTTGAAGTGGTAGAGTGGGTGAGTGACAGAATAATGAAAATTAGAATGAAGATGAAGAATGACGTGATGGACTTCATACAAGTGTATGCACCACAGACTGGAAACAGAGAAGAAGATATTGAAGTATTCCTGGAGGATGTAGAAAGAGTAATCTCAGATGTAGAAGTGGTGATCATGGGAGATATGAATGCACAAGTCGGAAATGAGAGACAAGGAAAGGAAGAAGTCGTTGGACCATATGGATATGGAAAAAAGAACCGGGAAGGAGAGGAACTTGTAAACTTTTGTGAAAGGAATGGACTGATAGTGGGTAATTCATGGTTTCGGAAGAAAAACAGCAGAAAAATTACGAGATATGGGTGGGGTGATAGAAGAACAAAATCAGTAATTGACTACTTCCTGGTGGAAAGGACAAATCGCAGAAAGCTGATGGATGTGACAGCTTTACCAGGAGAAGCATTTGATGGGGACCATACAGCTGTGGTGGCAAAATTTAGATGGGGAAAATTGGAAAACCTAAAGGAGATCAGAGAAAGTAAAATAAAAGTTTGGAAATTGAAAGACAAAGCTGTACAGGAAGATTTTCAGGAGAGATTGAAGCAACAAATCCGAGTTACTGAAGTGGAAAATGTAGAAGAGGAATGGTCCCACTTTAAACAGGCATTTGCTGGTGCAGCAGAAAGTGCTTGTGGTAGGACGTCAACAAGAGTGAAAGAGAAGGAGACACCGTGGTGGAATGAGGAAGTGAGGAAAGCAGTGAAAGAAAAGAAGTCTCTATGGAAAGAATGGGACCGAGATCAAACAGAAGAAAGCAAAAGGAAGTATCACGACAGCAAACGGAGGTGTAAGAAAGTGGTAGGAGAAGAAAAGAAGAAAAGTTGGGAAGAATTTACACGAAGAATGGAAACAGCTGTAAATGGCAGTAAAAGGATGCTGTATGGGCTTCTAAGAAGTAAGAGGAAAGAAAGAGTTACTACAAAGCTGGTGAAAAAGGAAGATGGAGAGTTGTTAACACACCCAGAAGAGATAAAGGGACGATGGAAGGAGTATTTCGATAAGCTATTGAATGTGAGCAATTGTACTGGTGAGATCGAAGTGACACAGCCTGACGACTCTATAACAGAAGATGATATAACAATGCTGGAGGTGGAATTAGCAGTACAGAAAATGAAGATGGGAAAAGCAACAGGGGTGGATGAAATCAGTGTAGAAATGATAAAGGCTGCTGGACCTGTTGGTATGCAGTGGCTGTATCGACTGCTAAAGTGTGTGTGGAAATGAAAATGTGTACCAGAAGACTGGGAGAAAGGGCTAATAATACCAGTGTTTAAGAAAGGGGACAAGAAAGTGTGTGATAACTATAGAGGGATCACCCTCATATCACAGATAGTAAAACTACTGGAAAGGATATTAGAAAGAAGAATGAGAAGAAAGGTGGAAGGAGAGTTGCAAGAGGAACAGTATGGCTTCAGGAGTGGAAGATCCACAGTGGACCCAATCTTTAGCTTGAGGCAGGTGATGGATAAGTACTGGGAATATGGCGAGGATTTGATCATGACTTTCATAGATCTAGAAAAGGCATATGATAGTGTCCCCAGAGAGAAGGTATGGGAAACCATGGTTAAGAAGAGACTGGGAAGAGAAATGTTGGAAATGGTGCAAGCAATGTGCAACAACTGTGTTAGCAGGGTACTGACCCCAGTTGGAAAGACAGATTGGTTTAGGAACAAGACTGGACTAAGACAGGGGAGTGTGCTGTCACCTCTTTTATTCATAATGGTAATGGATGAAATTGTAAAGGAAACAAAGGAAGCATATGGACATAAAGAAATGAAGTTACTATTATTTGCAGACGATATTGTGGTCTGGGGAAGGAACACCGAAGAAGTGCAAAAACAACTAGATGCACTGAACGAAAATATTCAGAAGTATGGCCTGAAAATCAGTATAGAGAAAAGCAAGACCATTGTGATGACAAGGAAGAGATGACAAGGAAAGGGCACTGTGAAAATTGGAAGTCAGAGTTTGGAAATTGTGGACACGTTCAAATACCTAGGAAGTGAATTGATGCAAACTGGTAGGTTGGACATGGAGATTGGCAGGAGGGTATAGCAGAGCAATGCATTCTATCAAAGTGTAAGAAAACTTGTTTGGGATAAGGAAGTACCAAGGAAAAGCAAGGAGGTAATAAAGTGTACTATGTACCCATATTAACTTATGCAGCTGAGACTTGGACCCTGACAAGCAGGCAAGAGAGTAGAATCCAAGCCAGTGAAATGAAATTCCTAAGAAGTATGATAGGTAAGACAAGGAAAGACAGAGTGAGGAATGAAGATGTTAGGAAGGAAGTTGGGATGGGAAAACTAAATGAGAGAATTGAGAAGAATAAACTAAGGTGGTTTGGACATGTAAAGAGGATGGAGGAAAATAGAATACCAAGACAGATGCTGGAGGCCAAGTGCAAGGGTATGAGAGCAAGGGGAAGACCTAGAACAAGGTGGATCGATTCAGTGAGGACAAAGCGTAAGAAAAAGAAATCTGGACTGGGACAAGATCGTGGAAGAAGAATTGTGGAAGGAAAGAGGAAAGTGGAGAAGTGCCATAAATACCCCGACCCGGCAGGAGCTGGATAAGGGGAAATGATGATGATGATGATCAAGCATGTAGCAGGAGAAGACAACTTAGTTGCAGATCTTTTTCGAGAGTTGATGCTATCACGCAAGAACCTCTTCTAGATTTTTCCACTCTGTCGCATGAACAAAGCGGCAATGTTGTGCTACAAGATACCTTAAACTCCCAAGGTACCTACTCTCTACAGCTGCGTCCGACGCAGATTCCTGGTATGGATGTGTCTATCTTCTGCAACCAAACTGGTAGACCTTTTGTACTTGGGAACATGAGACGCCAAGTCTTTGAAATCTACACGGTCTATCACCCATCGGGCAGGAAGACATCACAGTTAATACGGAAATGTTACGTGTGGCCTTTTATAGGTCGTGACTGCATCAGATGGGCAAAAGAATGTCTTGCTTGCCAACGATCTAAAATACAGGGGCATACATGAAGCCCTGTTATAGCATCACCTCCAGCTGGTCATTTTGAGTTCGTCCATCTGGATATTATCGGCCCATTTCCTGTTTCCAACAACCAGAGATACTGTCAAACCATGATTGATCGATTCTCTTACTGGGCTGAAGCTATACCCATTCCAGATATTACGGGAGAAAAAGTTGCTCGAGCGTTTTACAATGAATGGATATCCAGGTACGGAGTCCCATGTAACATCGTTACTGATAGAAGAAGGCAATTCGAATCTAATCTGTTCTACACTCTTAACTCATTATTAGGAGTTTAACACATTTCTGGACTACAGTGTATCACCCACAGGCAAATGGCAAAGTCGAACGCTTACACCGGACTAGGGACCTGAAAAAATTACAATTGCGATAAATGCGAATTTTTAAATTTCGTACAGAATCCAAGTCTACGTTAATTTTTATGTGAAAAAAAAAAAAAAAAGCGTAAATCAAAGTGCGACAAAATGCGAATTGTGACCCAAAATGCGAAAATACCAAATAAGTGCGATTTTATAGCAAAATTACTTTAAATCTGCTAATTTATTTGCGACTTTGTTTATTAAACAAAAGAAAATGTTTAGTAGGTGGCCTAATCGCTCGCTAGCGATACCTCACCTCGGACTCGCAGTGTGCTACGACGCATATTGGTCGATATAACAATCGATTTCTGTATTGATACGAACTTTCGACTATTTATGACTTATTCAGACAGCTGACGAACGAAACTCGTTTGTGTACTTGGTGCATCGTGGCGACTGGTGGTGTGTCGAACACGTGGACTTCGCTAAACAGAAAATTTTGCGACTTGCCGCTTGAATAGTAACCTTATTCTTTCTGTAACCTTCAAGCACTTCAAGGTTCAAAGATTTTTTTCTAGAAATGGGACATACTGCTGTAACTGCTCATGAAAGAGCACAGCAGTACGCTATTCATGGCTTTTATTGTTCCGACTCTGCAACAGTATTTTGCAAATATTGTATATTACATCGGTAAAACATGTTGCGAAGCGACGAGAATGCGCAACAGTTTCTGAACCCAAACAAACCTCTGTTATTGAAAGACTACAGGGTGCCAAATGACGGAAGCATGACAAGGACTACTTCACAAAAAGAACTGTTGAAGTATTTGCAAAAGCAAATATTCCCTTCATCATCATCTTGCACAGTTTCCAGCCTCTGGCCGGGTCTGTTTGGAACACAAGCCTCTCCAACGTCTTCTGTCTTCCCACCATCTCTCAGCCTCCACCCTTGTCCAGTCTTCTCCTCTCTTCTTCACGCTTTCTTCCACCCCCTTCAGCCACCTGTCTCTCGGACTCTTTCCTTCCCACTTCGTCTCGTGTACCCTCCCGGGTATCATCTTCTCCTCCATTCGTTTTACATGTCCATACCATCTAAGTCTTGATTTCTCTATACCATCCTGTAATGGTTCCTCCTTCATTAATTCTCTGGTCCTCTCATTTCTTATTCTGTCCATCTTTGTAGCTCCAATACTGCTTCTCAAGAACCTCATCTCACTGGCCTGTATTTTGCTCTTCTCCCTTCCTTTCATAACCCAGGTCTCCGAGGCATACGTCAGGATAGGGACATAGTACGTCCGATATATGATCTTTTTGCTGTTCTGAGGGACATCCTTGCTCCATAACATGCTTCTCACGCTCCTCCGGAATGCTTCTGCCTGCCTCCCCCGCTCATTTATTTCTCTATCGTTTCTTCCATTATCTTGTATCAGGCTTCCCAGATACTTGAAACTCTCCACTTTCTTCAGCTGTTCCCCACCAATTGTTATTCCCGTTGTGGTTCTTTCCTTCTTCCTTGTTGTGATCACCATCTCACTCTTATTTATGCTAAATTTCATCCCATATCCTTGTATTATTCCTTCCCACACGTCCAACTGTTCCTGTACCTCCTCCTCCTTGTTTCCCCAAATCATCAAATCATCTGCAAACACCATTGCTTTCATCTTTCCTTCCCCAATTACTTGTGCCACTCGGGTCATTATGTCATCCATCACCACAATGAAAAGTAACGGTGACAGTGCACTTCCTTGTTTCAGGCCGTTTCTCTGTTCCAACCAGTCTGATCTCTCTCCTCCCACTTTCACACAGCTCGCGCTTCCCTTGTACATCTCCTTTATCCTCTTTATAGTCCATTTAAATATTCCCTTAGAAAAGCTTGAAAATGAAACTGTAAGAGCGTGGATTGCTGAATTTTCAAGTCAAGGGGAGCTGCCTAACGCGAGAACTCTCTGCGAAAAATATTTGCCTGGTAAGTACAGTTAAAATAAATACATTTGCATTTTGATTCTCTCTTGCTCATATAACCTATACAAAGCAATGCTAATCCAACTTCTGTACAGGCTAAGCTTACAACCAGTGCTTCCATAACCTTTCCAAGACATACCTTAACCTATAAAATTGTGAAGGTAATCCAACTTCATAATATAATACCTAACAGAGCCCATCATCTATTTTACTATAGGAGAAGCTAATGTGATAATTCTATTATTTGGTTTGAGCCATGTCCATCATAGCCTCTAAAAAATGAAATAAAATAAATTTCACTAGATTCCTATGGCCAACACAAATCGTCTTTTATTTTCAGAAGTTGCAGCTGATCACAAGAAATCAACAACTGAAGCTCTAGTTGGGAATAAAATTAACATTTTATGTGATGAAACCACAGACAGAATGGGTCGCTGTGTTTTTGTTGTACTGTTCCAAGTGCCAACAGCAATTGAGAAGAAATTATTTGTAGCTGGAGTGAAATACCTCGAATCCGGAAATGCTACAAACTGTTCCCGTGCTGTATTAGATTCATTGCGTGATCACAGTGTGCAATATGATGACGTGAAAGTATTTGTAAGTGATAGTGCTCCATATATGGCTTGTTGTTGTGAAGCACTGAAGATCATCATTGGGGATCATTTGATCTATGTGCAGTGTTGGGCACACAAACTTTGCCTTGTTGGACAGCAGCTATGTCCGATTTAAATCAGTTGTAACAATGGTCAAGTCGGCCTTTCTAAACACAAGGAAGTGCAAATATAACTACTTGCACTTTCTGAAATCAAAAAATGGGGACTTAAAGGCAGCAAAACTTTTTCCATCGCCGGTTCTTACTCGATGGAACAGCTGGTTTGAAGCTGTTTTCTACTTAGCGAGTTATTTTCATGATGTTGTGAGTTTTTTTAAGCTACCTGACATGAAAGATGTTAGTAACAGTGGTGTTACATTTCTGCGAGGCTTGATAGAGATGTAGATAGGATTTATTCTGAAATATTTTTTGTGAAAGAGCATACTAGTGAACTTGTTGAACTTCTCACTCTGCTTGAGGGGTCCCAGTATCCAACCTCACATTTGCTTTATCCCAAACTTGAAAACTTAGATGCTAATTTTGGTGCAATAATTCAAGATACCCAGGAGAGTACATGAGACGAAGTTGGAAGGAAAGAGACCGAGGGGAAGACCGAGAGACAGGTGGCTGAAGGGGGTGGAAGAAAGCGTGAAGAAGAGAGGAGAAGACTGGACAAGGGTGGAGGCTGAGAGATGGTGGGAAGACAGAAGACGTTGGAGAGGCTTGTGTTCCAAACAGACCCAGCCAGTGGCTGGAAACTGTGCAAGATGATGAATGAATTAATTCAAGGCCATTATTCTGAAGTGACAGACAATGCCTTAGCTAAACTCACAGCCTTAGAATGTGCTACAAGGAAAGATTTTTTTTGTAAAAGTAGCTCAGTCTGCTAGAAGCAAGCTTGCTAGACTAAAGGCAAGTGATCCCAATCGCTAAAACTTTGAAGCCATAGCACAGATATTTTATCCTAGACACGTGGTATTGAACAATGACAAAGAAACTGATATTCAAAAACTTCCATGTCATGAAATAAGGAAGTGCTATGATTCTTTCAAGAATATTATTGAATCGCAGTTAAAACAAAATGAGGAGTGTGAAGTAGTACGTGCCTTGACTGCTGTTCAATATGAACATGAACATTTTGCCAAGAGTTCTTTAGATCTTTTGTGGACACAAACAAACAATGTGGACAGTGAGCGTGTTTTGTCGCACTACAATACAGTTGTTACAGACAGAAGGTGTAACTTGAAAGAGTGCAACGCAGAGATATTTACAATGCTTTCATTTGAACACTAAATTGTATCTCAAGTGTCGCCAATAATGTCATATAGTCCGTAAGAATCCGGAAAAAATTAGATGTTAATTTTCCAAAAATAGATGCTAAATAGGGAAAAAATAAATGCTAATTTAAAGGAAAATAGATGCTAAATTTTCAGGTCCCTACACCGGACTCTCAAAGTTGCGCTAAGAAGTCGCCTAACAATCACCTCTGACTGGTACAACCTGATACCAACTGTACTGTTAGGTCTCCGAAATACCCTACTTGAAGGTGGTTTCTCATCATCTCAACTGCTTTTTGGACAAGCTTTGCATATTCCTGGTGAATTTTTCACATCAGCTGAGACAGATAGCATCTGCAACGCTTTTTCTTTTGTGTCCCCATTGCGAGATGTATTTTCATAGCTACAACCTTCCTAGCAACTAAAATCAGATTACAGAAGGGTTTTCGTACACCCAGAATTGAAGACATCTTCTCATGTCTTTGTGCGCAGAGATGGTGTGAAGAAGGGTCTCCAAGATCCATACCAGGGTCCCTTCCCAGTTATCAGAAAAGCAGACAAATTCTCTGTAATCAATAAGGATGGCAAAGAGAATACTATCTCCATTGATCGCCTCTCCTGTATGTACATCACATTCTAGTGATCAACCCCTTCTTCTACCACCAGTACCTGTTTCACACAAGTTGCACAATGAATCTGCACCCACGACTACCCAGAGTGCGAGAAGTGTTAGATTCCCTGTGCGATTCCTCGAACCATGTTCCTCTATTTAAAATGCCGACATTATTTTTCTTGTGTGTGTGTTCATGCATTAATTATGTGTTTGTGTCTAGAGGGGAGTAATTGAAGCAACAGTTGCTAGCGGAACTGAAAGTGTGTTTTGTTTATGTTGTAACTATGTTGATGACTAGTAAGTCAATAGAGATGGCCACAACGGTATAAAATAATAAAAACGTATTGTCACTCAGAATTTCAGTATTCTCAGTCAGTGTGCTATACCATGTTTATAAATTAATTAATTAATATGAACATTAATGAAAACGTGGATGTTAATTCAAACATTCTTTGGTAAAATTCATTACAAATGATTGTTATACAACCCATGGCCTGTATAACCATTTCAACTATTGAACAGAAGGTATATAAAGTAAATCGTTAAACGACGACACTCAAATTCCCAGTAAATTTGTAGCACAGCCGGGAATTGAAAATTCAAAGTGAATAGTAAGAAAATTGTTTTATAGCATTCATTAGGAATGTATTCCTCTAATGTTGCATTGTTTATCTCCTTCCCTTTTTCTATAATGAAGAGAGAAGCACACTGCTGGCAGAATAAGAGATGACACTGTGCCTTATGCATTTTATTTATAGGCTGTAAATTTATTAGGAATGCTTTTCAAAGCATTTTATTATCACAACAAAAGTCTTAGAAACCATTTTTTCAGTGTTGCCTTTGTTATCTAATCAACTTTTCTAACTAAGTTGTTTCATCATGTATTGAAGTGTAGAAAGGTATAATTAATCCATGCTATTTTTTCCAGCTTAGTAAGTGTGATAAAGAATATTGTTAATCCCTGCCCAATTTAATAGGCTTGGTACGCCTTGGCCCTTCATGGACTGTGATATCATGGGGTGTAGTTCAGACAAACTCTAATAACTGTTAATGTTGATTGAAACCTGTCATCCAATTGAACACTGTATTTAGAAAAGTATATCGAAGTGCAAAAGTGTATAATTATCCATGTTATTGTATGGTTAGTAAGTGTGATAAATAATTGTTACTCCCCGCCCATTTTAATTGGGCACATTAATATGTTGACCGACTGAAAAACGATTCTCCTATAGAATACAAAGACAAACGCTGAAGAAATAGCTTATAAAATTGTGTTGTTGAAGTGTCTTAGTTTTTCATCTTGTGACTTTTTAAATTTATCTTCCTATATCTTCCCTCCCTCCCTCCCTGTTGCTCTGTTTCCAACATCCCTCCTCAGCCACTGAACTCTACTCCAGGTTTCGCTCTCTCACACTGTCCTTCACTAAATCCATCCACTGTACTCTAGATCTTCCTCGTCCTGTCTTTCCAGTCATCCGTCTCTCCATCACTTATTTCTGTATATCCATGAACTTAGTCATGATTGCTTTCTTGGTCCCTATTGAGTACGATATCTATAAGACAACATCTACTTTTCAATACAACAAATTTATACTTTATATTACTCTATTTTACAATTTAGATGATACAAGTTTTGGCTTTTTTGGCCTTCATCAGTCACTAGCATCAATAAATATTCATAAATAATCCTAGCATGCATGATACATTAGATCACAAAACAAAAAACAATGGTTTCAATCATTAAAAATAGAAATAAAATTCATAAAGAAGATTGTAAGAAGAATAAAATTCCACTGTCAAATCTATAAACAAATAAAAACTACAATATGATTTGTCTAATGCGACATTTTTTCCAGTCTTCGGGAGTGTTCGATTTGCGTCTGTAAATAAGTGAAACAAAACCCCTATTAGAAACTGTGTATACAAATTTATGATTAATGGAACCTTTTATTAAGCTGACTAACCCTGACATCTTGCTTGTGTTTCAAATCGACATTTGCAGGATCTTATTGGTAACTCCAGTTCTTCTATTACGACACTGTTAATGTGTTGACAATTACAAGAAAACTGTAAAAGTATTACATCCTTGATTTTTTATTATGCTATGAAGGTGATAACGTAAGTATTACATACCAGGTTCAATAGCTCTGTTGTAACCTGTCTATGTCAAAGGATTGGTGCACGTTTGCCAGCACGATGTTGTTTAGACACTGAGCAGCTGTCTGCTTCTTCCTGCGGTGTGCTCCAGTTAAGTGCGCCATGCTCTGTGCACTGCCTAACCTAGTGTTGGGTGGAGTGAGTGTGGAAGTGTAGGGGAGGGGGCTTATGTCATAAGATGTGGGTAGGATAAGGTTTTTTTTTTTTTTTTTTTGTTTAAGTTTTAGTTCTGATTTTGGAGTTCATATTAAATAATATGTTATCGCTGTAAGTTAATTCGTTGAGATTATTCATTGGGTCTGTTTTTGGGCATTGTGAATTTTAATGTTTTCAAGTACGATTAGTTCTTCGCCTTTGTTTAGTACATGTTTTATTGTCAGGTCTTCGTTAATGGAATTGAAACTATGTTTTTTCTTGACCATGTGTTTGGCCATGACCGAGAACTTATTATGTTTTACAGCGTATAAGTGCTCAAGATACCTTATTTTGAATGATCTACTGGTCTGTCCATAATAAATGGTGTTGCAGTCTTTGTAGCTTAATTTGTATATGCCGAATGTGCTGAATTTATTGATTTTGTTCACATTGTTGTGATTAAAAACTATATTGCTATTGCTATTTGTACACAATGT
Organism: Meconema thalassinum; assembly: GCA_946902985.2. Classification (NCBI taxonomy): domain Eukaryota; kingdom Metazoa; phylum Arthropoda; class Insecta; order Orthoptera; family Tettigoniidae; genus Meconema; species Meconema thalassinum. Next base: position 1,120,947,300 of record OX336389.2, on the reverse strand, counting down.
CTATTTTGTATTTTTTGAAGGTGTTTCTGATTGTGTTTATTTTGGGGTTTACATAGGTAAAACAGTGTATTTTTGGTTCCTTTTACGATTTTTTCTAATGTTGTAGAGAATCTATTTTCTATCTTGTTCTTGATTCTATTTATGTACTCTTGATTGTACCCATTTTTCTTTGCTATGTGTGTAATGATTTTTAGTACCTTGTTTAGACTTTCTTCGCTTAATGGTATATTCAATGCTCTGTTGAGCAAACTGTAGAAAGCAGCCTTCTTCTGACTTTCTGGGTGGGTAGAATCTGCTTTTATTGTTATGTAAGTCTGGGTTGGTTTTCGGTAAATTTCATTCTGTAATTTGTTACTTTAAAGAACCAGAAAAACAGAGAAATGCCTCAGGGTCCCTGTTTCAATGATGGTGAAATCCTGACAATCGCCTCCCCGTGGTAGAGAGGGGACAACGAATGCATATAAGAATAATATTTGTATTTTTATATGCAGGTGGCTAACGATTGCAGGGACCAAATACCTCCCGGTATAAGGAGATGCCCTATACCAAGTGCCAACAGTCTCTGAAGAATGGATGAGAGGGTATAGGATAGGGCACTATATTGTCCTTGGGCAAGAAATTGTACCTAAATGCGGAGGAACCAAAATTGGTCAACAGCATTAGGATGCAGAAGACAATGGGAAACCACTGCATTAAAGATCTTGAGAGATATCCCCGGGAAAAACCATCATGGCTGGTTTCAAAGTAAAACTTTCCGGAGTTTCAATTCCCTCATTCGGATCTCCGGGAGGGAATACGACGAAAAGAGCTATGAGAAATATGAATATAGGTACGTGGAATGTGAAATCATTATATCAGTCAGGAAAGTTGCAGAACGTGATCCAGGAAATGCAGCGACTTGAGATAAACATATTGGGACTAAGTGAAACAAGATGGCCTAGCTCAGGTGAAATGCATAGTAACAAAATGAAGATATATTACTCTGGTAATGATGATAATTATCACTGGAATCGAATTGCTATTATTGTTGACAAAATCATGAGTCAGTGTGTGACAAGTTTTCTGCCAATCTCAGACAGGGTAATAGCATTACAACTACAAACAAAAAGAGCAAAAGTTAACATTATAAAAGTCTATGCTCCAACTGCTGACAAGAGTGAAGCAAAGTTGCAGCAGTTCTATAAAGAAATTGAGCAAGTATTGAGTACCACAAAATCTAGAGACATCACAATCATAGGCAATTTCAACGCAAAAATTGGCAAGGGACGTGAAGGTGACTTAATAGGAGATTTTGGTCTGGGATCACGAAATGATTGGGGAGAAATCCTGGCACAGTATTGAGAGGACAATGAGTTAGTTGTTACAAACACTTTCTATAAGCTACCAGAAAGAAGATTGTACATCTGGAAAGCACCTGGAGATAACATTAACAACATTATCTGGAATCAAATTGATTTCATCCTAATCAATAAACGCTATAGGAATGCCATCAAGGCAGTGAAAACTTATCCGGGAGCAGATGTGGCATCAGACCACAATCCACTTGTGGCTAGATTCGAAATAAAGCTTAAGAAAATGTTACCAAAACAAAATAAGGATATGCTATGCATCTCACAACTTCAAGATCCTATAGTGAGAGAACAAATTACAGAACAAATCAATGAAGAGCTCTGTAAAGAGAAAAAATTGTTCAGTGATGTTAATGACAAATGGAAATCCTTCAAGGGACTACTCCAGCATACAAGTCAAGAGATGCTGAAAGATGGTAAAACAGTGCATAAAAAGACTGGATGACTGATGAAATAATACAATTGATGGAAGAGAGGAGGCTCTGTAAAATCTGAGATGAAGATCTATACAGGAGTACACATGCAGAAATAAGGAGGAATATACAGTTAGCAAAGGAGATATGGTACACAGAAAGATGCACAGAGATTGAAGACTTAATTTTAAAAAGTACAATTTCAATATCCATAAGAAAGTCGAAGAACTAACTGGTATCAATAAGATACGGAAAGGGAGTATATTGCTTGACAAATATGGTGATGTCATTATTGGTGATAAAGAAAATCTTGAGAGATGGAAGGTATACATAGAAGAACTGTTTGAAGATGATAGGAAAGAACCTTATGCTAGTGAAGATATAGATGTCGAAAATGGACCAGATACTGTATAACAAGAGAAGAAGTAATACATGCTATAAAGTTGACAAAAAATAATAAAGCCCCTGGTCCTGATCTCATACTAGCTGACATACTGAAACTCATTAATGAAGAACATTTAGATGTCTTAGTTGACTTGTATAATTCAATCTACAACACAGGAGTCGTTCCTCATGAACGGCTAGAGTCTATATTTGTTACATTGCCAAAAAAGGCAAATGCCCATCAATGCAGCGATCATAGAACTATCAGTCTCACGAGTCATACTCTAAAAATATTCCTAAAAATTATCCACGAAGGATCTTCAAATTGGAACAGGATATCAGTGAAACACAATTTGGTTTCAGAAATGCACTAGGAACAAGAGAAGCCCTGTTTACCTTCAATGTGCTGGCACAGAGATGTTTAGATGTCAATCAATCGATGTATGTCTGCTTTTTGGATTATAATAAAGCTTTCGACAAAGTTCGTCATGATTGCCTCATCCAAATCCTTCAGAAGAAGAACTCGGATGTGAAGGACATTAGAATCATCAGCAATATTTATTACAAACATACTGCGGTCATAAAGGAAGGTAGGGAGCTATCTGAAGAGGTGGAAATAAAACGTGGTGTTAGACAAGGTTGCGTCTTGTCTCCTATGCTGTTTAATCAATACTCAGAAGAAATAATACAAGCAGCTTTAGAGGAAGAAACAGCAGAAATTAAAGCTAATGGAAAAATAATAAACAACTTAAGATTTGCAGATGACACGTTATTCGCAGAAAGTCTACAAGATTTACAGCGACTGACTAACAGAGTCGTGGAGGCAAGTGAACAATGGGGGATGAAGACCTTCACTCGAGTATGGTGGCAGGTAATATAACAACTGTTTTTAAGTATAATAATTGTTCTAAATGGACTTTTTACGCTTCTAAACTTCAACGTTGATCTCATTAGGTCTAGTACCTTTATGATGATCAATATAGTTATTTTATGTTCTCCTATTAAGGAATTAGTTTGGTTAAGGCAAATCCACCCCGTTAATTATTATTTTTCTATTTTGGTCTATGATTTAATCCCATTACATGCTTTCGGATTGAACTTAAATGCTACGTGGTAGCGTGTGAACGAGTTTCCGTATGTAGAACAGTAGCATTTCTCAAGTATGGTATCGAAATATGTGTTAAATGTACATGTAGGCTATATAAAAACAACTGTCGGGTTTCCCATGGCCAAATTATGTGGGTAGGCTACTATCCAGGTCGGGATTTATGGAATCCCTCAGTCTTCCTGTTTCTAAGCTTTTTGTCGTCTCTACCTTATTAGATCCAGATTTTGAAAGCTGTAGCCTAATTACTGCACTGCAAATCATACCTTGTAACTGTACCTCATATTTATTTCTTAAAAAAAAAAAAAAAAAAAAAAACGGAGTTTTTAATACACAGAAAAAAGAAATATGTTACAGAACTAGGACTATCTAGATATATTTTGCTTAGGCCGACAAATAAATTGCATTGTACAAAACTTAAACAAATACCGGCAGCCTACCTACATGGTAATTCGACTCATACGAAAGAGATTTCGAAAGTCGTCAGGAGAATACCTTGGGACAATTTCCTCATAATATCCTCCGTTCCTTGTAGGCACGTGTTCCAGATGCTCTTCTGCTCTCAAGAAGACATCTACAGCTGGGAGAATTTCAACGAAATTCTCTCTATCTTCATAATCTTCATCATCTGCTACAATAAGTCGAACAAAACTGTTGTTCATTTCCATTTGTAGAATATCACTCAGCGGTCTTGGCACAGCTCAGCAGAATTTTTGGGAACGACAACTTCCCAACCACCAAAGATGTGTGAGGACAACCTCAGGGAAGACAAAAGATGCTACATAGGAATTGTGTGTTCTGAAATTCCCGCATCAGCTGGCAGCAATGCGTTCGGGCGGGCTCACATCTGCTCGCCTACAGGGTGTTTACTGTAAGGATGAAGTAAAAATTAGTTACTTTTTAGGTACCTTTTAGTTACCTTTGAATTCAAGTTACGTCTGCGGTCTACAGGCATAGGCGCTCATCACGCGGTGAAGAAAAACAACAATGAACTGTTTTAAAAGAAGTTTTTTATTTATTGTATGGCTTTTAGTGCCGGGAGTGTCCGAGGACATGTTCAGCTCGTCTGAGTCTGTAGCTGCTTCCAACGGACACCCTTAGGGTGAGCTACAAGTTCCGTTCAATTTTAAGTTGCTACCAGATATCAATGATACCTAGTGGTGAACGTTGGAACTTTGATAGAGCGTTCCGACGAAATATAACCTAACAATTTAGCTTCACACTAGTTTTGTCTGTGGAAGAATCCTTTACATGCCATAAATCCATGACATGGGACCGCCGGCTTTACTTCCCCTCCGAAGGAAGTCATACTGAAGGATTTTTTACGCTTTTAAAAATCCGACGACTTCGGCCGGGTTTGAACCCGCTATATTGGGCACAGCAGTTCAGCATGCTACCAACTACACCACCGAAGCCGCTTTAAATGAAATTCACATGATGTTATACAATTTAAAAAATAATAAATATATACTAGATATTTAATATCCAATGAGTTGTTTCAGCTAATATGTCGTCTTGTCCACAATATGTTGTTATTATTACGGTACCAAGAGGTTGCTCAGCTCTTGACCATTTGGCGAGATTTCCTTCGTCCCCACGGTAGGTCGCGAAGAAATGTATGCGATGTTACGCGATCGTCACCGAATTCTGTCTTCGCAGTCAAATGCGGAGAAATATCGAGATGTTACACGATCGGCGCTGGTCTCAGTTGTTGGGTGAGCTTCCCGTAGTTTTCACGATAGAACACGGAGAAAAATCGCGATTTAGATAATCAGCGTCACTTTTAGTCATTCGACCAGATTTCCATTGTCCTTGAGTTCGGGCACAAGAAAATATAGCATTATTACGCAATCGGCGCCACTTGCTGTCCGTTTGACAAGAATACAGTTGTCCTCGTCATTGAATGCGGAGAAATATCGCGATGTATCGCAATCGCTGCCGCTCTCGGCCGTTTTACGTTGTCCTCGAGATATTATGCAATCGTCGCCGCACCCGGCCGTTCAACGATTGTCTGCCTGTCTATCTGTCCTGATAGAATGGCGGAGGCAAGCTCAAGGTTCGGCATGGTTAAAATTCACGCGTAGTTATGAACATGTTGTTCAGTCGGCGCCGTGATTCCCTTTGTCCCTATGCTGTAGTTGGGAGTTCATGAGTTCAGGGTGGATCACGAGGAGGATTTAGTATTTCGATGCTACGTAGGCTGGCATTTTTAAGTGGGTTGATGCACTTCTCGCTCCACGCACGCTTTTAAGTATACGGTCATGGGAAAAGTGGCAAGTAGGTTTCGTGAAGGGTGCCCCGTGATGGGTGCCCCGTGATGGGTGCCCCGTGATGGGTGCCCAATCACCTTTGACAGGATTCCCGCAGTCCTCGTGGTCACAAGTTCACGATAGGGGACGTCGATCTCAGTCCGTTTGACGAGATTCCCGCAGGCAAGTCGAGCGGTCAGCCGGCCGTCTTCAGGATGCGATTTTGGAGGATGAACGTTCGAAGTAGGTACGGTATCGAATATTACGAATTGTTCTGAGAGGATTGCACGAATATACGACAAGAGGGCAAGTTTTATTTCGATTGAGAACCACGAATTATCAACAAGTTATCGAAATAATCGGTTAGATTATATATCCGATGGAACGAAAGTTCGAAGGAAAAATTGACTTATAACGGAATTTCGATTTAACCATACTGAATGTCGCAAATTTACTTGACTTATTTTTTAAATAAGTTATATGTATTTCGAAGATTTTTCGCATTTTTTTCGAAACCGTAACATTTCGCAAGATTGCGAAATAAAATTGTTTCGCGTTATTTCTGGACTTCAATTTGACATAGTTTCCAAATAACAGAAATGAGGAGATTTCTTTTTAGTTTCGGAAGTATTCGCGAAAAGTCAGGTTTCCTAATACAGTAACACAGAAAAATATTTCACACGAAACTTAAGACTTCTTGATGACGAAAATATACGTTGAACCGATGTATACCGCTCAAGGTATCCTCGGTAAGTATTTCCTTGAGGTCGGGCACGGAGACAATAGCTTAGTACTATGCAATAGGCACGGCGCCGCTTGCGTGAAACTCGCAATCTCTGAGCCTAGCGGCGCGAGTTTAAATGATTCAACCCGACTTCAGAAAATTTTCGTTACCCGTTTGGAAAATTCGTTACTTTTTCGTTACTTTCGTTACCCATTAGTAAAATTCGCTACTTTTTCGTTACTTTCGTTACCGGTAGACACCCTGGCCTAGCAACAAGCTAGCAGCTGCTAGCAGGTTAGCAAATTGCTGACCCCGCTGAACTCGCCCAATAATACATATACTAAACAAAGGCAAAAAACTAAACGTACTTGAAAGCATTGAAATTCACAATGCCCAAACAACAGACCCAATGAATAATCTCAACGAACTAACTTACAGTGATAACATATTATTTAATATGACCTCCAAGATCAGAACTAAAACCTAAACAAAAATAATTTATCCCACCCACATCTTATGACGTAAGCCCCCTCCCCTACACTTCCACACTCACTTCACCCAACACCAGATTAGGCAGTGTGAGCCCACAGAGCATGGCGCACTTAACTGGAGCACACCGCAGGAAGAAGCAGACAGCTGCTCAGTGTCTAAACAACATCGTGCTGGCAAACGTGCACCAATCCTTTGACATAGACAGGTTACAACAGAGCTATTGAAACTGGTATGTAATACTTCGTTATCACCTTCAGAGCATAATAAAATATCTAGGGTATAATACTTTTACAGTTTTCTCATAATTGTCAACAGATTAACAGTGTCATAATAGAAGAACTGGGGTTACCAATAAGATCCTGCAAATGGCGATTTGAAACACTAGCAAGGTGTCACTTCTAAGGGGGTTAGTCAGCTTAATAAAAGATTCCATTAATCATAAATTTTAATACACAGTTTCTAATAGGGGTTTTGTTTCACTTATTTAGAGATGAAAATCGAACACTCCTGAAGACTAGAAGAAATGTCTCATTAAACAAATCATATTGTAGTTAACATTTGTAAATAGATTTGACAATGGAATTTTATTCTTCTTACAATCTTCTTTAAGAATTTTATTTCTAGTTTTAATGATGGGCACCATTGTTTTTTACAAGGTTTTAATCTAATGTATCATGCGTGCTAAGATAATTTATTTAAGAATATTTGTTGCTGCTAGTGACTGATGAAGGCGAAAAAAGCCGAAAATTGTATCATCTAAATTGTAAAATAGAGTAATATAAAATATAAAGTTGTTGTATTGAAAGGTGGACGCTATCTTGTAGATCCCTTATTTTGGCATTCTTTTCATCCTTCATCCATTTCACATGTCCATACCATCTCAATCTGTTCTGCTTCGGCTTATCATTCAGTTTCTGTACATTCACTTCCTTTCGAATGTCTTCATTTCTCACTCTATCATTCCTAGTCTTCTGCACCATACTCCTCAAAAATTTCATTTCGGCTGCCTGTAATCTACTTCCATCACTCCTTGCCATCAGCCAAGTTTCTGCTCCATACGTCATTATTTCATTATCGTTAAGTAATAGATCTTGTACATCATTTCATTAGCCTTCAGTGGTATGTCTTTATCCCAAATTAAACTCCGAACCTGATGGTAGAAAACACTCCCACATTGTATTCTCTTGTTGATCTCCATATCCAATCTTGCACTTTCCATCAATTTACTTCATAAATATTTGAAGTGCTCTACTATTTCCAGATCTACATCTCCACTTTTAACAATCCCTTTTCCTTCTCTCTTTCCTCTTGTGATTACCATTATCTTACTTTTTTCTATACTGATTTTCATTTCCCATTTCTCAATATTTTCATTCTGTACATCCAGCTGTTCTTGGACCACATTCTTATTCTCTCCCCAAATCAGAACATCAGCAAATAGGATGATGTTCATTCTTGTACCTGTGTACGCTTCCTTTGTTGGCTTTAGTATATCATCCATCACCAATATAAATAGCAATGGTGAGAGTACACTCCCTAGTTTTAATCCATGTTCAATTTCTAACCATTCTGTTTTACCTACTTGAGTCTTGACACAGCTGCAACAATTACAGTACATCGCTTCTATCATTCAAATGAACAAGTGTATTCCAGATTATTCCAATTATTTCATACCAAAAAATGGCAAAGCAGCACATCATACAGTACAGGCCACATCTCATCAATTCTCTCCAGGCAATCTAAGACTCATACTCCACGCAAACTAACTGGAAGAGGACTGAGGCCCATAATTAGTTGAACAGGTAACATACCTTGAGAAGCGTGTTTATCTCACGAAGTGATGTGATAGGAAATCCTTCCTTTTCTTTTTCCATTTTTAGTCTCTTCAGAGCCACTACTTCTTCGGTCCGTTTGTCACGTGCCCGATAAACCACTCCATAAGTACCTTCTTCAATCCTAGAAAACAAGTTGACATGTATTGTGATTGGCAAGCATAACACTCGAACACAGATCCCAGCCTAGCCAATCAGCATCAATTACAGCTTAACTTCTGTATACAATTAATCCAGTTTATCTCCTATAAACTAAGAATATATTTATTCGAAGCTCCTTTCAAACTTTAATTTCACTTTGAATTGGTAATGAAAATTTCCACTCAATGAATACTTAAAATTGCCTGAACACAATTATTTTATCAGGCAAGATTTTCTGCTCTTGTCCGCTCAGGCACATAGTTCCACTATAATCGACATTTGCTGACGCTCGTTTGATTCATTACAGAACAGGCAGTTTGATTCATTACAGAACAGGCAGAATTCGTTTCCTGTGTGCATGAAAGTTTTTTCATGCCGTTTGTGTAAGTTTTCATCGAACATAATGAATACATTAATCAATGGGGTTTGACCTCTCACACGTGATTGTTTCCTTTTTCCATTACAGGGGAAAGGGAAGTAATAAATTGAGAGTCTTAAACCACTCACCGCACAGGACATTAGGAAGATCTGTTATTTCTGGTCAAAACAAGTTTCTTCCACCCAGCAGGGATTCTAAGACAGGACCCCCACAGAACAGTTGGAAGGGGCAATTGACATTTGGATGTTTTAGATCATCTCAATAATTTTAAAGTGTATTTTAAGTAATGTGTACAAAGATCTATTATAATATATTTTAATTGTGTAATGTTAATTCAAATAAGACTGAATTCAGATGTGTATTATCACCAATTAAGTTAACCGGTGATATAAGGACAAGTGGACTATATAATGCATGTTTTAATTCTAGTGTGTTTTTGAGTGATGTGTGAATTGACAATAATGATCTATGATAATAGGCTGAGAAAGGGTTAAAAAGTTACCCAAAACATGTACCTGGTTTTTATAATTGTGTTCAGGCAATTTTAAGCATTGATTGGGCGGAAATATTCATTACCAACTCAAAGTGATCTATTTGTCAAAACGGACCTAAGATAATGGAAGTAAATTCTAATGATCCTAAACCTAAATGTGGCAAAATAGTAAACCATAATTGAAGTAATGTTTACATTTTGCCAATAAACTGCATCATATAAATATTGCATATTAAGAAAACCACATTAGTTACTTAGGCAAACAAGTAGTTCCGTGACAAACTAAAGAGCTGTATTTCATAACATTTAAGATTCATACTAATGATTATTCCATATAGACCTATCTAGAATAATGATGATATTATGTTGGTATTGCTGGCATTTATAATTATTTGAATTAAACCTGAATGAAATATTGTAGCCTAATGGAGCACTACAGTTGGTTTGAAACAGTTTTCTTCCATGCATTCTGAGGTACTGAGAGTCTACCGCTCAAATGCTCAGAGAGAGTTATTAGGTAGTTAATAGATCTGCTGCCTGTGAAAATGCGCACAAATATATCCCTTTACGACATACACTTAATATATATAATTTGTTAGTTATCCATCAAATGTTATGGAAGTTAGATGCAGCTATACATTGAACATATCAGCACGCGTAGAATGTTGGCAACACATTCACGTACAGGTTGCTTGAAATGAATCTTCAAAATTATCGTCTATACACGTGTGCCGAATTTTGAACTGCTTGCCTGCACACATGGAGACTATATAGGGTTCAACATTGTGGAGAGCATTAATCAACAGTTGATAAGCCTGATTTCTCCAAAAATATAGCAAGCTATATTTCTTGAGACATACATCACACATACAAAATTTGGTAGAAATTCATTTGTTATTATGGATTGAACGTTGATCCTATAAGGTGGCATAGAATTATATTGGTAGCACTATCTTTTAAGATTTACTCCAAATATGTCAAAAACAGCTTGGACTTAAAGTTTGCTGAATTTGAAGTGTATTCCATACATATGTTCCGAGATACTGAATTTTGAGTTTAAAAGTCTTGAGATTATTATACACAGTTGGTAGCCCTGCTGACTCTTCTACACTGCTCAAAGAAATTATACCTTATTCCATATAAGTTGAAAGTTAATGACAACACGCCAGAGCCGCGAACACCGGCCCTTACCTATACGAGCAGGAAGGAAATTGTTGGGTTGCGGAAGTTTTATTTGCGTGAAATTGTACGATTTCGGGAGGAGGGAAGGCCTATTTATTATACTGTTACGTGCAATGCCCGTCCCAATGTTTTTAAAATCCATCTTCCCTGTATTCTGGTGTTCCTTGACATTTTGAATCGACCGCCTGGTGACTTGATTCCGTTTGTGAACACGAGATGGCAGCTGCTGTCGGACTTCGGGGTTTCTTCACGTGGTTCCTTCTTCTCCGATAGTGTGTGTTTGGGGTGCCTTATAAACTCATCCTATTCGTGTCATATTTGAAGGCTATTTATTATATCCTACGTCATGAAACAAAGGACTGTGTATTCATGATACCGCCAAATTAATTACTTAATAATCACATTGTTGATTGATGTGTCAAGCCTTCATTGGACAATAACTATTTACATGAATGCAGTTCGGTATCTGACGTGTGATTCTCCGCCATCTTGTGATCTTTATTGTCTGTCGTCTAAGAAGCAACTAGCCAGCTGGTGTGACAGAGTATCTCTTCGTGGGCTGGGGGGGCCTTGGCACCCAGCTTTTACAAATATGAATACCCATTCTACTAAGAAATTGCCTGTGCTCTTCAGGTTTTAATTTTCATCGTTTCGCCGTGAAGAGGACGTATGAAATGTAATCGCATCTCGATGCAGACCAGTGCTTGTGACCCAAACGAAGCATGTGCTGGGTGGGCCATTTTCAGGCAATATAGTGCCGTATTACGTTATTTGGTTTGTGTGTGAATTATTTTATTTTTATTGTGTCTCCACAGAAAAGTTAAGGTACGTTGTTATTTTATTTATATTTTATTATGGGAGCTCCAATATTGGCCTTGCATGTATGTTGTAATGCTGTGTTTGGTTTCGCCTGGTAGGCCTAATTTTTTATTTATGTTTTAATAATGTTACCAGATATATATTAATTTTGTTATTTTTCTTCGTACCTTCTGGAGACACATTTCTAAGTTTATTTTACGTTTTAAATTATTATTTATTTTCTTTTGGCAATCTTGGGATTGGCATGTTATTAATCTGTTTTACGATCCGATGCTCCAGCCTCATGTTAATAGTATTTAGACGTAATTGTTTTCCTCCGTTCATTTCTTTCCGGTGATTTTAAAATTAATATTTTGCTAAATTGTTTGCCGTAATTCGATCGGACATGCGGTTTCCTGTTTTTAGTGGCCATGTTTGTTTTTGTTTTGCCCGAGTGCATTCTGGGCTTGGAGTGCAGTCTCTTGGCGTCAGGCGGTAAACTCAAACGTGTTGTAGTGTTAGCTTAATTTGTTTTTTATTTAATCTTGTTGGTTTAACTTTGTGTTTTTGGTGAACGTTCCTGTGTTTTTCTCCGTCATGCAAATTATGGATTTATTTTCTGATCCAATTTTATTTTATTAATTTAATTTTATTTTATTTTTTTCGTTTTATGGCGTGGCCTGGATCTCTGCATGTCGGATCGGTATTGCATTCCCTTGTAAATTATCAAGCCCTTTCTCATTTAATTATGCCTGTAATTTTATTTTAATCTTTGGGCTTTAACATTTTAATTTTAATTTAATTCTTTTCTTTTTTTTTTTTTTTTTTTTTTTGCTTTGCAAGCAAGCATGTTCTGTTTTCTGGTGGAGGTGTTCTTCTAAATTTTAACAATTAAATTTTTATTTTAAATTTTTAAGCAACTGTTGTGGCATTATTTCGTCGGCAGCAGTTCTGTTGGTTATTGGGAGGTGTCTGTAGTCGAGCCTGTGCGTTCCCCTTTTCCACCTTCCTTCCACCCCTTTTGGTGCTCTTCTGTTGGGGCATGTCTTCTGGAGGTGATTTTGCTGCTGAAGCGAGGCGGACCTCTAAATAAAAGGTAAGTTGGCCCATCCACGGGTCATTTTGGTAGCAGACCGAGTTCGCTTCCGTAACTATCCCCTCCTCAATACCCGCAGGCTCGTTTTATGGACCCTTCTAATGCTGATGGAGGGGTTGTTGATGCGATGTGTCATGTCAGTGCACTTGATGTTATGTAACGCTAATCCTTGTCGTTTGTTTAATTTCATGTTTGCCTCTGAATATCCATGTGCTGTTATGTAAGTGACCGGTTCAAAGCGAGGTGTTTGCTGCTGTATTTTATCCTGTTTGTAATACAACATCCCCACTGAAGAAGAAGCTCGGTAAGTGGCTGGCATGTGTTCTTGGCATGGGAAATGTGGATTTGGTAATATTCTGATAGCCTACATGCTACGAGTGAAGGCATCGAGGAGCCCTGTCTGAAGCTGTTCGCCATGTGTTTTGTGCCAATTTTTGTAATTTAGCTTCCTGTTCTCGAGCCAAGCAGGCGGTGACGTATGCAGTTCTGGGCAGCATTGTGCATGATCTTGTATAATATGGTGGCGGTGTTCGAGTGTCGACCTAATCTATGGTGTTGGTAATTGGTAGTTATGGTATTGTTGTGAAAGTGTAAACTGTCCTCGTAATTCCTAAAATTTGTTTCCTTCTGTATTGTCTGTCTGCATTCTGTGTTTTTTCAAAATGGCCGACAATAATAGTGTTTTCGATTTAATTGACTTAAGAGATAACCTTGAGAATTTGGAGAGTTCTTCTGGGGTTGAACGTGAATCACCTCTGTTTACTAGGTCTGAGGTTTTGGGATCGATTACTAGTAGTGGTTTGCCTGCCCCTCTGTTGTCTGGCTCTGGCTCGTCCATACCTCTTAACCCTGCATACGGTCATTCTTCTCATGTTAGGTCACCTAATGATTTCCTGGGTCCTGCCGACCCATTGCATCCCAGTTCTTTCTCTAGCAATGTAAATGTTTTGTCTCCTGTAGAGGGTGTGCGAGCGGGCTACCCTGGTAACAATGTCTCTTTTCCAAATGCTACATACTCGCCTACCGTTAATTATGGGTCGATTCCTCATCCTATTTCTAGTTTCTTAGCTAAGTTGAAGAGTTTCAACATAGATGACGTTACCCAAGTGGTCCTATTTTTAAAACAAGTGGTCGAATTGGGTAACCATGCCTCGATTTTTGGGATGTCGGAAATTCAGATTTTTCAACTTTTGTATCCTGTTGCATCCGGTATGCTGCGCGATAAGCTGATTGAAGCTATCCACCTCCGCATGTCCTTAGCCATGTTTATTAGGGAAGTGTTGTGGTTTTTTGTCCCTGCGAGTGCCCTTAGTACTCTCGAGCAAAAGTTTTTATATCGTGTCCAAAGGTTGGACGAGTCACTTAGCGACTATGTCAGTGACATTAAGGTGTATGCCCAGGTATTTGCGTCCCCTTTAACTGAGCGACAGTTGGTGTCATCGATTGTAAATGGGTTTTCGCCTCAATATAGGTCATACATGACTATGTGTACCAGGCCTTCGTCATTTGTCGAGCTAAAACAGGTCATTATAGAGGCTATGGCTGTGAAACATGCAGCTTCCCTTCGTGTAGCTAATGTTCCTCCTCCTTCCTTGATGTCTTGTCCCCCTCCTTCATTGATGTCTCGTCCCCCGCCTAAGGTTATGTTCCACCCAAGACCCAATATTAAGTGCCACACGTGCGGTGGCGTGGGACATGTTAAGAAGGTGTGTCCGAGTAACCAGGTTGTGTATCGCCAATGACGAAATGTTGTGGAGACCAATTCGGATGTTACTTCTAAGGATATTTCTGTGCATGAGAGTTTGGGAAAACCCTGTGAAGTTTCTGGTCGCCCTACTAATGAAAATCTAGATAACTCATTGAAAACTAAATCTTCACGTGCTAATTCTGCTTATGTCTCTGACCTACCTAACCTGTCGGTGAGCAATGTCGTGGCAAGTCAGCCTAATTCTAAACATAATGTGAAACCTGTGGTGCGGTGTCCTCGTCATCTAATTGTAATCGTTTTAGAGTGAATAATGATTTTGGAATTTCTCCTGTGGCTAAAGGAATATCCCCGTTTATTGAAATTTGTGTTAATGACGAGCCCGTTTCTGCATTGCTTGATTCTGGTAGTGTCGCATCCTTTATAAGCGAGGACTGGTTTTTATCTATGAAGAGTTTTTGCAAATTTCCTGAGTTAGAGCCTAACAATGAATCTTTTATTTCGGCAAATTGTTCAAACTTAAATATTTTGGTAGTATGACAGTCAAAATTCATATTCTAAATTTTTCTTGGAAGTTTAAATTTTTTGTTGCCAGAAATCTTTCTTGTTCTGTGGTCATTGGAGCTAATTTCATGTCACACGTTGGTATGCTTCTTGATTTTGGTGCCCGCAACTTATGGTTTAAGTTTAATCCGCAGAGTAAGTTATCGTTTAACCCAGTTTTATCTTCTCCTGCGGTCAATTCTGTTAGTGAACCTATGACTATTGAGGATCTCGATCTGGAAAATTTAACGAGTCTTCAAAAGGATGCCATTAAGAGGTTATGTCAGGAGTATAGCGATGTATTTACTGACAAGTTGGGTGTAACCCATTTGATGGAATACAAGATTGAGCTAACCGATTCTGTGCCGGCGCGTTCCAGTCCGTATCGCCTTGCCCCGCCCAAGATGACTGAACTTCGTAAGATTATTGATAAGATGTTGGAAGAAGGTGTAATCCAACCCTCTATCTCTGCCTACTCATCCCCTGTATTTCTTGTGCCAAAACCTAACGGTGGTTTTCGGCCGGTGGTCGACTATAGGGCTCTTAATCAAAAGGTTGTTTTACAAGCCATTCCTTTGCCGGACCTTCATACTTGTTTTAGTTGGTTTCGCAACGCGAAGGTGTTCACGATCCTCTATTTAAATTCTTCTTACTTCCAAATACCCCTCTCTCCGGAGTCCAGGCATGTTACTGCTTTTTCCACTGACTGGAACCTGTTTGAGTATGCCCGTGTCCCGTTTGGCCTATCCACCGGAGCCTCTGTGTTGAGCAGACTTCTGGACAAGGTGTTTTCAGAAATTAAATTCAAGTTTGTGTACCACTACCTTGACGATGTGGTGATCTATTCTGAGTCCTTCGAGGAACACGTTGATCATCTGAAGGTTGTACTTGATCGATTGCGTGACGCTGGCCTTACCGTCAAATTGTCCAAGGTTTCCTTTGCCAAGCCCAAAATTTCCTTTTTGGGTCATATTGTTTCCGAATCTGGTATCTCCGTGGACCAGTCTCGTACGCAGGCCATCAGAGATTTTAAACCACCCAAGAACGCCAAGGGTGTTGCTCGTTATATTGGTATGGTGAACTTCTTCCGTAAGTTCATCAGTAATTTTGCCGACCGTGCTGCTCCTCTAAATCAATTACGCAAAAAGGCTGTGAAGTTTGAGTGGGGTCCCTCTCAGCAGGCAGCCTTCGAAGATCTTAAGCTTGCGCTCTCTAACGCCCCTGTGTTAGCCATTCCGGATTTTGGGAAGCAGTTCATTGTGCAGACTGATGCGTCTGGTCGTGGTGTTGGTTGTGTCCTACTGCAAGAGTCTGATCTGGGTAGGCAACCCGTTGCATACGCTTCTCATACCTTAACGGACGCAGAGAGGAAGTATTCCATATACGAACTTGAGGGTTTAGCAGTGTTGTTCGCCCCGGAAAAATTCCGTATGTATCTTGAGCACACTAAGTTTCTCCTTGAGACCGATAACCAAGCCTTGAGCTGGGTCTTAGGGAAACCCCGTAAAACTGGTAGGATTGCCCGATGGGCAACTAGGATTCTGTCATTCCAGTTCACTGTCCACCATATTCGTGGGTCCGAAAATGCGGTAGCTGATTCATTAAGCCGCATGTATGAGGAAACAGCCGAAGAGGATATTCAAGGACGTGAACCCGTAAACCTTGTATCTCCTGTAAATTATGTCAATGTCGTTCTCAGCAATTCCCCTGTGCTTTTTGAAGATGTGAGACGATTCCAGAAAGAAGATCCCTCCTTATCTAGCCTAATTGACCGAATCAATTCTGGTGAAGTGATCAAGCCCTACTCTCTGAAGGACGGTGTATTGTGTTGTTCGTCTCGTCATGACCGTCTACCTAAAATAGTGCTCCCGTCGGTCCTCATTCCGGAAATCTTTCGTTACTATCACGAATCTCCTATTGGTGGCCACCTAGGAGTATTCAAGACCCGAGCTAAAATCAGACAGTTTTTCATTTGGCAAAGTATGGATGCCGACATCAGGAGGCTCATTAGAAATTGTGCTGCATGTAGTATTAGCAAACCTCCAGTTTCTACTAAGGTTGGCCTGTTGTCATCTGAACCGGCATCTAGACCCATGGAGAGGCTTTTTATCGACCATGTTGGTCCGTTCCCTCGCTCTGGTCGGGGAAACCAATTTGCGCTTGTTTGCACTGACGATTTCACCCGGTTATTTGGATTTTCCCCACCAGACAGGCTACGACCAGTTCCGTCATAAAGTGTCTTAATTCCATCTTTTCATCTTTTGGGTCATGTCAGTACCTGGTGTCAGATAATGCCAAGTGCTTTGTATCTCATCAGTTCCGTCAATTCTTATTTGATTATGCTATTTCGCATGTAACCACCACTCCCTATTTTCCTAACCCGTCTCTCGCTGAGCGAGTCAATCGTAATCTCCGTTCTGCTCTGATTGCTTTCCACCACGACGACCATTCCAAGTGGGATTCTAATTTGCATTGGCTCAATTTTGCTTTCAACACCGCCGTGCATGAGAGCACGCAAGCCACCCCTTTTTCGTTAATGTTTTCGTTTATGGCTAATTCTCCGTTGTCCAATCTGTGGACCCTGCACGATCTATTTCCAGACAGTTTCACGCCCGAGGATATGAGGGCGAAATTCGACAAGGCTAGAGAGAATATTAAGGTATCACATGACCAACTTGCCAAGCGACACAATGCCTGTCGCAAGCCAACTGATTTGGAAATTGGAGATGTTGTGTACGTCCGCAATTTCGAGCCCAAGGGCGTCAGTAATCTAGTTTCAAGCAAGTTGACCCCTCGTTTTAAAGCCCCTGTTATGTAGAGGCATTCCTGAATCCCATGACTCTGCTTATTAGAAACCCTAAGGCTAACAAAATTTCCCGAGTGCATCTGTCGCACATTAAGCGAGGTGGAGAGGTTTCTAATGAGGAAATGCTACCATAAAGTTTGTAAACTGATTTTGTATAATGTAGAGTATCCCTAACCTTCATTGAGGCCTTCAGGCATCTGTTCCTTCTGGAATTTTGAACTGGATTTGAAAACTCTGCTGGGATACAAACTGTAACTGTTGGGTAATTCCCATTTTTATGGTAAAGTGTAAAATTGAAACTAATTTTGATGTTTTCATAAAAAATGCTAGCATGTAAGTTGGACTCGGTGAGAGACATAACTCATGGTAAAATTTATATACATGATTCCTTGGGAATTTAAGTGGTCATTCCTCTACCGTAGTTCCTTCTAAATGTATAGTCGTTTAGCTCATGTAATCTTGAAATGTACTTCTAGTCTGTAAAAAGGTAAACTTATTTAATTAACTATTGTAAGCACGGATCTAGGTCATGGTCAGAAATATTTTCTTCATTTAAATTCAACTTTGTTTCTCTTTTGTAAAATGTTGTAAGAAATTGTAATTTCTGTAAACTTTTCTTGAAGTAAGATTAACTTCTGTTTTGTAAATGGCTGCCCACGCGTCGAATGATATCTGGCACATTGCTTCCTCCTACTTCGTTTAAAGCTAACTACATTGGACTTTTTGAAAATTTATCTAACGCGTCTCGGACTCTGAAAGCACTGCAAGTGCTGGTGTTCTGCGTTTCTGAAGACTTATGGACACAGTGAAGCTGTTAACTAAGTGCTTTGCGAGGTGATCAATTATCCCTTCACTGATAATCTGACCCTGCACTCTTCCTAACCAAAACGAGGCGGTTTCGTCCATCAATTGGAGTTAACTGGTGAACATTATCTTCTGGAAACTTGCTTGGTGAATCGACTGGTGTTGGAGTACTGCCTATGCCTAGGCATATTCGTGAACGCTGTTCACGCTTAAGGGAGGGAGACTGTTACGTGCAATGCCCGTCCCAATGTTTTTAAAAATCCATCTTCCCTGTATTCTGGTGTTCCTTGACATTTTGAATCGACCGCCTGGTGACTTGATTCCGTTTGTGAACACGAGATGGCAGCTGCTGTCGGACTTCGGGGTTTCTTGACGTGGTTCCTTCTTCACCACTAGAGTGTGTTGGGGTGCCTTATAAACTCATCCTATTCGTGTCATATTTGAAGGCTATTTATTATATCCTACGTCATGAAACAAAGGACTGTGTATTCATGATACCGCCAAATTAATTACTTAATAATCACATTGTTGATTGATGTGTCAAGCCTTGATTGGACAATAACTATTTACATGAATGCAGTTCGGTATCTGACGTGTGATTCTCCGCCATCTTGTGAGTTGATTGTCTGTCGTCTAAGAAGCAACTAGCCAGCTGGTGTGACAGAGTATCTCTTCGTGGGCTGGGGGGCCTTGGCTCCCAGCTTTTACAAATATGAATACCAATTCTACTAAGAAATTGCCTGTGCTCTTCAGGCTTTAATTTTCATTGTTTCGCAATGAAGAGGACGTATGAAATGTAATCGCATCTCGATGCAGACCAGTGCTTGTGACCCAAACGAAGCTTGTGCTGGGTGGGCCATTTTCAGGCAATATAGTGCCGTATTACGTTATTTGGTTTGTGTGTGAATTATTTTATTTTTATTGTGTCTCCACTGTGAAGTTTTAAGGTAGGTTATTAATTTTTTATTTATTTTATTATGGGAGCTCCAATATTGGCCTTGCATGTATGTTGTGATGCTGTGTTTGTTTCGCCTGGTAGGCCAAAAAAATTTTTTTTATGTTTTAATAATGTTACCAGATATATATTAATTTTGTTATTTTTCTTCGTACCTTCTGGAGACACATTTCTAAGTTTATTTTACGTTTTAAATTATTATTAATTTTCTTTTTGCAATCTTGGGATTGGCATAATATTAATCTGTTTTACGATCCGATGGTCCAGCCTCATGTTAATAGTATTTAGACGTAATTGTTTTCTTCCTTTCTTTCTGCTGATTTTAAAATTTAATAATGCTAATTGTTTGCCGTAATTCGATCGGACATGCGGTCTCCTGTTTTTAGTGGCCATGTTTGTTTTTGTTTTGCCCGAGTGCATTCTGGGCTTGGAGTGCAGTCTCTTGGCGTCAAGCGGTAAACTCAAACGTGTTGTAGTGTTAGCTTAACTTGTTTTTTATTTAATCTTGTTGGTTTAACTTTGTGTTTTTGGTGAACGTTCCTGTGTTTTTCTCCGTCATGCAAATTATGGATTTATTTTCTGATCCAATTTTATTTTATTATTTTTTTTTTTATTTTTTTTTTTATTTTTTTTATGGCGTGGCCTGAATCTCTGCATGTCGGATCGGTATTGCATTCCCTTGTAAATTATCAAGCCCTTTCTCATTTAATTATGCCTGTAATTTTATTTTAATCTTTGGGCTTTAACATTTTAATTTTAATTTAATTCTTTTCTTTTTTTTTTGCTTTGCAAGCAAGCATGTTCTGTTTTCTGGTGGAGGTGTTCTTCTAAATTTTAACAATTAAATTTTTATTTTAAATTTTTAAGCAACTGTTGTGGCATTATTTCGTCGGCAGCAGTTCTGTTGGTTATTGGGAGGTGTCTGTAGTCGAGCCTGTGCGTTTCCCTTTTCCACCTTCCTTCCACCCCTTTTGGTGCTCTTCTGTTGGGGAATGTCTTCTGGAGGTGATTTTGCTGCTGAAGCGAGGCGGACCTCTAAATAAAAGGTAAGTTGGCCCATCCACGCTGGCCATCCACGTGTCAATTATACAGATGAGACGTGGGTAAATGTGGAACATGTTTCTGCGAAAGTATGGAATGATACGAGTATTGAATCCAGCAAGGATGCTTTTTTGAAGGAATTATCCGATAATTATCATTCATAACCTTTAAAGCCTACTCGAAGCTTCGTATGTTTCAGAACATGCTACCTTTAATAAACTGATATACCGTACAAGATGTTTCATCCAAAATAGCTATCAAATTTCAACGTTTTAGAACTTGGAAAGACAACCTAGCAGACGAGAGCAGGCAGTTACACGGGTTACCGAAGGTTATTACACGGGTAGTATTTCGTTACGCACGTGGTCGATGTTGTTTACCTTGACTCTCAACTTATATGGGATAAGGTATAGAGGGACAGGAATTTGATCACGTGAACCATGTACGTAGTCAGTGATTATGATATATACTGTTGCTCGTATTTCTGACATGTTTTAAGAATGCGAGTACACCTTCACCTGTCGTTGGAAAGCCATTGCTTTATGGCAGTAGACACATGTATCGTGCTATGCCACAGAGTGAAAAGGACGAGCAATGTTGCACTCTGTCCTCCAGTGAAGAGTGCGTCACTATCCCCTTAGTGTATGTTGCATCAGTCAAAATGAGGCATCTGAATGAGGCAGAACGTGTTCGGGTAGTGATATTACTGCAGGAAGGTTGGACTATTCGTGCAGTGTCTACAGAACTTAATGTGACTTCACCTGTTGTAGGAAGGGTTTGGAAACAATTTCGTGAAAGAAGTTCATACACATGAAAGCCAGGGCAAGGGAGAAAACGGTAAACATCGGCCATAGACGACCGATATGAGGAGTAATGTTCTCTCCGCGGGCGCTCAGCAACCGGTGGGACCTACAAAATGATCCAAGAGCAGCAACTGGTAACAGTGTCAGTGACCAAACCAGAGTACTGCAGCGAGGCCCACTGCACCGCACTCCGAACCCATGGACTTTTGAAGCCTAGCCCATCCAGGGTCGTTCTCATCTAACGTGGTCGCGTTCTAGCCCATAGCATTGAGCTCACAAAACCCACCGTAGCCCACCATACTGGACGGGCCAGGCTGAGCAGGCAGATTAACCTTCACAACGCGTGCACAGCAAAATGCTCGCTTTACACTTCTATTCATAACATTACAAGTATTACTTTCGTCAAACGAATTTAGATAGAATACGTGGAAGAAGTGCTTGCCACGGAATCCTTCACAGATCTTCGGCAATGTTTGGGTGGGCTCGGTAGTGGCAGAACACGCCCCTCTCACTTCGCTTCAGTAGCTCGCTGGCAGCAATTCTGATTCGACCGTCTGCCCAGCCGGAGGCTTGGCATACTAAACTGTGACTGGGTTCAAGTGAGATCTCAGCACGTGTATGTAATGCCTTAGACAATAGCTATTACCTGAGCCAGGACACAGTAACCTATACCTTATTAGCCTATATTGTTTGCTGTTTCCTTGCACTCTACGCTCTAATTACAGCTGTAGCCTGCGTCTTGCAGCGAGCCCTGAGGGTTGAAGAATGCAGTGAGCCCGGTAGTCAGCATTTGGGGGTCACACAGGAGCCCCGCAATGAGCATTAAACTACGCCGATTGATATTGTTCTCTGTACATCGTTGAGTTTCGGCAAGCCCTTCTATCGGGTACTATAACTATTTGAAGGTATTAGACATTGGACAAACAGAGTTTGAACTTATATATTACGTCATTCTAAATATTGGTTTTATGTTAAAGGTGTGTCACTATTAGGAAATTGTGCCAATGGTAGGGACAAAAATAATAATATTATTAATAAAAATGTATTGGCGAATTTGAGCCATATTTCTCATATAAAGCAAGGACTCTGTGTTTAACGTGTTTAGTTAATACTTGGGTGGAGGGGGGTATTGCTGTTTTATTTTATTAAGAACAGAAGAGGAGATAGCAAATTATGGCACATGCTTCTTCAGCTCATTTATGAACACCAGCAGTTCGTAGAAAAGGCCATTTCAAGGATAATAATAGAACATTGCACAGTTTGTTTTATCATTTTAAATGATCTTGTCGACTTCGTCGTTACGCTGGGGTCTGGCGTCACGGTACGGTGACGGGACAAAATGTACCCAGATGCACTGGGGTGTGTGACGTCATAGTACCGCTTGGTGCATGTGTTCCCCGACAATCTCTACTTCGTTAGTATAAGACAAAATCCCCGATTCTTGGATGTCACGGGTAATCTCAGAACCACTGGATGGATTTTGATGCGGTTTTCACCATTCTGAAAAGGATATCTCGAGGAAAGATTCTGCAGAAAATAATTTATGTATGATCAAAGGAAGCCAAGCAGTAACGATTTCAGTGAAAAAAGTCGAAAACAAACTTGGCGTCCGTGCGCTTCTTAGGCTTACGCTGGGCAAACCGTTAAAAATATCTATAAACTATGAGCGTAAGAATTGGTTAGCATGAAAAGTTCTACAAAAAAGCCCAGAGAGCATATCTGTATCTTCAATACATCGCCCACTATAAGTGTTTTTATACTGGATGGAAGGGGGACGTCCCCGCGCGCTCTGGTGAGCATGCGGCATCCCACGCGCTTGACCTTGCTTTGCCCTTGCCGAGTAATTTGAAACAAGATAAGCAAGATAAGTATTATGCAGATAATTTTCTAACATGTCAAGAGTCTTTGGCTTCGAGCGAAGCGAGAAGCCTCCAGCCTTTCTAGCATTTTTCAGCATTTGTAGCACTTAAAATGATACAAAGTCTAGTCTTTCAGACTGACTGTCACTTTTTTTCACGATGTGTTAACGTCATCCACAATAAAAGACTAACACTCATGTTTCTGCCATGGCCCTCTCACAATATGGCTCAGTCGTCCCAAAGATAACCGCGACGCAGAGAATACCTTGTATTCGATCACGGCCTCCTCGAATACCCCACTATGACACTAGTCACGCAGTGACATTCAAAATAGCAGACCATGGAAGTCGGTGACAGTCGCTCTAGCTTGGTCGTAGCCCAATATTTAACGCAAGTCACTCTGTCTTCCCGCAGTAAGTGTTGAAGCAGCCAGCCCATGGACTACCAAAGCGCTCTCATTAGCCCGCCACGTTAAAAGTAGCATAGTATGGCCCGGCCCAACCTGTCTGGTGACGTCACGGGCCGCTAGGTTCGAGACTTGTCAAGCCCAGTGCAGTCTAGTGTCGAAGCAACCCATGGGCCGGGCCACTGTGCAGGACCCTGGACCAAACAATATGCAACAGACTCCGAGTGGCAGGTTTAAGACCAAGACGACTTCATTGGTCCCTCGATTAACTGCTCGGCACAAGAGAGAGCGACTTCGATTTGCTGAGGACCATAGGAACTGGCAGCTGCGTCACAGGCGCAATGTCTTGTTTACGGACGAGTCCCGCTTTCATCTAACACGGTGCGACGGGCGAATACGTGTTTATTGTCATCGTGGTGAACGTTATTATGAAGTAGCAGTCCAGGAAAGGGACAGCTTTGGCCGCGGCTCAGTCATGGTATGGGGTGGCATGACAATTGATGCCGATCGGACCTTTAGATAATCAGAGGCTATCTTGGGGCCGGTTCTACCATCCCTGGGTACACCTGCTGCTAGCTGCACGGGAGATAAACTATCTGCAAGCATAAAATCCCTGGCAACTTTGGTTGCGTTCTACCACGTTCTAATGAGCGGCGGGCTCAGTTAAAAATTACGAGGGTTGTTCCAGTATACAAAAAAGGGGATAAGACTAAACCTGATAGTTACAGGCCTGTGTCTGTAGTAACCATCCTGTCAAAAGTATACAATTGAATACTAAATATGGCAGGCCTACTTTTGTGCAGCGGAGTCACACAGCCAATGGCGTGTCCTCTTATTTCGATTGCATCAAGACCGCCAAATATTCTGTATTTCAAACGTATAGGATATGAAATCTCATCAACAGTAAGACCATTTCTCTCTTTATTCCAAGTTGAGATGTGCCCTATTACTCCCATAACAAAGATCTTTGTCGTAACCTCATGTGGTGGATTCATCACAACACAGTATTGTAATATTAACGAACCAATGTAACATAAAAAAGAGTTAATCTGGTTCATAGAGCTTAATATAATAAGAGTGGCTACGCGGTTTAGAGTCGATTGCTTCGTAGCATGAGATTTGAGGTTTGATTCCTCTAATAGAAAAGTATTTTTATCAAGCCTCCATTCTTATTTATTGTTACCAGTGCATTATTATTCAAATATTGTCAGTTAATATCGTTCATAGTGAATGTTTCAGTAGGACTGAGATATATATATGCAGGAAGATGGGCAGGAGTTTTGAGTTTTGCTGCGAGTGATATAGAGGGCACACGGGCATAGAGAAAAAGATTTGCTAAAGAGTTCATTACTGTTGTTCATTGGAGCTGAGAAGGCATTGGTGTTCACGACAATGTATGCTTTATTTTCATAAATATATCTATCTTATTTTCATTTGTTAAATAAACAAATATTCTTTTGATTTCCAACAAATCAAACCTGAGTGATTTTTGACACCGGTTCCCACAAAATGGGGGCTCGTCCGGGATTGAATCTACAACGCACTTCTGAGATTATGTTCACCTGCCAATTTTGCCGATGACGAAACGACAATGACGAATTCAGCTCGAATTGACGACGGATGTTCGAGAATGAAGGCTTATCTCATCATATCTCCTAACATCATCATTTTGAAAATGTTACTTATCTGCGTCAACACCGATCCCAAAGCTCTTTTGTCGTCCTTCTCCTTGTCAGGTTTGCAGCTGGACAAAGACGTAAAGAAGTTGAAGACGATTTGAGAACGACGACAAAAGAGCTTTGGGATCGGTGTTGACGCAGATAAGTAAAATTTTCAAAATGACGACGTTATAAGATACTGATCTAATTAAGAAGGCATTTTAACTGTTCTAGTGGCAGCTGTAAAAGCTTTACATAAGATTATATTTGAAGACGCTCCAGAGGATCGAAACAATTGAGAGAGATTGCGAGAATTTTCAGGTTTTACTTTCGAATCTGATTCAGAGGATTATGCGGCCAAGATCGAGTTTATAACAAAAGAATTGACGGAAGAGGAACTGCAAGCATCTTGCGCGATCCTACGCTTAGACGAGGGTACACCGGAGGAAATGGCAGTGACAATTTGTCTCCACCTGGCGCATTTTTTCAGAGTACATTAAGATGATTGAGAAATCGTCGGACAACGAGCACGATGAAGAAGATGAACAAGTTTAAAAGAAGGAACACGCTAAAGCTGCAGTGCTCTCCAAGGCGGATCTAGAGAAGACAAAGAGGTGTGGCAGTATCAAGAGGGAATTGACAGTGGTAAAAACAAAAAAGATTCTAAATCGAATGGAACTCGACGACGAGAGTGAACCAGAGGACAGCTCAAGTGACGGTAGCGAAGCATCGAGTTATTTCCAGAAGTTTGCTTTGACGTTTTGCGACATCGAAGGCTCTGTCAGGTCATTCCAGGGTAGCAGTCGATATCCAGTCAACCAATAGATCACCGAGTTTGAGGAAACAGCTGCGTTGATGGGATGGAACAAACTGCAGAAGTTGATCTTCGCGAAGAAATCTCTGACCAGCTTGGCAAAACTCTTCATCCAGGCCGAGAAGGGAATTACCAGCTGGACGGCATTGAAGAAATCTCTTCAAGAGGATTTTGACGTGCAGACGAGTACAGCGGAGATCCATTCGATGCTGTTTAGACGAAGGAAAAAAGGGACGAGTTGTAACGTGTTTTTCGAGGGGTTTTTATGCCACTGGCATAAGTCAGTAGGAAGCCATTCTCTATTTATTTACGCGGCAAATTGTTCAGCCAAGATAATTTTTCATGTTAATTTATTATTATTATTAATTTATTATAATTATTATTAAGATCTTTTCGGAGCATTTTATAAAATTATAAGCATACAGATAGGTTTTCTATGTCTTAGAAAACACTATCAAGCAAATTATTACGAACGACAATATCATAGAAAATTATATGATTACGGAATTTAACGGAGTTTCGTCAGTTAGGGTATATTGAGAGACATGAGTCACTGGAAATTCAAATACAGGCTTAATCTTGTCGGGAAGTATTACGCAAGCGGGGTTGCAGCGTCAAGAAAAGGCGGATAGTTGGAACGGAACCCTCCCGCCGAGTGTAAGGAGCCAGAGGAGGGGAGTATAGCGGCGTGCTCAGCCAATCAGTGGAGACCACGCAAGCTAGAAGTCGGGACTGGAGTGGGGATGCGGCGGGTGCATATATCGTTCAGCGCGCCGTGGAACGAGGACTATCTGTGTAGAACTTAACGAGTACGGTTGCACGCGGGAGTCGCTCCGATGTTCCGTGGATTGGAGGACTAACTTTTGTAAAACTTAACCAGTGTGGTTGTACGAGTGTTTGGGTCCGATGAACGGACCATAGAATTATCTAATCTACCAGAATATCATCAAATATCGACAAAGATGACGACGTCCAGGAGACTGTGGGAAGCTCACAGCATCATCCAGTACGAGGGAAAGGCTTCGGCCATTTCCAGTGGTAAGCACGAATGACGCAGAAATACGCAATCTCTCGTTTCTCTTTGTTTTATATTCAATATTTCAGTAACTTCATAGCTTGGGAATAAGAGTAAAATCAATAATTTATCAGACTCCGTTTTCACGTAATTTTCTATCGGTAATATTAAAATCGCAACGCTCCAATTTAAATTTTAAACTTATTATTATTATTAATTTTGCTATACCTGTTTTATATAATAAATTCAATTCTTTTACAATGCAATCTTTGCTTTCAGTAGGTAGCATTAGATATAGACCAATTCCTTTTCCTGATACAATTGTTTGTTGGGTTAATGATCAAATCATACCACGATCTGAGTGAATTAGATTCTTGAAGGTGTTCTACCAGAGCTAGACGTTGTTAAATACAAATTTAGATTTCAGCATTGCGTTGAGGTCTTGGCGCCCATTAAAACAACATAGCTTAGGCAAAGGTAAACAGTTACATTTATCACCCAACAGTTAGGGGCAGCAAGACTGCTACACTTGTACGCTCAACGTGGAGCGAAGTGAAAACCATCACATTTGTCGCTACCAACAAGGGGCAATAATTAATGTTACATTTGTCGCCGACAACTTGGGGCTGAAAACCTAATAACATTTGTGGAAGGAGAAGGGTATATATTTCTGTGCCTGTATTTTGGGGGTTATTTGTCTTTATCAGTGTATATCATTATGGGGGATGAGAAAGAAAAACAGATGAGGTTACGTAGTAGTCATCAACTGGAGAGTGATGATACGAGCAGTATGTCGAGTGATGGTAGCACCGGGGTAGCGGAGGTAAATCCCGATACTGAAACAGGGAGTGTAGGCGGCCAACCAGAATTAAAAACTTTACTTCTCGAGTTTATGTATCAGAACAAAGTTAGTAGTGATGCCTTAAATGCAAAGTTAGAACAGAATAATGCAAGATTAGAACAAAACAGTAGGGAAAATAAAGAAAGTACAGATGCCTTAAATGCTAAATTAGAACAAAACAGTAGGGAAATGAGTGACAAATTCGAACTGATTAGAGGTGAGATCAGGGGGGTGATGGAAGAAAAGGCTAAAGAGATTATTGCAGATGTAGACAGAAAATTAGGAAAAGTACAGGAGGAGTTGGAAATTAGAATCAGTACACAGGCTGAAAATTTAAAAGAACTAGTGCAACTGGAAACACAGCAGGTCAAAAAGCAATTGGGGGGAGAAATTGACAAAATTCAGGTAGCTACTAAAGAGGTTAAAGAACAGCTGGGGGGTAGAATTGAGAAAGTCCACTCACAAATAGTTGCAGAAGTAAATGATTTAAGAGAGAGTAATAGAGAGAGCATTAGCAAGATTGAGGAGAAACAAGCAAAGCTATATGATAAAGTAGAAGAATCAGAAGGAAACATTAAATTAACAGTAAACAGTATTGAGAGGAAGGCTGAGGAGAAAATCGCAGAATTAGAGTTAAAATTAAAAGCTAGGATCAGGCAAGAAAATAGTCAGAATAGGCCAGTTTTTGTGAATAGCACACACAGGGAGGTAGAACTGGGTAAGTTCAGCAATCGACAGGGGTGCCCAATGGAGTTCATGAACACTATAGAAAATAAATTCGGGGAGAGGTTGGAAAATGGTAGTATTGAGTGGTGCCAGGTAGTTGAAATTTTAGAACAAGTGTTTGTGGGGGAAACGAGGAATTGGTTTGCTGTCTACAGAGACAAGTTTACTGATATCAATGATTTTAAAATGAAATTCTGTGAAAAGTTCTGGAATGAGGTTATTCAGTCGCAGCATCGTGAGGGAGTAATGTGTGGTAAATATAACCCTAAAGGAAGCTCCACCATGACCGAATACTTTTTAGGGCAGGTATTAGTGTGTAAATATCTGGATGGCTTGAAGGAGGAAAGTGATGTGGTAAGGTTGCTACTTAGGCACTTTCCCTATAGGATCAAGGAGGCTGCTAGTATCCAGAATGTAAAGACTATATCACAAGTAGAAAATTTGTTAAGCAATCGATAATGTAAAATGATCTCAAATGAGAATTGACACAGGAGTACCTCAAGGTTCTGTCTTAGGACCAATTCTTTTCTTGGCCTATATTAATGATATAGTATTATTAGAATTGAAAGGCAAGCTTAAACTATTTGCAGATGATATTTTTATACTCTATCTGGGAACATCTGAACAGGAAATTATGCTAAATATTAATTATGATCTCAATAAGCTGGTGGATTGGTTGAGAGCACACAAAATGGTTATCAATATCACTAACACAAAATATTTATTCTTCCATAAACCATCATACAAGATTGAGACCACAAACATAGTCAACATAGCCAACAAAGAAATAGAAAGGGTTAAATCGGCAACTTACTTAGGTATCACACTAGATAGTACACTAACCTGGGAAAATCATGTAGAAAATGTAACATAAAATCAGCCCTATAATTGGTATTATTTTCAGATTAAGATATAGCTGTCTTACTAGCCAACAATTGAAAAATATATACTTTGCTCTGATACATTCACATCTAATGTACATGAATTTCATATGGGGATATTGTAAGGAGCTGATAAAAGAACTTGAGATACTCCAGAAACGTGCTATAAAATCTATCTTTGGATTTCCTTGGCTAACACCCTCAAATGAATTATACTCAAGAACTAAAATTATGCCACTGCAAAAACAAATAGCTATGTCAGCAACAGTATTTGTATACAAATTAGAAAACAAATTGATACACACACACATCCATTTTACCCATGCAAATGACATTCATCATTATGCAACAAGAGGAGTAAATCAAATATTCACCAGCCATTCCCAATCCATTAAATTTGGAACTAAAGGAATTATGTCCTCTATAATAAAAGAATACAACTCGCTACCATTAGGCATAAGGGAAAGTTTCTCTATAAAAACATTTAAGAGGAAAACAAAAGACTTCCTATTAAGGAATGAATAGCCCATGTACAATAGCCTTAAGCAATGCAATGTATCATACCGAATTATCTCTGTAAAGTTAGTCACTAGCAATCTAATATAAGTTAGCCTACTATTAAACTAAACAATAATGTTACAAAAATTATATATATGCCATGCTGTAACTATGTTACTTGATTGTCCCTAACAGGAGCTCAGGCTCATTGGGACCTATGTAAATAAATAAATAAATAAATAAATAAAAAGCACATTTGATGCACTAGGGAGAGGGGGTTATGAGGACAATTTCAATCGGAACCAGGGTAATAATAATAATAGACCTAATGAAGCCAGGCATCAAGAAGTTCAAGGGAACGGTGGCGAAGGGGCCAACGCTCAAAATAGAAATAATAATAATCAGCTAAATCAGAACAGAGGAAATGGCTATGGTAATCAGTATCAAGGGAGGAACAATGATTTCAGGGGAAATCAAGGGAGGAACAATGATTACAGGGGAAATCAAGGGAGAAACAATGATTTCAGGGGAAATCAAGGGAGAAATTATAATGACAATAATTACAACCAGAATAGGGGTCAAGGAAGAGGACAGCCTAGTGGTAGTAATATACAGCAAAACAATGACAACACAGCCCAGAACAACCACACCAGTTTAGTAGTTAGTAGTACTACGGCCAGCTGTAGCGGTTCTTTAAACGCGAACCAGGCTGCGAAGTAAGGTCAGAATCTCAGTCTGTAGCATGCCCTGTCCATACAATTATACAGGAACCCTATGACCTAAATGTAAGAAATGAATTATTACATGAACTAAATGATGAAGGTATTATTCAGGAAGTGGTTAGTAAGAGCCCCATAGTTAAATTTAACGTGTCCGAGGCGTACACAGATGTTTTAATTGATAGTGGTTGTATGAAGAGTTGTTGCATAAGTAGTGCATTTTATGATAAAATGAAAGGAACTGGAGTAAATTTTGAGGAGATGCCAATTAAAAGCACTTTTGTTATCACAGCTGTTGGGAAGAGGTCTAAAGTAATTTCTAAGCAAGTTTTAGTAGACATTAAAATTAATAATCATGTAGAGAAGCAGATTTGCCTTGTAATTCAAAATTTAGTATTCAGTGTTATCTTGGGTTCAGAGTGGCTAAGTAGAGTGTCTGGTAACTTATGTTATGATGTAGGGAGTTTGAAATTTAAATGGGGAGATTCTGAAGTAGAAGTAGCGTTCCATGACCATATTCAGAGGAGTAGTATTGTAGGTGTGATTTGTACTTTAAATGAGATATCGCTAGCCGTAGAGCGGGGTTCTCCATGTTTTGTGGGCAGTGTGATTACGAACGGTAGTCTAAAGGACTCATTACGTGATGCTGCATTTCAGGGAAATATAGAGGTGGAACAATGTGTTCGGCTCTATGATGTGTTATGGTGTAATAGGAGAGTTTTTGAGGATCGCATTGGTATGGCCAATTGCTATACACATTCATTGAACATTATTGATAGGTCAGTATTCACAGGACACAGATATCCTGTACCTTTCGCTTATCAGAGTGCAGTTGAGGCACAAATTAATCAGATGCTTGAAGATGGGATTATTGAGCACTCTAACAGTCCATATGTTAACTCTTTGATCACGGTACCCAAGACCGACGGCACGGTTCGTATTTGTTTAGACGCTCGTTTGGTTAACAGTAGAATTAGTTCAGATCAGCTGAAATCTATGTCAATAGAGTAATTAATGCAAACATTTGAGGGGAAGAAGTATTTCACTTGTGTAGATTTGAGTTCCAGTTTTTGGCAAGTGCCACTTATGTACGAAGATAGACCATTTACAGCTTTTAGTCATAAATATAACCTTTATCAATTATGTAGAACACCTTATGGGTTAAAGAGTAGTTCAGCAGCTTTAATTAGGGCTTTAAACATCGCATTAGGGGATGACACAGGAGAGTTTGTAACCATTTACATAGATGATATGGTAATTAGTTCACGCAGTTTTGAGGAGCATCTACGTCATTTAGATATAGTTTTTCAGAAGTTAGATCAGGCAGGGTTCACTTTGAAGCTGTCTAAGTCGTCATTCTGTCAGTCAGAAGTGACATTTTTAGGTCATAGAGTGTCGAGTAGAGGTGTAACACCAGAAGAAAGTAGGGTTAATAAGATACTTAACGTAGAGGTGCCACGGAATGTTCAACAGTTAAAAACTTACCTGGGAATTTGCAACTTTTTCAGGAGGTTCGTTCTTAAATACTCAGGGTTGGTAGAACCATTCAGGGAATTGCTTAAATGTGGGACTCGATGGAGATGGGAGTCCAAGCATGATCAGGCTTTTAGAGTGCTGAAGGAAGGTTTTGAGAAAGCTGTAGTGCTGAAATATCCGTTAAAAGATAAGGAATATGTGGTTATGACAGATGCTTCACATATAGGCATTGCTGGAGTATTATGTCAGAAAGATGATGAGGGTAATCTGTGCATTGTATCTTTCGCCTCGCGAGGACTGACAGCAGCAGAGAAAAGATACACGATTACTGAGTTAGAGCTTTTAGGTATTGTTTTCAGTTTAGGGAAATTTAGAATGTATTTAGTAGGGGGGAAATTTGAGATCCACACAGATCACCATGCATTACTGTATATGAGAACTTGTAAACTCAGTTCTAACAGAGTTAGTAGGTGGATTCTTGCTCTGCAGGAATACGAATTCACAGTAAAATATATTAAAGGTAAAGATAACATTCTTGCAGACATGCTATCGAGGGACACTAATTTATGTAGGGATTATCCTGTGGTTAAAGCAGAGGACGGTATTTTAATATGTGCATGTGTGGACAGTAGCAACAGGGCATCGTTACAGACACTGAGAAATATGCTAGTGGAGCAACGTGATGACGTTAAGTTAAAGGAGCCACTGGCTAGGTTGGAAATAGGTGAAGAAGTGTATGTGAAAGTAGGATGGTTCACGTACAAGATGCAGGATGGGCTTCTTGCAAGGAAATGTAGGAATAATCGGTGGGCAATAAGTGTTCTTGCCACTTTGCGGGAGGAGCTAATTTGGTTCATTCATAGGGAATTAGGACACTTTGGTGCTGCCAAGGTCTTCTATGAAATTGGTCGTGACTTCATTTGGAGTAAAATGGGAAGGGATGTTAGGAGGATTTTAGCTAAGTGTGACACCTGTCAAAGGAGTAAATATCCAGTTAAATATTTAGTGGGGGAGAGATCTGCAGTTCTCACCAGTAGTCCCGGCGAACTACTGTGTGTGGATTTATTTGGCCCGATCGTTAAAGGACAGTACGGCTACGAGTACATTTTTATAGTTATTGACGCTTTTAGTAAGTATGTCAAGCTATATCCGCTAAGGAAAGTCACGGGACTAGCGTGTAGCCGTCTGATCATTAATAAGTATGTACCTGAGTTTGGCATTCCTCTCAGGATACTATCTGACAGTGGACCACAGTTTACTGCAAAGAAATGGAGAACCAGTATGCAGGAAGCTGGTATAACACACGTTCATTCCTCTGTAAGGTACCCTCAGGGTAATTCTGCAGAGCGTCCATTAAGGGAAGTGGCTCGTCTTTTTCGGACTCTAGTGCATGACAAGCATGCGGCCTGGGTTGGACATCTTCCCAAGGTCGAGACTTGGCTGAATTCTGTCCAGCATGAGAGCACGAAATTGACGCCATACGAAGTTCACTTCGGAAAAAGACCACAAAATGAACTAGCGAGGGTGTTGGGATTAAATGAGGGTAAGCAACCGGGGATGGATTACATTGTCCAGTTGGCGAAACAGAATTTATCTAAGTCAGCACAAAAGAGAATTCGCCAACAAAAAGAAACTAAATTTGACCTATTCGAGCCGGGAGACATAGTCTTACTTAGAGTGCCGAAACAGTCAAATAAGCTAGAGAAAGTCATGTCCAAGTTCTTTTATCTCTACGAGGGCCCATTTCTAGTTTCCAAACGTATTGGGAAAACAGCATATGTGCTGGAGAATAGTGAGGGAAACAGATTATACGGAACGTATAATATACATAGTCTACGAAAATATGTGTCATAAAGTGAGTGTGTTTAGCTGGCGAGCCAGCCTATCAAATGAGTAAGTGTGGTGTTTAGTGCGGGGAAGATCTGGTCTTCAAGGCAGGCGTATCAGAAGTCGCACAGGGGGGTAGTATGTAAGTAAATGAGAGTTTTTAAGGCACAGGGAAATATGACGGGATTGTCGGATGCTCTTGAGCACTAAAATGTCTCGATACACCAAGGCCAGAATTTGGTAGCGCTGGTGAATTCCCATTTGCCTCCAAGAGATGGGTGAGCGCTTGAACAGGGTATTTTTGCTTAAGGCGTCCACGAGGCAAAAGATGGGCCATCAGAAGACGAGAGAGTCCTTCATGAAACTCATACATATCAGCACACGTGATTTCTGTTTACGGCCTCGCCATGTAAGATTTGTAAGTGTGTAATTTAAGGTAATTTGTACAAAGGTATTATTTGTGTGAGGAGAACTGGTCTGTGTTGAGAACTAGTATTAAGTAGAATATGGTCTACGGGAACTTAACAAGACAGGGCGATTACGGCACAGAAATATTTGGTGTTATATGTTATGCGCATTTACTGTTTTTTTTTTTTTTTTCAGAAGTCAATATTAATTTCATGTTTTATAAAGAGAGATCAAGTATTATGGTCACGAGGCGCTGCCACAATAGTGTGATCGTGTGCTCAGTGATAAGTGAGATTAAATTTCACAATAAGGAAGGGACCTCCAGTGAAATTAGGAAGTTCTATGGTGATATAAATATATCAGAACACCTTCAATGCGTGTGATATGACATCATAAATACATAGTGCTCACACATTAATTATGTCTATTTCTCCAACATAGAGAAATTTGAGAGGCGGAAATATCCGTGGAACACTATTCTATGTGAAAAACATTGGACTGGTTGCAAAGTGCAATCCATAGTGACAACAAACTTTGACGCAAAGTGCGTAAAGAAAAATTATGAGTGTGTATATCTGTAATTTAGGGTGATTTCCTTTATGTAATATGTATTTTTGATGGGGATTATTAACGTGTCTGGGATAATCGGATAATGGACCGTCCTCACGGTAAATCATCCGATGATCCGAGGCGAATATGTAAAGTGTTTTTCGAGGGGTTTTTATGCCACTGGCATAAGTCAGTAGGAAGCCATTCTCTATTTATTTACGCGGCAAATTGTTCAGCCAAGATAATTTTTCATGTTAATTTATTATTATTATTAATTTATTATAATTATTATTAAGATCTTTTCGGAGCATTTTATAAAATTATAAGCATACAGATAGGTTTTCTATGTCTTAGAAAACACTATCAAGCAAATTATTATGAACGACAATATCATAGAAAATTATATGATTACGGAATTTAACGGAGTTTCGTCAGTTAGGGTATATTGAGAGACATGAGTCACTGGAAATTCAAATACAGGCTTAATCTTGTCGGGAAGTATTACGCAAGCGGGGTTGCAGTGTCAAGAAAAGGCGGATAGTTGGAACGGAACCCTCCCGCCGAGTGTAAGGAGCCAGAGGAGGGGAGTATAGCGGCGTGCTCAGCCAATCAGTGGAGACCACGCAAGCTTGAAGTCGGGACTGGAGTGGGGATGCGGCGGGTGCATATATCGTTCAGCGCGCCGTGGAACGAGGACTATCTGTGTAGAACTTAACGAGTACGGTTGCACGCGGGAGTCGCTCCGATGTTCCGTGGATTGGAGGACTAACTTTTGTAAAACTTAACCAGTGTGGTTGTACGAGTGTTTGGGTCCGATGTACGGACCATAGAATTATCTAATCTACCAGAATATCATCAAATATCGACAAAGATGACGACGTCCAGGAGACTGTGGGAAGCTCACAGCATCATCCAGTACGAGGGAAAGGCTTCGGCCATTTCCAGTGGTAAGCGCGAATGACGCAGAAATACGCAATCTCTCGTTTCTCTTTGTTTTATATTCAATATTTCAGTAACTTCATAGCTTGGGAATAAGAGTAAAATCAATAATTTATCAGACTCCGTTTTCACGTAATTTTCTATCGGTAATATTAAAATCACAACGCTCCAATTTAAATTTTAAACTTATTATTATTATTAATTTTGCTATACTTGTTTTATATAATAAATTCAATTCTTTTACAATGCAATCTTTGCTTTCAGTAGGTAGCATTAGATATAGACCAATTCCTTTTCCTGATACAATTGTTTGTTGGGTTAATGATCAAATCATACCACGATCTGAGTGAATTAGATTCTTGAAGGTGTTCTACCAGAGCTAGACGTTGTTAAATACAAATTTAGATTTCAGCATTGCGTTGAGGTCTTGGCGCCCATTAAAACAACATAGCTTAGGCAAAGGTAAACAGTTACATTTATCACCCAACAGTTAGGGGCAGCCAAACCGTTACAGAGTCGCTCCAGGAATATTTCCTTACGATGAAGTCGATAGCAAGTAGAGGAGATATAGACGATGACTCACACATGCAGAACGTGATAGACGGAATAGAGGAGGACTCTGGCACCAGGATGTTATTGTATGGCGCTCAGTTGGTTAGAGACTTCAAAGAGAAACTACGTCAGTATGAACGTGCCGTGGGAAGGATTACTTCGAAGAAGCTACAGGCAAGGATAATGGCAAGGCGCAGAGGTGTTACAACAGTGGCAAGTCAAGTCACAAATCCAGTGAATGCAAGGATAAGGACAAGGGTCCAAAGTGTTTCCAGTGTAGCAAATTCGGACACATCTTCACAGATTGTACCAATCCAAAGAGAGATGAAGAATTAAAGAAACAGACAGTGGCCTTGAACACGTCGAAGGAAGCAGTCAGTAATTACAAATACAAGGACGTCAAAATCTGCAACCACAATTTTATCATCAATGGTAGATTGTGCTTGTCATTTCAACTCGTTGAGGCAGAACGCTTACAAGGACATGGAAACCGACACCCCAGAACTAAATCAAGCAACCGGATCCTGACTGGCTTGGGCGCAAGCAAAGCGTCCGTGCTGGGATGGTTCAACACGATCACCGTTGACGACCAGAATTTTTGTGTCGACGGCATGTTGTTCCCGACGAAGCTATTCCAGTTTCTATGATTATTGGAATTGACTTACTGGATCAGGCTGAGGTGTTGATTTCTAGAGAGGGCGTTCAGTTGAAAAAGAGAGAAGAGACCATGGTCATGTTCATTGACGCTGGTGAAGACGAGAAGGAGCTGGACATTGAGAAGACTGTATCTGACGAGGCCAAGACAACAGCTGAGCACATCGTAGCAAGTTACACCCCGATGAAAATCAAATCCACGAATATCCAGATGAAGGTAGTTGTGAAGACAGAAGAACCGATATGTAGCAGACGGAGACGACTGACACCGAGAGAAGAGGAGGTGGTCGAGAAGCAGATTTAGACAAGGCTGAAAGATGGAAATGTGCAACCAAGTGCATCCGAGTACGCCAGTCCTGTTGTAGTCGTGAAAAAGAAGGACTGTTCACATCGTGTTTGCGTGGACTACAGACCACTACATAGGATCATTGTCAGGGATCACTACCCCCCTCCCTCTCATCGAAGACTTGCTTGACAAAATCCAAGATGCTCATGTATTCTCTACTCTTGACTATTATGTTTATTCAAATTTTACAGATTCCGCCAATCAATACATTAAGGTTGCGTTATAAAACGCTAGGTGCGGTACATGTTTCGAACCTTCAGCCGACATCATATCTTGTCAACAGCATTACATTAAAGACACTGAGCATTAACCTGATAATATGCATACACACTAAAATATTCACAAGTACACATTAAAAAATCCTTTATCAAATACACACATCAAAAAAAGTTTTGCATCACCTCGGTTCCCAGATCTCCGGCATATAGACGTTGACTGTGTATATTGTATCAAAGATACAGTCCCTTTGACTGTTCATAGATGTCACTAAAACTACTCAAAGATGTAAACAACCATGCATGAGCAGGGCCTATTAGACGGAGGGGGTACGACAGCCGATCAGTTCCAGTCATTCCACCAGGACGAAGGTACGCTGCTCATGTTGTCTGTAGTTCTACCATGCCTAGAAGGTCAATACCGCAGTTCGATCGCGTCCGCATTGTTACTTTGTGTCAAGAAGAGCTCTCAACAAGGGAAGTTTCCAGGCGTCTCAGAGTGAACCAAAGCGATGTTGTTCGGACATGGAGGAGGTACAGAGATACAGGAACTGTCGATGACAGGCCTCGCTCAGGCCGCCCAAGGGCTACTACTGTAGTGGATGACCACTACTTACGGATTGCCGCTCGGAGGAACCCTGACAGCAATGCCACCATGTTGAATAATGCGTTTCGTTCAGCCACAGGACGTCGTGTTTCAACTCAAACTGTGCGCAATAGGCTGCATGATGCGCAACTTCACTCCCGACGTCCATGGCGAGGTCCAGCTTTGCAACCCCGACACCATGCAGCGCGGTACAGATGGGCCCAACAACATGCTGAATGGACCCCACAGAATTGGCATCACGTTCTCTTCACCGATGAGTGTCGCATATGCCTTCAACCAGACAATCGTCGGAGACGTGTTTGGAGGCACCCTGGTCAGGCTGAACGTCTTAGACACACTGTCCAGCGAGTGCAGCAAGGTGGTGGTTCCCTGATGTTTTGGGGTGGCATTATGTGGGGCCGACGTACGCCACTGGTGGTCATGGAAGGCTCCGAAACGGCTTTACGATACCTGAATGACATCCTCCGACCCATAGTGCACCCATATCGGCAGAATATTGGAGAGGCATTTGTCTTCATGGACGACAATTCTCGACCTCATCGTGCACATATTGTGAATGCGTTCCTTCAAGATAACGACATCGCTCGACTACAGTGGCCAGCATGTTCGCCAGACATGAACCCTATCGAACATGCCTGGGATATGTTGAAAAGGGCTGTTTATGGACGTCTTGACCCACCAACCACTCTGAGAGATTTACGCCGAATTGTCGTTGAGGAGTGGGACAATTTGGACCAACAGTGTCTTGATGAACTTGTGGATAGTATGCCACGACGAATACAGGCATGCATCAATGCAAGAGGACGTGCTACTGGGTATTAGAGGTAGTGGTGTGTACTGCAATCTGGACCACAAATGCTGAAAGTCTAGCTGTATGATGGTACAACATGCAATGTGTGGGTCTCATGAGCAATAAAACGAGCTGAAATGTTGTTTGTGTTGATCTCTATTCCCTTTGTATTTAAAGGTTCCGGAACTCTTGGAACCGAGGTGATGCAAAACTTTTTTTGATGTGTGTACATTAAAAAGTTTTTTTTTTTTTTTTTAAGTTTTAAAAACACTGCGAAACTATTGACTCCTTCACATGTCACTGCATTCTTAAGTGACGCTAATGCTCTCGATTAACATCTTGTCCTGTCCATTGGATGTTTCCTATTTTCTTCCCAAAGTAGGCGGTGAAGTCTTACATGTTGCTAAGATGATTATGTTGCCATGTATAGGGAGCGAAAAATGGATAACTAGGCCCAATTGTTACATCCCTTAGGGGGATGCACCCCTTACATTACATTATCGCCCCCATATCCCTACAATTATTAAACACTATTCCAAATACACTACAATTCATTACAATCCACATTCTAACACACCATTTGAACTCACATGAGCCCATTGACCCCATACGACCCCTACACTAAGAGTCAGCTAGCCAGGAATGCGCGGGTAATGCCTACCTAGCAGCACCAGACTTATAAAAGAGAGTCGCTCAACTCACTCGAGGACTGTGGCTAGTGAAACCGCTGAAGGCCAACATCACGCCGCCTGCCGCCTGGGTAAGTGTGCTTGCGAGGACTCTTCCATTACACCCACACTTCTACACCCCATCCCCTTTACATTTTGTACTTGTATTGGTCTTATTGCACAGTAGAATCTTCAGAACTGATTCTGTGAATTTGTTATAACTTCACCAAGAAGTAATTATTAAACCATTTGGTCTTCACTTTATTGGTCTAGTACTTTACTTGATTGCACGATAAGCCCCTACCTCCAACCCTGACTTAGTAGGGCCAGGTATTACTTAATTGTTTAGAAGTACTAGGTAAGCAGTTCGCTTGACGACTCGCCACAGAGCATCTGTCAGCAAGCATGCTGCACTCCTTACTTGCTCGCACGCACAATCCGCAAGCGTCAGTAACAGCTTTACATCATCAGATTATTAATTACCAATTAATCCTTCACACGCACCCCATCCCCCGAGCTCTCCAGCTACCCCGAACACCTGGGAGTTCTCCTTCGAGTCACGTCCAAGTTACGTAGACAACTCTCCCACACACCCTCACAGAAAACACCTACTCAAACAGCCCCTATCACTACAAAATTCAAAACAACCCCTAACACATTGTATAAGCCCTTCGAGGCCCATACACAATTGAGTGGCCTAGAAATAACGGAAAAAAATTGAAATTAATTAATGTAGTTTAATAATATCACAACCTATTAAAATTTTAAATTTACTTACTCAAAAAGAAAAAAGAAAAATTTATGGGTTCATCCAGACAGCAAAAATAGTCCTCTGTTGAGCAAGAAATAAATAATATTGTAAGCTTGCATTAAATGGAGAGAAAATGAGAGAATACGCCACAAATGTGATAGCTAAAAATAGCCACTAGATGAAAGGGAAAGTGACCACTCCGACCTCGTGTGCGAACAGTACACATGCCGGCTTGAGCCAACTGCAGCAACTGAGGTGCTTGTTCAAAGCAAGGCAAGGTCGTGTGAGGAAAGTGGGGGCGGGCGATACAAAACGGAGGAGGGGGGAGGAGATGAATGAGAAAAGGAATCTGGGAGGGGGTTTGTGAAAATGATATATTCTCTATGGGGGTTTTTTAAGTTTGCTGTTAGTGACGTAATTTGTCAATGTTTCATACAAAATATTGGTGTCAAAATTGATTTCATTTAGGTTGTATGACGGATTATTCCTTAGGGTGACCACGTTTCATGAATCGATAGTTATTATTATTATTATTGTCATGTGTTGTGACATCTCTATATTATGCCTCGAGTGTTTAAAAGTGTGCAGATTGTCTGTATCTCTCTGTCTAACATTGTGCAACCCCTAGCTACATACTACCTAGTTCTCTCGTATTGGCTAGTGTTGTTGCTTACCTTGCATTTTGTTGTGCAATTTGTTCTGCTATTGGCTCTGCCAATATTTGACGCGAGTTTGGAGCCACTCCCAAACTACGCATTTTATATTTCTGAGAGGCTTCTCTCCTCTCTGGGGGACAGAAGCTTATTCAGTCTTGGACGTGCCGAGATGTAGGGCGAACGTGTGTATTCGGGCAGAGGCCCACTCTCATTACGCAACAGGATGTGAGTACGGCTCAATGTATTTCTATCTAACGCAATGTAATTGTTTTTGTTCAATGTTCCTTCTTTGCTTAATTCTCTTTCCTTTTCAAGATGTTACTGTTAGTATTTTAATCCTTGAACCAGATATCCGGGACCTTGCGTAATGTCATACGGCGGAGTCCTTATCTTTTGCTTTTGTTATGTACCCTCCTCACAGTTTTATTGTTTTGGTTAATACCTGTAAGATTCGAAAGTATTGCGTTTCTGCGTCTCGGCTTATGTATGTTTCCTGTTGGGCCTTGGTGCTCGTC
The DNA here is from genome assembly GCA_946902985.2 of Meconema thalassinum. NCBI lineage: Eukaryota > Metazoa > Arthropoda > Insecta > Orthoptera > Tettigoniidae > Meconema > Meconema thalassinum. The sequence continues at coordinate 1,120,905,636 of OX336389.2, read as the reverse complement.
TTTTGCGTCGGTGTCTCCTTTGTACCACAAACGCTTCGTTTGATTGGTAGCAATTGGACCTTTGTTTGCAGACAGTATATGTGAGGTAACGGGACTTATGTCCAACGTCTCCCACTAATACGTGTCCCTTTTGTTTATAGAATATATGTGATGGTGGTTAACTTGGATTTCTCCAGCTCCGATGTCATATTATTCTTTTTTTTATATGTCGCGTTGGTGCGGCATTATGTTGGACTATGAGCTATTTTTTTATAGCGTGCTTTCGATTTTTACCGGACTCTTTCGTCCCAAGTCAATTGTAATGTAATGTACCTCCCTATATTTCATTTTCCTTTTGTTTGTTTTTCTCTTTTGATTTTCGCCGTATTACATAACATAATAATAAACCCCCTTGTCTTCTCCCTCCTCCTATCTCCGTGAGATCTCTCTCCCTCTTGTTTTACTCCCCCTCACTCCTCCCCCTTCCCTCCGGTATGTTTACATAACATCATGAAAAGCTTCGCGTCCCGTTAATGTTCGATTTTTTAATTTTTGCAAGTTTGGCGTTTCTCTCTGGCTTTTGTAAGTTTCATTTTATTTTATTCCATGTTTGTATCTTTTCGTTAGATTCATGTTGTTGAGCTGTACTCAGGTTCTGTCATGCTTTTTAGTTTTTTTAAGTTTTTGAATTCTTTATTCTTGGTATTGGGTTTCTTTTGTATTATCGATTTTATCTTAGCTTACCTTTTTTCTTTGTCTTAAGTAACTTGTTTATTTCGTGTACACGCTCTTCTTTTATCTTTAATGCATTTTTATATTTTAAGTAATGTTGCTCCCTTGTCTTTTCATTTCTTATATTTAAGTTCCCCTTCCTTATCCTTATCTCGATTTCGTCAATCTTGTCTTTGTGATGTAACAAAGGCACGATTAACACGCCTCTGGGTTTTCTTAAATTAATTTTATGGGATTCTCGTCTTTGCACTTTTGATTGTTGCATTAAGCAATTATTTGTTTCCATTTGGTTTTTTGGAAATCATCATTTGCTCGCTCCGAAAACCTTGGGCCCAGCACCAGGTCGAGCAAGACGTCTTTTCCCCCGTCCATTTGCGACCTCGTTGATTTTATCTTCCTCTGATACTCTGACGCGCATTATTATTATTATTACCAGACCTTTACTGGCGCAAGGGCCTGGTCTACTTCAATCTGTTCTAAGATGTTGAGCATAACTCCTTTGCTGCAGTAGTGTAAGATTTCCAAATCTTCATCAATTTTTGAAAAACTATGGTCAAACTCGTTCATATGATTGCCGATGGCCGAGAATTTTTTGTGCCTAGCCGCGTTAATATGCTCATTATATCTAATTTTAAAACTACGTTTAGTTTGCCCTATATAATCCGCATTACAATCTTAACACTTTATTCTATAGATCCCTGATTGTTTTAAATTTATCTTGCTTGTTAACCGATTTTGAATTAAATAGATGTTTCTTAGTGGTATTGGTTGTTCTTTAAGCTATTTTTACCTCTTGTTTTTTGAACACATTTGTAATATTGTGAGCGAGCTGGTTTGAGTGTGTAAAAACTGCAAAAGACTTATTCTTTTACACTGGTTGTAATTTCGTTACCGGTTTATTTTTGATTTTACTTAGAAGGGAGTCGACGTAGGGCTTGTTAAAACCATTGGCTCTAGCGATTTGATATATGATGGAAAGCTTCCTCTGATAGGAGTACATTAACAGCCCTATTAATGAATGATCTGAAAGCAGCTTTTTTGTGGCTGGATGGATGGTTTGAGTCTTTCCTGATAGTGGTGTGCGTTTCGGATGGTTTCCTATATATTTTAAATCGTAGGCCTGTGGCGTCTCTAATAACAGTTATATCAAGGTACGGTAATTTATGGATTGTTTGACTTCAGATGTTGTGGTAAATTTGATTTTATTATCAATTAAGGTCAGTTCTGTTGTGATATGATTAATGTTGTTAATTTCATTATCTATTATTAGAAAAACATCGTCAACGTATCTAACCCAGTAACTTATGCCCTTTAATTTACTGATAGTATTATTTTCTAAATGGTCAATGTAAATATTGGCCATTATACCTGATAATGGGGAGTCCATGGCCAGTCCTATTTGCTTGAAAATTTTTTTTGGATGAAAGAAAAATAATTGTTCTGCACGGTAAATTTTAAAAGATTAATGAACTCATTAATTTCATCACGAGAGAGCCTACTATGCGTTTTTAGATTATTCTCTATTATATCCATAGTTTGACCTACTGGAATATTTGTGTACATATCACTGATGTCCACAGTGTGCAATGTTTCTGAACCTTTTAATTTTAAATCTTTGATTTGCTCGCATAATTGAATAGAATTTCTAATAGCATTCTTAGTCGAAAATTCGTGATATTTCTTTTTTTTAAATACTGTAAAAATTACGACAGCTTATAAACTGGACTGCCCCTGAAGTTTACGATCGGTCTAATCAGTATATTGTTCTTATGTGTTTTAGGTAGCGCCCTGAGGGTTGGAATGCCTGGGTTCATGTTGATAAGCTTATTGGTCTGATACTCATCTAGAATCATAATGGTGTTCTTTAGTAGCTGCTTAAGCTTCCTTTGTGTAGCCCCCGTGGGATCCTTGCTGATGATTTCAACATCTTTGTTATTCAAGAACAGTTCTGTTTTTTCGATATAGTCTGCTTTACTAATAATGACAATGCTATTACCCTTATCCGCCTTTGTTATTATTAAATTCTCCTGAATTACTTTCTTTTTAAGGTTATTGACATCTTTAATGTGGGTTTGTTTTTTATCCTGTTTTATTATTTTGTTAATTTTCTTATTAAGAACGTGTCTGATTTCATTCCTTTTTTCTATTGGGAGTTTTTGAATTGCTGCCTCAGTTTCCGCTATTAATACCGTTAAGATTGTTTTTGCTACTGTATGAGGATTGCCAATTGTGTTTATAGCCTTTTTCCAATAGTTCGATTTATGCTTGGTTGAAGCTGACATTTGAAAGGTTTTCTACCGGTTTATGGAAATCATGGGTTGAGAACTCTGGTTTTTCGTTCCTGCAGTGCACGCCTGCTGCATAAATTGGTCAAACTTTTTGTTTAGAGTGCCGACTTTTTGTTGATGTGAAATGAGACTACTTCTTCTACGTGGAGTAGGAAGGAGTCCCATTCTTCCTTGTCTGTGATGCTAGGGCCTCTGAATGAAAATCATACAGAAAGTTATTTATTTGATTTTTCTTCATGTATAGAAATTTCAATTCACACTGTAAAATCTTTTGGTTAACCATTTGCTGCGTTATCCATTCAAAGTTATTATTGAATCTTTTTTTCTGAAAAGCTCTTATGTGTTGAGGAACTAAATTGTGTGATCTGCATCTCTTCAAGAACCCAACGTCTTTAATAACACTGGCCAAGTTTACTCGTAGATGTTTAAATTTGTACCTCTTATCTTGGCAAGCCGCTTCAGAATTGAGAAAATTTGCCATTTTTTGGTCCGTATTGACAATTGTAAATTAGGTTTATTCAAATTTTACAGATTCCGCCAATCAATACATTAAGGTTGCATTATAAAACGCTAGGTGCGGTACATGTTTCGAACCTTCAGTTTCAGTCCTTCATGAGCCGACTTCATATCTTGTCAACAGCATTACATTAAAGACACTGAGAATTAACATGATAATATGCATACATACTAAAATATTCACAAGTACACATTAAAAAATCCTTAATCAAATACATTAAAAAGTTTTTTAAAAAAGTGTTAAAAACACTGCAAAACTATTGACCCCCTCACATGTCACTGCATTTTTAAGTGACGCTAATGCTCTCGATTAACATCTTGTCCTGTCCATTGGATGTTTCCGATTTTCTTCCCAAAGTAAGCGGTGAAGTCTTACATGTTGCTAAGATGATTATGTTGCCATGTATAGGGAGCGAAAAATGGATAACTAGTCCCAAATGAGCGGCCTAGAAATAACGGAAAAAACTTGAAATTAATTAATGTAGTTTAATAATATCAAAACCTATTAAAATTTAAAACTTACTTACTCAAAAAGAAAGAAAAAAAAATAATGGGTTCATCCAGACAGCAAAAATAGTCCTCTGTTGAGCAAGAAATAAATAATTGTAAGCTTGCATTAAATGGAGAGGAAATGAGAGAATGCGCCACAAATGTGATAGCCAAAAATAGCCACTAGATGAAAGTGAAAGTGTCACATCCAATGGACAGAACAAGATGTTAATCGAGAGCATTAGCGTCACTTAAGAATGGAGCGACATGTGAGGGAGTCAATAGTTTTGCAGTGTTTTTAAAACTTTTTTTAAAAACTTTGTAATGTATTTAATGTATTTTTTAATGAGTGCTTGTGAATATTTTAGTGTGTATGCATATTATCATGTTAATGCTCAGTGTCTTTAATGTAATGCTGTTGACAAGATATGATGTTGGCTGATGAAGGACCGAAACTGAAGGTTCGAAACATATACTGCACCTAGCGATTTAGAACGCAACCTTAATGTATTGATTGGCGGAATCTGTAAAATTTGAATAAACATAATTTACAATTGTCAATACGGACCAAAAGATGGCAAATTTTCCCAATTCTACTCTTGACTTGAAGAACGGTTTCTGCCATGTAGTTGTTGAAGAAGAGAGTAGAAAGTATACATCGTTTGTCACCCACTCAGGTCAGTAAGGGTTCAAGAAAGTCCCCTTTGGTCTTTCAACGATTTATTAACGCTGTGTTTTGGGAGCTGATAAAGAGAGGACTCATCTTCATCTACATGGACGATTTGATAATTCCGGCATAAACTGTACTGGAAGCTATTCAATTGTTAATTGAAGTACTTGGCATTGCATGGGACTACGGATTGCTGATAAATTTCAAGAAGTGTCAATTCTTGAAAAGGAAGGTTCATTTTCTGGGCTACCAAATCCACGAAGAAAGATATAACCGTCAAATGGGAAGAAAGCAGCTGTACAAAACTTCCCGGTGCCGAAGACGATCACAGCTCTCCAAAGCTTCTTGGGATTGACAGGGTACTTCCGGAAGTTTATTCCAGGCTACGCTTCAATTGCCAAACCTTTGAGCGATATGCTCAGAATCGGCCACGACTTCCGGTTTGGGGACAAGGATAGAGAGGCATTCAAGGAGTTGAAAAATATCTTGTCATCCAGTCCTCTGTTGATAATCTACAACCCCAGATATGAGACTGAGCATCATACAGACGCTAGCAAGTTTGGTTATGGCGCCGTGCTCCTGCAGAAGATACCCGAGGATGGTCTACTTCACCCGGTCTCATACATGAGCAAAAAGACTACGCCACAAGAAGAAAAATATTGCAGTTACGAGCTCGAAGTCCTCGCCGTTGTTCGAGGCTTGAACAAATTCAGAGTCTACCTTTTGGGAGTGGATTTTAAAATAGTGACAGCTTGCTCAGCATTCCAAAAGACTATGCAAAAGAAAGATCCAACACCCAGAGTTGCTCGATGGCCCCTGTTGTTGGAAGAATTCTCCTACACCATCGAACATCGTTCTGGAATGAAGATGCGACATGCTGATGCCTCGAGTTGGTGAACCACAGCCCTTTTCGGATTCGCTGATAGTCTGATTGATAGAATCAGGAGGATTGAAGACAAGGACGAAGGACTACTCGCCATCAAGACTATCCTGAAAGAAGGACCCAATGAAGAATACGTGTTGAGAGACCAGATGTTATTCAAGTTTGTAGACGGCCGAGAACTATTAGTGGTACCAAAGTCGATGCAGCAAGAGATCATCAGATCAATTCATGACAAAGGACACTACGGGGTGAAGAGAACAGAGGAGGAGATAAAACAGCAGTACTACGTTCCAGGATTGACAGAGAAGGTGAAGAAAGTGATCGGAAGCTGTGTGAAATGCCTGATTGTAAAAAGAAAATCTGGAAACCAGGAAGGATTACTTCACCCGCTGTTCAAGGAAAGTCAACCTTGACACACCTATTATTTGGATCATGCAGGACTGCTGGAATCAACGCATAAAGGCTACAACCACATCCTTGTGGTCATGGACAGCTTTACCAAGTACACCTGGTTGTATCCAGTCAAGACCACCAAGACGAGCGAAACCATCAGTAAGCTGGAGCAGCAGAGAATCCTCGTTGGAAACCTTGCTCAGATGATCACGGACCGAGGGCCATCTTTTACCTCAAAAAATTTGAAGAGTACTGTGAGGACCAAGGGATCAAGCACAGCTTGGTGACCACCGAGTTACCCAGAGCCAACGGCCGGGTGGAGCGCATCAACGCGATTGTGACGTCCATCATAGCCAAGCTGTCCACCAAAGATCCAACCAAATGGTACAAAGTCGTCCCGTCGGTTCAACTGGCAGTAAACTCTACTTATCAGAGAAGTATAGGTCGAACACCGTTTGAACTCTTGACCGGGGTCAAGATGCGTAACAACACAGATCTTTAGATCATGGAGATGTTGGAAGAAGAAGCCATTAACAATTTTGAGGATCAACGCGACCAGATCAGGCAGGAGGCAAAACTGCAGATTTTTAAAGACTCAAGAGGAGAACCGCAAGAACTTCAATAAAAACCGCAAAGAAGCCATGACTTACAACATCGGAGATTTAGTGCCTATCAAGAGGACTCAATTCGGACCAGGTATGAAATTGAAAGTCAAGTACCTGGGGCCCTATCAAGTCACGAAGGTCAAACCCAATGACACGTACGATGTCGAAAGACGAAGAAGCAACGAAGGACCCAAGATCATCACCACCTGTGCGGAATACATGAAGCCCTGGCTTGAGGAAGGCTTATCGTCCGGGTCGGACGATGATGGACGATGATGATCAGGACAGCCGAATGTGGGAAGACGGGCAGGAGTTTCGAGGTTTTGCCGCGTGTGATACAGAGGGCACGCGGGTATAGAAAAAAAGATTTGCTTCCTGTTGTTCATTGGAGCTGAGAAGGCATTGGTGTTCACGACAATGTATGCTTTATTTTCGTAATGTTGTCTTATTTTCATTTGTTAAATAAACAAATATTCTTTTGATTTTCAACAAATCAAACTTCAGTGTTTTTTGACACCGGTTCCAACATATATATATATTTTAGTCGGTTTACCCTCCAGGTTGGCTTTTCCCTCGGACTCAGCGAGAATCCCACCATTACTGCCGCCAGGGCAGTGTCCTGGAGCTTGAAACACCTTTTTGGGGGATACAACTGTGGATGTGGGACCAGCACCTCGCCCAGGTGGTCTCACCTGCAAAGCGTTAAGGGGCCTCATGAGGGATGGGAAGCGAGGGGAAGATTGGGAGGGATAGGCAATGAAGAGGGAAGGAGGCGGCTGTGGCCTTACAGTAGGTACTGTACCTGTATCCAAGTGGTCTTACCTGTTGGAATCCGATGGAAGAGCTGGATCGTAGAATCTGGAAGTACCCGGCTGAAATAACCCCCAAAACTCTACCAACTAGGATCAACCAGGGATAAGGATACCTCACTATAAAAGAATGTGATAAGAAGATGCCAGTGGTCGACGAAATGAAAATGAAAATCAGATCAACATGAACTAACCAGACTCTAAAACTTAAATTAATCTCGGGCGTATGGCTAAGCATTCAACAAAATAACCCACTGGTCCTCGTAGCACATCCTGGTTTTAATATAAATCACCAAGTCATCCGAAGAAAATGTAAACTGGATCAACAGCTTATTTTCTAAGTAACTGCTGCGTTGTGGAAATCCTCTCCACTCAACAAAAATATGTATGCTTTTACATAAGCACAAGATAGTCCAATGTGACATTAGCCTGCAATTTGGCTATATTATGCTACATAAATGGTACAGCATTTTAAACGAAGTCCAAATAAATATTTTTGAATTTTACAATAACGCACTAGTTTAAATTTTATAAATACAGAAACCCTAACAAATTTGTATTAATTTATATACATTTATACATTTAATTCGATGTTCGAATTACTCCTACATTATTCATTATTATTATTACGCCAATGACAAGTGTTCTATATAATTCTGGTATAGTCTTATTTAATCAAATTCGACGAACAATGAAGTTAATCGAACATTATATCTTTTCAGTAAATTATCACAATTCATTTTACATCATCCACAAAATGGTTAAATTATCATCCCTTAAACTTTCACTTATTATTTTTACAATGTTATACAATTATTATTATTACACGTCTTTCCAATTGTAACTTTCCACTAAAACATGTTTTATTATTAGCAATGCATTTAAGATTAGTTGTTACAATGCATAACTTGGTTTTAAATGTTGGATTTAATACTTTACCAGCCTTCTAGTAATTAGACTCGTGACTGAAATTCATGTTCAAAAATACACATTAATTTACTCTGTAATAGCTTATTAAATACTGGAAATCTGATATTGACCATCCATCGATGTCTAATATCTGCCTCAATATAACGCAATTCTCGCAAACATTAATTGCTTTACACGTATGTTAGCTCTCGATAGCTATAAATAATCACCAAACATTTTTAAGATCCAAAAAACTTTTATACAACAATCGAAAAATACTCTGTTTCATAATAGACAAACTTTAGAGTATCATGAACAATTTTTATCAGAACTGTGTTAAATAATATGTATTCACATGTTCAAATAGTAGTGTTTGTGAATTTCCAAAACTGTCATTTCGTTTCATGACGAATAATTTTATACATAGATTTCCTTTCTTTCAATAATATTTCATCTCATTTCATTGTACTCTTATATTTCATAACTATTTCTTTCAAAGAATATAGAGTAACCACTATAAAAAGAACAATTCAGTTTTCGTCTAATCCAAAATTCGAAATGGAGATCCTCCTCTAAGGAAACACGTTAGAAACTACGCCATGGAAAAGAGCCTGTCTTAAGAAGGTACAAATAATCCATTAGAATCGAACGCTTAACCAAGTTGGAGAATTCCAAAAGAATAAAGAAAATTGAAAAAACTGAACGAACTCGAAAAAGTGATCATATTCCATAAGAAATTCAAAACATTGGATCGCAAAAGCCTAATCTAGAAATCGTAATTATTCACACTAGTAATCACTATAACTGCAACACTATATCAAACTCGATGAAAAATAGACTAACACATCTATCAAACAATGCTGCATGTAATGCTAAAATATTCTGTTCCGTTGATTAAATATCCACAAGTATTTATTTTAAATAATGTTCCAGTATAAGTGGGATATCGGTCATCTTCTTGCTAACGACTATTCTTATATAATTTTATCGTAGTTTTGGCCCTGTATCTTCTTAAATCGTGTCTTCACAACCGATTATAATGCTCTATTAAATGCTAAAGTAAATTTAGAAAAAGAAAAAGTAATGCTTTAAAAATAACATCACAATTAATATTTATGTTAACTACAAATAAAATACAGGATTGGACAGAAGTGATAAAAGCATCAAGTCTAGCCCTCGAATGCATTTTCTATCTACAGAATAAAAATGGTGAAAGAAGAACATTCTAAAGTATGACTGATTCATACTGTCTACTAATATTCAATGTTTCCAGCTACCTTGTACGTAGTCATCTCGATGAAAATGGAAAAGAATGTTCGAAGCACACATTCCTGGTAGGGACTGAACCCTTGTCCTTCATGTTGCTTATTCCTCGTACCGCCTGGAATGCGTAGAATCGAACCCGTTACCGACCGGCTCGACAAAACAGCTGTCCGCGTTGTAAAGTTCATCGCCCCGACATGTATAAGGTTTGCTCGATAGCCTTGTTGAAAATGCCATTGATTGTTCATATTGTAGAAGTACGAATGTAATGTCAATATCTCAAGACTGCCTTCAGCCTCTTTTTATATGACATTGTTATTGAAATCCATAGTTGAGCTTGATAATCATTCCAAATGCTCAATTCTGCTAAGATGCTGCATTCCCGTTATTCATTTAGTATCCCTTCATCATCACTGTAGTGTATCGATGTGTATTTCCACACAATATAATATCAGTGTTCATTGCTGCAGTGTATATTGAAGGTCAGCTCTCGTAACCCATGAGTTATCAAGACTCAACGTTGACATTGCTGCTCTCAGTGAAACTAGGCTGTCTTCTGAAGGCAAGATTACTGAATCTGGAACAGGATATACCATCTTCTGGAAAGGAAAGGAGGAGGGTGAATTTCGTATTTATGGTGTGGGCTTCGCTGTGAAGACCAAACTGGTAAATTATCACCAACTTACGCCCATTGCAATCAGCGAAAGGCTCATGACTCTCCGCATACCACTCTCAGGAGGTTCCTTTATGACACTCATCTCTGCCTATGCTCCTACCTTAGATTCTGATGATGAAGTAAAGGCTCAGTTCTATAATCAGCTAAGTGAAATCATCTCCAAGGTACCATCTGCAGATAAACTCTTGCTCCTCGGTGACTTCAATGCCCGAGTTGGGAAAGATCACAGGCTATGGAATAATGTGATGGGCAAACAGGGACTTGGAAAATGTAATCCCAATGGACTGTTGCTTCTTGGTCTTTGTGCAGAACACGAACTTTTCATTACCAACACGCAGTTCCGGCTACCTGACCGCTTCAAAACCACGTGGATGCATCCTCGTTCCAAACACTGGCACATTCTTGATTATATCATTACCCGGCAATGTGATAAGAAGGACACTCTTATTACCAGAACAGCAAGGAATATAGACTATTGTTGGACAGATCATAAACTTCTTATATGTAAGCTCAGGATATCCATCAGACCTAAACCACCTAGGAACATCAAAAATTTGCCAGGAAAGAAGTTTAATACATCCAAACTTCAGAATGAATCCATGTACAAACATTTTGGAAACAGGATCGTCACCCAGTTATCAGAAAACCCAGTAACAAATGATATTCAGCAAGAATGGGCCACATTACAGAAGATTATCACACAGTCAGCTGAGGAAACCATTGGTTTTATAGTGCGGAAAAGACAAGACTGGTTTGATGACAACAATGAGGAAATTCTGTCTCTCATCAATGCCAAAAGAAATGCCTATCTTTCCCATCTTCAAGACCCAACTTCCAACACAAAGAGAGATAAACTACTGGAACTCAAGGGTAAATGCCAGACGCAGATAAGGCAGATTAAAAATACTTGGTGACAACAGAAGGCTCAGGAACTGCAGAGACTATCGGATGCTCGAGACTTGAGGAACTTCTATGCCGTACTCAAGGAAATATATGGACCATCTTGTAACGTGTTTTTCGAGGGGTTTTTATGCAACTGGCATAAGTCAGTAGGAAGCCATTCTATATTTATTTACGCGGCAAATTGTTCAGCCAAGAGAATTTTTCATGTTAATTTATTATTATTATTAATTTATTCTAATTATTATTAAGGTATTTTCGGAGCATTTTATAAAAATTATTAGCATTCAGATAGGTTTTCTATGTCTTAGAAAACGCTATCAAGCAAATTATTACGAACGACAATATCATAGAAAATTATGTGATTGCGGAATTTTACGGAGTTTTCGTCAGTTAGGGTATATCGAGAGACGTGACTCACTGGAAATTCAAGTACACGCTTAATCTTGTCGGAAAGCATGACGCAATCCTGGGTCGCAGCGTCCAGGAAAGGCGAATTGTTGGAACGGAACCCTCCCGCCGAGTGTAATGACCCAGAGAAGGGGAGTATAGCGCGTGGGGTGCAGCCAATCAGTGGAGACCACGCAAGCTAGAAGTCGGATGAAGAGGGGGAATGCGAGAGGGGCATATATCGTTCGACGCGGCGTGGAACGGGGACTATCTGTGTAGAGCTTAACGAGTACGTTTGCACGCGTGAGTCGCTCCGATGTTCCGTGGAGTGGAGGCCTTACTTTTGTAAAACTTAACCAGTGTGATTGTACGAGTGTTTGGGTCCGATGTACGGACCAGAGAATCTTCAAATCTAGCAGTATATCATCAAACATCGACGAGATGACGACGTCCAGGAGACTGTGGGAAGCTCACAGCATCATCCAGTACGAGGGAAATGCTTTGGCAATTTCCAGTGGTAAGCGCAAATGACGCAGAAATACGCAATCTCTCGTTTCTCTTTGTTTTCTAATCAATATTTCAGTAACTTCATAGCTTGGGAATAAGAGTAAAATCAATAATTTATCAGACACCGTTTTCACGTAATTTTCTATCGGTAATATTAAAATCACAACGCTCCTATTTAAATTTTAAACTTATTATTATTATTAATTTTGGTATTCTTGTTTTATATAATAAATTCATTTCTTTTACAATGCAATCTTTGCTTTCAGTAGGTAGCATTAGATATAGACCAATTCCTTCTCCTGATACAATTGTTTGTTGGGTTAATGATCAAATCATACCACGATCTGAGTGAATAGAGTCTTGAATGTGTTCTGCCAGAGCTAGACGTTGTTAAATACAAATTTAGATTTCAACATTGCATTGAGGTCTTGGCGCCCATTAAAACAACATAGCTTAGGCAAAGGTAAACAGTTACATTTGTCTCCCAACAGTTAGGGGCAGTCAAACCGTTACAATTGTCGCTACCAACATGGGGAATTAATAACTGCTACACTTGTACGCTCAACGTGTGGGCTAGCAAAAACGTTACAATCTCGCTCATCATCAGGTACACTGAAAAGCGCTCATAATTCTACTACCTTTACTGATAGTCAAGAAATCTTGGAACGCTGGAAGGAGCACTTCTCCAACCTCCTAAATCGTCAGAAGCTGCTGAAGACTTCCTCTGTGATGTGCCGCAACAACCTGAACAACTGTGGTTGGCAGTACCTCCTACTTATCATGAATTCAGTGCAGCTCTCACCCAATTGAAACCCAGAAAAGCACCTGGCCCAGATAACATCCCTCTGGAACTAATTCAAGCCGGAGGTCATTCCCTCAAATCAAGAATTTTCATCCTTATCCTCAGAATATGGGAATCAAGGAAGGTACCTGGGGACCTAAAGAATGCCACTATCGTCACTATCTTTAAAAAGGGTGATCGCAGTGTTTGTGGCAACTACCGTGGTATATCACTGCTATCGATTGTGGGGAAGATTCTTGCAAGAATTCTACTTAACCGCCTCAAGGTTATCTCTGAGAGGATCCTCCCAGAGTCACAATGCGGATTTAGAACTTCCAGAAGCACAAATGACTTGATTTTCTGTGTGAGACAGCTACAAGAAAAATGTAGAACAACAGAATCCACTCTTCTTAGTCTTTTATGACTTGGAAAAGGCATTTGATTCGGTTCCAAGACCAGCCATGTGGGCAGTGCTGAAGCGGTTTGGTTGCCCTCAGCGTTTTGTAGATCTAATCAAGGCTCTCCATGATGGCATGACAGGTCAGGTTTGCCATCAGAATAAGATGTCCGATGAATTTCCCATTACCCATGGACTGAAACAAGGATGTGTACTGGCTCCAACACTTTTTGCGCTGTACTTGGCTGCAATGCTTTATGATTCACCCACAAACATCCCAGGTGTGGAGGTCAAGTATCGTTTTGATGGAGGGCTTTTCAACCTAACTCGTCTCCGCTCCTTGAGGAAAACTCAGGTTACTAAGGTTACTAACATGTTGTATGCAGATGATGCTGCATCACCAACTCTCACACCAGAAGAGCTGCAAGAGTCAGTTAATTGTTACAAAAGTGCATGTGATCGTTTTGGTCTTACCATAAATGTCAATAAGACTAAAGTCTTGGCACAACCTTCACCAGGCACACCTCTTCCTCAGTTCAATATCTCCATCTCAAATGTGCCATTAGAACAGGTTGACCACTTCTCGTACCTGGGTAGTACCATTTCTGTGAGCTGTACCTGTGAGCAGGATGTGGATAAGAGAATTGGCGCAGCCCACGCAGCATATGGACGATTAGCGCACCGGGTCTTCATGAATAAAGATCTGTCCATGAGTACAAAGCTTATGGTGTACAAAGCAGTAGTCATCTCTACATTGTTGTATGGCTGTGAAACGTGGACCCTTTACCGACGTGATCTTAGGAAGCTTGAGCGTTTCCACCTACAAAAACTTCGATCAATCCTGAGGATTAAATGGGAAGACCGCATTACCAATATTGCTGTTCTGGAAAAGGCTCAAATCAACAGCATAGAATCATCCATAATAGGTCACCAATATAGATGGATAGGTCATGTCCATCGGATGGATGATGTGAGATTACCTCGTCAAATGCTATATGGTGAGTTATGCTATGGCACCAGACCTCATGGTGGTCCTAAGAGGCGCTACAAGGGCCAATTTAAGCAGACCCTGAAATTGACCTGGGACATGCTGGCTGAAGACCTCTCAACTTGGCGCCATACCATCTCGGATACTGTAAAGACGTTTGAAAGGGATCGACGCACACACGAAGAGGCCAAGCGTCAAGCTAGGAAACTTCGATCAGCCCAACCACGTCCTCCTCCAGCAATACTATGTGACTTGTGTGGTCGCTTGTTCCATGCCAGGATTGGACTCTTTAGTCACCGTAAACACATCCATAAACTGGACTGAAGGAAGAAGATTTATACTCGGATTCGAGTTAAAGCCGATGATGATGGTATATTGACCGTACTGAAATGTTGAAAAGTCTCATAATGGCAGTAGAATATAAGCAGTCTATATGAAAAACTATGTTCACATTCATAGCACTTAAATCAAACACAATGAGCTGTTCATTCTTCCCATTTCGACACTCGCGCCTTGCTGTAGCAAGTCAGGACTAAACGTAGCGGAGACCCCCTTGTCCCATTTAATTGTCATTGTACACGTCAATACGGACCTTGCGAAATGGATAATCCTCCAATTAATCTTAAACGTAGTGTACCGGACTATGTTCACTTCGCACAAGTTCAAATATCACTTGATCTGCCTACTTCCAATCATGCCTGCGTACACGTTCTTGGCTGATTCTAGAGAAGTATTGCCCACGAATGAATACCTCTCTCGGGCGAGATATTTGAGACTGACTGTCGGTCTACCCACAATGCTCCTGGGTTCAAACGATATGCTAGTCGATAAACACGCAGAGTGATTGCGATTATTGCCTGGTATTCTGAAATGTGCATTTATTAAGTCACAATCATTCTCAAGTAGCTTCTACATGAAGTATAATATATTTGCCATTAGTCGATCCCTTCTATGATCTCTGTATTACTTCACAGCAGCTTATATTGCAGTCATGTTTGCACGGCATTCATTTTGCAAGCAATAACCGTACCTCAGACAAAAACACGTGTTCGAGATTTGTAATGCGGGTTGCTGGTACCGCTCCTAAGCGAGCGCCACGAAGTTTCTGTTGCTGCTTGTAGTTGAAATGTTGCCATACAAATATCATCTGTGGCCTTTCTAATATGACCAGGTTACAAGTCAATGCAAAATACTGGCTCAGTACCATCCCGGCATTCGCCTGGAGATGAAGTGGGAAACAATGGAAAACCACTTAGAGAATGGCTGAGGTGGGAATCAAACCCCCTCTTCTCATTTGGACCATCCGAAGCTGAGTAGACCCCGTTCCAGTCCTCAAATTTCGTGGCAGAGCCGGGAATCGAACCGCAGACCTTCGGGGTGGCAGCTAAGCATGCTGACCACTAACCACGGAGGCGACCTAGGTTATATACAATGTTATAATTCAGCAAGTTAGCATTTCCAAACCATAGTTTTATTGCATTCGGAACGAAATCCTTCTGTTTCACATCTCGTTAAAGTCATTGGAACATTAATGTACTGTTTTGTTAGTAGGATTATTATATTGTGCGAAATAGAAAAGGATCTAGGAGGTATATGCCAAGATATAAATACGTGAGTTCGTGCAGCCTAACATCACCTCTTTGTTGACCTGGGTCACGGCAGAGGCTTTTTAAATCTTTCTTAAAGATGCAATGATACTGACAATCAAATATTCATCTTCGTTTACAGGGAGAAGATCTAAAATGCCCACAAAACCATCCATAATAAGACGAACTTTCATTTATTTTAAATGTTGAATTAAAACATAAATATGCTTGTAAACAAAGTATGCACTATGCCTATTCAAAGTGGTGTTATTTGGTTCATGCTGTCATCATCATCATCATCATCTTGTATAGTTTCCAACCCCAGGCTGGGTCTGTTTGGAACATAAGCCTCGCCACTTAGTCCTTTCTTCCCATCAACTCTCCGCTGTCCCTCTAGTCCAGTCCTCGCCTCTCTTCTTCACACATTCCTCCACTCCTTTCAGCCATCCATCTCTTGGTCTTCCCTTTGGTCGTTTCTTCGGCATCTGCATCTCATGTATCCTCTTCGGAATCTTCTTCTCTTCCATTCTCTTTAAGTGTCCATACCACCTCAGTCTTGATGTTTCAATCCTTCCCTGCAAGGGCTCCTTTTTCACTATTTCCCTGAACTTTTCATTCCTCACCCTGTCTCTTCTTGTTACTCCGATCCTACTTCGGAGGAACTTCATTTCACCTGCCTGTATTCTGCTTATGTCTCTTTTCTTCATTATCCACGTTTCTGATGCATAGGTCAGTATCAGGATATAGTAGCTTCTGTATAACACTTCCTTGCTTTTTTGTGGGACATCTTTATTCCACACCAAGCTCCTAATGCTTCTCAGAAATGCTTCTGCCTGTCTGCCACATTCCGTAATCTCTTTGTCATTTTTCCCATTTTCCTCCACTATACTTCCCAAGTACTTGAGACTTTCCACCTTCTTCAGCTGTCCACCTCCAAGTGTTATCCCACTCATTGGTCTGTCCCTTTTCCTGGTCGTTAACAGGATCTCACATTTACTGATGTTGAACTTCCATCCGTACCCTCCCACTGTTTCTTCCTAAGCCTTCAGTTGCTCCTGAATTTCCTCCTCTTGTTTCCCTAGACCATGAGATCATCTGCAAACACCATTGCTTTCATCTTATCTTCTCCTATCTTTCCTGCTACCCGTGTCATTACCTCGTCCATAACCACAATAAAGAGAAGGGGTGACAGTGCACTACCCTGTTTCAGGCCACTCATTTGTCTGAACCAGTCTGTTCTTTCCCCTCCAACTTTCACACAACTCACACTTCCACAATACATCTCCTTCACTCTGTCTACAGTCCCTGCTGTTCATGCTGTATCGATTAATAATAAGGGAGCGGTAGGGGAAAAAAATGCCAAAGGTGGGAATCGAACCTGTTACATTAAGATCCACAGACAGCAACGCTGACCACTAGAACACGCTGACATGCCATTACTGCACTGTTTACAAGTTTTATACAACGAAATGATAACAAAGATGAATGGTTCAAATATTAATAAGTTATTTGAAGATGCAAGATACTATTTCTAACATGGAACGTTAATTGTATTTCTGGCTGTATTGAACAGAAGGCCGCAAATCATCTGAATTACACATAAGGCAAACATTCGTCGGCCATTATGGAGCGTTACCCGGCTGGCTAAGCTCTATCGGCCTCTCAGAGCGGCCGACAGTTTACACCACCCGATAAACAATATCTATCCCACTGGCAGCACTATCTGCTGATGGTCGAACGATAATCTCAGTTTATTCCGCGGGCCAGATACCCGGTTCTTTGCCCGGAGATGGTTGCACCAACCCTTAATGCTCAGAGGTACATCAACGAGATTTTACTAGGCCATGTTATGCTCATTACAGTTGTAATGGGTCCCCAGTTTATCCTAAAACACGACAATGCGAGAGCGCATTCAGCAGCAGCCACCATGGAAACTCTACAGGATTTTGCGATTCAAACATTCGACTGGCCTGCGCCGAGTCCTGACCTCAATCCGATTGAGCATTTATGGGATATGCTGGACAGACAACTTTGGGCCATCCTGTAGCACCTCAGACTTTGGAACAACTTACAGAGGCCCTTATGGAGGAGTGGGACAAAATTTCACAAGAAACTGTTCGCAGATATGTCAGGAGCATTTCACGAAGATGTGAGGCAGTAATACGGGCACATGGATGGCCTACAAGATATTGAACGGTTTCTGGTTACCCTCTCTGTGCATTCATGGGAGGACTTTCCAATTTGGTTGACGACATTGAGTTGCATTTCTGGTCATAGCCCCAACATGTGTTCTACGATGTACACAGGATATGTAAATTTCCGATAAATAAAGGTTTCGTTTCACAGAAAACATGGCTGTTTCACTCCACCCAGTCCTGACAAAATAATGCAGGTGTTTCAAATGTTGTACCTCTAATTCTTTTAAGCAGTGTATTAAGCACAATTTTATTATATGACCTAAAACATACATTGCACTTACAGAATTAGGACGAGATCCATTCGTTAATATGAAAGTTCTGTGCAGATGATTATTGAACCTATCAGCACGTGTAGAATCATGTTGGCAGCACTGTCGTATATCGGTTACTCAAAACTAATCTACAATTTTAGGTACTATACGTGTGCAAAGTATAAAGCTCCTTCATACTTACTGATATATTGAAATTAGGATAAAAATTAGTGAGTTAATTTATCAACAGTTGGCAGCTCTGGTGACTCTAAAGAATATGTATAGTCATATCTGTTATGGTACACAAGAAGTTGGCAGTTAAAGTGAAAGGTCGTGTTTTTCCCGAGCTCACAGGTGTTCTGAAATGGGTTGTTCTCTGGAGGCTTATCGCGCGAGGATCGGACTGTGGTATGCGAAGGGAGGTCGGGATCTCCGGTGTTTGTGTGTGCGTACGGGACCTAGTGACTTGTGGTTCATAGCCCTAGTGATAGCTGCGTTGTTAGTTATCGGTGGAGTGGAAGAGAATCCGGGCCCTGTTACTCCAAATGTGAATCAGGTAAATGATCCAGGGGCAGCTGTTAAGTGTTCTACGTGCAGTAAAACATTGAAGAACGGTATTGAGTGTGAACTATGTGAGAAATGGTTTCACTTTGGGTGTATTAAGGTCAAGGAGGAGGATTGTGATGTCAGTCGGGAATTGGTTTTGTAAAGTATGTGATACGCCGGACTGTTTGAGGATGCAAATCAAAGCAAGGGATCAAATAATACAGGAACTTAGAACAAAGCATCATGAATCAGAAGAAACGGTGAAGGGTGTGACTGAACAGCTTTCTACTGGAAGAGGGCGAGCAGGAGCAAACTGTTAACAATGATGTACTCATAATGGGTGATTCAATGATTAAGATGAGCGGGGATATATCGAAGATAACGGGCAAGAAAGTGATGTGCTACCAGGGAATAAATATTGACCAGCTCGTCCATCAAGTTGAGGAAGTGCCAAGAGAAGATTGTGATACAGTTAAAGTATTGCTTCTCCATGTTGGGACTAATGACTTCAAGAAGAAGGCTACGGCAGATTATATTATGGGCCAGCTTTACGAGTTAGGAACGAAAGCCAGAAATAAGTTTAGGAACGAGAAAATTGTGTTGAGTGGCATTGTGCGGCGGGGGGATGTCCCACTATGGCGAGCTAAGGCCGTTAATGATTGCATGGACTGAGTGTGCGCACAACTGGGACTAGTTTATGTGGACGCTGACTGCTGAATCAGGGATCGTGACTTCGCTCGAGATGGGCTACATTTGAATCGACGAGGCGCCTACAACCTGGGGAATCTGCACGAGAGAGTTATCGAATCCTGCCGGCTTTCGTGAGGAGGAGTTGGACCGGAGGAAGGCTGCCATTATGAGCAGGAGAAACGATTGCAGAAACTTCGAAATGGAGGTAAGACTCTAAGATTGCTGCAGGTTAATTGTAAGAGTATTGGGAATAAAATAATAAAATTTTGGAATCTAGTAGACACACATTCAGCAGACGTTGTCATAGCTACTGAATCATGGTTATATGAGGATGTACATAGTAATGAAATAATTCAGGGTACTCATGTAATGTACAGTAGAGACCGAGGTAAGAGAGTTGGAGGTTTATTTATTTGTGTTCGTAGGGACATCGTAAGTTGCTTAAAATGGGTCAATATGGATCATGTGTAAAAATCTTGGATGAAGCAAAGGGTAAACTCTCTTCAGGTGATAGGGGCGTATAGAGCACTGAAGTACAACTTCTCGCTACTAGATACTCTTTATGACATTACCTGTATGGGTAAAGCTATGGAAAAGAATCTTATAATTGCCGGCAATTGAAATCTTCCAAGTGCGAACTGGTCCAGTGATTCAACTAGCGGTATCCAAGCTCAACTTATAGCAAACAAGCTAGTAAGGGAGGGGGATTTCTCCCAGGTGGTTATTTCCCCACGAGAGGGACTAACACTTTAGATGTTTATTTAGTACGAACTGTGGCGTTGTATATTAGTTGTATGAAAGTTCCTGGAATTAGTGACCACTCCAGTGTTGAACTAAATATTAGACACAGTGACACTGCAATACTTGACTCCGTCGAAGGAGTTAAAATATTTCAGTACAGTACAGTAGAGCAGATGAGAGCATATTTCAGGATTACATGAATGAGTCATTTGTAAGATGGGCATCGGAGGGGTGTCATATAAATATATTGTGGGAAAATTTTCTAAATATCTTTGATCGTGCTATTCAGAAATTCGTGCCGTTTAAATTACCGAAGCAAAACCCAGATCCAGAATATTACACAAGGGAAATCAAGACACTCAAAAGGAAATTAAAAAAAGCTTATAACAAACTACATTATAGCTATGAGCATATGCTTAAGTTTAAATTATTATCGAAAGAGCTAGTCCTCAAAAAGAAGGCTGCTCACGATAATTACATGCAAACCTTAATTGGGGGAGGGGATGATGGGTGGATTTTTTTTCAGTTACGTTAGAAGGCGGAAGGGAAATTCCAATGATTTGTCTATGATAATGTCTGGAGATGGTGAATTAATTACTGAGAAACAGGCATTGCTAATGAATTATATATGGTATGGTAGTGTGTTTAATAAATTTAATAGCTGTGTGTTGGACCTTAACTATGATTCTGATAGCCACCTTTCCGAATAAACCAATCGTTGATTCTAGCAAGAATTAAAAAGCAACGTAGAATATATCGAAAGGCCCAGACAATATTTGTGGAGATGTGCTAAAACTGGGAGGTACAGCCATTGGACGATACCTGGGGGTGCTGTTTAATGTATCAATTAATAACACACAAATGCCCGAAGACTGGAAAAGAGCTATAATAATTCCAATATTCAAGGGAGAGAACAGATTGGTAATGGGAAACTATAGGCCTGTTAGCCTCACATCCATCATATGTAAACTGATGGAGCACCTTATTTCTGATTACTTAAGGGAACACTGGGGTAAGTTATCATGGCTTAATGGGAGGCAACACGGATTTAGACAAGGGTACTCATGTGAGAGCCAAATGTTATCACTCTTTCAGGATAATAATGACTTGCTAGACAGGGGGGTGAAAGTTGACGCTGTAATTATAGATTTTGCGAAGGCATTTCTTGTCGTCCCACATGACATACTACTCTGTAAATTAGCAGCAACAAAGATTGATAAAAGAGTAATTTTATGGATTCAAGAGTTCTTGACTGGTCGATCGCAAAAGGTATTCTCGGAGGACATTTTGATAGTCAGGAGTCTCACAGGGTAGTGTGATTGGGCCCCTGTTATTTCTGTCACTTATTAACGACCTACCGAATGGGATTCAAAGTGATGCCGATTGTTTGCCGAGGATTGTGTAATATACCGAAAAATTCAAACATCATAAGACAACGGTCTGTTACAAACTGACCTCAACCTGGTTCATAAATGGGCGATCGATACCAAAATGAAGATAAATACGATTAAATGTAGTCTCATGAGAATGGGGAGAGGGCGAAGGTATGATTTTCAATACAATGTTGGCTCCGAAATACTTGTAGAAGAGGACTCGTGCAAATACTTGGGCATCCATGTAAGGAATGATATGAAATGGAGTACTCATGTGGGTTGTGTCGTCTTCAAAGCATCATTTCGTTTTGTAATGCGGGTATTAAAAGGCAGTAGCTCTACCGCAAAAGAATTGGATATTTGACCCTGGTGAGGCCAATCTTGGAATACGGCTAAGCGGTTTGGGACCCATATCAGGTAGGGCTCATCAATGAGCTGGAGATGGTACAAAGGAAGGCTGCTAGGTTTGTGCTCAACGATTTTAATCCTAGAAGTAGTGTAGCTCAAATGATAGAAAAACTAGGGTGGGAATCTCTGGAAGATAGAAGGACAAAATCCAGACTATACGCTATGTTTAACACTTACATTAATCGGCCAGCATGGGGAGAACTAAGCAAACTTCTGGGAAATCCCACCTACCTGAGCAGGGCAGATCATCCACATAAAGTTAAGGTCCGACCACAGCGTACAAATTATGGGAAATATTCCTTCATTAACCGTGGTATTGATAATTGGAACTCATTACCTGCCTCAGTCTTAGAGCCTTTACCCAAACATATTGATGTGTTTGAGAGAAGATTGAAATTTAGTGTAAATACTACGATGTAATTAGGTCTACTATAGTTCCTAAATTGCGAATTGTGTATAATTAGGGGCCGTATTTCTTGGTAATAGCGATACGCGCGAACATTTTTCATATCTTCTTACTTGCCCATATATGACCTTCTAGGTACTTAAAGTAGCATATTTTAGCAAAATGAACTCGCAAAATATCACGAAATCTGATTTATTGCGCGAATTACACAAATAATCACGAAATATACTCCACTTGGTACAAAAAATGCTAAATATTATTGAAAAAGGACTCCAATACACGTTTAAATGCTTCTGGGGAATTCACCGTCGTGGTTTCCTTCTCATTTGATTGATAGTACTGCATATTCTCTACACAAAAAGGCCACAAAGCCAGAAGTATATGTATTCAGTTCCGCTATCTCTAAGCACTCTAAGGCTATCGATAAAATTCGATATCTGCTATCGATTACATCAAATGGGGTTGGGGTCGTAGATACAGCAGTGCGTGTTCGCGACTGAAAACTTGATCGGCAAACATCCAGCATTTAAGTATAAAATGCCGAAAACTAAAGTCACATCAGTTTTCTCGAGGGCCGAGGAATACAACAGTGAGGGGTTCTATGTATTTGACGCTGCAAGAAAGATTCTAATGTGTAAATACTCCAATGTTCGTATTCAGTGGGAACGAAAAGACACGTGCGATAAACATTGCAGGGATTCATAAACGCATAAAGAGAAAGAAAGAAGAAAATTAACATAATTCTAAGCGGCAAATAACATTTGGCGATACTCCACACATCGCAAAGAAGTAGAAAAAAACCCTTATCACCTAATTTGTTAAGATTTACCCCATACTATAAGGAAGATTTCAGAAGAAACATCGATCATTATGACAATTTATTTCGCTAAATACCCACCGAAATAGTGTCAGTTTTAACACCGAAATCAACAATTTTATTTCACCAAAAATTAAGGCCCTTATGTATAATTATTGTGTTTGATGTTATTGTTGGTAATTTTCTATATTTGTACAATTTGCCACCAGGAATTACCCCCATTATATATAATAATATACCAAATTTGGTTGAAATCCAATGGATAGTATGGAAGTTACATTCATTTAAAAATTTAACATATCAGCAGACATATGATCATGTTGGCAACACTGTCATGTATGGGCTCCTAAAAATTAATCAGAAATATTGTTATCTTTATGTGTGCCAATTTTGGAACAGTTCCCATGGATACCTTCCGAGATGTCCAACATAGAGCTCAAATTGCAATTGCGATTTTTCAGCAGTTGGTAGCACTGATATAATTTTCAAATATGGCTGTGAGATGTCCTGGTATAGATCTTTACTCATACCAAATTTGGCTTCGATAGCTACAGCCATTTAGGAGTTGATAGGGGGGGAAACACACAGGCAGAAGGACAGATGGACAGACATCAGCCGGGTGATCTCATAAGACTACTTTTATCATTTTGCAAAATGTGAGAGGTAGGCTAAAAAATAAACAACCTGATTGTAATGTTTAATGTGTTCTGTGTCATAGAATAATTAAAATGCCAGCAAACTCTACTTCCTACAATGTTATATTGACTGTAGATGATTTCATGTGATGTGTCAAAATGAGCTAAAGAAGCCAGCGTCATGGATGCATCAATGCGAAGTGAAAATTAAAATTAACCCCATTAGCTCAGCAGTCAAAGTCAGTGGTTGCAAGTTTGAATGGCATATGGGTCAGACACTTTTATTTTCTATCTTCCATCTAAATGTCTTGTACTATTTGTGCACTTCACGACTGAATAGATTAAAGCCTTATTGCACAGTGATAATCCCATATTATGCACAAGATATATTTGCTTTACACACCACATCAGCTATATGGGAGCCAAAGCTGGGTGGATTCAGGACAATTTAGGCATAAGCTGGAGGTAACAGGCATTCTTTTTTTTTTTTTTTTAGCGTATGGCTTTTAGTGCCGGGAGTGTCCGAGGGCATGTTCGGCTCGCCAGTTTTGTAGCTGCTTCGAGACGGACACCCAATGGGTGAGCTACAAGTACCGTTGGGGAGGGAAGGAGGGAAGTTGGAATGTAAGGACGAGGAGTTGGAAGGTAGCGGCTGTGGCCTATAGTTAGGGACCAACCCCGGCATTTGCCTGGAAGGAAGATGGGAAACCACAGAAGACCATCTTCAAGGTTGCCGGCGGGGGATTCGAACCTCCTCGCCTCCCGGATGTGAGCGACTGCCATCAGTCATGCCGTAACCACCACGGCTAACTCACCCGGTGTAACAGGCATGAAAGTATCACAATTGATTGCTGGAAAAAACAGATGGGAGTAATGGTAGAAAGCCACTCAAAAAATTACGAATAACATGTTGTATGAGGCTGTTTATATGAGTCAGCTTAAATGGTGGCCCTTGTCATCTGAATGGATAGGGAGAGAATACGTAGGAGACTAATGAACTCGGCTCGAGTAGATAAGAGATGATGTGTTCCTCAGGCTGACAAAATCAAAAGCATTGCCACCCACAGGGCTGGATATTATATTATATCTCTGAGATTCCTACGTTTTTGAAAAAATTAACAAGTTCACGGCATCCTAATTAGGTAAATCGTCAGAGCCCCTTCACACGGTGTACATTTGGGAAGAGATATTGAATGCAAATTATTTCAAAGAATTGTTCATAAATAATGTCATAACTATTTACATCTCGGGTATTGTAACCAAATAATGTATGAACAGTAGACAGAGCTTTCCACCGATGTCTCAGTCTCATTCATGGCTGTGATTATATGGAAGGTATTGAGGTATGGGTGGCGCTGAGTAATGGCCTCAGGGCACAACTAGTGCCTGTGTGTACTGTGAAAAGTTCTATTCATAAGGTCGGTGCTATTGTTCTGACTAAGTGAGGAAAGCAATGACAAACTCATTCCTCATCTTGCCAAGTACGTCTCATTAGTGCTGCTTTGAGGTGTGTACCTATTGACCTAACCTATGAGGATCCAACCAGCCTCTGGGCTGACTACATAACAGAGAGAGAGACCCCACATATACAACAGTGTCTCCAATCTATAGTGGCAACAGAATGCACATTTGTATATACAAATAAAATGAGGTCTGTTGAAAGAGATTCCAAATAAAATTGTATTTATGGTGATTATGCTGAGACTTATGAGTGACTTTTGGAATGATACACCATGATTAATTATAGTAGTAGTAACTGCTTTTAAGGGGCAAAACAGCGAGGTCATCTTTCCCTAATACCCCATGTTATTATGCTTACAATTCATGGGGATGAACTATGTTACACAAGAGAAAAAAGACTATTCAAATTTGCATGCCTTCCTTCAAAGTCAATTATCATCAAAACAATATGTTTAATTCACTTGCGATCCATTACAATGTAGTATTAACCACTCTACTTACCTGTTAAGACACTGGAACTCTTCAACACTGCGGCACCCTTGAATTGCAGGCAGGTATGGGGGAAGAGAGTCTTTTAACACCACATCTGGTTTGGGTGTGTCATTCGTGAATGGAATTCCATTCTCATCCTCCAACTTATCCTCAGGAAGACTTTTCTGCATGTCTTTGTTGTTATCAGTGGGACTGGTTGTAATACTACCATCAGAATGATCCATTTTTGCAGAGTTTGGAGTATGATTGTTGTAGTTATCACCATCTGTATTTTGTCCACCAGAATCGTCAGTATCTCCTAAAAATATAATTCAAAATGTCAACAACGACAATAACATGCCAGAATTTTGAAATGAAGGTGATCTTCAATATGTCAGTAAATCTACTGACATCAGTCTCTCACATTCAAGCAGCCTAAATGCCAACTGACTGTGGCATGATCAATCCCACAAATTTGGGCACTGTAGGTGAGAACCTTACCACTGAACCAGGCAGCCAGACTTAATAGAAATAAATGCAAGGTAAAGCATACAGATTGTGAGTTGCTTGCCAAGAGACGTCAGCTACCTTACCAACTATGAACATAGCAGCATCTGCATGATATATGCATCACATGCTTTCAGGACACCAACATGGCCTGCAACCGACAGCTATCAGAGCACATTCCTGGCATGGATCTACTCACGATCAGCACACAATACGCTTTCATGTAAGAATTGAATCGATAACTATACTGCATTTAGGAGCAATTAGGGCTGGTTCACTATCGCCCGGGAACGAGAATGGGAACCAGAAGAAAGTTGAAATGCACGTTACCATATAGGTCAGTTTACAATCATTCTCCAAGAACAAGAAGCCAAAATTCGACTGGGAAGGTGAACAGGATACATGGTTAAGTTTTATGTTTTCCATTCTTGGAGTTTTCCTATTTTTTCTGAAAAGATTTACCGGAGTATTTTTATTGAAGAAATAGTCTAAAGTTTAGGTGTGCGACATCCAATGAGAAAGTTCATAGCGATTACCTATAGATTATTAATTACAGAACAGTACCGTCAGTTATTTGTCAAAACAATAGACTGTTTCATATATTGCAGTTTGTTTTCTCATCCATAATGTGTTACTATGAATTTAGTTATAGCCGAAAAAACAACATTTTTAGAGAACATATACAGTTCCTTCACTTGGTTGTGAAAATAAGAATAAGAAAATAAGAATTTAAGAATTGGGTTATTAATTTACAGTATGAGTAATATTATGTTTATATTGATTTATAACACATCGGGCACCAGCTCCTCCCAGTATTCAACTATGAGGGGTTGGGGACTCTCATTTTGAATTCATGTGTTTCAAGTTCTATTTTTCAGTCTCAATCGATTTGAATTATAGTGGCTTTACTGAAATCAATTACAAACAAAAATAAGTATTACAGAGAGCAATTAATAAAATTGTGATTAAAAACACTATTACTTCGGCACCATCCATCCTTTAAAAGCAGTAGTAGTTAAAAGGGAAGTTAAACCAACAACATAACTATAATTATTAATAATATTATTAAATCAATGTTTTCAATTTGTAACACTCTCATTTCAATCTGACAGTTACGATAAAGATTTCTAATCAACATACATAAACAATGCACACCCTAAAAATGATTTTCACTGACCTTGAACTGACAAGGAATACATTTGAATCCGTGATTGGAAAAAGGATGAATGTCCAAGTACAGTACACCTTATTTCAAGAAAACTTGAAAAAGCTAACGTTCACACTATTGCTCTTACAGATTTACAATACATTACAAAGTTGTGGAGATATACATCATAAATATAGTACAGTAAAATCACGATTTAACCTTCTTCAAAATATTGTTTACCAGCAACTAACACTCCTTTTCATTGATCCTGGCTATTATGTCATGAAGGCAATGTAAATTAAGCTTCAGTTAAACACTGGTCGACTGTACAATTAACCTCTGCTTACGGTTCGAAGTTCACGGCCACAGTAACAACACCAATGTTGATTTAAAATTTGTAATATTCCAAACAGCTTACGACTTGTTAATTTTTTCTGTTACGTTACAAAATAAAGTCACACCCCCTTCCTGTGATGAGATAAAAATCGTGGACTAAATGCTATAGAGCTTCCCCCTTCTTTATCCATTTGTTCTCTTGCCATATGATGCGTCACTTATACTTTCTTATGCATAACAAACTTCCGGTTTAGTGGTCAGGTAATTGGGAACTGTGTAGGCTACTACAATTTCCCTTGCCTGTAACTGAGCATTGCTAGGAAAAATTGAAAAACAATATGATATTCAGTTGTATACAGTATTAATAATGAGAAATGTCAGTTAATGTTGTGCCACAACACAACACTCATAGTTTCAAAATGTTGTATACTTTTACAAAAAATTATGTTTGAGAGAAAGAAGTCCTTCTCCAAATGGGAGAATGTACATGGGGTGTCTCATAAGTAAAGTTGTTTCTTAAAGAAAATTTGATTTGGAAAGTTTTCTGACAAGAAATTAAACTATTCTTCAAAGTGGAGACCATCAGATCCTATGGTCTCGAGCCATCTTTCAGTGAAGTTTCTTATCCCGCATCTGTACCAGTCTCTGGATTTTGATGCGAAGAATTCGTCGAGACCCACTTCCACAGCTTCAATGTTTTCGAATTTCTTCCACTCGAGAAATGGGCCATGGATCGAAAAAGATGGTAATTGGAAGGCACAAGATCAGGGCTGTATGCTGGTTCTGGTAGCCGTTCGACTCCTACCATTTCCTGAATTCTTGCCATGGTCGTTCGTGCAGTATGAGGCCTCGCATTGTCCTGCTGCAAGTTAACTATTTCCGTTAACTAATGCTGGGTATCTCTGTCTCAAAATTTCATGAACTCGTTCCAGTTGTTCAGAATAAAGATCCGCATTGACTGCACGCCCGCTTGGAACAAACTTCCAGTGAATCACTCCTTCAAAATTCCACCAGACACACATCATTTTCGGGCCGAGCTGATCCTTTTTAACGCTGACTTTGGCAGGTTGAAGGGAACTGAGCCACTATTTAGAGGCGTCAGCATTGCGGTTATAGACTCATTTTTCATCACATGTGACAATTCTCCTGACGTTGCAACCATCATTGTGCCACACGCTCAATGTCGACACCTTCACCTTCCACTTCACATATTCTTCGAGCCGCAGCAGCTTTGTAATCTTGTTTCCTGTAGTGCTTTAGAAGGACCCTAACCTCCAACTTTATAAGTCCCATTTGTGTTATCCATGGGGTTAGCGATAAGCTGACAACAGATATCCACTCTACGTTGAGCCTGTTCACAGGTCAATTCATGAGGTACAGATCTACAGCTTCTCTTTGATTTTCCACGTTTCTTAGTCTGGCAATGTATGGTATCTTTTTATGCACCATTTCTTCTGACAGCCTACGAGTACTACTTTGTGGATTTTCTTCCAAAACTCTGCGTGTATTCTCAATATGCCATAGATTAGGTCTTCCAGAACGTGGTAAATCTGTCGTGTTTTCTTCTCCAGTGTTGAAACGTTGCAACCATCATTGTGCCACACGCTCAATGTCGACACCTTCACCTTCCACTTCACATATTCTTCGAGCCGCAGCAGCAGCTTTGTAATCTTGTTTCCTGTAGTGGTTTAGAAGGACCCTAACCTCCAACTTTATAAGTCCCATTTGTGATTGTGTATCAACAACTGAAGACTGATACATTTACACAATATAAGCAATTCTAGTCATGGCCTCCTGTAAATAGCATTGGAGAACCAAAGAAAACCAATTCTATCTTATAAATCACCAAAATTAAAAAACAACATTTCTTATGAGACATCCTAATATTTAACTGTATGCATGATGTATAATCTTGACTAAGTTGGGTTTTTACAGAGCAATTTTACACCGTAGTAGACACGCAGCTTCTTGTATTTAGTTTTCTGTCATCTAGTCTTAAATTACTGACCAAATTTTTCTAAAAGATCTTCATTTGAAGGTTTCCGTCCCCATAATTCATGCAAAAAGAAGATGAAATTAAACTCATAACCCACGTCCCCTTTCAGTGGTTAGTTTACATAGACAGGGCTGTTTTCACCAACTCTATTTTAATGATGAGTTGGTTAATTCCTATTTAACATAAATAAGAGATTTAATGCAAGGTTATGTCGATCCATTTCAAGAGGCCATTTGCGTTTGTAATTACTTAAATATGCTTTACGGCTCTCGCGCATGCGCAGACTCGGGTTCATCCTGAAAAACATGCTGGAAAGAACAAGAAGCGTGTAGCACTAATCGTTGTTTGCAATGCTTCCTCGAGATTTTCTGGAACATAACTACAAATTTTAGTATTTGAATGGTTCATTATGGTTCCGTATTGATGCAACAATTAGTATTCATATTTTGCAAAAGTTCCGCGTAATCAATACCTTTATTGTACTAAATATAAATGATCACTTAGTGGTCATTGGTACATGTTTCGGGGCCTAATTGTTTTGGCCCCTTCATCAGCCTGTGTAGATAAAAAGTCAAGGCAAACAGGTGGTCAGATTTTTGAACTTGTATCTCGCTTTTTTAGCTATTATAGCCTGGCTCGCTTCATTGATTTTAGTATTTGAATGGTTCATTATGGTTCCGTATTGATGCAACAATTAGTATTAATATTTTGCAAAAGTTCCGCCTAATCAATACCTTTATTGTACTAAATATAAATGATCACTTAGTGGTCATTGGTACATGTTTCGGGGCCTAATTCTTTTGGTCCCTTCATCAGCCTGTGTAGATAAAAAGTCAAGGCAAACAGGTGGTCAGATCTTTCAACTTGTATCTTGCTTTTTTAGCTATTATAGCCTGGCTCGTTTCATTGATTTTAGTATTTGAATGGTTCATTATGGTTCCGTATTGATGCAACAATTAGTATTAATATTTTGCAAAAGTTCCGCCTAATCAATACCTTTATTGTACTAAATATAAATGATCACTTAGTGGTCATTGGTACATGTTTCGGGGCCTAATTGTTTTGGCCCCTTCATCAGCCTGTGTAGATAAAAAGTCAAGGCAAACAGTCATTACCTACGATATACCTTAATTTGACTATATAATCACGTGCGAAAACACAGAGAAATAAACAAAATTTGCCGACAACCACGATGTCAACAAGACACGGAACTCCAGTGTAAACATGTTTCAGACTCAAATAATATCGATAAATAAGGATAGCCGGAAGTTCCCGCGGAGTATAACGAGAGATACAACTATACTCCTCTTATTCTGTGCAATAATGGTGCTATCTGGCACGTAAATAATGAACTAATAATAAAAAGATGGGTAACGACAGATCGTTACCCTGTCAGTTTTCGCTGGACCCGTGGGTACCGATAGATCGTTACCTTGAAAGCCAAAGGGTTAAGTGACACCCATTAGCAGATATTAGCCATCCTCATGTGAGGATGCTGGGCGTTAAAGGTATAGGTCTACATTCACCAAACTCCTTAGGCTTACGTAACAACAGTCACTTCTTGTAGGTATACATAGAAACATTGCATTTCAGACAATAGGTTCTGGGTTTTGCAGGGCATCCTTTAGGGCACATTTCTGCTTGTCTCTTTGAGCAACCAGATGACCAATTCCATCAAATTTTACGTCAGGCACAGTTCTGAAAAGGCTTGAATATGGTAGCAGTAGCCTTCCCCGGTAACACTTCGGGAATGATGAACCAAGTACAAAACTACTTCAATTAGCTGATATACCTTGTGTTATGTTGAATAATAATTTTGGAAATGATATCCTAATAGACGTTTTCTCCTACGCTGTCTATAACCCACCTGCCATCCCCTTTTTATAACATGGCTTATATAGTGAAATTTTAGTTGTCGGTCATTTTGGGCGTGATTTATAGGATAAATAAAATGTTGCCAACCCCACGAATATGGTACCTTGTGGTGTTTGCTTTATGCTGCACTTGATGCGCTCGATTCGTTGTGTTTCTATGTTAAGAAGGTTTTACGTACAAAAAGAAACCTAACCTGGGCCTAACGCCCCAGACTCCCTTGCTTGTAATATAAGCAGTAATTTGTTGTCCACGCAGTGCCTAACCTAGTGGTGGATATAAATTCTATCTTATTAAGGCTTTACATACAAAAGCCAACCTAACCTGGGGCTAACGCAACAGACTCCCTTGCTTGTAGTACAAGCAGTAATTTTCGGCCAGTCAGAAGCCAATAGTATCTCGCTGAGCTCGTTACGCATGACCTGTGTCTTATTTTGTGGAGGTTACCATATTTGGCAACAGTGAAATGACATCTCGATAACAGATGAACACACCTAAGGCGCCTGATTCAGTAGCAGTTGAGCTACGACAAGCTTTGACAATTGTCATCTGTAGAATGAACAATAAATAACGACTAAAGTCACATAATATTCCCTGTGCAGTAGTGATAATGGATGGTAATTTCAACTGACAATGACTCCCGGAATATCAAATACTTAAGGTATGAAAATGACATATATTAGTTAAGTGCGAGTATAGGCTCCTGTTTCATCACTCCCAGAGAATTACCCCTTCCCCTGGGTGCCTGATTTCTAGCAAATAGTTTCAAGTGCCTGACTGTAATTCAAAATATCAAGGGCATTGCTCCCATGTGTGTGTCTGTTAGCTAAATGGCCCAAGAATTTACCATTGCCATGTCAACTATCTGGGTGAAAAGAGAGCAATACCATTTTCCCCTCGGACTCCGTCATATTTGCCTGCTAACCAATTGTGATGATCAACTTCAGCCCTATGATTATTGCATGGTTTTAGGAGCTTCAGTTGTTGTACAGGGACCCAATCTTTGGCGCTCTTGCTCCACCTTGAAATGCTTCACAGAGGCTCTATACTGTCAAAATTGGTTTGCCAACACATCTGTTATCCTTTCATCCTACAATTAGTACTTCACCATTCTTATCCCAACGGTAATTGTAGGAACCGCGTCGATCTTTCTTCATTTCCTTGCTGGCTTTTAGTGGACAGTTACTTGTTCGAATTGTCCTTATTACAGTACCTGTAGCTCTATATCCTAGGGTTTGGAGATGAATCAGGAGGTCTTTGCTAGCAAAAATGTTATCAAAGAACACTGTGTGACTACTGGGGTTTTCCACACAGTCTAGCATGTTAAAAACAACACGGGATCCTAATAGCATATCCTGTCTTCCACTCTCGGTTGATCCTTTCCACAATGAGGTTGAAATTGAAACAGTAACCACTTGTTCTGCACAGGACCCACATTTTGTATTCAAATCTAACATGCTTATCTTTGATGAGTTGTTTCAAGTTATTATTCCCATAGTATATCACTATCCTTTCAACCACTGCTAAACATTTTTCAAATGCATGAGAACATCTGAGCGCCTAGCGTACTCATATGAGGACACTCTTATTTCAACAACAATGTTGCTAATGAAAGTAAACAATGCATTTACAACAAGGTAGAGTGTTTGCCTGTAATATTTTAGTATTACATAAATCGCATATTGACAAGGTAGAAAGTAAGGTAACAGTACTGCTCTATAAGTTTCCCCAAGTAATAGATAAGTGCTCGTTAAATGAAAGAGCCATTTGTGTATTATTAGTTTCGTGGTACGACCTTATAGTTATGACGTGTTTTTTTTCTTTCTTTCAGTTTTCTGCGATGCCTGGAATGAGATGCACGGTGGCTTTGTGTAAACACAGTCTTATTAAAACGAAGCGGGATCCCAGGAGTGCGCATATAAAGTACCATTCATTCCCTAAAGACAATTTAATTAAGCAAAAATGGGCGCTGTGTACTAGAAGAGACGGGAAGTGGAATCCTAATACTTCACAAATATGCTCTGAACAATTTACCGAGTATGACTATGAGAGGGACCTGAAAGAAGAATTATTGAATTTAATTCCTAACATAAAACTGAAACAGACTGCTGTGCCTTCACTTAAATTAGGTACAGATATACCCGACGATACCCAGCTGCAGATACGTGAACGTGAACGTGAAATACAAAGTGAGAAGAGAGAAAATAAACGTACTGTTGACCAAATTTTAGAAAGCTCGTACTCTGTTCAAGAAGTGTGTGATGACGTCCAAACTATAACGGAGGAAAATCGAATAGATGTTTTTAAGATAGAAAATGAGAAGTTGCGACAAAGGAACGCAGAGCTGGAGAAGAAAATCGTACTGAAAAGCCAAGAAATTGGCAGGCTTAAAAGAGAACTTTGTAAAATGAAGAGAAAAAGGGTTGATGAAACCAGAGTGCGTAAAAGGGCCCTGGAAATCGAATAAACATCCTCTTAAGTAAGAAAGTTAAATGGATAGACAATGAAAATATCTCTTGCATTTTCCCTGAGATACATTAGTAAGCGTTCATATCTTTTTCTGAAAAAGAAAATGAACATTCCTTTGCCTGGACTGTCTACACTGCAAAAACGGGCATCAACAGTCGATATGAACAATGGAATTCTCCAAGATGTTTTCCGCTTTCTGGGCGTTGTGTGTTCTTCTCTGAGCAAGAAAGAAAAAAATACGGTTCTTCTTTTTGATGAAATGAAAGTTAAAAGCAACATGGAATATGACAGGAAAGGAGATGAAGTTATCGGGCCACACTCCAATGTGCAAATAATAATGGCTTGGGGACTTTTTGCTGTATGGAAGGTGCCTCTTTTTGTTGATTTTGACATGACAGTAACCCGTGAGATTTTAAACTCTATTATTTTAAAACTTGCTGATATGGGATACATTGTAAAGGCATGTGTTAGCGACATGCGGGGTGGAAATGTTGGACTTTGGAAGGAACTAGGAATTAGTACTGAAAAAACCTGGTTCACTCATCCCTCTACGGAAGAAAAAATATACATGTTTGATGATGCACCACATCTTCTGAAACTGGTATGGAACTTGTTTTTAGACACTGGGTTCCAGCTAAAGAGCGGGAAGATTGTAAATAAGAATCCTATCGTAGCATTATTAAACATTCAGAAGAAAAGTGATCCCAGAATGTTGCATAATCTGAACAAAAGTCACATCATCGTGGAAAAGACTCTGAGACAAAATGTCAGGAAAGCGAGTCAGTTATTGTCGCACAAGACAGCCACTGCTCTGCAATTTATGTAACCGGGAGCTGATCCTCAGTTGGCTGAAGAAACTGGAAAATGTATTGTAATAATTGATAGGTGGTACGATGTAATGAATACATACAGTCCCAAACCTTCAGGTAGACCTTCCAAGAACCCATATGGAAAAGATCTGGAATCTCAAGATGCAATTTTCAATGACATGCTTGAATTAAGTGAAACAATGAGATGCTGTGGCAAGAAAAATATAGGCTACAGCTCTTTCAGAGAGGAATCATCGCATCCATTAAATCTTTGAAATATCTTCTATTAGATTTGAAGAGTGCCCATGGTATGGAGTACATACTCACCCATCGTCTCAACCAAGATGCTTTAGAAAATCTGTTTTCTCAGATCAGGACGAAAGGTTTCTCCTTTAGACACATTATATTGTTTAAGAATGATTATTTTAGGACGAATTCAAGGACTCCTTCAAAATAATTCTAATACAGGAACCGAAGATGATTCCGAATATATTCCAGGCAAAGTGCTTCGAATGTCTGGTGTAATGTGCAAGAAGGAAGAGGATCACCCGGAGAAAGATAGCGAAGTAGATGTCACCAGAGAAATTATTGCCCCTTCGATTCCTGAAAACGAATTGAGCGCCCCCACTAACTGAAATGGAAGCCAATGCATTGTTTTACCTTTCTGGGTGGGTAGCAAAAAAGCATAGATCAACATGTCCAAACCTAGGTAGTTATACTGACATTTACTAGCTCTGAATCGCAGATTCTGAATCCACAAAATATATGGATCAAAAGTTTGTCGTTCGGTGGACTCATAGAGCCTTCTGAAAGCTGGGAAAAAGAAGCAACATTGCTAGAAGATGAATTTAAGAAGTACCATGGTCTCAAGAGCATAAAAGGGGGTAAAATGTTCATTACCAATTTGGTTGAATCACTTTACAAGACATATCCTGAAATAAATCCTGTAGTAGTAGAGACATTCATTCGACAGAGGAAATTCATACAAATGAATTCCTTGAATGCACTGAAGACAACACGGGAGCTACAAAAGAAGTAATGAATGTTCAGTCTCTCATGGCAAAATATCCAAGATGAAAAAATTACACCAGGTTAATATTTTTTTCAGGCTTGAACGCTCGATTGAGTTCGTGAACAGTGAGCAAATGTAATAGTTTTCCATACTTAATCTCAACAGTTTAATTGAGCATGAATTTTAACAGAATTAAAACGGTGCTGTGTATTGTACATTATGTAGTACTTAATCAACTATGACTCACTTTTGAAGTTTCAGAATTCTCGTTCTGTGTCGATTCGAATAACTTTTATATTTAATTATTCATGATGATGATAATAGTTGTTTTAAGGGGCCTAACATCTAGGTTATCGGACCCTAATGGTTTGGTTGATAGTGAAAATGAAAGATGATCAAATGAAAGCTACAACTAAAACTAACTACTGACTTACAAATTAGAGGATGAAATGGGAAACAAAAAGGAGAAGAATGTAAATAAAACACAGGAGGAAAGGATATGCCCTCAACCCTCGATGAATGAGAATTGAGGGACTTGGAAGGAAGGAGAGCCATGAAAGGCAGAGAGGAAAGGGAAAGTGTGGAGGGTTTGCCCCAAAGGCAACAGAAAAAGGGTGAATACTTGACCCAGCTCAGGAATCCCTCGAGGTTGCCAAATCCCGAGCTCACCAGCCGTGAGCCCTTGAGGGTGTAGCACTACCCAGGGTGCACCATAAGTGGCTGGGCTACATACACCCTGCCTCCTTTAGGGCCTTCAGCAGAAGGAAGGAGATATCAGGAAAAGAAAAGCAAGAGGTCTGACCCCTCGAAGAATGAGGGATCAGGAAAGATGAGAGAAGGGCCAATTAAGGCGGGAACGTGAAAGACTCCTTAGGCCTCGGATACCCTAATACCATCAGGGTCCGAAGAGAACAAGAGTTGACCAAGGGAGGCCGAAAGAGAAGGTGACAGTGAGGAGCCCGGCACAAGTAATTGGAAGCAATGCCGGACTCAGCTGGGGTCCCATGGTCGCTAACCCTGTAACGTGTTTTTCGAGGGGTTTTATGCAACTGGCATAAGTCAGTAGGAAGCCATTCTATATTTATTTACGCGGCAAATTGTTCAGCCGAGAGAATTTTTCATGTTAATTTATTATTATTATTAATTTATTATAATTATTATTAAGGTATTTTCGGAGCATTTTATAAAAATTATTAGCATTCAGATAGGTTTTCTATGTCTTAGAAAACGCTATCAAGCAAATTATTACGAACAACGATATCATAGAAAATTATCTGATTACGGAATTTTACGGAGTTTTCGTCAGTTAGGGTATATCGAGAGACGTGACTCACTGGGATTTCAAGTACACGCTTAATCTTGTCGAGAAGCATGACGCAATCTTGGGTCGCAAGGTCTAGAAAAGACGAATTGTT
Organism: Meconema thalassinum; assembly: GCA_946902985.2. NCBI lineage: Eukaryota > Metazoa > Arthropoda > Insecta > Orthoptera > Tettigoniidae > Meconema > Meconema thalassinum. The sequence continues at coordinate 1,120,868,315 of OX336389.2, read as the reverse complement.
GGAACGGAACCCTCCCGCCGAGTGTAATGACCCGGAGGAGGAGAAGATCGCGTGGTGGGGTACAGCCAATCAGCGGAGACGACGTAAGCTAGTTGGGACTGAAGAGTGGGGAGCCGGCGTGTGGTGATATCGTTCGACGCGCCGTGAAACTAGGACTATCTGTGAAATACTTGAGGAGTATGGATGCGCGTGCGTGTCGCTCCGATGTTCAGTGGAGTTAGTAACTATCTGTGAAATACTTGAGGTGTACGGTCGCAAGTGCGTGTCGCTCCGATGTTCAGTGGAGTTAGCGACGAACTTTTGTAAAACTTGGTTGTACGAGTGTTTGGGTCCGAGGTACGGACCATAGAATTATCTAATCTACCAGAATATCATCAAATTCCGACGGAGATGACGACGTCCAGGAGACTGTGGGAAGCTCACAACATCATCAAGAACGAGGGAAATGCTTTGGCAATTTCCAGTGGTAAGCGCCAATGACGCAGAAATACGCAATCTCTCATTTTCTTTGTTTTACATTTCATATTTCAGTAACTTCATAGCTTGGAAATAAGAGTAAAATCAATTTATCAGACTCCGTTTTCACGTAATTTTCTATCGGTAATATTCAAATCACAACGCTCCAATTTAAATTTTATACTTATTATTATTAATTTTGCTATTCTTGTTTTATATAATAAATTCATTTCTTTTACAATGCAATCTTTGCTTTCAGTAGGTAGCATTAGATATAGACCAATTCCTTCTCCTGATACAATTGTTTGTTGGGTTAATGATCAAATCATACCACGATCTGAGTGAATAGAGTCTTGAAGGTGTTCTGCCAGAGCTAGACGTTGTTAAATACAAATTTAGATTTCAACATTGCGTTGAGGTCTTGGCGCCCATTAAAACAACATAGCTTAGGCAAAGGTAAACAGTTACATTTCTCACCCAACAGTTAGGAGCAAGCAAAACGTTTCAACCCCTGGGGAGTTAATTATTCAATCATTATTATATTTTGAAAATTGACGGTAACATGACCCTTGTCAATCAAGATATACCGTATTTCCTCGCATAATCGTCGCCATTGCGCAATCGTCGCACCCCACTTTTCAAACACTAAAATAGGTTTATAAAATTTCATCGCATAATCGTCGCATAGCATAATCGTATTTGTGCGCCAGTCAGTTGCGCATGCTGCCGCGACTTTATAACCTGACGCAACTTTATCGGAGGAAAATTCTCGTCTTTATGCCTGTGGGTTACAAACCGCGACACGAACGGCCAGCGCACATTCCGCGAGCTTATAGGCCTAATCTGGCGTGATCTTGTCAGCAGAAAGTAATCTCGTCTTTATGCCTGCGGGCTATGAACTGTTACGCGAACAACCAGTTTCGTCACTTAGAACATTCCGCGAGCCTATAGGCCTAATCTGGCGTGACCTTGTCAGCAGAAAGTAATCTCGTCTTTATGCCTGCGGGCTACGAACTGTTACGCGAACGGCCAGTTTCGTCACTTAGAACATTCCACGAGCTAATAGGCCTAATCTGGCGTGACTTTGTCAGAAGAAAGTAATCTCGTCTTTATGCCTGCGGGCTACGAACTGTTATGCAAACGGCCAGTTTCGTCACTTAGAACATTCTGCGAGTTTATAGGCCAAATCTGGCGTGACCTCGTCAGCAGAAAGTAATCTCGTCTTTATGCCTGCGGGCTACGAACTGTTACGCGAACGGCCAGTTTCGTCACTTAGAACATTCCACGAGCTTATAGGCCTAATCTGGCATGACCTTGTCAGAAGAAAGTAATCTCGTCTTTATGCCTGCGGGCTACGAACTGTTACGCGAACGGCCAGTTTCGTCACTTAGAACATTCCACGAGCTTATAGGCCTAATCTGGCGTGACCTTGTCAGAAGAAAGTAATCTCGTCTTTATGCCTGCGGGCTACGAACTGTTACGCAAACGGCCAGTTTCGTCACTTAGAACATTCCGCGAGCTTATAGGCCTAATCTGGCGTGATCTTGTCAGGAGAAAGTAATCTCGTCTTTATGCCTGCGGGCTGCGAACTGTGACACGAACGGCCAGTTTCGTCACTTAGAACATTCCGCGAGCTTATAGGCCTAATCTGGCGTGATCTTGTCAGGAGAAAGTAATCTCGTCTTTATGCCTGCGGGCTATGACCCACAACGCAAATGGCCAGTTTGATCACTTAGCACATTCCGCGAGCTTATAGGCCTAAACTGGCGTGATCTAGTCAGGAGAAAGTAATCTCGTCTTTATGCCTGCGGGCTATGACCCGCAACGCGAATGGCCAGCTTCGTCAGCACGTTCCGCGATCGTTAACCTGTCGTGACCTTGTTAGAAGAAAGAAGCCTGTCTCTGACTGCAGGCTATGACTCATGCTACGCGAATGACTGGCCCATGCAGCTAATAATGATACAGAATATTCTTTGAACTTAAATATTCTTTGCATAATCGTCGCACCCTGCTTTTTTCCACGAATTTTAGGCTAAAAAATTGCGACGATGATGCGAGGAAATACGGTAATTATGTAGTGTACTTGAGTTAAGCGGTGTATTATGAGATCAAAGCATGTGCTATACTGTGGTGGCTATATTGTATTATACTGAAGAAAGCGTGTATTTACACACTCTGATTATATAGCTCTATTATATTAAACTGCATTTATAGCTAGAAGTATCACAAGTTCTTATGTTGTACATCAACTCCTTGGTTACCTACTGCAGTAGTGCAAGGCTAGCCGTAACAGTAGTCCCTTCCGCTCAGCGCTGGTCAGCTGATGACGTTACCACAGACTTTATGAGAACAAGGCAAACTGTTCTCTACTAGTCTTGGTCTTATCCAACTGTTCACCTTCGAGATGGACATTTACGGAGAATTCAGCAAGCCCTTAAGCTTGCTGTTTCTGGAAATTACGGTACCAACATTAAGAAGCTGTTAGAGGGTTGTGGAAAGTGTTAAAAAGAGGGAAAATACATTCAGTTCTAGTAAACGCTAGGTCCCATGCTCTTACAAAATTAATAAGCTTGAGATTCGTTGACCCTGGGAATAAGATTTACAAATGTGCGCGTTTGATCCAGCAGAAATACTGCCAATGAACATCAATGAGGACCTTTCAAAGAAAATTAAGAAGTTGCCATTCTGTGGAACACTGGAAGAAAGTGAGGTGGTAAGAGGATACAACGAACTACAAACTTTAACTGCAAAGCAGATACACGACAGGACCAAGGCAGACATTGTTGGAGGTTTGCAAGGAATGACATTTGTATTTCCGAAGTTCTCAGAATATGTGTTGAAAACCATTTGGATACCCTGTTCAAACGCTAGCTGTGAACTTTTGTTTTTCAGCTTACACTAGCATGTTAAGTGATATGCGTCACCGTTTGTCACAAGAGAATGTGGATCTCTTCACTGAAGTATACATTGAAGGATGACTGAAATGTGTTATGTTATGCATGTTATCCATGATATTAAAAAATTCCCGCCTAAAATTTATAACTCTGGAAGTACCGAAAAGTGCACTTGAAACCACCGAATTTGCCACTTTAAAATACCGCTTTCTTCACTCTGTAATCACCGAAAAATTCCTATCCCTACCAATAGCAGTCAGACCTGTTTTCGCAAGGGCAAACTGGAGCAAGCAGCACTTTGAACGGTGGCTTATTGAAACTCATCATTCTGAGGCTAACTTGTGAAAGCTTGCATAGCACGAGTTATAACCTGGAGGCACAGTCGCCTCCAAAAGTCCACGATCAAAATACTGTTGATCGCCTATCTCGGCAGCAATATCACGATCCACCAGGAATTCCTACTGAAGGGTCAAACAGTTAATGCCGCTATCTACAAGAAAGTTTCAAAAAGGTTGCTGCTATGCATCCCGAGTGTTCAGCCAGAGTTGTACAGGACTGGAAAGTGGAATCTCCTCCCACACACTATCTGTGTTCGCAACTTCTTGGCTAAGGGACACATAACTTTTCTCGAACATCCACCGTACTCCCCGGATCCGGCACCTGCAGACTTCTTCTTGTTTCCCCAACTTCAAGGAATCCTTAAAAGCACACATTATGCTGACATATCGGACATCCAAAGATATGGAACATCAGTACTGCAATAGATTCCAAAAGATGCCTTCGCTGCCAATTCACAGAAGCTGTATAAATGTTGTCATAAGTGTACTTCTGCCAATGGAGAGTACTTTAAAGGTAACTAAAGGTATTTTGTTTGAAACTTCCGTTTTCTTTGCGTTATGCTAACATTCATCACACACTTTAGATGCACCTTGTAGTTATTGTTAAACTATGTTTTGTAATAGTATTCTTACTATCCTTTCTCTTTAAGGTCCAGTAAGTTTTCCTATTAAACAATTTTTCTGATACAACTGAGGTTAGCAAAGGAAATTCTCACTTCATAACACGAACATATTTAATTACCACCATTAGTACAACCAAATATACTGTGCTTCGTTATGATTTCAAACATCCCAACCCCTCAATATTGCTTGAATTGATGCCTAGTATCCAAGAAAGATATGGTATCAACAGTATCTGACAGCTTAGCTGGTCAGCTTTATTTCACTACAGAGAAGCTACGTTTTGTAATAGTATTCTTACTCTCCTTTCTCTTTATGGGCCAGTTTGTGAAATTCGTCCAGTCATGGGGACCCGACGCGCTAACAACACGTCACCCCATTATCTGCAGGGCAAATGGCTGGGCAGCGGTCGATTGGTAGGCCTAGGTCCTTCATGGGCTGTAGCGCCGGAGGGTTTCTTTTTTGGTGAAATTCTCATTGTCTTATGGTATTGAGTTCGCTAGTGCAAAGTGCTGTTGACCTTACAAATTGTAACTTTTTTTTTTTTAGTTTTAACAAGTTTCCACCCTATCAATACTAGTTATATTTTTACGATGTTTAATCACTTGTACAAGTATTGTCTCTTATTTTTGAGTCTTATTCAGCAAGTTTCTAAAGGAGAGATTGTGAACTTTTTAAGTTTGATATCATTAATGCTCACTTTTTTCACTGTTGTTTATATAATAACAGTTTCCAGCTGGTTTAACATCAGTTATATTGTATTACTCCAACAGTCAAGCATGGAGAGGTCTGGGAATGCTTTTCATTCCGTAGAATAAAGGGAGTTCTAAATCAGCAAGGCTACCACATGTATCTTTTCAAGTGACAATACCATCTGGTATTGGGACATAAATTTGTCTTCCAGCAAGACAATGATCCGAGCCACAGTTCAAACTTTGCACAGCTTACATGAAAGGGAAGGAGGGTTTTTACCACAATACCTATAAAATCAGCAACTGTTATCGACCAGGCTCCATATCACATGATGCTGGACCCTGATACAAAAACTCAAACTTGTCCTGGTTAAAGGCCAACATCATCTTGTGGATAGTTAATAGAAATATTCTTCTTCCAGAAGCTGCTCACAACTTCCGAGACCCAAACTACATCCGCGCTCATCAAACACGCCAAACCGCACTTTAAAACACCCAAAAGAAAACTGGACCATATTACAAAGAAATTACGACAAAATGTGAAATTGGTATGCTTACCGGTTGTCCATTGTGAACTTAATGCAATCAAGTTGATATGGGGCCATGTAAGAAATATAGCGGCTGAACAGGGCAAATACTGAACATTAAAGAACAGTGTTAAGCTTCTGAGAGATCTCTGTGACGAAGCCAGTACCAGTTGAGTTATGAAAGAAATATTTCGGACACAAAAATAAAGGAAGTTTACTATTGAGAAAAAGACCATTTGTCTCAACAACGAGTTCAACCCCTAGTTGCTGATTGAACATCAATTAGTAAGGTAAATCACTTATAATCCAATTCTTGGAATTAGGCTACTATTCTTTTCTTTAACCAAGATATTTATCGTGTCAATATACATACTGTACATTTAATATATATTTCGTATGGCATGACGATGCAGTATACAATTATTTACAAATAAAGTATTTACAAGTACAGTGGGAATCTCGTTAGCACGTTCTCGGTTACGACGTTTTCCCGTTTAACGCGATGATTTTCTCAAGTCCCAGTCCCATTCCTGCTAAATACATGTTGATATATCCCCTTAATAAGTTTTCTATTCCCACTTACGACGATCAAATTTTCGTCGCTTAGCGTGAGTTATACCGCCCGTACGCATAGAACGCAAGACAGAAACTTGTTTCTTTAAACAAGGTCACGTTGCGTATTTTGCAGCGCATCGCTTACAATTAGTACGATAACATTTTCGTCAGTCCTGAAAGCATTCTTTATCCACCCCTAGTGGAATGGGAGCCCGGCCACTCTAAGATAACATTCCTTGGCAACAAGCGGGCGAGGGTTGCAACATAACTGGTCACAGAACAATGTAACGGGTATAGCGACAGTATTAAAGCACGCACCGACAATGTTGCACATCTGTTCTGTCCGGCCTCAGTGGCTACAGCAGTTAGTTACTGCGTTAGTACATTTACATGGTGAACTCAAATCGATTTGAACACGATCCTGTTTTCGGTACGATGCCCATTTACATGAGCAGATTCAGTTCGTGATTTCAATACGCTATATAATTTATGATGGCTAACCTGCAGTTATGTTGGCTAAATAACTCTTATTAAACAGTAAAACATAAAGGACCCGTAATTATCATCCTACTTTTCTTTTTTTACGGGTGGTTTGTAAACATGAAAAAAGGATGCGTGGAAGATTTTGATGTTGTTTGTTTTTAACAAGTTTATGTTCAGTTTAATAATGATAAAATGTTATATAGTTTTACGTCCCTTTTAACTACTGAAGCTTAAAGCTTTTAGAGACGCCGGACTGCCGGAATGTTGCTCCGATTGCGATCTGTAACGTGCCACAATTTACGTACGGATACACCAGACATTAAAGGTAAAACAGACAAAAATACATTAACGCTAAAAACACGTGCAACAAACTACGCTTATCAATCACGACAGGAACACAAACAGTAACGAAGAATATGGGCAGAAAGTAAAATAAGCGATTAGAGAGTTCGGGGACAGACGAGAGTAGGCCTAAATTAATGTAAGACGACCCCGAATATAAGACGAGCCCTTGTTATCAACTGCCTCTTAAAGATTTTTTCAAAAAAATACTCGCTAACCCATAACTTGCACAATATATGCCCTTAAGGTCGTGCTTTCATTTTTATAACATCTCGTGTTATCGGAAATACTGAAATCCAAGACATACTCTATAATTTCTATGTTCAAGAATGGGAGACGTTATTAAAAAGTAACGTTGATCACAAAATTACTGCTCGTAAAACTGACTGGTTGTTCTTGTAAAGATTGTTTTGAAACATATTTCCGTATGCTTTCGAACATATAATTTAGCCGCTTGAAATGACGTGTATGCGTAAATCTTAACCTCAAAATGTACGCTATTCGTATATGCATGGTAATTAAACATAACAAACCATATTTTAATCTTCATTAATGCATTGATTCGTTGCGAGTTACAAGATGCCAACACCGCATACTACTTTGCAAATAATATCAATTTTTAAAAACCTTGATAATTTTTTTTAAATACCCTGAATATAAGACGACCCCAAGTTTTTATAACACAAAAAGTGGGAAAAAATCTCGTCTTACATTCGGATATTTATGCTAGTTTAAAAATGTAAATCAAGAGCGCGCAGAATCACTTTCAATACGATACGCGTTTACAATCATGTTCCTGAACACCAGTTTGGAAACGGTCCAATTCCACAATTTTACCGTTGTAACAGTTTCCTTTACCTAAGCTATGTTGTTTTAATGGGCGCCAAGACCTCAATGCAATGCTGAAATCTAAATTTGTATTTAACAACGTCTAGCTCTGGCAGAACACCTTCAAGACTCTATTCACTCAGATCGTGGTATGATTTGATCATTAACCCAACAAACAATTGTATCAGGAGAAGGAATTGGTCTATATCTAATGCTACCTACTGAAAGCAAAGATTGCATTGTAAAAGAAATGAATTTATTATATAAAACAGGTATAGCAAAATTAATAATAATAAGTAAAAAATTTAAATTGGAGCATTGCGATTTTAATATTACCGATAGAAAATTACGTGAAAACGGAGTTTGATAAATTGATTTTACTCTTATTTCCAAGCTATGAAGTTACTGAAATATGAAATGTAAAACAACGAGAAATGAGAGATTACGTATTTCTGCGTCATTTGCGCTTACCACTGGAAATTGCCAAAGCATTTCCCTCGTACTTGATGATGCTGTGTGCTTCCCACAGTCTCCTGGACGTCGTCATCTCCGTCGAAATTTGATGATATTCTGGTAGATTAGATAATTCTATGGTCCGTACATCGGACCCAAACACTCGTATAACCACACTGGTTAAGTTTTACCAAAGTTAGTCTTCCACTCCACGGAACATGGGAGCGACACGCACTTGCAACCGTACTCGGCAAGTTCTACACAGATAGTTACTAACTCCACTGAACATCGGAGCGACACGCACGCGCACCCATACTCCTCAAGTATTTCACAGATTGTCCGCGTTCCACGGCGCGTCGAACGATATATATGCACATGTTGGCTCCCCCACTCTTCAGCCGGCTTCAGCTTGCGTGGTCCTCTACTGATTGGCTGACCAACCACGCGATCTTCCCCTCCTCTGGGTCATTACACTCGGCGGGAGGGTTCCGTTTCAACAATTCGCCTTTCCTGGACGATGCGATCCCGCTAGCGTAATACTTCCCGACAGGATTAAGCTTGTATTTGAATTCCCAGTGAGTCATCTCTCTCAAATACCCTAACTGACAAAACTCCGTAAAATTCCGTAATCAGATAATTTTCTATGATATCGTCGTTCGTAATAATTTGCTTGATAGCGTTTTCTAAGACATAGAAAACCTATCTGTATGCTTATAATTTTTATAAAATGCTCCGAAAATATCTTAATAATAATTATAATAAATTAATAATAATAATAAATTAACATGAAAAATTCTCTTGGCTGAACAATTTGCCGCGTAAATAAATATAGAATGGCTTCCTACTGACTTATGCCAGTTGCATAAAAACCCCTCGAAAAACACGTTACATATTCGCCTCGGATCATCGGATGATTTACCGTGACGACGGTCCATTATCCGATTATCCCAGACACGTTAATAAACCCCATCCAAAATACATATTACATAAATGAGATCACCCTAAATTACAGATATATACACTCATAATTTTTCTTCACGCACTTTGCGTCAAAGTTTGTTGTCAATATGGATTGCACTTTGCAACCAGTCCAATGTTTCTCATATAAAATAGTGTTCCACGGATATTTCCGCCTCTCAAATTCCTCTATGTTGGAGAAATAGACATAATTAATGTGTGAGCACTATGTATTTATGATGTCATATCACACGCATTGAAGGTGTTCTGATATATTTATATCACCATAGAACTTCCTAATTTCACTGGAGGACCCTTCCTTATGGTGAAATTTAATCTCACTTATCACTGAGCACACGATCACACTATTGTGGCAGCGCCTCGTGACCATAATACTTAATCTCTCTTTAAAGTAGATTAAATTAATATTGACTTCTGAAAAAAACAGTAAATGCGCATTACATATAACACCAAATATTTCTGTGCTGTAATCGCCCTGTCTTGTTAAGTTCCCGTAGACCATATTCTACTTAATACTAGTTCTCAACACAGAAATAATACCATTGTACAAATTACCTTAAATTACACACTTACAAATCTTACATGGCGAGGCCGTAAACAGAAATCACGTGTCCTGATATGTATGAGTTTCATGAAGGACTGTCTCGCCTTCTGATGGCCCATCTTTTGTCTCGTGGACGCCTTAAGCAAAAATACCATGTACAAGCGCTCACCCATCTCTTGGAGGCAAATGGGAATTCACCAGCGCTACCAAATTCTGGCCTTGGTGTATCGAGACATTTTAGTGCTCAAGAGCATCCGACAATCCCGTCATATTTCCCTGTACCTTAAAAACTCTCATTTACTTACATACTACTGATATGCCTGCCTGGAAGACCAACTCCTCCCACGCACCAAATACCACACTTACTCACTTGATAGGCTGGCTCGCCAGCTAAACACACTCACTTTATGACACATATTTTCGTAGACTATGTATATTATACGTCCCGTATAATCTGTTTCCCTCACTATTCTCCACCACATATGCTGTTTTCCCAATACGTTTGGAAACTATAAATGTTTCTGCGTCACCTGCTTCCAGCCTTGCAAGTGGCTCCCTTAAATGAACGTCATCACGTTGCTCTACTAGCATATTTCTCAGTGTCTGTAACGATGCCCTGTTGCTACTGTCCACACATGCAAAAATATTAAAATACCATCCTCTGCTTTAACCACAGGATAATCCCTACATAAATTAGTGTCCCTCGATAGCATGTCTGCAAGAATGTTATCTTTACCTTTAATATATTTTACTGTGAATTCGTATTCCTGCAGAGCAAGAATCCACCTACTAACTCTGTTAGAACTGAGTTTACAAGTCCTCATATACAGTAATGCATGGTGATCTGTGTGGATCTCAAATTTCCCCCCTACTAAATACATTCTAAATTTCCCTAAACTGAAAACAATACCTAAAAGCTCTAACTCAGTAATCGTGTACCTTTTCTCTGCTGCTGTCAGTCCTCGCGAGGCTAAAGATACAATGCACAGATTACCCTCATCATCTTTCTGACATAATACTCCAGCAATGCCTATATGTGAAGCATCTGTCATAACCACATATTCCTTATCTTTTAACGGATATTTCAGCACTACAGCTTTCTCAAAACCTTCCTTCAGCGCTCTAAAAGCCTGATCATGCTTGGACTCCCATCTCCACCGAGTCCCACTTTTAAGCAATTCCCTGAATGGTTCTACCAACCCTGAGTATTTAAGAACGAACCTCCTGAAAAAGTTGCAAATTCCCAGGTAAGTTTTTAACTGTTTAACATTCTGTGGCACCTCTGTGTTAAGTATCTTATTAACCCTACTTTCTTCTGGTGTTACACCTCTACTCGACACTCTATGACCTAAAAATGTCACTTCTGACTGACAGAATGACGACTTAGACAGCTTCAAAGTGAACCCTGCCTGATCTAACTTCTGAAAAACTATACTTAAATGACATAGATGCTCCTCAAAACTGCATGAACTAATTACCATATCATCAATGTAAATGGTTACAAACTCTCCTGTGTCATCCCCTAATGCGATGTTTAAAGCCCTAATTAAAGTTGCTGAACTACTCTTTAACCCATAAGGTGTTCTACAAAATTGATAAAGGTTATATTTATGACTAAAAGCTGTAAATGGTCTATCTTCGTACATAAGTGGCACTTGCCAAAAACTGGAACTCAAATCTACACAAGTGAAATACTTCTTCCCCTCAAATGTTTGCATTAATTCCTCTATTGACATAGATTTCAGCTGATCTGAACTAATTCTACTGTTAATCAAACGAGCGTCTAAACAAATACGAACAGTGCCGTCGGTCTTGGGTACCGTGATCAAAGAATTAACATATGGACTGTTAGAGTGCTCAATAATCCCATCTTCAAGCATCTGGTTAATTTGTGCCTCAACTGCACTCTGATAAGCGAAAGGTACAGGATATCTATGTCCTGTGAATACTGACCTATCAATAACGTTCAATGAATGTGTATAGCAATTGGCCATACCAATGCGATCCTCAAAAACTCTCCTATTACACAATAACACATCATAGAGCCGAACACATTGTTCCACCTCTATATTACCCTGAAATGCAGCTTCACGTAACGAGTCCTCTAGACTTCCGTTCGTAATCACACTGCCCACAAAACATGGAGAACCCCGCTCTACGGCTGGCGATATCTCATTTAAAGTACAAATCACACCTACAATACTACTCCTCTGACTATGGTCATTGAACGCTACTTCTACTTCAGAATCTCCCCATTTAAATTTCAAACTCCCTACATCATAACATAAGTTACCAGACACTCTACTTAGCCACTCTGAACCCAAGATAACACTGAATACTAAATTTGGAATTACAAGGCAAATCTGCTTCTCTACATGATTATTAATTTTAATGTCTACTAAAACTTGCTTAGAAATTACTTTAGACCTCTTCCCAACAGCTGTGATAACAAAAGTGCTTTTAATTGGCATCTCCTCAAAATTTACTCCAGTTCCTTTCATTTTATCATAAAATGCACTACTTATGCAACTCTTCATACAACCACTATCAATTAAAACATCTGTGTACGCCTCGGACACGTTAAATTTAACTATGGGGCTCTTACTAACCACTTCCTGAATAATACCTTCATCATTTAGTTCATGTAATAATTCATTTCTCACATTTAGGTCATAGGGTTCCTGTATAATTGTATGGACAGGGCATGCTACAGACTGAGATTCTGACCTTACTTCGCAGCCTGGTTCGCGTTTAAAGAACCGCTACAGCTGGCCGTAGTACTACTAACTACTAAACTGGTCTGGTTGTTCTGGGCTGTGTTGTCATTGTTTGGCTGTATATTACTACCACTAGGCTGTCCTCTTCCTTGACCCCTATTCTGGTTGTAATTATTGTCATTATAATTTCTCCCTTGATTTCCCCTGAAATCATTGTTTCTCCCTTGATTTCCCCTGTAATCATTGTTCCTCCCTTGATTTCCCCTGAAATCATTGTTCCTCCCTTGATACTGATTACCATAGCCATTTCTTCTGTTCTGATTTAGCTGATTATTATTATTTCTATTTTGAGCATTGGCCCCTTCGCCACCATTCCCTTGAACTTCTTGATGCCTGGCTTCATTAGGCCTATTATTATTATTACCCTGGTTCCGATTGAAATTGTCCTCATAACCCCCTCTCCCTAGTGCATCAAATGTGCTTAACAAATTTTCTACTTGTGATATTGTCTTTACATTCTGGATACAAGCAGCCTCCTTGATCCTATAGGGAAAGTGCCTAAGTAGCAACCTCACCACATCACTTTCCTCCTTCAAGCCATCCAGATATTTACACACTAATACCTGCCCTAAAAAGTATTCGGTCATGGTGGAGCTTCCTTTAGGGTTATATTTACCACACACTACTCCCTCACGATGCTGCGACTGAATAACCTCATTCCAGAACTTTTCACAGAATTTCATTTTAAAATCATTGATATCAGTAAACTTGTCTCTGTAGACAGCAAACCAATTCCTCGTTTCCCCCACAAACACTTGTTCTAAAATTTCAACTACCTGGCACCACTCAATACTACCATTTTCCAACCTCTCCCCGAATTTATTTTCTATAGTGTTCATGAACTCCATTGGGCACCCCTGTCGATTGCTGAACTTACCCAGTTCTACCTCCCTGTGTGTGCTATTCACAAAAACTGGCCTATTCTGACTATTTTCTTGCCTGATCCTAGCTTTTAATTTCACTTCTAACTCTGCGATTTTCTCCTCAGCCTTCCTCTCAATACTGTTTACTGTTAATTTAATGTTTCCTTCTGATTCTTCTACTTTATCATATAGCTTTGCTTGTTTCTCCTCAATCTTGCTAATGCTCTCTCTATTACTCTCTCTTAAATCATTTACTTCTGCAACTATTTGGGAGTGGACTTTCTCAATTCTACCCCCCAGCTGTTCCTTAACCTCTTTAGTAGCTACCTGAATTTTGTCAATTTCTTCCCCCAATTGCTTTTTGACCTGCTGTGTTTCCAGTTGCACTAGTTCTTTTAAATTTTCAGCCTGTGTACTGATTCTAATTTCCAACTCCTCCTGTACTTTTCCTAATTTTCTGTCTACATCTGCAATAATCTCTTTAGCCTTTTCTTCCATCACCCCCCTGATCTCACCTCTAATCAGTTCGAATTTGTCACTCATTTCCCTACTGTTTTGTTCTAATTTAGCATTTAATGTTTCAGTACTCTCTCTATTTTCCTTACTGTTTTGTTCTAATCTGGCATTGTTTTGTTCCAGTTTTGCATTTAAAGCGTCTGTACTTTCTTTATTTTCCCTACTGTTTTGTTCTAATTTGGCGTTTAAAGTTTCATTACTCTCTCTATTTTCCCTACTGTTTTGTTCTAATTTAGCATTTAAGGCATCTGTACTTTCTTTATTTTCCCTACTGTTTTGTTCTAATTTAGCGTTGTTTTGTTCTAACTTTGCATTTAAGGCATCACTACTAACTTTGTTCTGATACATAAACTCGAGAAGTAAAGTTTTTAATTCTGGTTGGCCGCCTACACTCCCTGTTTCAGTATCGGGATTTACCTCCGCTACCCCGGTACTACCATCACTCGACATACTGCTCGTATCATCACTCTCCCGTTGATGACCACTACGTAACCTCATCTGTCTTTCTTTCTCATCCCCCATAATGATATACACTGATACAGACAAATAACCCCCAAAATACAGGCACAGAAATATATACCCTTCTCCTTCCACAAATGTTATTAGGTTTTCAGCCCCAAGTTGTCGGCGACAAGTGTAACAGTTTCCTTTACCTAAGCTATGTTGTTTTAATGGGCGCCAAGACCTCAATGCAATGCTGAAATCTAAATTTGTATTTAACAACGTCTAGCTCTGGCAGAACACATTCAAGACTCTATTCACTCAGATCGTGGTATGATTTGATCATTAACCCAACAAACAATTGTATCAGGAGAAGGAATTGGTCTATATCTAATGCTACCTACTGAAAGCAAAGATTGCATTGTAAAAGAAATGAATTTATTATATAAAACAGGTATAGCAAAATTAATAATAATAAGTAAAAAATTTAAATTGGAGCGTTGCGATTTTAATATTACCGATAGAAAATTACGTGAAAACGGAGTTTGATAAATTGATTTTACTCTTATTTCCAAGCTATGAAGTTACTGAAATATGAAATGTAAAACAACGAGAAATGAGAGATTACGTATTTCTGCATCATTTGCGCTTACCACTGGAAATTGCCAAAGCATTTCCCTCGTACTTGATGATGCTGTGTGCTTCCCACAGTCTCCTGGACTTCGTCATCTCCGTCGAAATTTGATGATATTCTGGTAGATTAGATAATTCTATGGTCCGTACATCGGACCCAAACACTCGTATAACCACACTGGTTAAGTTTTACCAAAGTTAGTCTTCCACTCCACGGAACATCGGAGCGACACGCACTTGCAACCGTACTCGGCAAGTTCTACACAGATAGTTACTAACTCCACTGAACATCGGAGCGACACGCACACGCACCCATACTCCTCAAGTATTTCACAGATTGTCCGCGTTCCACGGCGCGTCGAACGATATATGCACATGTTGGCTCCCCCACTCTTCAGCCGGCTTCAGCTTGCGTGGTCCTCTACTGATTGGCTGACCCACCACGCGATCTTCCCCTCCTCTGGGTCATTACACTCGGCGGGAGGGTTCCGTTTCAACAATTCGCCTTTCCTGGACGATGCGAACCCGCTTGCGTAATACTTCCCGACAGGATTAAGCTTGTATTTGAATTCCCAGTGAGTCATCTCTCTCAAATACCCTAACTGACAAAACTCCGTAAAATTCCGTAATCAGATAATTTTCTATGATATCGTCGTTCGTAATAATTTGCTTGATAGCGTTTTCTAAGACATAGAAAACCTATCTGTATGCTTATAATTTTTATAAAATGCTCCGAAAATATCTTAATAATAATTATAATAAATTAATAATAATAAATTAACATGAAAAATTCTCTTGGCTGAACAATTTGCCGCGTAAATAAATATAGAATGGCTTCCTACTGACTTATGCCAGTTGCATAAAAACCCCTCGAAAAACACGTTACACCGTATCGACCTTGAAACTCAATACGATCTGATTCACACAAATACGCATTACACTACCGAAGAAGTTGTGAAACCTAGTGAAAATGTTGTTGCGTCGTATTGAAATAATGGATAGGCCTAAGAAAGTCGTTAAATCGTTAACTAGTGATGAGAAAATACAATTTCTTGCAGAAGTAGACAGAAATCCTTACCTTAAGCACGAGGAAGTTTTTTTTTTTTCTGAACACGCGCGAGCATGTCTAACCTCAAAAAAACTTCGGTTATATCCAATCGTTCACGCCAAAGAATACGGCACTTCTTTTCCACAGAATATCGAGAAAAACATGTATTTAAGCCGAAATCAATCATAGAAAGTTAAATATTTCAACTCGTACTACAGTACCGGTACTTTAATTAAGAGTACGGTACCGGTATAGTACATTTTTCTTTTGTTTTCATTGCTCTTGTTTCTCTGTGCTGTGTAAACTAGTTCTGTAATACCATAATTCTGTAGGTTGTTTAAAATTGTACATTCGATAGTACTGAACCCTTGCAAAGAAGCATATGAGACTCAGATTCGGGGCGTAACAGGTCATATTCGTAAGTTGCTGTCAGGGCGCTTCATTAACTTGCAGGGTAACATATAACAAAATAACATGCAGGAAAGAGTGAAGCCAGGGTTAAAACAACTGAATTTAATAACAAATCACCATATTTACACATAAACAATTAACAACAAAAACTCCCAACTGACTCCCGCTTAATAAAAATGCCAAACAACTTAGGCGATATCTCTGGGAAGATTAATTACCTGGACCAAGCGTCCTTAAATAAAGATACAAAAAGTGACCATATAAGTGCGTACGCCGTTCTACATGCATCACGATGTGTACTTTGAATGCGTGATTCGTTATCATCCAGAATGACCCTTCAAACAACGAATCCACATTTCCTAGAGCTAGACCGACATGAGGGAACACAACTACAATACTTAAATTAAACCGACACTTCCTAAATCTACTATAAACAAACACAAAAATTTCCGTGTGAAATTGGACTTGAATTGCCGTAGCAACATTTACTGCCTACAAACTTAGGACTTCTCACACAAATCAACATAAGTACATTAACACGTGACCAATAGAAAAATACTCAAATGACCGCTGTCAAAATTTACAAATACTCTACCACTACACCACACGGGTGTGACAAACAAAATTACATGAAATCGAGTCATCAACAAAGCAATAGGCAAACAGCCAACATTTACGTTAATCACAATATTCTTATCCATACAAGGTACAACAATCCGTTATACACATGGCGAACTCCCCAATTAATTATGGCTTAAAATATTAGCCATCACAATGAACAGGTTTGCTACATGAAAGCTTACAGGGATCAGTCGGACAAAAAGGACTGCCTATCAAAATAAGTCACAGGCAAAACGGGCGGTTTGTGGAACTCTGCATGTCTGTCAACCCACGTGTCAATAACCTCGACCTCCCAGAACATGGGGTCGAACCTCGAAGAAATGTGCCCCAAAGCACAATAATACGTGTGTGTCAGAAAAACATATGGACAAGAATCAGCAGTCTCCCAAGAGCACTCTGTCTTTCCATCAAAAATACAACAGCAGCAAAAATAATATAAGGGCGGTAGGACAACTACCCCCTCCTCACGTAGAATCAACACACACTAGACACATCAACACACACTGAATCACACGTATGGGTTGTGACAGACCCTGAAATAAAAGACACAAATAATATCCACATGCTGGCGCCATCGTTCTATGCCGTGACTAGTCACCTGAAAAGGACTCAAGAAAAATCTATCAAAATTAGAACGAAGGTGTTCTACAATTACTTTTAAGTTGGTGCACTCGGCTACCCTAACATGAATAATAACCTGTTCAGCAAAATGTTTTACAATCATTTCCTCCCATTCCTATTTCAAAATATTAACGTTAACAAAGCACCATTTATCGAATGTAACGGGTTCCGCAATTGCAAGGATAAAAATCACGCACGCACGCCGCGTACATTACACATGACTCAAGAAAAAAGAATCAAATATCAACAAACACTTTGGCCACGCGCCAACGGACATTTAAACATATAGTGTCGGTACAAGAAAAACAGCTAAAAACAAGAAAGAAAAACATGACTATTTACAAAGTTCCCCGGCCAAATCTAACTACATAATTGAACTAATCCAATTTTAGTACATCACCGCTTCTGCATGTAGGACTAAGGACATCCTTCTCAACCCATTGCCCTATGGACAATTTAGCACTCCATAGTAGTCGTCTGCGTTGATTTCTTGAAGCTCATCCCAACTTCAAACCACGTGCTGATCATCTTGGTCTCGACTCCTTGGCAGAAAAGTTCAATGTTAAATATTTGCCTATCTATAATCGCTTGCAGGCTACTCAGTTCACCCACAATTGTCCTACTGCGATTAATAGCGAAGACTGGCCCTAATTATATCGCACCTACGCACTATAAAAACACACATACAATACACACAATTTATACATAAAATATACATCTCGAGTCCGCGCCACTGGCTCGTTAACAAGTTCAAAATCCTGGCTGCACTCGCAGTCGCTATCTCGTCCGGTATTTCCGTCCCGTCTTATGGACTTCGGTTCTGGTAAGCGCTAATGAGGGTGATACGATACTTCCCCCTTAAAGTTGAACTCGTCGTCTTTAAAAGAATGTTACAGTTTATCACGCGCTGGCGTGAAATATTTAGATCACACAACTTAGTTGATTTTAGAACAGAATGTATTATAGCTTTTAAAATTCGATACTGCAAACGCTGCGACTTTAGCTTCCCAGAGCTCATAAAATAAATTAGCTTCACTGATTTTAGAGCGTAAAAATCACATTTCGAACTGGCGTGGAGTATACCTCTGAAGGCTCCACAAGAATAGACTTAGATAAATTCGAGCGTCAAAATCACACTTCAAACTGGCGTGGAGTATGCCTCTGAAGGCTCCACAACTGAGTACTTCGATTGGCGTCAGGCCAAACTATTTATGAGAAACTGACAAGGGCGGTGGAGTGGGGCGGAGTCGGATAAAAACTTCCAGAGTTTTTGTCTCACAAAGATGGGGCTAGTGTCATTCTTCTCCAAATAAATCCAACGTCTCAAATTACTCGAGCGGAGATTAATCCGTTCGGCGGTTCCTTAGATACACACTTCCGCGCGCTTTTTACTACTGACGCCGTCCACCTCGTGGTCACGGCTTGGTCTCTTGCGATTGGCTGATTCAATCGTATGTTCGTTGAGAGGACCTCGTGATTCTTCCTTTATGTCTCCAATTTTGGTACAGTAGTTGCACAATTTGGCCTTGAACTCGACTAATTCTGGCCGTCCCCCAGGAATAGCTACCAACTCAGCTTCTGTTGCAACCATTACGAAATGCTGGCCTCCCTAATATCCAAGTCGACTTCCTTATGTGCTGCCTGGGCCGTAGTAATAATAATAATAAATATGAATACTTATTTATCGAAGATCAATAAGGGTTCAGTACGTACTTCCGATTAACACGTTTTTTTACTTTTCCCTTACTGAAACAAGTTAATGAGGTTTAATTTTCATTTTTCATTTGTATGTTTTCCCGCTTTTCACGTCTAAATTTTTCAGTCCCTTGAAAAACGTACTAACGAGGTTCCACTGTAAATGTATACAGATTGAGACCTTAATCAGCAAGTAGCTTCAGTGTTGCTAGAACTAGATGTCTAATTTCTCTAACCATTCTACAGCTTCATCACTAGCTTGATGAATCTCCTTCACTGTACCATTGAACCTTCGGAGTAGGCAATCCATAGTGATGAGACTGATGGTCTGAGGCACACCTGCACAGTTGCAGAAAGGAATCTCGACAATTTTCCATTTGTGCTTCCAGAACTGACATCTACCGTGTTGAGTTCTTATACAATTCAGCGACGTCCAGATTTTCCTGGGAAGGTCAAAACCAGGGGGTTGCTTAACTGGATCCGAGATAAGACCTAATCTGTCTGGATTTGAAGTCAGCCACTCGTTGCGCCAAGCTTCATTCACTTGAAACTGCTCTTGGACCAACTTCCTTCCTTGTGTCCAAGAAGGATTCCGGGATTTCAGCCTGAGATCTTTAGGTGAGCAGTCTAGGTGTATTAGCAGGAGAGGGTTGCCACAACATTTAAGCCATTCTTTCTTCAGTGCCATTTGTCTTCGAAGATGAGGAGGCGGGATGTTGGAGAGTACTGGTAACCATTCCAAAGGTGTAGATTGGATGGTTCCTGATAAAGTCCTCTTTGTGTCGTTCAGCTGTACGTCTATCTTCTTTGCATGGGCACGGTTAAGCCATACTGGGCAGCAATATTCTGCTACTGGATACAATAGGGCAAGTGCTGTAGTTCTGAAGGTGGATGCTGTTGGGCCCCAGCCCGTTCCTGTGAGTTTGTGCAGGAAGTTGTTGCGAGTTTTGATCTTAGCAGATGTTTTGCCTAGATATTCACTGTAAGTCAAGGATCGATCCAAGATGACGCCCAAATATTTAGGATGAGGATTGAATTTCAGTCGATGACTATGGTATTGAACCCTAGGAATGTAGCTGGCTTATCTGTTGCTCAGATGATAGCAGCTGACCTCTGTTTTTGCTATATTTGGTTTTAGTCTCCAGGTTTTGAAGAACTTGTTGAGTCTGCAGAGATCTTACGTAAGTGTGGTTTCTGCTGTTGCAAAGTCGTTGGACTGAGCTGTCAATGCAAGATCATCAGCATATATGAACTTCCTAGCCCTAGTAGGAGGTAAGTCTGTGGTGTAAATGTGTAAATATTGAACAGCAATGGGGCAAGGACTAATCCTTGTGGGAATCCATCATTCAGTTAGTGAGATCGGCTTACATTGCCTTTGCACTTCAATCACTCTGTTGATCAGCATATTATTCAGTACGATGGCAAGTGTCTTGCAAGGAATTAATTTCAGGAATTTGAAGATCATTCCTCTTCACCAAACTGTATCATATGCTGCCGTCAGATCCACAAACACAGATCCTGTCTTCTTTCGATCTTGAAATCTTTTCTCTATGTGAGTGGTTAGGGCCACCACCTGGTCGGTACAACTGAGCTTTGGTCTGAAGCCAGCTTGCTCTATTGGTATGTGCTCAGGAACTGTAATTGAGATTCTATTATATATTATTCTTTCCAGCAGCTTGTAAAAGATGCTCAGGAGGGCAATAGGCCTATAATCTTCTGCACTATCTCCATGTTTCCCAGGTTTGAGTACAGCAACTACTTTAGTTCTTTTGAGTGCTGGTGGAAGTTGTCCATCGCGTAAGATGTTGCTATAAAATTTAGCAAGCCATTCAATTGTTCGAGGACCACAACGTAGGAGGAATTCTGGATAAAGACCATCCAATCCAGCTGCTTTTCCTGATTTTACTTCTTTTAGCGCAGTTGAAACTTCAGCAGCCGTGATATCAGCAGTAAACTGGGATGTTGTTTCTGCGTGGGACATCTTAGATTTTACACACATCAAAAAAAGTTTTGCATCACCTCGGTTCCAAGAGTTCCGGAACCTTTAAATACAAAGGGAATAGAGATCAACACAAACAACATTTCAGCTCGTTTTATTGCTCATGAGACCCACACATTGCATGTTGTACCATCATACAGCTAGACTTTCAGCATTTGTGGTCCAGATTGCAGTACACACCACTACCTCTAATACCCAGTAGCACGTCCTCTTGCATTGATGCATGCCTGTATTCGTCGTGGCATACTATCCACAAGTTCATCAAGACACTGTTGGTCCAAATTGTCCCACTCCTCAACGACAATTCGGCGTAAATCTCTCAGAGTGGTTGGTGGGTCAAGACGTCCATAAACAGCCCTTTTCAACATATCCCAGGCATGTTCGATAGGGTTCATGTCTGGCGAACATGCTGGCCACTGTAGTCGAGCGATGTCGTTATCTTGAAGGAACGCATTCACAAGATGTGCACGATGAGGTCGAGAATTGTCGTCCATGAAGACAAATGCCTCTCCAATATTCTGCCGATATGGGTGCACTATGGGTCGGAGGATGTCATTCAGGTATCGTAAAGCCGTTTCGGAGCCTTCCATGACCACCAGTGGCGTACGTCGGCCCCACATAATGCCACCCCAAAACATCAGGGAACCACCACCTTGCTGCACTCGCTGGACAGTGTGTCTAAGACGTTCAGCCTGACCAGGGTGCCTCCAAACACGTCTCCGACGATTGTCTGGTTGAAGGCATATGCGACACTCATCGGTGAAGAGAACGTGATGCCAATTCTGTGGGGTCCATTCAGCATGTTGTTGGGCCCATCTGTACCGCGCTGCATGGTGTCGGGGTTGCAAAGCTGGACCTCGCCATGGACGTCGGGAGTGAAGTTGCGCATCATGCAGCCTATTGCGCACAGTTTGAGTTGAAACACGACGTCCTGTGGCTGAACGAAACGCATTATTCAACATGGTGGCATTGCTGTCAGGGTTCCTCCGAGCGGCAATCCGTAAGTAGCGGTCATCCACTACAGTAGTAGCCCTTGGGCGGCCTGAGCGAGGCCTGTCATCGACAGTTCCTGTATCTCTGTACCTCCTCCATGTCCGAACAACATCGCTTTGGTTCACTCTGAGACGCCTGGAAACTTCCCTTGTTGAGAGCCCTTCTTGACACAAAGTAACAATGCGGACGCAATCGAACTGCGGTATTGACCTTCTAGGCATGGTAGAACTACAGACAACATGAGCAGCGTACCTTCGTCCTGGTGGAATGACTGGAACTGATCGGCTGTCGTACCCCCTCCGTCTAATAGGCCCTGCTCATGCATGGTTGTTTACATCTTTGAGCAGTTTTAGTGACATCTATGAACAGTCAAAGGGACTGTATCTTTGATACAATATACACAGTCAACGTCTATATGCCGGAGATCTGGGAACCGAGGTGATGCAAAACTTTTTTTGATGTGTGTAGTTCTAACTGAATTCTTTTTGCCTCTTTCTTGTCAGACTAACTAATCTGCTTGCTATCACATCTGGCTTTATCTTGGAGTACTTGGTACTGAATTTTGGAGTGCTGCTACCAAGTTTCCTTAAAAGAGACCATGCTTTTCGACTAGAGCGTTGAAAATTCGTATTTTCCATTAGGTTGGTCCATTTGTCTCCTCTAGCTGAGTCTAAAGACTGTAGTAGTTAGTTGGCAACTTCAGGATCACGGGCGAGTTAATACTCCTCATATAGTTCATTGCATTTTGGACTCCAACCAGGAATATAGGTCCTTCTGCAGCCTCTTGGGATATGTTTCCTTGCGATAGCGCAAATTAGTCCAGCGACGCACTCATAATGTCTTATATTAGGAGGCATCCACTGTATATTATGTTCCAATTCGCTGGTGATTTTTTAACAGTTGGCTTTGGTGAAATTCCAACGTGGCAGTGGAACTGATCTGACGAAAAACTGTACATTTAATTAAATAATAAAAATAAAATAAAAAACAGACAACAAAAATTTAAAGTTGCCATTGGAGGTCCAAAGCAGTCTTCAGAAATGTTGATAAAAAATGTGAAAACGACACACATTTTATATGAACATGCTCTTATGCTGAGGAAGTGCTGACCAGGCAATGGCGTTTGCCGACATTCGAACATAACACTGCACCAACTTTCCTATGGGTTTTGCCAGCCGCCAGCACTCACCCAGATCAATATAAATATCAATCCATACAAATTAACTAATTTATTTAAATGATGGATAGTTACACATAAATGCTTAGTATACTACATGTGGATTACAATGCACCCAAGAACTAAATTCTACGTTAAGTCCAGTTTCTAAATGCAAGCCTTGCGCATAATTGATTTTTTTGTTTTACAAGTTGAAGATAAAATTTTGAAACTTCAAATACGCACAGAAAACATATCTGATGAACATATATTAAAATTTGCTTGCTATTGCACAACAGTGTTAAGAGTGGTGGATCTTGTAAGTTATTAAAACTCACCAAAATCGGCACTTTTTACGTTATACCTGTAATAAAAAAATTTGAAATGTGTTTCTACAATTTAATTTTACCATCCATTAATGCAGAATTAAAGAAGAAACATTACATTACTTGTTTTTCAGTGAACATCTTGGTCATTAAGCTATTTAACTCCAAACTCAAGTGTACATAATTTCTTCACCAATAGTAGGACCTACTGTCGACCAAAATATTATGTGTACTCGAGTTTGAAGGTTGTTTGTGAAGTAACCAATAGACCTACATAAAATCCAATAACATCATCATTTTCATCGTTCTATTTTACGTTAGTTCATGTAGGTTTGGAATTTTTAATTTATATTTTAATATTTTTATTGCAATCGAAACACAAAAAGTGCCCGTTTTTAAGCGTGTTTCAACCATGCGTCACATTTAAGAATTATTATCTCACAAACCCGTCATCAGATGGAATCCAAATTTTAACACAATATACATTGGAATGTTGTATAACTGTTTTATTAATTCCAAAATTTTGTGTGTCCAAGAAACAAAGTTGTTATCATTTTTGTAAGGTAACTTTTTCTCGGCTCAGGGTGTGTAACGTGTTTTTCGAGGGGTTTTATGCAACTGGCATAAGTCAGTAGGAAGCCATTCTATATTTATTTACGCGGCAAATTGTTCAGCCAAGAGAATTTTTCATGTTAATTTATTATTATTATTAATTTATTATAATTATTATTTAGGTATTTTCGGAGCATTTTATAAAAATTATTAGCATTCAGATAGGTTTTCTATGTCTTAGAAAACGCTATCCAGCAAATTATTACGAACGACGATATCATAGAAAATTATCTGATTACGGAATTTTACGGAGTTTTCGTCAGTTAGGGTATATCGAGAGACGTGACTCACTGGGATTTCAAGTACACGCTTAATCTTGTCGAGAAGCATGACGCAATCTTGGGTCGCAAGGTCTAGAAAAGGCGAATTGTTGGAACGGAAAACGACTTCTCCCTCTCGCGCGCCGAGTGTAAAGAAACCAGAGGAGGGGAACTAGCGGTGGGTCAACCAATCAGTGAGGACCACGCAAGCTGAAGCCGGCTGAAGAGTGGGGGAGCCAACGTGTGCATATATCGTTCGACGCGCCGTGAAACGAGGACTATCTGTGTAGAACTTGCGGAGTACGGTTGCAAGTGCGTGTCGCTCCGATGTTCAGTGGAGTTGAAGACTAACTTTTGCAAAACTTAACCAGTGCGGTTGTACGAGTGTTTGGGTCCGAGGTACGGACCATAGAATTATCTAATCTACCAGAATATCATCAAATTCCGACGGAGATGACGACGTCCAGGAGACTGTGGGAAGCTCACAGCATCAGCAAGTACGAGGGAAATGCCTTGGCAATTTCCAATGGTAAGCGCAAATGACGCAGAAATACGCAATCTCTCATTTTTCTTTGTTTTACATTTCATATTTCAGTAACTTCATAGCTTGGAAATAAGAGTAAAATCAATTTATCAGACTCCGTTTTCACGTAATTTTCTATCGGTAATATTCAAATCACAACGCTCCAATTTAAATTTTGTACTTATTATTATTATTAATTTTGCTATACTTGTTTTATATAATAAATTCATTTCTTTTACAATGCAATCTTTGCTTTCAGTAGGTAGCATTAGATATAGACCAATTCCTTCTCCTGATACAATTGTTTGTTGGGTTAATGATCAAATCATACCACGATCTGAGTGAATAGGGTCTTGAAGGTGTTCTGCCAGAGCTAGACGTTGTTAAATACAAATTTAGATTTCAACATTGCATTGAGGTCTTGGCGCCCATTAAAACAACATAGCTTAGGCAAAGGTAAACAGTTACATTTATCTCCCAACAGTGTGGGCTA
This sequence comes from Meconema thalassinum, assembly GCA_946902985.2. Taxonomy (NCBI): domain Eukaryota; kingdom Metazoa; phylum Arthropoda; class Insecta; order Orthoptera; family Tettigoniidae; genus Meconema; species Meconema thalassinum. Next base: position 1,120,842,616 of record OX336389.2, on the reverse strand, counting down.
GCCAAACTGCCACATTGTACGCTCAACGTTAGGGGCTAGCAAAACGTTACACTTGTCGCTCAACGAGAGGGCAAAAGAAACCATTACATTTCGCTACCAACATGGGGCACTAATTAATAACCGTTTCATTTGTCGCCGACAACTTGGGGCTGAAAAACTAATAACATTTGTGGAAGGAGAAGGGTATATATTTCTGTGCCTGTATTTTGGGGTTATTTGTCTTTATCAGTGTATATCATTATGGGGGATGAGAAAGAAAGACAGATGAGGTTACGTAGTGGTCATCAACGGGAGAGTGATGATACGAGCAGTATGTCGAGTGATGGTAGTACCGGGGTAGCGGAGGTAAATCCCGATACTGAAACAGGGAGTGTAGGCGGCCAACCAGAATTAAAAACTTTACTTCTCGAGTTCATGTATCAGAACAAAGTTAGTAGTGATGCCTTAAATGCAAAATTAGAACAGAATAATGCAAAATTAGAACAGAATAATGCAAAATTAGAACAAAACAGTAGGGAAAATAAAGAAAGTACAGAAGCTTTAAATAAAAAATTAGAACAGAATAATGCAAAATTAGAACAGAATAATGCAAAATTAGAACAAAACAGTAGGGAAAATTAAGAAAGTACAGAAGCTTTAAATAAAAAATTAGAACAGAATAATGCAAAATTAGAACAGAATAATGCAAAATTAGAACAAAACAGTAGGGAAAATAAAGAAAGTACAGATGCTTTAAATAAAAAATTAGAACAGAATAATGCAAAATTAGATAAGAACAACAAGGAAATTAGTGTGAAAATGGAGCAGATTAGAGGAGAAATCAGAGGAGTAATGGAAGAGAAGGTTAAAGAGATCATTGCAGATGTAGACAAGAAATTAGGAAAAGTACAGGAGGAGTTAGAAATTAGAATCAGTACACAGGCTGAAAATTTAAAAGAACTAGTGCAACTGGAAACACAGCAGGTCAAAAAGCAATTGGGGGGAGAAATTGACAAAATTCAGGTAGCAACTAAAGAGGTTAAGGAACAGCTGGGGGGTAGAATTGAGAAAGTCCACTCACAAATAGTTGCAGAAGTAAATGATTTAAGAGAGAGTAATAGAGAGAGCATTAGCAAGATTAAGGAGAAACAAGCAAAGCTATATGATAAAGTAGAAGAATCAGAAGGAAACATTAAATTAACAGTAAACAGTATTGAGAGGAAGGCTGAGGAGAAAATCGCAGAATTAGAATTAAAATTAAAAGCTAGGATCAGGCAAGAAAATAGTCAGAATAGGCCAGTTTTTGTGAATAGCACACACAGGGAGGTAGAACTGGGTAAGTTCAGCAATCGACAGGGGTGCCCAATGGAGTTCATGAACACTATAGAAAATAAATTCGGGGAGAGGTTGGAAAATGGTAGTATTGAGTGGTGCCAGGTAGTTGAAATTTTAGAACAAGTGTTTGTGGGGGAAACGAGGAATTGGTTTGCTGTCTACAGAGACAAGTTTACTGATATTAATGATTTTAAAATGAAATTCTGTGAAAAGTTCTGGAATGAGGTTATTCAGTCGCAGCATCGTGAGGGAGTAGTGTGTGGTAAATATAACCCTAAAGGAAGCTCCACCATGACCGAATACTTTTTAGGGCAGGTATTAGTGTGTAAATATCTGGATGGCTTGAAGGAGGAAAGTGATGTGGTAAGGTTGCTACTTAGGCACTTTCCCTATAGGATCAAGGAGGCTGCTTGTATCCAGAATGTAAAGACTGTATCACAAGTAGAAAATTTGTTAAGCACATTTGATGCACTAGGGAGAGGGGGTTATGAGGACAATTTCAATCGGAACCAGGGTAATAATAATAATAGACCTAATGAAGCCAGGCATCAGGAAGTTCAAGGGAACGGTGGCGAAGGGGCCAACGCTCAAAATAGGAATAATAATAATCAGCTAAATCAGAACAGAGGAAATGGCTATGGGAATCAGTATCAAGGGAGGAACAATGATTTCAGGGGAAATCAAGGGAGGAACAATGATTACAGGGGAAATCAAGGGAGAAACAATGATTTCAGGGGAAATCAAGGGAGAAATTATAATGACAATAATTACAACCAGAATAGGGGTCAAGGAAGAGGACAGCCTAGTGGTAGTAATATACAGCAAAACAATGACAACACAGCCCAGAACATCCAGACCAGTTCAGTAGTTAGTAGTACTACGGCCAGCTGTAGCGGTTCTTTAAACGCGAACCAGGCTGCGAAGTAAGGTCAGAATCTCAGTCTGTAGCATGCCCTGTCCATACAATTATACAGGAAACCTATGACCTAAATGTAAGAAATGAATTATTACATGAACTAAATGATGAAGGTATTATTCAGGAAGGTATTATTCAGAGCCCCATAGTTAAATTTAACGTGTCCGAGGCGTACACAGATGTTTTAATTGATAGTGGTTGTATGAAGAGTTGCATAAGTAGTGCATTTTATGATAAAATGAAAGGAACTGGAGTAAATTTTGAGGAGATGCCAATTAAAAGCACTTTTGTTATCACAGCTGTTGGGAAGAGGTCTAAAGTAATTTCTAAGCAAGTTTTAGTAGACATTAAAATTAATAATCATGTAGAGAAGCAGATTTGCCTTGTAATTCCAAATTTAGTATTCAGTGTTATCTTGGGTTCAGAGTGGCTAAGTAGAGTGTCTGGTAACTTATGTTATGATGTAGGGAGTTTGAAATTTAAATGGGGAGATTCTGAAGTAGAAGTAGCGTTCAATGACCATATTCAGAGGAGTAGTATTGTAGGTGTGATTTGTACTTTAAATGAGATATCGCCAGCCGTAGAGCGGGGTTCTCCATGTTTTGTGGGCAGTGTGATTACGAACGGAAGTCTAGAGGACTCGTTACGTGAGGCTGCATTTCAGGGAAATATAGAGGATGAACAGTGTGTTCGGCTCTATGATGTGTTATTGTGTAATAGGAGAGTTTTTGAGGATCGCATTGGTATGGCCAATTGCTATACACATTCATTGAACGTTATTGATAGGTCAGTATTCACAGGACATAGATATCCTGTACCTTTCGCTTATCAGAGTGCAGTTGAGGCACAAATTAATCAGATGCTTGAAGATGGGATTATTGAGCACTCGAACAGTCCATATGTTAATTCTTTGATAACGGTACCCAAGACCGACGGCACTGTTCGTATTTGTTTAGACGCTCGTTTGGTTAACAGTAGAATTAGTTCAGATCAGCTGAAATCTATGTCAATAGAGGAATTAATGCAAACATTTGAGGGGAAGAAGTATTTCACTTGTGTAGATTTGAGTTCCAGTTTTTGGCAAGTGCCACTTATGTACGAAGATAGACCATTTACAGCTTTTAGTCATAAATATAACCTTTATCAATTTTGTAGAACACCTTATGGGTTAAAGAGTAGTTCAGCAGCTTTAATTAGGGCTTTAAACATCGCATTAGGGGATGACACAGGAGAGTTTGTAACCATTTACATTGATGATATGGTAATTAGTTCACGCAGTTTTGAGGAGCATCTATGTCATTTAAATATAGTTTTTCAGAAGTTAGATCAGGCAGGGTTCACTTTGAAGCTGTCTAAGTCGTCATTCTGTCAGTCAGAAGTGACATTTTTAGGTCATAGAGTGTCGAGTAGAGGTGTGACACCATAGGAAGGTAGGGTTAGCATGTGTGGACAGTAGCAACAGGGCATCGTTACAGACACTGAGAAATATGCTAGGTAGAGCAACGTGATGACGTTCATTTAAGGGAGCCACTTGCAAGGTTGGAAGCAGGTGACGCAGAAACATTTATAGTTTCCAAACGTATTGGCAAAACAGCATATGTGCTGGAGAATAGTGAGAGAAACAGATTATACGGGACGTATAATATACATAGTCTACGAAAATATGTGTCATAAAGTGAGTGTGTTTAGCTGGCGAGCCAGCCTATCAAATGAGTAAGTGTGGTATTTGGTGCGTGGGAGGATCTGGTCTTAAGGCAGGCGTATCAGAAGTCACACAGGGGGGGTAGTATGTAAGTAAATGAGAGTTTTTAAGGTACAGGGAAATATGACGGGATTGTCGGATGCTGTTGAGCACTAAATTGTCTCGATGCACCAAGGCCATTTTTGGCAGCGCTGATGGGTTCCCATTTATCTCCAAGAGATGGGGGAGCGCTTGTATAGGGCTTGTTAGCTTAAGGCGTCCACGAGATAAAAGATGGGCCATCAGAATGCGAGACAGTCCTTCATGAAACTCATACATATCAGCACACGTGATTTCTGTTTACGGCCTCGCCATGTAAGATTTGTAAGTGTGTAATTTAAGATAATTTGTACAATGGTATTATTTGTGTGAGGAGAAATGGTCTGTGTTGAGAACTAGTATTAAGTAGAATATGGTTAACGGGAACTTAACAAGACAGGGCGATTACGGCACAGAAATATTTGGTGTTATATGTAATGCGCATTTACTGTTTTTTTTTTTTCAGAAGTCAATATTAATTTAATCTACTTTAAAGAGAGATTAAGTATTATGGTCACGAGGCGCTGCCACAATAGTGTGATCGTGTGCTCAGTGATAAGTGGAATTAAATGTCACCATAAGGAGGGGACCTCCAGTGAAATTAGGAAGTTCTATGGTGATATAAATATATCAGAACACCTTCAATGCGTGTGATATGACATCATAAATACATAGTGCTCACACATTAATTATGTCTATTTCTCCAACATAGAGAAATTTGAGAGGCGGAAATATCCGTGGAACACTATTCCATATGTAAAACATTGGACTGGTTGCAAAGTGCAATCCATAGTGACAACAAACTTTGACGCAAAGTGCGTGAAGAAAAATTATGAGTGTATATATCTGTAATTTAGGGTGATTTCATTTATGTAATATGTATTTTGGATGGGGATTATTAACGTGTCTGGGATAATCGGATAATGGACCGTCGTCACGGTAAATCATCCGATGATCCGAGGCGAATATGTAACGTGTTTTTCGAGGGGTTTTATGCAACTGGCATAAGTCAGTAGGAAGCCATTCTATATTTATTTACGCGGCAAATTGTTCAGCCAAGAGAATTTTTCATGTTAATTTATTATTATTATTATTAATTTATTATAATTATTATTTAGGTATTTTCGGAGCATTTTATAAAAATTATTAGCATTCAGATAGGTTTTCTATGTCTTAGAAAACGCTATCCAGCAAATTATTACGAACGACGATATCATAGAAAATTATCTGATTACGGAATTTTACGGAGTTTTCGTCAGTTAGGGTATATCGAGAGACGTGACTCACTGGGATTTCAAGTACACGCTTAATCTTGTCGAGAAGCATGACGCAATCTTGGGTCGCAAGGTCTAGAAAAGGCGAATTGTTGGAACGGAAAACGACTTCTCCCTCTCGCGCGCCGAGTGTAAAGAAACCAGAGGAGGGGAACTAGCGGTGGGTCAACCAATCAGTGAGGACCACGCAAGCTGAAGCCGGCTGAAGAGTGGGGGAGCCAACGTGTGCATATATCGTTCGACGCGCCGTGAAACGAGGACTATCTGTGTAGAACTTGCGGAGTACGGTTGCAAGTGCGTGTCGCTCCGATGTTCAGTGGAGTTGAAGACTAACTTTTGCAAAACTTAACCAGTGCGGTTGTACGAGTGTTTGGGTCCGAGGTACGGACCATAGAATTATCTAATCTACCAGAATATCATCAAATTCCGACGGAGATGACGACGTCCAGGAGACTGTGGGAAGCTCACAGCATCAGCAAGTACGAGGGAAATGCCTTGGCAATTTCCAATGGTAAGCGCAAATGACGCAGAAATACGCAATCTCTCATTTTTCTTTGTTTTACATTTCATATTTCAGTAACTTCATAGCTTGGAAATAAGAGTAAAATCAATTTATCAGACTCCGTTTTCACGTAATTTTCTATCGGTAATATTCAAATCACAACGCTCCAATTTAAATTTTGTACTTATTATTATTATTAATTTTGCTATACTTGTTTTATATAATAAATTCATTTCTTTTACAATGCAATCTTTGCTTTCAGTAGGTAGCATTAGATATAGACCAATTCCTTCTCCTGATACAATTGTTTGTTGGGTTAATGATCAAATCATACCACGATCTGAGTGAATAGGGTCTTGAAGGTGTTCTGCCAGAGCTAGACGTTGTTAAATACAAATTTAGATTTCAACATTGCATTGAGGTCTTGGCGCCCATTAAAACAACATAGCTTAGGCAAAGGTAAACAGTTACATTTATCTCCCAACAGTGTGGGCTAGCCAAACTGCCACATTGTACGCTCAACGTTAGGGGCTAGCAAAACGTTACACTTGTCGCTCAACGAGAGGGCAAAAGAAACCATTACATTTCGCTACCAACATGGGGCACTAATTAATAACCATTACAGGTGGTTGGAAAATGTAGTTCTTGGTCACTTTGTAATCCTTATACATCAAAAAGCTATGCTGTATGATTGTGAAATACGTAAATTAATTCACTTATTTTATATTGGTTTGTATTTGTACGGGGAATTAAGACATGGTTCTCCAGTTAGCCACTCCGGTGAAAGCTGTACAGCGTTGCCAAGATGGGCTCCATCACGCGTCATTGCGCGCCTCGCTCGGAAGTGAAGGGCTCCATATCAGCAACGCTGTACAGCATTTCCCGGAGCGGCTAGCTGGTAAACCGTGTCTTAATTCCCCGTACAAATACAAACCGATATAAAATAAGTGAATTAATTTACGTATTTCACAGTCATACAGCATAACTTTTTGATGTATAAGGATTACAACGCGACCAAGAACTACATTTTCCAACGACCTCGAGCCGAGAAAAAGTTACCTTCCAAAATTATAACTTTCGTTCTTGAACACACAAAATTTTGAAATTAATAATCCAGTTATACAACATTCCAATGTATATTGTGTTAAAATTTGGATTCGATCTTATGACGGGTTTGTGAGATAACAATTCTTAAATGTGACGCATGGTTGAAACACGGTTAAAAACGGGCACTTTTTGTGTTTCAACTGCGATAAAAAATATTAAAATATAAATTAAAAATTCCAAACCTACATGTACATGAACTAAAGTAAAATAGAACGACGAAAATGATGATGTTATTGGATTTTATGTAGGTCTATTGGTTACTTCATAAACAACCTTCAAACTCGAGTGCACATAATATTTTGGTCGACAGTAGTGTTGCATTTTGATTGGAATTCCATTTAAAGAATATGTATCTATTAGTACAGTTATGAGTTACTCAATTACTTACATTGTATTATAACACAAATAACATCATAATATGAGTGCATTGATGTACCAGGTGCACTTTTTGTTCCTGCACATTTATAACTTTTTTTATTTCAACGTTTTAAAATTTGGATTGTGCATTAGATTCAAGTATGTACAATAGTTGCATTTTCAAGGCTACTATTGCGAGGTAGCACCTGTATGGAAAACATGTCTTTTCTTTTGTGTATGCGAAACCTCACACAATGGTGCTTTGGTACCACATATTTGTGTGGATTGAGGAGGATGTCTGATCTAATGTTGCCAGTATCCACCTAAGTTTTTGGACCTACAATTTGTTTAATAATGGTGCGATGTTTCTATGTTATGAAGTTGTTATTGGGGCTTAATATTTTTGTTTTTGTTCATTGGAAACCATGCAGATCATGCCACATACCATTTTTGATTGGTGCATCGTTGAGGTGCCATCTTATTGTTGATCTCTCATGTTATGATGACCAATAATTTAGGAGGCTGTATGATTTGGAATCCTTGCTGCATTGAGTGAGCATGTGTGATCTTGAACACGTCATACATTCTCTCCCCCTGAAGTATTTTAGTTTGTGGTTATTTATTTCATGGGAGTGGCATGACCTTCGTTGAATACTTGGTGCTGTGTATCGAACAGTCCGTCCTGTTTATTGTGAATCTACAACGGACTAGTAAGAATTAATTTTAGAGTATCTCTCGATTTCACATTTTGTATAGAGCCCGTCCAACCCCGTTACTGTTTATTCCTGGAAGGTAACGAATGGGTAAGTATTTTACAGCCACCAGTCATACCACATGTACTAGCCACTGGGAACTCTGTAGTATGAGCCCAGCAGAATAAACACACATAAAAGTTAAGTAGCATCAGTATTATTAATTCCCTGGAGCAAAAGGAACAAAATCAATGAAGATATAGGAACAGGCCGAGCCTATTGAAAGGGGTCAGATACTGTTCAACATTACTACATGAATGTGCATACTAACTTTAAAGATGAACTTTAAAAGCAATTTTATACTGAAGCTTGGGGGCTCTAGTAAGAGAATCACACTGAACTTCTTGCTCCTCTGGTTGCTTATAAAATGAAATAAAACAAAACAAAGCACAAAATAAGAAATTTTAAGTTGCCTACAGCTATACAAGAACTATTTTCCCTAATTTACTTAGATTACAAACGAGACTGGCTCCTCGCAACACTACCCAAACCCTGTGCTGTTTAATAATGGCTATTGGACAGAATTAGACTGGGAAGTTGATGAAATAGGCAGAGAAACTTGACCCTCCAAATAAAACATACCTGCTTCCTCGTCTTCAGTGACCGATGTACTATCGGAGTCGTCATCATCCTCCTCCTCTTCACCATCATCTGGTCCACTAGATGCTTCCCCCTCAGGGTGATCATTTCCAACATTCTCCTTGCCACTCACATCAGCGCCATTTTTTTCCTTGGAATGAATGTCGTCACCTTCATCTGTATCATCAGAGACAGTTACCACTGGAGCAGAATCAGTCTTCTCTTGATCATCTAAATTGCAAAACAGATAATAAAATATGGAGAGCGAATCAGGTCATTGCAATTAATCACTAATGATAAAGGACATGCAATGGTGGTGTTATTTATAAGCTAAAAGTGGTGTTTTTCTTATAAAACGCAGCATCATTTCAGAAATAATTTATTAGGGAAATTTCTAGCTATACAGCATTTTGTAGCACATAGTACATTACATAGCTCTCAAAAGGAATAACTGCCACTACAGCAAAATTTTCTTGCTTCATATTTCCCTTTTTTCCTTAATAAACGAATATGAAGATACAAATTTCCAAAGTGTACATTAGCCTATTGTAACTAGATCAATTCAAAACAAATCAACATGGCAATACATTTCTCATTTGGAAATACCCTTAAACATTGGCTGACCATGTCTGGATTTAATCCTGCCACCTCGAATACAATATGCGAGTGACTAGCATATTGCACTACACAGCTGGTAAGAAATATAAGGTGGGGCCAGATGACTAATATTTTGCTCTTTAAAACAACCATCGCATAAGTGCTTGGTGAAGGACTAGCTTTTTTTAGCAAGACAGCTTTGGGGAAAAGTCTCTTAAGTTTTTCGAACAGAATTTAATAACTTAGATCTTGCTCGAAAAGCAGCTACGTATGTCAGAGGAGTCTCCGTGGCAGTAGAAAAGAATACAATGTTACGCTTCCTGAATATGATGTTTCATATTTCCCAATTCCCCACATAAAAGATGGGCAGCAGGATGATTAGAACACTAGCTTTACCAGGTGTTCCTTGACATCAGCAAAATAAATGAATTAATTACCAGATCACTGCTAAATTGGGAAATAATGTTGAAACTGTCTCACCTGACAGATTATAAAATTAGATTCACTGAACAAAAATTCACGATGAGCCTGAAGGCACGTGAAAATTGCAACATTTGTGAAAAGATGCTGAAATTTGCATTATCGCAACCGCTAATTTTGCATGTCCCTACTAATGGTTTACTACATTTCACTCAAAACAAGTAGTAGTTCCATGATGAACTAAAGAACCTTCTTTACTTCAAATTTAAGATTCATACCAATGATTGATCTATATAGACCAATTCCAGAATAATGACAAAATTCAGTTGGAAATACTCACATTTATAATTTGATTGTTTTACAAGTTTTCCACTTTTCAACTTGCAAATTTCTAAATTTGTAAAACTTGTAAACTTGTAAAACAATTAAATTCAATACAGAAAAATATTCAGTTATCATTTGTTCGAAATTTACTTGAAATATTGTAGCCTAATAGAGCATTACAGTTTGTTTGAAAAAGTTTTCTCCCATGGATTCTGAGATACTGAGAGTCTACAGTTCAAATGCTCAGAGAGAGTCATTAGGTAGTTGGTAGGTCTGCTGCCTCTGAAAATGGGCCCTTATGACACACAATATATAAAATTTGTTAGTTATCCATTAAATGTTATGGCAGTTAAACATTGAACATATCAGCATGCATTAGGTAATTATGTCGGCAACACTGTCTAGTATGGGTCGCTCAAAATGAATTTGCAAAATTATCGTCTATACACATGTGCCAAATTTTGAACTGTTTGCCCGCATACATTGAAACTAGGGTTCAAAATTATGGAGAGCATTTATCGATAGTTGGTAGCTCTGACGACTCCAAAAATATGCAGAGTTATATATCTCCTGAAACATACATTACCCATGCAGTTGAACATTGACCATATACGCTAGCATTGAAACAGGTTGGTAGCACTAACTTTGAAGATTTACACTAAATATGTCTCAAAACATTTTGGACTTACAATTTTCTAAATTTAAAGTGTGCTCCGTACATATATTCCAAAATATTGAATCTAGAGTTCAAAAGACTTACGATTATTATAACTGGTTGGTAGCCCTCCTGACTATTATAATAAGCACAATTATATGTCCTAACCATACTCTGCACATACAAATAAGGATGAAATCCATTCGTTAGTATGGAAGGTTCATGCAGTTAAACATTGAATCTATCACCACACGTAAAATCATGTAGGCAACACTGCCAAGTGTGAATTGCTCAAAATCAACCTAATATATTATCTATATATGTGCCAATTTTGGAAGAAATCCATTTGTCAATATGGAAGTTACATGCAGTTAAACATTGAACCTATCAGCATGTGTAGTCATGTTGGCAGCACAGTTGTATATCGGTTACTTAAAACTAATCTACAATTTCAGTACTATACGTGAGCAAATTTTAGATTTGTTGGCCTGCATACTTTGCGATATATTGAAATAAGGATAAAAATTATAGAGAGTATTTATTAACAGTTGGCAGCCCTGGTGACTCTAAAGAATATGGAGTCATATCTGTTATGGTATACAATGCACACACAAAATTTGGTTGAAATCCAGTTGACAGTATGGAAGTTACATGCATTTAAAAATTAAACCTATCAGCAGGCGTTCAAGTTGGCAACAGTTATACATGGACTGATCACATTGTGGTGTAGCGGCTAGCATGCTTGGCTGTCACCCCGGAAGACCAGATTCAATTCCTGGCTCTGCCAAGAAATTAAATTCTGGTCTGAGGGATGAAACGGGGTTCACTCAGCCTCGTGAGGTAAAACTAAGAAGAGGAGGGTTCGATTCCCACCCCAGTCATCTTGGAAGTGGTTTCCCGTAGTTACCCACTTTTATTCCAGGCAAATGCCGGGATGGTTCCTAACCTAAGACCACAGCAGTCTCTATAGTTTGAGCTCTCCATTCCAGTCACAGAGTGTGACATAACATGTTCAGTTATGCTGGTGGAAGGAGGAGGAGGAGGAGGAAGAAGAAGAAGTAGAAGAATTATATGGCCTCAGCCACCTGCGTGTAGATCTTCTGACTTGGAGCCATTTACATGATCTATTTTCCAGTGCTCCTTTTAGCACTACCATCTGGTAGCAAAACTTGAACTTGAACAAGTGATCTGTGGCTGAAATTTTAATTAATATTGTTGTGTAATTACCAAATGTGATACAAGAGATCTTTTACAAGTCAATATCGTACAACTCAAGGAGTGCTATAGATTTTTGAAATCATTCAAAATAACTTTATCAACTAGAAATCGAACCCGTGATTTTGAGATCATGAAGTAGACACACTACCACTGATCCATCGAGGAAGCCACAAACATTCAACAATCGAATCGGTCAGAGCTGAAAAGCATTGTCAGTTTTCACTACTTTTCAGGACACAGAAAAAACGGTCATTGACAGAACAGAAGTTAACCAACACACTATATTAGTCATCTCTGTTGTGAAGCAACTAATCAGGTTATATTTGTGTTAGCTCAATATTAATTTTAATTTAATAAACATATTTTTCCAATCAATTTTGCAGACGTGACTTAATGCCTTTCAGCTCCATGGTCAGTTTAGTACGGCATAAAGCCATTCAGAATGAATACTTCACGGGATATTTTATTTTAAAATGGATTTGTAACATAAAAACCACCTAAATCCTGTACAAATGTAATTTACAATAGCACTGTAACACGCAGGAATCTTGCAGTTTGGCCAACATTAAGTATGGAATACGGTGCTGAAAGGCAGGAAGTCATTGACTTAAAGCTTTTCTCCTCTGATCGCACTACATGTAGCAGTGGTTTCTGGCTTAAACCTACAAAACAAGTTGCTTTGTGATGGATTATGCCTTGCCAGTGAGCTTCAGTGCATTTTCTCCTGCTGGTAAGATGAAATTTTTTTGTGTAGCTTAAACGGAAGGCTGACGCAATTCCTTCCTATGCCCTTGGGTCAATAGTTCAGAGCACTTCATTCTTTAAAAAATGACCATTTTTGACTTGGTGCTTTTCAGCTCTGACCGATTCAATTATGGATGAGGTCCAGGCTAGAATGAAGATATATGTATTGTAAGCGTTCTTACAAATCATTTCAAATCAACAGTTTGTACCTGTGGCTGACGCGTTGTCGTCCGATCGCTGTCTCTTGCTTTCTCTACTCTCACTGCGTTCTGGCTTTCTGGTCATCTCATCCATTGTTCGTTCCTTCTCTTTCTCCAGATGCCTGCGCTCCCGTCGAGCTTCTAGCTCACGTCTATAAACTTCCTTTTGCCGCAGCATTTCTCGATCTAAACATCCAAAAGATGAGATTATGTGATTTGCCTTTAGCACGTTTAAGTTTAATGAACCTGTCTAGCTATGGTGTTATAATGTTCCAAATCTCACAAAATCCAATACATTTCTCCCTTTCCTTGCAATAACAAATTCAAGAACATACTTCAAAAACAACTGGTCTTTTAGTTTTGCATCATGAGTAAAAGGTACCAGAGCATAAGAGATCATCATATGTTTATGAAACTGTGACCAAGATTAACATGAATCCTTGGTGTATAACTTGCTGAAGAATAATAGGACATTGTAGCTCTTGATGCCATTCATTCACATTGTGCAGAAAAGCACAGTCACTGTACACCTGAAAGGACACCTAACATAGGTTTCAAATGCTTTCAAAGAAGAATAAGGAAAACCAGTTTGGAGAATGTTTAATTGAAGACAATACTTCAAAGAGCTATGTTATAAAATGCAAAATATGTTTGCTTTCCAGATGTGCAGAAATGTGTAATTCCTAATTGAGCCGTTACTATATTATGGTAGAGCATATCCAATATAACATTATATATACTGGTACCAAGAGCTCACCTATGCTCTGTTTTATAAACAAATGTCACACTGATTAATCAATATTGTATAATCAAGAGAACAGACGAGACCATTGTGTTTGACAGTGATGTCAGACTTACCATTCTATTTTGATCAAGCTGCAAGATGAAGAAGTAGTTCCGTGAAGAACTAAATAACCTATTTTCATATATCCTACTTACGTTAATAGCCTCTACTAACATACAAAATTTCAGTTTGATTCATGTAACAGATTCGTAGATATTGAGAACCGTTTACATATTTCGGATGGTCGCCATGTTGCATTTTTATATATGTAGGACATAGAGTTATGTATTATTGGATGAGGATTATTGCATAGGTTTATTATTCAACTTCAATCGCATGATTAGGACACAAGAAGTAAAGACGAGATTTTTAAATTTCACACAGCTGCCATCTCGAGGTTATGAAAACAATTGAAATAAATTAGATGCCAGTGGATAAAAATTTACCGTACCAAGTTTCACTGCCCTCGGATGGTTAAATCGCGAGAAACGGCCATTTGAATGAAAATCCACAGCCTGCTTCCAGTCTCCGACCGGGTCAGGAATGGAATGAATGAAGCCCCCATCTAGCGGCGAGGATATGAACTGTGCCGGCTGCCGAGGCCTGACGCACTCCTCTGGGGCAATGATTAAATGAATGACATATGAAATGAAATAATAGTGGAGAGTGTTGCTGGAATGAAATTTTGACAGAGAAAACCGGAGTACCCGGAGAAAAACCTGTCTGCCTCCGTTTTGTCCAGCACAGATCTCACATGGAGTGACCGGGATTTGAACCACGGACCCAGCGGTGAGAGGCCGGCGTGCTGCCGCCTAAGCCACGGAGGCTCTGAGAAACGGCCATTTAAATATTTAAATTCTGCGTCGCCACCATGTTGGATTTGTGCTCACCAGGTTAATGAAAGTCCCATAGGTGAACTTATGTTAATAGCCTTTATCAACATACAAAATTTCAGTTTGATTACTGTCATAGATTAGTAGATATTGTGAACCGTCTAAATATTTCGGATGGTCGCCATGTTGGCCATAGAGTAAAGTAGTATTAGATGGTGATTATTGCATAGGTTCATTATTCAAACGTTGACATCGATCGCATGATTAAGACACAAGAAATAAAAAATTAATTTTTAAATTTCGCACAGCCCCCATCTTGAGGTTATGTAAACAGTTGAACTAAATTAGATGCCATTTAATTAGAATTTGTATAAACATTTACCGTAACAAGTTTGAATGATTTGATCGCCCGAAAAGTCCATTTAAATGTTTCAAATTTGCTTGGCCACCATATTCATTTTGTACTTAACACGCTTGAAAGTCACTTAGGTGAACTTCTAGTTGTGCCCTTTATCACCGTATAAAATTTCAGGGTGATATCAGAAATAGTGTCGGAGACATTGAATGCCGGTGAAATAATTCGCACAGCCGCCATGTTGTAATGGTGAGACGTAATAAAATTTGAAGGGCTCAGTCAGGGTTGGGCAAAATAGTATTATGTCCTTACCGAGTTTCATTGAAATCGCTCCAGCTGTTTAGATTTTAATAGGGGGGACACTTACACATATGCACACACGGACAAAAGGTGATCTCATAAGCCTATTTTCCCATAAATGAAAATAGGCTAAAAATAGAGCAGAAGAGCAACTTACAGTGACAAACCTACACACAAAAAAAAACACAATAGAACATGATATCACAAAATATACCTAGGTACATTATCTTCGTTACCTCATCAATGTACAAAGATTATGGCAGCACCTGGGGAATGGGCCTGCGAAGAGAGGAAGGGGATAAGGTTGCAACGGAGGTGTAGCAAATAAAATCTATCTAAAATTGAGCTCAGAGTCCGTTTTGAATTGGGACTGAACTAAGTACGATCCCAAGTCTCCAACAGCAGGATGAAAGTATTTGTATTGTCGCAACCAAATGATAAGCAATTTTCACATTTAAGCATCTTGTTCTTAATTTCTCTGTCCAATCCAATCATTAGACTCCTTAAGGGTTCATTGTTGGTCTATACTTACTAATTACATATTAAGAGGATAAACCTGAGAAAGAATGGTTCTACATCTGAAACGTTCCTTCTCGGGTGTTACCACAATTCACCAAAGGAAGTATTAAGTAATGATCTTATTACATTTCTCACAATATTGTTATTATTAATACCATCAGTAAATAAAGCGTGGGGTGCATTTTGAAGACTATTGACTATCAGTGGATGCAGGGTGGGTTATTTATTTGTGTGCACAATAATATAGCTGGTTTCTTCAAGTGGGCAGATACAGATTATGAAATATTATGTGTACAAATCTCGACTTGTTCCTGTTTTGAAAGATAGATAGATAGATTTAGTTTAGATTTATTTACCATCAACAGGATAGGCACCCAATTACAGATGATATAATAAAGCATAGTAAACATTAAATTAACTTAAAAGCAACTATTTAACTAACCTAGAAACAAACATTGATACAAGCTTATAAACTAAGTTCTCTATACACTTAAATTAAAATTTTTACACACAATATATACAACAAACACCCACGATCTTGAGTTCAACAATGATCTACGAATTTCAGTAGGCTTCGAGTAAAATATATCTATAGTGCTATCAAGATGGTTTAGAGAGCGCAACGCCATTAATAACCAGGAATTTGCATGGGCTACAGTTCTACACTTCTGAATCCTGAAAGTGAGTCTTTGCCTTGTATTGCGGCCTGGAACATGAAGCGGAATCAAACACAAAAGGGGCGCACAGTCGATTCTATTGGTCAGACACTTATATAGAAACATGGCGTTGGCACACATGCGGCGAGACCTCAAAGACCGCATACCCATGGTTCCACAGAAGGTCTCATAGTCCAATGTAGAGAGTCGAATGCCAATATACCTACAGCTGATCCACTTCATCAATCTCACCTGCACTCTCTCTAACCGCTGAATAGCATATTGCTGAGAAGGCAGCCATACCTCACAACAGTATTCAACAGTCGATCTTACATATGCTAAAAAAAAAATTTTGAGAGAACCTATATTGGCGAATTCACTACAATTTCTCTTCAGAAAACCTAGCAATCTGAACCCCTTACTTGTCACCTTATCTACATGTTTTAGAAATGACAGCCCGTCATCGTTGGTAATTGTTATACCTAGGTCGTTAACTTCATTCACACGCACTAATACAGAGTTACTTATACTATAATTCCTCATGACAGGCGCCAACTTCCTAGAAAATGTTATCACATTGCATTTTGATATATAAAGGTCAAGTAACCACTGGGATCAGTGTGGAAGAGGGCGTGCAGGAGCAAACTGAGGATGACGTTATCATAATGGGTGATTCTATGATACGGTGGAGTGCGAATATCTCGAGGAAATCAGGTGCGAAAGTGCGGTGTTACCCGGGGATTAAGATTGACCAGCTTGCCCAACAAGTGGAAGAAGCAAATGTAGAGGACTGTGACAAAGTTAAAGTGTTGTTGCTTCATGTTGGGACGAACGATTTGAAGAAGAGGGCTACAGCTGATTATATCATGGGGGAGCTCTACGAACTAGGCAGAAAAGCTAAAAGCAAGTTTAGAAATGCAAAAATTATAATGAGTGGCATTGTTCGGCGGGGAGATGTTCCGTTGAGGCGAGTTAAGACTGTAAATGACCGCATGGACTGGGTATGTGCACAACTGGGATTAGTGTACGTAGAAGCTGACTGCTGGATTGGTGGCCGTGACTTCGCCCGAGACGGGCTGCATCTAAATCGACGGGGCGCTTTCAATCTAGGGAACCTACATGACAGGGTCATCGGTTCGTGCCGGATTTTGTGAGGAGGAGCAGGTCCAGAGGTTGCCAGCCGATGGGAACAGAAGGAGCTATTACGAGATATTTGCTGCGGAGGTAAGACTTTAAGATTACTGCAGGTTAATTGTCAGAGTTTAGGAAATAAATTAATTGAATTTTGGAATCTTGTAGAGACTTATTCTCCGGACATTGTCATTGCAACTGAATCGTGGTTATATGAGGACATAAATAGTAGCGAAATAATTCAAGGGACCTACGAGATGTACAGAAGGGATCGGGGGAAGTGAGGTGGTGGGCTATTTATTTGTGTGCGCAAAAATATAGCTAGTTTCTTAAAGTGGGCTGATATGGATCATGAAATGTTATGTGTACAAATTTCGGATAAAGGAAATAAATTCCCTCTTCAGGTGATAGGGGCGTATAGAGCACCGAAAGATAACCTTTCTCTCCTCGAAACACTGTATGATAAAACTTGTACGGGTAATGCTATGAAAAAGAGCATAATAATTGCTGGAGATTTAAACCTCCCCAAAGTAGACTGGTCTGGTGAGTCAACTAGCTGTGGTCAGGCTCAGAGCGCTGCAAATAAATTCTTAAGGGAGGGAGGATTTTCCCAAGTAGTTGACTTCCCAACTAGAGACAATAATACCTTAGATGTTTATCTCGTAGGGCCTGTAGAGCTGTATATTAACTGTCTGAAAGTACCAGGAATTAGTGACCATTCTGGGGTTGAATTAAATATTAGATATGGTGACATTACAAAATTAGACTCTGATGTAGCAAAAAAGATCATATTCCAGTATCGCAGGGCGGATCAGGGCAAGTTTCAGGGGTATTTGAATGAGCTATTTGTAGGATGGGCATCGGAAGGAAATCACATTAATATCCTGTGGACTAACTTTCTGAAAATTTTAAATAGCGCTGTTGATAAATTTGTCCCATTTAAATTGCTGAAACAAAACCCAGATCCTGAGTATTACACATGAGAAATTAGGAGTCTAAAACGGAAAATTAGGAAATTATACAATAAAAGACATGATAGTGACAAGTAAAAGGAAAATCCACAACCTGCTTCCCGTCTCCGACCGGGTCAGGAATGGAATGAATGAAGCCCCCAACTAGCGGCGAGGATATGAACTGTGCCGGCTGCCGAGGCCTGACGCACTCCTCTGGGGCAATGATTAAATGAATGACAGATGAAATGAAATGATAGTGGAGAGTGTTGCTGGAATGAAATGTTGACAGGGAAAACCGGAGTACCCGGAGAAAAACCTGTCTGCCTCCGTTTTGTCCAGCACATATCTCAGATGGAGTGACCGGGATTTGAACCACGGACTCAGCGGTGAGAGGCCGGCGTGCTGCCGCCTAAGCCACGGAGGCTTGATAGTGACAAGTATATGTTGAAATTTAAGTCCTTATCAAGAGAGCTCGTCTTAAAAAAGAGGGCTGCTCATGACAGTTATATGCAAGGTTTACTTGGTTCGGGAGGTGATGGGTGGAAAAAATTTTACAGTTATGTTAGGAGAAGAAAGGGAAATTCAAATAATTTGTCGATGATAATGTCCGGTGACGGTAAATTAATTACTGAGAAACAGGCCATTGCTAATGAATTAAATGTCTTTTACGGTAGTGTGTTCAATAAATCCAATAGCTGTGTGTTGGACCTTAACGACGAATCAGGGGCTCCCCTGTTCCAAATAAACCAGTCAGCAATTGTAAAGCTAATACAAAACTACGTTTCAATGTATCAAAGGGTCCTGATAATATTGTTAGTGAAGTACTTAAACTAGGAGGTAGGGCCATGGCACGATACTTGGAGGTGATGTTTAATGTGTCCATAAACAATGCGCAAATCCCAGATGACTGGAAAAGAGCTACGGTAGTCCCAATATTTAAGGGAGGGAGCAGACTTGAATTGGGCAACTACAGGCCGGTTAGCCTTACGACCGTCGTTTGTAAACAGATGGAGCATCTCATTTGCGACTACTTGAGGGAACAGTGGGAAACATTATCATGGTTTAATGATAGGCAACATGGATTTCGGAAAGGTTACTCATGCGAGAGTCAGATGCTATCACTTTTTCAAGACATTAGCGAATCGTTAGACCATGGAGTTTCAGTCGACGCCGTGGTTATAGATTTTGCGAAGGCATTTGATGTCGTTCCGCATGACATGCTACTCCATAAATTAGCTTCGACAAAGATTGATAGAAGAGTAATTTTATGGATCCAAGAATTTTTGACGGGTCGTTCCCAGAAAGTGAAAGTCGAAGGCATATTCTCGGATGAAATAACCGTAACGTCGGGTATCCCTCAGGGCAGCGTAATCGGAACTTTGTTATTTTTGGCGTTTATAAATGACTTACCAAATGGGATTCGCAGTGACTGGCGATTGTTTGCGGATGATTGTGTAATATATCGAAAGATACATGACTCACGAGACAATGCAGTGCTTCAAGAGGACCTGAACCTGGTCTATAAGTGGGCGATAGTAAATAAAATGAAAATAAACACAAGAAAATGTAGTCTCTTAAAAATAGGGAAAGTGCGAAGGCAGGATTTTCAATATAACATTGGCTCGGAAATACTTGTAGAAGAAGATTCTTGCAAATATTTGGGCGTTCACGTAAGGAATGATATGAAATGGAGTAGTCATGTAGGATGTGTAGTTTCAAAAGCTTACAAATCCCTGCACTTTGTAATGAGGGTATTAAAAGGAGGTAGTACCTCTGCTAAAGAATTAGGCTATTTGTCACTTGTAAGACCTATTCTGGAATATGCCTCGGCGGTTTGGGATCCATATCAAGTAGGGCTCATCAATGAGTTGGAAATGGTACAAAGAAAGGCTGCTAGATTTGTGCTCAGTGACTTTAATCCCAGGAGCAGTGTGAGCCGTATGTTAAAGAAACTTGGGTGGGAATCACTGGAGGCTAGGAGGATGAAATCTAGACTCTGCGCTATGTACAACACGTATACAAATCAACCAGCATGGGGTGAGCTTAGCAAACGATTGGGAAAGCCCACTTACATGGGTAGGAGCGATCATCCTTTCAAATTTAAGGGCCGACCACAGCGAACAAATTATGGTAAATATTCTTTTGTAAACCGTGCCATTGATAACTGGAACTCTCTACCTGCCGCAGTCTTAGAGCCTTTTCCCAAACATATAGGTGTGTTTAAGAAAAGACTGACTATTTGTGTAAATACTCCAGTTTAATTGTTGTATAATTGTTATTGAATTGTTATGTATAGTTATTTATTTGTTATGTATATACAATTTGCCACCGGGGGACACACCCCCCATTGCAAATAAATGAATGAATATATGAATATATGAATAGTACACCAATCTGTTAGTAGATGAAGGTCTAATTGAAGCAAGTCACAGTCTGACTCTGGTCTATTACTCGAAACAGTTTCAAATCATCAGCGTATAGAAGGCAGTTACTATTCTTGAAGACCCCAGTTAAATCATTAATAAAGATTACAAATAAAAGCGGCCCCAAGATGGAACCCTGAGGAACACCAGAAGTTGGAAAGTATGGATTTGAAGTTTGACCATCGGATTTGACAAAGCAAATTCTTTCAGTGAGATAGCTTCTTATCCACTCTAAAACGCTGCCGCCTATTCCATACGCCGACAATTTGATTAATAATGCCTCAAGTTGTACAGAATCAAAGGCTTTGGAAAAATCTGTGTATATGGCATCTACTTGTTGACTCCTGTCCAAGGCATTTGATATGAAGTTGACGTACACTGCCAGGTTCGAAACAGTCGAGCGCTTCTGCACGAATCCATGCTGAGCAACATTAATGTACTGGCCAACTGACCTGTATATTCTATTGTACACAATCTTCTCCGCCACCTTTGATAGGAGGGATAGCAGGACGACTGGCCTATAGTTGTCAAATACCCTTTTGTCACCCTTTTTGAATATTGGAATTACGTATCCCTTCTTCCACTCACACGGAAAGCATCCAGATTTAAAAGATATATTTAAAATTGCACTGAGAGGTATCGCCAACTGAGGAGCACATTCTCTAAGTACAAGACCTGGTATCTCATCAGCCCCAAACGATTTTGCAGTATCCAATGATGACAGAATCTCACACACTTCAAAGGGCGTAGTCCGGATCGACATCAATCCCTGATTACACATGATTGGGACAGACGAGTGACACGGCCTCGCAGGAGAGTGATACTTCTTGAAGCCCTCTGCAAATTTATTAAGAATAGTTTTCTTGTCCTGGATTTCGATTCCATTCTGAAACATAGTGGACGGTAAACGTGAAGATTTTCTTTTATTGTTTACAAAATTCCAAAAATGCTTTGGATTGTTGGTTAATTTTGATTCAACTGAGATTACATAGTCTTTGTATTTTCTGTTCTGGAGTCTCTTATAATCCCCCCGTATCACCGAAAATTGAACATAGTCACACCAAAAGCCCGATTTCTTGAACCTTTTTCTGACTCTCTCTTTTTCTTTCAACTTGTTGATTACCTCTGTATCGTACCAAACTGGATACTTCCGAGTATTGATTGTGCGAGTGGGCACTGAATCCTTGATTACTGCTTTGAGGAGGATAAAGGAAATAAATTCCTCTTCAGGTGATGGGGCTTATAGAGCAGGGGTTCTTAAACTTTTTCTGTCGCAACCCCCTTGTGAAACATAAAGTAACTGGTGCAACTCCCTCCTCACTCTTATTCTTCTTTCCGAAGGAGGGCAAGCACTATCACTTTCATAGGGTCTCTTTTTACCACTGTTAATAAGTCACTTATCCATAGGTAATGGCATTACTTGTATCAGTTCATTGTAAATCAGGCCAACCACTTCCACTGAACACGCACTAGAACTCACCTGTTCAATCACTGTCCTTGAACTGACTGCAAAGGCCTGGCTGAATTCAAGTTGACAATAGCAGAAATAAAAGAATCTATTCTTGTAAGGAATTGGAGGTCACATTGTCAAGCGGCTTATTGTCATTTGTGGTTGTTAAGTGTTTGGTAAGGAGATATCACTGCAGGTGGCGGGTGACAGGGTTCTATGTGGGAAATGTTACCTTTTCTTAGAATTCCTGCTGGCAGGATCTACTGGTCAGTTACTGTGAAATAAGACAGCAAAAGCATGAGTTTATTAGTCTTGAATAGTCGTGGGAGCTTCCTGTCTATGATAGGTTCATGGATATGAGGATAGCAATATTTGTTACAGAATATGAAATATAAATATTTCAATCAGAGCTGGCGCCCCACACCCCCTTTGTTTCTGCACCCCCCACTTTGAGGACCTCTGGTATAGAGCACCGAAAGATAACTTTTTGTTCCTTGTTATGAAAAAGAGCATAATAATTGCCGGAGATTTAAACCTCCCCAAAGCAGACTGTTCTGGTGAGCCATCTAGCTGTGGTCAAGCTCAGAGCGCTGCAAACAAATTCTTAAGTAGTAAACTTCCCTACAAGAAACAATAATACCCTAGATGTTTATCTCATAAGGCTTGTAAAGCTGTATATGTGACGCTCTCCAGGAAACCATACCTTTAAGTCGCGTGACAAAATTTTACGCTACACCGCAAAGGGAGAGAAATATCGATTTTTAGATTTCAGCACCACCTGTTAGGATCTTTGAACTAGATGATGCGAGCATTGGATGTGTCATCATGATACGGTAATGTCTTCAAAATAACCTTGGAAACAGGTTGTGTAATTTAACAAAACCATACCTTAAGTCGCAATAGGAATTTAACATTGCGACTTACGGTATGGTTTATTCAATGAAGATCCTGCACTGTCTTCTTGGGCTAAAATACGACATAACCAGCCTGTGCTTCAGGATAATGTATAATTACAATAAATTATTATACAATTCATGTGCTGGGATGCATATTTTGTAAATGGTAATTTTAATGTGTGTGGAACGCCAGCGCAGGAACCTGGTTAGGGAATTCCCGGTGTCTTTCTAGCTTGTTATGCACTAAAGCTGGTGGAGATATGGATAATGCAGATAATCTCCCTCCAAATCTACCTAAGAAGTTGGAAGTAAAAGGCACGACTGCCGATAGGACGAAATACCTGTTCGACAACATTTGAGTGTACTGCACAGTGGGAACAAGGGATCTATTGTGCCAACAGCCAGGCAACATTGAAGCCGCTGAACCTGGCCCATGTAGTGCGAAGGATTGTGTGCGCAAAAGGAAAAGACATACGAAAACATTCCACAAAAATTAGCAACAGTTCAGTTTTCTACTACAGGATACAAGACAGATTCCAGTAGAATTGGATACTAACTAACTTTGTGTAGTTTCAGAGCATTTTTAATATCTACTACTACTACTACTACTACTTATTATTATTATTATTATTATCATTATTAGTATTAACATTATCACAGATACTATTAATGTTTCCTGATTATTTTGCACTTCTTAACACAGAACATTAAATAAATGAAATTAATAAAACAATCATTATAAAAACAAAATTTGGAATGTGTAGTTGTGCTCTTTGGCAAAATTTGAAAAATATAAATAATCCACGGCAAAGAGGGTGTTTACGCCCTTTAATTTGAATCCTTGCACGACTTTTTACAATTATTGGTTCGCGAGATATTTTAAAAATGTAGTTATGCCCTTTGGCAAAATCTAAAAGAATTATTATTATCATTATTATTATTATTACTAACGTTATCACAGATACTATTATTGTTTCCTGATATTGTTTGCACTTCTGAAGACAGAACATCTGTGTAGGCCTACTTGAGTCTTGCAAAACTAAAATTTTCTGTTTTACTTTCATTATCTTGAACATTTTTACATATTTACAATACTTTCTAGAGAATGAAACTCCAATAAATTTATGAAATATTATTTTTATACACAATGCCGATCTTCCTTCATCCAGTGAAACAGTCAGATTTTCTTAAATATTTAATATATTGTCCCAGCACTATACTAAATTTTCAAATCGATTTTCTTTACATTCAATAAATTCTGTCCTATAACTTCAATGTTTCATATAAAATAATCAGTTTTTAAGATAAATACCGGTACTTCTAGTTTTCACGAAAATGATCGCAAATTTACCTACTATCAAAATATAAAATAAACCAAAAATGAGATTTTCCGACTTAAGGTACGGTTTCCTGGAGAACGTCACATATGAATTAGTGACCATTCTGACTCTTTATGTAGCAAAAACAAATCATATTCCAGTATCGCAGAGTGGATCAGGGCAAATTTTAGGGGTAATTGAATGAGCTGTTTGTAGGATGGGCATCAGAAGGAAATCACATTGATGGGAGGATATGGAAGTATTGCTATCAAATAAGCGAATATATGCAGACTAGTATTGTTAAATTGTAACGTGGTTGAACTTCGAAGTATCGTAAATATGAAACTACAGGGTGTGTAGAAAGTTGTCCAGAAATAATAAAGTTAGGTGAGCAGAACAAGCAATTAATTTATAAAAGCACGAGGACTATGTATTATCGTTAGAAGGAATTTGTAATGTTTAACTTGAAAAATATAACACGCAGCCGTGTATATTGAATAGTGTTACTGAATATCATACATTTTGGGAATGTATCGAGATAGTTTAATATTTTTGAAATGCCATGCAACGTCGTAAGTAAGGAAGTGAGATGATGGGAATGTAAGCTTATTGTAGACGCTAGTTAAAGACTTGTTCGCCATTAAAGAGAAGTATTATTGCAATTGTAACGAGAGGCAACATTCTGTCAAGTATGTAAGTGAAGTCATTGGAAGTAATATTTGAGAATTGAGATTTATGTGAGGATTAATGCCAAGCACCACGAAAGTTATTGTTATTATGAGAATGAGATCATCTAGCATAGTAATCGGAAGTTATTGTTTTTGTTAATGGATTTGTAAAGCGAGAACAGTAATAAGCTTAACTGCTCGCTACAGGTGTTCTATGGCATGTAAAGAAATTTTCAAACGAAGGTAAACATTATGTTGTGATTTTATAAGAAGGAGAACAGATGATAGACAGGAAGATCTAGTAGGATCTTGGTGAAACTTAACAAGAACATCGTGCTGGACGCGATTATTCAACTTTGTAAATAATTTGTAACATAATGAAATGAAAATCCACAGCCTGCTTCCAGTCTCCGACCGGGTCAGGAATGGAATGAATGGAGCACCCATCTAACGGCGAGGATATGAACTGTGCCGGCTGCCGAGGCCTGACGCACTCCTCTGGGGCAATTATTAAATGAATGATAGATGAAATGAAATGATAGTGGAGAGTGTTGCTGGAATGAAATTTTGACAGGGAAAACCGGAGTACCCGGAGAAAAACCTGTCTGCCTCCATAGTCCAGCACAGATCTCACTTGGAGTGACCGGGATTTGAACCACGGACCCAGCGGTGAGAGGCCGGCGTGCTGCCGCCTAAGCCACGGAGGCTCTGTAAAATAATAATAATAATAATAATTTTTAAATATTTAAATTTTGGAATTGGAAGAAACAACAGCGAATATAAGTAAACTTTGTATCACGTAGGGAGAGTGATGTAAATAGCGACGTTTAAAGTAATAAGTTATAGTTGATAGAACTACAGGGTGCACAACAAGTAGTTGACATTCTTTGAAATATTTCAAATACAGATTGTATGTTAATATGAAGTTATACATTGGTTGAGGAGGACTCGGTAGAGGTCAGAATTTTTTTTTGTACAGGAAAAGTTTAAAGATAGGAAGATCTATCATTTTTAATTTTATTTAATTGTTTTTATATGTTTGTATGACACGTTCATTTTATTTGTGTCAGGGACAAAATCTGTATTGTCCTTATGAATAAATTTAAACAAGCACTGTTTAGTTTGCTTGTCCATTTGTATAGAAACTGATAATCTTCTCATTTAATAATCGACATACGATAGTACTACTAGTTGGATACTGGCACCCGCTTATTTTTATTTTTAACCGTTCACCCTCGAGATCCGAGATTCTTGTCCTGCCACCATTTATAGTAGGATTTGTATGTAACTAGTTAGTAGTACTATTGAATTCCTTTGTGTTCCGAGAGTTTGCTAGTTATTCACCTAGTAGGGAAGTGTTGGTTTATCTAGCTGGGTATCAATGTCCCTGCGATCCTTACCATTCCAGCAGATAATAGGTGGTGGCTATGCGGAATTCGGGTACAGTACTGAGTGGAATAATCGAATTCGCGATCTCTGGCCCAGATCGGAACGGTATTGTATAGATAATCCGGATCATTCATCGCAAATTCAAATTTATGACTTGGTAGCTGTGAGGGGAATCGAACCCTCGACCCTCAAGGGCGTTCGGTGTGACTTTTCGCACAGCCAATGTAAGAAACGTCTCCATACTATTTTTATGAACACAATACCGTAACTTTCTGGGTTACACGCCGCAAATTTGAATTTATGACCAGAAGTTTGGTGCTTTTCAGTCGGTCAACACGAATGTACCCAAACGAGTTGGGTTATATCCTAATCCTGAAAAAAATTACATGATATTAATAAATACATTCTCATGTAATTACATGAGATCAATAAATACATTCTTATGTAATCTCATGTAATTATTTTCAGAATTAGGGTATAGCCCAACTCGTTTGGGTACATTCGTGTTGACCAACTGAAAAGCACCAAAATTCTGTTTACTAAGGCAACACTGAAAAATGGCTTCAAACCACATAAAATCGAATTTATGACTTAGTACCTGGGAGGGGAATCGAACCATTTATTATGAATGTGCCCTGTAAGTGGAACGCAGATTAGGCCTATATACTTGCAGCAGACATGTGACTTTTACATAGCTTGTGTCCTTGTTTCATCTTCTGGGCGATATTACGTATCGAAATTACGAACCCGGTCACTACTGAACCTCTTATATGTGATAAGTTCGTAAATATGTGTTTTTAATTATAGCTATTTTAAAAACGACCACCATGTTTCGACAGTGCTTGTATCTCATTCAACTGTCAACAAGGTGCACTCTAGCGGCACGCACCGAGGAGCACACATTGTTGCCAACATGTGAGATACAAAATCACTGTTGATAAAAAGAAGTGAGATACAAAATCAATGTTCATCAAAAAATATATTCATCGGGACGCATTAGGCTGTAACCATTGTCAAAACTCATTGATATGGGCGCGTTAGGCTGTAACCATTGTCAAAAACAAATGGGTTGGACAAAACAAAGGTTAGAAGGTCGGGGGCGCAGCACAGCTAGCGGGACTGGGTACCGTAAGGGCGAGGTTGGCAGTATTGTTTTGATGACAGGCCAGCGGACCAGTGGGGCTAACGAAGAGACCCGAATACTCACGACCGCAACCGATAATAATTGATTTGGACTAATAGCAACTACAGCTGTAATTTTGACTATATAAGTCGTGATCCTATTTGCGATGGCTGGGTGGGTCACAGACAGCAGAGGAGGAAATATCTATTAAAATATCTCTCCCTGATTTATTTATCATCGTTTCATAAGGTATTTTGGCTAATTCATGTATTGTAGAGAATTTTATCGCGCGTTCTATCTTCAGCGCTACCTTCGAACCCTCGTCCCTAAAGGGCGTTAGGAGTGGGTGCAAAACTAAAAGTATATTCGTGATCAGCACCCTCGATTTACCCATAATTGATGTAAAAAAATCACATTTCGAGAAAAAAATATTCGTACCACCTAAACTCCATAAGTCCATGCCGTCCAGCGATTTCTCCTTAGATTTGGATACTGTTTTACAGATTGTCAGTCAAGAGTTGCAAAGAGGCATATCAGTAATTGCTGTTTGTATATTCTGTTTAACTTAACTTAGAAAACCTTTGAGAAGATAAAATGTGACCATTTAAATCGTGGGGGTAGACTTGAAAGATACATAACAAAGATCACAGGATTGTCAACACTCGCTTATAAAATTTGCATTGGCAGCAATGTTAAGTCTCCTGTTGATATTATTATTATTATATTTTATTTTATTTTTTATTTTTTTTTTACTAAGGGAGTGTTAGAAGTACTAAAAGCCCAATATTAGTATTAAAGAAATGTAGAAACTTGACACCATACATTTTTCAGAAATGTGAGATCTCTGAAAATAAAGGTATCAGCCTGGCTACTTGGCAAGATTGAGCTCAAGTGCTGTAGGTTGGTTGTATGACATGAAACGAGGGCACCTGAGCTATGCTGAAAAGATCCAAACGCCATGTTGTCATTATGCAATCAACAATATCAGGTGTTGTGCAACAACTCAAATTACCCTGAGCTGCTGGTGTTATCGGTGCGGTGCTATCTCCAAAAGCGAGATGGTGAGAACGTCGAGGGCCAGCGGAGAGTTGTATTAGTTCACTGATACCAAGGTGGCAATTGTTAGAATGAAGCGAACTGTGGTCAGGCGACAATGCTTGTCTTATGAAGTTTACCGTGTGGCAGGTAAAATGACAACAATACCGGGCTGTCCTGGACTCGGTGGACGAATTGGTTCAAATTCTGTGAGATGTCTATGAAATCCTTTAGTGTGGTTTCTCTACTAACTCCTTGCCAAGTTCCATTCATTTCTTTTAATAACTTGTCTTATAAGGTTGGATTCAAGAAGTGCTATTGGACCATTAAACCACTGGCAATAGAAATTCAATGCACCTCATCCCTGGCCACTATTGAAAAAGGAATAATGAGGAGGTAAACATACATTTAATTATTTAGTCAATTATCCATTGTATGGTATTTACCTGAAGTTAAGTAATGTACGAGTCACGTTATATATTAAATGCTTATACCGTTTATCAGAAACACAGATACATCCAATCCTGCATATGTTTGAATTAGTTTCTATGCATATTAATTTTGAACCTGTTCAATTTTTATCTTACCTGGTGACGAACTTTAAAATGCTACACAATCCTAATTTATACAATTCAAAATGCTACAAAATACTATTTTTTCAAAATGAAAGTGCTACAAAATCAATTTCAAAATGCTATTTTCTCGTATCTTTAATCATGACCTATGAATACTGAAATAATATTTATTATACACTGTGTATATATTATAAAGCAAATATCAATCAAATTGCGAAGGGTTTCGAAAAACAAAAATGAGGAGTTTTCAACGTAGATTTTAAATTCTTGTTCAATGTTTATAATAGGACAGGAACATTTTTGTTTTACTGTACTTTGTTTTCAGCTAGTTTTCCCAAAGAAGGTACTTTACTTAAAAATATTATATTATAGTTAATCAGTTTTGCAACCAAATCGATATTTCAGTATGCCATTAAGGGCTGCAAATGAGAAGTTGTGTGTCCAACTTTTTAACAGAATGAGGATATAGTTCCAATAAGTCAAATTCTACAGGTAACTCATTATAACAATAAAATGCAGATGATAAGTTTTGCAACAGGACTACTCATTTGCTGTTTGAATGCAATTAGGCCAGTGACCTGAAGAAACAGTTGCAGTACCATCACCTTTCACTATTAGCCTACTTTCCACATTTCGCGAATATGATGAAAAACTAGACATGAGATCAATCCGGGCAAATGTGTGCACTTCTCTCTGTCCTTCCATCTGTGTGTGTGTCACCCCCTAGCGACTCCCAAACGGCTCCTGCTATCAAAATCAAATTTGGTATAAGTGAATACCTATACTAGAAAATCTCATGGCTATATTTGAAAATAATGTCAGTGATAGGTTCAATGTTTAACTGCATGTAACAACCACAATAAAACACTGGATTTCTTCCAAAATTGGCACATATATAGTTCATTGTATTTCATATTATTTTTTAACAAACCGCACATTTATTTATTTATTTGTGTTGTGAACATTACAGGAAGCCCCAATTGCATTGCTCACTACTAGAATTAGATAATATACAACAATAAATAAATATAAATACAGAAGATACTTAAATAGAAGATAGAGATACACGTGATAAATAATAAGAAGAAAAGAAGGGTTAGGTATGAGAAGGAAATGGGCTGAATACAGTACAATACATTACAAGACATCTTGCAGTTTATCATAGGATGCTGCAAACTGGTTTTCTGACATACTGAAAATATCGAAGTCAAGATGATGAACTTTATTATAGTGGGATAATATTCTGTTAATCGGTGAGTTTTTATGGCTGTCTGTGTGAACTCTCCGAATAAAGAAAATGTTTCGGAATCTACTAGGTTTAACGGCTGGGACATATAAAGATTAATTGGAGGGTTTTCCATTTTTAAGTCCGTATTGACGCTTACAAATCGAAATAGTGAGTCAAAAATTTTCCGCCCAATCAATACCTTTCTCACTATAAATTTAATGTTTCTTTCTCATACTAGGGACATGTTTCGAACAATATTTGTTCTTCTACAGCCTTATACATTTATCAACACTGTAACTTATCTAAGACATTTGCATAATTAAAACACATGCACAATAGACAATTCATTATAGAGCATACAACTAAAAACGTAATGTTAAAAAACTTGGATAACACATTAAAACATTTGAACTTCCTATTCCAACAGATGCCAACAGACAATCCTAAAACAGGGGAAGAGGAATGGAAGCAATTCAAAAACACAATGGTGGAAGCTGCAGTGGCAGTATGTGGAAGAACAAGCAACAGAAAGCGGTGTAAAGAGACACCATGGTGGAATGAGAGAGTAAAAGAAGCTGTGGGAAGGAAGAACAAGGCTTTCAGAGTGTGGTTCCAGGAAAGAACTGATCTGGCAAGGGAAGATTATAAGATAAAGAAGAAAGAAGCAAACAAGATTGTCGCAGAGGAGAGGAAGAAGTGGATGGTAAAGTGGACAGAGATGATGGAGGAAGACAGCAGAGGAAATAAGAAAGTACTTTATGGGATGGTCAAAAGTAAGAGAAGAGGTCTGCGAGAGGATGTGGTAATGATGGACAAAAACGGAAATGAGGTACACAACAAAGAGACACTCAAGACAGTGTGGAAAGAGTACTTTGAGGATTTGCTGAATCCAAATGGTCATAGGGAGGAAGACAATGTATTGGAAGATGGAGAAGACAACACAGGAATGGAAAAGGACCTGACTTGGAGAGAACTGGAAATGGCTATAGACAAGATGAAAGGAGGAAGGGCACCAGGTGTGGATGAAGTGAGTGTTGAAATGGTGAAGGCAGCAGGGGAGGTTGGGAAACAGTGGCTGTACCGTGTGATGAGGGTGATATGGAAGGAGAAAAAGACCCCAGAAGATTGGAAGAAGGGATTAATTGTCCCAATATTTAGGAAAGGAAGCAGAAAGGAGTGTAGAAATTACAGGGGAGTCACACTCATACCTCACTGTGCCAAGATATATGAAAAGATATTAGAAAGTAGAATACGAGCCAAAGTGGAGAGAAAATTGAGAGAGGAACAGTATGGATTCAGACCTGGGAGATCAACAGTGGATCTCATATTTTCAGTGAGACAGCTCCAGGAACACCACTACGAATTTGGAGAGGATCTGTTGATGGCCTTCCTGGACATCGAAAGGGCCTATGATAGTGTGTGTAGGGAGAAGGTTTGGAAAGCAATGGAAAACATGGGAGTGGAAAAAGAGACTGTAGGCAGAGTGAAGGAGATGTATTGTGGAAGTGTGAGTTGTGTGAAAGTTGGAGGGGAAAGAACAGACTGGTTCAGACAAATGAGTGGCCTGAAACAGGGTAGTGCGCTGTCACCCCTTCTCTTTATTGTGGTTAGACGAGGTAATGACACGGATAGCAGGAAAGATAGGAGAAGATAAGATGAAGGCAATGGTGTTTGCAGATGATCTCATGGTCTGGGGAAACAAGGAGGAGGAAATCCAGGAGCAACTGAAGGCTTGGGAAGAAACAGTGGGAGAGTACGGATGGAAGTTCAACATCAGTAAATGTGAGATCCTGTTAACGACCAGGAAAAAGGACAGACCAATGAGTGGGATAACACTTGGAGGTGGACAGCTGAAGAAGGTGGAAAGTCTCAAGTACTTGGGAAGTATAGTGGAGGAAAATGGGAGAAATGACAAAGAGATTACGGAACGTGGCAGACAGGCAGAAGCATTTCTGAGAAGCATTAGGAGCTTAGTGTGGAATAAAGATGTCCCACAAAAAAGCAAGGAAGTGTTATACAGAAGCTACTATATCCCGATACTGACCTATGCTTCAGAAACGTGGACAATGAAGAAAAGAGACATAAGCAGAATACAGGCAGGTGAAATGAAGTTCCTGCAAAGTAGGATCGGAGTAACAAGAAGAGACAGGGTGAGGAATGAAAAGGTCAGGGAAATGGAGAAAGAGGAGCCCTCGCAAGGTAGGATTGAGACATCAAGACTGAGGTGGTATGGTCACTTAAAGAGAATGGATGAGAAGAAGATTCCCAAGAGGATACATGAGATGCAGATGCAGAAGAAACGACCAAGGGGAAGACCAAGAGATCGATGGCTGAAGGGAGTGGAGGAATGTGTCAAGAAGAGAGGCGAGGACTGGACCAGAGTGACAGCGGAGAGATGGTGGGAAGAAAGAAATAAGTGGCGAGGCTTATGTTCCAAACAGACCCAGCCTGTGGCTGGAAACTGTACAAGATGAGGATGATGATGATGATGATGATTCCCATTTGTACTATATTCAGTTCTGAATGGCCTTGCTATGAAGGCTTAATTTAACGGTGATAAGCAGTAGGTCAGTAAGAAGCTCAGAGTCATCTCCCTCTGGCTTATGCTTGCAGGTGATGTATTGATGGGCTACACATGGCCTTTGGTTAAGTTGCTTTAACAGCTGCGTCATAAGGATTGTTGGTGTTAGCTTGGTAAGGCGATCCTGCCGTGGGGTGTTTATTGTGGAGTAAACTGTAAAGATACGAAATTTAAATAAACTGAAAAGTGCGTCTGAGAAGAAGAATAGATAGAGTTGAAGGGGCTAAACGGTAACTTACTGGGTGACGTCTTGAATATAACTTTCGGGTTTAACTGAGTTGAAATCCTCCTGCCTGGTTGCTGTAATGAGCCAAAGATGTAATATTAGTATGTATGTGTGGGAGAGGGAACTGTTGACGAATGATGTTGCATTAAGCGGCTTACCTGTTCTGGCCTGTGAGACGCGTAGCGTGGAGCCGTGTTACACTGAATGACCTGCTATGCGCTGGGCTGAAGCGAGTGTTTACGGTAGTGTGTGGCGGGGAGGGGAGGGTAAAGAGAGGGGAACCGGTCTTGGCTGAGTGGAAACAGGTGTGTGGGTACGACGCGTGACGTCATATGTTTTGAATTAGTAACTTCATGGGGGGTGCAGGGTTAGCACTGATGCGGGAGGGTGATTGGTTTGGGTGTTATTCGGAAACGTTTGTTTATGCCGTTTAGAGTCGGGAAAAAATTTGTTGATGTTCTCATACAGAATGTTTACTTCGAAGTTGATTTCATTGAGATTGTGTGTTGGGTTAGTGCGTTGCGCATTATCAATTTCTATTTGTTCAAGTACGTTCATTATTGCTCCCTTCTTGGCATAGTGGATGATCTCCATATCATTCTGGATATTTGTAAATTTATGTTTGGTGTCCTGCATGTGCTGTCCCATGGCCGAAAATTTTCTATGTTTTATGGCGTTAACATGCTCGTAATATCTTGTTGTGAAGCTGCGTCCGGTCTGTCCTAGGTAATCTGCTCTACATTGTTGGCATTTAAGTTTATAAATGCCCGACGAATGATATTTATTTGACACATTGATTTTCTTGGAGTTGAATATTAGTTTGTGGTTATTATTATTGGTTCTAAAGGCGATTTTAGTGTTGAATTTCTTGAAAATACTTGTTACATCGTAGGTGTATTGGTTGATATAAGTGAAGACGGCAAAATGTGTTTTCTCTTTCCTTAAAGGGGTGAGCTGAGATTGTGGTTTGTTTTTGATTTTGTTGATGATTTTTACGATGTCTGGTCGAGTGTATCCATTAGCTTCAGCGATTTGAAAGATTGTGGCTATTTCTTGTTGGTAATCTTGGTTATGTTCAGATCTAGGTAATTGATTAAGTTGTTGACTGTAGAGTCACCTGTAAATTTAATGTTGGCATCAATGCTATTCAGTTTGTTGAGTAATTGTTCGAAATCAATGGTGTTTGTATCCAGAATTACAAAGATGTCATCCACATATCTCCCCCAGAAAAGAATGCCCTCTATTTTATTAATGATATCATTGGCTTCAAGATGGTCGATGTAAATGTTGGCAAGGATGCCTGAGGCTGGGGAGCCCATCACCAAACCTTGGTTTTGTTGATATATTTTGTCGTTAAACTTGAAATAGTTGTTGTGAAGCGTGAAGCTAAGGATCTCCATGAATTCATCTATTTCTACTTTCGATAGTTTCTCGTTGTCTTGAAGGTTCTTTCTGATTATTTCAATTGTTGTTTGGACCGGTATGTTAGTATACATGTCCTTAATGTCTATGGTGTGAATGGAATGTGCGGGCTTGATATTTAGATTCTTGGTTCTCTCGCAGAATTGGAGGGAGTTCTTGAAAGATTTGTTAGCTTTGAAAGCATAGTTGGTACGAAGGAATTTTTGTATAAATTGAGCCGTTCTGTAGATTGGACTGTTCCTGTAGTTGACAATTGGTCTAATTGGAATATTGTCCTTGTGGATTTTGGGGAGTGATCTTAGGGTAGGAATGCTGGGGTTCATGTTAATCAAACTGCTACTTTGTTTTTCGTTCATTATGAAAGATGTGTCTTTGATTATTTGTTTAAGCTTTCTTTGGGTGGTTGCCGTTGGATCAACGCCGGATTACCTCACCGCTTCCGGGCGGAAGCAGTGAAAACTGCAAATTACATCCGTAATCGCCTGCCATCAAAAAGTATCGGAGGCAAAACACCGTACGAATTGTGGACAGGAGAGATTCCTGACATCTCGCAATTCAGAACGTTTGGAAGCAAGGTTTACTTCCTGGACAGGGATCCCGGAAGAGGGAAACTGGATCAACGAGGCAGAGAAGGCGTGTTCATGGGTTACTCCGAAGAAACCAAGAGCTTTCACATATACTCCCCTGACAAAGACAAAGTTTTGATTAGCCGAGATGTAAAATTCTTCGAGAATGAAAAGCCACTGGAAGAGACTAGGATGGAGTGCCCGGAATCCTCAAAGCAAGATATTTGTTGGGAGCTGTTCTTTGCAGAACCACCGCCACAATCACCAAGAGAAAAAGATCAACCAGCTGTCATGGAGGAACCAGTCTCTCAACCCGAAATGGGAGAAGATGATGAACTTTTCCTCGGTTTCGATGTGACGCCAGTGGATAATCATGATAGAACGACTGTCGAAACATCCGATACTACGCCTCAATTGATACAAGGACCTGGTCGACCCAAGATTCTGCGAACTGGAAAAAGGGGAAGACCGAAGAAACTTTTTCAAA
Organism: Meconema thalassinum; assembly: GCA_946902985.2. NCBI lineage: Eukaryota > Metazoa > Arthropoda > Insecta > Orthoptera > Tettigoniidae > Meconema > Meconema thalassinum. The sequence goes on along the minus strand of OX336389.2, from coordinate 1,120,806,958 downwards.
CAAATCTCCAAGATGTGGAGGAGCAAGAAGAAGACGAGGAGATTTTTCTAGCAGAGATTCCATTCAAGGAGGCAATAACAGGACCAAACTCTAACGAGTGGCATGGTGCCATGGTCATGGAAATGGAATCTATCCTGAGAAACAATACGTGGGTGCTGGTGGATCCTCCCCGTGATGCCAAAGTCATCGGATGCCGGATGGTGCTGCGTGACAAACTAAAACCTGATGGAACACTTGAGAAGAGGAAGGCCAGGCTGGTGGCTCAAGGTTTCAACCAGGAGTATGGAATCAACTACTTTGACACGTTATCACCGGTGGCGTGAATGGAATCAATTCGATTGATGGTTTGTCTCGCTGCCAAGCTCGGTGTAAAAATCAGACAGTACGATATCACAACGGCTTATCTGTATGGTGACCTAGACGAGGAAATATTCATGAAACAACCGAAGAACTTCAGGGAGATGTTAGAGAGCATTGCGATTTCTGGAACTGATGACGAAACCAAGGAGAAGGCCAAGAACATGCTTCGCCAGTTGCAGGGAGGCGACAAGGTCTGCTTACTACAAAAATCACTGTACGGATTGAAACAGGCCGGGAGAAACTGGTATGCCAAGCTGCGCGAGGTCTTGAGGAAGTGCGGTGCCAAACCAACCGCATCGGATCCGTGTCAATTCCAAATTGGTCCCGGAAATAACATAACTCTGATTGCCGTTTATGTTGACGACATGATGGTGCTATCAAAATGCAAAAAGACGATCGCAGAGATTTCCAGAGTCCTGAGTGAAAATTTCAAGGTCAAGGACTTAGAAATGGCCAAACACTTCCTAGGCATCGAACTAATCCAGGAGACCGGATGTATAGCCATGCTACAGCAGGGTTACATTGAAGAGCTTCCCCAACGCTACGAGATGGCCGACTGCAACCCTGTAGTCACACCACTCGACCCTGGAACGAAATTGAGCAAAAATGAGAATCCCAGTACTGACGAGTTGAAGTTGCCTTACCGCGAATTGGTAGGTGCGTTGACATATCTGTCGACAACTACACGCCCGGATATTTCGTTCGCTGTCAGCTACCTGGGACAGTTCAACAATTGCTTCGGAGTCGAACATTGGAAAGCTGCCAAGAGAGTGCTGCTGTACTTGAAGGGGACTTCGAACATCGGGCTGATCTACGAAGCAGACACCGAACCGATCCAAGGATTCGTCGACGCCGACTGGGGAAGCTGCCAAGAAGATAGGAGGTCCTACACGGGGTACGTGTTCCTGCTCGGCGGACGCCCTATATCGTGGGACTCAGGAAATCAAAGAACCGTGGCCCTTAGCACCACGGAGGCCAAGTACATGGCGTTGTCAGAGTGCGCCAAGGAAGCTGTGTACTTACGTCGATTTCTGCTTGAGTTAGGCTTCAAAGACTTAGCCACTATGTTCATCTTTTGTGATAATCAAAGTGCAATTAATTTGGCAAAGAACGCGATGTATCACAGTAGAAGCAAACATATCTTTGTTCGCGAAGTCTTTGAGTGTAAATTTTTTGTTTTGAAGTATATCTCTACGAACGATCAAGTTGCTGACTTTCTCACGAAGAGTTTAAGTCGAATGAAACATGAACGTTGCTTGAAGTTTGCTGGTTTGGAGAGTGTAAAGATTGTATGAACCTGTACTTGAGGGGAAGTGTTGTAACTTTGATAGTTTTATTCTTATTTATCAAGTATGCGGTTCTATATATGTAAGGTGCTGCCACCTGCCCTTTATGCTTTCAGTTTGTCTAAAACTCGCGCCATGTTCGCACATGTTTAGTTTGCGCGGTTCCGCTATTGCCATCCATGTACATCAGTTCGTTATTATTATTAAACTCACATCAGTTCGCTTTGCTTATATATCTCTGGTTTCCTTATATCCTCTTACAGATTGTATATTATAGTCAGTGGTTTAGGAATATATTCCTTACACCCTTTAAAGAGGTATGGCGGTAACCCATTAGGCCCCGCTGATTTTTTTGGTTTTAGTTTCTTAATGGCGAATTCAACCATATCCTTGGTTACTTCAGATATTACCAAATAATTTTGAAAATAATGTTAAAAGGAAGGAAGCTTGTAGTTTAACGTGACCGTTAATCTCGCGATCATAAGCCACGGGACCTCCGTTTTACGTGGAATCCGAACCACAGGACATGGCATTTCACATCGAAAATCTCACATGCATTGACCAGGAATCGAACCCGGTCCGCCTTGGTGAGAGGCCTACAGCTTGACCGCTGAGCCACTACGCCCCCCCCCAAAAAATGTTGCTTTATGTTATTACTGTTTGTGTTCATGTTATGGTTGGGAATGGTTTGCGAATATACTGATTTGAAATTGTCAGCGAAACAATTGGCAATTTCCAGTGATTTACAATATTCTTTGCCTTCATATTCCATCGTTAATCCTCATCCTTTACGCTCCTTTCTGTTTTTTTATAAAGTTCCAGAAGCCATTGCTATCTTTTTCCATGTTCCGCTCAGTAAGAGCTACATAGTCATCATATGCTTTTTTGATGTCTAATTTAGTTTTAGATCGAAGTTGGGTATAATTATTCAAGTAATATTCGGATAAATTTTTCTTTTCTCTATATTTTTCCTTTAGCTTTAAATTTGATATTATAGACTGAGTGAACCAAACAGGATATGTGTGCTTGTAATGTTTAGTTTTAGGAATGCACTGGTCAATTATAGAGTGCTAGCGGACCCGTGCGAGAACTCTCGCATAATGAGTTGTGTGCGCCCCATGTATACAGACTACCTGCCCCGCTATAGTGCTATGCAGGCTGTAGGCGACAGAGTTCTTGCTGGGGCTATCGTCTTATTTATTAGTTTAAAAGCACTTTATAAACAAATAAATATATTTCCGTTGACTTTTCAACAAATGCAAGATTTTTCCTGTACTATTGAGACGATTTGAAAGATATTGGTAAAAACCACACCTTCTAACTCCTTCTGGTTTAGGAGCTTGAGTTTTGTGAACCATACACCTTAGCCTTAGCATATTATGTAATAAGATATTTTATCATAAAAGATATCAACAGCTTCGTTTACATTTCTACAATTGGACGGCGTTAGGTGGTTAAGCGCCAATTTTTGGAAATTGAATAATTAGCACCATCTAGTGTGTATGGTCGGGAACTACAATCTTTTTACATTATTATGATATTTTTTTCAATATTAACTGGTAATTTTATAGAAAAGTCTAAGCGCCATTCACTTTATCTTAGGATAAGAGTTTTTCATTAATCGGCTATGAGGCGAAACTATGAAGCTATTCTTCGAAACGCTATATTGAGTTCTACAAGAAACAGCAAAGCGACATTTCATTGTCTCTCACACTTTGTATTGTTAGTGTTTCGCTATAATCGACTGCGTGCCAAATAATGTGTTCTATGTAGCCTCCTTTAATCTTGAACCGTTTTATTCAGGTTCATTATTTTTTTTTCATGTTATTATTATTATTATTATTATTATTATCATTCCTTTATGTCATATTATTGTGACATACGTTTCTCAGTCACTCTTACTGCGTTCAAACTTAGTAATTCTGCGTAGAAGTTTCACCAGAGGGCGAAACGTTTCACCCTTGCCAACTCACTTTATGTATAATTTTATCCCATTGGCCGAAGCACAGATGGTGCAAATGGTAGCAGACTCAGCGTGGTTTGAGACTAAATCACCTCCGTAAGTTATTAACATTTTTATTTTTTTACTTCTTCATTTACATTTTAATACAATGCTGTTCTTGTTCTGAGTTTAAGAGACTGCATTATTTACTTTCAGTGTGGAGTGTGAAATCATTTCTCGAGTGAGCAAGGCAGTATGAGGAGCCAGCTCTGAGGTGAACAGTGACAACATAGCAGTGAGTACATCACATCGTTGGAATTCGTCGCATTACGGTATTGTAACCAACTTTAATTACCTTTTTAAGTGTTAAGATAAGAGATTGTTCATTTTCCTTCATTGTTGGTTAATTCATTTTGTCAGTATCATGGAAGGCTTTAATTTACCTCCTATAAAAAAGGAAATGAATGTCGATCATGGGTTCGAGGCTTTGGCTATACCCACCGTATTGAAAGATTCTGTCCCGACTGCAAAACTCATTGATATTGATTCAAAACTCCTTGTTTTGGACCCCCACCCAAGCGCTTATGCTCCCGCCCCTGCCGGTAGTGGTAACCATAATATAAACGTAGCCGCCGTGGTGAGTAAATGGGATGTCACTTTCTCAGGGGAAGACAATACTTCCTCTGTTTTTAGCTTTATTCAATAAGTTGAGGAGTTAAGCCGCTGTTACCACATAAACCCCAATTCTATTGAATAATGTCTGCCCATTGTGCTGTCAGGTAGAGCCTTGCAATGGCATCGCGCCTGTTCTCTCCCATACAATTCCTGGAATGAATTTGTCGCCTCAATAAAGGACCGCTTCACTCCACCGGATTTTGATTTTGCCCTGAAACAAGAGATCTTTATGCGAACCCAGGCCCTCACTGAAATGATCGATGATTACACCACTGCCATCCATCTTTTGGCCGCTCATCTCCTCCAACCCTTCCATCCGAGAGAGCTTCTGGAAGTCACTTACAGAAATTTGAATCCGACGTATAAATATTTAATCCGGCACACTTCCGTCTTGTCTATTGAAGACATCATTTCACAAGGCCGTGAGTATGAGGCAAATGTTAGATCTTGTTCAAATTACTCGGTTCCCCCGAATTCAGGTAATGTAATTTTCCCTGAGCTAGCTTATACACCGAACAAGCCTCAGGATCCAGCTGATAACCGGTTTGGTGACAACCTTGAGATGACTCGACTCTCCCCTCATCGCTCTGTGAATTTCTTGGAAAACAGCAACTCGCTCCCTAGGAACCGCTCCAACAATTCTCCTGTGCCTCAGAAGGTAACCGGACCCCTCTCGTACTTATTCAAAGCTACCTGCTGGAACTGTGGTAACCAGGGGCATCACATCAATGAATGTTCTTTAAAACGCCGAAAATTTTGTTTTGGCTGTGGGATAAATGAAGTCACGACCCGTTCCTGTCCGAATTGCATTTCCAATCAGGGAAACTCATAGGGAGGTGTTCTGACTTCGACTCCCGGAGCAGTCCTCCATCCAAACTTGATGAAGCATGTAATTTTAATGCTGTGTTACAACCAGGAGTCTCAGTAAATTTCCATAATGGCTCGGCACCTGCTATTTTGGACACAGGCGCCACCAGAAGTTTCATCCACCGTTCAGTGGTAGATAGCATTCGAACTTCACAAAAACGCCCCCTACAGAATAAATGTCAGTTCCTGTCTGCGGGATCGTCGGTCATTGACGTTGCCGAAACTATTCTATGTCGCATTAAATTTCATGGGTTTTCTTGGAAACATGTTTTTCATGTGGTTAACACTTTCTCCACTCAGTGTATTCTAGGAATTGACTTTATGCATAAAACTTGTATGCAGTTAGATTTTATTAACGATTCATTTTGTTTCAAATTTCGCTCAGATAAAATGTTCCCCTTTGAAGAATGTACTTCTAACTTTGTTGACGTGTCTCCTGTATTTTCCGTACAGCTTCCAGTAACTTTGATGTCCAAACAGTGTGATACGCTGAATAATTTAGTTGAGAAATTTTCTGATGTCCTCACAGAAGATTTAGGTTCTGCTGTATATCATGAATGCCATATCGACCTAAGCGACAATGTACCCGTTCGAAGCCCTCCGTTTCCTTGTAATCCGCCTAAGCTCTTGGCCATGAAAAAGTATATCAATGATTTGCAAGATCGAGGAGTAGTGGTTCCGTCCAGATCTGCTTATGGGTCTCCTGCTTTCTTAATTCCCAACAAGGAAGAGGGCGAGTACCGATTGGTTGTAGACTACAGGAAATTAAACCAGAAGGTAGTCTTTGATAATTTCCCGCTACCCACTATTGAGAGTGCTTTGCAGCATTTCCACGGGGCAAATGTGTATTCCATTATTGATTTAAAATCCACCTATTATCAAATTCCTTTGGACGCCGAGAGCCGAGATTTTCCTGCCTTTAACACCCCTTTCGGATTATTTAATTTTGCTCGGCTACCTATGGCTATTGCAGTTGGTGCGCAAGTCCTCAGTCGCGTACTAGACGACATCTTGGGAGATCTGAAGTTTAATTTTGTATTTAATTATCTCGACGATTTAGTCGTATATAGCAAGTCTTTTGAGGAACATGTCGTTCACCTTAGGGAAGTTTTCTCACGCCTCAGGAAGGCCGGTCTCACAATCAACCCGAAGAATACTTCTTTGGGCTGCACTCAGATTAAATTTCTGGGCCACCTTCTGTCAGCCGAAGGTATCCATGTCATACCCGAACGGGTAGACTGCATTCGGCAGTAGCCTGTACCCACCACAGTTAAGGCCTTGAGAAGAGTGATGGGTATGTTCACATTCTATTCTTGTTTTATCAAGAACTTCTCTGACATTTCAGCACTATTAAATGCTCTCAAAAAGAAGAATGTGAAATTTGTGTGGGGACCAGAACAGGACAAGGCTTTCAATGTTTTGAAAGAATTCCTTATGTCGGCACCAGTACTGCATACTCCTGATTTTGAATCAGCTTTCTTTTTACATTATGACGCCAGTGATTTGGCCATTTCTAGTGTTCTGAGCCAGCGTGTAGATGGAAAATTTGCACCAGTGGCCTTTGCGAGTCGTATGTTAAATCAACATGAACGACGTTACTCAATTTTCGAGAAGGAAAGTCTTGCAGTGGTTTTTGGATGCGAGAAATTTAGAACGTTTTTGGAACACCATCACTTTACTGCTTATACCGACAACGAGGCTTTGAAATGGAGTCTATCTCACGTAAAAAAGCTTGGACACATCAACAGGTGGATTTTGAGGTTGTCATCTTTTAAGTTTGATATCATCCATGTAAAAGGGAGCGAGAACTCGGTAGCTGACTGCCTGTCACGCATGTTCGAAGAGACCCCTAAGACTCCAATCGAGAGTGTTTCTATCAGTACACCACTTCAAGAAAATATCTTCCTATTGCAACATTGCCCTTGGTCTTTTGTGGATATCCGGAAATTCCAATCTGAGGATCCATATTGTGTTGACCTCCATACAAAAATAGCAAACAAGGACCCGGCCGTAAGTAACTTTTGTCTTCGTAATGATGTCATTGCCTATGTTCTTCCTAACTCTTCTAAATTTAGAATTTTTGCTCCGTCAGCAGTACTAGATATGCTGTTGACATATTATCATGATTCTGCTCTGGGAACTCTTGCTGGGATTCAGCGCACTTTCTGTAAGATATCTGGTGAATTTTATTGGCCCTCAATTAAGGTAGATGCTTCCGCTCATGTCAGAAGATGTTTAGTCTGCCAGCGTTCTAAACCCGCACAAAACACTTGTATTTAAACACAAATTGTGCTAAATGTTCCGGCATAACTCAACAAAATGACAGTGTTTCGCCCCGGTGTGCAATTGGGCTCTTCAGTTGGTTAATGCACACCTCACCAAGACACTGTCTAGTACACACTGGGAAGGCCATTGCAAGACGTATTTGATACATGTGTATCCACGTCACGAGCAAAGCCAGTGCACTATGGGAGTGCACTAGACAGTGTCTTGGTGAGGTGTGCATTAACCAACTGAAGAGCCCAATTGCACACCGGGGCGAAACACTGTCATTTTGTTGAGTTATGCCGGAACATTTAGCACAATTTGTGTTTAAATATATAATGGCTCAACGGACAATACATATTTTTCTTTGGAAAATTATATATTCAATGCCAAGGTAAGGTTATAATTGCTTTGGAGTGGAGTTTCGACTCCCATAGTGCACTGGCTTTGCTCGTGACGTGGATACACATGTATCAAATAAGTCTTGCAATGACCTTCCCAGTGTGTACTAGATAGTGTCTTGGTGAGGTGTGCATTAACCAACTGAAGAGCCCAATTGCACACCGGGGCGAAACACTGTCATTTTGTTGAGTTATGCCGGAACATTTAGCACAATTTGTGTTTAAATATATAATGGCTCAACGGACAATACATATTTTTCTTTGGAAAATTATATACAAAACACTTGTGTCGGCTTTCACCAAGCTGGTATTGTCACTCGCCCGGAAGAACGCCTTTTCATTGATTACTTTGGTCCTATCGTGAGATCAAAATCTGGCAATCAAGCCATTTTAACTGTCATTGATGGTTTTTTGAAATTTATCTGGATATTTCCTGTAAAGAATATCACTTCTCAGACTACTATCCATTTCTTGTCCAGATATATATTTGGAGTTTTTGCCCCCCCCCCAAATACATTGTATCTGATAACACCTCTGTGTTTCGTTCCAAAGCTTTTGAAACTATGGTGTTTAACTGGGGTATCCAACATGTATTCTTGTCGCCTTATCGACCGCAAGGAAATCACGTTGAACATTTCCACAAAAACTTGAAGGCTTGTATGTCCGCTTTTCACAATGCCTATCAAACCTCATGGGATACGAACCTACAGTATTTCAGTCTCGGGTTAAATACCCCCTTCCATTCGTCCGTTCAGTCTACTCCAGCTGAATTATTCCTAGGCCGAACTCTTGTCGACCCCTTGCTGCTTAAATGGAACATTGAATATCTTTCTGAGCCTTCTCGCAATTCCTCTATTGCTCAAAAATGGGCCACCGCTGTCGGCCACCTCAAGAAAGCCAAAGCCAGAGTGGCGAAACGTTACAACGCAGGCCGTCATGATGTTAAATTCCAAATTGGGGACAAAGTTTTGTGTCGTTTACATCCTTTGAGTGATGCTACCAAGCATATCTCCAGTAAGCTGTGTCTGTGTTGGTCAACTCACAAGACTATAGCAAATTTTTTAAATCCAGTCTCAGTTGAGTTAGTGGACGATCACGACAATTCAGTGACTTCGGCCCACGATACGCAGTTGAAAAGATTCGTTAAGTGATCTTGTGAATTTCCTCTCACTATAATGTTGCATTTTTGTTTCCTTTTATTCTAAATGAATGCCCGAGCCCATTAATAGCCAATCTAGCATGTGTGCCTATTCAGATTTTAACTTGTGTGCTTCCTTTTCATTTATTCTTGTGACAAGACAGCAGGCATCCATGGCCTCTTTTCCTGTACGCGGATGTGTCGTGAATACTCGACATCTCTGTCAAGCTATACCTTTGCCTGAGGCTGTCAGCTTGTACCTGGTCAGTCACGATTTGTAACACCCGCGCGCCAACTCCTCTTTTGTGCTGCTCCTCGACTTAACTCCCATTGTTCGGCGACAGACGAGACAGACCGTCCAACACTTCCTGCTTTACCTTATAGGAACCATGGATTTATTTTAAATTTATTGATGTTACTGATTTTTTGGTCACGGATTTGAGATATCATGTATTTTTGTGTTGTCTTGGTTTTAATGTTCACTGTGAGTGAATGTATTTTGTCTTGTTTTAAATTGTCAAGTGTTCTTAGAATGTCGTGTTTTCTCTAGCATCCCTCGCGACGGGCAGCAAGTAACAGTCTGCGTGTACCTGGACTAGGACGGCTGGGGTTTTCTTGGAAGTCATTAGTGAACAAGTCACCCCCACTGGATTTATGTATGGCTTTCTTTATTTTCAGCTGGTGAAAAGGGGAGTACTTTCCCTTTCAAAGTCATTAAGGCACCATTCCAAATTCCTCGTTGACGTAATTTCCTTGATATACACAGGGTGTCCCCTTGTACTTTCTTTTTGAGTGATCACAATTTAACTTGTCTGTCTTTTTTCATCAGAGGCTGGAGATATTGGCTGCCATGGTGGAAGCTCCGTCTTGAAGATCTCTGACCTTCGCAGCGTCATGGCTCAAGGAAGCTGTTACAACAATTACAACATATGAATGCTCACCTTCTGTATTATTTTTTTTGAATGCAGTACTTTTGACTTTAGTGACTAGTGTTGGTGTGCAATGAAAGGGGTACCACCTTCATTCCGTGGTCGGATTAGTCCACTATTCATTTTTTTTTTTTTTTTGTATATATCTAGTGGTCTTTAGTACCTATTTTTTTCTTTTATTCAAAATTATTTTTTCCTTTACGATTTTTCTGCCTCTCATATACGAAAAAAAATCCTTCGTGAGGAATTTTTTTTTTTTTAGGGAGAGTAGGGGAATTTGAACCGTTTTATTCAGGTTCATTACTTTTTTCATATTATTATTATTATTATCATCATTCCTTTATGTCATATTATTGTGACATATGTTTCTCTGTCACTCTTACTGCGTTCAAACTTAGTAATTCTGCGTCGACGTTTCACCAGATGGCGAAAGATTTCACCCTTGCTAACTCACTTTATGCCTATAATTTTATCCCATTGGCCGAAGCACAGACGGTGCAATCTCACGGAAGAATTTTCTGACTACTCGATGATACGCATGTATGTGCATTAGACAAGTAGAGCGCAGAAAATTCTTTTGCTGCTGAAGAAGAAGAATCCTGATGATTCAGAAACTTCACACGTATGCAAGGTACGTATTCAGGAGTACTTCCTATTTGTAGTACAGTACAGTTTCCTTGCAATATCCAACGTCATTATTGATATTCCTTTACCATGTGTTCACTTTTCAGTGAATATTACAAAGTTTAGTTATTTGGATTTATAACACAACCTCTTACCTGTCATGTCATTCCATTTTTTCGATTTGTACTTGCTCGCATAAGCAGACCCGACCAGCGGTTGGAAACTGCTCAAGATGATGATGATGACTTGCTCGCACGTGTTCCATGATGCTGTAAATCTTTTCCGGAAGTAATGTTGGTCACGAGGTTCACTTCAGTTGGCCCCTTACTGTGATTGGCCTTCAGCATCATTCGAGAATTCTCCACGCTCTCGGATTGGCCGACGTCACCTGTCTGCATCACGCAACCCGCGTGATCTCCGGTATAAAGCCTGAACGCTCCCTACATCAATTGCCATTCCTTCGCCATTCACTCTTCAGTTGTCTCCGGCCGTCTTCACCATCTGCGTGAAACTACAAGAAACAACGTGCAGAAATTGGACCATGCTAGTCAAAGAACGACTCGGCACTAGTCGCTATCTTCAAACATGACAACATTCTCCAAGAACTTCTCAAAATAAGGGCCATGAAGATCGTCTCTGCACAAACTCTACAAAAGTGCTTCTCTGCTGAAGTGCTTGCACATTGCCTTAAATCGCTAGTCCAAATCAATTTGTCATCGCTAGCGAGTTCTTCTACATCGACAACATGTCGATATTTGGCCTACTGCCATCATCTATTCAAGGTGACATTTATCTTCAGTGCTAAACACAGTCTCCAACATTTCGAAAGAAACAAAAGTGATCAACAAGTGTTCCCATTATTTCTCAAGAACTGCCCCTGCAAGTTAAGTGCAAATTCTAACCTCCAAATTGTCAAGTGTATCTTTCTTGTTCAACTTAACCCCTTCAGTCCTGAATTATGATCCACCATTAAAAAAAATATTTTTTCAACTAACTCTTTCCTTAGAATTTATTTAAGCCATATCTGGACTATTTGTTATTATTTTTTTCGCCATTGCGTTAGAAAAATTTTTCTTGTCCAATATATTGGACATCGGGTCTCAGGTGCAGTAAGGTAATGAATTTTAGTAGACTAAAATCCAGGTTTTATACAAACTTTTATTGCAGAATACAACTAATACAAAGCTAATAGCATCTAAATAGAGATCATACAATAATTTGGATAAACATTCCTCCTCAAAGAGTCCTCCTGATAAATTTTGCAGTCTTGCGTTCTGTACTCCTGTAAAAGAAAATCAAAATTGCATGTAATGTTGGTTGCAGACAGTAGTGCATCTTACCTTCACTTTGTATGAAAAGCTACAAAACAGTTGTTTTTTTCTTGATGCATAGATGTACATCACATTTGGAGCAGTGAAATTTCGATTTTCCTTTGGAGGGTGTTTTCTTACACCTTCCACCATCCTTCCTACCATCAACTAAAGGGAGATGGTCAATACCATCATACCTAATGTCTCTCGTTGGACGTCTTTCTGCTCTGGATTTTTTCCTAGTTTGACAAGTTTCACTATCTCCAGAGCAGGGCCTCCCACTTTTCCTTTTTTCATTGTGTCCCGAGAGAAACTGGAGCAAGTCCATTATTCGATTTTCTGGTATTCTGATCATCATACAGTATTTCTTATACTCCGGCCAACTGTTTACCAAGGCCAAATCGACAGCATGTCATCAGCATAAATATTGGTGTATTTTGCAAAATTTTCAAATTCCTCATCTTTAATATACTTCAAGAAGAAAATTCAAAATCAAGATCCTCACTATAATCTTCTTGACACTGAATAAACGGACTAGAGAAAGGACGACGCCTACTGTAAATCGAATATCATGTTTTTCAGTAAGATAGTCATACAGGTACTCATTACCAGTCACAGCTGCCTCACTTGTCCCTAATTGTGCAGGTAGTCCATTAGTTTCTTATTCAGCTTCTGCGGTTATTTCATTTGCACCAACGTTGTCATATCCAAAATCATCTTCCTGTCCCACGAGTCCCTGTTGGCCTACCATGTCCACTTCCTTGGCTGAAAGCAGTTCACATCTAACCCGATTCCTAGGCCAACAGCAGCTGGAGTGTCTTCATAATTATCATCATCATCATCATCATCATCATCATCTGTAATATCAATATCAGATAGATCCCCATCTTCCAACATGTCCAGAATGGGAACTCGTGTAATATACGTTGCCCGGCGCCATTAAAATCTGAAAAATTTTCTATAGAAATGGCCAATGTTACTAATATACAGCAGTTGAATATTTCATCGCTAGAGAGTGTTACTGTATTTTTTCAGAGTGCCAACATTATTGTTTCCAGACCAATATTTTCATCCAGACCAATGGTTTTCGTCTAGGCCAATAAAGGTTAGGTAGCGCGGCCTGCTAATAGATAACACCCCTGGTTTTTGTCACGCACAGTGGGGTAGTCACGCATCAATAATCTTTAACCAGGCCAATGATTTTGCCTAGTAGTACAATCAGTAAGTTGGCAGCATTACGTAATCAAACATAGCGACGTGCTTTTTGATAAGTTTATTACTTGAAAGTTAATGTTGACAATTTCCTTTTTTGGAAGTGTTTACGCGGTGTTTGTTAAGAGGCGGTCGTTCTCAGATCCTATTTCACCTTTCATTTCAAAACATTGCCACTAGTTTCGTTGTAGTCGTTCTAGTAGTTACATGGCCTGTACATAGGTATCAGCATGGACTACCCCCACCCCTTAACAGTGAGGGTGTTTCAAGGTCGCGCGTTCAAGAAAGTCCAAACTGCTTGAGTCCGAACACTGAGGAATTATTGCAGTCTCGTGGCATTGTGCCTCAGGAATAACGCAACTAGAAAGTTCGAAGTGATTGTATACTTTCAATTGAATGGCCGAAATATTTTGCTATAGATAAGCTAATACTGTACTTAAACTACGGAATTCACAAGTGACTGAAATATGCTTAGTCTTCCTCGTGATGTACCGGCTAGTATTCGCCCTGGAGGTTCGGGTTCGATTCCCGGCGTTGACAAAAAATTTGATTCATTCTTGTCCGAGGGCTGGAATGTCCCGTGAGCCAAAACTGAAAAGGTGTGGTTTTGATTCCCATCTCAGCCATTTTGGAAGTGGTTTTCCATGGTTTCTCAATTCTACTGGGCTGACTGCGTGGATCAGGGGTAACGTTCTCGCCCAAGGTTACAGGATCGATTCCTGACACAGCCAGCTGGCATTTGAGGGTGCGCAAATGCGAGGGAGCCGTGTCAGTGACTTTAAAGATCCCCTTTGTGGCAAACTTCCGGCACCCCAGTGTCTCCTAAAACTACAGATGGTAAAAGGGATGTAAAACAATAAAATTATTATTATTATCATCATCACTTCTACTTCAGGCAAATTCAGCTGACTCCTTCACAATCCTCATCTGAATCACAAATACACACACTAATACAGCCATCACAATAAGACGGGTAATTAGACAAATTCCAAACACACGCCAAGTACACGGGGCTAGATGACCACGATGCCACAACAACTACTTTGAAATGCGCTAATGAGTTTCAAAAAATACGGCAACTAGTCCTCGCACGGAGAAACATGTTTTGCAGGTGGTTATAAGGATGCGCAGTGACCGACCGCAGTAGCTACACTTGCTAAGGTCATGGGTCCAAAGCTATCTCCGAACTCGGTAAACAAGTGGGTTCGAACCCGTGGGCTTTTGTTTCAATGTTGAATTCCATTCCTATTATGTAGGTATATTATCTTGGTAAGTCTTTATTATTAAAATAATAGCAATAATTATTATTATTATAATTATTGAGAGCCTCCGTGGCTTAGGCGGCAGCACGCCGGCCTCTCACCACTGGGCCCGTGGTTCAAATCCCGGTCACTCCATGTGAGATCTGTGCTGGACAAAACGGAGGCAGACAGGTTTTTTTCCGGGCACTCCGGTTTTCCCTGTCAATATTTCATTCCAGCAACACTCTCCATTATCATTTCATCTGTCATTCATTTAATCATTGCCCCATAGGAGTGCGACAGGCTTCGGCAGCCGGCACAGTTCATATCCTCGCCGCTAGATGGGGGCTTCATTCATTCCATTCCTGACCCGGTCGGAGACTGGAAGAAGGCTGTGGATTTTCATTTCATTATAATTATTATCATCAGGATCTTGCCCGGTGTGGACCCGTCTGTTCAGCCCTATATTATTATTAATAATATTTCTAAAATTACTATCAGTTTCTGCAAATTTAGGAGGATTATAAATGAATATTACATAATTCGGCAATAGAGGTGGGGGTGGGAGAGGGGTGCGGCCAGGAAACTCCAGCCTCAGTTTAGGGGCTGCGACAACGCGGTCATGTAACCCCGTGTACTTTAGGTGTGTGTAGAATCTGTCTGATAAACGGTGTTAATTGTGATGGCTGTATTAGTCTGTAATTCAGGTAAGGACTGCAGAAAGTCAATTTCAAGTAGTAGTTTGCAATTTTGCTACCACTACCGTCAACGACACCTAGCTGTGAACTTGGCTACTAGATGCCACCGCAACCAGCAACGTTGGAACTTACCCTCCGAAGGAAAGCATACTGAGGGATTTTTAGCATTCTTAGAAAATCCGATGATTTCGGCCAGCTTTGAACCCGCGACCTTGGGCATAGAAGTTCAGCATGCTACCAGTTACGTCACCTAAGCCGCTTCCACAGAGTCAAGGGAAAACTGAATGTGATCTCGTGCAATGGCGTTGTCATGGCAACCTCTGATAGCTCATCCCTTATCAATCTAGAAGCGTTGTCATGGTAACCTCTGATGGCTCTTGGCATTTTCTTATAATTCCGAAATCATTTTTCTCATCCCTTGGCGTAATGGTGGGTCATATAAAAATGCTTTCAAACAAAAGTTTTAGGTAATTATTAGGGGAATATTGTCCATTTTGTACGGATTTGATAGTGTGCCTATTAAGAGAGATATGATTAATGTTTCCCGAAAAACCCACTTTTACCACCTGTTTGGTAAATGGTTGGTGCTATCAAAAAACTTTTTAAACATTTGGAACAGCTGGAATGGTTTTGTTCCAAAAACTGTGCTATGGTTGGCTTTTTGTAAATCGTTAGAAAAGCACAAAAAAAGCTTAACTCTAAATTTTAGAATAATTTGCACGATCATTTTGTCGGAAAACTAAAAAAAACTTTGAAAAGAGTTTTTCTCTGAATCGACGTATTTTAAAGAAAAGATTTTTAAACAAAAAATGTAGAGGACATTGTCACCTACAATTCGTCTCATTGAGGTCATGCCATGCGTTTTTAAATGCAGAAGCTAGGTGGTGCCCGAGTTTCCAAAAAAGTGTTTTTTCACTTTTTGTCCTAGAAAAAATAGTAGTTTTTTTTTTTTTTTTTTTTTTTCTCACAAAAGAGTGAATCAGAAATTTGTTCCTCTCAAAATTGTCTGCAACATTTATTTAAACGTTTGTTTGTATATTGGACACCAGTCTGAAAGGGTTAACCTAACTTATTTGTTTAGTGTGGACTCAAGTACTTTGCCCTCTTAAGTGTAAACTATGGTATGTTAAAACAATTACTTTTTGTTATCTTGCATGTTTGTTATAACTTATTTAAACAAATTCTCTTGTTTTGCATATTTGAAACGACTTGCTAACCATGCATATTTCTATTTCTAGTCACTCTTTGAAGCTCGTATTGAGCAATGAAATTATTCTCCTATGACTTTGGCCCTGCATTTGCAAGCAGCCTTAATTTTGTAAATTATGCTAGGATTATTCTACCTAGCGACCTTCAACCATAATATTGTTAACTTATTCTTATCTCTTGTTAATTTGTTAATTTATGCTTCATTAGAATTTAAAGTCTATTCATTGTTTTTCAAGTGTTGTTGGCTGGTGCCTACAGAGTTTCTATTAACCTGTTTCTTGTTGTTATTATCAATTATTGTTGATCTTTATACAACTTATAAATAAAGATCACTGTTATTTGGCCAACTGTTTCTATTAGCTTTTTTCTTTTTTGATGTCCCATTTGTTTCTACCTAGTAAAGTTCACTTGTGTATTAAGCTAGAGACTTCACCTCTAGTTCTGCCTGAAAGGGGAGGTCTAGCATCGACGGATCCTAACCACCATGTGTACGTCATTGAACTGACTAAGCCCCACCAAATAAGACTACAGCAGTTGGTTATAAAATTTCTATTCCTTACAGACAATGTCCGGAAACATTGATTTCTTTAGCAATTATTTGCAATATTAAATGCACATGGTGGGCGTAAATTGCATAGTATTATTTGATTTACTTACAGGGAATACAAGATAATGACACTAGCACCATTCTGTACAATTCAAGTGAATCAAGCTCAGGCACCTCGAAACAAAAAGCTGGTTTGACTGATCTAACCCCTCTTCAACCCGTTAGTGGCAGTTGTTGTTATGATGTACTGTACATATCTGAAAATAGCACTGCAGCTCAGCGGTTGTCCTATGAGGCAGGTCCAAGAGTAGAACCTATCAACTCTGTAGCTGGTACTTCCAACCCCCAGCCAACTAATAACAATGAGTTTGACCCCCTTTCAACTGTGTTATCAGAAGCAAATCAATGATAATGCAGAATACAATGACCTAAACTCTCAGTCGACTTGTAGGCCAAGGAAGGGACGGAAAAGAAAATATCCAGATCAGAGTAAAGAACGAAAGAAGAGATGCCACCGAAATGAATCTTCTATCAGCCAGCAAGGTAAAGTCATTGAACCAAAAGAATTCTGAGACTTGAACTGCCGTTCAGAATGTCATAGAAAAGTTAGTCTAGAAGACAGAAAGGTCGAGTTTGACAGATTTTAGGCCCTGCCTTATCAAGGTAAAATTTTATACATTGTTCATAAAGTAACTGTATACCAAGTGAAGAGGAAGAGGACAAAATATGCAAGTAGAAGAGCTTTGACGAGAAGTTACACCCTGGCAAGAGTATCAATCTGTAAAATGTGCTTTGTCCAAACTCTTACAATATCAGGGGATCGCATTAACAACTAACTACAAGGAATTATTAAGGATAACAGAGGTAAATCAGGAGGTTATAACAGAATAACTGATTGTAAGATGGCTGAAATTATAGAGCACATTAATAAATTTCCTAAGTACAAGTCACATTATTGCAGATCAGAAGCAAGCACTCTCTTTCTCCCGTCACATGTCACACTACCAGTTATGTATGAGTTATATAAAGGAATATTCTCAGCCAGTTTCCCTCTCATGCTATAAGAAAGTATTTGACTCCCGATTCAACCTATGACGAAAACAGCTTATGAAAGACACATGCAACTTTTGTGACTCTATAAATGCTCAAATAAACAATAACAATGGTGACACTGATGTGCTAAAGATAAAGTTGCTTGCTCATCTGGAGGATGCGGAAAGTGCTCGGAAGTACAATGAAGAGTGACTTTCGAAAAGCAACCTAAATTAATGGACTGTCAGTGCTAAGCTTTGATATGCTGAGGACACTGCCCCTGTCAAGAATTCCAACAAACATAATATTCTACTAACGTCAGTTATGGCTGTATAACTGTTAAATTCATGACGCTTCATCAAACAAAGTTTTCTACTACCTGTGGTTGGAGGGCCAAGCTGGGCGGCAAGCCCAAGGAGTGGGCTCTTGTCTAAGAAATTACATCACTGAACATTTAGAATAAGGCACGGAACAATTTGTGCTTTGTTCGGATTCCTGCGGAGGGCAGAATCAAAACAAAGAAATGGTCCTAATGCTGAAGTCTGTCTTGGAATCACATCCATCACTAATAAAAATGCGATTTTTGGTTTCCGGGCACAGCTACTTGCCCAATGATGATGATTTTTGAGATATTGAAAGTGTTTTAAAGTTTCAACAAAGATTATATACACCAGAAAATTACAAGGAAGTAATGAGAACTTGCCGAAAGAAGAACTAGCTGATCGTGAAAGAATTTAATGAAAAGAGAAGATTTTGTGGGTACGGCATCCGTTGAGAAACAAATAATAAATAGGAAGAAAGATGCCAATGGCAATGGAGTAAGCTGGCTAACAACACGGGAAATTGAAATAAATAAGGAAAACCCATGGCTGTTGACTTTGAAACATACTTTCGATGACAAAGACGGCCAAGCAATCAATTTGAAGAGGAGAAATAGAGCACGCCAATGTGACCAAAATAAGCTCAGATTTTGCCTTAATGCTCTATGGCCAAACAGGAAAGTTATATCGGAGCCAAAATTATAGGATCTCAAAAGTGTCATGCATCCGATACCATCCGATGCCAAGGAGTTCCACGAAGGCCTTCATTCAGATGGAAACAGTTTTGATGACATCGAGGGTTTAGGTAGTGAACTCGATTTCCCGACACAAGATGAAACCTAAGACTGTGTCAATTTCCTATTGTGTGAAAAACATAAAGTTGAATGTAACACCAATGTTTATAGCGTTAGTTCAATTAGTATAATTATTACATAAAATTTGATTCTGGTATTCAAATGTATCTGTATTTCTATTCGACTATTGAGAATACAATTGCAATTAAGGTCACACAAGTACTCATTGTACGCGTCAAATTGTCATGAAACTGGCATTAAAATAAAAATGCATAAAGGGCTAAAAGACAAAAAGGGTGCTTAGCCGATTTACGCATAACTATCGTGTTCGATAGAATGACGTAACGACAAGCTATTCACCAAAAATGGCGCTTAGCAGTTTTTTGTTTAACTAAACTCACAGATAACATAAAGCAGCTAAGTGACAATTGCTAATAAATCAACTGTTTGCCGTATTTTTGTAATATAAACACAATAACTATCAACAATGCATATAAATATGGGTTTGTGTGCTTTTAAAACTCAAACTGGGCTAAAAGGAGGGAATTTGTGATTGCTTAAATGTCAAAACTTTCAATCACGTTTTTCTCAATTCCAGCCTTTGGTGGATAGCTGTTTAATGCATAATGCCGTCCAATTATTCATGTTATCCCAATTGCATTATTTCATTAATTCATACAATTTTAAGAAGTCTGCCCTGAGGAAGTTATATACAGGGTTTGAACTTTTATGTGATCTGGTTATTTTCCCGTTTGTATATAATTTGGAATGCTGGATGGTTTTCATCTAATCGGACTAAGGGTTCGGTTTCTTCCTGGATATGCAACTGGTCAATGTTACTGATTATTAGATCAAGAGTTCTCCCATTAACATTCCTAATGTCATCAAACAGCCAGGCATTCAGCAGATGCAAACAATTCTGTAACTCTTTGGTTTTGTTTGAACCCTTCAATAGATTGTAAGATTCATCAGTTACTTCCGGTAAATTAAAGTCACCAATGATAAAAATATCGGAATCTTTAAATAACTGCGTACTTTCTTATTTTCTCATAAAATGATTTGATGCTTCTATATTGGAATTCGGTGGAAAGTATGGAACACATTTATAACATTCCCAATTGTTGAATGAAACTTTAATCCATAACGATTCGGTATCTGATTCTAACATTGGCATTCTCTTTGAGTGTACTGAACTTTTTAGACTTATTAACTCTTACAGTGCCAAGATGCCGATGCATCGGCACTTAAGTTCTGTACGAAAAATGCCAAGATGCCGATCCGATCGGCACGCTCTTATATGTGTTGTAGTTATGCGGTGTGGTGCTCGACTGCTCTACAAATCACGTAGTAAGAAGGTAGAATGTTTGTAATTCCTTCGTATGTCATCAGATGGCACTGACATAGCTTATTTTTTGCTAGTTTACTCGTACAATATGAGTGTATAGTCTGCGCGCCCTTGACGTCTATGATCCAATATTGCAGCTACCTTCTTTGTTTATGTCAGCGTGTTGTGCTTTATTTTTGATCATTTACTCTCTAACTGACACATGAGTCATTTATCGTGATATATTAGGTCTATTATTATTTCTACTGTAATAATAGTACAGTAGCAATTTATCTAGGACTTAGTAAAGTTGTAAATAGTACATTTGTCGCAAGAAGGCATGCCATCACGTAGGCCTATTTCGTGTGAAGAAATTGAGGAACTTTTAGATCGCTTTGAAGATATAAGCGACTCAAATTTTAGTGAAAGTGATGAATATGATGTTTCTGCTACAAGGCAGAGTTCTATCAAATGATCACTATTCCTCTCCTAATTTGATAAAATATCCAGTCGTTGACATTTACACTGTTGGTGTGTTTCACTCCACATGTGCCGACAGTGGTGGCTACGCTGGCTAAAGCGCAGTGTTAGGTCATGGGGCCAAGCTCTCTGCTGACTCGGTAGACGCGTGGGTTCGAGCCCCACCGTCGGCCGTCCTTGAAATGGTTTCCCATGGTTTCCCATTTTCAACACCAGGACGGTACCTTCTGACGGCCACGGCCGCTTCCTTCCACATCCTTGCCCAGTTTCACTCGCCTTCATCCATTCCATCTCTCATCCTGACGTGCAGGTCGCCCACGGGCGTCGACTAGAAAGGCCTGCACTCGGCCTCTCAGGAGGTCACACGAAAAAGAAAAAAAAACACATGTTCCATGTTTTTGGAAATTAATTTATAAATTGCAAAGTAGGCCTACTATAATAGTATAAATTGGTATATATGATCCTAAATATGAGTTAACATTAATTGTCTTCACTTATACACTTTTGATTTAGTGTACAATGTGCTAATTAATTTCAAATCATATTTTTTTAATTTTTTATTTAAAAAAATATTCTAATTTTGTGCACAGTATTCCATGAAATATTCTTTGTCAAATGTAAGTCACATGTTTATAGTCCTTGGAGTATATCAAGCTAACATACCAAATTGTATTTCCGTATCTTTTAAACTGAGGCTTTTATTAAATTTTTTATGCAGTGATGCACAATCCAATGAAACATGTCTGGCATTCTATGCATATGATGACCTATTCGGGGTCGGCATCCAAAGGGTTAAAATTCCGCCACCACCTTTCTTGGAACTTAAAACAAAATCTCGGTCTTTCCTATACACAATATATCTGTCATCAAAGAGCTCAGGACTGCTTACACTCTCAAGATGATGATGATGATGATGATTGTTGTTTTAAGGGGCCTAACATCTAGGTTATTGGCCCCTAATGGTGTGGGTGATCGTGAAGATGGAAATGAAATGTAAACTATAAGTAAAACTAACTACTAACTTATATACTAGAAGAAGAAATGGTAAACAAAAGGAGAATAAGGCATGTTTCTGGAAAACAAATAATATCATAATTATTTGACAGTGTATTTAAAACTAAAGTATCAGATATGGTCCATAGTCCTCTCACGTTCTGGCAGTAAATGATGGTTTCTTTTTTCTTATGAGTCATCGTCAATGTTCAGGTTAAAGTTTGTCAAGGCCCTCTTCAGTGTTGATGGAGATTACCGGAGAGAGGTAGTGTTTTCTCAAGAGTATTCTGCCATTCTTTGTCCATAAGTGTTTTTGGCAACATTCTACGTGTGCTGGCTGATAGGTTCAATGTTTAACTGAATGTAACGTCCATATCTACAAATGAATTTCATCCAAATTTTGAATGTGCTAGTTAGTTATTGTGGTTTTAAGAGGTGGAACTACCAGGTCATCTGCCCCAATTTTGTATGTGCAATGTATGCTTTAGTACATTTATGACTGTGCTCATTATAAGAGTCACCATGGCTACCAACTGTGTATTAATGATCTCAAGTCTTTTAAGACCCAGATTCAATGTCTCGGAATATGTGTACGGAACAAACTTACGACTTAGCACACTGTAAGGTAAAGATACGAGGGTTGGGTCAAAAGTCATGGTAACTCTTTTTTTTCTTGTAGATATGTGAATGGATCACAAACGCATATGTGTCGTGTGGACGTTCTGCAGGCATAGTGTGTATGCAGAACAACAGATGGCTCTGTGATAGCTGGTAGTAGCGCAGCGAGGGCTGTGAAATCAGTCAGTTGGCGAGTGTCATGCCAGATGGAAGTAACCCGTGTTAGCAGCGCACTTACATCAAAATAGCCGTTCTCCAAGGGAGAAATGCGATGGAATGTCACAGTGTATTAGTGGAAGCCCTTGGTAATAATACCCTACCATACCGTACAGTAGCACGGTAGGTAGGAAAGTTTCAGGAAGGACGTGTGTTAACCAGTGATGAGCAACGTTCGGCACAACCTGTCAGTGTGCGGACCGACGTGGCACGTGCCATCATCGAGCAGCTCCTGGATGAAGACAGACGATGGACGCTACTGGAATTAGAGAGGGTAAGTGGCATCGAGAAACGCACTGTCCACAAGATATTTTGTAATGAGCTGCAACTACGCAAAATTGCATCGTGGTAGGTACCGCATGCACTGACGGAAGTTCAAAGGTGGGTGCAATATGCTCCAACCACCTTGCACACTGGCAACAGAACGGCGATCAATTCTTGTCACGAATAATCACCATCGATGAATTTTGGGCCAGGGCATACGAACCAGAACTGAAACGTCAGTCCGCGGAGTGGCGACATGCTGGATCAAAAAGGAGGCAGAAGTTCCGTCAGAATCCTTTCCCAGCCAAATTGATGGTGATCGTCGCGTATGGCGTCAGGGGTGTCATTGTTTGCCACTTGTTCCACATGGCAGAACAGTGACCGCACATACTACAGGGACTTCCTGGTGCGACAGGTACGACGTGGCGTTCGGGAGAAACGTCCGGATCTTGTGGACAGTGCAATAATCCTGCACGACAATGCAAGACCACATAAAGCAGGGCGTGTAGGGAAGCTATTGCGACGTTGGAGATGGGAAGAATTGGAAAACCCACCGTACTCTCACGACATTTCGTCCTGTGATCTCATTCGAAAGATTAAGGAACCACTGCATGGTAGGCGGTTTGCAACACGAGAGGACATTGCTAATTTTGTGTGCCAACAGGTGATCCGATTCACACATGGTACGGTAAATGCTGAGGCAGATGGTATTCAGCGCCTCCCACATCGTTGGCAGCGTGTGGTGACAGTAGCAGGGGACTACTTTGAGGGTCTTTAGGCCCAGGTTTGTCATGTCAACTGTATGTGTACTGTGTTGTCATTCTTTGGCACCGTGAAGGCCATATTGCCCTGTATACTACCGAAATAAATTAAATTAGTGTGTTACGATATTTCAGTGCTATTCGTTGCCCCCACATGTAGTTAACACCTTGTCCTTTCGTCTGTAAATGTCATATTTTCCAACCGGACTGGTAACTTCATGAAAAAAAAAAAAAAAAAAATAGTTGCCATGACTTTTGCCCCAACCCTCGTATTTTAGACTTATTTACGGTAAATTGTCAAAGTAAGTGCTGCCAACAAAGTTCCATGCACGTGTATTATGTCTCTACCTTAAAAGACAGTATGGAATTAAATGTAGTATTTGCCTCTCCCTCCTATGTCTGCAATTAGCTTCGTCCTTTTCTATCCCGACGATGTTGCCATTTCCCAATAATTGAAAGTGACAAATCTAAGAAAATGTTTTCGTAGTCCTATAGAGAATTTTCGGCTCTTTATGATGATGTAAAGATAAAAGCCATAAATAATTAATACATGGCCCAATTTTCACAATAACGATATTTTAGCGTGAATCTATATTTTTGCAGATATAAAACTTATCACGCCATAGATAATGAACTAATGATCGCAACCAATCAATAATTTATTTTTAGATTGCCTGATTTGGTAGAAGACACCCTATTTCTCATGGGTGGAATTATTTTCATAATAAGAATGTTATGATTTTTTTCTCTTAAATGTTACTTGAAAAATCTGGGATTGTATCACACAAAAGTTAGGTAGCGAGAAACTTTTTTGCTGTTGACTTTACGTTGGTGATTAAGCGAGAAGAAATGTTGGAGGACCTGGAAGCCCTTCTGCTCCACGATAAACATGCAGTTACAAAGCCTGCACGAGATGGTAGTATGGCTGGCTCGTGCGGCTCACACTGCATACTTGTGTCTCAGTTGGTCTTCTTTGTTGAACCATTCGTCCCGCACCAATCATTTAGCCGCCATCTAAGAATAAACAAGAATAAAAAGCAATCCATAGCCGCAATCCCATGAACGAAAGGCGGAAAATAAAAGCGATAAATACCCAGACGGATTTTCCAACAGTTTTGGCCGTCACGGACTAAAAGTGGTTTCACACGACGCGAATGATCAACTGGCAGATGCGATTTTCAATTGCCGCAGTTTTAAATAGCTCATTTTATTTCAGTTTCATACGGACCGACAGTAGTGGCTACGCTGGCTAACGCGCAGCATTAGGTCATGGGGCCAAGCTTTCTGCTGACTCGGTACACGCGTGGGTTCGAGCCCCACCGTCGGCCGTCCTTGAAATGTTTTTCCGTGGTTTCCCATTTTCAACACCAGGCAAATGCTGGGACGGTACCTTCTGACAGACCACGGCCGCTTCCTTCCACATCCTTGCCCTGTTTCATTCACCATCATTCATTTCATCTCTCATTAACTCCTCTCACGAGGTTGGCATCAGGAAGGGCATCCTGCCGTAAAAACCATCGCCACAAAGACTTCCATCGCATCTCATCCCCGACCCCGTTGGAAAACGGGAATAATAAGGGGTAGACATACATACATTTCGGTTTCATACGGGGCGATAAACCGTTTGACGCAAATGATTTGTGATCATTATTTCCCACCAATTTTCAATCAAACAATCTATCTAGAATTTTACATTTCAGTTGAGCAGACATCGTGGTTGTTTGCAGTTTAAAATAATATTTTAATAATATTATTATATTATTTTAATATTTTCTTTAAAAAATGGAAGTACTGTATTGAACACAGTAGAAAGTGTGTTATTTATGCATTACGCAAATATGAATAATAAATGATTTTCAAAAGATGAACTTGGTTTGACAAACGCATTGTTTACTACAATATATGATTTCAACAATATCGATCAAAACGATGAACATTTGACCATATACCTACATATCAAATGTAGGAACTATTCAGCAGATCTGGAATAGCGGGGTAAGAGTTGAAAAAGTTTTGCACCGTGACAGTCCAGATAGGCGGGGTTGGTATGTCGTTCTAAAACCGACGGAAAATTCGTCAGTGTAAGGCCAACTATTGACTTACCTTTGATAAATTGTGAAATACTAGAAAATACGGCGACGCCAGGCTCCTTTCCGTCACAACACTTTTGTTAAAAAATGCTTTGTTAAAATTGTCACAACACTTTTGTTAAAAAATGCTTTGTTAAAATTTTCATCGATCGCTGCAAGGCTCTGGCTGTGGTATTGCACCATGGAAGCTTTTTATGCTTTCTGGCCGCCCGGCAGCGCGCTCTGGTACCGGTGGCAAAAAAAACGAACTACCCATTCATGGGTATATTCTGGGTCGTTTCTAGCAATCTGATTGTGCATGAAACCATTTTTAACGCAGAATGTGACCAGTTTTATAAAGAAAAGTGAGAATAGTGAGTAATTTTTATAATAGTGAGAAAAGTGAGGCTGCTTTGAAAATAGTGAATAATAGTGAGAAAAGTGAGTCGCTGGAAGCCCTGCGGGTTCTATTCCCATCTCGGCCATCTTGGAAGTAGTTGATCGCTGCAAGGCTCTGGCTGTGGTATTGCATCATGGAAGCTTTTTATGCTTTCTGGCCGCCCGGCAGCACGCTCCAGTACCGGTGGCAGAAAAACGAACTACCCATTCTATTCCAGGCAAATGCCGGGATGGTAAAATTAAGGCCATGGCCGCCTCGTTCCTCATCAGAATAATAAATGCACACACTAATACAGCCATCACAATAACACAGGTTATCAGACAAATTACACACGCCCAAGTACACAGATCTACATGACCAAGATGTCGCAAAGCCCCAAAATCAACCAACAACAACTGCATTCTACCATTCCAAGAAGAAATCTTAAGAGTTGTCATTACAGTCTTATGCCCCGAAAATCAACGCCTAGTTCGAATGGTTTTAGGTCTAAGCATTGGAACAACCATCTTCTTGCATCTCAATAGGGATTTGTCAATATGCTTTCAGCAGCTTGTCTCAATTCTGCCTCCATATGTAGGCCTATACATGCAAGAAATGAGTACAGTACTTATCAAAAATAAAGAAATAATAAGCTAATATGTACCCTACTATTCTATTTCTCTCCTACTCCTAAATCCTTCCCTGAACACTCATCTTAAAACAGAATGGTCTGCATTCTTGGACTAATTATAAAAATGTAGCCTATAGGAAGAAATGAACATGCTCATCTATAGCTCCCGCCAAAACTGGAAAAAACCTTGAGTAAGTATTAATGTTTCAGTTCTTATGCATTTTATATGATGCTTTAAAAATCAATCTAGAAGAGCTAATTTAAGTTAACTTCATTACCATAATACTGCTTAAGAGTTAGACTGTTGAGAACTGATGACCAAGATTTCTCTAACTTGAGCAAGGACTGCTTCACAACTTTATGTAAAATGTATTTTCGTAAAAGGGCCTTTACTTAGTTTGGATCATTTGCGATGCGTGTTACATGGTTGTGTGTGCTGACTGTTTGGTGTTAAATGATGTAAGTTGGCAACACCAAATGTGGCATCCATTTTGGTTTTTTAGGCTTATGAACGTTGCGTTTTTGTGGCCGCCCGGATGATTAGAGTCCTGTCTTATGACTGTGTTCGTTTGCGATGGTTTCCTGTATACTTTGTAATGCAGACGATTGTCTTTTCTGATCACAGTCAAATCCAAATAATTTATTTTATTGTTAACTTCTGATTCTAAGGTAAATCTGATATTGTTGTCAATATTGTTCAACTGTACCATTATTTGCTCTATTGCCTGTACTTGGTTATCGATAAGCCTCATTAATAGAGCGTTAAAAATTCCCTCCTCTGAACATGATCGGAAGCAGGAACTAGATATAGTACATCAAATAGCTGAAGTCAACGGTTATAGCCATAAATATGTCAATAGATTAATCTACAAGTTAAAAAACAGACCCACAACTAAATTAATCAGAGAGAACTCAACAAAGAAAACTTATGCCACCTTCACCTACATAGATCGAACCGTTGAAAGTGATCCCACCCTATTTGATTTGTTTGCTGCTACTAAATGACGATTGTACATTTTTTTTTTTTTAAATCTTTCGTTTTGTAAAGAAAATGTATTTCCCTTCTTAAAACAGTTTCATTAATGATCTTCTGCATTTTTCTTTCATGGTGGGATTTTCCTTTTATTTTTTGAAATTTGTTCAAATGTTTCGGAATCCAT
The DNA here is from genome assembly GCA_946902985.2 of Meconema thalassinum. NCBI lineage: Eukaryota > Metazoa > Arthropoda > Insecta > Orthoptera > Tettigoniidae > Meconema > Meconema thalassinum. The sequence continues at coordinate 1,120,779,213 of OX336389.2, read as the reverse complement.
TTATTCCTTACCAAGTTACACTTGGCGGGTTCCCCTCGTTAGTTTCTCTTTATAATACTCTCCATTCTCTTCCTGTAAACAATCACGATTCTGTTCAACTCCCATGGATTAAATAGCCAATACCATGTTGAAGCATATAGTATGCATTGCAGAATCTTTAGTGTAAATTTTGTTATTTCCACAACACAAATGATCGGTGGCAATTTAAAAAATTGACCAAAGAGGCAGACTATTTTAAACATGATAATTTAAGTTAAAAGGATATTGTTTTAAATGCCATAACTTGTAAATGCATGAATGAAGAATAACAATTACACATGGCTTCATATTCCGCAGTGACGCTCAGGTTGGGAAATGAAGTTAGTCTTGCAATTTAATAAAAATTAGATCAACAGTAGTTGATGAATCGGTTTCAAAACTTGCATAAAGAAATATGCCATTTGATATTAAATCGGATGGAGAGATTTCTGAAAATTATTGAATATTCATTTCTTAAAAGCCGACTAATTAGAAATCTAACATATTATGGCTAGAATTTATTGATGACAGAATTGTTAACCTTAGCTATCCTTTTCCTGCAACCATTCATTTGTTCTAGGGGTCCAACTGAAAACAATAAATTGAACTTTTACTGCATATTAATACAATCAAGGGGGTGTGAATCACTAGAGCGAAGACTGTTACAGCTATCATATTACACTCACCTTCCTAAAAACAATCAAACATCACATCCAAACAATTTTTCAGGAACAGACCCTTATTTTCCATCTTCGGGGTACACTTACCAGCTTCTAAAAGACGCTCACGCCGAAGTTCTTTCTCAATACGTTCTGCTTTTTCACGTGGTGTCTCACGTACTGGTGGAATCACAATGGCTTCTTCCTCTGCAACACGCCGCTCTCGATCCCGTTCCCTCCGCTCCAACTTGACTCGGCGCTCTCCTTCACGCCTTTTATCCAATAACCTTTCACGTAAATCCTCTAAGACTCTATCACCACGTTCTGTTGGTTTTCGATCTCGCCGTTCCCTATTTAAAAAAAAAAATATAACACTTACTAATGAGACCTAGATTAGGTTTTAAAGAAAGTAAACCAGTGTAAAATTGAATAATATGCAAAACTGGATTGGAGGAATGCAGCAGACTCATCTAGGCACTGAGTACTATTACAAGAATGTGTGACTTCTTGCAGTGGTACTAATATCAATTTTGGGATCTAAGATTATTAGTCAATAAAATAACAAGGGAGGTGTCAACTGAGAGAGCAAGTTTTCACTCAAACTGTAAAAAGATAAAGCCAACAATAATGATTTGAGGTCACAGAAAATTACAGTGATAGTCGCCCGATTAGGTTTTACAACGTTTGAGTTATTAAGGACGACTTAAAATGTCAGCAAAAACACAACCAAAGGAGGCGAGTAGCAAATAGGCAAAAAAGGATGTTGTTTCTATACACCAGACCAGTCATGTTACCGTGGATAGGAATTAGAGGTGTACGTCGACCAAACATGATTCCACCACAAAACAAGACTGAACCTCCTTGCTGTTGGTGGCTTTCCTGGATGAAGGGGTCGTGAAATCTCTTACCCACTAGGAGCATTCGAGTGTGGTGACGTAATAGTGATAGTGATTGTAATAGTGATCATAACTAACACATGTAATGTTTCCAGGAGTGTAATTTACTTATTATTCATATATTTTATACATTGTACTCCACCGAATCATTGGGTGAATTCAAGTTGACCGACTGACGAGTTACAACTGACAGGTCTGTGTGAAAACTATGTTAAAACCGAATAAAACAAATATTATTAGAAATATTATTCATTTCAGGTTCCGTATTGACAATAATCATGAAGAATAAAACTTTCAATTTTCCGCCTATTCAATACTATAATTTGCTAAAACATATCATGGGTACATGTTTCAAGTCCCTTTTCTTTTGGACCCTTCTTCAGCCCACAAACTTATTACATGGAGTCCAACAGAGCACAAAAAAACATCGATTACACAAAATGCACATACATAATAAAAAGTTAAAAACACTGTAACAATATCTGAGAGTCTAAAAATCTGAAAATAGCATGCATACGGGCTTCAGGTACATGTTTTTGCACTTGTTCTATATCTGTGTAAATGTCATTTGACACTGTAAAACACCGGGCACATATTTTGACGTCTATAACTGGCGTACTGTAGGAACTTGCAGCATATCTTGTACTGTTTTAACATTTCTATTGGTGTGGCTGAAGATGGGTTGGATGGCAATAGCTACATCTTTTTCACATTCCTGTTATAAAATTTTGGCATTCTGCAACCTGTCTTTGATGGATTAAAATAATCTTCTGTCAACGGTATCTGAAATGATTGACCATAATTAGTACTGAATGTAAGGAAAAACAACTACGGAAGACAGCTCGAAAACGGAATTGAGAAAAACATATGGAAAAACAACAGAGAAATTGGCGTGTTGTTACATTTGACCCTGAAGAAGACAAACGATGCGAATTAGTAACAATGTGTATTACTTATAAAACAGCTTACTTGAAAATAGAGGAAGTATTGGTCGTATGAATTTAAGAAAACGTGAAAACTTACCGAAGTCAGACGATAACAGCCCTGTGACATCAAGGTCAAGCTCCGCTTAGCGAGAGCAACTAGCTACTACTGAGCGCGTGTGCCTGACGTGTATTATGAAGTAAACAACCTGCTCGGCGTGTGAAAAAGATGTAGCTATTGCCATCCAACCCATCTTCAGCCACACCAATAGAAATGTTAAAACAGTACAAGATATACTGCAAGTTCCTACAGTAAGCCAGTTATAGACATCAAAATATGTGCCCGGCGTTTTACAGTGTCAAATGACATTTACACAGATATAGAACAAGTGCAAAAACATGTACCTGAAGCCCGTATACATGCTATTTTTAGATTTTTAGACTCTCAGATATTGTTACAGTGTTTTTAACTTTTTATTATGTATGTGCATTTTGTGTCATCGATGTTTTTTTTTGTGCTCTGTTGGACTCCATATAATAAGTTTGTGGGCTGAAGAAGGGTCCAAAAGAAAAAGGACTTGAAACATGTACCCATGATATGTTTTAGCAAATTATAGTATTGAATAGGCGGAAAATTGAAAGTTTTATTCTTCATAAAACAAATATGTTCCTGTAATAAATTTTCAACAGCCTTCCCAACAAAAATTGAACAGATTCAAAAGCTTTGCTGAAAACTCTTCGTTTTCTTTTTCTGAAACCCTTCCCATTTTGATTGACGTTTGTTCTTCCACGGCCACTTACTCTTATTTGGTTATTGTTAACATAAATTTCAGTTTTTGTAAGAAATTGAAGTGTTGTGTTTTTCGTTCCGGTCAGTGGCATCCATGCAATTGTGTTGCAGGTTGAGATTATTAATATTATATTATATTGCACTCCGGCAGTGGTAGCTACGCTCGCTAAAACGCAGCGCTAGGCCATGGGGCCAAGCTCACTGTGGACTCGGTACACGTGGGTTCGAGCCCCACCGTCGGCCATCCTTGAAAAGGTTTTCCATGGTTTCCCATTTTCAACACCAGGCAAATGCTGGGACGGTACCTTCTGATAGGCCACGGCCACTTCCTTCCACATCCTTGCCCAGTTTTATTCATCTTCATTCATTTCATCTCTCATTAACTCCTCTCATGAGGTTGGCATCAGCAAGGGCATCCGGTCTTAAGAACCATCCACCACATTGACTCCCATCGCATCTCATCCCCGACCCCATTGAAAACGGGAATAATAAGGGGTAGACACACCTTATATTATATTGCCAGCGCAGAGAAGGCATCTCCTTCCTGTTCTATCCTACATGGTATTTGTCTGTGATTAGTGTATGTATCACACTCCATCCTTCTTATAAAATCAAAAATCAAAATTTTAAAGCAAAAAAATAACTATTGAAACACCCATTAAAAATTGGTCTACGATTGTAATCCACGCGACTACTGACGTTACATTTTCGAGCGCGACCACCAGAGGGTTAAATTGATTTGCCCTCAGCATTAGAGTGCGTATCTGCCAACCCGGCATAAAGTACGATAAGCCGACCGTCCTTACCAATGGGAACTTTGTCCTCCGGAGCCGTCGCTCATTTTACAGCACATTAACCTTGTATAGTTTTAACTTACATTACGCTTCATCAAGGTAAAATTTGAATAAACATAATTTACAATTGTCAATACGGACCAAAAAATGGAAAATTTTCCCAATTCATCAAGGTAATAAATGCAGTATGTCACCGATTCACAGATTTTGTACATTACGGTACCCGTACCCTTAAAAATGCATTTCTTGCCGCTATGATGTCACTCCTTTCCGTGAGTAGTCTTTTCTTGTCATGCGTTTTCTAATATTTTAGTGCTACGCCTATCGTATACCGTATGTTCAGAATTATTTAAAAAACAGAGTGTATAAAAATATGTGTCAGAAACTTTAAGGATTTATTCCTGACATCAAGACATTACAAAAAGTTCATATGAACCTGGGTCCGAAAATCCTTCCTTACGGAGTTATATGAGGATGTAGTATTCATGGCACTGAACTGATACTATTACCAAAACCATTTACTTTTACAAAAATTGCTCAAAGTGACCTCCTCCTGCTTCCATGCATCCCCAAAACCTGGGTTCCATACTTTGTGTGTGTCCAATAAGATGTGGCGGAAAGAAATAGGGGCCAATAAGATGATCACGAATGATTCCACCCCATACGTTGAGGCTGAACCTCTGTTGATGTTTGTCTTGTCGTACTTTATGAGGGTTTTTATAACCCGAGACGTGATTGTTATGATAATTGAAGGTACCATCACGTGAAAAGCCAGCCTAATCCGACACCACAGCGTCTGTAAAAGCCTCAGTAGTTAAAAGCGACGTAAAACCTCATCGATGATTAGGTATATGCTAAGAACTGAAGGAACACAGCACACTGCCCTAACATGCGTTGACAGAAAGCTATTCTTGGCTAAAAGTCTGCCGCCTTGCACCGGTTGAAGGTGATACGTGTACTAAAGATTTTCATGTAGAATGTTCCAGATCGCCATGTGATAGCGCCTTCCCTTCTCGCAAATGCCATTAACAACAGTACACAAGAATGTGAGTAAAAATGCACATTTGAGATACATTACCCAACAAGGAGTCACTACAGGGACGTCCTTTTATAACTCCCTAACAAAGGCTTTTCATATGAACTTTTTGTAATGTTTTGATGTCAGGAATAACTCCCTATGGTTTCTGACACAGGTTTGTATACATCCTGTATATGAAACTACCAGAGTATTGTTGTAGGACCATAAAGTTAAATCACAATAGAATACCGTAGATCTGATTTTTATACAGGGTCCTTTTTTTAGGTCTAGCGACATAGCAGCACAGCGGAAAATGCATGCGTAGCCGGGTGACTCATTGCCGAGATATGTAGCGCTTCTATGTTGCTACATGGACAGGGGCCATGACCTCGTAGTTCCGCCTCTTAATACAACAACTAACTTGCTAGATAGATAAAAATTGAAGGACCCTATACTTTTAATTAATAAATGTATGATAAAAAAAAAGTTTCACAATAAATTATACTTAACCTCGTTGAATTAATAACACTGTATACAGAAGACGGTACTAACAGTACACTTAAAAAACGGAAGTAAACACAGTAAAATCCTATTAAATGGAAACAATACTCCAGCTGTAAGTCTTGTTCTCAGCGCTCGAAATAACTCTTCAGTCTGCATTACCGACCCATTACGCCCATGCTCTTGGGCCAAAGTAGCGAACTTCTACGGCAGCGGCATTACGCCTGGAAGTGTAAGGGTATTAAAAACATATTTTATACAAACATGCCGGTGAAAAGCAAGATTTAACACATTAGAAGCATTCTTTAATAAATACTCTTTACAAGCATGTAACTTTTCATCACTTATGACATTTACATTGACTTTTAATTTATTAAGCAACATCGGTGAAGAATAGGTCTTTTCATGTGCAGAAAATGCTTCTCAGTTTCAATGATAAAATATAATGTAATGTTCAATAAAAACCTATTTTGAAAGTTAAATAAGTGCTATTGAAGGTATTTACACGATTTGAAAGTGTTTTATTTTATTTCAGGCATTGCCCTATTTGAAACGTAGATCGTAACTCTCTCTCAATGCTATGAGCAAAGCCTGCCACGAGTGGCCGGCCGGCTGACATAAGCGCCCTCTTAAGAATATTATTTTACATCATACTCTTAATTAAAATCACTTGTAATTATCTTCCTAATCACTCATGAGAAGCTTTAAAAATTCATCAAATCCAATTATATTATTGGCTATCGTAGGCCACGTGATATATCAGACGCACTTCTTATCCCCTCCTGGTCACAAGTCTGCACGGGCAGTCCACGCTTTATGTTGTTGTTGGCTAGCTTACTATCCCCTGCTAGCAATCCATTGCTCCTGTGTCTGTCTCGCACTCCTAGCTCCATTTTTCGCCACCTCTAGTGGACTTGAAATAAATACAATTTTTTGATTGGCCGCGCTGTCAACTCCCCTTGCTAACACTCAAGCCAAGTGCCGAATACAAGTAGCTTCCCTGCAGACTAGAGATTCTCAATATTAACATTAGAATCCAATGCTTGTCTCATCACAAAACTTCACCATTATTAAATCGGTTACAATACAAAACAGATAACACGAACCATAATAAATTTTTCAACTCAAAGAATATCAGTGAACAAAATAAATCAGGCATACAGTATATAAAACTGGATTGCCATGAATGTAATTCCAACTACATAGGGCAAACAGGCAGAAATTTTACAATAAGATTTAATGAACACACCAATTCCACTAAATAACTTTTTCTTATTTCAGTCTTTTCAATACTTGTAATATTATAAGCACTGTTTAGTACTGGTACACTTTTCGTACAATAATGTTGTTCTTCATCAGCCAGATATACACATTATGAACACTTATCGGCATAAAATACATCGCAAATACACATATTTCATTAAGGCTGTGCGGTCAGTACAGCTGTCAATCGCAAGGACAGAGATGGCAGCACTATTACCGTTTGTCAGTCGCTGCATTTGTGTTAGTGACCTGTCTACCCTTCACTTATCACCTCCTTCCGCCCCTACTTCCACCGCTTCTCCTCGTCACTCAATGTCTTCTCTCTCTCTCACTGATAGCGTTGATAGACTTGCTTTCCGAGCCGTATTACCAATTTGTGGACTAGGCAATCTCCTTCCGTCCAGCCCAATAAAAAAGAGTATATTATGATATAGGCCTATTATGATTATATTTTGATATAGTATGAGAGCAGGCCGTACGGTTAGGGTTGTGCAGCTATGAGCTTACATTCCGGAAATATTGGGTTCGAACCCCCCTGTCGGTAGCCCCGCAGATGGTTTTCCCTGGTTTCTCATTTTCACACCAGGCAAATGGGCGATGTACCTTAATTAAGGCCATAGCCGCTTCCTTCCCTTCCCTATCCCATCGTCGCCATAAGCCCTACAGTATCTGTGTCGGTGCGACGTAAGATAAATTGTAATGTATATATATTTTTATATATTTTGAAGATTACAACTCGCATAAAGTTCTATTGATCATAAACATGTTTTATTCTGCGAATATAACTTACAGAATTTTATAAAGTAACTTATAAATATTTTTTTTACATTCTGTAAACGAAACACACACATGTTTTATTATTAGCAAATATTCTCATGAAAATATATTTTATTGTTTCAGATTTTTAAAAGTCATTTACATATCATATAATCTGATACAGGTACGAAGTACGCCATTTTACACTGACTGTATAACAATATAAAATATTGACACTAAGAAAACAAACAATACAATTTAACAGAAAAGGGACTTAATAATAACAAATTCATTGGAAATTAAATAACAAATAAAATAAATAACAGAGGTTATAGAGATATGTATATATACTGTATAATGTCCGTGTGACTAGTAATTTTCTGGCCAGGTTGTCAACAGAGAATCGAGAGCTTACTCGTTTAGTACATGTTTCAGTTTCGTCTTAAAGATGGGCCGATGGCCATGATGTTAGTACCACAAGCGTCTTAAGGAAATGATAGGGAATGAAGATGTCAATTTCTTGCAGGGCATTTGCTGTTGTGGGAAAGCGATAGAATATGGAGCGTTGCTGGAGTGTTAGGCGCACACGGAATAGTGGTCTGTTTCGGAGCTTACGTGGATGAACATTATAACGGAAAATGAGGTGACAAAGATGTGCATTTAAGAGTACCATTAACAATTCTGTGAAGATAGCAGAGATCTATGTACTGTAGACGTTTACTCAGGTCCAAGATGTTGAAATACGAATTTGGTTGGTACTGTACTGTCTAAGGTCGGGGTCACGGGCTTTCACAATGTACGCAAAGAATGAGAATATGCTGTTAATGTTACTGACATTTGTGGGGGCAGCTGAAGACCAGATGGGGGAGCAGAAATCAGTGATAGAAAGAACAGAAGTATAATTTAAGAGCGTTTAAGTCACGAATTTCAGTAAGTCTGAACAAAAGTCTAAGAGACCTCTTGGCACAGGATTTAACTTGGTCTATATGAAGAGAGAAATTTAATTTGCTATCATGAATTATTCCAAGATCTTTGACCTGAGTAACAGCCTTTAGAGGAGTGCAGTTTATTTCAGACCTGTGGGTAAGCTCACGTTCATTTAGGCAGATCGACATTTTAACACAGTTTTCAGTATTAATTTTCAGTTTCCATCTAGTTACCCAGTCGTAGCACAAGTCTAAAGCATTTTGAATGCTATCACAATCGCTGGAGTTCACTATGTTTTTGAAAATTTTTAGATCATCTGCATATAGCAATTATGGAACATGGGGTGGTCTTTATTTCATCTGTTAGGTCATCTACAAAGAGAGAAAACAGTAGAGATTATGGAATTCCTCCTTGTGGGATGCCAGACGAGACATTCAGCCATAAGGAGATAGGACCAGGAAGTACGACAGTTTTTTATGAGTGTTGAAAGATTGCTATGAATATTGTATCTGTGGGACAGTTTGTATATGACCAGATTATGGTTTATGGAGTGAAATGCCATAGCCAGGTCAATACCAATCACATCCAACTGCGTTTTACCTTTCAATATTAACCATCTCAAATAATAAATCATCACATCAATTTTTTGAAGAGTTTTATCGACTTACAATATTGTCGATGTTTTTCGTCTTCTTCTTCTTCTTCTTCTTCTTCTTCTTCTTCCTCTTCTTCACTGTATTATACCACTCATGCAGGGTCGACATTTTTGTCAGTCCTACACATCTTCTGAACAACTTACGCACGAATACCATCCGACCGTAGTACCGTAACTAAACTTATGTCTTTTTCTTGCCGTGAATAATGGTACCTGATCTCTCCCTCCTCTTTCGTTTGTTGGTATCTGCTGCCTGCTTTTGTCGTTGAGCCTCCAGCACGAAGGTGGGATCTCGGATTTTCATGCCACGAACAACTCGACTGTCTACAATTTCTGGCAAAATGCATTCCTTATAAAACTGGACTAATTTTGAAAGGATCTTTGTTTGCCATAACAACTCATCCTTTTCTATCCTTTCCACGAAGAGCTCTCCTTTCTTCGTATAAACTACAAAATCGCACCATTTTCTCCTGGTGATATTCAATTGACCTTGCACCTGGAAGAAGTAGTTGTGGCTTCGCTTCAATTGCAATTTTTCTTCTGAAAGTTCCAGGCACAAACCTTTTTTCTGTTTATTAGTCACCTCTTCACTCAAATCTGATTCAGTTACGGAGGCAAGGCATTTCACTTCTACGACACCATCACAACCAACCAAACCATCAGGACTGGCTCCGAGGAATGGATATTCTTGGTCCACGAAGAGCCCACACTTGGTGACAATGTTGCCAGTTCTATTCTCATACAGTTTTATAGCAGTGTCCTCATTATCTCTTCCAAATGTGACGGCAACTGAGGTGAGATTTTTTGGATATAAAATTGTTTTGACGAGATTGTGACAAGGGGTGTAAGGTAAACGTTTAATGACGGGACCAAACTTGGAAGCTGTCAACCGATTTACTCTTAGGTCGTGCCACATCTGGTTAGTATGCTGCCCAATAGTTAAAACCTCAATAGGTCTACTATTTGATACTTCATCGGCCATTTTCTTCAAAAAGTTTTTACAACTTATTTCAAGGACTTCATTTTCAACGTCGGGCAACTGCGCTAGTGGCCCATAGTTTTCGTCACACTTCCCAGTTCTTCGTCTTTTCTTTACTGGTGGTTTTTGAGAAAATGCCAATCTCCTTCTTGATAGTCTTTTTTCTCTGGCGAGAATATTCGCCTTGAAGACACTACCTGGGCTTCCATTCAATTTTCTCCAGGGACTGAGATGCCAAGAAGGTCCAGCTGTGTGACTCAGGCCTGCACCTATACATCTTCTCTTGAAAGATCCTCCACTAGAGTAGTTTACGCGTTTCCCTCCTGTAAATTTAGCCACGATGCCCATGTACCTAAAAAAAGGCAAACATTAAAAACTGTTAATACAAACTTTGGGAGATTATTCTATGATAAAAAAAGACGTTCTTATTTGCCTGCATGCGTTTCTTAGGAAAAATATAACATTTCAAATACTATTAAAGATAATGCAATTGAATTCGGTATGCGTGTTTCATTTCCCTAACAAAGAAGTGTTTCACTACATTTGTCCTAACAAAAATTTGAATAAATAACAAAAGATGCAAAATTTTACGCCAAATTGATTGACGCCTCATTATGTAAAATAGAACCATTAAAAAAAAACACAAGTATTAATCTGAATGAAAACTGGACTAAGTTGTAAATACTGTACTCAACTATAACACAAATTCGTTTTAATCTAGAGAACTCATTCAAATTGTTACGGGTAAGTTACACTCCATTAGGCTGCGTTGATATAGGCCTACGCTAAATTGCAATAACTCCTAAATAAATACCTTTCTGCGACGTTTGTTGTCTGGTTGAACACCAAACTGTTAGCCTTGCTTTCAAGATTTCCGATGAGTGTACGGATTTTGATCATAAATTCCTTGTCAACTTTGTCAATTATACACTCCTCTCCGGATTCTTTTCTTTTACAAAAATCACGGCAGTTAACATGATTTCCAAAAACATGGTCGGGCGCGTTTTTGAGGTCTCTTCGGAGGTTGAAAAGGTCAGAGCTGCTTCTGGTCACACCTGCTTCTTTGATAGCAGTGCGAACTCCTTTCACCATTCGCTCCAAGCGTCCAATAGATTCACCTGACGCGGGCTTACTTAGTAGCTGCCGTGACTCCAAGGGAAATTTAGTGTTCTCGGTCAGCTTGTGTAGATGGTCGTTGAGACAACGGGTAGCATGGTTAGCACATTCGATTTTTTTTATGTACCTTCCATAACTGCACCCCTCTTGGATCTTTGCCAACACATTCGCATCCCCATCACCGATGTAGTATTTGTAAATGAGGCCGTAGCTCTCTTCACTAGAGCGAAACCCTTCCAGCACAACACTACTTTCCATTCCAGTGGATGGACCGTTGTAGTTTTTAAAACAGAGGTGTTCAGTTTCTTTTTTCTTTGGGTTTGCACAAGCGAAGCAGAACTTGTTTCGGATGCCAAGATATATCAACTTCTGTGTGTGAGCACCAATGATAGCCCCCTGAAAATGAAATAGTTTTAAGGAATAGATTATTATCTCCAACGTGATAACTTTAATACAGTACCTTAGGGTGACCCGACGTCCCGTATTTCATGGCACGTCCCTTATTTCCCTAGTGTGTCCCGTTGACCCGACAAAATACATACGGGACGCAAATTGTCCCGTTTTTTAATTAATGGTCCCGTACATTTTGAGATAGCGTGTTTTTAAGTAACGTGTAACACAACCAAGTGGAGAACAACTGTGGTCATACCCAATTAGTAAAGATGAAACCAAACTGTAACACAAACTTCGGAAGTGCAGGGAGAAAGGGACAAAACAATGTTTTTGCAAGGTTTTTGAAGAGCAACATTTATGGTGAGGTTGTGCACCACACATAGTGCATAATGCGGTACAAATCATTGGGGATATTCTCCCAGTAGACATAGAAACCGTTGTAAACAACATTTCCCAATATTTACACATTTACACCATTCGTTTTGAATAACTGAAAAAGTGTTGCCAGTTTGCTGAAGTGGAGTACAAACAAGTGCTTGTTAGTGTAAAAAGCAGATGGCTTTCCTTGGAACCGGCTGTGAAAAGAATTAGGCCTATTGATATTTACGATGAGCTAAAATCGTACTTTTTGTCTCAAGACAAATGCAATGCGATTGTAAAATCTTTCTTTAGGGATCCTCAATCCCTGCAGTGGCTCTTCATTTATTCAGAGTCAATTGGAAGTTCTTTCATCAACCATAAAATATATTGAGCAGCAGATTAGTCAGCAGATGAAGTTTTGGTGGTGTCAGAAATATCGATAAGGAAATTAAAATCGAGGAAGGATGAAAAGTTTCAAAGTATGAAATGATAAGCACGTTGCAAGAGGATGGCGTACTTAAAGAAACGGAATTCTTCAAAATTTCAAGTTTATTTTATGACGGGTGCAGCTCAAAACTCCTCTTTGGAAGGTGGTTCAGCAAAGCCTTAAGACATTAGCAGAGTTTGATGTAAGTATTCTGAAAGAAATATGTGAAGAGGAACTTTCTGAGAAAGTTAACCACGTTAAAAATGTATGTGAAGTGAAAAACGTTGAACGTTGAACTAAGAACTGTTAAGTGTGTTGGTGGAAAATGGTCTGTCATTTTCAACTTCCTTGCGCTCCCAGATATCTGCTGCAAAAATTTGGACCTCATTACTGCATTTGTGCTAGCCATACCTGGCACTAATGCTGCTGCAGAAATAGGGGTTTCTATCACAAATGCTTTTTGGACTGATGAAAAGAATAGGTTTTGCTTGGATAGTGTTAAGGAAATAATTATAACTAAAATTTATTTTCAGGATACTCCAAGGGAAAATATTGTTGCTAAAACAGTATTACGTCATTAAATGGTTATATGTATTTTAATATTCCTTTCAGTGTGGATTTTAACAAAAAGGTACGAAAATGACCTACTTGAAGCAAAAACCAAGAATTTACGCTGTTATTATATCATAACCGACTTATTTGATCAGAATTTTAATTTTTAAACTATTTTAAAAGCATTATAGGTATAGTAATAACGAATGTTTACATAAAATTTCGATTCATATCAACTTTTAATTTGTGTCCCGTATTTTGATTTTGGAAATCTGGTCACCCTAGAGTACCTCAAAAGTTCGTGTTTGATTTTGTACAATGGAACAATTACCAATTAAAAAATGTAACTTGCAAAAAGATATCACTATGTGCTATTCATTAGGATTTTCAGTAAAACTTAAAAATCGCTCATCTTCAATGATAATAAATAAATAGTGTATTCACTTTAATATTTCCTAATTGCTTACCACACCACTCAGCGAGTTCATCCCATGTCCATACGACCTCTTCGCCCAGCCACCGTCACCAATAACAGTTATGTATGGCACACCATTTAAATAGTTGTTCTTTTCAATGGCTATACGTCTTTCTTCTTCCGCATTAGCCTTCATTTTGCATATGAGAGTTTCTTCCCAAACCTAAAAGAAGCAGAGAAATGTTAAAAGAATAATATATTTGTGTTTTAAAATGTTTAATACGTCTCGAACAAAATGTTAAAAATTTGTCTCAATATAAAAATGTTTTATGAGAGTTTCTTTGCATAATTCATCAATGTGTATTTCTAAAGATAGATCTTGATCTAATAGTAAATCTAAATAAATTGTTTCACTAAATTTTAATTCGTCTTCCTTTACTTAATCTCTAATTTGGGATTGATATATATATTCATTATGTGAGGAAATATGGATCAACAAGCAGTACTTACATTGCCAACTCTTATTTCATGGTTTGTGTATTTCTTGCGGCCCATGATTGGTATGTCCAAAACACTGAACATTTCTTCAACTTGTGAAAATCCAATGCCCACTGCCGTGGCTCCCCACACCAGAGCATCGTTTACTTCCCCTTTTCGGTCAAGACGCTCTGAAGTTAAACCATACTCGCTTTCACAATTACCACAGTAATAAATCCATGTGCAAAATAACCCATTTTTAATTTCTTTCTTATATTTATATTTTCCCATGGAACAATGTTTGGAATGGCTCGCTACTAATTCGAGTTGTTCCATAACGTGACCAATGTCAACGATGCGTCGCCCTTTTGGAGGCAGTTCGTTAGTCTCTGTACTTGTTTCAACTATTAGCACTGGTAAATCACAATCCGACTGATTGCTGTCGCCTATATCAGTTTCTGAATCACTTGAGAAATTCATCGAATAATCTTGATCTTCATACCTAAAATTAGACAATCATAAATAAAATATTGAAATCCGAAAGACAGAAATTATGTCCCTAAAACCAACATCATTAAAAGAAATAACCATAAATGGCAATACAGTCAAACTTGTAACCGAATTCAAATACCTCGGAGAAGTAATAAAAAATAACCTACACGAAAAACCCCATTAATGATACTATGCGTAAGAGGAATCTGGGATACTTTGGACACTGGATTCGAGACTTCTGAAACAACTGGTACAGTACAAACTCGACTAAAAATATATCACGGCAGGATGCAGATGGATTACAGAAATAATAGAGGATCTGAAGGAAATTTGCCTTACACCAGAAGACACAACAGATAAGATAAAATTGAACAAAAAATCAAGAACGCAATCTCCAATTCACACTCACAAGAAAGATCACAACATGAGTATTTTAAACACAACAAAGGGAACGAAGATGGGAATATATGAAAAAGTACTGAGAGGACAGCAAAGCCCGAAGTTTTCCTTGGAGGAGACTTAGATAATGGACTGACTAAAGTGATCCTATGCGGTCGTAAAGAAGAAAGAAAAAGAAACATACAAAAACATAATACGGTTAAAAAAGTAGGTAATCTGCTAAAAAAAAAATACAAGACCTTTCAAATAGACAGATCTCTAAATTTTATTTCGTAGCGTAATATACAGTAAATTATTTGAAGCGTAACCACTAAAAAGGGAGACCAAAACGGATCATTTCCGAATAGGAGAGAAATATGTGAAGCTAAGGAATGAAGAGGTTCTGGGAAGAAAAGAGAAGAAAGGTCAAGACGCGGTCTATGCGGTCCACAGTTGGCCAAATTCAGAAACAAAACAAAAAATACAGTAAATGTCGTACCCGGTCAAGATACAAATAAGTGAATTTTAGCAGTTACTTTACCGGTTTATTAATTAATTAACTTATGCTTGTAAAAATTATAACAATAGTTTACTTACCGACTTGCATCGTGACTTTCATCTAACACAGTGCTTTCATCTAACAATCTGTTAAATATTTCCTCGGAGTCTTCCAATTGATCAGAATTATTTGAAATATTCGCTAAGGCTTGTTTTCTTTTCTCCCAAGAGGCCCCTACAGCTCGCGATTTTTTGGAACGTTTCCGCGGAAGATGATGTTTTCGGGGCATTCTTCAATAAAGTGTGAATATTATAAAATGAAAAACAGTTGTATAGGTATAAACTCCACTATCACTCTTATCACAAAAGCACAAACACAGAATTAG
The DNA here is from genome assembly GCA_946902985.2 of Meconema thalassinum. Lineage (NCBI taxonomy): Eukaryota > Metazoa > Arthropoda > Insecta > Orthoptera > Tettigoniidae > Meconema > Meconema thalassinum. The sequence goes on along the minus strand of OX336389.2, from coordinate 1,120,763,540 downwards.
CAAATGAAAGGAGTAATGGGTGAGATAATACTGTAACACTTCTACGGTTTCCTCTCTAGACTGTGATCGTGTAGACTGGCAGGATGAGTCAGGGAGGGAGGGGGGCGGAAGCTGTGATAGCAAAGGTGTTGAAGGAGATGGGAAGAGAGGCTAGGTGCCCGAGCGGGCTCTTGCCCAAGACCTTGTCTTGTCGCTGTGTATGTGCGCGCGTGTGTGTATGTGTGTGTGACTGATTCAGCTAGCGTTTTTTAGAGTCTGAAAGGAACATTCACCACGGGTATATCGCTGAACCAATTTCCTTTATCAAACATTTCGACTGCTCAGAATAAGAGCCACTTCAAATTAATAGAACTTTGAAGTTAATATAACATTTTTTTCGCACTTAAAATGGTATTCAAATCTGAAGAGGTTAATACAAAATTTGAATTTCGAAATAAGAATTGTTCCTATTGCAGGTACTACTACAGGGGTTGTTGTAGAGAAATTTCGGTGTCTTCCGATTATTAGTTTCGTCGTGGTGATCGTACCTTTAACGCTCAAAATAGCCACTTTGAAGCCATGTCCTCAGCAAACGAGCCGTCGTTATTTTCTGCAAAACGCATATAATGTCTCACAAAGACCTACATTAGAGATTAAGAATAAAAATAAAAATAAAAATAAAATTTTAATTTTTGACCGCACAGCCTTAAACAAGTCACTTGTAAAAACAAAATATCACATGTCCAATACACTGGAAAATTGTCCCTTTCTACAATATAATTAGCTAAAACATAGCAACTTGAGAAGTTTAAAATATAAATACTTCGTTTAGAGTTTTTCTTGATAACAACTTTTAAATTTGTCAGTACTGTGGTGGTCTTATTGCACTATATTTGAAGACAAATTGATTGACATGGGTTGCACTTCCTCATACGGGTCGATGTTTGCCTTAGTTGTGATTTCCATAGGTTATGTATAAATATTGATCAACTAGGAAATTCATATATGGTTCAATGGAAGACAGTAATAATTGATATTGAGTGGAACTCTTAGTGGAGGTTGAATGTCTCCATCTAATGGTATAAATTATTCGAATCCTGGATGGTAAATGCAACCTTCTATTGTAGTGTTCCACTCTCCTCCACAGGAAAGGAATATGGCTTCAGCTAGGACAATTCGTTCAAATTCCAGACCTCACGATATATGCTCAAGTAACGATCTTGCACCAAAGATTGTGGATACACAACCATGCAACCAAACACCCTCTCCTCAATCACAGTATACAGTAGTAATCGTATCTATACTCTGCCTCAACTCCTTGCCAACACACCAATGCTACAAATTATAGACAATTTTCCGCAATGGCAACTCACATGGAAAATTTCACTAATATTGAAAACGACACGGAAATTCTACATTTCGTGAAAAAAGGAAGTTAAATGAATGCCTTGAATCATTTGAAATAAATACAGCACAAACATCTAATAACGCTCAAAATCTCGACAAAATAAATTACAACACCAACATCTTATTCAATTCAATAACAGACCATTATTATTAAACATAAGAAGAGAAAACCACCATAATTCAATTACAATACATGAATTCATTTTCACCCTAATAATATTTTCTAAAAAACATCATAACCGAACCCCCACCCTTAGCAATTAACCAACAACAAGTATCTGAACAAGGTCAGTGACTCCTTCACTTCACACGTAAGCGCATCGCTCCCCTCACTTTCCCCTTCCCCCTCCCGCACAGCGGACTCATCACAGGCACCACACACACACGGAATCCCAAAGGGTTTCACTAGTTACTGGAAGGAGCAACATAATCTTATAAAACGTTAATTTACTCTATCATTATAATCAACGGTCTACACTCTTCTTTCTCTTTACATCATTCCCACTCCTATGTGGGGTAGATGTTTCTGACAGCTGTCCTCCAATTAACCCGGTCATGCACATCCTCTTCTCACAACTGTTTTTCTCTGAGGTCCTCCTGTACACAATCCATCCATCTTCGTTTCGGTCTGCCTCGCATTCTCACTCTCTGTATTTGCATGTCGAGCAGCTTCCTCCCCACGTAGGATTCCTCCCTTCTTCTCACATGCCCGTACCATTGAAGTCGCTTTTCTTGTATCTACTTAGATATTTCCACAACCTTTAATGTTCCTATTATTTTTACATTTTCCACTCTATCACGCTTAGTCACTCCACTCATCCACCTGAGCATTTTCATTTCCGTGACGTCAAGCCTGTTTGTGTGCGTTTTGCGTGCAGGCCATGTTTCAGAGCCATACAGCAATGCAGGTCTTACAACAGTTTTATATATTTTCCCCTTAACCTTAGGCTTGATCCTGCGGTCACAAGCACTCCAGACATTTTCCTCCAGTTCATCCATCCTACCTGAATCCTGTGTGACACTTCCACATCCAGATTTCCATCTCCAGTCACCACCGAACCCAGGTATTTGAACTCATCCACTCTATTTAACGTTTCCCCTTGCATTCTGATCTCACAGTCTTGATCTGTATTGAAGCTCATATACTCCGTCTTCTTCCTGCTAATCCTGAGTCCTCTGTCTTCCAAGGCTGCCCTCCACTGTTCCAGTTTTTCCTCTGGGGACTACTCGAGAGGGGGTTAACATCACAGAAGTGACAAAGAGGAAATCTGACATTCTACGGATCGGAGCGTGGAATGTTAGAAGTCTGCTAGGAGATGGAAGGTTAGAAAACTTAGAAAGGGAAATGGATAAGTTGAGGTTGGATTTGGTTGGGATTAGTGAAATGCGCTGGCAGGAAGAACAGGACTTCTGATCAGGGGACTATAGGGTCATTAGCACTAAATCAAACAATGGCCAAGCAGGGGTTGGTCTCATATTGAGTAGGAAACTCGGACAGCGGGTGGAATATTATGAGCAATATAGTGAACGGATTATTGTAGCAAAAATCAATACTAAGCCTACGTGCACCACAGTGGTACAAGTCTATATGCCTACCAGTCAAGCTGATGATGAAGATGTTGAAAAGGTCTACGAAGAAATTGATGAAATTCTGAGGTATATCAAGGGTGATGAAAATGTTATAGTAATGGGAGATTGGAATGCTGTGGTAGGAAAAGGATGAGAAGGGAAGATAGTAGGAGATTTCGGATTAGGTGAAAGGAATGATCGAGGAAGCAGGCTGATGGAATTCTGCACCGAGCATGAGTTGGTCATAGCTAACACCTTATTCAATAACCACAATAGAAGAATATACCCATGGATGAGACCAGGAGATACAGGGCGTTACCAAATCGACTTCATTATGGTCAAGCAGAGGTTTCGAAACCAGATTTTGGATTGCAAAACATATCCTGGTGCTGACATAAACTCTGACCACAATCTGGTTGTTATGAAATGCAGATTAACTCTTTCGCTGCGGCAATCGACTTTAGTCGATTTACATCGATACTGTGTTCGCTGCGGCAATCGACTTTAGTCGACTTGGCACTTTCCCGCTGCTTCCTACACGATCTTTGTCAACAAAGTGGCTCTTTAATAATGCGTACATGAATATGCATGTCTTGAGCGTGTACTGGGTATTGTTGAAAGCAAAGTCGTGGGTATTACAGTATTTCCTTTGTAGTCTCCCGCCCGGCAACATTCCTCTCGGCCCTCTGACGTCAGTGGACTACCACACTTGTGAGAAGCCATGAGCGCGCCTTCAAAATCATCGACAAAATGGGGCATAAAGATATGGTCATTGTACGATGGCAAAAGTGGTTTCCTGTGCAGATTTCAGACTTACGTGGGAAAGAACAGTAATGAGACTGATCCAGGGGATACATTAGGGGAGAAAGTTGTTAGGAGCTTGTCAAAAGACTTGGAAAATACCAGCAGAATTATATATTTCTTTTCAAGCCCTACACTTTCCACTCATCTTGCTGAGAATAGTGCGGGTGCATGCGGAACAGTGAGATGTAACCGTAAAGGTCTTCCTCAAGAGATGAAAGGTCTGAAGATGAATAAAAGACAGAAACCTTAGTTCTGGCATCATCCAACTAAAAAAATGCTTGCATGTTCGTGGCAAGATACCGGCTGGGTAAATATGCTCACGACCGTACACTCGTCTGAGGTTGTGAAGGTTAGGAAGAGATCAAAGAGGGGTCCAACCAGTTATGTTACCCGTGATAAACCTAAATTAGTTGTGAATTATAATCATGAAATGAATGGTGTTGACAAGTTCGATCGGCTGAAAACGAATTACGCATATGTGCACAAGAAAATCAAGTGGTATCAGGTCTTGTGGTATTTCATCATAGAAACAGCCCTAGTCAAAGGAAGAATAGTGAACAATAAGGTCCATAACAAGAAAACAAGTGCTCATGACTTCAGAGATGATGTAATTACAGGACTTCTAGAAAAGTACAAACGCGCTCCACCTACGAAACGCGGCCAAAGATCTTCTGGCGGGATACCGCTTGCGCGTCTCACGGAGAGGCACTTCATTGGGGAACAACAGGACAAAAGTCACAAACCCAACTGTGTTGTTTGTTCCATATTGCCGGTACGGTGTTCAAAGAAAGGAAAGGGGCTGTATAAGAGGAAACAGACAATATTTTATTACAAGAATTGCCCAGGACAGCCCCCAATGTGTCCAACTACCTCATTCGAAAGTTATCACACCACGGTAAACTTCAAGGTCACATGCCAGTGTTAGATTCCATTGAACCAAGGACCACCGGATATATATCAAGGGTAAAACATCTACTTTGTGAGTTTCATGTGTTATCCTATGATTCAAAATGAATGAAAATGCTCACTAAAGAAAACTACAAGGTCACATGTAAGTTAATGTTTTATCGAACCAAGGACCACAGAATGGACCATAAAGGCGATATATATTTATTTATTGTTTCATGTGTTATGATATGACTTATAAAATGAAAATCAACATTAAAACTTTTTTCAATATCTTCATTAAATTTTGTGATGTCGGAACTGCAGTAGCGAAAGAGTTAAAGTTGAAGATACTGAAGAAAAGTCAAAAGCCAAAAAGGTGGGCAATAGACAGACTGAAAGTGAAGGATGTAAACGAAAGATTCAAGAAGAGTATAAAGGAAGGACTAATGAAAAACCCTAAACCAACTTCAACTGCAGACGAATGGGCACTTTTGAGGAATGAAATAACAAAATCCGCAGAAGAAAACATTGGTAGGAAAGAAAGAATAGGTAAAAAACAGTGGATCACTCAGGCAGGATATAATAGAATTGATGGATGAAAGGCGGAAACACAAGAATGTAAGAGATGAAAAGGGGAAAGCAGAATACGGACGTCTGAGAAATGAGGTTAACAAGAAGTGCAAGGAAGCGAAAGAAGAATGGTTGAAAGAGAAATGTGCAGGTATAGAAAATTGTCTGAAATTAGGAAAAGTAGACACAGCTTATCGAAGGATTAAGAATACTTTTGGGGAAAAGAAGACTAAGTGCTGTAATATTAAGGACACAAATGGAAAGCCTCTAACAGATAGGGAAGAAATGGTTGAGAGATGGAAAGCTTACATAGAGTGTTTGTGTAAGGGAAACGAGATTGAGAATCATGTTATGGAAAGGGAGGAGGAAATTGATGAGGATGCAAAAGGAGATTTAATATTGAGATCAGAATTTGACAGAGCATTGGAGGACTTAAGCAGGAACAAAGCACCAGGCATAGATGATATACCGATTGAGTTGCTACGCTGCATAGGAGATGAAGGTCTGATCAGGTTATTTCACTTGGTGTGTAGGATTTATGAGACAGGTGAGGTACCCCCTGATTTCAAGAAGAATGTTATTATCCCTATACCAAAGAAAGTGGGAGCTGATAGATGTGAAGATTACCGTACAATCAGCTTGGCTTCAAAGATCCTGTCTAGAATAATTTACAAGAGGATGGAAAGCCAGATAGAAACGGAGTTGGGTGAAGACCAGTTTGGTTTCAGGAGGAATGTAGGAACAAGGGAAGCTGTACTACTATCGGATTTTTTATTATGGATACTCGAGTTTAGGCCTTAATTACAACCAAACCAACAGACCTATTGAAAAACGAGTTGTACCAATATTTTCCTTGTTCAATTCTGCGTTAGACTATATAAGCCAATTATTTTCAAGTTTATTAATTATTTATTTATTTGTGGTTGTATGAAAAATTGTCCGTGTTTTTGACCTCTTTTCTGGGAACCGCTCACTTAAAACTATATACATGGAAAACTACTTGGCTGAGGGTAATGAAATTTTTATATGTGATAGGCACAAGTATTGATAGTGCAAATCTCAAGTTTCAATTTTTTTCTACTACCCGATAAAAAGTTCTTATACTTTTTCTGACGTAATGTTTTCTCAGCCCAGGATAAACGTACAGCTGGAAACTTGGTCTCATTTTGAAGCTCTCTTTCGAGATTATCGGAGACTACGACCACTGTAAACGTACAGTGTGATGACGAATTTATGAAGAGTAATATTAATGGGAGGTTTTCTGCGTTCCGGCCCGTGCGATTAAAAGCGGGTGAGCCTGTGAATTCGAGTGCAGCGTTGCCGGGCAGTTGTGTAATGGAATGAGAGTCACCTGGCTATGTACACATGCTATTTTCAGTCTGTTTACTACTGATATGCCACATCACATCCAAATGCCTCAGAGACCATCATTGTCTGAGGGCGAACTTGCGCTAACATATTACAAAATGGTAGAAGTATGGAAGCAATGAATGTTTTATGCCGAGAAGCCTTGCTTACCGTTGCTCCTGAACTCTGGAAACAATGTATTAAACACGCTAAAATAATTTAAGACCACTACTGGGAGATAGATGGCCTGTCTGAAAATGTCCCTCATTTCGAGTAAGTCATAATTAACATGAATGCCAGCAGTTCTGATTAATCGGAACAGAGCCATTCTTCAGACGAAGAATACTGACTGAATTAAATATTGTAAATATATTATGTAAATAATGTAGATAGCCCATGTAAAAATTGTGTAGTCTGACATTTCCAAATTAGGAAGACAACCCACTTTTAAACCTGCCATTCAAGGTCTAATGCCCTATGTGAAAAAGGTGATGGATAATGTAATTTGTACGAGGAAAGAAAATAAAAGGTTGAAAGGAAACTTAAAGCAGTGTTCGTTCGTTGCGAGCCGCGAGGACTGCAACTTAACGCGGCAACACTGCACCGGATTTCACAAGCCCGCTCGCTTTTAGTCGCAAGGGCCGGAACGCACAAAACCTCCCATTAATATTACTCTTCATAAATTCGTCATCACACTGTACGTTTACAGTGGTCGTAGTTTCCGATAATCACGAAAGAGAGCTTCAAAATGAGACCAAGTTTCCTGCTGTACGTTTATCATGGGCTGAGAAAACGTTACGTCAGAAAAAGTACAAGAACTTTTTATCGGATAGTTGAAAAAAAATGAAACTTGAGATTTGCACTACCAATACTTGTGCCTATCACATATAAAAATTTCATTACCCTCAGCCAAGTAGTTTTCCATGTATATAGTTTTAAGTGAGCGGTTCCAAGAAAAGACGTCAAAAACACGGACAATTTTTCATACAACCACAAATAAATAAATAATTAATAAACTTGAAAATAATTGGCTTATATAGTCTAACGCAGAATTAAACAAGGAAAATATTAGTATAACTCGTTCTTCAATAGGTCTGTTGGTTTGGTTGTAATTAAGGCCTAAACTCGAGTATCCATAATAAAAAATCCGATAGTAAGTCTTAGGCTGATTTTGGAAGGTAGAATAAGGAAAAATAAGAGAACGTTCATGGCATTTGTAGACTTAAAAAAGGCTTTTGATAACGTTGATTGGACTAAATTGTTTGACATTTTGAAATCAATTGGAATAAAGTACAGGGATAGGAGGGCGATATACAATCTATACAGAAACCAGACAGCAGTCATTCGAGCTGAAGGACATGAGAGAGAAGCTGGTATTCAGAAAGGTGTAAGGCAAGGCTGCAACTTATCACCCATACTTTTCAATCTTTACATTGAACAAGCAATGAAGGAAATTGGAGAAAAATTTAAGTGGGAGTGAAGATTCAAGGAGAAATAATTTCAACTCTGAGATTTGCTGATGACATCGTCATCTTGGCCGAAACGCCTGAGGATTTGAATGAGTTTTTGAATGGTATGGACTCCGTCTTACGGAATGAATACATGATGAAAATTAATAAATGTAAAACAAAAATACTGGAATGCAGCCAAAATAAATCAGAAACCTCTATGGACATCAAATTGGCAGGTGAAAAGCTGAAGGAAGTAGGAGACTTCTGTTACTTAGGAAGCAAAATAACCAGTGATGGATGAAGCAAAGAGGATATAAAAAGTAGGTTGGCTCAGGCAAGGAAAGCCTTTCTACAAAAAAGGAATCTGTTGACATCGAATATAGATTTAGGTATTAGGAAGTCATTTTTGAAAGCCTTTGTCTGGAGTGTGGCGCTCTATGGAAGTGAAACGTGGACTATTGGTGCAGCAGAAAAGAGGAGAATTGAAGCATTTGAAATGTGGTGTTACAGGAGAATGACGAAGATCAGATGGGTCGATAGGGTGACAAACGAAGAGGTATTAAGACGAGTGGGAGAGGAGAGATGTTGCTGGCGACTGCTAATGAAGAGAAGAGATAGGTTAGTAGGACACATACTAAGACACCCAGGAATAGCAAGCCTAGTTATGGAAGGAAGGGTTGAGTACAAGAACTGTAGGGGTAGACCAAGGTTAGAATATGTTAAACAGATTGCTTCGGATGTAGGGTGTGGTAGCTATGTAGAGATGAAACGATTAACTCAAGACAGGGAGGCATGGAGGGCTGCATCAAGCCAGTCAAAAGACTGAAGACTCAAACAACATCATCTTTGGTTGTACTACACAACACAATGTCGTCCGCAAACATCATGCACCAGGGGGCTTGGTCTCTTAATCCACAAGACATTTCGTCCAGAACTAGGTCAAACAGATATGGACTTAAAGCCGAACCTTGGTGTAAACCTACTCGAACCGGAATCCAATCAGTAAGTCCAACGCTGCTTCTAACCTGTGTTCTTGCCTCTTTGTACATTTCATGAACCAACTGCATGTACTTCTCTGGGACTCCCTTCGCTCGTAAACATCTCCAGACTTCTCCCCGGGGCACTCGGTCATATGCTTTCTCTAGGTCCATGAATGCGAAGTGTAATCCCTTGTGTCTTTCATGATACTTTTCCAATACTTGTCTCGGGGCAAACACTGTGTCTGTGGTCCCTTTTTCAGGCATGAAGCCAAATTGTTCCTCGCCAATGCTAGTCTCATCTCGGATCCTCTTGTCTATCACTCTTTCCCAGATTTTCATGGTATGGGACATTAACTTAATGCCCCTGTAGTTAGCACAATCTCTTTATATATAGGCACTAAAATACTTTCTCTCCATTCATCAGGTATTATTTCCTGAGAGTACATTTTTTTGCATTAAATCCAGCAACATGTCGATCCCATCTTTCTCCAGATACTTCCACACTTCAACTGGAATTTCATCGGGTCCTATTGCCTTTCCATTTTTCATTTTCGTAAGTGCTAATGTTACTTCTTCTCTTCTAATATCTATTATCAGACCCTGGTGTTGTTTTCCTTCTCCTAAATATACCCTTGGGTTCTCTTCATTGAGAAGTTTTCCATAGTAGTTTCTCCATCTGCACTTGATGTCGGAATGGTCTGTTGATACTAGACCATTTTCATCTTTGATCTGCTTTATTTGGGTGTAGTCCTTCTTGTCTTTATCTCTCGCCTGCGCTATTCTGAAAATTTTTCTTTCACCTTCTGTAGTTTCCAACTCTTCGTACAGCCGATCCATCATTTATGCCTTTGACTGTGCTACTACCTTCTTTTCTTCCTTATTACATCTCGTGTAGTTCTCTTTATCCTTTTGTCTACCTGACTTATTCCACAACTTCTTTGCATCACTTTTGGCTTTAACGATCTTCTGTACCACCTCATTCCACCACCATGTTTCTTTGTCAGCTAGTGGTTTCTTGCCAGAAGTTCTCCCTAGCACTTGAGTTCCTACCCTCCTTATCAAACTACTGTTGTGCGCCCACCACTCCTGCACATCATTGCAAAGAACCACTCCATTGAGTACTTTCTCTTTAAATTGGTCCTTCAACGCCTCTTCATTAATCTCCACCACTTAATTTTTGTTAAGACTCGCACAGATCTGCCTTTCTTCCTAATCCTCATTTTCCAGTCCATGACTACCGTCCTATGCTGTGCTGCTAATCAACGGTTTACACTAAATCTAATAAATTATTCCTACAAATCGCTCGTTGATTTTACCACGTATCAATATTTTATATTGGTTTCTCATTTTTTTCCATATTTTAGTTCATCGCAGTACAACAATGAAAGAATATTATACACTATTTACTAACTTTTTCCGTCATATCCACACATGACATTCCAAATGGGACAGATAAAAGTAAGATTTTTAACTATTAAAATCATTTCCTCTTAATTCTTAGTGTTTTTCCTCTTAATTCTTAATGTTTTTCCTCTCAAGAATAATTTTAATATCACATGTATTACCGTATTTCCTCGCATAATCGTCACACATTTTTAGCCTGAAATTCGTGGAAAAAGGCAGGGTGAGACGATTATGCGAAGAATATTTAAGTTCAAAGAAGAAAACCACGATTTTTAAATATATACTGTATCATTATTGGCTGCATGCTTGTGCGCACTTTTATTATTATTTGCTTATTATGTAACCACAGGTATTTCACTCTCATCAAGATCATCGTACAATTCTTGAATTTTCTCATTTTGGACACCAATGCGTATCATCACGCACGGGTCTCTTTTGCGATGTTTTCACGGAAGTGGCTGATGCTAGAATCGGCTAGACTGGCACGAGGTGTCCCTTGCGTATGATTCCGCCAACCGCAGTCGGGCCTGTTTTAACGTCGGTGAACTGGGACTAGCAGTGCTTCGTATGGCAGCTTATTGAATCTCGTCATTCCGAGGCCAACTCACAGAAGCAATAGGTCCACATAAGTTTCACTCTCCTGGCCCTGGAGTTGTGTTGAGCGCGATCGTTGGTTAGCATGCCGTGGGCCAGTCGTTCGCGTAGCGTGTCATAGCCTGCTGTCGGAGAGACAGGCTTCTTTCTTCTGACAAGGTCACGCCAGGTTAAAGCTCGCGGAATGTTCTGACGAAGCTGGCCGCTCGCGTCGCGGTTCAAAGCCTGCAGGCATGAAGACGAGATTACTTTCTCCGGACAAGATCATGCCAAATTAGGCCTATAAGCTCGCGGAATGTGCGCTGGCCGCTCATGTTACAGTTCATAGCCCGCAGGCACTAAGACGAGATTACTTTCTCCTGACAAGATCACGCCAGATTAGGCCTGTAAGCTCGCGGAATGTGCACTGACCGCTCGCGTCACAGTTCATAGCCCACAGGCATAAAGACGAGATTACTTTCTCCTGACAAGATCATGCCAGATTAGGCCTATAAGCTCGTGGAATGTGCGCTGGTCGCTCGCGTCACAGTTCATAGCCCGCAGGCATAAAGACGAGATTACTTTCTCCTGACAAGATCACGCCAGATTAGGCCTATAAGCTCGCGGAATGTGCGCTGGCCACTCGTGTCACAGTTCATAGCCCGCAGGCATAAAGACGAGATTACTTTCTCCTGACAAGATCACGCCAGATTAGGCCTAAAAGCTCGCGGAATGTGCGCTGGCCGCTCGCGTCACAGTTCATAGCTCGCAAGCATAAAGATGAGATATTTTTCTGGCAAAGTCCCGCCAGGTTATAAAGTCGTGGCAGCATGTGCAACTGACTGGTGCACAAATACGAATATTCTATACAACAATTATGCGATGAAATTTTATAAACCTATTTTAGTGTTTGAAAAGTGGGTGGCGACTATTATGCGAGGAAATACGGTACTTTCTAATTTGAATTAGAATATTAAGCTTCCAAAAAAAATTTATGCTATTATTAATAATAATAATCATAAATCCATACTCTCATTAACATCTTCAGGATTGCATCCAATCCCTCACTCCCAAATAATAAATTATGAACAATTATTATAATCATGTCTACCGAACAAATCGGTGTTGCCCCTTTCAAATATTTCAGTATTTTTAAAATCCAGAATAATTGCTATTATTATTATTTTCTCAGGAGGAAAAATAAATAAATTTTATAGTGTTATATAAAGTGTTAGACTGTGATCTTAACCCTTGTACTACCGGATTTTTTTTGGTCACACTGAGTACCGTGGGGTCAACGTTGACCCTAAATTTAAAATATCTTTAAGTAGCTTCTTTTAAGATTGTGAAGTTCGGAATTACTACCCCAGATGGATGTACAATAATGAAAATTTAATATAATTTATTGATTGAATGAGAAATAGACATAGCATAGTTTTCAACACTCATGTACCTTTAAATATCAAGTTTCCAGGAACAAGAATTGACAGTCTTCATGTCATTACAACTTTCACTTTTGTGATTTTACATCTTCTTAAGCACAACGAGCGGGACAAAGAAAATTTCTATCAACCTGTAGCAGAGGATGGTTTGTGCTAAGGAGGGTTACATTTTTTCCCTTTTTAGGACAGTGGGACACTACAGTGGTCAAGTCCTGGAAAGCAAATACTGATGAAAATTTCTCCCGGCCCCTGATTTCGGTTATCTTTTTGAGTAGTCTGGTTTATATTCTCTGATTGTGCCTAGCAGTATTAACTGGATATCACTCAGTTTCCTTGCTAGTTCTAGTCTAGTAAAAAAGTTGCCACAAGTTATATTTTACCATGTCCAGGACAACTCTTTGGCTTTGTTTGCCTTCTCGGAGCATGTTCTGCCTTTCCTCTGTATACTTGAAGGTTGTAAGGATAACAGTTTGTACTGTTATATATACGGCATATTTCGCACAGCTGCCATGATGGACTGGTGAGACTTAATGAATTTTGAAGGGCACGGTCAGAGTCTGCCAAAATAATACTATGACCTTACTGAGTTTCATGAAATCGCTCTAGCCGTTTAGATTTACGTGGACAAAAGGTGATCTCATAAGCCTATTTTTTTCATAAATGAAAATAGGCTAAAAAGGAATAGGTGGGATGAAAAAGGGGAGAGGGGAGGGGGCAGCAGGTCGTGGATGGTTCGCGGTTGAAAGTGCATCGCCGCGGCATCCCACTGTCTGTTGGAACGACTTGCGCCGAGCAATAAGTTGGCGTCAAAATTATACATTAAGATGCAGCTCATGCATTATATCCTCTTTGGACTGAAACCTATGCATAGTGTTCTCAGCATGTCTCCACCTATAACGTTAAGTCTCACATATAGCATAGGTACTAAAATGCCAGTTTATGATTGGTGGAAGATTGGGTTACAGCTGATTCCCACACTCGCCAAGATAATATAGCGCGCCACTCGCGTCGGCAGAGTAGGCAAGGGAGCAGCAGACGTGAATATTAGGAGTATTTTTCCTGAGTTTGAGATTCATCACTCAAGCAGTTTCAGAGACACGCACATGTTTTCACGACTGAAAATATATCAAATCAAAAATTTCTTGGACACGTATCACTTGAAATTTATCAAAGAGTGCCAAGTTTTACGCTTGAAACTCAAGAGGTTTAAGATGGGTTTTTCTTTTTCAGCTCCTATTTTTCTCCCGTTAGAAACTGAATTTCGTAAACCTTGCCTATAAAATTAAAGCAACCTCCATGAAAAAATGTTACCGAGATACGGCAATGAGGTTGTAATATTTGCCTTTTATATGTAGAAAGGTTTCACTTTGTCTCTATATTAATTTATGGATACGGCCCTTTTCCTTGCGAGTACCGTAGTTATGGTGTTCGCATTTGCGAAAGGCTACAAAGCCTGTAATTAGTAATTTAATGTTTCTAATCTTACGAGAGAAAATTCGAGAACTCAAGAAATCATTTGTTGTTTTTTTCTTAACCTAAAAGTTACCATGTGCTTGTAATTTTTTTGTAATTTATATATTCTCCCTTTTCTGAAGTACATATTATATTTGTTACTTATATGTCATTTATTCATACATGCTCGATTGTAAGATACTTTCTCTAAGTGTTGTTCTAGTAATACTATTCATCACGCAAGATCAAGCTATACTGACAGCCATTGCTTCATCCTCATTGGTCGACTTTCCTGCTTGACCAATTCCAGCGCTTTCTTCATGGAACATCAGAGAACACTTCTCAGCCGCTATATAAACAGCGAGGTTCAAATTTGTGAATACCAATCTTCGTGGAATACCAGTTCATCATTGGCAACTCACCAATCACACATCTCGTCCAGGACTTCAAATGACAACAAGTCATTCCTACATCTACGGCACATCTTGTCGTAATTGATTACCAGGATTTCATCGAACATGTCGGAGCTCGACTAAGCACTTCAGTTATCTTCAAGTTCTGTTTCATCATGAAGCATCGCTACACTTTGGTCATGTCCTATAGAAAGGACTTTATATAAACCATACTTGGTTCAACAACTTAATTCTGCAAGTCGCTTTCTCAACGACATGTTTTGTTAAACAAAATTTGCATCATGTTTGCCAGGCAAACATTCATCTATAAAGTTCAACTCTGGCAGTTGTAAAACTTCGAACTTAATTGGTCATGCATTTACTGCGATGATTTAACTTTATCTAATGTGCAACTTGTTGTTACTTGGTAAATGTTTATTCTTTTGTTATGATTATGAATTTAATTAACAATAAATGTCAACCTGTTTAAGCAACTTGTTCTATTTTTCTTGCTCTATTTACTATAAATGTGTTCCAACCTTTTCTTTATAACGCTCAACTCAGTTTTAACTCTGACCATCAGTTGGAGTGCACTCCGATAAGGTAGGTCTTTAATTGACTGATCCTATACCACATGGCAATGCCTACGAATACAGCTATACGGTACCGGTATTGACTTATATAAAAAACGACTTGTGATCTTACAAGGTTCTTAAACCTCCCGATTATAAGCTATAAGGTGCGTTCAAAAAGTAACGAGCCGGTGGCTGGAATGCGCAAACCAGTGACGACATCGGCTAATCGTGGCGTGTGTAACGAGGCGTGGTTCCGACCAGAACGTGGAAGGTCACAGCCCGTCGCTGGAGGGCATGCGTGCACGTCACATGACGATACAAAGCGAGCAGCAGCATGCATCAATCATCCAAAGCTGCCAGTCGCATTGCAAACAGTGACATGGAGGCGTCAACCGAAGAGCAAAGAGGTGTTGTTCTGATCTGACAGCGGAAGGAGTAGGGGAAACGGACATTCATCGCCGAATGTCACAAGTGTACGGCGAACACTGCATGTCCCTAGCAAGAGTCAAGGCGTGGCACAAGCACTTCAGGGAAGGACAGGTGTCGTTAGCCGATGATGCCCGGTCTGGGGCACCCCCCTGCATTACCGATGACAACGTCCAGCTGGTTGATGCACTCATTACCCAGGACCGCCAAGTGACAGTGAACGCCATAGCCACCATGGTCGCTCCACGACAATGCACGACCTCATACGGCCAACACAGTCGCGGCACTCCTGCAGAAATTCAAATGGGAGGTTCTCGGCCACCCTCCATACAGTCCAGACCTCTCTCCCTGTGATTACGCCATGTTTGGTCCCCTGAAAAGGGCTCTGCGGGGCCAACGATTCACCTCGGACGCCGACGTCCAGCTGTATGTGCTGAACTGGTTCACATCGCAGCCCAGGGAATTTTATGAGACAGCCATTCACCGCCTCGTGTCACAGTGGGACAAGTGCCTCATCAGCCAGGGCCAATACTTCTAACATACAGGCACTGGTTTCTGTAATTATGCCTCCGGCTCGTTACTTTTTGAACGCACCTTATACAAGACGTCCTTTCTACGAGGATTCCGAACCTCTGGACGCGACTTCTCACTTTGTAACCTATAAACCTGAAATTCGACATTAGTACATCTGCAACTCCCTTTCGTTCTCAGCAGATGCGAGTGGCACACTATCTGTAGATGAAAGTACAAATCAGATGTAGCTCAACCATCCACCAATCACAAGCCGCCATTTGAAGGCCTATGCTATGTGAGACTTGCCGTTACAGGCCGAGTATTGTACTAGTGGGATCGGCGAACATGCGTGCGTGAGACAGGCCAGCTTAGAGCGCGGAAGTTTAAACGATGCAACCTGCGTTCGGGAAATTTTCGTTACCCGTTTGTAAAATGTGTTACTTTTTCGTTATTACCCTTTCACGAATTGATTGCCGGTGGTCGAGATGGGAACTATTCTCGGTTTACTTGTGTCACACGTCACTCTGCTTCTTTGACAGGTACAGTTGCGCGAGTAGGATATGACTCAGCTACAGTAGCTGTCCGTGGTGACATGATGCTTACCTGCGCTTCTAAGACAGGTAGCGCACGCAATGCTGCTTGACTTATGTGCAACTTGCACTGTGTCATCACCGTGTCCTTCTCCTTACCCCGCGGGGCTCCTGCTACAATAATCAACAAACGGTGGCGCAGCCAGGCTCAGCGGCAATCAAATGTTAAACGGGTAATACCTTCGTTACCCGTTTGTAAAATTCGTTACTTTTTTGTTACTTTCGTTACCAGTAGACACCCTGATTAACCATACTGGATGTCGCAAACTTACGAGACTGAGAGATTTTTTAAATATATGCATTTCAATGTTATTTCGCGTATTTATTTTCAAAACTGTATTATATCGCAACAATGCGACATTAAATTATTTCGTGTTATTTCTGAACTTCAATTTGAAATACACTCCAAGTTTAGAGGTCAATAACAAAAATGAGAGGATTCTGTTGAGTTTCGGAAGATTTTGCATATAAACGTCTCACGAGAAGTCAAGGTCCCAAACAATATACAACATATATTTCACACAAAATTAAAAACTCTTCTTGATGCCGAAAATATACGTTAAACCGATGTATACCACTAAAGGTATCCTCAGTATGCATTTTCTCGAGGTCCGGCACGGGAAAATATAGCTTTATTACACATTCGGTGCCCTTGCGTGAAACTCGCTATATCGCAATCTGCGAGCCTAGCGGCACTAGTTTAAATGATTTAAACTGACCTCAGCAAATTTTCGTTACCTCCAACTATGCAGACATAAAAATTAGCTACATTCGTTACCTGTTTGTAAAATTAGCTACTTTTTTGGTTACTTTCGTTACCGGTAGACACCCTGATTATTAATTTGTTACATGCAAAGAAATGTGGCTTACATTTGTTTGAGGTTAAAATCTATTTGTGTGTATTGGCTAAAATACATCAATTGGCCTGATACGGTTTGCAACTACGAAGTTACAAGATTATAAAATAAATAAACCCTAGCCGATGAAGCGCCTAGGCCTACCAAGCAACCCCTGTCTAGCCATTTGGCCTGCGATATTGGGGTGGTGCATGGTCAGCACATTAGGTCCTCTGGGCCGTTATCTTGGTTTTCGTGACAGGGGCGCTGCCTTACTGTCAGACAGCCACCCAATTGTCCTCACGAGGGTGAGTGCACCCAGTTCCAGCCTTCATCTCAGTTTTTAAAATCCCTGATGGTGCCGGGTATTGAACCCTCTAAAGAACTTCAAATAGGTACTCTATGGGAACTATTACGTCTGAAAATATTTTATCATACAAAACTAAATATTTCAACTCGTACTACAGTATTTGAATTCTGAGTAGAGCACATTATTCCCTTGTTTTCATTGCTCTCATTTCTCCACGCTGTGTGAACTAGTTCTGTTCTACAGTAACTCTGTAGATTGTTTAAAATTGTATATTCGATAGTACGTACTTCCAATTAACATGTTTTATACTTTTCCCTTGCTGAAACAAGTTAATGAGGTTTAATTATCATTTTTAGCCTGATTTCAATTTCTGCAAAAATATGAAAGACTTATGAGATCTACACGGGGGAAAAAAATTGTGTGTCTGTGTGTCTGTGTGTGGGATTTGGTATGTCTGTCCCCCCTCCCCATCAATTCAAACACGGTGAAACCGAATTGAACGAAATTTGGTACAGAGGTAGCACTAGCAAAGGGCACCTCAGTGTCATGTTTTATATCACTGCCATCTTGACGGAAACGCAATAGCCAAATGTTCAAAGCTTAAATCAAATTACCACTAACCTAATCATGTGATCTCTACCAAATTTTGCAACAACATACCTTCATGTGGAAAGCGTCTTTCGACCAAACTACAAGGTTATCAGCCCAATAGCTTCAAGATGGCAGCCGTGTAAGAGTGCAAATCAATCCCCCCTATCAATTCAAACAAAACGAAACCAAATTGAACCATCTTTGGTACAGAGGTAGTACTAGCAAGGGAAAACTCTGTGTCATGTTTCTTATCGCCGCCATCATAACAAAAAAGAAATGGCGCCCACCCAAATGTCCTTAGCTTAAATCAAATTACGACTAACCTAATCATCCGATCTCTACCAAATTTTGCAACAATATACCTAAATGTGGGAAGCATCTTTTACCCAAACTACAAGGTCATCAGCCAAATAGTTTCAAGATGGCAGATGTATGAATCACATCATGCAAGTATTATAGCCAAACCGTAACTTACGATTCAACAAGGCCTGGCCTTACCAAATATGCTCATCGTACATAGGGAGGTTTAGACTGTCCTCAAGGAGATGACCAGTAGGATATTAGCATTTTAAAATAGAATATTATTCCGCAGTTATGACTAATAGGTCAGGCTAATCGTGCTTGTCCTTGCCGTCCTGTTGTCAAAATGGCGGCTATATTTTGCTCGTATATCCATTTATTTCCGTAACTTCGTAAGTCTATATCCTTTTAGGAATGTACTGAACAAATGATACATATTTAGTATCAAATGGTTTATAAAAACGCCAGAAAACGCTAATGAAATCGTTCATTGCAAGATAAAATATTCTAGGCAGTTATACTAAAGCTGTTAGTAACGCAATGTGAGCATGGAGCGTGTTTAGCGTAATTGTAGCGTTTCTGACTCATAGCTTGGAGGTTCCTGGTTCAAATCCCAACAGATTCAAAATTATTCTCTTCTTTTTTTTTGGTATTATAATGTTAAGCATGTATTTGCAATCGAAAATATTATATATATACCAATAACACCACATATTTCAGCACTCGACTACATCGATTAAAATTCATTGTCCTTGATCCGTGGTAGAGTCTATTGTTGTTGCTGCTTTTGCTGTTGATTCTTTAGGGGTTTTGCGGCATCATGGTCTTTTAGCCCCGTGTACTGGGGTTAGTGATGTAAAATACCCAGGTATTTATAAATCGGGGTAAATACCCAGGGTATATACTCGGGTAAATACCCAATTTGGGTAAATACCCGGGTATTATAGATTTTTCATTAAAAATCCTGTGTCATGGTAAGTTGAACCTTAAAAAAGGGTACCGGTATGCAAACTATTCTACATTAACTTTTTAGATGTTTACAACATTAGATAGTTAATAAAATTAAATTTAATTAGAATTGGGACTTAAAAACAGAATTAGAATTGGGAATTAGATCAGGAGATAAAATTCAATAGTTATAACCTGAAAAACTCAGGGTTAGAATTGAACTAGGCTTTTTTTTGCAAACATCGAGATAAAAGTTGGGGGAAATTTATTCAGAGCATTGGCCAAGTTCTACAAAAGGTGTAATATACAGTTTTTCAGAACAGTTTGTAATATCATCTTATATGAATATATGTGAATATGTTATTAATTTTTGCGGCTGAAGAAGGGCCCATGAGGCCCGAAACATGTCCTTAATGGCAATAAATTAATAGATGCCAATAATAAACTTGTATTGATTGGGCGGAGACCACTCAACCCATTGAAATTGTCATTGTACACGTCAATACGGACCTTGCGAAATGGATATTCTTCCAATTAATCTTGATATCATCTCTACTTAGTATAAAACTAAGTCCCCGATTCTTGGATGTCACGGGTAATCTAGAGAGCCTCTGGATAGATTTTGATGCGGTTTTCACAATTCTGTAAAGGATATCTCGAGGATGATTTCTGTAGAAAATAATTTATTTATGATCAATGGAACTAAGCAGTAACGATTTCAGTGAAAACATTAAAAAAAAAACTGGCATCCGAGCGTTTTGTAAGCTTATTTTGGGCAAACCGTTAAACATATCTAAATACTATGAGTGTAAGAATTGTTCAGCATGAAAAGTTCTACATAAAAGTCCAAGAGAGCATATCTCTAACTTCAATACATCGCCCACTATAAGTATTTTAAAGTTTTCATTTCTTCCAACCATGTCCATTCTAATATTGAGGAGACAGTTTACGAGCTAGCTGAGGGCGAATCTTATCACCCCTGTTACAGCCTAACTAGCGGGCGAACCTATTACCCCAGATACAGCCAGCAGCAAACTGTCGAGTCGTGTTGAGTTAAGACTTCTGAGAAGGCTGGTTGTGTTTGGAGTTTCCCTGGAAGTTCACTCGGATTTTCTTCATTTCGCCTGTGAACTTTCCGTTCCGCAAAATACACAGTCAAGTTAAGATTGGACGGAAGAGGGATTTGTGTTTCATGCAACTCGCCATTCCCTGGAAGTGCAACTCGGCTTATCTTCATTTCGTCTGTGAACTTTTCGTTCAGCAAAATACACAGTCAATTTAAGATTGAATGGAAGGGGGATTTGTGTTTCATGCACCTCGCCATTCTTAAATTAAGTCTGACAAGAATTCGTTATAATTAATAGTCCAGTCAGTGATGTTAAGCCATCATGCCAAGATGTAAAACGGATATAGGTCATAGTTCATTGGCATCACAAAATAAAAAAGTGCTTATCACGTAACAATGAAACAGAGCAACAAATAATTTCTAGATTGCCACAAGAGAAAGAAAGACTTCGTTCTCGGCACCTTCAACCCGTTGCTCAAGAAGAACACCGTCTGAACCACGATCAGAAACAAGCTTATAACACTAAGAAGGAAGGTAAGATATTTTTTCTCGATGCCCCTGTAGGCACAGGCAAAACGTTCTTGATTAATGTGTTGCTCGCCAAAGTGAGGTCTGGTGGTAATATTGCTCTTTCCGTCGCATCATCTGGAATTGCAGCCACTCTTTAGGAAGGAGGAAGAACAGCACATGCAACATTTAAACTTCCTTTGAAAGTCAGCAGTAATGATGGAAATGTATGTAATATTTCAAAACAAAGTAACACTGCCAGTTTAATCCAAAGTTGTTCTTTAGTTGTATGGGATGAGGCTACAATGTCACACAAAACTTCCGTTGAAGCTGTAGACAGGATCTTGCGTGATCTAAGGAATCGGAACACACAGTTTTGTTCGCCGGAGATTTTCGTCAAATCTTACCAGTTGTTACAGAGGAACGAGAGCCGACGAAGTGAACGAGTCATTAAAAATATCTTACATCTGGCCGGTTATAACAAAATTGGCACTCAAAACTAACATGAGAGTAGGCTACTCTTATATTCAGAAGATAATAGTTTGTTTGCTAATTTGTTACTTAGAGTCGGAAATGGAGATTTACCGGTCATTGACGGGAAAATTACCCTCAGTGACGATTACTGTGTTAAGTAAGCAGTAATCAAGAATTGATTGATAGCGTTTATCCTCAAATACATGGGCTATCTAACAAGTCTCATTCATGGTTTAAAGAAAGAGCAATATTATCGCCGACAAACGAACAAGTTGTGAAAACTAATGACTTGGTGTTCTCCAAATTCACTGCCCAGGCTCTAGTATATTACTCAGTAGGCTAGACGCAGTAGTCGATAGTGAAGAAGCTGTTCATTACCCTACAGAATTCCTATTTCCTTCTGGCTTGCTTATTTTAAAAGCAGGAGTGCCTATTATATTGCTACGTAATTTACAACCACCAAAGTTATGCAATGGGACACGATTGGTAGTGAAAACTTTGAAAAACTGTTTCAATGAATCAACCAACTTAACTAGCTGTGGTACAGGAGAAACGGTCTTAGTACACAGAATCCCTATGATTCCTTCAGATTTGCCTTATCGTTTCAAACGAGTACAATTTCCAGTAATAGTCTGCTTTGGCATGACTATAAACAAAGCACAGGATCAGACACTTAGCGTGACTGGAGTTGATCTTAATGGAGAATGTTTTTCTCATGGGCAGCTTTACGTAACTCTATCGCTTGTTACATCAAACCGAAATCTTTTCGTGTTCACTGCTGGAGGGAAAACGACTAATGTCGTATACAAGGAAATCTTATAAGACCTCCATTAGAACTAGCCTATCACCTTGCATTCATAACTGTTCCCTGGCGAAGCTGGGGTGGGTTGCTAGTTCATATATAAAATAAATAATCAAATAACCAAAAATAGGCCAGGCGACAGGTCGTAAAAAAAAGCCTCTTAAGGAATTAATTAGTGGAAAGCTGGAAATTGCTTTAATCGCTTTATTTGGACCCAGATATTACTCTCCCAAGTTTTCCCCCTCGAGCGAAGTCGGCGTTGGCCCTTCTGGCCCTAAGAAGGTACCATTTTTCGTTCTTTTGCAAATATCTCCCATACCATCAACTTTATCAACAAAATACCTATTATAAAAAATAATCTAGAGTAAATTTACTGCAAAAATGTACCCTACCATTTGTCTCTAATGTGAACCCTTACGATGCTACGACCATTCAAAGTGGAGCCCTTTTTTTATTCTTGCGGAAAATCTATGGAAATGATATGCCATATCAAAGTTAATTCATGTTATAAATATTTGTCAGCATTCCAGGTGCACAAGCTGTTAACTTGTTACAAGTATCAATAAAAAATGGTCAGTAAGTACATTCAGTTCTGATTCAGTACATTTTTCATGCAGACTTCATTACTTTCTCACCGAGGGCGTTGTCAACAATGTGTACAGATGCAGCTGGCTTGCCGCGCTCGGCCTCCCATAAAGCTGGCAACCACAGTCTCGTGATGCCTCTCCGCGCGGTAAATTCGAAAATAAAAATCCGCAACACGGATATTCCTGTTGATCCTCTTATGCTTTTCCAACGCATTTGCCTTGCAAAGAAATCCGATGCACAATTGAAACAATATTTCCAGTTTGAACTAGCTCCGTATCCGGTTGAGATATTTGATGAAGGGGGAATGCCCAAAAGTCTGTGTTCTATAAATTATTCCATCCTGTTACCGATGAGCCCACATTTGAGGACCTACATCATGTTCTCGACGGAGGATATCTTCTGCACCGTGTAATTTGGCACCAAACCGATACTTTTGTCGACATTAGTGCCAAATATGTGAATTACGTTAAAAGGTACTTCAAAAACAGTGTCATTATTTTCTATGGGTATCCTGACGACCCAGCAGCTCGCAGTACCAAGTCCGCTGAACGTCTTCGACGATCGCACAAGCATGATGCTGCCAATGTTTTTTTTTTTTATGAGTCCATAACGGCACCTATGCCACAAGCAAAATTTTTGTCTAATGACACAAACAAACGAAGATTGATCGACTTGTTGCTCGTCAAATTCGAAAGCGAAGGAATCGAAACCAGACAAGCTCCAGAAGATGCTGATGTGCTCATCGTTACCACCGCACTCGAGTGATCTAGGCCAGACAATTCGGTCATTATAGTGGCTGAAGATATATAGTGCGTCTCTACCTTAAAAGACAGTATGGATTTAAATGGAGTATTTGCCTCTCACTCGCACTCCTATGTCCTGCTATTCGCTTCGTCCTCTTCTACCCCGGCGATGTTGCCATTTCCCAATAATTGAAAGTGACAAATCTAAGAAAATGTTTGCGTGGTATTATAGAGAATTTCCCGCTCTTTATGATGGTGTAAAAATAAAAGCCATAAATAATTAACACATGGCCCAATTTTCACAATTACGATATTTTAGCGCGAATCTATATTTTTGCATTTATAAAACTTATCACGCCATAGATAATGAACTAATGATCGCAACAGATCAAGAATTTATTTTTAGATTGTCTGATGTTGGTAGAAGATACCCTACTTCTCAGGGCTTTAATTATTTTCATAATAAAAAAGTTATGATTTTTTTTCTTAAATGTTACTTGAAAAATCTGGGATGGTGTCACATAAAAGTTAGCTAGCGAGAAAGTTTTTTGCTGTTGACTTTACGTTGGTGACTAAGCGAGAAGAAATGTTCATTAATGTCTGAAATAGTTTTTAAAACAAACCAGAGCTCAATATTAGGTAGCATTCATAAGTTACAGCACTTCGCTTAGTCCTCCCGCTCAGCGCTGACGCACCGGAACTTTGTTTACTGATGTGGCCCGCAGGCTATCTCCCCCGACTACGTTTGAAGGAGGGTAGGTGATGATGTGAAGTAAAACTATGAAATGAAGTGGATCTTGTGTTCTTTATAAATTGTCCGCCTCGTTGCGGTCTTGGCTGTCACTGTGCTGTCACCGTGGAGGCCCGGGTTTGAATCCCGGCTCTGCCAAGAAATGTAATTCTGATCTGAGGGCTGGAACGGGGTGTACTCAACTCCATGAGACAAAACTGAGAAGAGGCAGGTTCGATTCCTACCTCAGCCATCCTCGAAGTGGTTTCCGTAGTTTGCCTTTGTTCGTCCCGGGAATTAACAAGGGTTCGTTAATGGTGCAGAGTTAACGTTTCTGTGCCAAAAAGAACACGGTAGACACACACGACAAAATGACAGGTGAAGTATATGAAAAGTGGTTCGTTGAGCAATACTGTTGCTCAATGTTCCCGAAGGAGCTAGCCTAGTAATAGACAATGTAGGCTATCACAGCAGAGAAATATGTTCTTGCTTGTCACCTTACCACACCACCATACCACAGTGAACTTAATCCCATCGAAATGGTATGGGCGCAAGTGAAGAACTATATAAAATTGAACAACGTCTCATTCAAGAAACAAGAAATGAATAATTTAATTTCGGCTGCATACCCCCACTTGACCACACAAAATTGGGTAAATTACGTGGACCACAATATATTATTATTATTATTATTGTTATGTCATATTATAATTTATTATAACCTATGATATTCGAGAAAAAGGCCTTATCATATTCATGAATAATTGAATAATTGAAAATTATTATAATGTGTGCATTAAAATCGCGCTCTGAGCTTCGGTGTATCATAATCTAAATATTGTACCGTCTTTCGCTTCAAGGCATGAGGTACAATTATATACAATAAACAAATATTTTGGAAATTTCCCGAGTTTTGCGTAAAAGCACGCCTGTATACGAGTTATGTTACATCATGTGCCCGGCCTTGCAGAACTTTGTATATGCAGCAGATCTGGCATCAGCGCGCTCCATTTAATGCATACTGTCTTTTAAGGTAGAGACGCACTATAGATATCCTGGTCATCTTGGCGGCTCGTGTGCCACCCTCCACGAAATTGTATTTTTTGAAACCCGGCAAAGGTTCAACCAAACAACAACTATTTTGCACAACAAGTTTCAATCTCCCGCCGTGTGTGCAAAAAACTTCTCTTTTTGCATGCGTTTAGTGGGTGCGATACAACGTCTTCGTTTCACAGGCAGGCCAAAATGAAATTCGTAACACTGCTGAAGAGTAATGAGGAACTGCAAACAGCTGTTAGGGTTTTCCGAGACGTGAACGCAAACCCCGATGAAATTGACAAAGCGGGCCAGTTGGTTTTGGCTAGGCTTTATGACAACAAAACCACGGGAAATACCCTGAATGAGTTGCGGTTCCAACTGTTTGCAAAATCTCCAAGCAAACATCGATTTAATCTCGCAAGCTTACCTCCCACCGAATCAGCGGCACGTGAGCACTCTTTAAGAACACACCATCAAATCCAAACATGGTATGGAAATTATACAAATCCACTGGATTGGGGCTGGAAAAATTCTCAATGTGGTTTGGCTCCCATACCTACGACGAGGGATCCGGCGCCACAAACGCTTCTAAGCACAGTGTCCTGCAAATGTTCGAAAGGATGTAACGCAGCGTGTGGTTGCAGGAAAACGGGCCTCCGATGCTCCAGAATCTGCATGAATTGTATGGGACGGTCATGTACAAATGCTGCCGAGGAAGATGATATGGATGATTGTGACGGAGCCATCGATGTTAATCTTGAGCGCCGTGTGACGGCGGACAAATGTACTGATACAGACGATGAAAGTGATGACGGAGAAATTGAGGCAGACGATCAAGACTGCCAGTCTTCATCAAAACTGTTTATAATCGACTAACTTTGACATTTGAACTGTGGATTAGGCCTCCTGGGTACACCGCTTTAAAAGATACGCGCCAATTACTCTACCGCCAGGTGTTGTGGAAAAGAGTGATTTAATGCCAATACTACGCAATAATAATACTAATGGTAGGTACTTTGCCACAGCTGTTTGCATACAAAAGCCGTTATACTTGTAACAAGTTAACAGCTTGTGCACCTGGAATGCTGACAAATATTTATAACATGAAGAAACTATGATATGGCATATCATTTCCATAGATTTTCCGCAAGAATCAAAAAGGGCTCCACTTTGAATGGTCGTAGCATCGTAACGGTTCACGTTAGAGACAAAAGGTAGGGAACATTTTTGTAGGAAATTTACTCTAGATTATTTTTATAACAGGTATTTTCTTGATAAAGTTGATGGTATGGGAGATATTTGCAAAAGAACGAAAAATGGTACCTTCTTAGGGCCATAAGGGCCAACGCCGACTTCGCTCGAGGGGGAAAACTTGGGAGAGTAATATCTGGGTCCAAATAAAGCGATTAAAGCAATTTCCAGCTTTCCACTAATTAATTCCTTATTGAACTACCTGTCGCCTGGCCTAAAAGGCTAGTAAATAGTAAATAGAAAATCAAACAAAGAATAGAAAATGGGAGGGAAGTACAGTGTCAGTTTGAATTCTGGCTAGGATGAGCTGAGCAGTGTTGCCAACCCATATGCTTGCTGGCATACAGTACATCTTCACCCATTATAAAGCCCACATACTACAAAAATTTCCTGACATGCATTTGTATTAGTTAGAGTATGATTTAAAAAATTAATATTTCTTTAATATTTAAAATTGAATGAAAAATAACTTAAAGGACTTTCACTAAGCATTTTTTTTTTCAATGCCCTTTCTATTGAATATATTTTATTACCTTTTGAGTTTTGGCATACACTTTCAATTAATATGCAAATAGCCAACTCTTATTACTACAAAAGTAGCTTTTCCCTCCCACATCTTTGTTGCTCATTTCCAGTATCATAATAAAACTCGACCTTCTCAATATCTTGGTATTTATTTAAAATTTAAAACACAAAACAACCAAAAGGTTTTATTCAATATTTTACTTTAGTTTAAGGAGAAAAACACAATTAAAGACAAGGTTACAGTGTCAAAACATAACATATAAATACCCAAAAATAAATGGATCCATTTCCTTTTTTTTTTCTTTTTTTTTAAGGATCAATATTGTTCCTGATTTCAATTTAAGGCATCGAATACCTATGTTTCTGTCCTTGTTTGTCCAACACTTCATCAACACATCAAAAAGTGTTGTACAAAGCTCAAAAACTAAAAATACCCTCATTTTGGGTATTTAAAAGACCACTGGGTAAATACCCAGGTAAATACCCAATTTATATTTACCTTCCCACATCACTAACTGGTGTATGTGTAGAAGTTGTCTGATAACCTGTGTCACTGTGATGTCTGTAGGCTTACTAGTGAGTGTGTACTTTTATACGAGGAAGGATTTGGGGAGGAAGCTGTTGTTGTTGTTGTTTCATTTGAGATGCATGGACATCATGGTCATTTAGCTCTGAGTACTTGGGTGAGTGTTGAATTCTGTCTAATAACCTGTGTTAGTGTGATGGCTGTATTAGTGTGAGTATATATAATTCAAGTGAGGATTCAATCAATCAACGGATAATATCCGCAACAAACTACTACTACCAACATTCAATTATACTCCTTGAAGATGACAAAGAGTTATAACTATACCCATGCATTTAGGAGAAAGTGGGCTATATGTTATTTACTGAACATCTTGTTCATTAGTACATTTTCCCACTTTTTACGTCCAAATTTTTCAGTCCCCTCAAAAACATACTAACGAGCTTCCACTGTATAATGTTTTTGGATATAGTTCGAATTTTCGGTTTACCACTTGGTTTGATACACATTTCAACATAGTAGGCCCATTAAAAATCGAATAAGAAGACGATGCTGATGATAATTGTTGTTTAGGGGCCTAACATCTAGGTTATCGGTCGAATGGTCTGGGTGATAGCAAAAATGACAATGATACGGAAACCATAACGAAAACCAAGGAAGATTGAAAATACTTACAAAAATGGAACTTCGATTGAAAAGACTCACAAAATGTAGAGTGGAAAATACTTACTAAAGGTAATTTAGATGGAAAATAATCAAAAAATCAAATTAGATTGAAAAATACGCACAAAATGTACTCGAGGTTCAAAATCCTTACAAAATGGAATGTAGATTCGAAATACCCACAAAATGCAGTTGAAATGCAAAATACTTACAAAATGCAATTGAAATTGAAAATACTCAATGCAATGTAGATTGAAAATGTCCCTATCGGATTCAAAATACTCACAAAATGCAATTGAAATTGAAAATACTTACAAAATGTAATTTAGATTCAAAATACTCACAATATGGCAGCCCCCACTCCAAAATACTTAGAAAATTCAATTTTGATTGAAAATACTTACAAAATGGAGTTTAGATCGAAAATACTTACAAAATGCAATTTAGATTGAAAATACTAACAAAACATAATTTAGATTGAAAATACTGACAAAATGTAATTTAGGTAGAAAATACTTACAAAATGTAATTTAGATCCAAAATACTTACAAAATGTTATTTACGTTCAAAATACTTACAAAATGCAATTTAGGTTGAAAATACTTACAACATGTAATTTAGGTTCAAGAGACAGTAGATTATCGATTATCCGACCTAAACTGGAAGTGGAATACGTCGGATCACCGAAAATGTTGGATAATACAGAATGACGTTCAAAATGAACTATTAGATAGGCTTTTCTATGTTACCAAAACAATGTCACGTTTCACAGTACTCTATTTACTGAATTATCAATTCAATTGTACATGCAGTATTGAACAAATACCCTCCAAATGCCTGAAGAAAAGAAACTTGTCAACAATGTCTGCTTGCCTTCTGATTCAAGTTTTCTTGCTGCGAGATCTCGCCATCGACGAAAAATCAACACCTTAGTTACGATTGCCTCCGACTGTTGCTCAACGTACGTTAATGCCATATCCAATTCACCTAATCATGCAATGTGAGACATCGTTTTATCCTTTTGTTCTGCAATACCTCGCTCTTCTTCTTCTTTACCATCCCCATCTTCGTCAGTGTTTGTCCCACGGCTGCAACCTCCACACCGAGTGTGTCAGAATTTAGTGTACACCAAACGTTTAATAAAGTCTACCCGTCTCGGATAAGCGAAGGTTGGCTGAGCGAGAGACTACTGTACTTACAAAATGTAATTTAGGTTGAAAATGCTTACAAAATGTAATTTAGGTTCAAAATACTTACAAAATGCAATTTAGGTTGGAAATACTTACAAAATACAATTGAAATTCAAAATACCCACAATATGCAATTTAATTTCAAAATACTAGCAAAAATGCGATTTAGATTGAAAATGCCAACAAAATGCAATTGGGGACGAAAATACTTACAAAATGCAATTGAAATTCAAAATAGGCACAAAATGCAAGTGAAAATCAAAATGCTTACAAAATGCAATTTATATTAAAAATACGTGCAAAATGCAATTTAGATTGAAAAAACTCACAAAACGGAATTTAGATTAAAAAGACGTACAAAATGTAATTGAAAATGAAAAAAACGTACAAAATGTATAAGAAAAAGAAGGCAGAACCCTCCAAGATGAGGGATCCGTAAATATGAAAGAAGGGTCAATTAAGGGGGGAATGGAAGAGACTCCCTAGGCCTCGGATACCCTAATACCGTCGGGGTCGGAACAGAACAAGAGTTGACCAAGGGAGGCCGACAGGAAAGATAGCAGTAAGATAACTAGAAAGTGGAGGCAATGCCGGACTTTGCTGGGGTCTCGTGCTCGCCAACCCATGTCCCACTAGATGTGAGCCCCAGGGGGAGAATAAGAAGATTCATTTACGGATATCTTTTGGCAACATACTGTGGAATATGGGACCAGATATCTTCTTTAAATACTGTACCTATTCTATCAATGGACAAATTTTGGGATTGATCACAAGGAAGACCAATGCAGTGTTTCAGAAGAGATTCCGTGTAGTTTCTTCATACAATATATGAAATAATTTGTTCCCCACTACAGATATTATTCAAGAAACAGAACAAATGTCATTCTCTGCCATATCTTTTAACTCACTCAACTACTCTCTCTCACTCAGAAGGCTTCTATGAGACACAAAGATCCCGTGCCGATCTAGGACACCAAGCTAGGCTCATCGGCGGGCTCTTGGTGTCCCCGCCCGGACCCCCACAGGAGTGACGAACTGCGCGCCACCTACCTTTATATAAGGTGCAACTGCACCACTTGACTACGAGAGCTAAAAGCTCAAGCAGCCTTAATCTCCCTATGAAGGCTTCCAAAAAGATGGTATATTGGCTTTCACGGCCGGTGAATTAAAACTCAGCAATTCTTCTAGGTTTGTGCCGTGTCTTGTGTGGGGTTTCGCCTAGGACACCACGCTAGGCTCATCGGCGGGCTCTTGGTGTCCCCGCCCGGACCCCCACAGGAGTGATGAACTGCGCGCCACCTCCCTTTATATAAGGTGCAACTGCACCACTTGACTACGAGAGCTAAAAGCTCAAGCAGCCTTAACCTCCCTATGAAGGCTTCCAAAAAGATGGTATATTGGGGCTGACTGGGGAAGCTGCCAAGAAGATAGGAGGTCCTACACGGGGTACGTGTTCCTGCTCGGTGGATGCCCTATATCGTGGGACTCAAGAAAACAAAGAACCGTGGCCCTTAGCACCACGGAGGCTGAGTACATGGCGAACGAAATGTCCGGGCGTGTAGTTGTCGACAGATATGTCAGCGCGCCTACCAATTCGCGGTAAGGCAACTTCAACTTGTCAGTACTGGGATTCTCATTTTTGCTCAATTTCGTTCCAGGGTCGAGTGGTGTGACTACAGGGTTGCAGTCGGCCATCTCGTAGCATTGGAGAAGCTCTTCAATGTGACCTTGCTGCAGCATGGCTATACAACCAGTCTCCTGGATTAGTTCGATGCCTAGGAAGTCTTTGGCCAATCCTAAGTCCTTGACCTTGAAATTTTCACTCAGGACTCTGGAAATCTCGGCGGTCGTCTTTTTTGCATTTTTTGCTGTTTTCTGTGTCGTCATTTCGTTCAATCTGATTCAAGCAATGCTGAACATGTTTTCAGTAAAACTGAATTTTGCAATTGGAAAAGAATATGAGAAAAACATGCAAAGCATGCTGATAGTGAATGTTATAAATCTTCAATAGTAAAGTGAAACAGTTTTCTGGTAAGTGAACATAGCAGCACAGTGATTTCCAAGCTAAGCGAGAAACCTCTGGTTATATTGCGTAACCGCTCAGCTGTGGCAACAATGGCCCGAGTTGCATTACTTTGTGCTCGGCAAGACATTGGGCGTAGAGGTCATCGCCAAACAGTTTCGGATGATGACAGTGTTAATAATAAAGGGAATTTTGATGAAATTTTAAATGTAATTAAACTAGAAAGTGAATGCACAAGTAAACGGTCTATCAAAGAAGCAACTTACTCATCTAAAGATTCTCAAAATGAATTTCTTGATATCTCAGCTAATATAATAGTTGAACATATTGGAGGAGAGACGAAAAAATATAACAATGGTTATGTTTCCTTAATCCTGGATGAAGTTAGAGTTGTTAGTAAAGTGGAACAGATGTCCGTATGTGTCAGATATGTAGGACAAAATTCTATAGAGGAGCGTTTCATTGGTTTTATACATTTGTCTCAACTGAATGCTGAAAGTATAGCTAATTCAGCTTTAGAGTACCTTGTTTCAGTGGATTTCGATCCATGTAAGTGCATTGGACAAGCATATGATGGAGCCGCGGTTCTGTCAGGGAAGATAAACAGTGTGCAGCGTTTATTGCGACAGAAGGTCAATAACCCGTGTGTTTACGTGCATTGTTATGCACATCACTTAAATTTAGTTTTGGTGGACGTTTCAAAGCCAGATTGTAGACGTGGTAGGGGACACTTTTGGTTTACTGGAAGCAATTTATGCTTTTCAGTCTGTATCTACTGTAAGACACCAAAAGTTTGTTGAGATACAGAGTGATCTTCATCCAGGAGAACGTGTTTTAGAGATACCTCTTCAAAGTGACACGTTATGGGTATGTAAATATAGAGGAGTAATGTATTTTCAGAAACGTTTTGCTTCAGTTAAAGCAGCTCTGGAGTATTTTTCAAAGTCAGTTAACAAGAAAGAGGCAGCAGAAGCAAAAGGTTTGTTGAAACAGCTTTGTAAAGTGAAGGTGATGTTTGTGTTACAAATCTTTTCTGATATTCTCGAGCTTGCCAATGGAGCCTCTATGTTCTTACAACAAAAACATGTGGACTTCGGAGGGGCACATAGATTGATCTATGGTCTTGTAAAATCATTGCAAGAAAAACGAAATGATTATTATTTTAAGGAACTATGGGCGGTTACATGTGACTCTGTTCAGTCGTTAGGCGTGAAAGTTTATAAGCAATCTAGAGTCTCAAGTATTCCAAAGAACTTTTCAGACTACGTTTTGTTAATGCCAGTCTCTGCGGAGAAAGAAGAGGAAAATGTCACATTATCAGAGACATGTAAAATAAATCTTTTTGAAATATTAGACAACATGGTAGAAGAGTTACTGCGTAGATTTACTGAAAAAGATTTTGTGTGCAATGAAATAGATGCCTGTAACCCAAGAAGTGAAAACTTTTTAAATTTTGAATATATATATTCTCACGTTCTGTGAAAAGTATAATCTAATCATCACAGACCGTAAGGTGCTACAGACTGAAATCAGTTTAGTTAAGAATGTATTTAGAGGCAAATATCCAAACACTTCCTCATTCTTTTTTTCTGAACTTCTGAAAATGGAAGTTGCTTTTCCATAGCTACTATTATTTTTCAAGTTGATGCTGACTCTTCCTGTGTCATCTGCTTCTGCTGAGCGCAGTTTCTCTGTCTTGAAACGAATAAAATCCTATTTAAGAGCAACAATGGCAACAAAGAGGCTTTCCAATCTCGCAATTCTTTCAATTGAAAGAGAATTAAGTGGAAAATTACTTCACGACCCTTGTGATATAGTGAACCAGTTTGCCCAGAATAGAAACAGAAGAATAAATTTATGTGACAGTGAAATATGCTATTTTTTACCAATGATAGTTATTAGCCTACTTTTCTCATTTTGCAAAAATGAGGAAAAAGTAGACTAATGAGATCGATCCGGGAAAATGTCTGCCCCCCCCCCCCCCCCCAGATTTAAGCTTCTAGAACCGCCACTGTTTATATGCCACAGATTCAGTGACAGCGTTTTGTAAATATTGTAATTGCCGAGTTGCGTGGGAAAGGAAGGATAGCATTGCGAAACATGTTAAGTCGGAAAAGCACGTGGGTAAGCGACGCGATAACAAAAGCTCAACCCTTGCTGCTAGTACGTCTCAAGGAATGCAAACTTCTGTGGTTACACAGTTGGATAGTTGTAAACGACGAAAAATTTCCAGAGATAACTTCTCGAAACGCACAGTTGAAGTATTTGCCAAAGCAAATATACCTCTGGAAAAGCTCGAAAACAAAGAGCTAAGAGCCTGGATTACTGAGTTTTCAAATGAAGAGCTGCCATGTGTGAAAACTCGACGTGAATTATATTTACCAGGTTAGTTTCGACTTCATTGATCGAGTACGGTTTAGATATTAAGACATCGAAACCGCACTCGGAATTGAAGGAGACCGAATTTGAGCGTGATTTCCATATCGAACTATCTTACCCTTACCCAATTGATCCAGTAATTTTAAATTATTTTGTTATAATTTGAGGTCTTTCTTCCTTTCTAGAAGTTGCATCTTACCACCAGAAAAGAACAGCAGAGGCTCTGATGGGGAAGAACATCAACATACTCTGTGATGAAACAACAGATAGAATGGGCCGTTGTGTTTTTATCATCATATTCCAAGTCCCAGCCGGATCGAAAAGAGAGCTGCACGTTGTTTCTGTGAACTACCTTGATGCAGAAAATGCTACAAACTGCTCCCGTGCTTTTTTAGAAGCTCTGCGGAGTTATATTGTACAATATGATTTGGTTAAAGTGTTTGTTAGTGACAGTGCCCCATGCATGACTCGATGATATGAAACATTAAGAGTGGTCATAGGGAATCATTTAATGCATGTACAGTGCTGGGCACATAAGATCAGCTTGGTTGGCAATTGTTGGGTCGCAGTGATGACAGATTTAAATCATGTGGTTGCGATGGTAAAGTCTGCATTTTTGAACACAAGAAAGCGAAAATATAATTATTTAGATTTCTTAAAATCAAAGTATGGGGCTTCAAAGAACGCAAAGCTTTTTCCTGCACCTGTCATAACCCGATGGAATAGCTGGTTTCAGGCTGTCTTCTATTTAAGTGCTTACTTTACAGATGTTGTTACATTTTTCAAGATGTCTGACATGAAAGACATCAACAACTGTGGTATTAAGTACCTGACCGATCTGACAGACCGAGAAGTGAATAGACATCACTCCCACATGGTATTTGTCACAGATCATGCAACTGGATTGGTTGACCCCCTTACTGAACTTGAAGGGTCTCTGTATCCTACCTCTCATCTCCTCTACCCCAAATTGCATAACCTTGACACCAGTCTTACCTTAATTTGTGCAGGGAATTTTTCGGCAGCAACTAAAAGTGCTTTGATTAAGCTCACTTCTCTAGAGCAGGCTGCATGTAGGGACACATTTGTCAAATCTGCACATTCTTCAAAGTGCAAGCTAGCCACATTGAAAGCTCAAGACCCCAACCATAAGCATTTTGTGTCAATTTCTCAAGCTCTGTATCCAAAAAATATAATTTTGAATAACATTGATAAATTAGCTGAGCTTGAGAAATTGTTTGGAGTGCTCTCACAAAACGAAATCTGGTCTGGTTACTGTTCTCTGAAAAATGCAATTCAAATCCAGATGAAAGAAAGTGAAAAATGTGATATCATGCTTGCATTAACTGCAGTTCAGACGGAGTTCAGCATATTTGCTAAATACTGTTTTGATTTGTTTGGACCCCCAAAACGAACAATGTAAATAGGGAGCGTGTGTTGTCCCATTACAACACAGAGGTTACAGACAGACGGTGCAATTTGAAAGAAAGCAATGCTGAAGTACTGACAATGCTTTCGTTTGAGAACTATGACTGCACTTATAAACTTGGGAGTCCTTAAAAATAATATTACAATGTGATGATTTTTAACTTTGTAAATAGATGCTAATTTTGAAGAAAATGGATGCTAATTTTGAAACAAATAGATGCTAATTTTTCCGGTCCCTAGTCATTACTCTCTCTGAAAGCAGCTTTCACTGAATATACATCAAAAGCAAATGGTAAACAACGCAATTGTTTGGTTGTTTTAAATTTAATTTTCAACAGTACGTTATCTTGTTTAATAAGTTTTTTTTATTATTATTCTTCTCCTCTGCAGAAACATGCTAAGGAGTTTCACTGTAAATTATTTTATTGTTGGTTGTGGCACCATACGCAACCATTAACCCGGCTCAAGGGAGATAGGGTCACCTTCCCTATTCTCCACTTGAGTAATTCTTGCCTGGCGTGTCCACGTCACGGGGGTGGGCATCCTACACTTCAGTAGGTCGGAGTGATAGGATGGCGGAGTTCAGGCAAGGACCCAGTCCCGTGGGGTATAGCACGGAACCCATGCCCAGGGTTACGGGTGAAGTCCTTAATGGCAGCGGCGGCGGAGGAGGAGACTTCGGTACGGCAAAGCTGGCAGACGAGGCAACCCTCCCTTCTGGGGATTAAATGAGAAGGGGAATTTTTCCTCAGCTTGTGTAGGTAGCAGTGAACGGCTTTGAAGGCGGATGAGGAACAAGTGTCCCAACGGCAGAGAAGGCGGAAGAACTGTCACCAGCAGCGTCTGTACTCCAGAGGAGCGGCTGCAAAAGGCGTCTGTTCCCCATGTTAGGGGCGGTCTAAAGTAAAAACCTGGCAGTAGGTCATAAAATGCCTTTGGGTGTGGCGAGCCCATCGAACAAATAGCCTATATTATGAAAGTTTGTGAATTGAGGCCTCAGAAACAGCTAGGGCGTCCCCCGGAGGCGACGCGCAGCTCCCGGTGTCCTGGGGGAGCTGTGAGAAGTAGGATACCAGACGAAACGAAGGTTGGTTTCATTAATGTCATGACACTCAATAGAAAGGTAGAAGAGCTGGTTGATTATATGGAGAAGAAAGATATAGCGATGCTGGGAGTGAAACGAAATGGAAAGGGAAAGGGCGAAAAGAAGTGAAGAAAGGAAAGGGTACAGATTATATTGGAGTGGAGGACAGAAGGCAACGAATGGCGTTGGCGTCATATTGAGAGAGGACCTAGACCAGTATGTTGAAAAAATTGACCAGATTAGTGACCGGATTATCAAAGTCAGGCTTGGACTTGAGAGTGGTACAAAAGATTTTATACAGGTTTATGCTCCCCAAACAGGGAAGGTAGATGAATGTCTAGAAGAGTTTCTAGAAGAGCTGGAAAAGTGTATAGAAGACAAAGAAGTGATAATAATGGGAGACATGAATGCACATGTG
The DNA here is from genome assembly GCA_946902985.2 of Meconema thalassinum. Classification (NCBI taxonomy): domain Eukaryota; kingdom Metazoa; phylum Arthropoda; class Insecta; order Orthoptera; family Tettigoniidae; genus Meconema; species Meconema thalassinum. The sequence continues at coordinate 1,120,726,758 of OX336389.2, read as the reverse complement.
GGAACAGATAGACAGGGAAAAGAAGAGATTATTGGCCCGTTTAGCTATGGAAATCAGGATGAAGAAGGAGACCTGTTAGTAGATTTCTGTAGGAGGAATGGATTAACTGTTGGAAATACGTGGTTTAGGAAAAAGAACTCGCAAAAAATAACTAGGTATGGATGGGGAGACAGGAAGACAAAGACAATGATTGACCTTATTCTGGTGGAAAAGGATAAACAAAGACAGTTAGTAGATGTGACAGCTATGCCCAGAGGAGATTTTGAAGGAGACCACAAAGTGGTGATAGCCAAAGTAAGGCTTGGTAAAATCACAAAACTAGTAGAAAAAAGGGAAAGAAAAATAAAGGTATGGAAACTAAAAGAGAAGGAGGTAATGGAAAAGTTTCAAGAGGAACTAAAACAGGAAATTCCCAAAGATGAAGCAAAAAGCATAGAAATGGAATGGACATGTTTTAAGAATGGATTTGTGAAGTGTGCAGTAAACACTTGTGGAAGATTATCAGGGAGGAAAAAGGAAAGGGAGACTCCTTGGTGGAACAACAGGGTAAAGGAAGCAGTTAAAGAAAAACAAATGGCATGGAGAAAGTGGATATGCAGCAAAGATGCAGAGAAATGGCAAAAATATAGAGAAGCCAAGAAGGCATGTCAAAAGATTGTACAAGAAGAAAAAAGGAAAAGCTGGGAAAGTTTCACTGAAACTCTAGAGGAGGATATCAAAGGAAGTAAAAAGGTTCTATATGGGCTAGTAAAAAACAGTGTGAAAGGTAGGGAAAACACAAAATTTGTAAAAACTGAAGCGGGACAGATATTGTATGAAAGAGATGGTATATTGAAAAGATGGGAAGAATACTTTTCAAAGCTACTGAATGTTAAACACATTGAACTGGATGAAGAAAGGGAACAAGAAGGAACAATGGAGGAAGAAGAAGAACAAGAAAAGGAGATATCTATGCTAGAAATAGAGGAAGCCATAAAGAAGATGAAGAGTGGCAAAGCACCTGGAGTGGATGAGGTGACCACAGAAATGATAAAAGCAGCAGGACCAGTAGGGTTGCAGTGGCTGTATAGATTATTTAGAATAATTTGGAAGAAGAAAGAGATCCCAGAAGAATGGGGAAAGGGTTTAATTATCCCACTTTTTAAGAAAGGTGACAAAAAGGAATGTAACAATTACAGAGGGATCACCCTTATTGCCCATGTAGCCAAGATCTTTGAGAGAGTATTGGAAGGTAGACTGAGGAGGCAGACAGATGGAGAGATGGAAGAAGAACAGTATGGTTTTAGGAGAGACAGATCAACTTTTGATCTAATCTTTACACTAAGGCATATGATGGAGAAAAGATGGGAGTTTGGAAAAGACATGGTGATGACTTTTATTGATATTGAGAAAGCTTATGACAGTGTGCCTAGACAGGTGGTGTGGGATGTATTAAGAAAAAGGCAGTTAACAGTGCAGAAGTGCAAATGGTGAAAGCTATGTACAAATATTGTGTCAGTAGCGTAAAGACCACTATAGGAGAAACAGAATGGTTCAAGGTGGAAACGGGTCTCCGTCAAGGAAGTGTATTGTCCCCCTTACTATTCATCATAGTCATGGATGAAATCCACAAGAATGTTCAACAGAGATTGGGACAAGAGGCAATAAAGGCCATGCTGTTTGCAGATGATATAGTGATATGGGGTGAGGATGAAAAGGAAGTACAAAAACAAGTAGATGTATGGAACCAAGAGATTGAGAAGTTTGGGATGAAAGTTAGCACAGAGAAGAGCAAGACAATGGTAATGTCAAGGGAAAGTAAGGAGGGAAGAGGAAAGATAGAAGTGAACGGAAAAATTCTAGAAGTGGTGAAAAGTTTCAAGTACTTGGGAAGTGTGATCACAGAAGATGGAAAGATTACTGAGGAAATTGGAAAGAGAATACAACAAGCGAACAGCTTCTACCAGAGTGTTAGGGGTATTCTGTGGAACCAAGATGTCCCAAAGAAATGTAAGCAGGTATTATATTCAACCTATTATGGACCCGTACTAACATATGCAGCTGGAGCATGGACCACTACAAAAAGAGAGGAGAGTAGAATACAAGCAGCGGAGATGAAATTCCTAAGAGGTATAGAAGGGAAGACCAGAAGAGATAAAATCAGAAACGAGGAGATAAGGACAGGAATCTTGAAGCTGCAGTACAGGATAGAAACAACCAAGTTAAAGTGGTATGGACATATGATGAGAATGGGAGAGGAGAGAGTGCCAAAGAAAGCTTTTCTGGAAAAGGTTTCGGGGAAGAGACCGCGCGGAAGGCCCCGAAAGAGATGGGCAGATACAGTGTGGGAGTGCGTGGAGAAGAAGGGAGGAAAACCTGAAGATGTACTTAAAGGGGGAGAGGAGTGGTGGAGAGACAGGCAACGTTGGAGGTCCTTGATTCACAACCCGACCCAGGAAGCTGGAAACGGGAAATGAAGAAGAAGAAGATTGCAATAAAACAGGCTTGCCCTCGCATTTATTAGTAATGAAATAAAACCAATTATCAACACCGTCCGATATGTGCCCATAAATAAAAACAGCACTTAAGAATAAAAATATAAAACAGAGCCTAATCTTTCATATTTTAAATAAACGTAAGTATCAGAATCTAAAAAGATTTTCATACGGCCATAACTATAGCAAATTTTGAAGGTTTTTTTTTTATCACAAGAATTCATTTGGTTCGTTGAATAAGGAAATAACTTCAATAAAACAACAATTTGGCCAAGTTATAAAATATACGGGCTGTCTGCTGGATTACAGACCATTGCGATTCACAACTTAATAGTGTAGTGCAGTGATTTACAACATTTTTTACAGTGAGACTCCATTAGAACCACAACCCCCTTGCCCTCTGATTCATTCAATTTATCATTTTGTATAGACTCATACGCACATCCATATTATTTTTATAATCATACGTAGATGTGTAGCTATAGACGAGGGAAGTTTGGAAACGAATCTGAAAGGAAACCTTCCGGAAATATCTGCTGATGGAATGTTAAACTTAGAATTCGAGTCAGTCAGCTTAGATACCTTTTGGTTAAATAGGAAAAAAGAATATTATGCTTTAACAACAGAAGCTTTGAAATGTTTGATTTTATTTGCCACCTCCTACCTCTGTGAATCAATATTTGTCTATGGCTCAATAAAAAGTAAACAGAGAAACAGTCTAAATATAGAAAACGATTTAATCATAAGTTTTGCAGAAATGGAACCACGATTCAATAAACTACTCTCGACCAAAATATTATGTGTACTCGAGTTTGAAGGTTGTTTGTGAAGTAACCAATAGACCTACATAAAATCCAATAACATCATCATTTTCATCGTTCTATTTTACGTTAGTTCATGTAGGTTTGGAATTTTTAATTTATATTTTAATATTTTTTATCCCAGTTGGAACACAAAAAGTGCCCGTTTTTAAGCGTGTTTCAACCATGCGTCACATTTAGGAATTATTATCTCACAAACCCATCATCAGATCGAATCCAAATTTTAACATAATATACATTGGAATGTTGTATAACTGGTTTATTAATTTTTAAATTTTGTGTGTCCAAGAAACAAAGTTGTTATCATTTTTGTAAGGTAACTTTCTCTCGGCTCGGGGTTGTTTGAAAATGTAGTTCTTGGTCGCGTTGTAATCCTTATACATCAAAAAGGTATGCTGTATGATTATGAAATACGTAAATTAATTCACTTATTTTATATCGGTTTGTATTTGTACGGGGAATTAAGACATGGTTCACCAGTTAGCCACTCCGGTGAAAGCTGTACAGAGTTGCCAAGATGGGCTCCATCACGCGTCATGGCGCGCCTCGCTCGGAAGTGATGGGCTCCATACCAGCAACGCTGTACAGCATTTGCCGGAGCGGCTAGCTGGTGAATCATGTCTTAATTCCCCGTACAAATACAAACCGATATAAAATAAGTGAATTAATTTACGTATTTCGCAGTCATACAGCATAACTTTTTGATGTATAAAGATTACAACGCAACCAAGAACTACATTTTCCAACGACCCCGACCCGAGAAAAAGTTACCTTACAAAAATGATAACTTTCGTTCTTGAACACACAAAATTTTGAAATTAATAAACCAGTTATACATATAGGCACCTGTTTTTAGCGATGCGCGAAATCACGAGATTTTTGCGAAATTATCCAAAATTTAGCAGGAAATGCGAAATTACTTCTTTTCAAAGAAGGTCGCGAAATAATTGTCGAAATTGCGATCTTTTTGCGCCAGTGGAAGATAGCCGAGATTGTCAACTGTTTCTTTCGATAAGTCGACAGTTCCGTTAAATGCAACTATCGATTCCTAACCTATTTCTCGTGTCGAATATTTGTATTGATTTATTTGTAATCAGACGTCATTTGTCTTGTGGTGCAGAGTCGCTATCGCGAGTTGTAGCCTGAAAATCTTTAATATGCCCTTGTGTACCCATATAGTTTTTTTATGTTCTTTTAAACATTTTATGAAAAAGGTGACTACAGTTTTTGACCGTGAAAGAGAATTTTCATCGGATGGATTTTACGTTTTCGACAGAAACAAAAGTATTCTCATGTGCAAATATTGCAATGTACGTATAGAATGGAAACGTAAAGACACGTGCTTGAAACATATTAATGGTAGCACTTCACACAAAAAGAACAATGAGAAAGCTCAATTGACAACTGGTGTCAAAAGACAACTTTCTATAATGAGCGTCAGTTCCGCGGCAAAAGCAGCAAAACAAGACAAAGACGAATTTATATTGTCAACTACCCGTACTTTTATGGAGGCCAATATTCCCCTACAAAAATTGGATCATCCCAAAATGAGGGAATGGATGGATCGATATGTTCCAGGTTTGTACAAATTAAAATAATTTATTATTTTAGGACAGTTTTGAGGTTATGTTGCGGTGCTCATTCTTTTTTAATAGGCCTACTGTTTTTAGCGATGCGCGAAATCACGAGATTTTTGCGAAATTATCCCAAATTTAGCAGGAAATGCGAAATTACTTCTTTTCAAAGAAGGTCGCGAAATAATTGTTGAAATTGCGATCTTTTTGCGCCACTGGAAGATAGCTGGAAACCTACCCACGGCAGGCAGGTTGCGTGAAGGTTATGTGCCTCAAATCAAGCAAGAAGAGGAGGGAAAGCTGAAAGAAATTGTGAAAGATGAACTTGTTGCAATTCTTTGTGATGAAACAACTAATAAAATTGGGCAGTGTGTTTTTTTTACTTTTGGTCAAAATACTAAGATGTGGTGATGACACAGTCCAGAAATTATTTGTGGGTGGTGTAAAAGTTATTGAAAAGGCAAATGCTACGGTATGTGCGCAAGAAATCATGTGTGTACTTCAGAAACTCGAAATCCTTTATCATAATGTTATGTCGATAACTTCAGATTCAGCGCGATATATGGGAAAATGTGTCTATGCAGTTAGAGTTCTAGTTTCTGAACAAGTAGTGCATACGCAATGTTGGACTCACAAATTGAATCTGCTAGGCAACGTATGGGCAGTGGAGACGAAAGATTTGAACCACTGTGTTGTGCAAGTGAAACACATCTTTCTGAATACACGAAGGAGAAAACATGCGTACATTCAGTTCTTGTCACAGAAATTTGAAAAGGAACCCACCAAGATTAAGCATTTCCCTATTCCTTTTATCACTCGGTGGAACTTGTGGTTTAAAAGTATGGAGTACATTTCGGAATACCTGTATCAAATAGTGGAATTTGTCCAAAACCTTGAAGATGAGAGTGTTGCGGTGAACTATTTTAAAGCCTTGAGTTCCAGGGAAATTCAATTACTTCATTGCCAAGCAGTTTTTCTGGTTGAGCACAGTTCTAAATGTTGTCATTTGTTAGTCATGTTAGAGAGCTCTAAAATGGCATTAATTCATACCATTTATTCCAAACTTGATGACCTTTGTAAAAGGTTTCCGTTGCTGGAGGATGAATTCTTTTTTCAAAAAACCTCAGGTCTTCTTTCTCATCTACCAAAACAAAGTCAGGCACATTTAACATCTCTCTTCAAATCTGTAGGTACAGCTAGTTTCAACAAGTTGAAACATTTAATGGAATCAGACACAGGAAAAGTTGTTTGTTATGCTATGAGGAGGCTTTTTGATCCAAGAAACATTGTGAAAAGTAATTTAGGAAAAGAGGAGATCTGTCACTTAATGAAAGATATTCCCATTGTTAAAAGTCTGAAAAATTTCCAATCTCTTCAACCATATTGTGTGTTCAGGGATCAAGTAAGAAGTGTTTGTAACACAGGTGAAAACATTGATGTAATATCTATTCTATTGTCCTTGAAATCTGAACAAGAACATTTTGTGGATGCTGCTGTCAAGGCGTTGTGGATCCCAGTTAACAATGTTGACTGCAAGCGGTCATTCTCAACCTATTCCAACATTATGTCAGACCGCAGAACGGGACTGACTCCTAGTAACATGGAACTGATGATGCAATTGTCATTTTCACAAATTTCTTGAGAACTTGTTGAATTGCAGTCAAATATTTATAGAAATTTTATTTTTCCATAGTAGTATGTAAATATGTAAACAATAAATTTGAAAATTTAGCACCCAAATGTGCTGAAACTTATTTCGGGTACAAATTATTGCTAAAATAGGCTTACGAAAAATAGCGACATTTTTGACGAAATGAAACAAATGTAGCGAAAAATATACCGAAATCATACAAAAATAATTGACGAAAGCGGGCAAAAATTTTCACCGAAAACAGGCGACTCTAGTTATACAACATTCCAATGTATATTGTGTTAAAATTTGGATTCGATCTGATGACGGGTTTGTGAGATAATAATTCTTAAATGTGACGCATGGTTGAAACACGCTTAAAAACGGGCACTTTTTGTGTTTCAAGTGCGATAAAAAATATTAAAATATAAATTAAAAATTCCAAACCTACATGAACTAACATAAAATAGAACGACGAAAATGGTGATGTTATTGGATTTTATATAGGTCTATTGGTTACTTCAGAAACAATCTTCAAACTTGAGTGCACATAATATTTTGGTCGACAGTAGTTTACGAATAACAGGGCAACGTCACATTGATGTGGAATTTGTATTTACATTTGTATTTTTTTAATAAAGAAGTTGATTTGTAGTACTGTAACATATTTTTAAGTACGTGATTGCGACCCTTCTGGACACTGCTATAAAGAACTATAAAAATAATTAGCATTTGTGTAATGAGGATGCGTGTTTATTGGATATTGTTTACTCATGTCACAAGTTACAGTATTTCATTGAACAAAGATCTTATGACAGCAGAGATTGTAGTTAGAGTGCCAAGGTGTTTATCCAGGTAATTTTGCTTCATCAACAGGAAAAGCATGATAAGTAAATTGATGGTGTAGGAAGGAGCGATTATCACACAAGCATGTAAGTGATTGCACCTCCCCTCGATCCACATGCTGAAATATACTGGTTTAGTGGATGTCTGTCGCAATGTTTTCCCATGAATAAGCTGTTAAGTAATATCTGTAATAAGTTTATGTAATATTTTAATCCTGAGAAAAAGATTTGGCTTAAAAAATTGGAAACACACATGCAATAAATGCCGTTGTTATTCAAGCAATATTTATCTTATCTCCCAAGGAATTCTTTACATACGAGTTGAACTGTGATAATTTAAAATTTTATTTTAAAGGGCACGTTCTTTTAAAATTAGATTTTAATGCAAAATGCCTCAAAAATATACAACAAACTCAGAAAAAACTAATATTTTATTATGGTAGTTGTTGTTTTAAGGGGCGGAACAGCAAGGCCATCTCTAATAGTTTGATGAAAATTAAATTGAATTACATTACTTGCAAAACAATATGTAAATATTGAGCAAAACCACCAACCAGCCAACTTATTGGCCAAGCCAGGTTCAGCCAGGAACTTTGATCGCGGGAAGAGCCTTTGCATGCTTGTGGAGGTCTTAGAGATAGCTGCACACTTCCCATCTTAATCCCGCCTCAGTAAAGGAATGAACAACTTAGCTGAGAACATATGGCCACACTTCACTTCAACTTTGCATGCGCTCAGCACACTACGTTCATGTGAACTGTTGCATAGCGTGGCCAACCATGGGCTAATCGGGCCATATTACAGGCCGGTGTACAAGTTAGCCTCTTCTACCTAGGCCAGAGAGAATATGCCCGTCCCCACAGAAAAAAATAATAATTAAGAAATACACTTATGGAGTCCCCACCCTTTTGAATTCAGAAAATATACAGATCAGGGAATATGCCTGTTTATTATTTATCTTTCAACTCTTAACTCGATGATTTGACGAAGTAAACTTTTTAAGGATTTTTTTAAAATAAACGCAGCCTCAAATTTCAACAACACATTGACATGGAATATCCAATTATCTTTTGTTACAAGAAACACGTAAGTTACAAAATCTGAAACCATAACCAGATATTCCGTCATGATGGAAATAACTGTCTCCTTAAAAGAACAGATGTTAAAAGATTCCAAAATCGGAGTGTAATTCGAAAGTTTCAGGGCAAAGACTACGGAGGAGACCTAGAAAGAGATGGCTGGAAAAATAGAAGTCTTACAGACAGCCACACACTTCTCCCTCTACATCCACAGTGAAGCAATCTTCATTCCGCCTCAGTGAAGGAATGAGCAGCTTAGCTGAGAAGAGGAAGAGCGTAGCAAACATTCAAGAAGTCTTCAGATAAGGATGGTGGGTTGATTGACAGAGATGTACATCAGCAATTCACAACCTGCCCAAAAAATTGGACAAGGGATTATGATTATGATGGCATATCAGTTATTCGCACACAATAGACATAATTTTTTTTAATGATTTTCTTCAACAATTACGAATTTTTTAATTAACCTTTTACTGTTTGCAACTGAAATGGGTTGGCATGGAATATTACGAGGACAGGAGTTATGTAGCCAAAATATGCTAGGTTCAATGTGTTGTATGCCATGGTAAAAGTAGCACGTAAATAGATGTGCTGAGAAACACAAAAGTTAGAGTCAGTGCTCTATAGGAACAAGGTTGGCATTTGCCCTAAATGAGAACAATATAACAGAAGATACCAAAGAATGGATTGCATACATTAAGCTATAATAGAGAGGGATCATCAAGGTCACATCCTTACCTGTGATGGTGTTTCTCACGTAACCTTTCTTCCCGTCTTTCTCTATGCTCACGAGACCGATGGTGACTTTTACGATGGGATGATTCCGACTTCGATGCATGAACCTATAAGAAGAATAAAACACATGTTAAACAGCGAGACCTTGATTTATTTGCTCGGGCAGGACAACGGGGGGCATATACGCAGATAAAGGATTGATCAGTGTTCAAAATGCTCGATAATTCAATTTCTAATAAATCCTCACTTTTACGGGGGGAAAGATATTAGGCCCCAGTCAAAATATGCTAAGTTAAATGCGCTCTGAGCCACTTCCTGACAATTCACCATTCTGATCAAAGAGGATATAATAAGATAGAGATGTGTCTTAATGTAAAATTTTGACACCAACCTATTGCTCGGTGCAAGTAGTTCAAACATACAGAGTAGGATGGCGCGGCGATGCACTTCCGAGCTTGATCCATCCACGACCTGCCCTCCCTCATCTCTTTTCTGGCCCACCCACTATTTTTATTCCTTCCTTTCTCTCCCCTGCCTTATTACGGTCATGTTTTGGTAATTATTCTCTTCCAGTATATTAATAATAATAATAATAATAATAATAATAATAACAATAGGTGACATTTATTTCCCTGTGATATCAGTTGATAGTATGTTGCATTTAAATGGCATAATACCTCATTAGGCTTTTGCAAAAAATGAATTAAGTCGTCAGGATATTGATAACCACACGGCCTGTGTGGCTTCAAATGAAGTAGCAACATTGAAAATTACACCTAATAAATCTTATCTGGTACCAGTACCAACCAAGGGGGAAAAACATGCCATACAGGTAGAGAAAAGTACACTCACGACATACCATAGGCTATATGTTGCTTTGGGGGTAACATTTGCTGTTATGGCATTATTAATTCAAAGCAGTCACAATAACTCATTAGACTATTGTAATGTAAAAAGTTAAGTCGAAAACACATGGATTAAGATGTGCAACAAGCTCCAAGTAACTTACTATTGGAAAAATCAAAGAGTGTTATTGCATTGGTTAGTTATTGAAGTTTTAAGGGGCAGAACAGCTAGGTCATCTGCCCCTGTTATTGTGTCAACTTCATAATGCATGGGCAGAGACTTTATCCCTTTTTAATTTGTATTGTTTTCTCCCTACCTTGTACTGCAGAAATGGTTTCTAAGTTGTCCATGCAATAACAACTTTATCTCATTGAAATATTATGATAATAGTTATTTGTATTATCATCATTATCACTAGTATGAGTATAATGCTCAGACAACAAAACATGGTTTCAAAACAAAACATAACTTCACAAAGCAAAATTAGGTTTTGGATGAGGATATGCGAATGATGAGTAGGTTATTTCAGGAAAGTCACATGTGTAGGCCTATTGTTGAATGGCTTGATTGTAAGCTGTGCAGATATACTTGTTATTTTAGAAACTGTAGCCTAATCTGGAAGGTAAGCACAAAGATATCACATAGGTAGGCCTATTGTTTCAATGTTTGTCCAACACTGCCAACTTCGTCTAGCTGCATTAGCTTGGATTTATCACTTTTCAGAAACAACCAATACTCCTGAGGGGGAAAAATGTATAAGTACAGATAGGGAAACCCCTACATGAGCCCTTCCAGATAATCATTTAATAATAAATGTTTCTCATGATATTGGTAGTATACAACACATAAAAACACCAGTATTAGAAATGCACAAGTCAAGATCCATGTAGCCTATCAAGCTAATACAATCCACATGGAAAACTTACATGAATGTATGGGCAGAAATAGCAAATTATCACTAGCCACAAGCACCCAATTTATGTTAGCCTACAGCTCAAAATGTCAGAATTATTCTTGGATTAGAAAGGTACAGTCTAGGGAAACATAGTAAGAATAAATAAAAGAGCAAATTCCTGTGAAGGAGCTTTATTTAATATCTAAAAAATTGGTACTCACTAACAAGTCATAAGGTTATGTTCAGCTTTACTACTCCATAATTTGGCAGACCAACATAAAGAAATAAAAAGCCGAATATCTCCACAATATTAGTCTTTGATGTTCCATATTGTGGACAGTTTCTTGTTAAGTGAACACACAAATTTATTTATCATAAAGCACTGAATTGTAAGCCTACCACTGAACAGTACAGTAAACTCTCGATTATCCGCGGGCGGTTTATCCGCTTCGCGGATTTTCCGCGGTGCCTGTAGGAGAACATTTTTATAAAAAAGGAAGGTTTTGACACCGAAAATTATTTCTCAAAAATTGAAATAAAGTTACTAAATACTTAAACGTAATAAAAATCGTAAATCGCAAATACCTCACAGATGAAAACATCATAAATCAAGTACGAGGGATTGAATCGGTTGAATCGGAAGACAATGAGGAAATGCAGATGCAGACGACCGTTACTCATGATGCAGCATTATTACACAATGACAGGATTCTTCAATACCTTGAAGAGCAAGACGACGCATCACTTTGTGACAAGATGGTGTTGAGAAATCTCAAATCACAAATAAAGAAAAACGTTTCACTAAGGAAAAGCAAAGGCAAATGACCGATTTTTTTTTGTTAAACAGTAAACAATATTTTTAGTAACACACATAACATCGACTTTTATTGTATATTAAACTTATTTAAAGCACTTGTGTGTTGTTTTTTAGTGCCTTCGACCTTTGTTTAATCATTACCAGCAATTTTGCGGCTTATCCGCGAAATTCGATTATCCGCGGTATCTGCGCCAGTCAATTCCGCGGATGATCGGGAGTTTATTGTATATGGGTAATAATGTTTTTAATAAGAATACAATATTACATCAACATGTATATCCTTGGTCTCTTGTACATAACAGTTTCGTGTAAACTAGTTGACAGAAAATCCAAATATTTCTTACCAAGATACGTTGCTTCGCTTGTCACAGGCCACATAACCTACTAGTCTAACATTGTCAAATATCACTCTAAATTGTTGTCTTGCTTTGAATCATAATTAGAACCAGAAATCGTCACTCTTCACAGTACGCAAGCATAATAACATCGATGGTTAAAAATGCAGATCTTTTCCAAATATGCAAGTATTACCACAGATTTCCATCAACACACTCTACAGCAGCCACCAGTCATGAACATCAATCTGATAGATTACATATTAACAAATTCTATGGACGAGTGTCACTACAATAACACTAGAAATCAAAAATTGAACACTCCGAACGAATGTAAATAAACAGACAGACATTTAAATACAATAAACACAGAATCAATAAAATTTGCTTGTATCAATAGATCTGAATCAAGGAGTATCGATCATTACGCATCCAGCGTTTTTCATGAAATAGAAAGAAAACAAAAAGTTTTCCTTGCATTCCCATGATCAGAAACGGTCATATTACTTACAAAATAGGAATACATGTTAAATTAGATAGAAAATCTACAGGTTTCATTTAAATCGAAGATTATCCCGCCATCTATTGGTTACAAGCAGAACTAATTGGTGGCCTGAAATGACTGCTAGTGCCTTTGAACGCTGTCTGTCGGAACTACTAGAAGGCAAGCTAGAGTTTGCTTCGAAACTCCCTATACAGTCTCACCCACCCTATTCTGATCTTATATTGAAGTAATTGGAAAATAATTTAATCTTTTTCTAAAACTGAAATGTCTTGACAACTAATTGTGCTACGACTACATTTGTTGGCTTGATACAGTATACACTTTACACATTATCTATTGAGCCCCAACTTACTTGATTCTGTCATCTGTGTATTATAATAATTGTCCATTTATCATTACACCAAGGTCACATTTTAATCTTTTACTAAAACTGAAGTCTCCCATAAGTCCAACCCCTCGTCCACGTCGTGGGAGACGGGCAACGGCACAAAGTAGGGGATTGCCTGTAGGGGCGAAGTACAGTGGGGACTTCGTGTGCCCCGGGACCGTTACGGTAGCTGTGAAGGTCCTACAGGAACCCTGAAAAGTGACGGCTAACGGGGCTCTGGTGAAGCTACGATAGGCCCAGCAAGCCAGTAGTGGATAAAACCAAATGCTTTCAAAAATGGAACGAGCCTCGGACAGGATGGATTTAATAGACGACGACACGGCTGTACACACGGACTAAGATTTGGAACTTTAAACCTAAGAATGCTGACGGGGAAGGTGGAGGAGATAGTGGATATGATGGAAAGAAGGAAGTTGGATTTATTGGGATTGGCAGAAACAAAGTGGAAAGGGGAAGGAAGGAGAGTACTGAGAAAAGGCTATAGACTGTACTGGAGTGGGTACGAAGAGGGAAAGAGGAATGGAGTGGGAGTAGTAGTACGAGATGGTTTAAAAGAAGAAGTGAGGAGAATAAGTGATAGGATGATGAAAGTGAAAGTAGCACTGAGGGGAGAGACCGTAGAAATAGTGCAAGTGTATGCTCCACAAGTAGGCTGCGCTTCTGAAGAGAAGGAGGAGTTTGAAGAGGAATTGCAGAAGCAGCTGGTAGGAAGAAATATGATTGTTATGGGGGACCTCAATGCCCATGTAGGAAGAGAAAGACAAGGTTATGAGAGTGTTCTAGGACCAGAGGGTTGGGGTGGAAGAAATGAGGAAGGAAAGAGACTGTTGGACTTCTGCCAGAGGAACAGCCTGCTAGTTGGGAACTCCTGGTTTAAGAAAAGAGAGAGCCACACAATCACATGGTACAGTGATGACTTGACCAAGAAGTCGGTGGTCGACTATATACTGTATGAGAAAGAACTAAATAAGAACATCACGGACATCAAGGTTATACCATCGGAGAACCTGGATAGCGACCATCGATTACTGGTAATGAACCTGAGAGGGAGTAAGGAGAAGAAAGGGACTGAGAACCAGGAAAGACGTATAAGGATATGGAAACTGAAAGAAGGGGATAGAAGGGTCGAGTACCTCAAAATGGTAAAGGAAGGAATTCCAACAGATGAAGAAAGAGGGGTGGAAGAGGAATGGGCTAGATTTAAGAAGACACTAGTGGGTGCAGCAGAAGCAGTATGTGGGAGGACAAGTAGTAAGAAGAGGTGGAAGGAAACACCATGGTGGAATGAGAAGACAAAAGATATAGTAAGGGAAAAGAATAGAGCCTTTAGGAGGTGGTATCAAAATAGGACGGTAGAGACAAGGGAAGAGTACCAGGAAAGAAAGAAGGAGGCGAAGAGAGTGGTGGCTGAGGAGAGAAGGAAGTGGATGGAAGAGTGGACAAAGATGATGGAGGAGGATAGTGAAGGTACAAAAAAGGTCCTGTATGGGATGGTAAAAAATAAGAGGCAGAAGGATCCTACGGATTATGTTAGAATGGTGAACAAAAGGGGACAAGAGATAGAAAATAGGGAAGAACTGAAGAAAATGTGGAAAGAATATTTTGAAGAACTTCTGAACCCAAATGGAAAAGATGGTGAGGAGGAAGAAATCGGGGAAGAGGAAGATGAACTGCAAACAGAAAAGGACTTAACATGGAAAGAAGTGGAAGATGCAGTGAACAAGATGAAAGGAGGGAAGGCACCGGGTGTGGACGAGTTGAGTGTGGAGATGGTGAGAGCAGCAGAAGAGGTGGGGATACAGTGGCTGTACCGAGTGATGAGGACAGCATGGAAGGAAAGGAAGACCCCAGAGGACTGGAAAAAAGGAATCATTGTCCCGATCTTCAAGAAAGGTAGTAGAACAGATTGCAGAAACTATCGGGGAATAACACTGATGAGTCATTGTGCAAAGATCTTCGAGAAAGTTTTGGAAAAGAGAATTAGGACAAGGATAGAAGGAGGGATGAGGGAAGAACAACATGGCTTCAGAGCAGGAAGGTCCACAGTGGATTTGATTTTTGCTGTAAGGCAGTTACAAGAACAGCACTATGAGTATGGAACAGATCTACTGATGGCCTTCCTGGACATTGAGAAAGCATATGACAGTGTATGCAGAAACAAAGTATGGAAGTCCCTGGAGGATAGAGGAGTAGAGAAATGGACTATAAAGAGGATAAAGGAGATGTACAAGGGAAGCGTGAGCTGTGTGAAAGTGGGAGGAGAGAGACCTGACTGGTTGGAACAAAGAAACGGCCTGAAACAAGGAAGTGCACTGTCACCGTTACTTTTCATTGTGGTGATGGATGACATAATGACCCGAGTGGCACAAGTAATTGGGGACGGAAAGATGAAAGCAATGGTGTTTGCAGATGATTTGATGATTTGGGGAAACAAGGAGGAGGAGGTACAGGAACAGTTGGACGTGTGGGAAGGAATAATACAAGGATATGGGATGAAATTTAGCATAAATAAGAGTGAGATGGTGATCACAACAAGGAAGAAGGAAAGAACCACAACGGGAATAACAATTGGTGGGGAACAGCTGAAGAAAGTGGAGAGTTTCAAGTATCTGGGAAGCCTGATACAAGATAATGGAAGAAACGATAGAGAAATAAATGAGCGGGGGAGGCAGGCAGAAGCATTTCGGAGGAGTGTGAGAAGCATGTTATGGAGCAAGGATGTCCCTCAGAACAGCAAAAAGATCATATATCGGACGTACTATGTCCCTATCCTGACGTATGCCTCGGAGACCTGGGTTATGAAAGGAAGGGAGAAGAGCAAAATACAGGCCAGTGAGATGAGGTTCTTGAGAAGCAGTATTGGAGCTACAAAGATGGACAGAATAAGAAATGAGAGGACCAGAGAATTAATGAAGGAGGAACCATTACAGGATGGTATAGAGAAATCTAGACTTAGATGGTATGGACATGTAAAACGAATGGAGGAGAAGAGGATACCCAGGAGAGTACATGAGACGAAGTGGGAAGGAAAGAGACCGAGGGGAAGACCGAGAGACAGGTGGCTGAAGGGGGTGGAAGAAAGCGTGAAGAAGAGAGGAGAAGACTGGACAAGGGTGGAGGCTGAGAGATGGTGGGAAGACAGAAGACTTTGGAGAGGCTTGTGTTCCAAACAGACCCGGCCAGTGGCTGGAAACTGTGCAAGATGATGATGATGATGACTAAAACTGAAATATCTTGAGAAATTATGCATTTTATACACTATCAATTGAGCCCCAACTTACTGGATTCTGTCATCCGCGTATTCGAATAATTGCGAATATCTATTTCATCAAGGTCATTCTTCGGGCCAGGCTGAGTAATGGAAGTTCCACTTCCGCTAGCGGTACCCAGTGTCCCAATGATGGAATGGCCTGTTACCTCCTAATTGCAGCTATAATCTTAATAGCAGCACAGCAATTATAGACAGATTTCATACAAAATTATCAAAGGCATATGCTCAGCGACATTATATACCATGTCTGAAGCCCATACATATTATGAAGTTACGTTACATGGCTACCCGAGAGCAGAGTAATGGTGCTCTAGGGGATAAGAATTGGTTTAATAATAATTTTATTAATGCAGCCAATGGCCATGTACTTTTCTTTTCAGGACGGGTCAGGGAAGGGATATTGGAAGGAAATCGGTTGTGGACCTATTGAAAGGAACCGTCCCGGCATTTGCCTGGTGGTGAAAATGGGAAACCACGAAAACCATTTTCAGGACGGCCGAGGTGGGAATCGAACCCACGCTCTCCCGATGCCAGCGAGGCACGAGGTAGCGCTTTAGCGCTCTCGGCCACCGCAGCCGGTCTGGTTTAAATTACCAGTTATAGTTGGTTCGAATCCCACAGAACCAAATTATTTTTGCCTGCCAATTGTTTCATTTATATGCTTGGTGTTTCATTACATCCAATTTAATTATAATATACGCATTTCTGTTCCCATTTTTATACTAGAAATCTTTAGTGTAGGGCTACCAAATTTTTGGTTCACTACATGGAAGTGCTGTTTCAGTAAGGGATTTGGACATTCGTACCTAAGCCCTGTAGAAGTTCCACCAGCATCTGCCTACTGTGCTCCGGCTACTAAATGGACTTAACTGATATATATTATATTAAAATAATTGGGAAGAAATTTTATCTTTTACTAAAACATAACTATCTAGACTAGCAATTGTGCTACGACGACATTTGTTGGTTTGAGACATTATGCACTATACAAATTTTCAATTGAACTCCAACTTATTTGATTCCAACATCTGTCAATCAGTTGCATGGCACAAGATGAGGGCTACGCTGATTTTTAGCCTATTTTTATTTATGAAAAAAAAAAGGCTTATGACATTACCATTTGTCCGTGTGTATGTGTGTGTAGTCGTCCCCCCCCCCCCCCCCCTAATAAAATCAAAACGGCTGGAGTGATTTTGATGAAACTTGGTAAGGTCATAGTAGTATTTTATCTGACCTCGACCGTGCCCTTCAAATTTTAATACGTCACACCAATCCAACATGGCGGCTGTGCAAAATATTTCAATGGCATTCTATATCTCCGAAACTATTACCGACATCACCCTGATAATTTAAACGGTGATAAAGGGCACTACTAGCAGTTTACTTATGCAACTTTTAAAAACCTGTTACATACAAAACAAACATGGCGGCCAGGCAAAGTTGCAACATTTAAATAGACTTTTCTCGCGATTCAATCATCCGAGCACAGTGAAACATGGTACAGCAAATGTTTATACACATTGTAATGCACTGACATTAAATTTAGTTCAATTGTTTACATAAGCTCAATATGGCCGCTGTGCAAAATTTTAAAATTAAGTTTTCATTTCTTGTGTCCTAATCATGTGATCGAAGTCAATGATTGAATAGTAAACTTACGCAATAATCGTCATCTAATAGTACTGTACCCGAATAAAAATATCTGCCAGTATCCAGATGGACGGATCGCAGCTTCTTCATGCCCCCAGCTAGATAAACCACTGAAAGAAATGCCTGACAAATGGATAGTAGGATACACAGATTTCTTTACACCAATGACACTATACTACGGAATAAAGACAAGAAGTTACGGGGGTCGAGTGAGAAACTTGCACTTCTCGGGGCAAATGGGATGAAAAAAATGAAATGGGCGCCTATCCTTATTTCCATTATTATAAATCAATAACGCTTGGTTTCTATAAATACAATAGACAAATAAAACCCTCGTGTCCAAGATTTGTTTCTGAAGAAGAGTTTCAACAAATAAAAAGAACTTCCATAAATCAAAACATCTTAAACAAGCAAACGTTGATAAAATAAATTAAATAAAAATAAGAATATTCCTCAAAATGGATAGTCTCTTCGACTTCTATTTCCTTATTATTATTATTATTATTATTATTATTAGTTAATAAAATAGTAAAAATCCCTAATTTCAAGCAAAACATATACTTCTACACGATTAATCTACTCCAGTTACATTTTCGATATTACTCTATATAAATTATAACTCCAACTTGGTGTATCTTAAATAACTATAAACCTTAATTACCCTATAGTGTAGGAAAATAGCCAGCCATCACTATTCCCTTTAAACTCTAAAACTATTTGTACAATTATATACAACAGTGCTTATATCAAGCGTCTCCACTCTTTCAACTGTCAACTTTCACTTCCATTACTCATACACCTCTTTATGCACTGAACTGCTGATTTAGTCGCTCTCCCTCTTTTCATTAGTTCTCTGAAACCGTACAATAAAGTATAGCTCAGGCCTATCGTTGAAATTATGAATAAAATTAATAATAACAATGACAATGACAATAAATGTTGCTACCGGACAATTGCCTCATTCGTGCACTTACTTTCCACAAGAAATCTATAGTTGCCATAAACTGTCAAAATATGCATAGCCTTCTCCATAAAACATACTTTCTTTCCAAATAAATGTGGCATAAACCTTCACATTATCCATATCCATATTTTCACAACTGAAACACTTTCGAGTTTAAAACACCATAACTAGTTTCTCTATTTTGCATGAATACCTCTCATAAATATGAAGCTTAAATTCCTTTACAGTCACGAAATCATTCAAACGTCACCATGCCCATGTGGAATTTGACTTCACTTTCAAGATGCTATAAAACGTGCTTAACATTGAGTTTCCTCAAAATTTTAACAACAGAGTTCTGCTAGATATGCTTACAGTAGTTTGCAGTACTTCAAAGAATTTACCTTCACAACAAAATTCATCACAGAATAATGATAATAAAAATAAACTTGCAAAACTCTCTGATCAATCTTAAATATTTCTGTCAACAATCAGAAATTCGTTCTCGTAAAATTTTTGACTTTCATAGTCCTCTTTTCATAACAATCCTTATTTTAAGTAGTTTCACAAATAGCAAATAATTGCATTTCTTTCTTACAATAACAGAACCTTTGCTTTAAATCTGTCACTCATTCATGTAAGAATCTGTTCCACAATTCGACAATCAACGATCAGCCCAGGCAAATTAGACCAAAGAACGTCCGTGCGTGCTTCACGAAAAATCGTCCAAAGCTTGAATGTGTTTTAATACCTTTTGGGGGTCCCAAATAAGAGTCCTGTGAATTTGCAACGGATTCTGACTTCTGCTTAATTTTTGGGAGTAAAAAAAACTCAAAATATTCACACTTTTTTCCGTGTTTTACTTATAACTTCTAAACGACTCATTCTACAGAAATGTTTCCTCAAAACGTTTTTAAAGAACATTGAATTCTGTGTTGAATGGTTTTTAGTCCGTCTAAATGAACCCAGTCGTTTAGCCGCAATCGATTTCTGAATTTGGGCCTTTTTTTTTAACTTGGTTAAAAAGTTGATTCCTTGTTTAGGTTTTCGCTTAAAACTCCTAAACAACGCATCCTATAGAAAATGGTATTCAAAGCTTTTTTATGAGCATTAAATTCTGCGTCGAATGGTCGGCCCAGCCGTTTAGCGGCAATCGATTTTTTGAGTTGGGCCATGTATGCCATCTCTCGTGTCTCATGTAATTTTCTTTTCCAATCGTGCAATTTCGAAGTGGCAAAGGAGCAAAACCGAGTGGTGTCTCTACGAGCCGTGAAGGCTACAGCAAAGATCAACGGAGAATCAGTCCCCATTAGTCCGGACATGATTTTCCGCCGCATTGCATTTCACATGAAATCTCAGCTTTAGCTTGAATCGTACTTTGAATTCGAATTGGCCCCATACCCACTCTCACTGTTTGATGATGGCATGATGCGGAAGAGTAGAAAATCAGAACTGTACATGCTATTCACTCCAATCAAAGTAGATCTCACTGTGAATGATAATAATTTTATTAACGCAGCCAATGGCCATGTACTTTTCTTTTCAGGACGGGTCAGGGAAAGGATTTTGGAAGGAAATCGGCCGTGGACCTATTGAAACGAACCGTCCCGGCATTTGCCTGGTGGTTGTGAAGGCAGACAATGTAGTGGATGGTGGTTTCCTCCTGCACAGAGTTGTGTGGAACAGCGGAGAACAGTTTTCCAATATCATTCAGAAGTACGTAAATTACGTGAAATCCAACTACAAGTCTGACAGTATCACCATAGTTTCGATGGGTACCCAGAGGATGTTGCCGAGAAGAGTATAAAGTCAGCTGAAGGAGCGCGAAGAGCCCGTGTTATGTCATCTTCGTCGGTTATATTCTAGGAAAATACCAAGGCCACAATGCCCAAAGATCGTTTCTTGTTGAATGATCACAACAAGAAATGTCTCATATCGATGCCGACAAGCAAACTGATGGATGAGGGCATTCACGTGAAACAAGCCGTTGAAGATGCAGATTCTCTGATTGGGAGCACATAAAGGAGGCAATGTTTTCATAGTGGGAGAGGACACCGATCTGTTGGTCATGCTCACTTTTAATGTTGCTGTCTTCAACGTGTTGCTCATCAAACCCGGGAAACAGAACAAGGAAACTGTCGTTTACAGTCCGAGCAATTGCCAGCTGCCTGAAGACACGAGGAAGCATGCCCTGTTTCTCCATGCCTTCACGGGGTGCGACACCACATCCTCATTTTTCCACCAGGGGAAAATAAAATTTAGCAAGAAATTCATGGCAGACCAAAACCTCTTTCATCAGGCCTCTAGTTTTCTTGACCCGATCTCAACCCCTGACCAAGTTGCAAATGCAGGTGTTCACATCATAAAAAACCTGTACACGGGTGGCAGCAGTAAGTCCCTCAATCAAGTGAGGTTTGACCTCTTCCAGAGGTCGCTTTCAAAAAAGAATTTCAACCTGGCGTCCTTGCATCTTACAGAAGCGGCTGCTAGCCAGCACTCCTTCACAGCTTATTTACAGGTGCAGGTATGGAGGAGTAATGTACTAGATCCAGAGAGATGGGGATGGAAAATAACCACGAGTGGATTAACTCCCATCACAACGACTGATCCACCGGCTCCACAAAAACTTCTCAACTCCATATCGTGCACATGTAAAAAAAGGGTGCAAAGCAGCTTGTTCCTCTAGGAAGGCAGGGGTAAAATGCACCACCATCTGCATGACCTGCCAAGGGCATACATGCCTCAATTCCATCCCTGAAGACAAGGATGTTATACTGGATCCCACCCAGTGTGACGAGGAGATTGATATCATTGAAGAAGAGCAAGAAATGAACCCTCATTCTCAAGATCCCGAGGATGAGGAGCTAGATGACGTGATCGGCGAAGAGCCACGGTTATCTCCTAAATGGCGAAAGAAATTGTCAACATGAGTACCTTGTACATCTTTCACATTATAATGTTTCATGTACACAAATAATATATATTTCTGTACATAATTGTGTAAATGTATCTTATGTATACATCTTTTGTTACTTTCAATAAAACATTATTCATAATAATGCCTTCTTATATTTTGAAACCACATAACATCATTTTGGAGTGTCCAGGTGCAGATACATAGGAGGGGGAGGCACGAATCCAAGAATTTCTTAAACCCCTGAACAATTAATATATAATATTTTATTACAAATAAGGATTAGACTTGAAATTCCAAAGAGGGGCTGTATCCCCCCCCTCCTTCCCCCATTCTGCATACGCCCAGATGAATTTCATTCAATAAAACATCATCAAAAGATTCATAATATGATCCATTCAAAGGGCTGAATTAACCTTTTAGCCAGGTTGGTAAAATATGGCCCAACTTCAGAAATCGATTGCGGCTAAACTACAGGGCCAATTTAGATGGACTAAAACCCATTCAACTCAGAATTTAATGTTCTTTAAAAAAGTTATGAGGAAACGATCCTGTAGGATGCGTTGTTTAGAAGTTACAAGCAAAAAACTGAAAAAAGTGCAAACATTTCGCAGTTTTTTGACTCCCAAAAATTAAGCAGAAGTCAGAACCCGTCGCCAACTCACAGGACTCTTATTTGGGACCCCTAAATGGTATTAAAACACATTCCAGCTTTGGACGATTTTTCGGGAAGCATATGTCTAATTTGCCTGGGCTATATTGTATTCTACTAACTCAAGTGTCTATCTGACACTCATCCAATCATCTTAAAAAGAAATCTAAATATCGCACTCACTAGTTGAAATCCAACTATTTGTTTCTACAATCTTGCTAAAATCCTATCGAGTCACGTAAATCTCCAACAAATAAATTTAATAAATGAATTTAATCGCACACAAAAATAAAAATTAAAAAAAAATAAAAAAAAAATCCTAAATAAATGACAAATATCCACTACTGAAAAATACCAAACGTTGGAAAATACGATCCAAATCCAAATTCAAAAATTACTAAGTCGAAAATACTCAATAACGAAGAATACAGAATATTGAAAAAGGTTTCTCATGGAAATTCAAATTACTCTACTACAGGACTACATAAAGGATCTTCTTTCTACCTTGTGATGGCTTCAACTGCAGATGTATGATGTATCGGAAGATATACCGATCCGATTTCTGATGTCTTCTCCGGATTTTGCCTCGTTCTCTCCAGCCATTTGAACTGCATCTCCGCTTACTCGTTCTGGTCTCACCCCGCGTTGTCCCTAGTTCTGGAATAGAACTGGGCCGTGAACTGGGATAGTCCTTGTTGAAAACCTCTTCTTCTTTTTTTTATACTGCTGCCTGATGTTTTCGAAAGTCATTGGTAATTACATATTTTCATCGTGAGCGTAGTTGAATAATATTTAGTTCTCATATTGATATATTTCTGAGTATTTAGGTTACTCCAGAGTTTTCTATGGTGTAGTCGATGTCATCTGGTTACTGTTGATCTTTCCGTACTCTCAATGTAGTGCTCCCCTCTGCATATTTATTCAGTCATCTCCACCTTCATCTCAAAATCACATGTCGTTCCTTTCACTGGAGAAATAAGTTTCATTTCTGAATAAGTTTTGGGAAATTTGGTGAATTTTTCTCGTAGTTTTGTCGTAATGTTAATGTTGTAATGCTTCAGCTTTGAAACAATGTATGCAATCTCGTAGAATGTCTATATAAATTCGTAAAGCATAGAACTATCGATGGTTTATTATGTTGGGTAATTTATGAAAATCCCTCGTAATATAAGTTTCAATGCTCGAAGAAATGTGTATCGGGAATACATCTCAATGTTCATAATATTTCACCATATAATATTTTTCTTGACGAAGTTCAGTAATATAGCGCACTCTTATATTTCTGTTCACTCCTACTAAAATGTTTAAATCCACTCAACTAAATTTTTCTCCATTCTCAGTGAAATCAAATATCTTCTGGTACTTCTGTAACAATTATTACAGAAAAATCCCGCTGGAACAAACACCAGTATAACGATTTATTTTTATTTTTTGTCCCTTCTCTTTTCCCCATTTGTTGTGTGTTAAATTATTTCATTTTAACAAATTTCGTAGTTTCAGTTTAGCAAATTAAAATCGAGCTTCTTTTTTAACCAATTTTACCAATTAAAACTAAAATTCATCCTGTTTTATGACTAACACTTTTCTTGTTATTTCGTTATTCAGACGATATGATCGCCATTTTCCATATGTGCACCGTACACAAACGAGAAGGCAATCACTTTTGTGTAACCAATATGCTTCGCCCGTCATCCAATGTAAGACGTCACTATTCGCTGAGTAGGAGCACCAAGTTTGCAATCCATCAATGAACGCTACGCTTTGTGTAAGACGTCACTCTATGGGCTGAGTAGGAGCGCCAAGTTCGCAATCATCCAATGAATGCTAGGGTTTCGTGGCTTTGTGTAACCAATAGGCTTTGCCCAACAACCAATCTAAGACGTCACACTATTGGCTGAGCAGGAGCGCGATGTTTGTAATCCACCAATGAATGCGGCGGTTTCATAGATTTACCTTGTTTCGTCCCATCATGCATTGCACATTTCTTCTTCGTATTTAAATTTCAAAGCAACATGTTTCTGTTACGGTTATACTAATAAACTTGCAAAGTTCGTGTGCATTTCGTTAAATAATGAAGTTCATATCATCGCAAATGGATAAGCAGAAGCGACAGCAGTTTTCGTTGAGTGAAAAACGTAAAATACTTGCGGAAGTAGAGAAAGGCGGAAAGAAAGGAGAAGTAGCGAAGAAGTATGGCTTTAGCCCGTCAACTCTATCTACTCTTTTAAAACAGAAAAGTAAGATAGAGGAAAACATTGATGCCGATACCCTAGGGCCACAGCGAAAGAAGATAAGGACAGCCGACTACAAGGAGGTGGACCAAGCCGTCTATATGTGGTTTGTTGAAATGCGGAGTAAAAACATTCCAATAAATGGCCCACTGTAATGTGAGCGTGCGCGATCTTTCGCACGTTCGCTTGGGTCACGTGAGTTTACGGGAAGTGCTGGTTGGCTTCATAGGTTCAGGGAGAGATATGGCATATCCCACAAAATTATAAATGGTGAAGCTAACGATGCCCCGAAAGAAGTTGCGTATTCATGGCGGCTGGAGACTAACTGATGCCTTGAAGGAATATTCGCCGGCGGACATTTATAATGCAATCGAAACTTCATTATTTTATAAGTTAATGCCGAACAAAACCCTCGATTTCAAGGGAAAGAAGTGTTTTGGGGGCAAACGTTCAAAATCACAGCTCTTTTGTGTACCAACTCCACAGGGACGGACAAACTGAAGCCTCTCATAATTGGGAAGTTTGGGAAGCCAAGGTACTTCAAGGGGGTGCAGCATCTGCCCTGTGAATACAGGCACAACTCTAAGGCATGGATGACATCTGTGTTATTCGAAGAGAGTGGTTGTTGGACTTGGAACTTTGGATGAAGGCCGAAAAGAGGAGAATTCTTCTGTTATTGGACAATTTGTGTGCCTCACCATTTGGAGCATGTAAAAGTTGTATTTTTGCCTCCAAATACAACTTCAATTTTGCAGCCGCTGGATCAGGGTATAATTCATGCAGTAAAGCGGCATTACCGAGCTCGTGTGGTCCGTCGAATGCTGTGTGATGTTGCCACAAATAGAGACATTAACATCAACAAATTGGGAGCAATGCAGATGTTTAATGCTGCATGGGAATCTCTGAATGCAGACATCATCACGAACTGCTTTAGAAAAGCTGGAGTGGATTTTACAGAAGACGTCACAGAAAGTGAAGTGTTGGATGATGTGGAAACCGAGGAGAATTGGAAGCATTTGTGTGCAACGTTGGATGTGCCATCTACGGTAAATTTTACTGACTACATCGATGTAGATAGTGATGTAATACTACACAAAGAAATCACCAATGAGAAAATTGTGGAGGACATTATGAATGATAACGATCCATGTGATGAGGAGGAAGAGGAAGACAACCCTCAAAATGATTGTGTTCGACAGAGCTTGACTCTTCTGAAGGCAACGAACATGGAATGTAGCCTTCCAGATTTTCTTGTGTCACGGAGTGATGTGCCAGAATCGGTTTTAAATTCATGTGCTGTGCTTGATGACTATTTGGAACGAGCTTTTGTCTGGGTCTGCTCAGAAGAAAAACCACTGACTTTTTCAAAAATTGATGTTCTGGAACAATGTGTAGACTTGCTGGTAGAATGCAAAAATAGATTTTCTGAAAACTTCTGTCAATAACTACTCATAATTACTATGTGTATAGGCTAGGTATTGTCATCACGCCAGGAGATGGCAGTTCAACACACTGCGACAGGGTAAGGGGGACCTTGCAGTACGCATGCGCGGCCCGCCTATTCCAGATCTAAATACCAGTATATCGGCTGGCAGTCAGTTGCTGCTACTTCCTGCATGATAATTTGTTATCGGGCTTCACTTGCATGTGTATTGTTACCTTCCTTCCTTCCTACTGTTGATATTCTTACAAGCCTTTGTGTTTACTTTTAAGAGTGTGGTAGTATCAGGTACAGTAATGGAAACAGTGACCAAGTTAATCTTTTTTGGGATGCACGATACGCAGTGAGCGGGAACACAACTGCAGTTCAATCCCGTCTGCCATCTCCTGGCGAGATATCAGCATATGTAGATCTAATATTTTTCCTATCAAGTAATCCATTTTGAGCTTTTTTATTTTTTGTGCATAATGGCATTTTGAAGTTATATAGATCCAGCAATGGATATAACGGGGCAGATGACCTCGTAGGTCCGCCCCTTAAAACAACAATAACCAATGGATATAACACTAGTTGAGTTCTTAATAAGTGACTTATTTCAGTATAACAAATTAATTTCAGAGGTCCCCAAAATTCTTGTTATACTGGTATTTTACTGTATACTCTAATTACTGCCTCGTTTAAACTCGGAATTCTTTAACATCATAATCGTGTAACGTGATCCTCACACCTCTCCATCGCTGGCGGGCGTTCGACTCGTATTCTCCCTTTTTCATTTTATTGTCAACCAGACCTGGCCGCTCGATCGATAAATTTCACCTCGCCACTAGACTAAATCCTGTGTGACCAGTTTTTTTTTATATTAGGGTGTCACAGCATTGACCCTTTTTTTGAAGCCTCCTGCCAATTTCCAGCTTCAATAAATCTCATGTTACAATGCATAGACTTCAAATATGCATATCATAACCTCACACAGGAAATTCAGGGCTCAGTACATAACTCTATGGCCTACATAATTATATAAAAATCCAACATGGCGACTATCTGAAATACTTAAGACGGTTCTCAATATCTACTAATCTATGACAGCAATCAAACTGAAATTTTGTATGCTAATAGAGGCTATGAACATAAGTTCACTTGTGGAACTTTCAATAACCAGGTGAGCACAAATCCAACATGGCGGCGATGCGAAATTTTAATATTTAAATGGACGTTTCACACGATTTAACCATCCGAGCGCAATGAAACTTGGTACGGTAAATGCTCATATACATTTTAATCCACCGACATCTAATTTATTTCAATTGTTTTCGTAACCACAAGGTGGCGGCTGTGCAAAATTTTTAAATCTTGTTTTTATTTCTTGTATACTAATCATGCAATTGACGTTTGAATAATATGCCTAAGCAATAATCTCCATGTAATAGTACATAACTCTATAGCCCACATATATAACAATCCTACAAATGCGACCATCCGAAATATTTAGACGATTCTCAATATCTACGAATCTGTTACAGCAACCAAACTGAAATGTTGTATGTTGATAGAGGCTATTAACATAAGTAGAATATATGAAAATAGGCTATTTAGTTCTTCACAGAACTATTTCTTATTATTTATTTGTTATTTATCTTTCTAAAACTACTACCCAACCAGCGAATTGTTAGCGGTGACGGAAATCGGAACTAATGCTCTCCGCCCAGCCACACGCCTGTGATAGACGTGCAGTCGCCGCCAGCGAAACCTCATCGCATGTCATTTGTGTGCATGATTCGTGCTGGGTCATGCGCTGTGCGGTGTGTTCTCATTGTATGACTGTACATGTGTAACCCCTCTTGCCCCACAACCGCTCGCTGCAGCCAAAACTAAGCGAGATGACGTAATGTATACACGACAGCCCCGCTTCACTGCTAGCGGTAACAATTTCCTGGTAGGGTAGTACAAATGTTATCTTCTTCGATTGTGTACAGAATAACACACATTTAAAACAAACCAAATCACTTAATATGATCAGAATATTTATGCAAAACAACAGTAAGTGAATTTTTTTACTGCTTTTAACACCTCTCATTGGTTTATTTTTTCACTGTTATTTTGATTTTTTATTCGCCAGACATCCAGGGTCCTAAAGCTAACCCTTAACAAAACCTGAAATGTGTAAATATGGTGTTGGATTTTGTGCTTCTTAAAGACAAATTGTTTGTGCTCAAAGTTCCTTCCTTCTATTAAGAGATATGCTTGTTGTTGCTCTTAATTCATTTAGAAGCTTTTTAACATCATGGTCATGTAACCCTGTGTACTTGGGTGTGTGCAGAATCTGTCTGATAACCTATGTCACTGTGATGGCTGTGCTAGCGTGTGCATTTGTAATTGAGGGTAGGATTTGGGCAGGAGACAATTGTGCTCTTAATTCAGGTACCATCCCAAGATTTACATGAAGTAAAAGTGGGAAACCACAGTTAACCACTTCTAGGATTGCTGAGGTGGTAACAGAACTCGCCTCTTCTCAGTTCTGCCTTATGAGGCTGAGTGTATCACCTTTCAGCACTCAAACCAGAATTTAAATTTCTTGGCAGAGCCGGGAATCAAACTCAGGCCTCAAGGGAAACAATCAAGAATGTTAGTCACTACACCACGAGGTGGACAAGAGATATGCAGTCAGTTTGTATATTTAAATTAGAACACCAGTACTTGTTGAATTTGAATTGGACGCCAATCACAAGCTCTGGTCATGTTTTTGATATACACTGTGTTGACCAGCTATCATACCGTTAGTTAAATTTCGTGCATTTTCACCAATCTGGCTTCATTCTCGCAATTAAAAATGCTGACTGAAGAGTTTTGACCATGACATGGTTACAATATCGGCTGTCTATGGCAAGTCGTGAATTTCATAACCCTTGTTCAGCCTTGATTTCAAGTTCGTCCCATCCATAGTGTTTTACCAAGGTTAAAGAAATTATAGTCACGTTATGATCAGATTTCACAGTGAAAGCACGTCTACTCAGTAAAGAAGCATTTGCGAGCTCAATGAAAGACCCAAGACACGGCAATGGTACGCTAAAAGAGAGGTGCACTGCACTGCATTGAGGGATGCTATTCAAGTTTGTGCTCGAGTCTCATGCACCGTAACACCTTAATTTCTTTTCGCTCTTGTTTTACCCTCCAGGGTTGGCTTTTCTCATGGACTAAGCGAGGGTTCCTACCTCTACCGCCACTGAGGGCAGTGTCCTGGAGCTTGAGACTCTGAGTCGGGGATACAACTGGGGTGTGTGACCAGCACTACGCCCAGGCGGCCTCACCTGCAAAGCGAACAGGGGCCTGATGAAGGGAGGGGAAGAGTGGGAGGGTTAAGCAACGAAGTGGGTAGGAGGCGGCCGTGGCCTTATGGTACGTACCATCCCGGCATTTGCCCGAAGTGGGAAACCACGTAAAATCAATTCGAGGATGGCGGAGGAGGAAATCGAACCCCCTCTACTCATTTGGACCACCTGGGGCTGAGTAGACTCCGTACTAGTCCTCATACCACTTTTCAAATTTCGTGGCAGAGCCGGGAATCGAACCGTGGACCTCCGGGGTGGCAGCTAATCACGCTGACCACTACGCAACGGAGGCGACAAAAGAACAACCTAATTTACGAGATATCATTTGCCCGATAAAATGTACATTACATCGAATGAAAACGGTATCTTCGAAAAAGTGGAACCCAAATGCATGGTCGATTATGCTGCACCACACATTGAGGCTTCATTGTTGCTGCTAGTTTACCTACTCGATCCATTGTACATTCCTCGGATTGACTTAGCCAGGGTTGCTGAAGGTTACCTTGTACATAAAGAGAAATCAGCTTAGAATGTGCCTCTCATCCTACTGTACTCTCACAATAGTTCCAATAACCACACTCGTCAAGATGTTGATAAAGGGTTGAGTGATAGGGGTGAAATTGAGTCTTTGCAAAATGCAAATTACACTTGCCTGACTGATCCCTGAACCACGTGTAACCTCGGTTGAGCTGCCATGTGAGCTGTGGGTAGCAAGAAGTTCATTTTCCTTAATTTCAGTCGGTTTGCTCCGGTCTCTCTCTAAAACACTCCATTGTCTTTTCTGCAACAATTTTAGAAAAAATTTCTCATTGACATATGTGGTGGACAATCCCAGGAGTAATACCTCTCGGCACACAATCGTGCAGCTCTTCTTCCTTCTACACTTTCTGTAAAGAAACAACATGTCAAGTTTCTTTTGATTTGTGTACGACATTTTGTAAGACCCTCAAAAGTACTCCCCAGCTACAACGTACGTAACTTGACGTTACCTTCACCGCCCAAAAGCTACAATACATTTCCTAGAAACTGCCATGCATTCTCAGAATGTACATTCTTCAAAGCAAACTGCCAATGAATAAATGCATCCAAGTTTAATACCACACCCTATTTCCCTTCTTCAGAGTAATTCAAAATCTTGTGGGCTCTGCATCCCTTTGAATAAATGTAGCTTTAGAGACGTCGGGGTGCTAGAATTTCGCCCTGGATGGGTTTTTTAATCTACCAACACAGGCCTCTTGTAAATTACCAATTTCTGAGAATACACTTTCATAACACAGTAAAAAAAGCTTAGATTTCTTTGTAACCAACATTATTCTTTGTTTCCAAAAGATAAACATCCAGTGCTCATCTCTACTTCATGCCACACAACATTTCAAACCCTAGTCCAGTCAAAACGAGGAAAAGAGATGCATTATTTGGTAGTTCTGATTTTTGAATATGTTACGCGAGTGTGGTACGTAAACAATAACACCAGTTTCCCAATTCTAACGAGTGTCACAGACACCACTAGCTCGAAAAAACTGCAAAATAGTTGGCCATTTCTGGTTATTGTCAACTAACTCCTAAACCATGCACTTTATTAAAGTAGAGTACATTTGATAAATTTGACTGAAGAACAGTTTTCCTCATTTAAATAGCGTTAGAAAGGGTTGGGGTAACTTACATCTTAAAAGTTACAGTTACCGTTACTTACGGAAAATAATAACGGTTGCCGTTACAGTTACGTTGAGTGAAAAATAACTACATTACAGTTACAAATGTCAAAGTAACGCATTGTTACTCTTAAGATACTTTTGTATAAAATAGTTGGTTAATGATGCTTTCCTCGCTCTTGTAATTTGCTTGACCTGAATGGAATAATAGATTCCAATAATATGGAAAAACATTGGTAATGGGTAAATCATATTTAATAAATGATTATGTGACAATCTTATCTCCGTAGATTTACATGTCGTAAATGAATTCCTTAGGAACAAAATTCAAACTTGTTATACCCTAACTTTCCTGGTGACCCACATTCGCTTCTTTCTCATATTCTTGTCTAGCCCTATCCTAATGAGAACAGGTAAGAATTCACCAGTGTCCAGGCGCCAGACATATCTCTACTCTAGAATCACAAGTTCTCCCCAAGACACTGACAGTTAAAGAAGTAAACTGTGTTATCCTTACTGGACTCCGAGGTAAAAGCCAGACTTGGATAAACAGAAAATTTAAAAAGTAATTAAATGCTTGTTAATGACTCCTTCAGAGTAAATGCTTATTATTATAACAAAAGTGAATAATAATAAAAATAAAAAATACCAGTGACACTTTCAAAATTACAATTACAGTTACTAAATTTCATTAGTATTACCCATGTGATGAATCCTTGCCGGTGGTGGTTCTATGAAATACAACTTGTCAACAGTGTGGCGTAATCTGTTTCCCCGGGGATATTGGTACAGTCTGCACTGTATGTTGATGAATCACTGAGACTCGAGCTTTGCGTTCAGTCAGTTGGGTACTTCAAATTTGTGTTATGCGAATAGTTCTAAGAAATTCACACACTTAACAGATGAGTAGTGTATTATTTTAGTAGAATTAGCATTATTATTATTATATTATACTTTAGCACCAGTTGCAGAACAGCACGCAATCTCCTGATGTGAATAACGCCCGACGCGGAGTGTACATACCTTCCTCTTGCCCCACTCTGGACCTGATTCGCCAATCGACAAATTTAAACCGTTGACAATGCACTCACTTCAAAACGGCAAAGACTCGTCAGACAGGTAATAACGCCGTTACCCCCTAGTTACCATAAAGTAACAGTTACTAGTAATGGTGATACTCCCCAACCTTGGTTTTGAAGATATAGCTCTTAAAATTTTGGCAATTTTTCCCGAAGAGAAAGGAAGGAAGCTTGTAGTTTTACATGACCGTTAATCTCGTGATCATGACCTATGGGACCTTCATTTTTACGTGGAATCTGAACCACAGGACGTGATGTTTCACTTCAAAAACCTCACATGCATCAGAAAAAAAATAGAGAATGTTGACCAGGTTTTGCCCTGTGGCTTCTTAAATGACAAGTCTAAGGATAAAATGATATAAAATAAATTTTCAACTACAATAAATCACCTAATATTGACCATGGAACAGTTTCTTTACGTCTTGCAGATGAAGAGATGCACAATTTTGGAAAAATTTGGTTGATTTTGAAAACAATTTAAACATTGAATTTTTATTGTTTGTTCAACGACAACACTGAAAATCATCATCTTTAAAACTTTACCAACAAGAATAATATGTGAATGAAGAAATCTTCCAGCTGCTTTTCTATCATGTCAATGGGTAATGGAATGTTGATATCCTCTGAATTACAGGACTAATGAAGGGTGTTGCATTCTTGCAGGACTGGCCAATGTTGCATAATGAGGAGCATTTCAGTCCTGCTATTATGCATCCTAATACATTCATGGAATCTTTTTTGCAGTCATAAGAGATTGAAAAAATCAATGAAAAACAAAAATAAGGAAATCCAGCCGAAAGAAATCAGAAACCCCTATTGACATGAAATTGGCAGGTGAAAAGGCAAAGGAAGCAGGAGACTTTTGCTAATAAGGAAGCAAAATAATCAGTGTTGGATGACGCAAAGAGGATATAAAAAGTAGGTTGGTTCAGGCAAGGAAAGCATTTCTACAGAAAAGAAATCTGTTGGCATCAAATATAGATTCAGGTATTAGAAAGTCACTTTGAACGTGGCACTATGGAAGTGTCCCCCAAGGGCTCACAACTTGTGGGACATGGGTCAGCGACCACGGGGCTCCAGCTGAGTCCTGCATTGTTTCCACTTACTTGTGCTCGGCTCCTATCGGTTATCTTTCCTGTCGGCCTCCCTTGGACAACACTTGTTCTCTTCCGACCCCTACATCAGCAGGATATCCGAGGCCTAGGTAGTCTTTCAATTTCCCGCCTTAATTGGCCCTTCTCTACCTTTGGGTGTGGCGAACCCATCGTACAAATAGCCTAAATATGATAGTGTGTGAGTCGAGGCCTCGGATGGAGGTCCTTGATTCACGCCCCGACCCAGATCACTTGATCCGGGAACTGAAGAAGAAATTCAATGCAGCAGGAATTCCAAAGCTGGGACCTTTTCTGCTTTCAGGGGGTAAAGGGCCCAGCGGAGTAATCATACAGCCCCATTCTAAAATACTTTTTTCTCTTCTCCCAGCCATGTCTGCACCTACTGTCGACCAAAATATTATGTGCACTCGAGTTTGAAGGATGTTTGTGAAGTAACCAATAGACCTACATAAAATCCAATAACATTATCATTTTCGTCGTTCTATTTTACGTTAGTTCATGGAGGTTTGGAATTTTTAATTTATAATTTAATCTTTTTTATCGCAGTTGGAACACAAAATGTGCCCGTTTTTAAGCGTGTTTTAACCATGCGTCTCATTTAAAAATTATTATCTCAAAAACCCGTATCAGATCGAATCCAAATTTTAACACAATGTACATTGGAATGTTGTATAACTGGTTAATTAATTTCAATTTTTTTTTGTGCCCAAGAAACAAAGTTGTTATCATTTTTGTAAGGTAACTTTTTCTCGGGTCGGGGTGGTTGGAAAATGTAGTTCTTGGTCACGTTGTAATCCTTATACATCAAAACATTATGCTGTGTGATTGTGAAATACGTAAATTAATTCACTTATTTTATATCGGTTTGTATTTGTACGAGGAGATAAAGACATTGTTCACCAGCTAGCCGCTCCGGGGAAAGCTGTACAGCGTTGCCGAGATGGAGCCCATCACGCGGCATGACGCGCCTCGCTCGGAAGTGAGGGGCTCCATCTCAGCAACGTATGGTTGAAACACGCTTAAAAACGGGCACATTTTTTGTTCCAACTGCGATAAAAAAATATTAAAATATAAATTAAAAATTCCAAACCTACATGAACTAACGTAAAATAGAACGATGAAAATGATGACGTTATTGGATTTTATGTAGGTTAATTGGTTACTTCACAAACAACCTTCACACTCGAGTGCACATAATACTTTGGTCGACAGTAGTAGTATACCCTCGTGGCATGCAGTTGAGCAGCATCTCTAGGGGAGAGGCAGTCTAGAAATAAGGTACTTGGTTTTGGTGGCTGCTTTTACAAAAAAAAGAATATGGTATCTCAGTTCATCTAGATTTTGTGATGCAGGATCACATCCATACAATTCAACCATGAAATTTTCTCCTACCCCTGCAAGTACTTCAATTATGGCATGAGGGCACCATGGAATGGTGGTACTAACAATCAATACATCAGTGTCTTCAACTGCCTGACTTGCTTCTAAATTATCTTTTTCCAGCACCTTCTTGAGAAATTCAATGAAGTGCTCTTTGATCAGCATCAGTTTTCGAGATAACCGGTTAGATTATATATCCAATGGAACCAAAGTACGAAGGAAAAATAGACATATAACGGAGTTTCGAATTAACCACACTGGATGTCGCAAATTTACGAGACGGATAGTTTTTTAAAATATAGTCTATGTATTTCTAAGCATTTTTGCAATTCTTTTTCGAAACGGTATCATTTTGCAAGATTGCGACAATAAATTAATTCAAGTTATTTCTAGACTTCAATTTGAGATATCCAAATTTAGAGGTCAATATCAGAAATGAGAATGTTTAAATGATATAAACTGACCTCAGTGAATTTTCGTTACCTTGAACTATCCAGACATAAAGATTAGCTACTTTTGTTTACTTTCGTTACCCATTTGTAAAATTAGCTACTTTTTCGTTACTTTCATTACTTTTCGTTGCTGGTAGACACCCTAACATTGCTTTGCTTTAATGCCATTTAACCCTTAGCTGACCGACGGTACTTACAAGTACCACCTACTTCTTTGTCCCATAGCCCCTAATGTTTAATGACCAGCGCCTCTGGTGGCCTTTAGTACGTTAGAGGAATGCTAATTCCATAAGAGAAAGTGATTTTTTCCGTTGGCTAACCTGCCGTTCACAAGGCAGGCGATAGAAACTTCCGTTTCCATGGTTATAACATGCATTGAAAATGTGATGTTGATATTGATGTTTATGTGACTTATAACTGCACGAGACTTTGTGAATGAGTGATTCGCCTTGAAGTTGGCATTTTTCCTTGTGTTTTAACTAGGTTATAACTGAATTGCATGGTTAATTTATGTGAATATGGACTTTGACTGTACTGGACTCGTGAGTACCGAGGGTCTACGAGAAGGCACACTGTGTATGTCAACATACCCTTCCTATCAGCTGTGTTGTCCTGCTAATTCTAGACAATTTGTTGGTTTATTTAGTATTTTCTTCCGTTATGGCAAACTTTTTGAGTGATAACCAACTTTTAGAACTTCTAGACACAGAAATTGAACTGGATAATCACAGTGACACTGATATTGAGGAAGATGACGATGACGAATTTGACCAGAACCTGTTGCCACTTGCTGATAAACCGGCACCTGATATTTTCAATCAGGTTTTTAATGCTGAAATCAATAAACTTAGACAGATAGTAGGAGAAAATGAGTCAGGAAACACTTCAGTAAGCAGTTCATCAGGGCCTATCATAAATGAGGGTGTTGCATCAGTCATTGAAAATGAAGCAGTGGTTAGTGAGGCAAACGGGAATGTCAGTGTTTCAGCTGATGATAATCTTCAGATAAGGAGCAGGAAATGGAAGAAAATAGATAAAGAGACCTACATCCCAGAATATGTTCTACCAAGTGTAGTAAATATGAACATGTTTGCCCATTGTGAAACTGGTACTGATGTGTTTCTTGAAGTGGTGGAGAAACATTGGAGAACATAGTGTACCAGAGTAATTTATATGCAAGTCAGAAAGGTAAAACTCTCTGTATGACTTCCAAAGATTTACAGTAAATGTCTTTGGTGGGATAAACATGGTTATGGGATACAATATTCTTCCTTCGTGGAAAGATTATTGGTGTGGGGCTCAAGATCTCAATAACATTGCGATTTCAAATGCTATGCCTAGAAATAGATTTGATATGATTCTCTGCAATTTACATGTCAATGACAATGGAAAATTGCCTGAGAACAATAGAGACAAATTGTACAAACTCAATCCAATGATAGATAGCCTCAATAAAAAGTTCAGAGATGCATATGAAGGTACCAGACAACTTAGTGTGGACAGAAGCATGGTTCTCTTCAAGGGGCCTTCGAGTATGAAACAGTACAACCCTAAGAAGCCGATCAAGAGAGGGTTCAAAATATGGACAATTGCAGACATGAAGGGATATGTGAAGAAGTTCAAAATTTACCAGGGAAGGGATGAAGAACTTGAACAAGAATTTGCTACTTATACACTTGGAGAGCGAGTAGTTCTTCATCTCACCAAAGATGAATGGGGAAAGGGAAGAATAACATGTTTTGACAATCATTTTACTTCTCTTGACCTGTTAGAGAAGCTGAAGGCTGAAAACACTCTAGCATGTGGTACAATAAGAGTAAACAGAAAAGGTATTCCACAGAATATGACAGATGACAAAACATTGTCTCGTGGCGAGAGTGATTTTAGGATTTCAAACACTGGCCTAGGATTCTTCAAATAGAAAGACACAAAGACTGTTGCTTTTGCATCCAACTACCATGGCACGGAACAAGCCTTCCTTTCTAGGAAACTAAAGGATGGCACGAAGAATGATGTGACTTGTCCAGTTATTGCTGTTGACTACAACTCACACATGGGAGGTGTTGATATGGCAGACCGACTTAGGACAGTACATGGACTTGACCGAAGGTGTAAGAAGTGGTGGCATAGGCTCTTCTGGGGACTATTGGAAATATCATTCATCAATTCATATGTAGTTTTCTGTGAAATTAATGAAAAAATTTCACTGAAACAGTTTCGCAGGGATGTTGCTCTTGGATTATTGGCTTTCACTGAACCAAAGAAGACAACTCCTAACAGAAAGTCTAGTGCTGAATGCAAACTTACAAGTAACAAGAGAAGGGGGAAGAACTTCTCTGTCCCTAAAGATGTCAGGCTGGAGAACAAGGGCATCCACTGGCCTGTTTTCATAGATGTACGGGGTAGATATGAATTTTGCAGTCTTCAACAGATACAGTCTCGTCCCTACAGTAAATGTAGTCACTGTAATGTACATTTATGCTGCAATGAACGAAAGAACTGCTGCAATTCCTATCATGATGTAAATGCTTAGTGGCATAAAACTGTGTTAGTCCCAGTAGTTTTCAGGGCAGCATCGTTCTGTGAGTTTTGGAGTGTCTGTGCTGACAGTATGGAATGCAGTAGGCTATATCCTGTTCTATTTCTGAATGTATTAATGCATTATGTTTTACATGCTTTCAATTACAATATGTTTTTGAAGAAGGAAATCAGTTCCTGAACAGAGCAATATTGTATGACATGCTTCACCATACATTACAGTTTGTTATAGTAAATAAATTACAATCATAATTAATTATATTTGAGTTACTATTCATCAGTATTATTTCTCAGGTAAGTCAGATGCAGTCTGGCTATTTTTACTGGAAAAAGTGTTCTACAAAATGCAAAATGTAATTTGATAATTTTCAGGGAGGAAGTTTCTCATTATGTAATAGAGTTAAGTCCAAATGTTGAATCGGCCTACGCAGGGACCAACGATACTCTGAAGTACCATGTCTCAAAAACACTGATTTTGAAAACTTAATTTTAAAAAAGTACGATATTCTCTTTAGGTACCTCCTTTCTTGCCAATTTTCATTAGCGAACTATGGTAAAAATCATTTAGCACATCCTTGGTCAGATAAGGGTTGAGAATCTGAAAACACAATATCAATATCTTTATCACCTTAGACATTATTTGGGTGTTAACAACCTAGATTAATAATCGTCTTTTTCTTTTTAACATATGAGAACAAATACATTGAACAGCCAACTCTCAAACTCAAATAATATTTTCCTTTTCTATGTGCCCTGTCCAGTATTCCGGATGTTGGCGATCAATATGGACAGTGCTCTCCTATCTCCAGTAACACGGTAGAATTGTTCAATGGTTTTTATGCCAGTCCAGTCTTTAACGTTCTTGAGGCATGATGTTCGCCTTCTGCCTACAGTCCTTCAATTTTACCTTTTCTAAAATCACTACAAATACAATTTTTCATGCTGGAATAGAAAAACATTCCATGTTCATTTAGACAGATTAAATACAGCACAACTCTGTCATCCCATGTATCAAAACTATCAGTGCAACTAGAAATGTCACAAAGACAAATATATGAGCATTACTGTATATGATATACTGGCTTAACTTAAAATTGAATTTTTGAACAATGCTCATGCTCTAAAAGCACCTTGCACATCCACAGAGACAGCTTTCATTTGTTTCCATGATGAATTCAGTCATACCATTCTTTCAAAAAAAGAAAATGTTAAAAGAAAATTACCTACATAGTAGAAGACCGTGTAGGAATAAGCTTTAATAAAATGTACCTTATAGAATGTACCCCACCCAGTGGCCGAATAACAGCTACATTTGGGCCGGACATGGACACTATTGAGGCTTCAAATGCAGTCTGGATAAATATTTATTCACTTGTCCCACCCACAACATATCCAGCAGCTTGGCCTGATTTTGCAGGAGGCATCACCAGTATTTTACTTGTTCTAAGAATTTTAATAGAACATAAATCTGGGGACTTAGCAGGCCGGAGGAGAATGTCTATGATATCAATCATTTCCAGTTTAAACCCTGTGAATA
The DNA here is from genome assembly GCA_946902985.2 of Meconema thalassinum. Taxonomy (NCBI): domain Eukaryota; kingdom Metazoa; phylum Arthropoda; class Insecta; order Orthoptera; family Tettigoniidae; genus Meconema; species Meconema thalassinum. Next base: position 1,120,687,633 of record OX336389.2, on the reverse strand, counting down.
GCTGTTCTGGAAGTCCAATAAATCTTGTAGCTATGTAACCAACAGTTTTACATAGAATTAAAACCAGGGGTGTGAAATTTCATTTCAAAATGCAGACCTGTATTGACTGGAATTCAAGCCACAGCCACCCTGGTGAGAAATCAGCAACAATGTCACCGAGTTACCTTGCTCTTCAATGGGATAATAATTTTGTGTTCTTCTGGAGATGAAACACAAAAGGAAATAGGTTATCCAGCAATTCAATGCATCCTTTCTGGTTCAAATGAACAGTCATCTCATCCATGTTGTCCATTTCCACATAACTGAAACATCCTCAATATATAACAGAACAATCCTCAACTAACCATTCAGGTGTGTGCATAGCACTTAGCAAAGGCCTCGCCTCTTCTTCCAACCTATTCTAGATGAAAATGGCATTCAGTTAACTTCACTGTGTTCTTTGTGGAGAATGGGTCATGAAGGGCCTGAACCAAATACCTGCAGCAATGTGACATGTCGGCAGTCCCCATTACGGTATTACATTTTGACATCCACAAATGCTGCAACTTCCACCATGCCCTGTCCTTTTGCATGACAAATGCAATAACTCCTTTTCGCTATTTGTTTACGAATGATCTTCAACCAATGCATTACACATGGAAACAGCATGGTGCAAAACCGAGACTTAGTTTATGTCCAGATAGACTCCTCTTTCACGACTTGACTTTGCTGCAAATTGCTCATACCACAATCCTAGCTTGTGTTTTAACAAGACAAATCCTTACGAAGTTCACAGTTAATCTATGGAGAGGTACTCGTAGAAAGTAGTTGGCATACTGGTAAAGGTTAACCACGTGGCACTTTTATATATTGCCATGTATGGAATATTAATAAAATATACACAAACAAAAACACATGCATTGGCTGGGAATTGATTCAGTGATCTCCATTCCAGGTGTCTAGTGTCGTGTCCTGTGCGCTAAGCTACCAGTGGCAATGATTTACTTCCTATCATAAAGCCTTCTAGGCCTCATCTGAACACTGAGGCCTATTTCTGAGAAATAGTGTGTGCCACAGTGGTCTACATCAGGTGTATCTAGTTGGATCTTACCTCTTTACACTAGTGAAAGAATAACATTAACAAAAACAGAACTGATGCACTGTGCCTCCTACTTGTGTCACCACAGTTGGAAACATTCAATCTTCCGTTTATTAAGCATCATCAGAAGTGAGGAGAAGTATGATCTTGGGTCAATTACTAGTGAAATTAATACACGCAAAGCTTTATGAAGAGAATTCTATGCAACATAAACCTGTCATCTGTGTCATAAGAGGTTATTTCCGCTATTGTGATTTCATCTTGCAAAGATCAAGTGCATGCATGCCCAGTCATATTTGAAATTTCAGATTTGGGCTTATACCCCAGTACATGTTGCATAGAATTCTCTTCATAAAGCTTTGCATTTGTTACACTGAGAGTTCTCAATTTTATATTCTCTCTGCCTGAGTCACTGGTGATGTGTAATCAATACAGCATGCTTTAAAGAAGGCGTTCTCAACCTTTTTGGGACTGCGATAATGTGTGGCTTTTGGACGAGTCTGGAGCAGGTCTTTGAAGCTATAATACCTAACTATGTACATTTTTAAAACACTCACCAGTTTAATGAGATCCTTGAACCTGAATGTTGCTAGGAATGTCAGTGTTGTCCAGAGAGAAGTTGCTCGTAGCTACATGAAAACAGCCCTGCAGATGTGAATCAGTTAATCGTGATAAGTGTTTTGTCCTCGAGATGTTTCATAACTGAAAAAGCTTTCTTGTACAGATAGGTTGTCCCGAACATAGCCAAACATTTGTAAGAAACACTCCACAGTATTTGAAACTTCTTGGTGTCTTCTGATCCCTAAAAACTATGTATTTATCCTTTTCGAACAAATATATTAGCGCTAACAAGGACTGGAGATTTATCAATACAGTTCTGCACGAGCAGTCATATTGTAGTCATAACCCAAAACTTACTGCCCGTAATGAATTGAAAGGGATTACGTGCTACGTTAAACAAGTGTTCAATTTCTTCCATAACATGAAACACCTTCAAATTTGATCAAATTATCTTGAATTGCCACCTGGACAATTTTAGGACAGTCAGACTGGGCTCAGTGCAAATTTTGGAAATTATGCAGTTCATTGTTAGTGGCTGTAGAAAGGAAGCTTTTAACTTTAATCGATATGAAAATATATTTCGTTCGGATCACAAATTGTATTTTGTTGATCTTGAAGTTGTTTGAGCTTGTTCAGATACTGAAATATTGTAGGTCCCCTATAAAAGTGAGATAAATTCTAAAATCGTCGTCAAATATTTCAGGAGGCTTTTCTGTGAAACCATTTGAAGAAATATAATATGCCTATATTTCTCTCCCTCGGAAATGCTGAAATAGCTAGGGATTCACCATTCACCAGGTATGCTGCAATTGCTTGCATGACTCGTGCAGGTAAGAAATATATAAGACTCAAGATAAGATTTACATGTAGACAGCCGAGTCGAATCAGCATCTTTCATGTTACTCCCAAAACAGGGGACGTCCAATTATTTTTACTGTAGATTAAAATATACTACTTCACCAAATTATAAAATTTCTGACTAACAAAACGTTTAATGAAATCACCATTATTACAGCCCGTGCAGCAGAATTTTAATTGAAGAATGTTCTTTTGGCTCGTGTGATGAGGGCACCAAATTTCATATAAAGAGCACCAGGTTGAGAACGCCCGCAGTTTAAAACGACTCTCAGTGGAAGGAATTATCTTCTTAGGTAGGAACTAGGAAGCATGACAGTGGTGATTGTTGTTCAAGGGGTGGAACACCAAGGTCATCTGCCCAAACTAGGAAGTATAGGATATTATTTTACACAGTAGTATAACTGAATACCATAATATCACCACTTGCAGAACTCGTGTAACAAGGTGGTTTTCTAGCATGACTCAAGACAAGCGAGGGCAGATGCACACCGGGTCGGATGAGGACCCAGCTTAATAGGATACTGACCCGTCTATATCGTCACCCCACACTCGCCCAATGCAGACTTCTGAAAGAAATATCTTATTGTGGTGAAGGTAACCTCTAAAACAATTCCAAACAGGGGAAAATACGTAGTCAGTAACGCTGACATTGGTTGGTGTAGGCAAGGAAGTAGAAGCCGGTCTATGTGCAAGAGATGGAGCACATCAAGCTGTAAGATCAAGTATATGAAGCTAGGTGCTAATAAGTGGTGAACAATTGCTATTGCTCTCGTTTACGAACTGGGTACTAGCCTTTCAAGATATGAGTGCCGGCGGTCAAGGCAGGAACTTTTGTTTGTTTACATGCAGCACGCTGTCAGCCTGCTTGGTTGACACGATGCAGTTGTGCTGATAGGATATGACTAAGTCCAGGAGCCTCAGTCATTGTTTTACTCTCCGTGGTGACATGAGCTCCTGTTATGCTTAGCTGTGCTGTTCTGAAAATTTGAAGTGCACTATTCTTAATTCGCTCATTATTACTAATTATTTCCTTTCACTTCTGTCTAACACAAGTAGCGTGCGCACTACTGCTGGACTTATATGGACAATGTACTCCCTCATTGCTATGCCCTCTCCTCATCCTGCAAGGCTCCAGCTATCATGATTTACAAATGCTGGTGCAGCCAAATTCAGTGGCACTTGTGCCATGAGAGGCTAATAATTCTGGTTTGAGTTTTGAGGGTGTCTGTTAATTTGAATAAATAACTATTAACAGAAATGTTCACTGTTTGTATATATGCTGTGCCTTCCATTCATTCAGAAACCTTTTGTACGAAGAGTAGATTTAGGTATCAAAATGTCTTAATCTCGAACATAAATTATATGAACCATTGACAAAAGAAAGGAAGAGGACAAAAACATTTAATAAAAGATAATACAGGAGAATGATTAAAAATGTGTGGGTACTGTACCCGATACCTAGTTTAGGCTATCGGCTACGCCAGCAGACATTAAGCCGTAGTTGAGGTTTTGGGAAGAGTTAGGAAAAGATAGCGCACCGATCGAGTCAAGAAGAATGTCAAGATGACGTAGGAGGTCTAGGATCAAGGAGGCACTGACATCTGTAAGAAGATGGAATTATGGATAGAGATGTGAAGCTTTATTAAGATATGTATGGAATATGGTATTTAAACATCTTAGAAGAGAATATATAACATGCATTATATGTGGAAATAATTCTAAGGAAGTTAGATAACCCTTAAGTTATTTTATAACGGAATAGCCGAGATGATGTGGGTTCGAGACTAAAATCGTGACGCGAGAGCACTGTGGTGGGGGACTACACCACGTGTCTGCGCCAGGCAGATAAGTGAGAAGACAGTGCCAGCACATTCAGTGGAGCTCTGTCAGTCGAGCAAGTAGGGTCGAGCTCTGTAGCGCAAGCCAGATGCACGGTGAAGGTCGCGTAGCATACCGAAACTGTCACGGCAGAGTGTAGGCGACAGTTTCAGCATCGCCGAGCAGCGAACGCCAAGCAGGTCATTGATCCAGGGGGACTTGCCGAGCAAGCAATCACAGACGGCCGGGATATGTTAGAACAGCACTGCAAGTAGTTGGAGACTTTATTACAAGCTACATTTCAACGCAGTTTAAACACAGCTTTTATGAATAACTTTATGACTATGCTTTTCCATAACGCATTCAAAGTTACTTTAACAATTTCAAGCAAACGGAATGTCGTAAGCATAGGCACTGATGAACATTAGATCGTGCATTAATGAAATTTATTTCTTATGCAGTTTCATGAATTACCAAATACAGACAACTACAGGGTGTTTCATAAACTTGGACACTCTCATGTAAAATTTTATTTTACGAAAGTGAGACTTAGCAGTTGTTGGAGATTGATCTTTCAATACTCAAACTGAACATTTAATGGGACAGTGGCGTAACTTAGAAGAGGAATAGGGGGTCCGCTGTTTCCATGAACTTTTTCGAGAGGAGTTGGACAATATCCGCTATGGGTAATCCGAAGTTCAACATGTCAGAGTAGACGCAGATAGAGACAAGATGGCACCGCAGAGCGATGGATTCGATTCCTGACGAGAGGAGGTCCACCAGCTGATTCACTTGGGATTTCGAAGGCAATCGTCATTTCATGGATTGAATGATATTCACGACGATCTTTCGAGAAATTCATTATGTAGGGAAAATCGACGATCTTGGAAATTTAATTACAGCTGATTATGAAAGGTACTGAAAGAGTTATAACTACCTGATACGATTATTTTCATGAATACTGGGCACACATGTATATTTTTCTAATAGGAGTGATACGATTATTAAGACATGGTTTGACTTTATATACTTCGAATTTGCTAGAATATGGCGTGACCATATGATATGGCAGGCATCATTATACGAAATTCTCACCATTGGTTGGCTTTATTAAGCAGATGTTTGGTCTTTTAGACATTTTTCCAGCTAGGATATTTTTCATGAATAGTTTTTTTTGTGTAACGAGTATTTCGAACTCGTAATCTGCAATTGATTATCTAAAATTACTTCGTCAGTTCATTGCATACTAGCGAGTGTGTATTATTCATCAGTAGGGATTTTTTCCATTGGATTGTTTGGAGATATTAAGAAGTTATTCACTTTAGTGAATGAACATCGCTTTTATATGACAACTAGAAACTTGTTGATTCCTATCTGGTACATTCACTCATATAGTCTACGAGATGGGGTCTTTCGTATTTATACGATTGTATGGTGGCTACTCATCTTACCCATCGTTCAGGGCAATATCATCCAAGTCGACGGGGCGAGGTCTTTCGTATTTATACGACTGTACGGTGGTTACACATCTTACTCGCCATTGTGGGACTCATTTTTATCATCCGAGTGTACATGAGATAGTAAGTGAATCAAACAAGGAACTACTAGTCACATATCAGTCGAAATTTTGTTAAATAAAGTAACGATAAATGTCATCAGGATTGCATTTAGTAATTCTTGTTTGCCAATCCAATATTTTGTTGCTATACTCTTTTGAGAGTAATTTCAGTTTAACAGCTGTTACAGCTGATGCTTTTGATGAGTTTATAATTGTGTTTGATACCTTTGAGAAGGATTTAAAGTAATTGAATCTTGTAAGATTAATCATTAATGGTCAAGATTTATTTTAAGGCAGATCAGTATTGCAGATTTTGATATGAGAGATTATAGCACATTGGTGTTTTTCTGTGATGTGAATTATGAAAATTGTAAGAGAATTAATGCTATTTGAAAGCAGATTTTAAATTACTGAGGTAAAATATTTTTTTTTTTCAATTGTTTAAGAAGTTGTCTAGATGTGATCAGAGTAATTACAGTTATTGGAGATTGTGTGCGTTGATAATTTGAAGCCAGTTATATATTTTTGTAGATCATGCAACATGGTTAAGTGGAGTTTGTGATAGGCATTTTGTGGAAGTTGCCAAGTGATAGTTGCAACGTTGCTAATGTATTTTGAAGCAGACATGAGGTCGTCGTACCCAGTCTAGCGTAATTGTTGAGATTCATGCTGTATGTGCTGAATATTTATGGAGTTTTGTGGAATAATTATTGTATTCAAATGTGATATTTGAAGTATTGAGGAAATGTAATGTCGTTGTGGATAGTTAGATCCAACGTGATGTCGTGGAGGCAATAATATTTTTTGGCATGATAAATTAAATACGAGATATAACTTGGAAGTAATAAAACTGTAAGACAACGTTCTATAAACCATATTAAACAATTTGTTAGGAAATTAAACATATAAATGAAGTTGATAGTACAAGATTTTCTGAAAATAATAATTAATGAAATAATAATCTGAGATTTAAGCATATTAACGATCTGACCTAATGAAATAAAAATCAGAATGACTAGATGAAATAATAAAAATGTAAATAACCAGAAGATTGAAATTTAAATAATTTGATAAATTAAATTTTGAAATAAATGAATGAATTAAATAGATGGATGAATTAAAGATTGGAGAGATAAACTGATTGAAATAAATTAATAGACGATTGTAATGACGATGAATAACTGAATTGGAAGGTGATAATTAATTAAAGAAGCTGATGATTAATGAATTTATATGGAATTAAATAAATTTAATTGAGAGATAATTTGAAGGAATTGCAACTTGAGTTGAGCATTTAAATGATGTAATGGTAATGAATTAATGATTCTGACAGGAATATGTAGAATTTTGAAGTGAGAATTAATGTGAGAAATATTTAATTTTGATGATGACGATAACGATGACCAATGAGCCATGAATTTTCTGTAATTCACAGATAAGTAATTATTCAATGTTTAGGAGCATTTGACTAACATGTTCAACAATTATGAATGACAATGTAAATAGTGTAAATTAATTATTCAATGTTTAGGAGCATTTGACTAACATGTTCAACATTTAAATTATGCCATGCAAGCCATAAATTACGTGATGTTTAATATATGTGATTATAATATGTGTATGTTTAGACAGATTAATAACTTTTTTAAATCCACATTGATGATGTTAAATTAAAGAGAAATAAGGTCTCAGGTTTCACAAATGTCAGTGACGAAAGACATAGTGCTACAGTGATCCTGAGAACCCAAGAGAACTTTAGAGATTTTTCTGCTCTATGTGGATGAAATAATTTTGGATTAGAAAAGAGATGGTTAGATTTTTGGACAATGACAATTTAACGTTGGCATTCGACCATACTCTCAGGTAGGAGTTATATTTAAAATGTCTGTCTGACTATCAAAGTAAAATAAATTTGTTTTTATCTTAGTTGTGATCTGATGATGGTGTGATGTTCCTTTTTCTTTCCTTGTCTTGAGTAAGGCTTATCCGGAAAGGAAGTGGTTTGCTAGGAATTCAGTTGATGGCGCCCATTTATATTTGCATTATTTCTATTAAACTTAAGCCCGTGTGGTGCAATAGCACCTAGTGTAGTGTTATACAGTGTTGGTATTGCTACCAGGTGAGTGTTACAGTGTGGTGCAATAGCCCCTAGTGTAGTGTTATACAGTGTTGGTATTGCTACTAGTGGAGTGACACAGTGTGGTGCAATAGCACCTAGTGTAGTGTTATACAGTGTTGGTATTGCTACCAGGTGAGTGTTACAGTGTGGTGCAATAGCACCTAGTGTAGTGTTATACAGTGTTACAGTATATATATATAGTATGATCAAGTAGGGAGTGATAGAGGAGTAACACCTCTTTAAAAAACCTTGGTCCAGCTGGCCCGGCTGGTAGTACCTTGTTAGGGTCCCTTGCCAGGGTTACGGTGAAGTCCTCAACGGTAACTGCAGTGAAAGAGGTGAACTCTGGCACAGTGTGGTTGGCGGAAGGGGCAGCCTATTGCTCAGGTTTAATAGGGCAAACTATTGTCCATAGTTATGATGGGCAGGTTTTGGCCCAACGGCAAAATGAGCGGATGAGGAGCCAATCACTCTCATGGCTCCCAACGGTCATAGAGGCGGAAGAGGCCACGCCAGACGGACTGGCTGTAAAGGCGCACCTCAGTAGTACTTGAGTATGCGGCAGTTCGTTGCAGTCTCTGTGTTCGGTCCTGCATGTCTCATTCTTTGTGAGCCGCAGGATAAGGCTCAGAGATCATAGTGTGTGGGTCTCGTCCTGGCAAGCTGAGATCCACCCTAAACAAATTCACGCCAGTGGCACTTCTTCCGAACGTCACTTTTCAAAGTCCAACGGCGATGGGATATGGACGGTGGGGGCAGGTTATGGGTGTAACTGGAAGCCCCTAGTTCGGACCTGCACGTTGGCAGCAGATGTGTGATGGTCGTCTTCCGGAGACTCTGTGACTACTCAGGAATTCGGTCCTGCATCTGTGTTTGGGCAGGCCTATTTAGGATCACCGCTGCCCACCCCACATGGGGAAGGCCCTAGAAAAGGTGGGCTAAACATCGGAAGTCACAATCTTGGTCCGGCTGGGCAACCACACTCAGCAGGTCACCCCTCATGCGGTCGAAACTCAAAAACAGTAAAGAATCACAATTTGATTATTGGATCATGGAACATCAGAACCTTGCTTGATTTTGACAATAACATTAGACCTGAGAGAAGGTCAGCTCTCGTAACCCATGAGTTATCAAGACTCAACGTTGACATTGCTGCTCTCAGTGAAACTAGGCTGTCTGCTGAAGGCAAGATTACTGAATCTGGAACAGGATATACCATCTTCTGGAAAGGAAAGGATGAGGGTGAATGTCGTATTCATGGTGTGGGCTTCGCTGTGAAGACCAAACTGGTAAATTATCACCAACTTACGCCCATTGCAATCAGCGAAAGGCTCATGACTCTCCGCATACCACTCTCAGGAGGTTCCTTTATGACACTCATCTCTGCCTATGCTCCTACCTTAGATTCTGATGATGAAGTAAAGGCTCAGTTCTATAATCAGCTAAGTGAAATCATCTCCAAGGTACCATCTGCAGATAAACTCTTGCTCCTCGGTGACTTCAATGCCAGAGTTGGGAAAGATCACAGGCTATGGAATAATGTGATGGGCAAACAGGGACTTGGAAAATGTAATCCCAATGGACTGTTGCTTCTTGGTCTTTGTGCAGAACACGAACTTTTCATTACCAACACGCAGTTCCGGCTACCTGACCGCTTCAAAACCACGTGGATGCATCCTCGTTCCAAACATTGGCACATTCTTGATTATATCATTACCCGGCAATGTGATAAGAAGGACACTCTTATTACCAGAACAGCAAGGAATATAGACGATTGTTGGACAGATCATAAACTTCTTATATGTAAGCTCAGGATATCCATCAGACCTAAACCACCTAGGAACATCAAAAATTTGCCAAGAAAGAAGTTTAATACATCCAAACTTCAGGATGAATCCATGTACAAACATTTTGAAAACAGGATCGTCACCCAGTTATCAGAAAACCCAGTAACAAATGATATTCAGCAAGAATGGGCCACATTACAGAAGATTATCACACAGTCAGCTGAGGAAACCATTGGTTTTATAGTGCGGAAAAGACAAGACTGGTTTGATGACAACAATGAGGAAATTCTGTCTCTCATCAATGCCAAAAGGAATGCCTATCTTGCCCATCTTCAAGACCCAACTTCCAACACAAAGAGAGATAAACTACTGGAACTCAAGGGTAAATGCCAGACGCAGATAAGGCAGATTAAAAATACTTGGTGGCAACAGAAGGCTCAGGAACTGCAGAGACTATCGGATGCTCGAGACTTGAGGAACTTCTATGCCGTACTCAAGGAAATATATGGACCATCTCGCTCATCATCAGGTACACTGAAAAGCGCTGATAATTCTACTACCTTTACTGATAGTCAAGAAATCTTGGAACGCTGGAAGGAGCACTTCTCCAATCTCCTAAATCGTCCATCAGAAGCTGCTGAAGACTTCCTCTGTGATGTGCCGCAACAACCTGAACAACTGTGGTTGGCAGTACCTCCTACTTATCATGAATTCAGTGCAGCTCTCACCCAATTGAAACCCAGAAAAGCACCTGGCCCAGATAACATCCCTCTGGAACTAATTCAAGCCGGAGGTCATTCCCTCAAATCAAGAATTTTCATCCTTATCCTCAGAATTTGGGAATCAAGAAAGGTACCTGGAGACCTAAAGAATGCCACTATCGTCACTATCTTTAAAAAGGGTGATCGCAGTGTTTGTGGCAACTACCGTGGTATATCACTGCTATCAATTGTGGGGAAGATTCTTGCAAGAATTCTACTTAACCGCCTCAAGGTTATCTCTGAGAGGATCCTCCCAGAGTCACAATGCGGATTTAGAACTTCCAGAAGCACAATTGACTTGATTTTCTGTGTGAGACAGCTACAAGAAAAATGTAGAGAACAACAGAATCCACTCTTCTTAGTCTTTTATGACTTGGAAAAGGCATTTGATTCGGTTCCAAGACCAGCCATGTGGGCAGTGCTGAAGCGGTTTGGTTGCCCTCAGCGTTTTGTAGATCTAATCAAAGCTCTCCATGATGGCATGACAGGTCAGGTTTGCCATCAGAATAAGATGTCCGATGAATTTCCCATTACCCATGGACTGAAACAAGGATGTGTACTGGCTCCAACGCTTTTTGCGCTGTACTTGGCTGCAATGCTTTATGATTCACCCACAAACATCCCAGGTGTGGAGATCAAGTATCGTTTTGATGGAGGGCTTTTCAACCTAACTCGTCTCCGCTCCTTGAGGAAAACTCAGGTTACTAAGGTTACTAACATGTTGTATGCAGATGATGCTGCGTCACCAACTCTCACACCAGAAGAGCTGCAAGAGTCAGTTAACTGTTACAAAAGTGCATGTGATCGCTTTGGTCTTACCATAAATGTCAATAAGACTAAAGTCTTGGCACAACCTTCACCAGGCACACCTCTTCCTCAGTTCAATATCTCCATTTCAAATTTGCCATTAGAACAGGTTGACCACTTCTCGTACCTGGGCAGTACCATTTCTGTGAGCTGTACCTGTGAGCAGGATGTGGATAAGAGAATTGGCGCAGCCCATGCAGCATATGGACGATTAGCGCACCGGGTCTTCATGAATAAAGATCTATCCATGAGTACAAAGCTTATGGTGTACAAAGCAGTAGTCATTTCTACATTGTTGTATGGCTGTGAAACGTGGACCCTTTACCGACGTGATCTTAGGAAGCTTGAGCGTTTTCACCTACAAAAACTTCGATCAATCCTGAGGATTAAATGGGAAGACCGCATTACCAATATTGCTGTTCTGGAAAAGGCTCAAATCAACAGCATAGAATCATCCATAATAGGTCACCAATTTAGATGGATTGGTCATGTCCATCGGATGGATGATGTGAGATTACCTCGTCAAATGCTATATGGTGAGTTATGCTATGGCACCAGACCTCATGGTGGTCCTAAGAGGCGCTACAAGGACCAATTTAAGCAGACCCTGAAATTGACAGGTCTTGATCCACAAACCTGGGACATGCTGGCTGAAAACCGCTCAACTTGGCGCCGTACCATCTCGGATTCTGTAAAGACGTTTGAAAGGGATCGACGCATACATGAAGAGGCCAAGCGTCAAGCTAGGAAACTTCGAGCAGCCCAACCACGTCCTCCTCCAGCAATACTATGCGACTTGTGTGGTCGCTTGTTCCATGCCAGGATTGGACTCTTTAGTCACCGTAAACACATCCACAAACTGGACTGAAGGAAGAAGATTTATACTCGGATTCGAGTTAAAGCCGATGATGATGAAGCCCGTAACGACCCTAGAGATACTTTGTCTCGTGATACCCACTGCTTTTTCGATAACTCAGCTGAATTTCCGACACATTCCTTATTTGACTAGAGGTTCATTTAACTCCGCTCTGTCCTGGAACTCCAGGAATGCGATGTTATAGCAGATGGGTCATCGCATCCCCAGGACGAACGGGTATAGTACATAGGGTAAATAATTAAGGGAAATCAAGGTGAGTAGAAGGGAAGGAAAAAGAAATACATTTGTTGCTCTCCCTACATCAGAATATTAAATCAATCAAATTCACTGATATTTCTCTCCCTTGTAGATGAAGTATGAGGGGCAGTCAAATGAAAATGAGACAGACGATATCACGAGCATGGTGCGGACAGTGGTAACGCAGGTAGGTGTGTGTAATGTAGTGCCCTCTATTGGGAATCAGGAACCGCGCGAAAGTTCACCGCTGTACCATTTGTCTGTTAGACGTGCTCGATGTGTGGTCAGTGAGTCGTGTGTGCGTCCGACATCACTATGCAGGTCGGGAAATAGGAACAGCGAGGTGTAGTGCGCTTTTTGACTGCAGAAGGAGTGTCCGGAAGTGAAATCCATGTCCAAATGTCTGCTGTGTATGGTGAACACAGTATATCACGTGCACGTGTGTTTGCGTGAAATAAATGATTTCGAAAAGGTTGGATGTCATTGAAAGACAACGATCGGCCAGGAGAGGCTCATCGTGTAATTACCCCTGCTGACATTTCTGAGGTGGATGCTGCCGTCCAAGACATTCAGCTCATGGTAGGCATCAGTCACGGTACCACTCACGCCATCACGACGAAGCATCTGAAGTACCGGAAAATCTGTGTGCGGTAGGATCCCGACAGCCTGACGGAGGAGCAGAAGTTGAAGAGAATGTCGACCACTGGAGAACCTGGAATGGTATCAAAGAGGAAGACGATCTTTTCCTGTCCCGTAGTGTCGCGAGAGATGAAACATGCTGTCATCATTATGATATATGATTTTTTTTCCCAAAAAGAAAAATATGTATTGTCCGTTGAGCCATTATATATTTAAACACAGAATGTGATAAATGTTCCGCCATAACTCAACAAAATTGCCAGCGTTTTGCCCCGGAGTACCATTGGGCTCTTCAGTTGGTAAAAGTGCTAGCCAGCGTCTTGGTGAGGTGTACTTTTACCAAGTCAAGAGCCCAATGGTACACCGGGGCGAAACGCTGACAGTTTTGTTGAGTTATGCCGGAACATTTATCACATTCTGTGTTTAAATATCATTATGAGCCGGAGAGTAAGCGTCAGAGCCAACAATGGAAGCACATGGATTAATCCCTACTAAAGAAATCCAACGCCAAGCACGCCAGCGTAGGGAAAGTCATGATGATGTTTTTCTTTGACTGGAAGGGGCCGCTGCTCATTGACTTTCTGGAACACGGCACCACAATTAACGCCCAGTTGTAAGTCGACACTTTGCACAAATTGAAGCGTGCCATCAAGTGCAAACGCCCAGGAATGTTGACGGACGGCATCATTCTTTTGCATGACAATGCCCGCCCACATGTTGCCAGGGTTGTTTCGACTACGCTGCAGAAGTTTCGCTGGGAACCCCTTACACATCCTCCATACAGTCCTGATCTCTCTCCATGCGACTTCCATATCTTTGGAGCTCTGAAGAAAGACATTCGTGGCCGTCGATTTGCTTCGGATGCAGATGTGCACGCCTGGGTAGAATCATGGTTCCAGAGGCAACCACAAACATTTTTCCAAGAAGGTCCCACAGAGTGATAAATGTATTAACAGTTACGCCGAGTCCTTTTGAAATAACACACACTGTACTTACTTCTTTTCCATCTATCTCGTTTTCATTTGACTGCCCCTTATATTTTGCCTTTTTAAATTAAAAAGTTACAAGTAACTTACATGCTCTCGTCTGCCGCCACTTTCACGATCTGAATGTTTGTCTCGTTTACTGCTGGCATTCTGAGAGGATCTACTTTTGTGGTGGTGAAGTACTGTGGCTTGTGGAGGTTTAATTTCCAGGGAGTCAGCCGTGTCATCAGCCTCCTCCTCCGAAACCCTAAAAATTCAAACATTTTATATCAGCACACATACTCAAATGCAAAGGCAACAACTGTGACTAGCACAAAGATTAAATTAAAAATGTTATGTTCACACCCAAATAAAAATATATCTACATTGCAGTGTAGAGTTCCAAATTAAAACAAGGTGTTAAGATAACAAACAAAACACCTCAGCCAAGCATATCACCCAATGATAATTGCTCTTTACAACACACTCCGAGCATTCATTCCTATCTACTAGACCACTTTCTCATTTAAAATACTTGAAAGGGCATGCCTCTAGTTCTATAAATCAACTGATCTATCAAAAAAAAAATTGCACAACAAATATGTACAAGGCTCATTGTTTTCTTGAAATACACTGGCCGACAAAAGAGTGTACACACAAAGAAGGAATTGATTAGTGTAGAAATGCAATTAGCTGAATAGTCTCACCCCCAGATGGAACGTGCATGTCTGAATCCAAGGCCTCTAAAATGGCCCATAGAGACTACTCAAATATTGTGGACTGTTGTTCCAATTGCGTAAAACTAACCGATTATTCAATGTGCCTCCACAATGCATTCAAAGTGCATTTACCCATTTTACATTGCTGAAGAGGGGATGCGTTACTGGCCTGCCTAGATGAGAGGCAAGCAGCTTGAACACTGCACTATCACACCCCATATTATAATGGATTTATTATATTATTATCATGTTAACTACAAGACCCATGCTGCTCTATGGCATTCATTTGCACAAACCTACAGTACCTCTTTCCATCCTACCTATACATTCATTATTCGCCACCTTCATGTTGAGAGCACAACTACCTAGAACAAATGCTAAAGCGAAAAGCTAGCACTTGCATGGCTTCTGAGCGCAAGCATGTTACACTACACTTGACTCCTCCACTCACTATGACAAATCTTAGCCTGGATGAAATGATGGCAAGTAATTTTTTTGAGAAATATGCAATCAACAAAATAGACAAACGCTGTGCCCATATGGACATGCTAGGCACATTTGGCTTGAAAGACCCCTTTACCTCCAGGCCCTCACATTTTTAAGACTGTTGTCGTTAATTCATTTTAGGGGCTAGGGACATCTTGGTATTAGCCCCATGTAGTTGTGTGTGTGTTGAACTTGTGTATTTATGTGATGACTGTAGTAGTGTGTGTAACTGTATTAGGGACACTGATGAGGCAGAATATCCAATATCCAATCTCATCCTACTTGCTGACTCAGCTAACTGCATACTATTCACTTTTCATGAATTTAATTATTTTTAAGGCATGAGGTGTGCTACCACATAACCTCCCTCAATATTAACCCCATTGAATACCAGTTTGAGTTTGTTTCCAAGGAATCCCTGATCTGTCCGATGGGACTGGGACTCCATCACTCCCTTAGGACTGAGGCTTCCTCAAGAGATTTTTAGCTGGTTTGGAAAGTACAAGTGAAGTAAGTTGCTAGCCTTACTTACAAAGGGCCCCTGAGTTTCACCTCAGGAAACATACTATAGAGTTGGGTAGTCCTAGCCACCTGAGCACACGGAGGGCCATGATTCAGAATATGTCCAAGATGCCCACTTCTATTCCATAGTAACTGGTATCCCAACTATCAGGACCACTTACAGTTTACACCACGGTTTTTGGCCGGTCAGTCCCAGTTTCACAATCACACAGAGGACAGTCTGCGAGCCTCACGCATGTGCAATTCACATGTGAGTTTTCAGTTGCGCGGAAAGCAACTCACGTTTCAATTACACATGCCTCAGGTTCGCCGACTGTCCTCTGTGCGACTGTGAAACCGGGACTAACCAGCCAAAAACCGTGGTGTGAACTGTACTAAGCCACTCAGCCATTGCCCATGGTTCAAGAACTAGGACATGACTACACCATGAGCTATGTAATGAAAGTTACAGTAATTTTTAAAAGAGTTATATTTGACATAAAATTAAGCTATTAATATTGATTGTATTTACTTTGTTCACAGTATTTATTGAAGTACTGATTACAACAAAAGAATTATATTATAGCCAGGAAGGTAGAGGTTAGCGTCGACTGCTCCAGAGCAGAGTATTCCAGGCTTAAACACACATAAAGGACTAAGTTTTTATTAAGTCTCCATCCTTATTTATTCATACAGTACATCATTATTCATGTATTGTAAGTTAAATTATTCATAGTGAATATTTCAGGATAAATTAGAAATAGGCTATGTGCTAATTTATAGTGTATTGACTCAGAAAGTTAGCATGGCCAACCCATTTGATGAATAACAAAGGGAACTCTTCTGATTCTTATGTGGGTAAGGTCATTTACACATAAATGTACTACTATATTACTAGGATTTTATTTTTAAAATCTTTACCCTAGATATAGTTCATTGTTTCATTAGACTGGGATGTGTGAGGGTCCATGTGAGTGTGTCTGGTGACAGTTACATTGTTTATTAGATATAGTTCATTGTTTCTTTAGACTGTATTGTGCGAGGGTCCATGTGAGTGTGTCGGGTGACAGTTACATTGTTTATTAGATATAGTTCATTGTTTCATTAGACTGTGATGTGCGAGGGTCCATGTGAGTGTGCCTGGTGACGGACTGTTTTAGTGGTAGTATTTTGTTGTTGGTAGAACTTTAGTATTTTCTTTTCATTAGTAGAATTTTAGTACTTGGTTGTTAGTAGAAGGTTAGTATTTTTGTTAGTAGAATTGCTCTATTAATTTATTCTGAAGGTGAGTAGCAGCCTTTCAAAATGAATCGATTCTTTACTTGTCTTATAGACTGTAAAGATATTCATAACATTAGCCAACTAATGGCTACATTACGTTCTGCTGCATGGCTGAAAGCAAAGGGAAACTACAGCCGTAATGCTATTCCCGAGGATTTGCACCTCTCAATGCATAATTACATGTGATGATGGCCTCCTCTCTTAAAAAATTCCAATCCGTAGGTAAACTAGTCCCCCGTTCGGATCTCCTGGTGGGGACTACTCAAGAGGGGGTTAACATTACTTAAGTGACAAAGAGGAAATCTGACATTCTACGGATCGGAACGAGGAGTGTTACGACCTCTGATAGGCAGTGGAAGGTTAGAAAACTTAGAAAGGGAAATGGATAGGTTGAGTTTGGATTTGGTTGGGATTAGTGAAATGCGCTGGCAGGAAGAACAGGACTGTTGGTCAGGAGACTATAGAGTCATTAGCACTAAATCAAACAACGGCTATGCAGGGGTAGGTCTCATATTAAGTAGGAATCATGGACAGCGGGTACAAAATTATGAGCAATATGATGAACAGATTATTGTAGCTAAAATCAATTCAAAACCCACATGCACCACAGTGGTACAAGTCTATATGCCTACAAGTCTATATGCTGATGAAGATGATGTTGAAAAGGTCTACGAAGAAATAGATGAAATTCTGAGGTACGTCAAGGTTGATGAAAATGTTATAGTAATGGGAGATTGGAATGCTGTGGTAGGAAAAGGATGAGAAGGGAAGATAGTACGAGATTTTGGATTAGGTGAAAGGAATGATCGTGGAAGCAGGCTGATGGAATTCTGCACCGAGCATGAGTTGGCCATAGCTAACACCTTATTCAATAACCACAATAGAAGAATATACACATGGATGAGACCAGGAGATACAGGGCGTTACCAAATCGACTTTATTATGGTCAAGCAGAGAATTCGAAACCAAATTTTGGATTGTAAAACATATCCCGGTGCTGACATAAACTCTGACCACAATCTGGTTGTTATGAAATGCTGATTTAAGTTGAAGAAACTGAAGAAGGGTCAAAAGCCCGAAAGGTGGGCAATCGACAGACTGAAAGAGAAGGATGTAAACGAAAGATTCAAAAAGAGTATAAAGGAAGTACTAATGAAAAACCCTAAACAAACTTCAATTGCAGACGAATGGGTACTTTTGAAGAATGCAACATTGGCAGGAAAGAAAGAATAGGAAGGAAACCATGGATCACTCAGGATATACTAGAATTAATGGATCAAATGCAGAAGCACAAGAATACAGACGTCTGAGAAATGAGGTAACAAGAAGTGCAAGGAAGCGAAAGAAGAATGGTTGAAAGAGAAATGTGCAGGTATAGAAAATTGTCTGAAATTAGGAAAAGTAGACACAGCTTATCGAAAGATTAAGAATACTTTTGGGGAAAAGAAGGCTAAGTGCTGTAATATTAAGGACACAAATGGAAAGTCTCCAACAGATAGGGAAGAAAAGGTTGAGAGATGGAAAGCTTACATATAGTGTTTGTATAAGGGAAAGGAGATTGAGAATCATGTAATGGAAAGGAATACCGTAGGAAATTGATGAGGATGCAAAAGGAGATCAGAATTTGACAGAGCATTGAAAGACTTAAGCAGGAACAAAGCACCAGGCATAGATGATATACTGATTGAGTTACTATGCTGCATAGGTGATGATGGTCTGATCAGGTTATTTCACTTGGTGTGTAGGATTTATGAGACAGGTGAGGTACCCCCTGATTTCAAGAAGAATGTTATCATCCCTATACCGAAGAAAGTAGGAGCTGACAGATGTGGAGATTACCGTACAATCAGCTTATTACTCGTGCTTGAAAGATCCTGTCTAGAATAATTTACAAGAGGATGGAAAGACAGATAGAAATGGAGTTGGGTGAATACCAGTTTGTTTTCAGGAGAAATGTAGGAACAAGGGTAGCTGAACTAAGTCTTAAGCTGATTTTGGAACGTAGAATAAGGAAAGATAAGAGAACGTTCATGGCATTTGTAGACTTAGGAAAGGCTTTTGATAACGCTGATTGGGCTAAATTGCTCGACATTTTGAAAACGATTGGAATAAAGTACAGGGATAGGAGGGTGATCTACAATCTATACAGAAACTAGACAGCAGTCATTCGAGCTGAAGGACATGAGAGAGAAGGTGGTATTTTCAGAAAGGTGTAAGGCAAGGGTGCAAATTATCACCCATACTTTTCAATCTTTACATTGAACAAGCAATGAAGGAAATTGGAGAAAAATTTAAAGTGGGAGTGAAGATTCAAGGATAAATAATTTCAACTCTGAGATTTGCTAATGACCGTCATCTTGGCCGACACGCTAGAGGATTTGAATGGTATGGACTCCAACTTGAGGAAAGAATTCATGAGGAATAAAAATAAATGTAAAACAAAAATATTGGAATGCAGCCGAAATAAATCAAAAACCTCTATGGACATCAAATAGGCAGGTTAAAAGCTAACGGAAGTAGGAGACTTCTGTTACTTAGCATGCAAAATAACCAGTGTTTGACGAAGCAAAGAAGAAGAAAAGTAGGTTGGCTCAGGCAAGGAAAGCATTTCCACAAAAAAAAAAAGGAATCTGTTGACATCGAATATAGATTTAGCTATTAGGAAGTCATTTTTGAAAGCCTTTGACTCTCCAGTCACTCTATGGAAGTGAAACATGGACAATTTGTGCAGCAGAAAAGAGGAGAATTGAAGTGTTTGAAATGTGGTGTTACAAGAGAATGATGAATATCAGATGGGTAGATAGGGTTACAAACAAAGAGGTATTAAGACGAGAGGAGAGATGCTTCTGGTGACTGCTAATGAAGAGAAGAGATAGGTTGGTAGGACACATACCAAGACACCCAGGAATAACAAGCTTAATTATGGACGGAAGGGTCGAGGACAAGAACTGTAGGAGTAGACCAAGGTTAGAATATGTTTAACAGATTGCCTTGGATGTAGGGTGTGGTAGCTATGTAGAGATGAAACGATTAGCTCAGGACAGGGAGACATGGAGAGCTGTATCAAACCAGTCAAAACAGGTTTAAGTTTAACTTCATTCCATGAACAATATTGGATTCAAAAGGATATGAAGAGTCAGAGAAGAGAACCTGCAAAGTCACTTTTCTTCTTTACAATACCTTTCAGAAGAGAGAGAAAATGTTATGGACTTCCAGCTTCTTTTCCTGGACACCATATTTCAACTTCAATGCATTTGATTAGCCTACTCAAAGGGATATCCACTGTCAGTCAAGTGAATGTGGCATATATGGGTCATTCTTACCAAAAGGGGGTTTTAAAGTCCCTGTGCCAAAACAATTTGAACGTATAAAAATATTTAATTTTGCTTTTATTGAAATAATCTTAAAATAATAAGAAATTAAAATGGCAAGTTATAATATAGTTAACTTACATATAATGAATAAAATATTATAACAAAAAATGTAGGTTGAAAGTCCCTTCCGTGGACCACTCCTGTGATGTAGGTAAAAATTACTATCCCAGGTCTAATATCAGTGTTTTATTAAAAAAGTAATATATGTGGCAATTACTACAATGTATGTAGGCTACTTATTGAAAATATCTGATTTTTATTTTAAGTTTTATTATTACAAGATAATTAGATTACACAGTCAGTCCATAGGTTTTAATTCCCCTCCGTGGACACACTTAAATTGCTAGATATTTCCTCCAGAATGCACCACCAGCCAGCATGCATGTAGAGGCACTGAAAGGAAGGGAGCCAGCTTTGTTTTCAGTCTGAGATTGATGTGATCTTGTGAAATTGTTGTAGATTTTGAAAATTTTGTCATTTGGCAAAGTTCTTTGTGTCCACTCTGTGACCATCATAAAAAGGTAAGAAATGAGCTATTTTCAAGTATGGGTTAAGAATTAAGTTGCTTGACTGGAAAAGTTTACTAATAATAATGTTACTGGTTTTACGTCCCTTTTAACTACCCTGGCTTTTAGAGACGCCAGGAAAAGTTAATACATTAATATCTTGTTAGTCTTACTTCAGACACAAAACAAGGAAAAATCCTAACCCTACTTTTTGTCCCCTCCGTGAACTTGCACTGTCCACGGAACGGATAAATCTTAGCACTATAAGGTAATATTTCAAAATGATGGGAAAACATTGCTAGGCTAAAAAGAATATCATTTAAGGCTCTTGAAAAATTAATTATTTAGCCATGAAATCAATTATTACTTACTGTTATAAAACAGACAGTCAGTTTATCTTATCTAATGCCTTACCATTAAACTTAGTCACTGTTTTAATTATGTTGTCTTTGAAATATTAATTAAAATGGGCACTAGGCCTAATTTAGCAGAACATTGATTAATCCAGTGAAATAATAATATATCTATAATTGCAATTATCCTGAATTTCTCATATACTTTGCAGTGTTATACATTGCAGTGTTAGGCCTATAATTATCTAATTTTAATGTTACTTATTTTAGGATTGCTAATACAAAAAAGAAAGCCAATAAGCAGTCAGAAGCTTATATAATTCAAAGAAGAGAGCAAAAGAGAGAAAATATGAAGAAAGCAAGACTCAAAATTAAACAAAATCCCATATTGCTAGAGGAAAGTAAAGCAAAAGAGAGAGAATGTTATCACAAGCGAAAGGCTGGTGGAGAAATAAAATCTGTTTCGGAAATGACTAGCCGGGAACAAAGAAATGCAAGGAAAATGTGGAAAAAAAAAAGAAAAGTAAATATCACAAAGAAATAAAGAAATAAGGGATCAAAAAGAATTGGAACAGCGTTTCGAAGACCTTTCTCCACCAAGCACACCTCGTCCACTTAATGATGCAATTGAAAACCGGGAACAAATTAGTGGTGGCAGTTCAAGAGGAAAGAAAATGGTGAGAAGGAAACTATTTGCAAATAACAAATTATGCTAGTTTACAGGCACTTGCTAGATAACTTCATCAGAGTAGTGGTTTTGTACGGGTTCTAGCGCCACCTCCACCTCCCCACCTCACAAGATGGCGGCGGCGCGATATCTCTCGAACGCATGGTCGGATTTTGACGAATGAGGTGTCATTGAACTCGGGCTGATACCCCCTTTCCAATGGACAACATATTTCCAATCTAAAATAAAACCTACCCCTACCAAGGGTGAAATTGTAATTTTTTAGAAAATCTCTCTTTCCAAGTGCAACATGTGAGAGTTTGAATGCCAATATGGAATTAAACGTTGTTCTACACAAGAGACATGTATACGGTGGAAAGCCAATATGAATTAACATGCTTGTTTTTTGTTTTTTACGCATGCCCACTCAAGGCTTTTCTAAGAGGGTAGGGGAGCGGATCCCTGTTGACGGGTCATTGTTGACAGGTCCTTGTGGACGAGTCCTTGTTGACGAGTCCCTGTGGACGGGTCCTTTTTGACGAGCCCCTATGGACGGGTCCTTGTTGACGGGTCCTTTTTGACTAATCCCTGTAGACCGGTTCCTTTGGACTGGCCCATGGTCCCTAATGCTATGATGAAATTAAACGTTGTTCCACATGAAACGCATGTGAAGAGTCGATTGCTACTATGAATTAACATGTTTGTTTTTTGTTTTTACGCATGCGCACTTGGGAGATTTTGTAAGCGGGCGGGCTTTTTGAATAATGATTTATAGATGAGTTATTTTTAAAAAAATTACCAAAAGATCCAAAACTAATAGGTCATTAGCTTTTTAATATATCATGAACCAATAAGGCTAGGTACTTGTATGAGAGGTCGTTGGACTCGAGGTGACATTCTGTTTTTGAATGTATTATTTATTTATGTCAAAAGAGCCTAACTGCACTTTTGTTAATATCTCACTAACTAATAATCAGAGAGGCTCAAGTGAGGTGTCATGGGACTCAGGATGGTCAACCCTTTTCCATGGCCAACGAATTCACCCAAAAGATTCAAAACACAAAGGTCATTGACCTAAGATTTTCTAAACTAATAATCGAATATCAACATGCGAGGTGTCATAGGACTTAGAATGGTCAACCCTTTCCCATGGCCAATGAATTTACCCAAAATACTCAATACATCAAGGTCATCGACCTGAGATTTTATAAACTAATAATCGGATACGAACATGTGAGATGTTTACCATGTGTGATGAAACATAGCTAGGTAGAGAAAGAATTAGTGTAGGCTACATGTATGGTGACTGACAAGTCTTTTACCATTGAAACTTGTTTTCAGATCAAACTGTTGTATAGAGAGAGTATAGGTTGCAGGTATGGGTTAATAAATGACGAATGGTGTACACAAACTCTGATTTATCGATTCAAGAATTAAGAGTAGACTATCTTTAATTGATTGGTTAAAGAGGATAGCTAAAACACAAAAATGCTCAGTGGTTACCGGGACAAGATGGTCGCTACACACAACAAGCTTTAAATACTTGAGGCTGATAATCTATACACACACACTCGCTTGTTCTAAACTAAACTGTGTTGCTGTCAGTGTTCAGACAGTAGGCTGATGACAAAATGCATTGCTAACAGAAATATAATCATTTCCGGTTGTATAATGTTACCAGCTATCCATTTTGTGTTGCAGTGGTAAGCACTTTTAGCTCTTGTACTGGTGGTCTTAACTCGATTTCCAGGTCTGAGGCCTAGAACGAGTCAAACTAAGAAACAAGGGCATGGTGGTGCAGTGGTTAAGCTGTTAGCCTTTTCACCAGGGTTCGATTTCAGGTTAATATGCATGTCATAAACATATTAAACAAAACAAAACAAGAAATAACGTTTAAAACTGATTACATTTGTGTCTGTTCCCCCTCCCCCGCACTCCATGCGTCGCGCGGGTGAACATACGATTACGTCAGCAAAACATCTCAACTAGAGTTTCAAATTTAGCCACTATGACGCGCTCAACACAGGAAGTGCGTGGAAACACACGATTACGTCAGCGAAACATGAACTCACTTGTCTGTTGTATAAGCATCACTTTAGTAGTGGCATCAAGCAGCAAAAGACGTTTACTTACACACACAATCCATCATTATGGTAAGCTCTTTTTCTTATCATTATGGAGAGCTCTTAGAATAAAATTATATATATAGTGGTTCTGGTCACTTTTAGCTAAACTCTAATAGACATTTTGTTTTGTTTCTTTATAGGCTACTACAATAAATATTCTCAATGCT
This sequence comes from Meconema thalassinum, assembly GCA_946902985.2. Classification (NCBI taxonomy): domain Eukaryota; kingdom Metazoa; phylum Arthropoda; class Insecta; order Orthoptera; family Tettigoniidae; genus Meconema; species Meconema thalassinum. The sequence continues at coordinate 1,120,663,388 of OX336389.2, read as the reverse complement.
ATGGGGCAGAACTGCGGATTAGAGAGAAAAAAGCTCACTGAATTACCAATGCATACTCCATTCCGTATCATCAACATTCAAAAAGTGGACACAATGTATGGTGAACGTGTACTATGTGTTACTGAAAATTTTCGGACATTCCTTCCTACACGTTTTAACGATATGTCGGAAAGTGTGCTTGAGGATCTAAATCGTGGTGGGCATTCTCTATATCTAATTTATGAGGGTATAAAAACCATAGATGTATTGTACGTTTTAAAGAAATAAAAAAACTCATGTTGAATAATAATTAATACTGTTTTTATTTCTTACTACCCCCACCCCAGTAGTTTTTAAGAGTTCTACGCCCTCCTCCACATTCCTCCATGTGGAACAACGTTTAATTCCATATTGGCATTCAAACTCTCACATGTTGTACTTGGAAAGCGATATTCTCTAAAAATTTACAATTTCACCCCTAGTAGGGGTAGGTTTAATTAGTATCCAAATTATGTCAAAGGGACCGGTCCAAAGGGATTAGTCAAAAGGACCTGTCAACAGGGATCCGTCGACAGTGACCCATCAGCAGGGGCCCGTCAAAAATGACACCCTTCAAAAAGGACCCGTCCAAAGGGGCAAATCAACAGGGATCAATCAAAAGGGGTTATCGCCTCAAAGTCTGTCATACCCCTCTTTGATTATTGGTTTGCCTATCGACAAGCGCCGCTTGGAATACTTTTTAATCACCCCTCGTGGGTTAGGTTAGGTTACACTACAGCCGCCACCTTTAAAAAGGCCGTGGGAACATAGGTGTTTACCAGCAGTCTTCGGTAAAAAGTCCAACAATACCTCATACAATGCCCTAGTCTTTTAGTTCGCGAGATATTAACAAAAGTGCACTTAGGCCATTTGTCAAAATTTCAAAAAATAGATTCAGTGTCGTGCAATCAATAATAGCCACCTCTTTAACTATATACTTGTTTTTGTTGACCATAAAGCCTTGAGTATCCATCATCAGTGTATGTGACATGTTTACGCTTGCATAGATCAAAACCAACTGACTACTCTCTACTTGGGTTTAGAAATTACATTTACTCAAATCACATTCAAGTAAAAATCGTGCCTACTATAAACTGCACCCACTTTTGCACCCACTTTTACATTCACTTTTGCACCCACTTTTGCACCCACTTTTTCACCCACTTTAAACTATTATTTATATTACCGAGCGAAATTTATTGGAGATTATTTCATGCTTAACAATTGATATGGAAGTATCAACAAATAGTTATGGTAAGCCATATGCATACTATAAAGGTTATACGTATATTGTAAAACGAACCAATAAAAATGGAATTGTTATTTGGCGTTGTTCAAAACATCGTTTAAAACAGTGTCAAAGTGAGCTAAAAAAAAGTAAAAATAGTGAGGTCTTAAGTGTGAGTGATCATCAATGTAGTGTAACAGATAAAACATCGTTGCTGTTTAAAAAAAACTCTTCAAATGTTAAAACACTAGTCCGGAAAAGAAAAAAAATATGGTAACCCGCGTGTTGTGCAATCAATAATAGCCACCTCTTTAAATATATACTTGTTTTCGTTTACCTTAAAGCCTTGAGTATCCATCACCACTGTATGTGACATGTTTATGCTTGCATAGATCAAAACCAACTGACTATTCACTACTTGGGTTTAGAAATTACATTTACTCGAATCACATTCTAGTAAAATTCATGCCTACTATAAACGACACCCACTTTTGCACCCACATTATTTCCACTTTTGCACCCACTTTTTCACCCATCTTTGCACCCACTTTTTGCACTCGCTTTTACACTGACTTTTGCACCCACTTTTGCACTCACTTTTACACTGACTTTTGCACCCACTTTTACACCCATTCTTGCATCCACTCTTGCACCCACTTTTCCTCTCACTTTAAACTATTATTTATATTATCAAGTGAACTTGACTAGAGATTAGTTCATGCTTGACCATTGACATGGAAGTATCAACAAACAGCTATGGTAAGTCATATGCATACTATAACGGATATACATATATTGTAAAACGAACCAATAAAAATGGAACTGTTATTTGGCGTAGTTCAAAACATCGTTCAAAACAGTGTCGAGGTGAGCTGAAAAGTAAAAATAGTGATGTCTTAAGTGTGAGTGATCATCAATGTAGTGTACCAGATAAAACATCGTTGCTGTTTAAAAAAAACTCTTCAAAATGCTAAAACACTAGTCCCAGAAAAAGATATTGCAGCTCAAGATAGTGCATTGTTTGTTAAAAACCATTTATCATCTCCTCAGAAAGTCGTGTTAGGACAGTTGTCAATGTCTGAAAAACTCCCAACATTATCAAAGGCAACACAGACTGTGCAAAATGTGGTTTTGCAAAAGGATCAAAAAGGACTGTATAGTAATAGTGATGAGGATTATAATGATGATGATAATGATAATGGTTATGAAGATGATGTTGATGAAGATAATAATGATAATGGTAATGCTTTGTTTACACCAAAAAAATCATTTGTTAAGTTTGTCTACTGGAACAATCCAAGTAAGCTAATCCGGCGGCTTCAGCAACTGCATGTCTATAAACAGGCTGGTTATACTGAATATGAGGAAGAACTATTGGATATAGAAAATGAGCTTCGTCGGGCCAAAATTATTATGTAATGGATCCACATAACCGCTTAAAGTATTTCTTAACAATACACGTAATATTTTCTACCAGTCTGCTATCATTTTGCTCTCACTTCAAACTGTACATATTAAATATAAAAGTCAACGCTAAATGATTTTATTATCAGAACAGTTATAACCTTTGTAGTGAGCAAATCATACTATCAGGTTAGTTGCTACTATGGAACTTACTACAACTAACAAAGGTAAACAACGTGTACTCTATAAAGGCTACATTGCCATCCATGCAAAAAACAAATGTCATTATTGTAAACATTCCGCAGAGACACGATTTAATTCCCAAGTCATGTGTAAATATAGAAATAGAGGCTACAAATGGAAAAATTCATAAAATTTGTAAGAGTTTTCCAAATGTCCAAATTGTAGATGTAAGTAAATTAGACAGGAAGTTCCACACTCGGCATGGCCTACACTTAAATAGATTAGGAAAAGAGTATCTTAGTGATGAAATCTGCAAAATTGTAAATTCAAATGGTAAGAATAATTCGACAGTAATATCATTAGAGTGGAAGCAGGGAAACTGGTAGAAGAAGCCAAACGTGAGGTTTGGCATTCACATCTTTTGAAGTCAAATTTAACGGAGTGCAACAATGGTATTTCGGATTTGTCTAGCAACAATAATAATAACAATTATGATAATAATAATGTAAATAAATCACCAACACAAGCTTGCAAAAGTAACAAATTTAAAATTTACCACCAGAATGTCCAGTCTCTTTATAATAAAATTGATTACATAAATCTAATGCTTAAAAATGAACTTAAAGACATCTCAGCACTATGTATTTCAGAACATTGGCTGAAAGAGGAACAACTTGAATTAATTCAATTCCCAGGGTTTATACAAGCTAGTAAATACTCTAGATCTAATATTAGCCATGGTGGTACTTGCATCTTCTTAAGAAATAATTTAGATCATGAACAGATAACAGCTTATGATTATCTAATTATGGAACAGGATTTTGAATTCTCTGCCGTAAAAATTCAGCAGTTTAAGTTAATAATTGTATGCGTATACCGTTCTCCGTCAGGAAAGTTTCCTCTATTTATAGATAAACTAGAATTGTTACTCAATAACATGAGCAAAGTAAATTTCGATATAATAATTTGTGGGGATGTAAATGTGGATTTCTTAAAACTTGATAGAAATTGTGAATTATTAAACCAGTTACTAATTTCCTATGGACTGAAACCTACAGTAAATACACCAACAAGAATAACAAAATTTAGTAAAACCACTCCTGATCAAATTTTTATAAATACAGATAAATATCACCATTCAATAGAAGTCTATTGTCCGGGTTTTAGTGACCACCATGGACAAATACTGAGTTTTGAAGTATCCGAAGTAATCAATAATAATGATAATGGAGTAAAATCAAAGTGCAGGTCATTTACTGAAGCAAATGTTACATATTTCAATGACTTATTAAATAAGGAAACATGGTCAGAAATTTATGAACTAGAAAATGTAAATGATAAATTTAATGCATTTAACAGTACCCTAAAACACAATTTTGAAATAGCATTCCCCTTTAAACGAAGAACTGTTCAAAATAACAAAACTAGCAATTGGATAACAACAGGGATTATAAATTCATGTCAAAGAAAGAAATTTCTACACAAATTATATAAACAATACCACACAACACCTGAATTCAATTTATACTACAAAAAATACACTAGCATATTAAATAAGGTAATAAGACTAGCAAAGAAAATGCATAATGATAATTTTATTTCCCAATCATCTAATAAAAACAGGGCTATGTGGTCCGTAATAAAGAAAGAAACTGGAAAATATGCTAAAATACAAAGGAACATTACACTGACCAGAAATAATAAAGTGATTAATAATCCAGAGGAAATAGCAAACACTTTTAATGACTATTTTCTGGAAATTCCGCAAAAATTATTAAATAAATCACAGGTAAATACACTAAATTCTAATAATAAAATAAATATATGCAGTGATTCTTTATTTATAAATCATGTCACAAGTGAAGAGGTAAGAATAGTTATAAAAGAGCTAAAAAATAAATTCTGTGCTGGCATTGATGGCATCCCTGATGCAATTTTAAAGAAATGTGCCGAAAATATAATAAATCCACTTACGCACTTAATAAACAGTTCAATTCTCTCAGGAACTTACCCGGATATTTTGAAGTTATCAAAAGTAATTCCAGTGCACAAAAACGGTTCAAAAGATGAATTAGATAACTATCGTCCTATTACCTTACCAACTGGTATTGCAAAAATTGTGGAAAAAATTATGTATAAGAGACTGATAAGTTTCATAGAAAAAAATAAAATATTATCAAACTCACAACATGGATTTAGAACGGAAAAATCTACACAGACAGCAATTTACGAATGTAGTAATAGTATACTGAAATTAATTGACAATAAGGAACATGTAACTGGCCTATTCTTGGATTTATCGAAAGCATTTGATGTAGTTGACCATAAAATCCTCCTTACCAAACTAAATCAATATGGTGTTAGAGGTCTAGCTAATAAATGGATAGAGTCTTACTTAACAAGGCGTAAACAAATAGTAAGCTTGAGACACAAGGATGATGGAACCAAATTACTTAATGAAACATTGTCCAATGAGGGAATTATTGAATTTGGAGTACCCCAGGGATCGGTTTTGGGCCCACTACTCTTTCTTCTATATATCAATGATATAACACAGAACGTTCATTCACATAAGGAAATTTTGTTTGCGGACGATACAACACTCGTAATAAAAGGTGAAACTAAACAGGTCATACAGCAGTCTGCTGACTCCGTTACAGGAGAGTTAACCAAATGGTCACAAGATAATCGCCTCATAATAAACTATAAAAAGACAGTATGTCTAAATTTCCACACTATACAGAATAGGAATCCTGCGATGCCCAATATAACATTAAATGGTCATCAAATAGAAAATAAATCAGAAACAAAGTTTTTAGGACTATGGATACAACAAGACTTGAAATGGAATAAACATATACAATATCTGAATACTAAACTGAACTCGATGTGCTTTGCGTTACGTATTTTGAAAACCTGCACTAGCATGCACACATTAAGAAATACTTATTTTGCTTATTTCCATTCATACTTAAGATATGGGATCATATTTTGGGGTATGTCGCCAGATGTACTAAGCACGTTTAGGATACAAAAGAGAGCGATTAGAATTATGGCAAATGTAAACTCGAGAGAATCATGTAGACCTCTGTTTAAAGATTTAAACATTCTCCCACTGCCCTACATATATATCTTTGAAAGTATTATGTTTTTTAAAAAGAATTTAATGAATAAAGATGTTTTTCTTAAAACAAACAATGATGTTCATAGGCATAACACAAGACAAAATCAAAACATTCATATTTCACACACACACACAAGCATATATCAAAAAGGAACTTTTCACACTGGAGTTAAATTATACAATAAACTACCCCAGTATATAAAACTGGCCCCAAAAATAAAAACCTTTGATAGAATGTTGAAAGCTTATCTGCAGTGCCATTGTTTTTACTCAGTAGTTGAATATTTTAGCGTATAGGAGTGATGGAATCTATAACTATATTTTACTTTTTTAATTTAATTTTAATACCTAGCTGTATGTTGTTGTATTTATAGAATTAAGTTTTCATATTATGATAATAGAGTGAGGTGTAAATAGTTGTGCAATAAGATTGTATCTATTAAGATTTGCTATTATAATAAGTTATAAATAGTTATAATCTTAGTAATATATACCTGTTAGTTCTTTTATTTTATGCATGTAAATTCTGACGTGTCCTATATCAAAAATGTATTGAATGCATGTATTTGATCAAATGGAATTAATAAAAATCTATCTATCTATCTATCTATAACTATAATCGTTAAAATGTAAAAGGAATAATATTTTGGTGATGCTCAAAAGAGAGGTCAAAAAGATGTTGAGGCAATCTAAAAAGTAGAAATGGTAAGGTTTTAAGTGTGAGTGATCATCAATGTGGTGTACCAGATGAAACACTGTTGGTGTCAACAAATAATCATGACAATGCTAAAAAGCTAGTACAAGAAAAAAATGTTGCTACTCAAAATAGTGCAGTGTTTATTGAGCAACATCTAACCCCTGCTGTAAAAGTTATGTTTAATCCATCTTCCACATCTCAAGAGTCATCAACATCACAGACTATGCAAAAGGTTGTGTTGTTGAAGTTTTAAGGGGCTGAACTACAAGGTTATCTACCCTTCATATGCAAGAGAATCAAAAAGGACTAAGGTAAATGCACCAATGGTCGTCATGTTAAGGGAGATTTAGACAAGAAATCATATACACCGTACACATTTTGGTAAATTTAATCAACAAAAGCACTGTACCTAACCTCAAACTCTACTCAAACACTAGGAAAGACCAAATATCAAAGATATTCATTTTAGGAAAAATGACGTATTTTTAAAAAAGTGTGTTTTTGCGCCAGTGTTCGGCACGATGTATTTGCATTTTACCTATATTCGTCACCCGTTTGCACCAATTGCCGTCACATTGTTAATTTTCCTTGTCTGCTGTTTATAATGCATTTCTGTCAATTGTTGCGTAATACACCGATTTATCGACTTGGAGGCTAACATTTACGGATAAAACAGTACCAGTAATTATGTTTTTTAATAAAAATGGAATATTAAAAAAACGGCAACGGGAAGCGGGATTGGTGGGTAGAAGACATACGAGCAGGAAAATATCGTAATTCTGCTCTAAACAAGTGAGACCATGGCATAACAGCCCGGAAAATGACCATTCGCCGAGGCCTAACAAGGATTGTTGCCATAGAAACCCTCTGAATTCGCCACTCATGTACATTTTTCTTCCAGGCAGTCTTTAGTAGCTTAAAAACCCCTACATCCGTGGGTTGAAGTACGTGTGTGACATTAGGTAGTAAAGCGACCAAAACAATTCCATGATCCTCACAAAATTTACTAGTATGTATGGTCAAGTGTGAGAAGTGCCCTCTATGAATAATGTCAGGGAGAGGAATCTCCTTCTCAACCAACCCAGGATGAAATATGTTACTGAGAAATTCGTAAAACACTTCCCTCCGTCCTTCACCCGTTTGGCGATTTGCCAATGCCCCAGTGTGCTGGCATTGAGGCAATAATGATGTCTTGCGGCAGACGTTCATACTTGAACACTACAAGGGAAGGAGAAATATCGCCGTGGGCATTGCCTGTTAGAAGTACAGTCAAGCATTCTTTCTCATCCGCTGATATATTGTCTTGTAACCCCTGTTCGCCAGCACTTTGTTACCTTTGGGATTGAGAAAGAAAACCGTCTCGTCAGCGTTGAACAGTCGCCGAGGGTCTGACAAAATAGACTGGAAGTCGTTTTCCACTGAATAGCTGTAGACTTCTGAAATCCAGGTTTTATTTTGATGTTCTGTAATTGCAGCACGGCTTACTGTCAAATTTTGAGGGGTTCGTAAAAGATAGACCTGGATTTCTTTTTATGAAAGATTCACGCCATTTCCTTCCTGGCGGCCATTGTTGAAAGGAAAGTCCCTCTTCAATTCTTGTGTAAGGCACTGGACGCTTTTGCAAATCGTCCTTTGTTACGGGACCCCGCTTTTCGTAGTGAGATTACCCATTGAACTAGCATAGCCTCAGCTTCCTTTGTTAAAATGGAACTTAGCACCATTTTCCTCTCTCTAGGAGATTTTCCTTTAATTTTGTCCGAGAGGGTGTTTCTCGGAACACCATTCCTCTCCGCGGCCTTTTTAATACTCATGCCGTCCTCCACAACGGCCTTAATAGCAGCTTCCATTTGCTCAATATCATAATTCAGAACTGTGCGTTTCGACATATTGCCTGGGGCAGATGACCTCGTAGTTCCGCCCCTTAAAACAACAATAACTATCTAACATATTGCCTGCAAGCAAAGATTTAGTCTTAGAATAATATATTATTTATCATCTCAATAAAAATTTTAAAAATCCTCTGTAGCACGCCTAGCCAAAAAAAAACTAGGCCTACTGAGGTGCGGCTGTCAAGAAGAGAGACCTACGTAATAATAACAATACCCTGTAAATGTTTATTGGTTGCAAAACGTAAACACAAACATTAACATTATCGTGCACTAGTGTTCGTCACGAATGTGCTCTAAAGTTCGTCAGCTATGACGACTACTGGACACGATGATCAAATGATAATTTAATTAATACAGGGTACTTTAGAGCTACATTATAAGTATATTGCCGCTGTTAGTTAGGTCTTGCAAGGAGAAATGACAATGTGCCAGTTTTAGTCACAAATGACGAGCATTGGTAAAGTGCATTTTTTTAATCCAGTGTTCGTCACCGGCATTTCTAACAAAACTAGGCACGTGAGCACGAAATAACAAATCACATATGTTACAGAAACAATTACCAACTATATCACGCACTTGTAATATTTTAATATGTCGGAACATTACACGCATGCACATAATTAACTCGCGCGCGTGCTTAGCACATGCGAGAAGCAAATGGCGCGTCAAGACAGCTCAGCTCACAGGAGATGTTTGACGCAGGGAATCACCTATTACATCGCATGCATGATTTCGCAAAGTTGCTCCTTATCGGCAAGGAAGGTATGACGCATCTCGTAAGACTTCGTGCGTTGAGAAAGACCCGTTGACATGCTTATTTTTTGTACTTATATACGAGAGTGACGAAGACTGGATCAGTGACGAAAACCGGTACAGTTACCTTAAATAGTAATAGAGAAAAAAATGTATTTTGAATGTAACTATTGTACAAGTACTTACATTAAATAAATAAAAATATTGTATGGGTATTGTCTGTTTTTTCTTAATTGCTATCCCCACGTCCTACATACAGTCTCCACCTACAGTATGTAGGTATGTTCAGAAAGAAAGTGATCTTAAACAATACACTCTATCTATGGTTTGTGTACCGAGTATCATAATAATACAGTGTCATCAAGCCATGTTCAGGCAATAGTAATGTTAGGTAAGGGGTTTGAACCCTTGCTTCCTTGTACAGGATTAGTTTTTACTCAACAGCAACCCATAATACTGTACTTTGAGACATGTCACATCTCATTACAAAATGTTAACTGTATTGTTTTCTAAGACCCCAGCTGCTGGCTAGTGCAACAGAAACAGTGTCACCATGTTCATCCTTAAAAAAATTCAACATTTATTATTCTTTTTCTTATTATTGTTCATTAAGAGTAGTGTAAAGTTGTCTTTGTGACGTAACGATTAGCATAGTTAGCTGGCACTCTAAAGCTCTTGAGTTCAATTCCAGCTTTAACATAAAATTTTAAAAGTATATTAGGACTAAAACAGGTCTACTCAGTCTCGGGTGATCCAAATAAGTAGATGTGGTTTGATTCACACTTTAACGATAGAACACGACGTTGTTGTTTTTTTTTTAATAATGATAGCCATTTGTTCTTTTTTTTTTTCAGTTTCACATTTCACACATTGCCATTTGTCAATTTTCCATGTACACAATTTGAAAATGTCAGTTTAAAGTTTTTTGGATTTCATGATATGGAAACAAGAATTTTCCATTTTGTTGTTTACACATTTGTCAATTCCCCATTTACATTTTTTAAATTGTCAGTTTTAAGTTTTTAAATTGTGTGTTGATATGGAAACATGGATTTCCTATTTTTTTCCGTATCACTGACGACACGTTTATGATTTAGTCCATGTTGAAAGTTTAGTTTTGTAAAACACACATTTGCTGAATTTAATTTTCTTGAAATAGTCTTAATGGAAGTGCTTGGCCATGGCAATAGTGCATTCTCTTTCTGTTTGTTTCCAAAAAACGTATAGGCCTACTACTACTATGACTACTACTACTACTACTACAGTAGGTAAGACTGTTTTACAAAATAACACCTATCTACCGCTGCATTTAAAAAAAACACAAGTATTAAAAAAACTACAGTAGGCTATACTATTTACCATTTGCTATATACATTAATTACCCCACCATCCTACCTTGCCGTGTTTGCTTTGGTTGAACAATCAATGCTACCCAGACACACACACACACAAGCTTTCTCTCTCTCGCTATCATTCTATCTCTAGTCATACATTCACACACAACCATACCTGTCTTTGAAAAACAAATACAACTATGCTATTTATCCTTGACATGCACACTTATCCCAAATAACTTTTAGTTATACGTTTAACATTTACTACCAAAAAAATGTTTCCACTATTTACAATTACAAAAATGAATATTTACAAAATAGTAAATCTACTGGTTACAAAAAAGCCATGTCTCTAAACAATAAAATATAGAAGTCACACCTCCACCTCGTGGTTAACTATGGTAGGCTAATGCATAGGCCATTCATCTGCACTAATTTGCTATCCAACAAGGTAAAAGTGCATTTTCTCTGTTCCACAAGATACAAATTTGATTGCTGGATTGTATCCTGCACTGTTTATGCGATATAGCTTTGCCAGTTCATAAAACCGCTAGGTAGTTCTCTACATATAGCAATTTTACCACTGCTCTACTTATACCTTTTGCTCTTTTGGCTTTCTTACAGTCTAGTGTGTTATAGACAGCATTAACTGTATATCAAACCCAGTTCACCTTTGTATTTGTAATCCAAGTAATAATTTGAAAAGACACAAATGTAATCAGTTTTAAACGTTATCTCTGTTTTGATTTGTTTAATATGTTTATGACATGCATATTAACCTGAAATCGAACCCTGGTGAAAAGGCTAACAGCTTAACCACTGCACCACCATGCCCTTGTTTCTTAGTTTGACTCGTTCTAGGCCTCAGACCTGGAAATCGAGTTAAGACCACCAGTACAAGACCTAAAAGTGCTTACCACTGCAACACAAAATGGATAGCTGGTAACATTATATAACCGGAAATGATTATATTTCTGTTAGCAATGCATTTTGTCATCAGTCTACTGTCTAAGCACTGACAGCAACACAGTTTAGTTTAGAACAAGCGAGTGTGTGTGTATAGATTATTAGCCTCAAGTATTTAAAGCTTGTTGTGTGTAGCGACCATCTTGTCCCGGTAACCACTGAGCATTTTTGTGCTTTAGCTATCCTCTTTAACCAATCAATTAAAAGATAGTCTACTCTTAATTCTTGAATCGATAAATCAGAGTTTGTGTACACCATTCGTCATTTATTAACCCATACCTGCAACCTATACTCTCTTTATACTACAGTTTGATCTGAAAACAAGTTTCAATGGTAAAAGACTTGTCAGTCACCATACATGTAGCCTACACTAATTCTTTCTCTACCTAGCTATGTTTCATCACACATGGTAAACATCTCACATGTTCGTATCCGATTATTAGTTTATAAAATCTCAGGTCGATGACCTTGATGTATTGAGTATTTTGGGTAAATTCATTGGCCATGGGAAAGGGTTGACCATTCTAAGTCCTATGACACCTCGCATGTTGATATTCGATTATTAGTTTATAAATTCTTAGGTCAATGACCTTGCTGTTTTGAATCTTTTGGGTGAATTCATTGGCCATGGAAAAGGGTTGACCATCCTGAGTCCCATGACACCTCACTTGAGCCTCTCTGATTATTAGTTAGCGAGATATTAACAAAAGTGCAGTTAGGCTCTTTTGACATAAATAAATAATACATTCAAAAACACAATGTCACCTCGAGTCCAACGACCTCTCATACAAGTACCAAGCCTTATTGGTTCATGATATATTAAAAAGCTAATGACCTATTAGTTTTGGATCTTTTGGTAATTTTTTTAAAAATAACTCATCTATAAATCATTATTCAAAAAGCCCGCCCGCTTACAAAATCTCCCAAGTGCGCATGCGTAAAAACAAAAACCAAACATGTTAATTCATAGTAGCAATCGACTCTTCACATGCGTTTCATGTGGAACAACGTTTCATTTCATCATAGCATTAGGGACCATGGACCAGTCCATAGGGACCAGTCCAAAGGAACCGGTCTACAGGGATTAGTCAAAAAGGACCCGTCAACAAGGACCTGTCCACAGGGGCTCGTCAATAAGGACCCGTCCACAGGGACTCGTCAACAAGGACTCGTCCACAAGGACCTGTCAACAATGACCTGTCAACAATGACCCGCCAACAATGACCAGTCAACAATAACCCGCCCACAGGGATCCGCTCCCCCACCCTCTTACAAAAGCCTTGAGTGGGCATGCGTAAAAAACAAAAAACAAGCATGTTAATTCATATTGGCTTTCCACCGTATACATGTCTCTTGTGTAGAACAATGTTTAATTCCATATTGGCATTCAAACTCTCACATGTTGCACTTGGAAAGAGAGATTTTCTAAAAAATTACAATTTCACCCCTTTGTAGGGGTAGGTTTTATTTTAGAGTGGAAATATGTTGTCCATTGGAAAGGGGGTATCAGCCCGAGTTCAATGACACCTCATTCGTCAAAATCCGACCATGCGTTCGAGAGATATCGCGCCACCGCCATCTTGTGAGGTGGGGAGGTGGAGGTGGCGCTAGAACCCGTACTAAACCACTACTCATCAGGAGATTTCCTTAATCGTTTCCAGCTTCTCATACCACAGAAAAACTAAGATACCAAGATGTCTAGAGCAGCAGTGATGATGAACAAGAAGACAAAGTCAATAACGTACCCGACAGCCAAAAAATTAGTAACTTATTGAATAAATATGTGGTTGTAGAATTCACAACAATAAAAAAACATGCAAACACTTCATAGGTATTGTGACAAATGAGGAACCTGAAACGTGCATTGTTAAATTTCTGAAGAAGAAATCAGACTTTTCTTTTGTCTACCCTGAAAAAGATGTCTCTATTGTTGAAAAGTGTCATGTAGCCAGATACCTCAAGAAAACACTGTGCGTATCGAAGTACGCCCCAACCAGATTAGTTTATCAACTGGTCGGAACAAAAACATTTATAGAAGACCTAATATAAAAACACAACCTGATTCAAACACAAGCATGCATCAAGTTCCTGGAAGAAAGAGCCCAGAAATCAACAGAAATAGACCCCGAATTCTACCGCACCCCAGCCATGAAGGAGAAGGAATGGAGATCAGCCGGCTATGAACTACGACACCTCTACACCCGAGGAGCAATACACGGCTTCCACCATAAAATCTGCAACAGGAAAGGTTACCACAACGCCGACAGTCAATGCAGCTGTGAACTGTGCAACCAATCCTGCACACAGTATCACCTATTTGAATGTACAAAAAGAACAATGCCAATCTCGTACTATGCAAAGGACGAATGTCAATGATATCTGTTATATAATAATTCTGTACACATTGTGTTTAATTCCAATAATAATAAAAGTGTCATGTTAATAAGGTGTTGAGTCCTCCTAATTTAAACAGGAGACAACACTATGAATTTAACATGGAATAGTTAACTAAGTTTTTATTAACCATGTCTTAGTGTTAACAAATCATATTAAGATTGAATAAAATATGTTTAAGAGACAATTTGGTCTAGTTTCATTTGGCCACGAGTCACGAGTTAATTTTGTTTTTAGCATTATAGTCCATGTAACCTAATTAAACATTTCTCCACTAAATTACTTCGTGTACTTTATTAATAATCCCTAAAATATTTTCGCTACCTGAAATTTGCCAAGATATATTATTTTATTAGACATTAAAGTTTACTTGGGGCCAACATTTTGTACTTTTAATTCATTTAGCATCATAATATTTACATATATACTTGAATATCTTAAAACATGTAATTTTAAGCATGCTGTCATTTAATAAATAGGTCAAGAATTCTAAATATCCCCTCCGTGGACAAGGCATATTTAAAAATCACTAATAAAAGGTTAAATATGACAGAAAAAACTTGACCAGTCATATAGGGGTATTTTATAGGCATAACTGAAGTTATGTACATTCAAAATTGTTGCATGCAACAAATTTTATAAAAATATTTTAATAAGTGGCATCTGGAACCTTTTGGTGTGAATGACCCATATAGGTACTCTTCGGGTCACCAGTTGGCATTAAAATCTGAAAATAACTGATGTTGGACTTATCAACTTCTTCTCCCCGACTTTCTATTTAAGAGAAGTAATACACTTTACACCAGTGGCGGCCGGTGGCAAGTAAAGCTGGGTGTTGCACCAAAATTTCTGATGTCGCAATTTTATATGGGAAGTTTACACATGTAACAAAAATTAATTAACGTTAGATAAACTACAGTTCTATAAAAACTAAAATACATGGGTTTTCCAAAATAACTGTACGTTCGACAAATAGACAAATTTTAATGGCTCTTTTGGGCTTCTTCCTATAGGAATTCATTAAAAAAATCAGATTTATGTATTTAAGCCCTATGCCTGAGTTCATGAGAAGAATTTTAAACACAGCAGGTTGTCTAAGGTTGGATCTCAATCTCCGGGATAATAAACATTCTCAACATAAAAACATGGCAACCGAAAAGTTTGTACGTTAACGAAAAATGTTATTACTAACAAAGACGGGCACATATTCTGCATAAGGATAGGATTTTTATCATTTTAAATGATCTTGTCGACTTCGTAGTTACGCTGGGGTCTGGCGTTACGTTACGGTGACGGGACGAAATGTACCGAGCATGCACTGAGGTGTGTGACGTCATAATACTGCTTGAGCTTCCTCCTTTCCCCGCGCGCTCCTGTGAGCGTGACGTCATCCAGCCAGCTACCTCCTTTGACCTTGGTTTGCACTTGCTAACGGACTTTGAGTTCACGCAGCATTTGTAGCATTTAAAATGATATAAAGTCTAGTCTTTCAGACTGACTTCCAGTCTTTTTTTTTACTATAGCTTGAACCCCATCAGAGGAACCAGCCATGAAGTGCGCTCTGTCATACGTCGGCGCAATTCATTTTTGCGGAGTTTCGTTCAATTTCTGCTTCTTTAATTCATCCAGTAAACACGTTGCTAATGTGTGTGCATCATGTTTTGTTTGCCTCTTACTACGTATCGGTACACAACAGCCATCTGAAATATGTTTGAAATATCACTAGTTTCATCTGCTATAATGGCAAAAATTTCCGATTCCTTTATTTGCTTTGATTCTTCTTCTTGGCAAACCTCCAACATAATCTGTAAAAATTAATTTTGAATTGTTTTGGACGTTCCTTTGAAAACAGTTGCCCTTACCAAATGACCTTTAACACAGCATCCAACTCAGCGGTAAAATTAATTAGTTCTCTCAAAACACCTGGATTTGTTGATGTTACACTTTCATCATGATCACGCAAGGCCAGTCCGAAAGAACCACAGAAACGAATACAGTTTATTACAATATTTAACACATATCTATTGTGCCTAACATCTTCGTTATATTCCGCAATTTACCTTCTATAGGCACTGTCCAATTGTGCATCTTCGTTAACAGTTCCAAAAAGTGTCAATTTCAAACAGCTGAAGATTGGTTGGTTGGTTCCTCAGTTTAGGAACTGCGACAACGCAGTCTTGTAGCCCCCTGTACTTTGGGTGTGTGGAGAAACTGTCTGATAACCGGTGTTAATTGTGATGGCTGTATTAGTGAGTGTTATCTGTTTTTAATTCAAGTGAGGACTACAGACATTGAATTTCAAGCAGTTCCTACTTTTGCCGCCAAAGGCCACCGTAAACGACTACTAGTTCAGAAGTTGGTTACTACACGCCACCGCAGTCGGCTCCTGGCGACGAACGTTGGAACCTAAGAGCGTTGATCAAATTTTAACCTATAATTTAGCTTCACACAGGTGTAATAAGTGGAAGGTTCTTTAACATGCCATAAATCTATGACATGGGACCGCCGGCTTTACTTCCCCTCCGAAGGAATGCATACTGAGGGATTTTTAACGCTCTTAAAAAATCCGATGACTTCGGCCGGGTTTGAACCCGCGATCTTGGGCATAGAGGCTCAGCATGCTACCAACTACGGCACCGAAGCCGCTCAGCTGAAGATTCATGTTTCTTTATTTTAGGGATTATTTTCCATAACTCCTATTTTGGTCCACGCGAATTCTCCACCAACAAACATGTAAAACAGAATAAAGCGTTTTTAATATCGCATTCACATAACCAATTATTATTTCCTTAAATATGTCCTTTAAACGCCCTCGTATACTTATATTTTGGACAATACTTATCCGGTAATGGTGTACCGAGTGTTTTTACTGGAAGTTTATCGTCATCAGGGAGCTGGAAAAACTGTCTGACTAGCAAATTACTTACTCTATTCATTTTCACTCACACTCCACAATACAATTAATGTTTCAAACTAAACATTCCGTTAAAATAAAATACTACGGTAACTTAAAAGATGCACAGATGATAGGCTAAATCTGGGTGCTACATCGGAAAGTGGCGCGAAAAGCAAATTAACTAAACACTGAATTTTGCTAGCCAAGAAATTTTGTAGTGAATGCATAGGTCTACTCACAATCAACCAAACAATTATAATAATAATAATAATAATAATAATAATAATGCACAGTTAAGTATCTGCCTGGAACCAAAATACTCAAATCAACTAAATACAGAGCTAATCGCAACTCAAATCGCGCAAGAACAAGAGTGGTAAAAGCAAACATGAACCGCTACAGTTCACCAACAATACGTCGCAAAATAGTTCAGCCACTTATCTACTGTACTTATAGCACGGTGGCGTTCTTAGGCTCGCTTCACAGAACAATTGACAAAAATATTAAATGAAGCTATGATGAGAAAACATCTAAAAATAATTGGGTGTGAACCAACTAATGTCTCCCTATGAAATTCCGATATTTGTACCGTTGTGGGTGGTGTAGCGTTCTCTAGTGGTGTGGGAAAGAAAGTACCCTTCAGGGGCAGATGACCTCGTAGTTCCGCCCCCTTAAAACAACAATAACTAACTAAACAAATAACTAACTAACTAAACTACCCTTCGTGGGGTAAGAGAAATCGAGGGTGTTGTCATTTCCAAAGAGTGGTGCAGTCTAACGGGGCCATTTGGAACTGAGTGTTGCCAGGGGGCTGGCAGCTCGTCTGCAACTCCCTGCTACCCATGCTGGTCGGCATGCTATGCACAAGCTTGGCCTCGTCCAGCCTCGTCCTGTACGCCGCCCTGTCTGCTTGGGAGTCGCCACAAGAGAGCTAACCCCCTGGAGTTTGATTTGAAGGCGGCAGCTTTTATAGGTACAGTGTGAAGCATTAGGATAAATAATATCAAAATATAGATGATTTTAACACATTTTTGAGTGTATTAGATCTATAAAACTAAAACATTAAAGGAAAAGAAACTACGAATTAGGTGTTAAATTATTGGGAGTTGTGCAACGCTGCAACAATGTCACCAGCCACCACTGCTTTACACTTAATTTATATGGCACAATAATCATTCCCAGGGGCTTCCAATTTAAGGTATGGGGATGATAACCATGGGGCACAAGGGCAAGTCCAGCATGAGTGGTGGTATCAATAATATATATTTTTTTTTTATAAATCACTTTTCAGGGTGTTTGACTTACTCTACAGACACACTAGCTATAGAGGGAACACCTCACCTCTTAATAACAAAATTATAAACAATTGAACTTTGCAGTAATCATCTGATGAAAACCTTGCTCACTATGTTTGATATCTTGATATTCCTACCCGTCAACATAGTCATAGCTAGGCCAATTATTGTGCAATTAAAGCTCAATAAAACAGTAACTTTCATCATCCCAAATTAAGTCCCCAGAAAGCCAGAGTACCATAACAGGCAATTTGATACAGTAAAACATTAAATTCTGTTAAAAATTACCAATGGTGGCTGCATCAAGATTCTATCCATAGACTGTAGCATGTAGCAGAATTTGGCTGTAAAAATAAACATCTGACACTTCTGGGGAGCATAGGGCTGCAACAAAGGAGCGCCATCTCAATAGGAGAAAAATAGTATAAACAAGAAGTTCCGTGACGAACTAAAGAGCCTACTTTTCATGCCAATGTTTATTCTAGAGTATATGAACCTATCTAGAATAATGACGAAATTAAGTTGGTAATATCGACATTTCTAATTAGTTCGAAATACTGTATACCTGGCTTAATGTAGCCTAATAGAGAACTACAGTTGGCAGCCCTGGTGACTGATTATATTCTTAGTTCCATCTCTTAAGGTATAGAATACAAAATTTGGTTGAAGTCCAATGGTTAGCATGGACATTACATGCAGTTAAACATTGGATCTAACAGCGCTCGTAAAATCATATTGGCAACAATGACATACATGTATTGGTCAGATATAATCTGAAATAATATGATCTATTGTTGTGTCAATTTTGAATTTAATCCATTAGTTAGTATAGAAGTTACATGTATTTTAAAATTGGACCTATTAGCAGGCTTAGAAACATGTTGGCAGCACTGACGTATATTAGTTACTCCAAATTAATCTAGAATACCAGGTACTATACGTGTGCAAAGTTTAGAGCTATTGGCTTGCATACTTTCTGATATATTGATATTAGGATAACAAAAATAGAGACTGTATTTATTAACAGTTGGCAGCCCTGGTTACTCTTAAGTATCGGCATAGTCATATCTGTTATTGTACACATAGCACGCACGAAATTTGGTTGAAATCCAAATGATAGTATAGAAGTTACATGTATTTAAAGTTGGACCTCTCAGCAGGCTTAAAATCATGTTGGTAGCACTGACGTATATAAGTTACTCCAAATTAATATAGAATGTCAGGTACTATAAGTGTGCATAGTTTAAAGCTGTCGGCTTGCATACTTTCTGATATATGGGTATTTGGATAAAAAACATTGAGAGCATTTATTAACAGTTGGCAGCCCTGGTGGCTCTTAAGACTATGGCTCAGTCATACCTGTTGATGTACACATAGCACATACGAAATTTGGTTGAAATCCAATTGATAGTGTAGAAGTTATACAGGGTCTTTCATATAAAGTAAGAACGCCAAGCGGCGGGTTTGTTATCCGCTAGTGTGGTGGCCTTGACCGAGCTTGTGGCGAACCGTGGCCCCCGGCTCTAAGCGTGTGTACAATCCTCTATGAAATATTACCTTATAAAAGTTGCTGGAAGTGTCGTCCTTCCTAGGTTATACAGGCATTGTATCTGGTAACCACATTTTGGCTGACGCGAGTGAGTCATGCCACTGTATTTTTTCTGATTTTTATTTTGTGTTTTTTATTGAGCACTGAACCAGTAGTGTCAAAGTTATTTACAATTACGTGAATCTGTGCTAGTGAAGGTGGCACTTCATCAGGAAATTGCTGAACAAATGCATCACGTACCCGCCGAGCCGAATCGTAATTAAAATAAATTTTACATACAAAAATATGATGGTGCAATGATAACTGTCTCAACATGTTAGCAGCTGTGGTTCAGACTGGCGACTGACAATACCTGCACGCTTATTGCAAGGTCAAGTTTGTACTATGCGTGCGCTGTCAATACTACAGCAGGGAGCCGTGGTGCGTCACAAGCTCGGACAAGCCAGCTTCAGCAGCGAATGACAAAACCGCCGCTCGCCGTTCTTACTTTATATGAAAGACCCTGTATGCATTTAAAATTTGGACCTATCAGCAGCTTTATAATCATTTTGGCAACACTGCCATGTATGGCCTCATGGAAATTAAACTGCAACATTATTATCTATACGTGTGCCAATTTTGAAAAAGCTCCCATTCATACCTTCCAAGATATCCAACATGGAGCTCAAATTTAAATTGCAATTTTTCAGCAGTTGGTAGCACTGACATCATTTTCAAATATGGCCGTGAGATATTCAGGTATAGATCTTTACTCCTACCAAATTTTGTATCGATTGCTGCAGCCGTTTAGGAGTTGATAGGGACACACACACACACACACACACAGAAAAGCAGGACAGACAGACAGACACACACATTTGCCCGATTTCATAAGTCTACTTTTTCCTCATTTTTGCAAAATTGCTCTTAGGTGGCAGCAGCTATCAAGAAAATGAAAGTAACATAGAACACATGCATCCTCCGCGAATATATAACAAACATAAGCACAAAAAACTCACATTTGGGGATGGAATACTTGCATTCTAACTTAGCGATTTGTGGGCAATATATTGGCTTAGTTTCGGTTGACAGGCCGTCATACACTCACCACCCCGTCCATAAACTGCTCCAGAATAATATAGACCTTACGTGAAAGACGGTTCCTCCACATCTTTCGACAGAGGCAGAGGAGAAGGTTTCCTGGGACTCGTCAATTCGCCGTCTTCGCTTTGCTCGCCTACTTCCATTTCACCAGCCTCGTTTCCCGAAGACATCGGATCGATACAATAACAAAACAAATATGCAAGTTTTACCCTTAATGTAATTTCTTAATTCAATACTGTTAACAATTCAAATTTAAATAGAGGTTGTTGTTGTTGTTCGAATCTTTTAAGTCATCGTTCTTTGTGGTGACGGCTGGGGCCGATATATTTAAAGTCCGTAAGAAACTACAATGAGCAGGCGCGAGCCCAAAGCGAGCATGCGCACGGTACTCTCGCGCCTGCGAAGAAATGAAGTACCGGAAGTACACGAAATGCAGTCAATAGCAACACAATTTCTATGCACTCTCTTGGCTCTGGCGACAGCTATCATCTGTTATTCTCTGAAGGCAAAGAATACCGCGAGAAAGAACAACACAGAGACCTACTGTTTCGGCGCAAGGTGTGACATATCCACACCATCAGATGAAAGGAGGATTTGAATCCCGACATTCAAGAGCACTACGGGTGACTTTACGCATATCCAATACAAGAAACATCTTAATACTAATTATATCAACAAAACGCCGTACCAATAGGGGCCATACCTCACAAATTCGATTATTCCATTTAGTACATGGGTGGGGAATCGAATCCCAAACTTCAAGGGTGCTACTGGTGACTTTTCGCATAACCAATGCAAGAAAAGTCTTAATAATAATTAAATCAACACAACACCGTACGGTTCCGGGTCATAAATCGCAAATTCGATTATTCCACTTAGTAGCCTACATGGGAGGGGAATCGAATCCTGAAATGCAAGGGTGCTACGGGTGACTTTTCGCATATCCAATGCAAGAAACGTCTTAATACTAATTAAATAAGAACAACGCGGTACCAATCGGGGCCATACGTCGCAAATTCGATCATTCCATTTAGTACATGTGTGGGGAATCGAATCCCGCACTTTAAGGGTGCTACGGGTGACTTTTCTCACATCCAATGCAAGAAACGTCTTAATATTAATTAAATAAACAGAACGCCGTACCAATCGGGGCCATACATCGGAAATTCGATTATTCCATATAGTACATGGGTGGGGAATCGAATCCCAAACTTCAAGGGTGCTACGGGTGACTTTTCGCATAACAAATGCAAGAAACGTCTTAATAATAATTAAATCAACACAACACTGTACGGTTCCGGGTCACAAATCGCAAATTCGATTATTCCAATTAGTACATGGGAGGGGAATCGAATCCCGAACTTCAAGGCAGCTACGGGTGACTTCACGCAAATCCAATGCAAGAAACGCCTTAATACTAATTAAATCAATACAACGCCGCACCAATAGCGGCCATACATCGCAAATTTGCTTTTTCCACTTAGTGCATGGGAGGGGAATCGAATCCCGAAATTCAAGGGTGCTACGGGTGGCTTTTCGCATATCAAATGCAAGAAACGTCTTAATACTAATTAAACCAATACAACGCCGCACCAATAGCGGCCATACAACGCAAATTCGATTTTTCCACTTAGTACACGGGAGGGGAATCGATTCCCGAACTTCAAGGGTGCTACGGGTAACTTTTCGCATATCCAATGCACGAAACGTCTTAATAATAATGAAATCAACACAACACCGTACGGTTCCTGGTAATGAATTGCAAATTCGATTATTCCACTTAGTACATGGGAGGGGAATCGAATCCCGAATTTCTAGGGTGTTACGGGTGATTTTACGCATATCCAATGCAAGAAACTTCTTAATACTAATTATATCAACAAAGCGCCGTACCAATAGGGGCCAAACCTCGCAAATTCGATTATTCAATTTAGTACATGGGTGGGGAATCGAATCCCGAACATCAAGGGTGCTACGGGTGACCATTCGCATATCCAATGCAAGAAACGTCTCAATACTAATTAAATCAACACAACGCCGTACCAATCGGTGCCATACATCGGAAATTCGATTATTCCATATAGTACATGGGTGGGGAATCGAATCCCGAACTTCAAGGGTTCTACGGGTGACTTTTCGCATAACCAATGCAAGAAACGTCTTAATACTAATTAAATCAACACAACGCCGTACCAATCGGGGCCATACATCAGATATTCGATTATTCCATATAGTACATGGGAGGCGAATCGCATCCCGAACATCAAGTGTGCTACGGATGACTTTACGCAAATCCAATGCAAGAAACGACTTAATACTAATTAAACCAATACAACGCCGCACCAATAGCGGCCATACATCGCAAATTCGAATTTTCCACTTAGTACATAGAGGGGAATCGAATCCCGTACTTCAAGGGTGCTACGGGTGACTTTTCGCATATCCAATTCAAGGAACGTCTTAATACTAATTAAATAAACACAAAGCCGTACAAATCGGGGCCATACGTCGCAAATTCGATTATTCCATTGAGTACATGTGTGGGGAAACGAATCCCGAACTTCAAGGGTGCTACGGGTGACTTTTCGCACATCCAATGCAAGAAACGTCTTAATACTAATTAAATAAACTCAACGCCGTACCAATCGGGGCCATACATCGGAAATTCGATTATTCCATTTAGTACATGTGAGGGGAATCGAATCCTGAAATTCAAGGGTGCTACGGGTGACGTTTCGCAAATCCAATGCAAGAAACGTCTTAATACTAATTAAATAAGAACAACGCCGTACCAATCGGGGCCATACGTCGCAAATTCGAGTATTCCATTTAGTACATGTGAGGGGAATCGAATCCCGAACTTCAAGGGTGCTACGGGTGACTTTTCGCAAATCTAATGCAAGAAACGCCTTAATACTAATTAAATAAACTCAACACCGTACCCATCGGGGCCATACATCGGAAATTCCATTATTCCATTTAGTACATGTGTGGGGAATCGAATCCCGAACTTCAAGGGTGCTACGGGTGACTTTTCGCAAATCCAATGCAAGAAACGTCTTAATACTAATTAGATAAACTCAACGCCGTACCAATCGGGGCCATACATAGGAAATTCGATTATTCCACTTAGTACATGGGAGGGAAATCGAATCCCGAACTTCAAGTGTGCTACGGATGACTTTACGCAAATCCAATGCAAGAAACGACTTAATACTAATTAAACCAATACAACGCCGCACCAATAGCGGCCATACATCGCAAATTCGAATTTTCCACTTAGTACATAGAGGGGAATCGAATCCCGAACTTCAAGGGTGCTACGGGTGACTTTTCGCATATCCAATTCAAGGAATGTCTTAATACTAATTAAATAAACACAACGCCGTACCAATCGGGGCAATACGTCGCAAATTCGATTATTCCATTGAGTACATGTGTGCGGAATCGAATCCCGAACTTCAAGGGTGCTACGGGTGACTTTTCCCAAATCCAATGCAAGAAAAGTCTTAATACTAATTTAAAAACTCAACGCCGTACCAATCGGGGCCATACATCGGAAATTCGATTATTCCATTTAGTACATGTGAGGGGAATCGAATCCTGAAATTCAAGGGTGCTACGGGTGACTTTTCGCATATCCAATGCAAGAAACGTCTTAATACTAATTAAATAAGAACAACGCCGTACCAATCGGGGCCATACGTCGCAAATTCGATTATTCCATTTAGTACATGTTTGGGGAATCGAATCCCGAACTTTAACTGTGCTACGGGTGACTTTTCGCACATCCAATGCAAGGAACGTCTTAATACTAATTAAATAAACACAACGCCGTACCAATCGGGGCCATACATCGGAAATTCGATTATTCCATATAGTACATGGGTGGGGAATCGAATCCCAAACTTCAAGGGTGCTACGGTTGACTTTTCGCATAACCATTGCAAGAAACGTCTTAATAATAATTAAATGAACACAACACCGTACGGTTCCGGGTCACAAATCGCAAATTCGATTATTCCAAATAGTACATGGGAGGAGAATCGAATCCCGAACTTCAAGGGTGCTACGGGTGACTTTACGCAAACCCAATGCAAGAAACGCCTTAATACTAATTAAATCAATACAACGCCGCACCAATAGCGGCCATACATCGCAAAATTGATTTTTCCACTTAGTGCATGGGAGGGGAATCGAATCCCGAAATTCAAGGGTGCTACGGGTGGCTTTTCGCATATCCAATGCAAGAAACGTCTTAATACTAATTAAACCAATACAACTCCGCACCAATAGCGGCCATACAGCGCAAATTCGATTCTTCCACTTAGTACACGGGAGGGGAATCGAATCCCGGACTTCAAGGGTGCTACGGGTGACTTTTCGCACATCCAATGTAAGAAACGTCTTAATAATAATGAAATGAACACAACATCGTACGGTTCCGGGTCATGAATCGCAAATTCGATTATTCCACTTAGTAAATGGGAGGGGAATCGAATCCCGAACTTCAAGGGTGTTACGGGTGATTTTACGCATATCCAATGCAAGAAACGCCTTAATACTAATTATATCAACAAAACACCATACCAATAGGGGCCATACCTCGCAAATTCGATTATTCCATTTAGTACATGTGTGGGGAATCGAATCCGAACTTCAAGGGTGTTACGGGTGACCTTTCGCATATCTAATGCAAGAAACGTCTTAATACTAATTAAATCAACACAACGCCGCACCAATCGATTCCATACATCGGAAATTCGATTATTCCATTTAGTACATGTGAGGGGAATCGAATCCTGAAATTCAAGGGTGCTACGGGTGACTTTTCGCAAATCCAATGCAAGAAACGTCTTAATACTAATTAAATAAGAACAACGCCGTACCAATCGGGGCCATACGTCGCAAATTCGAGTATTCCATTTAGTACATGTGTGGGGAATCGAATCCCGAAATTTAAGGGTGCTATGGGTGACTTTTCGCACATCCAATGCAAGAAACGTCTTAATACTAATTAAATAAACACAACGCTGTACCAATCGGGGCCATACATCGGAAATTCGATTATTCCATATAGTACATGGGTGGGGAATCGAATCCCAAATTTCAAGGGTGCTACGGGTGACTTTTCGCATAACCAATGCAAGAAACGTCTTAATAATAATTAAATCAACACAACACCGTACGGTTCCGGGTCACAACTCGCAAATTCGATTATTCCAATTAGTACATGGGATGGGAATCGAATCCCAAACTTCAAGGGTGCTACGGGTGACTTTACGCAAATCCAATGCAATAAACGCCTTACTACTAATTAAATCAATACAACGCCGCACCAATAGCGGCCAAACATCGCAAATTTGATTTTTCCACTTAGTGCATGGGAGGGGAATCGAATCCCGAAATTCAAGGGTGCTACGGGTGGCTTTTCGCATATCCAATGCAAGAAACGTCTTAATACTAATTAAATAAACACAACGCCGTACCAATCGGGGCCATACATCGCAAATTCGATTATTCCATTTAGAACATTGTAGGGGAATCGAATCCCGAACTTCAAGGCTGGTACGGGTGACATTACGCAAATCCAATGCAAGAAACATCTTAATACTAATTAAACCAATACAACGCCGCACCAATAGCGGCCATACAACGCAAATTCGATTTTTCCACTTAGTACACGGGAGGGGAATCGAATCCCGAACTTCAAGGGTGCTACGGGTGACTTTTTGCACATCCAATGTAAGAAACGTCTTAATAATAATGAAATCAACACAGCATCGTACGGTTCCGGGTCATGAATCGCAAATTCGATTATTCCACTTAGTACATGGGAGGGGAATCGAATCCCGAACTTCAAGGGTGTTACGGGTGATTTTACGCATATCCAATGCAAGAAACATCTTAATACTAATTATATCAACAAAACACCATAACAATAGGGGCCATACCTCGCAAATTCGATTATTCCATTTAGTACATGGGTGGCTAAGCCTCCGTGGCTTAGGCGGCAGCACGCCGGCCTCTCACCGCTGGGTCCGTTGTTCAAATCCCGGCCACTCCATGTGAGATCTGTGCTGGACAAAACGGAGGCAGACAGGTTTTTCTCCGGGTACTCCGGTTTTCCCTGTCAACATTTCATTCCAGCAACACTCTCCACGACCATTTCATTTCATCTGTCATTCATTTAATCATTGCCCCAGAGGAGTGCGTCAGGCCTCGGCAGTCGGCACAGTTCATATCCTCGCCGCTAGATGGGAGCTTCATTCATCCCATTCCTGACCCGGTCGGAGACTGGAAGCAGGTTGTGGATTTTCAGTACATGGGTGGGGAATCGAATCCCGAACTTCAAGGTTGCTACGGGTGACCTTTCGCATATCTAATGCAAGAAACAGCTTAATACTAATTAAATCAACACAACGCCGTACCAGTCGGTGCCATACATCGGAAATTCGATTTTTCCATGTAGTACATGGGTGGGGAATCGAATCCCGAACTTCAAGGGTGCTACGGGTGACTTTTCGCATAACCAATGCAAGAAACGTCTTAATACTAATTAAACCAATACAACGCCGCACCAATAGCGGCCATAGATCGCATATTCGAATTTTCCACTTAGTACATATAGGGGAATCGAATCCCGAACTTCAAGGGTGCTACGGGTGACATTTCGCATATCCAATTCAAGGAGCGTCTTAATACTAATTAAATAAACACAACGCTGTACCAATCGGGGCCATACGTCGCAAATTCGATTATTCCATTGAGTACATGTGTGGGCAATCGAATCCCGAACGTTAAGGGTGCTACGGGCAACTTTTCGCACATCCAATGCAAGAAACGTCTTAATACTAATTAAATAAACTCAACGCCGTACCAATCGGGGCCATACATCGGAAATTCGATTATTCCATATAGTACATGGGTGGGGAATCGAATCCCGAACTTCAAGGGTGCTACGGGTGACTTTTCCCAAATCCAATGCAAGAAAAGTCTTAATACTAATTTAAAAACTCAACGCCGTACCAATCGGGGCCATACATCGGAAATTCGATTATTCCACTTAGAACATGGGAGGGGAATCGAATCCTGAAATTCAAGGGTGCTACGGGTGACTTTTCGCATATCCAATGCAAGAAACGTCTTAATACTAATTAAATAAGAACAACGCCGTACCAATCGGGACCATACGTCGCAAATTCGATTATTCCATTTAGTACATGTGTGGGGTATCGAATCCCGAACTTTAAAGGTGCTACGGGTGACTTTTCGCACATCCAATGCAAGAAACGTCTTAATAGTAATTAAATAAACACAACGCCGTACCAATCGGGGCCATACATCGGAAATTCGATTATTCCATATAGTACATGGGTGGGGAATCGAATCCCAAACTTCAAGGGTGCTACGGGTGACTTTTCGCATAACCAATGCAAGAAACGTCTTACTAATAATTAAATCAACACAACACCGTACGGTTCCGGGTCACAAATCGCAAATTCGATTATTCCAATTAGTACATGGGAGGGGAATCGAATCCCGAACTTCAAGGGTGCTACGGGTGACTTTACGCAAATCCAATGCAAAAAACGCCTTAATACTAATTAAATCAATACAACGCCGCACCAATAGCGGCCATACAGCGCAAATTTGATTTTTCCACTTAGTGCATGGGAGGGGAATCGAATCCCGAAATTCAAGGGTGCTACGGGTGGCTTTTCACATATCCAATGCAAGAAACGTCTTAATACTAATTAAATAAACACAACGCCGTACCAATCGGGGCCATACGTCGCAAATTCGATTATTCCATTTAGTACATGGTAGAGGAATCGAATCCCGAACTTCAAGGCTGCTACGGGTGACGTTACGCAAATCCAATGCAAGAAACGTCTCAATACTAATTAAACCAATACAACGCCGCACCAATAGCGGCCATACGACGCAAATTCGATTTTTGCACTTATTACACGGGAGGGGAATCGATTCCCGAACTTCAAGGGTGCTACGGGTGACTTTTCGCATATCCAATGCACGAAACGTCTTAATAATAATGAAATCAACACAACACCGTACGGTTCTGGGTCATGAATCGCAAATTCGATTATTCCACTTAGTACATGGGAGGGGAATCGAATCCCGAACTTCAAGGGTGCTACGGGTGACTTTTCGCACATCCAATGCAAGAAACGTCTTAATAATAATGAAAGCAACACAACATCGTACGGTTCCGGGTCATGAATCGCAAATTCGATGATTCCACTTAGTACATGGGAGGGGAATCGAATCCCGAACTTCAAGGGTGCTACGGGTGACTTTTCGCTTATCCAATGCACGGAACGTCTTAATAATAATGAAATCAACACAACACCGTACGGTTCCGGGTCATGAATCGCTAATTCGATTATTCCACTTAGTACATGGGAGGGGAATCGAATCCCGAACTTCAAGGGTGCAACGGGTGACTTTACGCAAATCCAATGCAAGAAACGACTTAATACTAATTAAACCAATAGAACGCCGCTCCAATAGCGGCCATAGATCGCATATTCGAATTTTCCCCTTAGTACATAGAGGGGAATCGAATCCCGAACTTCAAGGGTGCTACGGGTGAATTTTCGCATATCCAATTCAAGGAACGTCTTAATACTAATTAAATAAACACAGCGCTGTACCAATCGGGGCAATACGTCGCAAATTCGATTATTCCATTGAGTACATGTGTGGGCATTCGAATCCCGAACTTCAAGGGTGCAACGGGCGACTTTTCGCACATCCAATGCAAGAAACGTCTTAATACTAATTAAATAAACTCAACGCCGTACCAATCGGGGCCATACATCGGAAATTCAATTATTCCACTTAGAACATGGGAGGGGAATCGAATCCCGAACTTCAAGGGTGCTACGGGTGAATTTTCGCATATCCAATGCAAGAAACGTCTTAATACTAATTAAATAAGAACAACGCCGTACCAATCGGGACCATACGTCGCAAATTCGATTATTCCATTTAGTACATGTGTGGGGAATCGAATCCCGAACTTTAATGGTGCTACGGGTGACTTTTCGCACATCCAATGCAAGAAACGTCTTAATACTAATTAAATAAACACAACGCCGTACCAATCGGGGCCATACATCGGAAATTCGATTATTCCATATAGTACATGTGTGGGGAATTGAATCCCAAACTTCAAGGGTGCTACGGGTGACTTTTCGCATAACCAATGCAAGAAACGTTTTAATAATAATTAAATCAACACAACACCGTACGGTTCCGGGTCACAAATCGCAAATTCGATTATTCCAATTAGTACATGGGAGGGGAATCGAATCCCGAACTTCAAGGGTGCTACGGGTGACTTTACGCAAATCCAATGCAAGAAACGCCTTAATACTAACTAAATCAATACAACGCCGCACCAATAGCGGCCATACATCGCAAATTTGTTTTTTCCACTTAGTGCATGGGAGGGGAATCGAATCCGAAATTCAAGGGTGCTACGGGTGGCTTTTCACACATCCAATGCAAGAAACGTCTTAATACTAATTAAATAAACACAACGCCGTACCAATCGGGGCCATACATCGGATATTCGATTATTCCATATAGTACATGAGAGGGGAATCGCATCCCGAACTTCAAGTGTGCTACGGGTGACTTTACGCAAATCCAATGCAAGAAACGACTTAATACTAATTAAACCAATACAACGCCACACCAATAGCGGTCATACATCGCAAATTCGAATTTTCCACTTAGTACATAGAGGGGAATCGAATCCCGTACTTCAAGGGTGCTACGGGTGACTCTTCGCATATCCAATTCAAGGAAAGTCCTAATACTAATTAAATAAACACAACGCCGTACCAATCGGGGCCATACGTCGCAAATTCGATTATTCCATTGAGTACATGTGTGGGGAATCGAATCCCGAACTTCAAGGGTGCTACGGGTGACTTTTCGCAAACCCAATGCAAGAAACGTGTTAATACTAATTAAATAAACTCAACGCCGTACCAATCGGGGCCATACATCGGAAATTCGATTATTCCACTTAGTACATGGGAGGGGAATCGAATCCTGAATTTCAAGGGTGTTACGGGTGACTTTTCGCATATCCAATGCAAGAAACGTCTTAATACTAATTAAATAAGAACAACACCGTACCAATCGGGGCCATACGTCGCAAATTCGATTATTCCATTTAGTACATGTGTGGGGATTCGAATCCCGAACTTCAAGGGTGCTACGGGTGACTTTTCGCAAATCTAATGCAAGAAACGTCTTAATACTAATTAAATAAACTCAACACCGTACAAATCGGGGCCATACATCGGAAATTCGATTATTCCACTTAGTACATGGGAGGGGAATCGAATCCTGAAATTCAAGGGTGCTACGGGTGACTTTTCGCATATCCAATGCAAGAAACGTCTTAATACTAATTAAATAAGAACAACGCCGTACCAATCGGGACCATACGTCGCAAATTCGATTATTCCATTTAGTACATGTGTGGGGAATCGAATCCGAACTTCAAGGGTGCTACGGGTGACTTTTCGCAAATCCAATGCAAGAAACGTCTTAATACTAATTAAATAAACTCAACGCCGTACCAATCAGGGCCATACATGGGAATGTCGATTATTCCACTTAGTACATGGGAGGGAAATCGAATCCCGTACTTCAAGTGTGCTACGGGTGACTTTACGCAAATCCAATGCAAGAAACGACTTAATACTAATTAAACCAATACAACGCCGCACCAATAGCGGCCATACATTGCAAATTCGAATTTTCCACTTAGTACATAGAGGGGAATCGAATCCCGAACTTCAAGGGTGCTACGGGTGACTATTCGCATATCCAATTCAAGGAACGTCTTAATACTAATTAAAAAACTCAACGCCGTACCAATCGGGGCCATACATCGGAAATTCGATTATTCCATTTAGTACATGTGAGGGGAATAGAATCCTGAAATTCAAGGGTGCTACGGGTGACTTTTTGCATATCCAATGCAAGAAACGTCTTAATACTAATTAAATAAGAACAACGCCGTACCAATCGGAGCCATACGTCACAAATTCGATTATTCCATTTAGTACATGTGTGGGGAATCGAATCCCGAACTTTAAGGGTGCTACGGGTGACTTTTCGCACATCCAATGCAAGAAGCGTCTTAATACTAATTAAATAAACACAACGCCATACCAATCGGGGCCATACATCGGAAATTCGATTATTCCATATAGATAGTACATGTGTGGGGAATCGAATCCCAAACTTCAAGGGTGCTACGGTTGACTTTTCGCATAACCATTGCAAGAAACGTCTTAATAATAATTAAATGAACACAACACCGTACGGTTCCGAGTCACAAATCGCAAATTCGATTATTCCAAATAGTACATGGGAGAGGAATCGAATCCCGAACTTCAAGGGTGCTACGGGTGGCTTTTCGCATATCCAATGCAAGAAACGACTTAATACTAATTAAACCAATACAACGCCGCACCAATAGCGGCCATAGATCGCAAATTCGAATTTTCCACTTAGTACATAGAGGGGAATCGAATCCCGAACTTCAAGGGTGCTACGGGTGACTTTTCGCATATCCAATTCAAGGAACGCCTTAATACTAATTAAATAAGAACAACGCCGTACCAATCGGGACCATACGTCGCAAATTCGATTATTCCATTTAGTACATGTGTGGGGAATCGAATCCCGAACTTTAAAGGTGCTACGGGTGACTTTTCGCACATCCAATGCAAGAAACGTCTTAATACTAATTAAATAAACACAACGCCGTACCAATCGGGGCCATACATCGCAAATTCGATTATTCCATTTAGAACATTGTAGGGGAATCGAATCCCGAACTTCAAGGCTGGTACGGGTGACATTACGCAAATCCAATGCAAGAAACATCTTAATACTAATTAAACCAATACAACGCCGCACCAATAGCGGCCATACAACGCAAATTCGATTTTTCCACTTAGTACACGGGAGGGGAATCGAATCCCGAACTTCAAGGGTGCTACGGGTGACTTTTTGCACATCCAATGTAAGAAACGTCTTAATAATAATGAAATCAACACAGCATCGTACGGTTCCGGGTCATGAATCGCAAATTCGATTATTCCACTTAGTACATGGGAGGGGAATCGAATCCCGAACTTCAAGGGTGTTACGGGTGATTTTACGCATATCCAATGCATGAAACATCTTAATACTAATTATATCAACAAAACACCATAACAATAGGGGCCATACCTCGCAAATTCGATTATTCCATTTAGTACATGGGTGGCTAAGCCTCCGTGGCTTAGGCGGCAGCACGCCGGCCTCTCACCGCTGGGTCCGTGGTTCAAATCCCGGCCACTCCATGTGAGATCTGTGCTGGACAAAACGGAGGCAGACAGGTTTTTCTCCGGGTACTCCGGTTTTCCCTGTCAACATTTCATTCCAGCAACACTCTCCACGATCATTTCATTTCATCTGTCATTCATTTAATCATTGCCCCAGAGGAGTGCGTCAGGCCTCGGCAGTCGGCACAGTTCATATCTTCGCCGCTAGATGGGAGCTTCATTCATCCCATTCCTGACCCGGTCGGAGACTGGAAGCAGGTTGTGGATTTTCAGTACATGGGTGGGGAATCGAATCCCGAACTTCAAGGTTGCTACGGGTGACCTTTCGCATATCTAATGCAAGAAACAGCTTAATACTAATTAAATCAACACAACGCCGTACCAGTCGGTGCCATACATCGGAAATTCGATTTTTCCATGTAGTACATGGGTGGGGAATCGAATCCCGAACTTCAAGGGTGCTACGGGTGACTTTTCGCATAACCAATGCAAGAAACGTCTTAATACTAATTAAACCAATACAACGCCGCACCAATAGCGGCCATAGATCGCATATTCGAATTTTCCACTTAGTACATATAGGGGAATCGAATCCCGAACTTCAAGGGTGCTACGGGTGACATTTCGCATATCCAATTCAAGGAGCGTCTTAATACTAATTAAATAAACACAACGCTGTACCAATCGGGGCCATACGTCGCAAATTCGATTATTCCATTGAGTACATGTGTGGGCAATCGAATCCCGAACGTTAAGGGTGCTACGGGCAACTTTTCGCACATCCAATGCAAGAAACGTCTTAATACTAATTAAATAAACTCAACGCCGTACCAATCGGGGCCATACATCGGAAATTCGATTATTCCACTTAGAACATGGGAGGGGAATCGAATCCTGAAATTCAAGGGTGCTACGGGTGACTTTTCGCATATCCAATGCAAGAAACGTCTTAATACTAATTAAATAAGAACAACGCCGTACCAATCGGGACCATACGTCGCAAATTCGATTATTCCATTTAGTACATGTGTGGGGTATCGAATCCCGAACTTTAAAGGTGCTACGGGTGACTTTTCGCACATCCAATGCAAGAAACGTCTTAATAGTAATTAAATAAACACAACGCCGTACCAATCGGGGCCATACATCGGAAATTCGATTATTCCATATAGTACATGGGTGGGGAATCGAATCCCAAACTTCAAGGGTGCTACGGGTGACTTTTCGCATAACCAATGCAAGAAACGTCTTACTAATAATTAAATCAACACAACACCGTACGGTTCCGGGTCACAAATCGCAAATTCGATTATTCCAATTAGTACATGGGAGGGGAATCGAATCCCGAACTTCAAGGGTGCTACGGGTGACTTTACGCAAATCCAATGCAAAAAACGCCTTAATACTAATTAAATCAATACAACGCCGCACCAATAGCGGCCATACAGCGCAAATTTGATTTTTCCACTTAGTGCATGGGAGGGGAATCGAATCCCGAAATTCAAGGGTGCTACGGGTGGCTTTTCACATATCCAATGCAAGAAACGTCTTAATACTAATTAAATAAACACAACGCCGTACCAATCGGGGCCATACGTCGCAAATTCGATTATTCCATTTAGTACATGGTAGAGGAATCGAATCCCGAACTTCAAGGCTGCTACGGGTGACGTTACGCAAATCCAATGCAAGAAACGACTTAATACTAATTAAACCAATACAACGCCGCACCAATAGCGGCCATACGACGCAAATTCGATTTTTGCACTTATTACACGGGAGGGGAATCGATTCCCGAACTTCAAGGGTGCTACGGGTGACTTTTCGCATATCCAATGCACGAAACGTCTTAATAATAATGAAATCAACACAACACCGTACGGTTCTGGGTCATGAATCGCAAATTCGATTATTCCACTTAGTACATGGGAGGGGAATCGAATCCCGAACTTCAAGGGTGCTACGGGTGACTTTTCGCACATCCAATGCAAGAAACGTCTTAATAATAATGAAAGCAACACAACATCGTACGGTTCCGGGTCATGAATCGCAAATTCGATGATTCCACTTAGTACATGGGAGGGGAATCGAATCCCGAACTTCAAGGGTGCTACGGGTGACTTTTCTCTTATCCAATGCACGGAACGTCTTAATAATAATGAAATCAACACAACACCGTACGGTTCCGGGTCATGAATCGCTAATTCGATTATTCCACTTAGTACATGGGAGGGGAATCGAATCCCGAACTTCAAGGGTGCAACGGGTGACTTTACGCAAATCCAATGCAAGAAACGACTTAATACTAATTAAACCAATAGAACGCCGCTCCAATAGCGGCCATAGATCGCATATTCGAATTTTCCCCTTAGTACATAGAGGGGAATCGAATCCCGAACTTCAAGGGTGCTACGGGTGAATTTTCGCATATCCAATTCAAGGAACGTCTTAATACTAATTAAATAAACACAGCGCTGTACCAATCGGGGCAATACGTCGCAAATTCGATTATTCCATTGAGTACATGTGTGGGCATTCGAATCCCGAACTTCAAGGGTGCAACGGGCGACTTTTCGCACATCCAATGCAAGAAACGTCTTAATACTAATTAAATAAACTCAACGCCGTACCAATCGGGGCCATACATCGGAAATTCAATTATTCCACTTAGAACATGGGAGGGGAATCGAATCCCGAACTTCAAGGGTGCTACGGGTGAATTTTCGCATATCCAATGCAAGAAACGTCTTAATACTAATTAAATAAGAACAACGCCGTACCAATCGGGACCATACGTCGCAAATTCGATTATTCCATTTAGTACATGTGTGGGGAATCGAATCCCGAACTTTAATGGTGCTACGGGTGACTTTCCGCACATCCAATGCAAGAGACGTCTTAATACTAATTAAATAAACACAACGCCGTACCAATCGGGGCCATACATCGGAAATTCGATTATTCCATATAGTACATGTGTGGGGAATTGAATCCCAAACTTCAAGGGTGCTACGGGTGACTTTTCGCATAACCAATGCAAGAAACGTTTTAATAATAATTAAATCAACACAACACCGTACGGTTCCGGGTCACAAATCGCAAATTCGATTATTCCAATTAGTACATGGGAGGGGAATCGAATCCCGAACTTCAAGGGTGCTACGGGTGACTTTACGCAAATCCAATGCAAGAAACGCCTTAATACTAACTAAATCAATACAACGCCGCACCAATAGCGGCCATACATCGCAAATTTGTTTTTTCCACTTAGTGCATGGGAGGGGAATCGAATCCGAAATTCAAGGGTGCTACGGGTGGCTTTTCACACATCCAATGCAAGAAACGTCTTAATACTAATTAAATAAACACAACGCCGTACCAATCGGGGCCATACATCGGATATTCGATTATTCCATATAGTACATGAGAGGGGAATCGCATCCCGAACTTCAAGTGTGCTACGGGTGACTTTACGCAAATCCAATGCAAGAAACGACTTAATACTAATTAAACCAATACAACGCCACACCAATAGCGGCCATACATCGCAAATTCGAATTTTCCACTTAGTACATAGAGGGGAATCGAATCCCGTACTTCAAGGGTGCTACGGGTGACTTTTCGCATATCCAATTCAAGGAAAGTCCTAATACTAATTAAATAAACACAACGCCGTACCAATCGGGGCCATACGTCGCAAATTCGATTATTCCATTGAGTACATGTGTGGGGAATCGAATCCCGAACTTCAAGGGTGCTACGGGTGACTTTTCGCAAACCCAATGCAAGAAACGTGTTAATACTAATTAAATAAACTCAACGCCGTACCAATCGGGGCCATACATCGGAAATTCGATTATTCCACTTAGTACATGGGAGGGGAATCGAATCCTGAATTTCAAGGGTGCTACGGGTGACTTTTCGCATATCCAATGCAAGAAACGTCTTAATACTAATTAAATAAGAACAACACCGTACCAATCGGGGCCATACGTCGCAAATTCGATTATTCCATTTAGTACATGTGTGGGGATTCGAATCCCGAACTTCAAGGGTGCTACGGGTGACTTTTCGCAAACCCAATGCAAGAAACGTGTTAATACTAATTAAATAAACTCAACGCCGTACCAATCGGGGCCATACATCGGAAATTCGATGATTCCACTTAGTACATGGGAGGGGAATCGAATCCCGAACTTCAAGGGTGCTACGGGTGACTTTTCGCTTATCCAATGCACGGAACGTCTTAATAATAATGAAATCAACACAACACCGTACGGTTCCGGGTCATGAATCGCTAATTCGATTATTCCACTTAGTACATGGGAGGGGAATCGAATCCCGAACTTCAAGGGTGCAACGGGTGACTTTACGCAAATCCAATGCAAGAAACGACTTAATACTAATTAAACCAATAGAACGCCGCTCCAATAGCGGCCATAGATCGCATATTCGAATTTTCCCCTTAGTACATAGAGGGGAATCGAATCCCGAACTTCAAGGGTGCTACGGGTGAATTTTCGCATATCCAATTCAAGGAACGTCTTAATACTAATTAAATAAACACAGCGCTGTACCAATCGGGGCAATACGTCGCAAATTCGATTATTCCATTGAGTACATGTGTGGGCATTCGAATCCCGAACTTCAAGGGTGCAACGGGCGACTTTTCGCACATCCAATGCAAGAAACGTCTTAATACTAATTAAATAAACTCAACGCCGTACCAATCGGGGCCATACATCGGAAATTCAATTATTCCACTTAGAACATGGGAGGGGAATCGAATCCCGAACTTCAAGGGTGCTACGGGTGAATTTTCGCATATCCAATGCAAGAAACGTCTTAATACTAATTAAATAAGAACAACGCCGTACCAATCGGGACCATACGTCGCAAATTCGATTATTCCATTTAGTACATGTGTGGGGAATCGAATCCCGAACTTTAATGGTGCTACGGGTGACTTTTCGCACATCCAATGCAAGAAACGTCTTAATACTAATTAAATAAACACAACGCCGTACCAATCGGGGCCATACATCGGAAATTCGATTATTCCATATAGTACATGTGTGGGGAATTGAATCCCAAACTTCAAGGGTGCTACGGGTGACTTTTCGCATAACCAATGCAAGAAACGTTTTAATAATAATTAAATCAACACAACACCGTACGGTTCCGGGTCACAAATCGCAAATTCGATTATTCCAATTAGTACATGGGAGGGGAATCGAATCCCGAACTTCAAGGGTGCTACGGGTGACTTTACGCAAATCCAATGCAAGAAACGCCTTAATACTAACTAAATCAATACAACGCCGCACCAATAGCGGCCATACATCGCAAATTTGTTTTTTCCACTTAGTGCATGGGAGGGGAATCGAATCCGAAATTCAAGGGTGCTACGGGTGGCTTTTCACACATCCAATGCAAGAAACGTCTTAATACTAATTAAATAAACACAACGCCGTACCAATCGGGGCCATACATCGGATATTCGATTATTCCATATAGTACATGAGAGGGGAATCGCATCCCGAACTTCAAGTGTGCTACGGGTGACTTTACGCAAATCCAATGCAAGAAACGACTTAATACTAATTAAACCAATACAACGCCACACCAATAGCGGTCATACATCGCAAATTCGAATTTTCCACTTAGTACATAGAGGGGAATCGAATCCCGTACTTCAAGGGTGCTACGGGTGACTTTTCGCATATCCAATTCAAGGAAAGTCCTAATACTAATTAAATAAACACAACGCCGTACCAATCGGGGCCATACGTCGCAAATTCGATTATTCCATTGAGTACATGTGTGGGGAATCGAATCCCGAACTTCAAGGGTGCTACGGGTGACTTTTCGCAAACCCAATGCAAGAAACGTGTTAATACTAATTAAATAAACTCAACGCCGTACCAATCGGGGCCATACATCGGAAATTCGATTATTCCACTTAGTACATGGGAGGGGAATCGAATCCTGAATTTCAAGGGTGCTACGGGTGACTTTTCGCATATCCAATGCAAGAAACGTCTTAATACTAATTAAATAAGAACAACACCGTACCAATCGGGGCCATACGTCGCAAATTCGATTATTCCATTTAGTACATGTGTGGGGATTCGAATCCCGAACTTCAAGGGTGCTACGGGTGACTTTTCGCAAATCTAATGCAAGAAACGTCTTAATACTAATTAAATAAACTCAACACCGTACAAATCGGGGCCATACATCGGAAATTCGATTATTCCACTTAGTACATGGGAGGGGAATCGAATCCTGAAATTCAAGGGTGCTACGGGTGACTTTTCGCATATCCAATGCAAGAAACGTCTTAATACTAATTAAATAAGAACAACGCCGTACCAATCGGGACCATACGTCGCAAATTCGATTATTCCATTTAGTACATGTGTGGGGAATCGAATCCGAACTTCAAGGGTGCTACGGGTGACTTTTCGCAAATCCAATGCAAGAAACGTCTTAATACTAATTAAATAAACTCAACGCCGTACCAATCAGGGCCATACATGGGAATGTCGATTATTCCACTTAGTACATGGGAGGGAAATCGAATCCCGTACTTCAAGTGTGCTACGGGTGACTTTACGCAAATCCAATGCAAGAAACGACTTAATACTAATTAAACCAATACAACGCCGCACCAATAGCGGCCATACATTGCAAATTCGAATTTTCCACTTAGTACATAGAGGGGAATCGAATCCCGAACTTCAAGGGTGCTACGGGTGACTATTCGCATATCCAATTCAAGGAACGTCTTAATACTAATTAAAAAACTCAACGCCGTACCAATCGGGGCCATACATCGGAAATTCGATTATTCCATTTAGTACATGTGAGGGGAATCGAATCCTGAAATTCAAGGGTGCTACGGGTGACTTTTTGCATATCCAATGCAAGAAACGTCTTAATACTAATTAAATAAGAACAACGCCGTACCAATCGGAGCCATACGTCACAAATTCGATTATTCCATTTAGTACATGTGTGGGGAATCGAATCCCGAACTTTAAGGGTGCTACGGGTGACTTTTCGCACATCCAATGCAAGAAGCGTCTTAATACTAATTAAATAAACACAACGCCATACCAATCGGGGCCATACATCGGAAATTCGATTATTCCATATAGATAGTACATGTGTGGGGAATCGAATCCCAAACTTCAAGGGTGCTACGGTTGACTTTTCGCATAACCATTGCAAGAAACGTCTTAATAATAATTAAATGAACACAACACCGTACGGTTCCGAGTCACAAATCGCAAATTCGATTATTCCAAATAGTACATGGGAGAGGAATCGAATCCCGAACTTCAAGGGTGCTACGGGTGGCTTTTCGCATATCCAATGCAAGAAACGACTTAATACTAATTAAACCAATACAACGCCGCACCAATAGCGGCCATAGATCGCAAATTCGAATTTTCCACTTAGTACATAGAGGGGAATCGAATCCCGAACTTCAAGGGTGCTACGGGTGACTTTTCGCATATCCAATTCAAGGAACGCCTTAATACTAATTAAATAAGAACAACGCCGTACCAATCGGGACCATACGTCGCAAATTCGATTATTCCATTTAGTACATGTGTGGGGAATCGAATCCCGAACTTTAAAGGTGCTACGGGTGACTTTTCGCACATCCAATGCAAGAAACGTCTTAATACTAATTAAATAAACACAACGCCGTACCAATCGGGGCCATACATCAGAAATTCGATTATTCCATATAGTACATGGTTGGGGAATCGAATCCCAAACTTCAAGGGTGCTACGGGTGACTTTTCGCATAACCAATGCAAGAAACGTCTTAATAATAATTAAATCAACACAACAGCGTATGGTTCCGGGTCACAAATCGCAAATTCGATTATTCCAATTAGTACATGGGAGGGGAATCGAATCCCGAACTTCAAGGGTGCTACGGGTGACTTAACGCAAATCCAATGCAAGAAACGCCTTAATACTAATTAAATCAATACAACGCCGCACCAATAGCGGCCATACATCGCAAATTTGATTTTTCCACTTAGTGCATGGGAGGGGAATCGAATCCCGAAATTCAAGGGTGCTACGGGTGGCTTTTCACATATCCAATGCAAGAAACGCCTTAATACTAATTAAATAAACACAACGCCGTACCAATCGGGGCCATACGTCGCAAATTCGATTATTCCATTTAGTACATGGTAGGGGAATCGAATCCCGAACTTCAAGGCTGCTACGGGTGACGTTACGCAAATCCAATGCAAGAAACGTCTCAATACTAATTAAACCAATACAACGCCGCACCAATAGCGGCCATACAACGCAAATTCGATTTTTCCACTTAGTACACGGGAGGGGAATCGATTCCCGAACTTCAAGGGTGCTACGGGTGACTTTTCGCATATCCAATGCACGAAACGTCTTAATAATAATGAAATCAACACAACACCGTACGGTTCCGGGTCATGAATCGCTAATTCGATTATTCCACTTAGTACATGGGAGGGGAATCGAATCCCGAACTTCAAGGCTGCTACGGGTGACGTTACGCAAATCCAATGCAAGAAACGTCTCAATAATAATTAAACCAATACAACGCCGCACCAATAGCGGCCATACAACGCAAATTCGATTTTTCCACTTAGTACACGGGAGGGGAATCGAATCCCGAACTTCAAGGGTGCTACGGGTGACTTTTCGCACATCCAATGCAAGAAACGTCTTAATAATAATGAAATCAACACAACATCGTACGGTTCCGGGTCATGAATCGCAAATTCGATTATTCCACTTAGTACATGGGAGGGGAATCGAATCCCGAACTTCAAGGGTGCTACGGTTGACTTTTCGCTTATCCAATGCACGAAACGTCTTAATAATAATGAAATCAACACAACACCGTACGGTTCCGGGTCATGAATCGCTAATTCGATTATTCCACTTAGTACATGGGAGGGGAATCGAATCCCGAACTTCAAGGGTGCTACGGGTGACTTTACGTAAATCCAATGCTAGAAACGACTTAATACTAATTAAACCAATACAACGCCGCACCAATAGCGGCCATAGATCGCATATTCGAATTTTCCACTTAGTACATAGAGGGGAATCGAATCCCGAACTTCAAGGGTGCTACGGGTGACTTTTCGCATATCCAATTCAAGGAACGTCTTAATACTAATTAAATAAACACAACGCTGTACCAATCGGGGCCATACGTCGCAAATTCGATTATTCCATTGAGTACATGTGTGGGCAATCGAATCCCGAACTTCAAGGGTGCTACGGGCGACTTTTCGCACATCCAATGCAAGAAACGTCTTAATACTAATTAAATAAACTCAACGCCGTACCAATCGGGGCCATACAATGGAAATTCGATTATTCCACTTAGAACATGGGAGGGGAATCGAATCCTGAAATTCAAGGGTGTTACGGGTGACTTTTTGCATATCCAATGCAAGAAATGTCTTAATACTAATTAAATAAGAACAACGCCGTACCAATCGGGACCATACGTCGCAAATTCGATTATTCCATTTAGTACATGTGTGGGGAATCGAATCCCGAACTTTAAAGGTGCTACGGGTGACGTTTCGCACATCCAATGAAAGAAACGTCTTA
Organism: Meconema thalassinum; assembly: GCA_946902985.2. Taxonomy (NCBI): domain Eukaryota; kingdom Metazoa; phylum Arthropoda; class Insecta; order Orthoptera; family Tettigoniidae; genus Meconema; species Meconema thalassinum. The sequence continues at coordinate 1,120,620,544 of OX336389.2, read as the reverse complement.
ATACTAATTAAATAAACACAATGCCGTACCAATCGGGGCCATACATCGGAAATTCGATTATTCCATATAGTACATGGGTGGGGAATCGAATCCCAAACTTCAAGGGTGCTACGGGTGACTTTTCGCATAACCAATGCAAGAAACGTCTTAATAATAATTAAATCAACACAACACCGTACGGTTCCGGGTCACAAATCTCAAATTCGATTATTCCAATTAGTACATGGGAGGGGAATCGAATCCCGAACATCAAGGGTGCTACGGGTGACTTTACGCAAATCCAATGCAAGAAACGCCTTAATACTAATTAAATCAATACAACGCCGCACCAATAGCGGCCATACATCGCAAATTTGATTTTTCCACTTAGTGCATGGGAGGGGATTCGAATCTCGAAATTCAAGGATGCTACGGGTGGCTTTTCACATATCCAATGCAAGAAACGTCTTAATACTAATTAAATAAACACAACGCCGTACCAATCGGGGCCATACGTCGCAAATTCGATTATTCCATTTAGTACATGGTAGGGGAATCGAATCCCGAACTTCAAGGCTGCTACGGGTGACGTTACGCAAATCCAATGCAAGAAACGTCTCAATACTAATTAAACCAATACAACGCCGCACCAATAGCGGCCATACAACGCAAATTCGATTTTTCCACTTAGTACACGGGAGGGGAATCGATTCCCGAAATTCAAGGGTGCTACGGGTGACTTTTCGCATATCCAATGCACGAAACGTCTTAATAATAATGAAATCAACACAACACCGTACGGTTCCGGGTCATGAATCGCAAATTCGATTATTTCACTTAGTACATGGGAGGGGAATCGAATCTTGAACTTCAAGTGTTCTACGGGTGACTTTTCGCACATCCAATGCAAGAAACGTCTTAATAATAATGAAATCAACACAACATCGTACGGTTCCGGGTCATGAATCGCAAATTCGATTATTCCACTTAGTACATGGGAGGGGAATCGAATCCCGAACTCCAAGGGTGCTACGGGTGACTTTTCGCTTATCCAATGCACGAAACGTCTTAATAATAATGAAATCAACACAACACCGTACGGTTCCGGGTCATGAATCGCTAATTCGATTATTCCACTTTGTACATGGGAGGGGAATCGAATCCCGAACTTCAAGGGTGCTACGGGTGACTTTACGCAAATCCAATACAAGAAACGACTTAATACTAATTAAACCAATACAACGCCGCACCAATAGCGGCCATAGATCGCATATTCGAATTTTCCACTTAGTACATAGAGGGGAATCGAATCCCGAACTTCAAGGGTGCTACGGGTGACTTTTCGCATATCCAATTCAAGGAACGTCTTAATACTAATTAAATAAACACAACGCTGTACCAATCGGGGCCATACATCGGAAATTCGATTATTCCATATAGTACAAGGGAGGGGAATCGAATCCCGAACTTCAAGTGTGCTACGGGTGACAGAGTTTATAGCTGCTTCTATGCGGACACCCATGGAATGAGCTACAAGTACCGTCACGTGTGGGGTGTTGTCTGGGAAGGAAAGTGTGAATGTAAGGACGAGGAATTGGAAGGTGGCGGCTGTGGCCTATAGTTAGGGACCAACCCCGGCATTTGCTGGAAGGAAGATGGGAAACCACAGAAGACCATCTTCAAGGTTGCCAGCGGGGGATCCGAAACTCCTTGCCTCCCGGATGTGAGCAACTGCCTGGGCATCGACGCTCAACATGCTACCAGCTATGCCACCGAAGCCGCTCATCGATTGGGTGATAAAGTCAAAGTTCAAGGGGGGATTCATCATCATCATCATCATCTTGCACAGTTTCCAGCCACTGGCCGGGTCTGTTTGGAACACAAGCCTCTCCAACGTCTTCTGTCTTCCCACCACCTCTCAGCCTCCACCCTTGTCCAGTCTTCTCCTCTCTTCTTCACGCTTTCTTCCACCCCCTTCTCTTTCCTTCCCACTTCGTCTCGTGTACTCTCCTGGGCATCCTCTTCTCCATTCGTTTTATATGTCCATACCATCTAAGTCTAGATTTCTCTATACCATCCTGTAATGGTTTCTCCTTCATTAATTCTCTGGTCCTCTCAATTCTTATTCTGTCCATCTTTTTAGCTCCAATACTGCTTCTCAAGAACCTCATCTCACTGGCCTGTATTTTGCTCTTCTCCCTTCCTTTCATAACCCAGGTCTCCGAGGCATACGTCAGGATAGGGACATAGTACGTCCGATATATGATCTTTTTGCTGTTCTGAGGGACATCCTTGCTCCATATCATGCTTCTCACACTCCTCCGGAATGCTTCTGCCTGCCTCCCTCGCTCATTTATTTCTCTATCGTTTCTTCCATTATCTTGTATCAGGCTTCCCAGATACTTGAAACTCTCCACCTTCTTCAGCTGTTCCCCACCAATTGTTATTCCCATTGTGGTTCTTTCCTTCTTCCTTGTTGTGATCACCATCTCACTCTTATTTATGCTAAATTTCATCCCATATCCCTGTATTACTCCTTCCCAAACATCCAACTGTTCCTGTATCTCCTCCTCCTTGTTTCACCAAATCATCAAATCATCTGCAAACACCATTGCTTTCATCTTTCCTTCCCCAATTACTTGTGCCACTCGGGTCATTATGTCATCCATCACCACAATGAAAAGTAACGGTGACAGTGCACTTCCTTGTTTCAGGCCGTTTCTCTGTTCCAACCAGTCCGATCTCTCTCCTTCCACTTTCACACAGCTCACGCTTCCCTTGTACATCTCCTTTATCCTCCGTATAGTCCAATTTTCTACTCCTCTATCCTCCAGGGACTTAATGATGTGATTCTGAAAGAAGAAAATTACAGAACAGACATTGGCAGGCTCTTAACTCAAGGAACATTTATGTGACATTTGTTAAGTACGAATGTATAATAGTTAAATTATCCTGCGATGTTTGTCGTTATCAAAGCGACTAAGTAAGAAGTACAAGATTTAGTGAGTTTTATATATTTTACTTAACGGTCAGCAATAATCAAATGAAACATTTTCTTTCTAAAACAAAGATTTGTTAAAACCATGGGCGTCACAAGTACGAGTAACGTACAATACGAAGTTATCACTTCGCCCAAAATTCATTATGCTACGAAGAGCAGTGCGAAGTATTCCTGATAGCTTGTGAAGAAGAGGAAAAACGTGATGGATCCGCTCTAATGGCCAGTACAAACTAGGTACTTGGAAACAGTGCTATTTGAATTATTAGGCAGATTCATATGTAGGGATATTTCCACAGTTTAATTTAACTCGGCAACTTGGAAATATCTGAAAATATGTCCTCCAGTTACCGTATTTAGAAAATAGGCGAACTGGATTTACATTAGCATTTTAATGAACTGCTTGATTTTTATATTATTGTCGATACATGGTGATACCACTATTGTTTACCTGGTTTTTAAGAACTGAACATTATGACAGCGAATCACAGAAGAAGAAACGCTAACTTCCATGGACAAAAACTGTGAACTAAAAACAAAACATTCCTCCCATTAAGATGGTATATTGGCTTTGACGGCCAGTGAATTAAAACTCAGCAATTCTTCTAGGTTTGTGCCGTGTCATCCATAAGACAAGCGTGGTCCATGAGATAAAAGGGCAAGGTTGCAATGACACAACATCACATTACACTGAATTAAATTAATATCCCACATCACATCACATTAAAAAAAGACTTTCATTTTTTCTTTCCTTCCTCTCCCATTCTCATCAAGTCAGTCAAAACAAGGTCACTGATTCTAGAACAACACTTAATAGGACATGATACCAAGCTGTCCATTTACATCCACAAGAAAAAGTACTTCAGTGAATTTTACAAGGATTGCACAAGGGTTATGGTCTTCCTTTAGCATTCAACAATAATGGAAGCAGCTGTGAAGAATGCTTGTGCGCATGATCAGAATTTCCAGTCCCTGCTCTAGACGGAGATCTGATTTCACGAGTTCCAGAACATGTTGAAACAGAGCAAATACAGAACTAGAAGTTCAGAACTCGTTCGTTAAGTTTGTTGGAACGGTCCCTGTGCTACGGCAGTTCTCGGACGATTCTTCTCTGTGTTGGAACAAACCTATAGTGATATCACTGACCGAGTTCATGTACGCCCCGCTCTTGGCCAGAGCTGGCGGTGCAGACCCCCAATGCTACATAGTCAGCAGTTCAATAATGGATTACGCCACGGTTACGCTGATTACAACAAATTGTTTGTTTGGACTTGTGAACAATATTGTCAAAAGTTATTATTAATACTCTCAGACCCCCTGTAGAAATATTTTGTTTAACCCTCCGTTATCGCGCATGAATCTCACAGCTCCATGTTTCGTTTTTGCTTCAATATCAAGCCAACAAAGCCTCCGTGGCTTAGGCGGCAGCACGCTGGCCTCTCACCGCTGGGTCCGTGGTTCAAATCCCGGTCACTCCATGTGAGATCTGTGCTGGACAAAACGGAGGCAGACAGGTTTTTCTCCGGGTACTCCGGTTTTCCCTGTCACAATTTCATTCCAGCAACACTCTCCCCTATCATTTCATTTCATCTGTCATTCATTTAATCATTGCCCCAGAGGAGTGCGTCAGGCCTCGGCAGCCGGCACAGTTCATATCCTCGCCGCTAGATGGGGGCTTCATTCATTCCATTCCTGACCCGGTCGGAGACTGGAAGCAGGCTGTGGATTTTCATTTTCATCAAGCCAACAGTTCAGCAGGCAGCTTGTAGTTTAACGTGACCGTTAATCTAGAGATCATGAGCCACGGGACCTCCTTTTTACGTGGAATCCGAACCACAGGACGTGGCATTTCACTTCGAAAATCTCACATGCATTGACCGGGAATCGAACCCGGACCGCCTTGGTGAGAGGCTTACAGCTAGACCGCTGAGCCACCACGCCCCCCATCAACAGTTCAAGTTACGATCTAACCGTCTTGGGATATCTTATACCACACCTTAGTAAGCATTTCCTTGGAGTCGTGAAATGACGAGCATAAAAAATAGTCCACACGTGTTACTTTTGACAGCTGCTGTGACATGTGGGATAGAAAGCTCCAGCGTGCCCGATTATGTAACATTCTGTCAGTGAGTTGCAGCAGTGCTGTTATAGTGGTTATTTGGTTTGGTCCGCTGCCTTAGCGAATACATGAAGATATTACGCTTTACGACAACTCAAGGATGTAGATAAAGTGTGTCGCCTTCTGGTGAAAGAAGATGATGATAATTGTTGTTTTAAGGGGCCTAACATCAAGGTTATCGGCCCTCTGGTGAAAGATAACCAATAGCTAGCTGATGATAATTTCAAAAAAATTGGTGACTCTTATACTGAAGACAAAGTTGTAACAAGATCCGGAGACTTGGATACTGACTATGATGATGATCAGGTGGACGGTAACGGAAGCGAAGAATTGGCTGGCAGTTTATTTTATTGGTAGGTAGAACATTATTAATATTATTATTATATATCCGCCTCATTCTTGGTTATCACCGCGGAGGACCTGGTTCAATTCGTAGCTCTGCCAAGACATTTAATTCTGGTCTGAGGGCTGAAACGGAGTTCACTGATATGTGGCGCATTTGATACCTACCTCAGCCATCCTGGAAGTGGTTTTTCATAGTTTCCCACTTCTACTCCAGGCAAATACTGGGATGGTACCTAACATAAGGCCTCGGCTGCCTCCTACCCAAATCCTACCGTAATTACAAATACACACAATACTACAGACATGGCAGTCTGTTTGGCTCAGCGGTAATGTTCTCGCTTGCTGGGCCCAAGCTTGCAGGTTCGTATCCTGGCTCAGTCAGCAGGCATTTAAGGGTGCACAAATGCGAGGGAGTCGTGTCAGTAGATTTACTTCAGGGCAAAATTCCGGCACCCCGGCGTCTCTAAAGCCAGAGTAGTTAAAAGGGACGTAAAAACCAAGAGCCCGCCGATGAGCCTAGCTTGGTGTCCTAGGCGAAACCCCACACAAGACACGGCACAAACCTAGAAGAATTGCTGAGTTTTAATAACATTATTATTAGACATCGCAGTGACATAGGTTATCAAGCAAATTCTATACACACCCAAGTGCACGGGACTACATTACCACGATGTCACAAAGCCCCTAAATAATCAACAACTATTATTATTTTAGTCCTATTATAATTAAGTCAGATTATATAATTTTTCATTTTAGGCAAGGTTAGCACGATGTACTGTAGAACAAGGAACCATAGAAGGCTACTCAGACATGGCCCCACAATATTCCGACTAAACATCTTGGTGTTGTAAGAATACTACAGGGTGCCAGGAAATGTTCTCCGCAGTGGCTACGAGCAGCTGTGAGAGGTTGCGTCATCAGTTTAGTTGGCAGCACAGTGTTTGTTATGATACAAGCAACAGCCGTGCTGCTAACGTTCTATAGTGGTGGGCATGGACTAAGCCTTTACATACAAACTCAAACCTAACCCGGGGCTTATGCCCCAGAACCCCTTCCTTGAAATGCAAGCAGTAATTTCTTGTCCAGACAGTCTTCTCTAACCTACTACCGGCCAATGGTTTTGTCCAGACAGTCTTGTAACCAAGTAGCGACCAATGACTTTGACTCACCCAACTTAAGTACATTACTAAGCTTTAGTACATCAGTAATTTTCGTCCAGCCAGTGGCGCAGTCAGTCGATAGCTAAGAGTGAGCTGTGAGATATTGTTGGTAATCTCCGAAATTTCGCATCTGGGTTGCATGTGCAGTGCATATTCTGTGCGCTTGTGCAGATGAGTATTTTACAGAGTTGTAATATTGTTTGGTCGTACTTGTCTTCTGGGAAAGAACAGCCGATCTTGGAATCTGACACCCTCAAATTACAAGGAGTTTCAAAAATAAAATATTCTTCTTCTACGACATCCTAGTCTTCTCAAAATAATAATAATAAACTTTCCAACTTCAAATTCAAATCCCTTTCCTTATTGCTATAAAATATTTTAATCTATACAACTGACTCAACTACTTTTATAGTTCTGTTACAACTTCTATATTTCTAATCTTTCTATCATGTACGATATTTACAGACTTCATCCATCCCTTCTTGTGTTAATTCTAGACAGTGTTTCTACCATGAACATTTCTATCTCATCTATCGTTGCTCTCACATAGTCGTACTTGTTCATATTCGTCACATCAGGTTAACTTTCAGCCAAGTGATTAGCCTAAGCAAACTTTTAATCCAAATCCTTGCTAAATTTTGTTAATAATAATATAACAGTTAAGAGATATTCAATTCTTCTTTAACTTCTTTACTTAATCATAGTGGATAATGTTAATTATAGACTTCCATTAAAGCATCCTAGTATTATCTCATAACGCATCCCGAATGTAAAGTGGGGCTTTGCTCCTTTCAGAGACTCCCTTCAGTGTACTGTAAATATAGTGTAAGGGGAGTAAGGCACTGATAAATAAAAATGAAAAGAAAAATTTCCTTATTCCAGCATAGCATGAATGTTACCTTCACATATTGAACTACTTTTATACATGTCATTGATTATGTCAATACTCTATATAGCTCGTCATAAATTATTTATGTATATAATGGTCAACAACATCTGCGTGGATCGTTGAAGATATACCTTTTCAATCCCAATAATATTCCTTTCACAACAATAGCAGATCCTTACTTCTATTACCATAACACATAATTGTTTGTCTGCTGTAATATACCTTACATGCTTAAATATTCATGCTTCCCCTACACTTTATTTATGTTCCTTGATTTTGTAAAATGCTGTTTCAATTTATATCACCATTTATTATGTACTAGCTATACCCTGCATGCGTTGCAATGCCAATCAAGGACAGATAGAAAGGAAGATAATAATAAAGTTATAGGTTTTACATCCTTTTTAACAACTGCGGCTTTTTGAGACGTCAGGGTGACAGAATTTTGGCCCCAAGGGGATCTTAAACGTTCAGAAAGAATAAAAATAAGTGTTTGAATTGTAATTTCATAACATGTAGGTCATTTGCCCTTAAAGACAATAATAGGCTAGTGAGAAAGGAAACGATTACTAAACAAACATGGTGCAATTTTCAAACTGATATAGGTAATATCTTCCTAGTCTCAACCTTATTTGCTGGCTTAGACCGATACTCGTTGCATCTAGAGAATGAGCTGTTGGCGTACTGGTCGGGTCCCAGCTCCGCGAATCTGTGAGGAATGTGGATATAGCCTATGATAACAGACGTGTAGGGTTCCCGGTCCTTGGGTAGCAACTGACCAAATACATTGGGGCGTGCACAAACGTTCACTGAAGTTCGTTAGTTGAAACGACTCGCACGCCATTTATAGTAAAAAGGATTATCTACTTAGGAAAACTTCTACTCATGCGCTACCTATTGTGAATACCTTCCCTGTAGTGCACACAACAACTCACCCAAGTCTCATCGCATTCCGATGAATGGTATATGAACGCATAGGGGACATACATACAGACAGACAAACTATCACAATATTGATTTTTATATATATACTGTAGATAGAATACCCCAATCTATAATCCGTGCTATATCTTCTTTGATATTCTGGTTACCTTTTCAAATTATCTATTATGTAAAACCGTAAATCACATCAACACCCACGTCCAACCCTACCTCGATCTTTTCACCTCCTGGTGTGGCAAATGGTATCTGCGACTGAACTCCGAAAAAAAGCAGACCATCCTTTTCCGCCCCCGCAGGCGAGCTTTTGCTCCAACCCGCAATCCCGCGAACCTCAATCTCCACCTCCATCACCGCCGCTTAGTCCCCACTCCGACCATCCACTACCTCGGCCTCCTATGTGATGAATTCTACACCTTCCGCCCCTTCTGTAAGTCAACACTTCCCATGGCACGGAAGCAGGCGTATCTCCTACGGCGTCTGGCTGGAACAACCTGGGGCCTATACGAGAAACTACTTCACCACACGTATAAGGTTCTAATCCGCACATTTTTGGTGTAGGGCCATCCTGCGTGGGTAGGATTCCCTGACTACCCCCTTCGTCCTTTCCTCCAAATGGAGCGCCGCTTAGTCCGAGTCGTAATGAGACTGCCGTTCACCTACCCCACAGAAGACCTCGTGAACAGAATGCCACTGCCTCAACTTATGACATACATCGAGTTATTACAACGCCGCTACCTCCAACGGGCACAGGATACCAATAACTCTATAGTAAGCCCACTCCTTCACAAGCCGCTTCGAGCCCCGGTACGTACAAAGCTCGGCATCATCAGCCTCAGGGCACTTCTCCCAGCACCAGATTAACGGCCCAGTATAATCATCTTACGATCACGAACGCCACTCCATTGCAAACTGAAGGCCTTCCTCACTGGCACCACCCATAGTCTTCAAAAATTACAACAAACAAAAATAATTCTAAAAAAATAAAAATCTTCTTCATTTTCATCTCCACAAACATTCACCACGTTCATCCCACGTTCATCAATCACCCAACATCATTTTCCAATACATCTTCCCATACTGTACTATGCTCCACCTCCACATCATTTTCACCATTTTGTGTTTAGTCAGTGTGTTTACACGTTTGTGGTCGGAAGCCGTGTTGTGATTTTGAGTCGAAATTTATACATGCGATGCGACATGACGTTGGGGAGATTTCGATATTTATGTGCCATTGTTGTGATACGGTATATTGTCTTTATTGTGATTGTTTATGGTCTTTACCAAATTATTATCATTATTATTCAAAATTAAACGATAAATCAAATATAGCATTCATTATTGGGACGTTGCTAGGTGTACTCTTTACGACTACAATTTTTGCGGGCGGGCGAAGCCGCGACGGGTAATGCTAGTCTATATATATATAAAAATCGATGCTATGTGATAGTTTGTCTGTCTGTATGTCCCCTATGCGTCCATATACCATTCATCCAATTCTGATGAAATTTGGGTGAGTCGTTGTGTGCACTACAGGGAAGGTTTCTAGCTACAACTTAATCATGTAACTCAAAAGTGTGAGGGACTTTAACCTTACGCTGTGTTGTATTGATTAGGCAAAGCAAAGCCAACTCCGTACAGGCCATGGAGGCCCTGAGAGTAGTGGAAGGTAGAGTCTTCCACTATTTGTGACATCGGCACTGGACGGGATGGAGTTGTCAGCTCCACGCCCGGCCGTCTTTGCTCCCAGGAATTACCCTGGTACACATTTCTGGTGTAGGCTGAGCGAACCCCAGTGCTATTTGCGTTTCCGAAAGTGGTAGTTTTGTTTCTAAAATCCACTACCTGGGTGGGGATCGAACCCTCTCCCTTTCAGTTAGAAGCCCAGCGCCTCTACCGACTGCGCCACGCAGCCCCCGTATTCATTAGGAAGAAAACAAAATTAATTTTAATTTCAATTATATTGTCAATATGGATATTCCCAATTCCTAGTGTTGACAAGTTTACTGACTTAGTTATGAATAACCATATTCTTGGTTTTATTAACATTCTACTGTAAGCGAATGCGGCGGCGCAGTCGGTAGCATGCTGAGCTTCTATGCCTAAGATCGCGGGTTCAAACCCGACCGAAGTCATCGGTTTTTTAAGAGCATTAAAATCCCTCAGTATGCCTTCCTTCGGAGGGGAAGTAAAGCCAGCGGGCCCATGTCATTGATTTATGGCTTGATAAAAGAACCTTCCACTAACTTCAATTGTGTGAAGCTATATTTGTAGGTTAGATTTGATTAACACTTCAAGTTCCACATGTTCGTCGCCAGGTGCTGCTTGCAGTGGCATCTAGTAGCCAAGTTCGCAACTAGGTGTCGTGGACTGCAGCATTTGGTAGCAAGAGTAGGAACTGCTTGAAATTCATCGTCTGCAGTCCTTACCTGAATTACAGGTAGCACACTTAAATACAGCCATCACAATTGACACCGGTTATTAGGCAAATTCTACATACACCCAAGGTACACGGGGCTATATGATCGCACTGTCGTAGCCCCTAAACTGAGGAACCATCCAATCCTACTGTAATAACCATTCTCAATAAATCATACCAGTGTTCCAAATGACGCTCTCTCCTCTCCTACCAATATTTCTATTTGAAATTATGCTAAATATCGCTGAGCATATCTGTCTAATAGACTCTTAAATAATCCATAAAATTCCATAGAATGTTCCTCAATATTATCCATAAACCTTATTTGTGTTGTTCAGAAATTTTCATTAACCTAAATTCACAAGTTCATTCGTCTAAAACTCCAACTATTATCTCATAAAACTTTCATAAAATTTTCCACTCGATTAAGTAATGTAAATTGCCTTCATTAAATAACTGTCGCTAAATTTGCGTTGTATGAAAACATCGCTAAACTATCTATAAAAATATCTTCTTCCTCTCGCTCGCCGCGGCGTATATCGGCTACCTTTTAACTCCCCTTGAAAGTAAACACACCTTGGGAAAGCCGACAATAATTCTCTTCTCCCTCGCTACTGCATGTAGTGCAAATTGCATATCTCTCCAGTATTCCTCTCCTCAATTCCCGGCGTCTGTCTTCTGTCTTACAGCTCATTTCTCTTCACAATAAATCAATTTAATCATTCTAAAATTGTAGTGGCCTAAAGTCATTGATACTCAAGCAAAATAAGGGTTCGGAGTGTAGTGGCGCAGCGGTCTAGCTGTTGACCACTCGCCAAGGTGAACCGAGTTCAATGCATGTGAGATTTTCGATGTGAAATGCCATGTCCTGTCGTTCGGATTCCACATAATAAGGAGGTCCGTGGCTCATAATCGCACGTTTGATGGTCACGTAATAATAAAAAGCTTCCTTCCTTCAAAATATGGGTCCAGGGTATATGTATTTGTTCATTCCGTCGAGGTCAATTTCTTCAACAATGTTGAACAGTATTTTCTATTGGTTGGGATTGCACTATGCTGTCAACTATGCGGGTTGTTCTTGTGGAGGATGTACTTTGTTTTTCTAGTGTGATAGTGTTCTTTCTCCGATCATGCTTCCTGATTGGAGTGTTTCTATGGAATAGATCGAACACCTTGGTGTAGTAGACAAACACTACCCACAGCTTTCACCTATCATGTCTCGGCATGTCTTCTACGTTGTTCTATGACTATCTGCTTCGTTTCTAGATCCTCCAGCGGGGTCCCATTCACTCCATAATTCTCAGGTTAAGATCAGTATTGAATTTCCTGTTTAGAAATTATTTCTTTAGGAGGCCCTTTAACAGTGTGACACGATCTGGTTGACTTTTGAATTGCATCACATCGGGCACCTTATTTCTAGGATATGCCATGATGGTACCTAACACCATACCTCTCCCAATTCTAATACTGATAAGAAGTAAAGTACATGTTCCTATCCAGACACAACTATTAATCAACTGCCTCCTGCTCCATCTTTAATTTATTAGTACATTTTGTTACAGGTCTCAGAGGTCACCTTACAAGATTTGAGATATCTGGGCTTTGCTGTGCTCAATAAACACCACGACGGGATACACCTGACGAATGTCTTTGATGATTTCTTGGAAAGGGTCTGCTTTCCTATTGGCACGCGTAATTGGATAGACACCGGGTGAGTTAGCCGTGGTCGTTACGGCATTACTGCTGGCAGTCGCTCACATCCGGGAGGCGAGGAGGTTCGAATCCCCCCGCCGGCAACCTTGAAGATGGTCTTCTGTGGTTTCCCATCTTCCTTCCAGGCAAATGCCGGGGTTGGTCCCTACCTATAGGCCACAGCCGCTACCTTCCAACTCCTCGTTCTTCCATTCCAACTTCCCTCCCCAACGGTACTTGTAGCTCACCCATTGGGTGTCCGTCTCGAAGCAGCTACAACACTGGCGAGCCGAACATGTCCTCGGACACTCCCGGCACTGAAAACCATACGCTAAAAAAAAAAAAAAAAAAAAAAAAAAAAAAAAATGGATAGACAAAGGTTACAGAATGATTCACTGTCAGATGCCTAGCGAATCCTCCAGCAAGCAAACCATTATAACCTCTCCAACAATCGGTATGAATTGTGCTGGTCTACTCTACATGCTGTGCTACGAGTTGGTAGAGTGTGACGGCGTCTCTGTTATTATTAGGACACACGGCCATCCGAACTTCATTGGTTGTAGTGTTTAACATACCAAGAATCCATTTTCCTTCGATGGCCCGTCCACGATGATATTTCCACCAACCAATTTTACATTCATCTATCTGGACGATGTGCCCTGGGCCACCAATTCTTCCTCTGTTGTTATACACATATTTCGCAACAGTAACTAAAGCAGTCCCCTACTTTCTGATTGCTCATAATACGTCCAGCTGTGGAACACTGCGTTCACTTTTCCTTGTAATCAAATCCACGGCCAAAACAGTAGGTCATCAGAAGGATTTGTGACGGAGGCAGAATCGATTTTTCCAGCCAAGTCCCTTTCTTAACGGACTGCGTAACATTATCGTGGCCTCTGCTGCATCTGAACTGTTCAAATAGTCTCCCACGCACAGGTAATGGATGAAGTGGGGAGTCACACTCAGAGCAGAGTTTTTTGTATCTCAGCATTCCTTCGTCGTATAAAAACTGAATACACTTCTCTTCGTCGACAAGCATTGGCGCAAGGTCTGTGAACAGTGGACAGTACTCTCTGGTATGGGGGTTGAAGTTGCTCACGTCCGTAGGTTTTACCTTCAAGTACCCTACACGTGACCCCTGGGTGGTGCTAATCGAGCAACAGTGATCTGGCAGCCGGACTGATCTTCTTGGAAGATCTTTTGGCCATAATATGCATAGAATCAAAGTTACATCAAGGCCACAAGAGTAGGAATATTGGACGTAGCCTCAGGATTTGCCAGCTCAACAGGAAGGTTCAAGCAAATCAAAATGTGAAATATTATCCAAGTCAACTTGGGTGATCAGAAAGACTTTCACAATGTTACAACATAGGACCTTGAGTGGATAGCTGGTCTGAATGTTAAGACTATAATTCTGTGTTTTAATCATTTTATTATTTAAGCATGACGTTCTATTTATAAAATGTTTATATTTGTTCCTGTAACCTTTTCTTCCATGTATACTGCATACGCTAGTCTGGCAACTGATGGAACTACATTCAGAGAATAAACTCTATGCAGTGTACCAGCCCAGTGGACAGTACTGTCTGGCCTGGTTAACATTAGCAATAATAACTATTATTCATGGTTTTCGTTGTTCGCTGTGTATTTCAGTTTGTTTGTACTTTTCAATAAAGTGTGTGTATTCAAGGTGAAGCTACACTGCCATCTTCAACCAAAGGTGGAAAGCATATAATACAGCGGTCGGCGGTCTCCACAGTGCACGTGCTTCTCAGTTCCGTTGTCCTGAGTGAATGTAAAGCATTGCTATGCAGAAGAAGGTGCTGTTATTGAAGATAGGAAATTAGGACAGATTGGAATAAAGTTGAAATCTAATTTTTATAATGATTGTAGTCACTGAGTAAATATATTTCAGGAAGAAAGTAAATAATTGTGCTGTTTACGGTGTTCACCATAGATTCGAAAATATTTTCATTACAATTTCTGTGTTATAGTACGGTAAGTGATATTTTGAAATTACTGAATTATATTTCAAGCTTACTAACTTCCAACATTCCAAAAATCCTTTCATTTATCTTGTGCAGTTTTTGGCAAAGTTGTTGTGTTATTTGGGAGTTAGACTTAACGGGCGAGCGAAAATCCCCGTCACATATAAAACAAAGTCCCTGTATGTACTATAAAAAAATCATGTTAAATAAACCTCATTAGTGATAAGCGCAGTATCAACATTACCTGTAGGAGGACAATTTTTACTCCATTGCCCACATAGGAAAACCACACCCGTTGAACAGTTCCGTATTTATACTCCTCTACCACTCTGTAACAGGATCGACCAAATAAATGATATGTATACCCCAGGTCTTTTGCACTATAAAGGTTAAAGAGGGTCAGATGACCTTGCTGTTCCGCCCCTTCAAACATCAACGAACAATGTATCTAAAAAGTAAATAAAAATTAAACAGATCATGTATTAAGATTCTTATATTCCTCTATCCCTACTAACATTGCTATAACGACAACTTAACTTTCTGAAAATCACGACTATACAGCTAACAACAGAGGTAACTGGTATGGAATCTGGAATGAAAGGTACAGTAAGGATCTCGCTTGAAAGCTAGGCAGAGAAATGTAGCCACTGGGGCCGAGTGCCAAATGCATTTTGCCGTTACTTCCGAGCGCTGTGTCTACTTGTTGTACTAAGTGCACAACAGTGCAACTACCGTGTCTGTACTTATTCTGCAGCTCACCCCTCAATCACAAACAAGGGAGCTCCACATCCTACAGGAAGAATACCTCAGGTTTGAACACTTGTGGTGAATTAGATGTACATTATAGTTTGATGTCTGGAGTAAAATAATTTTATTACCTCAAAGCAAACCTATAATATTTCTCCTCAGAAACTTATTTTTATGGAACTTCCTAGTTCCCCTCCGAGCATCTGACTAAGAAAAAATAATTGCATTTGAACAAATTTGCTCTGAAATATTTGAGATCTATGACCTGGATCTGTGTGGTATTCTGTTCATAAAATTAAGTAGTTTAAAAAAAATTCATACATCGAATATGCGAAACGTAACCTGAGGCGTCTTTTTGTTAAAGGGTTCGATCCACTTTTCTGAAGTCTGCAGTAAATTCGAATTGCGATGAATGAACCAGGCACAGTATTGTGATCATAAAATTAGTATTAAGATGTTTCTTGCAATGGATATAAAGAAAGTCACCCGTAGCACCCTTGAAGTTCGGGATTCGATTCCCCTCCCATGTACTAAGTGGAAAAATCGAATTTGCGGTGTATGGCTGCTATTGGTGCGGCGTTGTATTGATTTAATTAGTATTAAGGCGTTTCTTGCATTGGATTTGCGTAAAGTCACCCGTAGCACCCTTGAAGTTCGGGATTCGATTCCCCTCCCATGTACTAATTGGAATAATCGAATTTGCGATTTATGACCCGGAACCGTACGGTGTTGTGTTGATTTAATTATTATTCAGACGTTTCTTGCATTGAATGTGCGAAATGTCACCCGTAGCACCCTTGAAGTTCCGCATTCGATTCCCCACCCATGTACTGAAAATGAAAATCCACAGCCTGCTTCCAGTCTCCGACCGGGTCAGGAATGGAATGAATGAAGCCCCCATCTAGCGGCGAGGATATGAAATGTGCCGGCTGCAATCGAATTTGCGACGTATGGCCCCGATTGGTACGGCGTTGTGTTTATATAATTAGTATTAAGACGTTTCTTGCATTGGATATGCGAAAAGCCACCCGTAGCACCCTTGAAGTTCGGGATTCGATTCCCATCCCATGAACTAAGTGGACAAATTAAATTTGCGATGTATGGCCGCTATTGGTGCGGCGTTGTATTGATTTAATTAGTATTAAGGCGTTTCTTGCATTGGATTTGCGTAAAGTCACCCGTAGCACCCTTGAAGTTCGGGATTCGATTCCCCTCCCATGTACTAATTGGAATAATCGAACTTGCGATTTATGACCCGGAACCGTACGATGTTGTGTTGATTTAATTATTATTAAGACGTTTCTTGCATTGGTTATGCGAAAAGTCACCCGTAGCACCCTTGAAGTTTGGGATTCGATTCCCCACCCATGTACTATATGGAATAATCGAATTTCCGATGTATGGCCCCGATTGATACGGCGTTGTGTTGATTTTATTAGTATTAAGACGTTTCTTGCATTGGATATGCGAAAAGCCACCCGTAGCACCCTTGAAGTTCGGGATTCGATTCCCCTACCATGTACTAAATGGAATAATCGAATTTGCGACGTATGGCCCTGATTGGTACGGCGTTGTGTTTATTTAATTAGTATTAAGACGTTTCTTGCATTGGATATGCGAAAAGCCACCCGTAGCACCCCTGAATTTCGGGATTCGGTTCCCCTCTGTACTAAGTGGAAAAATCGAATTTGCGATGTATGGCCGCTATTGGTGCGGCGTTGTATTGATTTAATTAGTATTAAGGCGTTTCATGCATTGGATTTGTGTAAAGTCACCCGTAGCACCCCTGAAGTTCGGGATTCGATTCCCCTCCCATGTACTAATTGGAATAATCGAATTTGCGATTTATGACCCGGAACCGTACGGTGTTGTGTTGATTTAATTATTATTAAGACGTTTCTTGCATTGGTTATGCGAAAAGTCACCGTAGCACCCTTGAAGTTTGGGATTCGATTCCCCACCCATGTACTAAATGGAATAATCGAATTTCCGATGTATGGCCCCGATTGGTATGGCGTTGTGTTGATTTAATTAGTATTAAGACGTTTCTTGCATTGGATATGCGAAAAGTCACCCGTAGCACCCTTGAAGTTCGGGATTCGATTCCCCACCCATGTACTAAATGGAATAATCGAATTTGCGAGGTATTGGTATTGGTACGGCGTTTTGTTGATATAATTAGTATTAAGATGTTTCTTGCATTGGATATGCGTAAAGTCACCCGTAGTGCTCTTGAATGTCGGGATTCAAATCCCCCTTTCATCTGATGGTCTTGTGCCGAAACAGTAGGTCTCTGTGTTGTTCTTTCTCGCGATATTCTTTGCCTTCATAGAATAACAGATGACTGCTGTCCCCAGAGCCAAGAGAGTGCGTAGAAATTGTGTTGCTATTGACTGCATTTCGTGTACTTCCGGTACTTCATTTGTTCGCAGGCACGAGCCCACCGTGCGCATGCGGGGGGCTCGCGCCTGCGCATTGGAGTATCTTACGGACTTATCGGCCTCAGCCGTCACCACAAGGAACTTTTCGATTTGAGACAGTAACTAGTCAAAATTCAAATAGAGGTTATGAACTTAAAAAACTCGGTACCCTTGGTGGTTCTACAAGTCTAGGGGAATTTTAGTGTACACGATGACGTCACGGTGAAAACTAGAAGAGATTGTACGGTTGTGAAATATTGTTATTGTTATGGTAGGATCGCTGGACACATATGAATACTTCGCCCAATAGCTTGGTTTTGAACAAGGAGCATATAATAACAGAGTAGGGACCAGGCGCGGGACACTGTTATGGGTGATTCGAATCAAAACAAAGACCGCCATGTGCGTTTTGTTTACTGTTTGGGCCCGCATGCCAACAGCTGTTGCAGTATACTCCATTTTTAGTGACTTAATCTGTATTATGTTGGATCCACTGCCGGCTGGATCGCAACACTCCTGGTTGCTTTAAACTGCCTGCCCATTCGACACTCACAGGCGTACAAGATATATGCATTAATTCACCGCTAGGTGCAGCACCAAGGCACTGAGATTGCTGCGGCTTTTTAAAGGGGAAGATACCTGAAACGAAGTATTGTTTGGAGGCTTAATATCGAGATTGACGGACGTGAAAACATTACACTAAGTTAGTTCCTTTATTATTCTAACATCTAAAAGTATTCAGACACATACCTACGGGCAAATTTTCAGTATAAAGGAAAGCAAAAATACATTGTTTTTAAGGGGCGAAATGTCTAACTCATTTTCCCGTAATTATGCAGACGATAATAAAAATATAACTACTTCTAACTGACTTAAATCTAACTTACATACTTGGCGAGATGAAAAGAAAAGAATAAGGACAATAAAAGACAGGGAAAAGAAATGCCTCCGGCCCCCGAAAAATGGGATGATGATTTATTTAGGGGCTTTGCGACATCGTGGTCATGTAGCCCCATGTACTTGGGTGTGAGGTGAATTTGTCTGATAACCCGTCTTATTGTGATGGCTGTATTATACATTTTTACAGATTTTTTGGACAGATTGTTTATTTTTTACTTATTTATTTACTTACAAATTTATTTATTTATTTTCTTATTTCTTTACTTATTTATTTGCTTATTTATTACTTTTTATTTATTTACGTATTTATGTATTTATTTGTTTATTTACTTACATGTTTATTTATTTAATTATGTATTTTCTTATTTATTTGCTTATTTATTTATTTACTTATTTATTTGTTTATTTACTTACATATTTATGTATTTAATTATTTATTTTCTTATTTATTTGTTTACTTATTTATTTACTTATTCATTTATTCACGTATATATTTATTTACTCATTTACTTACATATGTATTTATTTAATTATTTTTTTACTTATTTTTTATTTACTTCTTTATTTACTTACGTATTTATCTATTAACTTATTTATTTTCTTATCTATTGATTTACTTATTTATTTACTTATTTATTTGCTTATTTATTTACTTATTTTTAAACTTATTTGTTTATTTACTTACATATTTATTTACTTTCACATTTATTTATTTAATTATTTATTTTTACTTATTTATTTAATTATTTATTTTCTTTTTTATTTGTTTAATTATTTACTTATTTATTTGCTTATTTATTCACTTATTTATTTACATATTTATTTACTTACACATTTATTTAATTAATTATTTGTTTAGTTATGTATTTACTTATTTATTTGCTTATTTATTCACGTATTTATTTACTTATTTACTTACACATTTATTTATTTAATTATTTATTTACTAATTTTTTATTTACTTCTTTATTTACTTACGTATTTATCTATTAACTTATTTATTTTCTTATCTATTGATTTACTTACTTATTTACTTATTTATTTGCTTATTTATTTACTTATTTATTTACTTATTTGTTTATTTACTTACATATTTATTTACTTATTTACTTTCACAGTTATTTATTTAATTATTTATTTTTTACTTATTAATTTCATTATTTATTTTCTTTTTTATTTGTTTAATTATTTACTTATTTATTTGCTTATTTATTCACTTATTTATTTGCATATTTATTTACTTACACATTTATTTAATTAATTATTTGTTTAGTTATGTATTTACTTATTTATTTGCTTATTTATTCACGTATTTATTTACTTATTTACTTACACATTTACTTATTTTTTATTTACTTCTTTATTTACTTACGTATTTATATATTAACTTATTTATTTTCTTATCTATTGATTTACTTATTTATTTACTTATTTATTTGCTTATTTATTTACTTATTTATTTACTTATTTGTTTATTTACTTACATATTTATTTATTTACTTATTTACTTTCACATTTATTTATTTAATTACCGTATTTATTTAATTATTTATTTTCTTATTTATTTGTTTACTTGTTTATTGCTTATTTATTCACTTATTTATTTACTTACATATTTCTTAAATTATTTATTTACTTACTTACATATTTATTTGCTTACATATTTATTGTCTCACGTATTTACTCAATCATTCATTCTTGTACCGGTATGTATTTATTTGTTTATTTGCTTCCCCTGCGTCACCTTCTCTGGAAATTGCACGTAACCACATCCCACGCAGTGATTTGTCCGATGGTATCTCATGAAATGAGATTCCTCGGTATTCTAACTTGCCCTGTTCTGATTTACAAAAGGGCACGCAGCAGTACAGCATTATAAAATCATCAGAATACATTCCAAACACAACTGCTCTATTAACATCAATACAAAACTTATGACTGCCACAGTGCCTTGGTGCTGCTTCCTAGCGCCTTTATTTGGAAACGAGGTTGTACGCTCAAACCAATGCTGTAATCGTCGAATGGGCAAGCAGTTTAAAGCAACCAGGAGTTTTGCGATCCAGCCGGCAGTGGTTGGATCCAATACTAAATTGAATAACAAGTGACTAGCGGTGTTATCACAGTTGTATTATCCAGAGTTGGAATCTGACATTTCGGCGCCACTAGGCAAAAACAGTTGACGGCTAGATCGCACGCAAGGCTTGTTGCCATGGAAACCATACAGCGCTGCCAATTTGAATGACGCTCTTTGGCCACGTGCTTGTCGTTTGACCAGTCGCTTGTTTGGTTGCTTCCAGAGTGCACACATTGACCTTGCTGCGTTATATTTGTTTTGAATTAATTAGTTAATTAATTTTTCGTGAAGGATTTATACTTATATTTATAATTCATTAGTGTCCGTTATTTATTTATATAGTGTCAGTTTAAGCTTAGGTTCGTGTGAATTAGATTAAGGTTAGCTTTATTTTTGTTTGCGAGTGGTGACGTTTTTAAGGATGACTTCTCGTAGAGGAAGACCGAGGATACATCCAGTGCAGGAATCGTCAAGAACTGGTCGAGGTGTACCTATTCGAAGCCATGGGAGGAAGATGATTATCGCCGCGCGGGATTTTTTTGAAAGGGAGGGAGAAAATATCCGAGTATCGGACGAACCATTAATTCCATTCAGTCGCGCGCAGGAACGTAGGCCTATATTTTGTAATACATTTGTGTGTTTCTTGTGCCTTGAAACTTATTCTACAGGAGATATAAATTGCTAAATAACACGGAAACAATCACGTGTTGTCGTTTCACTTTGAACATTTTTGCTCTATGATAGTAGGCTATTCGTAATATTGCTATTGCTATTCATTACAATATTTTAGACCTTTCCTCAATTTGACGTGCTATTATTTTATTTTACAGTGTGAATCGAACAGTTTTAAGCATTGCTTTGTTTAAGATTTTTGAAAACCATCTGAGTAAAATTGTAATAAATGTAATAACGGTGCTAATGATATTATGAGCATGAGGAAAATAACGGGAGGGTGAAAGTATGCACGTGGTGGCTAGTAGCATACGTGGCAACGCTGCCTTTAGTTCAACGGTTCTCCGCCGAACTGTCAGATTCCAACTCTGGAAAATACACCTGTAGAAATGGCGACAGCTACGTTCGCTCTAATAAGCATAAGAGATTCGTCACTTTTGGTTATAGAATTTCCGAGAGAGAACACCGCCTGAGGCTATGGGTTGTACTGGCAAGTCTGGCAACATAAAAAGTAAAAAGCCATATGAATGTAGCCTTTATTACGCGTAAATGAACAGTATGTTCTGCGATGAGTTATTGATTATTGATGAAAATAACACAAACATAACTGCGCCTTTCGCTAGGCGCTGAAATATACGTCCAGATAGGAAAATAATAAAATTTGATATATATCAATGTTGGCAATAGATGTGTCACGAAAGACACAGTTATGCCATTCTAGAGCTTAATTCACCTCTAGGCTAATTAAAATGCTATCATACTCTACAGAATTGTTGGGATATTCGATGAATATAAAGAAAACTGTCCAAATGCACACACTACATTGCCATAACCTCACTTTTTGCCTAGCATGCCCGCTGCCACCCACCCCTCCCCGTAGCCCTAACCCACAAATTTTATTGCAATGCAAAGGAGAATGGGTAAGAAAACAAACAGATGAAATGCACACATTTATTCTCTATATATTTTTATTCGAGAGTAGTCCATATTGCCCACTAGTTTTTCACATGGTCAACACCAGGAAGATGAAAATTGCCGTATTGTTCTTACTATCATTATAATTCGTACATCCCGGTGCTTGGCAATTTTTCCTCCCTTGCAGTGGCATGATTGACTCTCAATTCAATTCAAATAAACAATCAAAATACTGAACAAATCAAAACAACCAACAACACCACGAGGAAAATCAATCAAAACAGACTATTCCCGCTTCCGCCATTCGGTTTGATGTGAACGTTCATGAGTGCCAACTACGGAACCTTGGTGCTAAAATTAATTCTTCATTGGTTGGCAGAACAAACAGTACAGGGCCTTACCCCGACCCACGCGCTCTCTATGAACTGTCATCCCCCTGCGTGGGACAACATAATTGATATGTAGGGTAGGTTTTAATTGCTAAGATGCAAACCTGTGTCATAGTTTCTGTCAGTATAATTATACTTACTAATCAGAATTTATGGATTTACTTTTTTTTTGTTTTTGTTTTTCGCGTACCGTAAAAATCCGAATATAGGTACGATAGTCTTGTACATATTGGACAATATGTAATTTATTCCTGCCAAATGTACCAAACAATTGTTTTCATCTTGCTGAAGACTTCTGTCAAGTCTTTGTGCAGGATCAGCTTTAGTTTAGTTAACGGTAGGCTACTTAAGTAGTTTGATATGCGGTAGGGCCTATCCATGACCATAATTTTCCTATCTATGCTAATACTTGGATGCATGCAGCTGTCTTAATCAAATACTACAAGTACAGTATTAAAGATACAAAGTGACTTGTGATGAAAGCACCCAGGTTTGGACCCTGGTCCTATTTTGACATACACTCTGCATGGCTGCGACTTCTGGTGTCCTATGCACCAGGGAATAAGGCAAGGATTGTTACAATCCTAGGCATGGGCGATGAAGTCGACAAAGAATGTTTGTTGGCTCTAGAAATATATGTTAATATTGTTTGTTTGTGTCCTTGCTAGAATATATTAATACAGATACCCTCCAGCAAAATAATAGTAGGCTTTATTGGCTACTTTGTTATCTTCCCTCTGGTCCTCTATTATGCTTAGCCTAGAGCTTGCAAGGTGTAGGCCTACTACATTGTTGGATGTAAACGCCTAGGAGTACAGTAGGGCTTCATTCAGTAGTGTACGTTAGCCCGTAGCTCTTTTTGAGTGCTGCTTCATTGTAGGTTTCAGTCTTACTGTGTTAGTAATCATCATTTTATGTATGCAGCATGTCAAATTGTACCTCCCTATTTGATGGTGGAGCCTACTAACATGCATTTTATAGCTGAGAGAACAAGGGTTGTTCTGGCATCGTAGGGACATTTTTCTTACACTGAGGGTTAAAGTTCTCTTAGCTTGATCACTCGAAATATGTAAGAAAGTTAGCATTGTATTCCTGTGCATGACAATGGAGTTCAGTATCTAGTATTTGTTCTAGGTGCTGAATAGCACCCAAATCTGTAATGGGTTCTTTACAGTCTAGCTGGAAACTGTTCTCAATGAGTGAATGACAGTTTGTAGTTCCAGGAAGAAAGGCTACCATGTTTTTAGCTCCCCTATACCTTGTAGTCACACAACTCCCTAGTCTTACCCATTAGGCCTAGATACATGCCTGGATACAAATCTTGTTTGATCACCTCGTGTAGTGGCTAGCATTCTCGGTTCTTTCCCCAGAGGTCTGGGCTCGTTTCCTGGCCCTGCCCATAAAAGTAATTCTGATCTGAGGTTTGAAACGGGGTATGCTAAGCCTCATGTGGCAATCCTGAGGCGAGGTGGATTCGATTCCCAACTAGGCCATCTTGGAAGTGGTTTACTACGTCTACTGCAGGCAAATGCCAAGATGGTTCCTTATTTATGGCCACGGCTGCCTCACCTAAAGTACAAAGACACACTAATACAGTCACCATATCAAGAACTATTGCGAGAGCATCATCAGAAGAAAGCAGAGATTTGGAGCGATTTTTACTCTACTGACGCTATGATAAACAGAGAGTGGTCAGTTGCCAATTAAGAATTGCGTCTTCTTGTTACCCGATATGCGGTACATGGTTTTCACCACAGAGTTTGCCGCACATTACTGTTTCACACACCTGATATAAACTGTGTTTGTTCTCTCTGCGAGAAAACATGTGAGCGTTATCACCTTGCTACTTGCATGAAGAGGAATAAGTCCTTGAAGGAAATTTGTTGTGACTAGTTATGTAGTTATATTTCTTATTTTGTTTGCTTTGGGCATTGGCTGTAATAAATATATTATTAATACAGTCACCACATTACAACATGTTATCGTAAAAGAATACACACACCTAAGTACATGGGTCTCAATGACCACCATGTTCAAGCCCCTCGAATGATAGAAGCAACAACAAAACAACTTGTGTTAAAAGTGGTCGTGCTACAGTGTTGAAAACTTCTGAATTATAAGAGACCCCTGGCCAAACTTTTCTGTTCACAAATCTGTTTCAGCTTTATCACATTCGTCATTTGAGACCTTCTCTAGCTTCATGAAGATAAGGGGTAATAAATGAAACAAGTATTAGGCGCCCAGCCTACACTAGGACTGGGCAGAAGAGCAACTCACGTGTGCTGCTCCTCTTCACAGTCCTACTGCAAACAAGCATTCCCCCACTCTGCCTCTGCTATATTGAAAGGCAGATTACCGACCATTTGCATATATGTGGTGTTGATTTGCAATAATACTACTACATGCATTGCCTTTATCTGTGTAGGCCTACATTGAAATTTAATTTTTGCTTCGACTTGTGCTTTGGACATTTGCAGTTTATCTTCCACCCGGGGTTGGTCCAGTTTTCCAAAGAGGGTTTCCGAGGCTGGAGTTGGCGGTCGGGTGGCTTAAAACAGTGTGCCATCAACCATCCAAGTAGCCTACTGACCACGTTCAAGATCTCATGTGTTTCTGTGTTCTCAACGAGCTTAACCATTGGTATTCACATCTCTGAAGGTTGTTTTCAGCTGCACAATCAAATGTAAAAGACAAAATGTAAACATGCAGAAAGCGGTATTCAAATAAATGAAATCTGTCTTTCACAAAGTAATTATCATTCCTCGAAACCTACTCCTCATCCTGAATCCACATTACTGTATAGAATATTAAGGTTATATTGATCTCATGTGGTAGAGGAGGGTGGGGGTAGAATTTATGGGAGAATGAAATATATGAACATAGCATTTCATTGCAGCTACATTACTGGTGAATAAAGTGCAGCAAGGTTGGGGGCGAGGAGGGGTTACGAATGTTTTGAGGTTATGATGGTATAATGAATCAAACTCTAATTACACTCGATTATATCATTTTTAACAGCTTTTAGTCATTATTAAGAACATTTATATTGTATTAAAAGCACCGGTAAGCTTTCAAATAGGCAAATAAATGGAAAAATAGTTCTCGTAGATTTGGAAATCATACCAACATGTCACACCAAAACTCATCATTGGTATTTCATTTTTGGAACGATATCGCCTCCTGAGGTGCAATAACGAATGCTTTTGATTCAATGTCGGACACTAAAAATCGGTTCCGAACGTAGTAATGTGCGTTCGTAATGATCACAGTCAATCGTAGTTACTTTATATGCGAGATTGGTAGCCATTGTAGCCCAAACATTGCCACGTTGACCTGAAATTCTACGAAATTCTAGCCAATATAAGCGTCCAGAAAATGAGCATTGAGTGTCGTCTCTCTTATTATATACTCCTTGGTAGGGACTCTCTGCTCTTTCTGCGTTCCGTTAAATTCAGCGATTGCGTCATTGTTTGGGCTCCAACTCAAACGCACATGGTGCGCAAAGCTATAGGTGTATTTTCCAGAGTTGGAATCTGACAGTTCGGCGGAGAACCGTTGAACTAAAGGCAGCGTTGCCACGTATGCTACTACCGAGCACATGCGTACTTCCACCCTCCCGTTCATTTCATCATGCTCATAACATCAATAGCACCGTTATAACATTTTTACTGAGATGGTTTTCAAAAATCTTAAACAAAGCAATGTTTAAAACAGTTCGCTGCACACTGTAAAATAAAATAATAGCCCGTCAAATTGAGGAGAGGCCTAAAATATTGTAATGAATAGCAAAATTACGAATAGCCTACAATCATAAAGCAAAAATGTTCAAAGCGAAACGACACGTGATTGTTTCCGTGTTATTTAGCAATTTATATCTCCTGTAGAATAAGTTTCAAGGCACAAGTAACACATAAATGTATTACAAAATATACGTTCATTGTATAGGCTATTAACTCACGCTTTAGAAGACAGAGCTTATCACTGGGAAGAGGCTCTATCCCATCCATATCATTATCATCCCGGTCCTCTCCGTCACTGGATCCTGCACTGGTGGATGAGGAATCGCCGAGGGAAATTATGAGGTCGTCCACAACTGTGTCAATAACACCTTCACGTTCCCGCGCTTCGCTTACTATTCTTTCCACATGCGACACCACCTTCGCCCTGATTTCAGCTGTCAGCACCCTCATCCTAATCGCAACTTATGCTGCCGAGACCTGTACCATGGAAAAAGTTGTCCAACCCCTCGCGTCACCACTCGCAAACAAAAAGAAAGCTACCGGTAACCTTAATCTAATTCACACGAACCTAAGCTTAAACTTACACTAACACTATATCAATAAATAACGGACACTAATGAATTATAAATATAAGTATAAATCCTACACGAGAAAGTAATTAACTAATTAACTCAAAACAATTATAACGCAGCAAGGTCAGTGTGCACTCTGGAGGCAACTAAACAAGCGACTGGTCAAGCGTCAAGCACGTGGCCAAATAGCGTAATTCAAATTGGCAGCGCTGTATGGTTTCCATGGCAACAAGCATTGCGTGCGATCTCGTCGTCAACTGTTTTTGCCCAGTGGCGCCGAAATGTCAGATTCCTACTCTGGATAATACAACTTTACTAATAGGGCCGGTTTTACAATGTCCAGATAATGTGGCAGATAGCTATCTAACAGATATTTTATTCCCTCAGTCAACTGGCTGATAAGTTGCTGATGCGTTCTACAAACCTTCCTTTTTTCTCAGATATCTATCCGAAACTAATCTGACACATTGAAGTGTCGCAGCAGAGGTTGGCAATGAAAAAGTTGAAGACGATGAGGCATACTTGACAAATTGTATGTAAACAAAAGCACGTTTTCGTATTTACGAATCTGTTACGATAGTTGTAATGACCAAGATAACCAGCGCAGCGAAACTTTATAGGGGGTTTTGGTGCCAACGCTAGCTTGCCTTGTAGTAGTACCTGCTGACAACGTTAAAAACGCTAGCTGTCATCGCGTACGACGATGTAGTTGAGTTGTACTTCTATAGATGGCAGCAAAATCGGAAATTTGGTGAGTATTCTTGTTAATGTTGTATATTTAATTAATATTTGAATATACATCAATAGTACATACATATTGCAGTGCTTAGAAAAGAATACAATCGGTTTCGAACAATAGTATACGAAGAAATTGAATTATATTGAATCACACATCGATTTTAGTCGATACACTGCGCTCGAAAACGATATCAGATACTATCGATTTAATTCAAAATAAGAGCTGGGCCCTATTTCATAAAACTCGACAGGTCCGACAATTGTGACAATTTGACATAATTGTCAACATGTCGCGACACTACTATCTGACAATATGTCGTTGTGTGACAGGAGAAATATTGTAAAATTTACGCCTGTCACAGAGCTCTTTTCATAACCTTGACAAATTGTCAAATCCACCTGTCGAGGTTATGTACACTTCGATAGTTCCGAGAATCGATAATGTACAATAACCATCGATTCACATGAACTGTTCAACGGGAGATAATCATAATAAAGGATTTACTATTTATTAAAACATTCATTTATTTGAAGAAACACGCACAAACTGTGCAAAATTACTATATTATTTTATAAACTTGACTGCATAAATGTGACTATCATTACAGCTTCTAATAATACATTACAGGCCAACCATTTACCTTTCTGACAATCACGAATAGCCTATAAGGTAAATGCACCAATGGTCGTCATGTTAAGACGGATTTAGTCAAGAAAATATAAACACCTTATACATTTTGGTAAATGTAATCAACAAAAGCACTGTACCTAACCACAAACTCTACTCAACAACTAGGAAACTCTCAATATCGAAAATATTCGTTTTAGGAAAAATTAGGCTACGTATTTTTAAAAGATGTGATTTCGCCCCAGACCTCGGCACGATGTCTTTGGTCGTCACCCGTTTGCACCAATTGCCGTCACATTGTTAGTTTTCTTTGTCTGCTGTTTATAATGCATTTCTGTCGAATGTTGCGTAAGACACCGATTCATCGACTTGGAGGCTAACATTTACGAATAATACAGTACCAGTAATTATGTTTTTTTAATAAAAATATATATACAAAAAGAAAAGAAGACGGAAGCGGGAATGGTGGGTAGAAGACATACGGGCATGAACATATCGTAATTCTGCTCTAAGCACATTTATTATAGGTTATTTTGTATTAACTTAAAGTGCATCAGAAATACAATAATAATAATAATTGAAATTCGAACAATATAACCACAAGAACATGTATTGATGTAGGCTTCCCCAACCGGTGTTCAATAGCGAATGGTCATTTTCCGGGATGTTATGCCGTGATCTCTTTTTATTTATTTTTTTCTACGGGGGATGGGAGGCGTAGTCACATAAAAAGTGAGACAGACCATGGCATAACATAACGTCTGCGTTGAACAATCGCCGAGGGTCTGACAAGATAGAGTGTAAGTCATTTTCCACCAAATAACAGTAGGTTTTAATTTGATGTTCTGTAATATTGCAGCACGGTTTACTGTAAAATTTATGAATAATAATCGAAATATAATTTTAATAATGTACCGTACTACTACCTTAGGCCTACTGTATGAATGAAACTCCCCAGAAAGAATTCCTACGTACGTCACTGATCTTAATCACTCTCTACTACTCCCGCTTTTTAATCGCTCCATTCTAACGATTCTAACAGCACTGTAGGCTATTAACGTAACGGGAAACTTCCAAACGCACCGAGATACGAAAAGATAGGTTATGGTAATAATCGACATGTAACGAGGCGCCTGTCGAGTTTTCGATGACAATTTGACAATTGTACAACAGCGGCTGACATATTCATTAGTTCATAAAGAAAAACTGGTGACATATGTGACATATTTGTCAGATTTCTACCTGTCGTATTACAACTTTATGAAACAGATTTCTGACAATATGTCACGACAATTTACAAAATTGTCGCGACATATTTGTCGAATTGTCATGCTTTGAGAAACGGAAACTTGTCGAACTATCGAATTGTCAGACATTTTATGTCATCCGACATATGTCGACTTGTCGAGTTTTATGAAATAGGGCCCTGGTTGTTTCAACGCTTCCCGTAATTCAAACGTGATATTTCTTAATTCGACTGATAGGAAGTACCGCACTGACAATTAAATAATACAGGTGTGTGATAAGTGCAGCTGTAATTTTGTCTTACAATTCATTTTTAATATTGTAGTATAGTAGCCTACTCTTTCTATTTGTACATATCTGTGGGGTAGGCCTATGTCACGCTATGTGCTTTGTGGAAACATGGACTGATAACCTTGAAACATCCACAACTATTCTGATAGAGCCTATGTTTTCTTCTCTACCTGATATCACAGGGGGGAAGAAATCGCCTATTATTTGACCAATTACTAAAATACTGTATGACCATTATAAGACAGGGGAAAGAAACAAAGGAAGGAATATGAAGTATAGGTGGGGGGATAGAATAGGGGAAAGGGTTGAGTAGGCACGGGCCGGGAGGGGAGAGGGGCCAATAAGCCAGGTCGGAGAAGGATCGCTCTCGAAAGTGCATCGTCGCGCCATCTCATATTGTCAGTAGGAACTACTTGCGCCGAGCAATAGTTTGGTGTCAAAATTTTGCATTATGATGCAGCTCTAGCCATACATCCTCCTTGAAGATAACTTAATTGGAATTCAAACATTTTGTTTGAAACAACTGTTCATTCATTGCTGTAAATTTGTGTAGGTTACCAAAATTTTAGGTGCGGTCTATAGACTTGTGATAACAAAATATCAGTTGAATGTTGGTAAAATTTCAGTAGTACTGTGCACTAATATAATTTCGAGCTGTTGGTTCGTGAAAATGAAAATACTGTATTTCATAACAGTATTGATTCTTGAAGAATGAAATAAAATAAACGGAACATTTAAGACCTTAATTAGGGTCTATAATAGCGAAGTTTTAAAGTTAACACAAAATGCCGATTCTTGGAAGGAATCCTGATGCACCTAACTATTCCAATAGTCCCATGTGATATGATTGAAATAAATAAACCATTTATTTAAGAAGGATTTGTCAGTTGTGATTTAGTTCGAGATTTCAGATGATGATAATTGTGGTTTTGGTGGTTGGAACCTCCGAGGTTATCTGCCCTTAGGGGAAAATTAGTTGTCCTGTACCATTGGTGTCTTAAGAATCCTGATGTTGCACTTGTAGGTGTCCTTCATTGGTATGCTTGACTATACCCTACCGGTACCGTACCACGAATTATTCTTGAATTGCCACTAGAAGCTCAAGTAGAAGACAAATAGAGAGAACAAAACTCATACTTACACCAAGAGTGTAGACCTAGGCTTGGTACCTTGAGTCTTGAAACAATCCTAAGTGCTTTAAAAAATTGTATTTTTAGTCCACACAGCTCTTTTTGACAATCCTAGGCAGGGTGATCATTAATTCCATCTTCCTCTGGCTTTGAACTTGAACTGAATTAATTTGGCCTTACACATGAATATATTTCTATGTTTGAATGAAACCAACTTTCTTTGGTGATCATTCCAAATATCTAATCTACATTCGATTCTGTAAGAACTACTCTTTGCATGTCTTTTGTACGTTCTTCAATTAATCCAGCACCATAATTTCCACCCAATACTTCCTGCTATCAAACGAGTGATGAATTTCTCTCGGAGGACAGGTTAGGTCAGATATGGCTGGGTGTATATACTCAAACAAGAGCAGACTAATGTCTTGATATGTTGTTCCTATCAAAATGAAATGCATTTGGAATTATGGGCATAAGGCTTATTTTATTTTAAAGTCACATTCATGTGTTTGCTACATATTCATGACTATTTTAACAGTACCCTATTTTAATACTGGGGTGTCTGCAGTAGCCTAGTGCATATTTTTTTAAAACTGTGGCTAGGATTGGGAAGGTGTCATTAAGATAGGAACCATCCCAATGTTACAACCCCACAAGCTTAGTAGCCTATAAAGGGCTTTGTTAGTAAGCATCGATAACTTTAAGGAAGTACCTGCAGTAAGTCATGAATGTTACCTACAGTATGTAATGGGCGAGCCCACTAACCAAGCTTCACTGCAGTAGGATAGGCTAGGATTGGGAAGGAGTCATTAAGATAGGAACCATCCCAACGTTACAACCCCACAAGCTTAGTAGCCTATATAGGGCTTTGTTAGTAAGCATCGATAACTTTAAGGAAGTACCTGCAGTAAGTCATGAATGTTACCTACAGTATGTAATGGGCGAGCCCACTAACCAATTTACGGTACTTCAGTACCAGTGCATTAAGCTCACTGGAACTCACTATGCGGTAGCTGTTATACGGAAGACAATCAGATAAGTAGTTAGCCTAAAATTTTATAGTTTAACCATAGTTTACAACCATATAATCTCTCTAAAGTACAATCTACGGATAGCTATCACCATTTAGCATTTCACCTAACATATATACTGCATTTAGCATACTGCAACTAAATAATTGTACATATTGTACATATTGTAAATATTTTCACCTGTATTTCAAACATAGATTTTGTAGCCTAAGTGTAATGGATCTGATGATGATCGCTTGACGATCGAAACTGGTCATCCTAGTGTTTTATTAATCTCATGTAATTTATTTCAGGATTAGGGCATAACCCATCTCCTTTGGGTACATTCGTGTTGACTGACTGAAAAGCACTAAACTCTTGTTTACCTAGTAGTTTTGCATACCATTTTTGTTCAAAATACAGTATATAAAACTAAATCTATTGCAATTTGGCCTGCTCTATTTTAATTTCATTTGTCTTCAGTCTGGAAACTGGCCTACAGGGCAGATATTACATCCCTTAACATTTGATTTGGCAATTCATACACCAACCATCACTTGACCAAGTATATGTTGAGAAATGAAGGATTTATGTCCACAAAGGTATGTCTCTTCCTGCACTTGTGCAGTAATAATAATAATAAAAAAAAACATTCTCCTTATTTTTTCCTGTGGAACTGGACCAATTTTCAGACAACTATTTTCACCCAAAAACCTGTGCCCTTACATTTTGCAGCTCGGTTAGATAAGCAGTATAGGGGGCAGGCCTATGGTGAGACCAGTTGTCTATGGGTAAGATGAAGACAATATACTGCCAAGTAAAGAAAATCAATTAGTTCATCAACAGTTTATGTTGTCCCTTGTCATTAGGTACCGTACCGTACTTATAATGAGAGGGATAAATGAGCGAGGTAGGCCTACAACAAGGATAATACAATCTCATATCTGGATTTCCTTCACTTTAGATGAGTGTTCCAGAAATATTTTTTTCTAGATGCTGGTGATAGTTTTAAAGGGTGGAACCTTGAGGTCATCAGCCCCTATTGGAGGGGAGAGGGGTAATGACTCAGAAAAATACCTCTAGTTGAGAGGTAGGGGCAATCTGATTTATATTCTTGCAGTACCGGTATTTCAAAATAATTTTGCCATCTAAATTGATTGAAAAAGAAAATTATATTAACTAAAACCTTTAGCCTATAGCACAGCTAGTTTACGGTAATGAATAAATCCCAAGAAAGCTAAAAATCATGATACAGGAAACTACAGTAAAAGATGAGATACCAGTAAATAAAGTACCAGGGAAGTACCAGCACGAGTTCCTAGGAACAAATGAGATATATGATGAAACAATGCTAACAGATTATGTGGTCATGTGTGGATGACTTGAAAGAGGTTTACTGCAAGGCTAATAGTTAAAGAGGCTCAGGGAATTCTGTTAGACTTGATAGATAATGGTTCCATATGGTAGCCTACCGGTACTTATTATAATGCTCTGGAGCTTGTCAGTTCATATGATTGATTACTGTAACTGACCAGAAAATTTAAAAGCATGATTATTTATATAATGGAATGAGGACAAGAGTAGTCTTAATACTCAATTTGAAAAAAAATATTAATTATCTTGCCATCTGGTGGTGGTGATTGTTCTGAACATCGGAGTCATTCCCCCTTCGATAACTCTGGTGGTGGTGATTGTTTTCAACATCAGAGCCACCCCCCCCCCCCCCTTGAATAACTTGCCACCTAACGGTGGTCATTGTCTGAGCACCACAGCCATCCCCCCTTTAATAACTTTGTCTCATCTTCAGAGACGTCCGTCCTTCAGTAACACACCACCTGGTAGCGCTGATTGTTCTCAACATCAGAGTCATCCACCCTTCAGTATCTTGCCACCTGATGGTGGTGATTGTTC
Source organism: Meconema thalassinum (assembly GCA_946902985.2). Taxonomy (NCBI): domain Eukaryota; kingdom Metazoa; phylum Arthropoda; class Insecta; order Orthoptera; family Tettigoniidae; genus Meconema; species Meconema thalassinum. Next base: position 1,120,586,634 of record OX336389.2, on the reverse strand, counting down.
TCAATATCAGAGTCATTCCCCCTTAAGTATCTTGCAACCGGGAGGTGGTGATTATCGACATCAGAGTCATCCCCCCTCCTCAATATGTTGCCACCTTGGTATCCTGTTTTCCCATTTCTGCAGGGTCGGGGATGAGTTTCAATGTGGCAATAGTTATTACGGCTGGATGCCCTTCCTGACGCCATCCTCATGAGAGGAGTTAATGATATATTACATGAATGACACTGGGTAAGGGTTTGGAAGGAAACGGCCGTGGCCTATCCCGGCGTTTTCCTGGAAATGAAAATGGGAAACTGCGGACGGAGATATGTATTCTTATCAACACGAAAAATTTAAGCCATCATGATTTTTCGAATGAAACATTTGGCATACCGTACTCAGACTTAGGTCTAAGCTAGCTTCTTAAATTTGAATGACAGAAATAAAATGCGTTCGCTAGTCCGAATCTCTGGAATACGGTAGGCCTATAACAGCTGATATATGCCGTACATTAAAATGTAACGAATAGCCTAGTTTGTATTCTCTTCCGTATCTTAGTAGCCTACCACTTAAAACAATACGCGCCATGTCAGAAATACAAGAAACATAACCTACGTATCGTAATATTTTCGAGAGCTAGGTCTGGATTGATACGGTACATATTCGCAGCCTTCGGTACTGGTAGATAGTTTCAGAGGAATATCGTCCCGACTTACAGAATAAGGGGTGCATTAGAAAATTAGGCATTGATGTAAGATATCAAAAATACTGTAGGATTTACTTCGTTCTCGTTGTTTATATGCAGTGGTTATGTCGGTAGCAATGGAATTAATCTTATCCAAGCACAAAATGGCACTTTCAGACTAGCACAAATAAGATAAAACTGAAGTCCTGTGTTGAACGGGCACGAAATTACTTTCCAAAAACGTGAAATAACGTATTTACGGATATTGGTGTTTTCATCATTGTATGATTAGCCATTTTAATCTACCAGATACAGACTTATCAGCCTCTCATGGAGCGGGTTAGTTTATCTGGGATGTAACTCTAGGATAGCTATATCAGTAAGATATCTGAATATTGTATAACGCACTTAGTGACTGATAGCGTGATTTATCTGAAACTGAGGGATATATGGACATTGTAAAACCAGCCCTAGACTCTAAATTAAACTGGGACATTCACACACAAAAATTATGTACAAAATTAGCACGAGTCTTATTTTTACTGCGAAGACTCAAACAGTCAGTTAGTGCTAATCAGATGATTCTCGCATACTACGCATTTTTCCATTCACATTTAACTTATGGTATAATATTGTGGGGAAACTCAACAGGGGCACAAGATGTTTTCAGATGGCAGAAGAAGACAATAAGATGTCTACAAGGCAAGCCTAGTACAGAATCCTGCAGAAATCACTTCCAAGAACTTGGAATTATGACTCTTACATCAATATACATATTCCATAGCTTAGTGTATATTAAAGAAAATCTAAGTGTATATAAAAATCGAAGGGATGTGCATTCACACACCACAAGAATAAGAAACCAGTTAGATACACCTCATGTCAGGTTAAAGAAAACACAAGACTACTACAAATACTATGGAATTAAAATCTTCAACAAACTACCAACACAACTACAGCAGGAGTCTATAAACATTTTCAAAGCTTCCATTAAGCGATGGATCATTAACACCAGTATTTACACTTTGGTCGAATTTGAAGAGAAAATTACACTCTGCCCAGTTGGACTATAGAAGATCAACTCCTTCTTACTGTATTCGTGTTATTTTATTCTTATTTTATTTTATAGAATTCAGTAAGCTGGTAATAATACTTGTAATATATTATACATAACTTTGTAATTTTATTGTAAATTGAAAATGTATTTTTAACAATGTGACGTAGTCCAATACAACGATAAGTTGTTAAATGGCAATAAATATTGATTGATTGATTCTCTAAATAAATTGTATATGCCCAATAATGTCATTTCATTACAATAGGGATGTAGCGGGAGAAAGTTCGCGCCAGATAGCGCTCGTGTAGTACTGGGTAAGCGCAAGGCGATCGTCTTATGTTTCTCCCAGTCAGCTGCGAAGAATGTATAAATTGTGATAGAGTTTTCTAAGCTAAAGTAAATTATATCTTCTTTAATTTTACTCCAAGATTATATTAATTAATTCTATAGGTATATATCCTAATATATTATGGACGATTTTCAGCGTTTAAGCGTCAAACAGCTGCAAAATGAGCTACGGACTAGAGGCACTAAAACTAGCGGGAGGAAGGAAGAATTAATGGCCTACAGCGGTAATAACAAAATTCTAACACGCTTTATTGTTCAAATAATGAATATGATTCAGCATGCTTTCTCCTAAAGATTACAATTACTAGAGTATTGTAGGCCTATATTGATAAATATATCTCCATAAGACTTAAATCATAAACAGAGATTTAAATATTCACTTGCTCCCCCTGCTTACAGACTTCGATTCTTGTATTTTTTTTAGGTTGATAGCTTACTTGAAACTGTCGTGTTTTAAGGTAAACATAATCAAAGAAAGTTGATACCGGTAATGTGTACCTCGAAAATGCATCGCAACGTTTGGTTCTTATGTAATTTTGTCAATTTCTCAATAAGAATCGTTCCCTTACCCCTGGAAAAGGACTTGGGGCACAATTTTTTAAAAGTTTGAGAATCCCTGCTTTAGAGCCACGAACTGTTTTCATTCATTTGACTATGTCTCAAGAATGTACTGTAGAAGTCAGTCGCTACCACATTCTCCGTCGGGCAGATGGAAGTTGACGATTAATTCTGATTTCAAGAAACCAACCAGAATACGTTTGTGACTGTTAATGTTGCGACATTTATTCTTGAAGTATTTGACCGAGTAGCCTATTGATGTCTTTGAAAATGGGAGTCAGAAATGTTACTTTTATTTCTTCGTGTATATTGACGATTTCTTCCCGTACTTCAATGGAGATGATTTCTGCAGATTCCGATTTTGTAGGCTTATAGTGATAATCCGGCAATTTTCTTGTGTATGGCCTCTTCCTAAATAATTCTTTTTGTTGTGCTCGTGGTCCACCGAAAAAGCGATGGAACAGCGCCCGGTTTTTATCTTGCTCTCTCACCTTCAGATACAAACGCATAAATTCAGTGGTTGTTATCGAAATGTCTAATCAGTTTATAGATACAAAACGGGAATTATTTCCCTTTGTAAGTCACACTAATCCAACACAGTTTTCGTGAAGTCATCGGGTTGTAAATGATGGAAACACACTTTAATATATTCGGTCAGATTTTTCTCACCGAAATTTTTCCTTCTGATAACATGTGACCATTTCTTCCTCATTTCTTTATTTTGTGGTAATTGGTGAAACGAAAACGGGCTTCCCTTATTTTTGCAAAGAGGAACACTGCAATAGCTCGGCATAGTCACAGAAATAATAATTTAAACAATTTAAATTCGTACATATTAGCGGCATGAGAACACAGGAGACAAATGAAGTGCGCCGTGCGCTTACCCAGTACAACAGCAGTGCGCTCTGTCGGTGCTAGTTCTATACATCCCTTGATTTTCAAACTGTATCTACAGAAAAAATATAGGCAGGGTTGAGGATTGTCTTCAAGGAAATGAGAAAGCTGATTTTCCAGACAGTTTCAATTGATTTATTAATTTATGTTCAATCACGGTACACATTGTACATTCTTTCACATGTGAGTCATAACTTCTGATGTGTGAACGTCAATGGCTTAGTCGACTGGAGACAGGATTGAAGAAGACCATGCCGGGCTGCACTCAGATGATCGGCTATGCTGCAGGACAGTGGAAAACAACTGATCACCCACAGCCAAGTACACTCCAACGCAGGAAAACCTCTTGGCTGGCTTCGATCAATCATCAGGCTGAAGAAGCTGTAAACTCAAAGAGGATTATTTTTGGTGAACATGAATTTTCAGCCTGTAAAGCAACACAATTCCAGTTAACGCAGCATTTCTTGCAAGAAATAAGATGGAGGGGACATTTGGAAGATGTGGTTGAACGTAATGGTGCAACACATTACCAATTACATTTGATACCCCCCACCTCAGTTAAATGGCAAATAAAACCTCCTGTTTCGGGCATGTTAAAAGGACCCCTGCAGGCCAAATGTACGAAGGCACATCATATTACTGTTAAATACACAGAAAAAAATCTGCATAACAGGATTATTGTGCCCATTGATTTAAAAGAGAGAGCGGAAAGAGTGTTGGTTGGTTCCTCAGTTTAGGGACTGCGGCAACGCGGTCATGTAGCCCCGTGTACTTTGGGTGAGTGTAGAATCTGTCTGATAACCGGTGTTGATTGTGATGGCTGTATTAGTGTGTGTATCTGTTATTTAATTTAAGTACAGACTGAAAATTAGAATTTTTCAAATAGTTCTTACTTCTGCCGCCAAACGCCACCGTCAACGACTACTAGGCCTAGTTCAGAACTTAGCTACTAGACGCCACCGCAGACGGCTCTTGGCAACGAACGTAGAAACCTAAGAGCGTTGTTTACATTCTTAACCTATCCGCTTTAGCTTCACATAGGTGTAATTAGTGGAAGGTTCTTTAACATGCCATAAATCTATGACATGGGACCGCCGGCTTTACTTCCCCTACGAAGGAAGGCATACTGAGGGAGTTCACCCATTATCTCACAACATGTGTGTTTTGAAATGTGCACATTAAATGCTAAAATCTATCGTTTTAAAGTTAGGCAATGATGACGTTGCTTTGTTGAAGAGGTCTGGTGAAGTTCAAAACATGTGCACGTATATCTACCCCCTGTCATCTTTTTGTCGTGTGGCCTCCTAAGAGGCCGAGTACAGGTCTTTCTAGTCAACGCCCGTGGGCGACCTGCGCACCGGAATGAGAGATGATTTAATGAAACTGGGCACGGATGTGGAAGGAAGCGACCGTGGCCTGTCAGAGGTACCGTCCCAGCAATTGCCTAGAGTTGAAAATGGGAAACCACGGAAAACCATTTCAAGGATGGCGACGGTGGGGTTCGAATCCACGTCCACCGAGTCAGCAGAGAGCTTGGGCCCATGGCCGAACGCTGCGCTTTTGCTGCTGGCATACCTACACCTAATTATTATTCTTTCAGAGGGATCGGAGATGAGATACAATGAATTGCTATAAAAATTGAAACAAGATTTCAGTGAACCGCCATCCAATACTATACCACCATTGAAATATTGCATTAATTTAAGTCGATGCGGTTCCACCTAGCCAATGTGTACAGCCGGATGTCGTAATAGATGTCAACATCACAAGGAGCTGATAAAAGGATGAAATAAATGAATATGACCAAGCAGTTGGAATGAAACGAGGTACCGTCCAGGCCATTGGGGGATGTTGAAAATGGTAAACCTGACCAGAAAAAATCCAAAACCAGTCACCGGATAGATAGACCCCATGGCCTAGCTCTGCACTTACATGATTGCAGCTACCAAATATGTAAAAACTTTACATTAAACTATATACAGTACACACACATGTACTGACAAAGTGCAATGTTTAGAAATTACTACAACATTAACATATTGTTACACCAGATTATATATATTTCCAGAATACTTTCACAGCACGTGTGCTAACCGTCCAACTCTGCCTGTGGGTGTATTCCATCCCTCCCACCCTTGAGGGGGCAATTCATAAGACAAGTAGGAAGCCTCAAAGAATAGCCAAGGTTGCTCCTTTTAGTCGCCTTGTACGATAGCCAGAGGATACCATGGGTGTAGTCTAAACCCCCACCCACAGGGGGCTGCAGTGTTGAAGCCACCTAAAGGAATTATATTGTGTTGTTGATTCATTTCGGAGCTTTGCGAAATTGTGGTCATGTGGTACCGCGTACTTAGGTGTGTGTGGAATTTGTCTGATAACCGGTGTTATTGTGAAGGCTGTATTAGTGTATGTAGTCGTAATTCAGATGATGATTAGGAAGGAGGCGGCTGTGGTCTTAATTAAGCATTCGCCTGGTACAGAAGTGGGGAAACCACAGAAAGCCACTTCCAGGATGGTTGAGGTGTGATCGGAACTTGCCTCTTCTCAGTTTTTGCGCGACCCTCAGGCCAGAATTAAACTTCTTGGCAGAGCTGGGAATCGAACCCGGGCCTCCGCAGTGACAGCCAAGAGTACTAGCCACTACACAATGAGGCACAAAAGAAGTTATGTATATGGTCACTGTGCATAGTTGATGTGCGACAAGTGGCAGTACGGTATACCTGATCAGGCAATTGGTATCCGGTTTACAATAGCAATGGCATCCACATTCACAGTTGTTCCAATTAAGACTTTTCTACCTCTGAAGGGACAAAGCTCCAGAGGCATTTTGTAATAATAGCAAGTCCATTGCTACACGTCCAGATATTTCAACCCACCAAACAGCAAGGCATTTGGGAGGAGGGAGTTAAGTACACGATTATCCGGGCCCTGCTGATATCTTATCACACTCCAAACAGTCACAAGCCTAATTTTTTGGCTCTATGTTAACCGTGGAAACTTGCAATTACATGTATAATTATTTCAAGGTGTCACCATAGACATAATGATCATGATTTGTCAAACCAGAAACAAAACTTCCTCATGTAGACATCTGGGTAAAGCTTATGCTATCTACTGATAGGGGCAGATGACCTCGTAGTTCTGCCCCTTAAAACCTCAACTACCTGACTGATAATAGCCTAACTCCAGGGATGAACAGACACAAATCTACAACACAGATAAAGGTGACTAAAATGGACAATACTGTACCTGGTTTATACAAAGGATTTGTATAAAACTACTACCATACGGTCATCCAAGGGAAATCCACGCAGGTGCCTATGCTGGTTAGATGTCGCCATCACAATTCAGAGCAGTACACGACCTTCTTGCCAGCATGGTAATTCTGCAATAAAGTGACAAGACTATTCATCATGAACAAGTGAAACAAAAGTTTGAGAAATTATGAGAATGTAGGCTACATGTAGAGAATAAAGAGGATGTTCATCCTTCCCCTAAATATAATGTACACCATTAATCCCAATAGAAAAAGTCTACTGGTACTGTATGGTATGTGTTAACACATTTTCAATATATAGCCTATACTGTAATAATTTCTCATCCATACGCGGGCAGATTTTCTAAACTTCTAGCCGATGGCTGGATTACGAGCAACTCACATCACATCCATCATTAGTTCACAAATATTGAAGAGCTTAAGATCAGTTAACCTATACAGGATCTCATTATGTCTCTATTATTATAAACTTAGCACGACCTAAAACAGAACTTAATTCACACACAATCAACCAACAATATACTGCCATTTTATCGACTGAAACTACCATTACCTTTCTGTAAATCACCAAATGTCGAGACGTAATAATTATCTTGATTTGCGAACTCCTCATCACATGTATCCATTCACCGTCCATGTTCACGTTGCCATGGAAATATAATTTTCCCAAGGACCAAAAAAATTAACGGAAAGCCCATAAAATCTAGTGACAAACAAGCAAACAAGGTTGGTAACTAATCTGTTACCGAGTTCGGGCCCAAACAAAATAATAATTATTTAACGGACGGAGAAAGTAGTATGGACTTTCTTAGGCCTGGTTTTGAAATAAATTACGTCGGTACAAACACTATAACCAAGGAACGACCATTACGAAGTGGAAAAACACCAAGGCACACAAACTTCTCCACTCCTTTCATTGCGACTACCATGTCCTGACCAAACACATACAGAACACTAAATACACAAAGGTCCTGATCAAGTTACCTAAATTTAGAACAACTATGAATAAACCAACATTAGTACGCCCATGCAAGCTCACTAACGTTACTGAAATTGTACGGTACATTATTTGCTCTGAATATCAAGAAAAATTGTACGGTATTTAAAGCCAATTCAAGAGAAACCTTTGCCAAATTTCAATAAATATTACAATTTAACCCTTAAATAAATATAGCACTTGTGCCATTAACATTGCGAGTGAAATGCGCCTAACAACCGGCCTGCTACATTTGTTCAATCACTTTTGTTTTTAAATCAACCCTCAACCACTAAAACATTGATGAATATGATAAATATTTAGTATACAGTGGTGAAACCTGAAGCACTCTTTGGAGCTGAAACATTAAAGTTAATGCCGAAAGATGACATAAACAAAATCGTGCTCATGGAAAGAAGATTGGTTCGATCGATACATATAACAGGAATTAATTTCGGGACAAAATTCAAAAAGTGATATTCAGGGAGGAACAAGAAAGACAACGAAAGCAGCCACGTAACATTGAACAGCTCCAAAAGTAGAGATCAGAGAGGAGGACGAAGCGTGTTGAACTGTCATCTCCTGGCGCGATGACGTACGGTATATTACCCGTTTCCCAGACCTCACGTCGGCCCGGAAATCAAACGTGATGTCCAAGAAATGGTACATGGTTGTTAAAATTAATTTTTAGGAGTCCCTGAAATATATAACCGGAAAAACTAAACAAAAATCAACTGCAAACACGGGCAGGCAAGAGATCTAGCATATCGGGTCGATTAACGGGATAGGTCGGACAGGCTGATCAGATTTATATCTCCAAATACAATATGATAGTATCAATCAGGTTGAAGCTCCAATCTGCAGGAATAATTTAAGATTGCTAAGATAAAATGGTCGCTTTTATTTAAGAGCAGACGAACACAAAAATAAAATATACCCTCTTAAATTAAACTGGTTCAATCTTATGTTGGGATAAATATGTTCTGATAAATATGCTGTCAACAGCTGAAGATTTATTTCCCTTCCTACATGCTATATCATTAATATTATTCCAAAGGACTTTAGGATTATTGGAGATTGACATAATTTGTTTGGAATAGTACCGTTCTTTTGCTAGTTTAACAAGCCTGTTTATCCAGTTTCTGTACAATTTATATTTCTTAACAGTTTCTGGGACCTCATCACTGTTTGAAGACCTCTCCCAAGATGGCGCCTACGCTAGATGTTGATGTTGCTAGGTCCCGATTTTTGTGTAAATTAGGCAATAATAAGTGTGGTTTAAATAAAAAGCGTGTGAAGAGTGGAATTCAGTGTTCTAATTGTTTAGTTTGGTTTCATTTAGAATGCATGATTGCAATTAGTGAAAGTGAAATTAACGAATTTTTGACATGCTATACATGCGTAGGGAGCAAGCCGAGCACCGGCGTCTCAGAAATTATGCCTACGATGGAATTGGACAATGAAATAAGTAGGGAAAATATTTTAGTGATTTTAACCTTATTGCAACAGGATATTCAGGACTTGAAAGGGGGAAAACGAGATATTTAAAGACAACGTGAGATCGCTCGAAATAAAGTTAGCAAGTGAAGCCAATTGCAACATGGACGAATCGGAAACATGGTGTCAAGTGGTGAAAGGAGGAAACAAAATCACGAAAAGGCCCTCTGGAAATGAACAGGTAATAACAACTAAACGATTTTCTGTATTGGACTCCATTAATATAAATAAGAATCAACAGGAAACATCCTACATCATTAACACGGACAAGCGCAATAAAACTCGCAGTAGGCCTAATAGTGGTAATCCTAGGCCTAAAATTCATAACAACACAAAATCAATAGTGAAGGCAAAAGCTTCAAGAGTCGCGATATTTGGAGACAGCCAAGCCCGGGGAATTGCAGGGGACATCCACAATGAGGAGATTGCAGCATCAGCCGTCATCTATCCTGGAGCACCTATTAGGAAAGTTCTGGAAAAAATTGAAGAGGAGACACGGGACTTCGGCAGCAACTACGTGGCTGTAATTATCGGTGGGACAAATGACGTGGCTCACAACAACGGTTCGGAAGTAAGTTCTCAACTCAAAAAAAGATTGTGTAAATTAACACACAGCAATGTTATAGCAGTAAATATCCCTCATAGGTATGACTTCATGGAAAATTATTGTGTAAACATTGAAGTGAATAAGGTTAATGAGGATATGGTAAAAAATCTGTAAGCATTTCAGGAACACCTAGATCGTTGACTGCAATAGCTTTGAAAGTAAATGTTACACAACTCATGGGCTTCATCTTAGTAGACTAGGGAAAAGGAAAATAAGTAAAATTGTGCAGAGCTATTTTAACCTAACAAGTACTGGTAATGTGAAAAATGCAATTCCTTTGGGCTATAATAATGATCAGGGAAACTAGTAAGCAGAGCCAACTTAGCTGAAGGTTAGCTCAGGCATAACCTAGTTACTAGAGAAGGGTTCAATATTGATTATAATATGCATATCTACCATCAGAATGTTCAACATTTAAGTAATAAAGTAGATCATTTAATAACCAGATAAATTCAAAAAAATACATTGTTGCTGTGTTCACTGAACATTGGTGTGAGAGGGGAGGAAATAAAAACCATGCATCTAGATAATTATATACTAGCCAGTAGTTACTGTCGAGAAGAAATGAAAGGTGGGGGTGTGAGTCTGTACTGTAAAATAAATGTTAGATACCAGGAATTGGGGTTGGTTGATAGCTATGGAAGGGATCATGACTTTGATGTTGCAGGTATTTTAATTCAGCTGAATGATGATTTTGAAATAATTTTAGCAGGAGTATATAGAGCCCCAAGTGGAAATATGGAAATATTCCTAAGACAGTTTGATTTACTTCTGAATAAAGTAGTCAAAAGGTATAGAAATATAATAGTAGTCGGTGATTTCAATATAGACTGGTTTGCACTTGACAGGTCCCTCGAGACAAAGACGTCGTATTGTCATTTGGCCTTAATAATCTTATCAAGGAGCCAACTAGGGTAACTAAACATTCTGAAACATTAATCGATTACATTATTACTAACATGCTAGCCGAATTAAGTAATTGCACTGTTTTGGAAAATTTTGTATCAGACCATCGTGGCCAGGAATTAAAAATTGCATTTCCTTATGAATCTCAATTAAAACAGTCTACATGGACGTACACTCGAAATGTATCTAATAATAATGTAATGAAACTCACAGAAGAACTTGGTAATGTTGATTGGGGGAAGTGAGGAATATTAGGGATGTAAATGCTGCCTGAAAAAAATCTCTTCTATTTTTAAAGTGTGTCTTAATTTATCCTGCCCATTAGTTAAAAATAAATAGGAATCACCAGAGCACTAAAACAACGAAACTGTCTGATCTGTGGTTGCCAACTTCCGCATGAAGATCGTCGCAGTCCGCCGAAAGTTTAACACTCGGCACAACAAGTTTGATGTGGGCAAGCTTAAGAACCAGCAGAGATTGGACCAATTTAAACTGGAGCTCAGAAATAAATTCCAGGTGTTGGACTCCGAGACAGAGAAGGACGTGGAGACTGTCTGGAGCGAGGTAAAGAATATCTTCGTGGAAACCAGTGAGATGCAGCTCGGGTACAAGAACTACCTGCGGAAAGAATGGATATCCGATCAGACCTGGGACAAGATAAATTATAGGAAGGAGATTAAGGCCAAGCTCAACACCTGCAAGACTAGGCAGCAGAAGGCTCTCACACAAGCAAAGTATTCAACAGCAAACAGGGAGGTAAAGAGGAGTGTACGGAAGGATCATAGGAGGTGGATTGATGAGCAGGCGGAGAAAGCAGAAGAAGCGGCAAGAAGGGGGGACGTTAAGGAGCTCTATGGCATCACAAAGATGCTTTCGAAGAAAGGTTTTAATAAAACTAGGCCTGTGAAGAGCAAGATGGGCGAGATCCTCACGACGTGTGAACAGCAGCTGACAAGATGGAGAGAACACTTTGCGGAGGTTCTTAATAGAGATAGAGGACGAGAAAGTAAGCAGCGAGGAGAAGATGAAGAGGAAGCAGAAAGTGACCCAAGCATCAGCCTCGACTACCCAACTCGGGGCGAAATACGGACAGCGTTGAAGCAGATGAAATGCGGGAAGGCACCAGGTCTGGATAATATCCCAGCGGAAGTACTGAAAGCAGACCTGGATATTACGATCGATCTGCTGCACCCGCTGTTGGAGAAGATCTGGAAGGAGGAGAAAATACCAACCGACTGGAAGAAGGGGTTGGTAGTCAAGTTGCCGAAGAAAGGGGACACCACAAACTGTAACAACTGGAGGGGTATCACCTTGCTGTCCATTCCAAGCAAAGTGCTGGCGAGAGTCATCCTGAATCGTATAAAAGACTGCGTAGAAAAAAGGCTTCGGAAGGAACAGGCTGGATTTCGACAACATCGCAGCTGTGTGGATCTCATCAACACCCTCCGAATCATCCTGGAGCAGAGTGTGGAGTGGCGGAGTACCCTTTACCTCACATTTGTTGACTTCGAGAAAGCCTTCGACTCCGTAAATCAAAGAATCATGTGGAAGACCCTCGAGGAATATAAAATTCCAACAAAGATCATCAGAATCATGGAAGAGATGTACGAAGGGTATGAGTGCCAGGTTCTTCACGAAGGCAAATTAACAGGAAAGATAAAGGTCAGTTCCGGAGTGAGACAGGGGTGTGTCCTTTCCCCCACTCTGTTCCTGTTGGTCCTGGATAGTGTGATGAAGAAGGTAATGGGAGGACGGAAGAGGGGTATTCAATGGGGTATAAATGACAGGCTTGAAGATCTGGATTTCGCAGACGACATTTGTCTTATGGCACAACGGTACCGAGACATAGAAGATAAGCTGCGGAGGTTGCAGAGAGAAGCAGAACGTACAGGACTGATGATCAACACCAACAAAACCAAAGTGATGAGGATAAATTCTGACATCACGACTAGTTTGACAGTCAACGGAAAGGAAATTGGGCGAGTTGAGTCCTTCCTCTACCTTGGAACTATAGTCACAAATGATGGGGGAGCAGAGGAAGATGTTCGAAGCCGTATCAGGAAGGCAAATGGTGCCTTTGTCCAGCTCTACCCCATCTGGAGAAATAGAAACATTTCCAGGAAGACCAAGCTCCACCTTTTCAATAGCAACGTAAAGTCGATTCTTCTCTACGGCTGTGAAACATGGAAGGTCACAAAACCGATCAACAACCAGATACAGGTGTTCATTAACAGATGTCTGCGTCGCATCATGAATGTGAGGTGGCCGGACATAATCTCAAATGAAGATCTTTGGACCATCACCAATCAACAACCGATTAGCATCCAGATCAAGGAGAGGAAATGGCGCTGGATTGGTCACACACTAAGGAAGCCGGACGGAGCTATTGAGAGGGCGGCGCTAGACTGGAATCCTCAAGGTGCCAGGAAGCGAGGTCGACCTAAGAAGACCTGGAAGAGGACGACCGAAAATGAAATTGCAGAGGTGGACAAGAACTGGAGTCAAGTGAAGAGAATGGCCAGGAACCGTACTGCGTGGAGAAATTTCGCCAAGGCCCTATCCTCCGGAAGGAGCGGCAGGAATTAAGTAAGTAAGTAAGTAAGTAAATGCTGCCTGAAAAAAATCTCTTCTTATTTTTAAAGTGTGTCTTAATTTATCCTGCCCATTAGTTAAAAGGATAGATAGGAATCACCAGAGCACTAAAACAACAAAACTGTCTGATCTGTGCCATAGGAAAAAACTAAACATGATTGATGATTTTGATAGCTACAAGCAAACAGGATTGAAGCTTTATAAAGATAACTATAAAAAATAAAGTAGAATATCATGAAGAAAAAAAAATTAAAGCAAAAGAATATGAAAACACTGTAGAATAACAAATTCTAACAACTTTGCCAAAGAAGTATGGCAAATAGCTAAAGATATTTCAGGTCTTAATAAAAGCAACACATGGGAAAATATTTCGATAAAAATCAATCACAATGTTGTTAATGCACCTTTACAAGTAGTAACAACATTCAATGGTTATTTCATTCAGCCACACGTTAAGAACAGTGTGAATGTAAACAGTAATAGAGCAAAATGTAATGATCATAATGTTGTAGGAAATAAATGTGGTAATAGCGGTATAAAGCAAATCACATGTAATAAGTCAATCTTCCTGAAACCAACTACCAAAGATGAAATAAGTATGATAGTCAGAAAATTAAAAAATAAACATAGTAATGGTTGGGATGAAAATTCACCCTGGTTGTTGAAACAATGCTATGGTCCAATCGTAGACATTCTTACAGAACTGATAAATATGTGTCTCTTAAAGGGCATCTTCCCAGATATGCTAAAGCTATCCGTTGTTAAACCAATTTTTAAAAAGGGTGACAGACATCAACTAAGTAACTACAGACCGATCACCCTTATCTCTACATTATGTAAAATTTTAGAGTTCTTATTTACCATAGAATAATTGATTTTATTGATAAGAATCATTTAATATATAAGAATCAGTTTGGTTTCAGGAAGGGCTTATCAACTATAAATGCCATTGCAGAATTTTATGAAACTCTGCTTGCTTCTCTTGATGATAATAAATGTGCTGATGGAGTTTTCGTAGATTTGACAAAAGCATTTGATACAGTAGATCATCAATTATTATTGGATAAGGTAGAGGCTTATGGTATAAGGGGAGTAGCATTGGAACTGTTAAAATCATATTTGAATAATTGATGGCAATTTACAGAAATTCCTTTTAAGAATGGTGAAAATATCTTCAAGTTCCAATCCACTCCTGGTTTAGTTAAAAAAGGTCTACCTCAAGGTTCAATCCTTGGTCCCCTCCTTTTTATTCTCTATGTAAATGATGTACCACAGTCAAAAAATACATTTAGTTTGATTGTATCGTATGCAGACGATACCTCAATTTTGAATACCGTATGATATCTGTGAATGTATTAATTCATAGTAGATTGTTAATTGGTGTTCGCTGCTTAAGTATATTGAAAGTCTCTTTAAAACGAAGGAGTTTTTTAAATTCTTTTACAGATTTCATGTATATGCTCTTCCCATGATAATTTATGATCTATTGTAATACCCAAAAATTTTGCTGAGGCTACCTGTTGAATATCATTAGATCCACAGTAAAGATTTCGATCTACATCTAAATTAGTTCCCTTATGCTTGTTAAATATTAAAAATTTGGTTTTAGAAGGGTTTACACTTAACATTATCTCATTAAAATATTGAGTGACAACAACATCGATACTATTTTGAGTTTCTTGAAGAGTAATTGTTTTATTACAATTCCAATTCTGATGTTTTATTGTTTTATTACAATTCCAATTCAAAATTGAGGTATCGTCTGCATACGATACAATCAAACTAAATGTATTTTTTGACTGTGGTACATCATTTACATAGAGAATAAAAAGGAGGGGACCAAGGATTGAACCTTGAGGTAGACCTTTTTTAACTAAACCAGGAGTGGATTGAAACTTGGAGATATTTTCACCATTCTTAAAAGGAATTTCTGTAAATTGCCATCTATTATTCAAATATGATTTTAACAGTTCCAATGCTATTCCCCTTATACCATAAGCCTCTACCTTATCCAATAATCATTGATGATCTACTGTATCAAATGCTTTTGTCAAATCTACGAAAACCCCAACAGCACATTTATTATCATCAAGAGAAGCAAGCAGAGTTTCATAAAATTCTGCAATGGCATTTATAGTTGATAAGCCCTTCCTGAAACCAAACTGATTCGTATTTATTAAATCATTCTTACCAATTAACTCTTATTCTATGGTAAATCACATACTCTAAAATTTTACAAAATGTAGAGGTAAGGGTGATCGGTCTGTAGTTACTTAGTTGATGTCTGTCACCCTTTTTAAAAATTGGCCTAACAACGGATAGCTGCAGTATATCTGGGAAGATGCCTTTTAAGAGACACATATTTATCAGTTCTGTAGTAAGAATGTCAAGGATTGGACCATAGCACTGTTTCAACAACCAGGGTGAAATATCATCCCAACCATGACTATGTTTATTTTTTAATTTTCTGACTATCGTAATTATTTCTATTTGGTAATTGGTTGCAGGAAGATTGACTTATTACATGTGTTTTACTTTATACTGCTGTTACCACATTTATTTCCTACAACATTATGATCATTACATTTTGCTCTATTACTGTTTACATTTAAAGTGTTCCTAACGGGCGGTTGAATGAGATAATCATTGAATGCTGTTACTATTCGTAAAGGTGCATTAACAAGATTGTTATTTATTTATGTCGAAATATTTTCCCATGTGTTGCTTTTATTAAGACCTGAAATATCTTTAGCTATTTGCCATACTTCTTTGGCAAAGTTGTTAGAATTTGTTATTCTATTTTCATATTCGTGTGCTTTTTTTATTATTTCTGCACAATATTCTAATTTAATTTCTTTTACAGTTATCTTTAAGAAGCTTCAATCCTGTTTGCTTGTAGCTATCGAAAGCATCAATCATGTTTTGATTTTTCCTATGACACAGATCAGATAGTTTTGTTGTTTTAGTTCTTTTGTGATTCCTATTTATTTATTTAACTAATGGGCAGGATAAATTAAGACACACTTTAAAAATAGAAAAGAATTTTTCCCAGGCTGCATTTACATCCCTACTGTCGACCAAAGTATTATGTGCACTCGAGTTTGAAGTTTTTTTTGTGAAGTAACCAATAGACCTAAATAAAATCCAATAACATTATCATTTTGGTCGTTCTATTTTACGTTAGGTCATGTAGGTTTGGAATTTTTAATTCATATTTTAATATTTTTATCGCAGTTGGAACACAAAAAGTGCACGTTTTTAAGAGTGTTTCAACCATGCGTCACATTTATGAATTATTATCTCAAAAACCCTTCATCAGATCGAATCCAAATTTTAACACAATATACATTGGAATGTTGTATAACTGATTTATTAATTTCAAAATTCTGTGTGTCGAAGAAACAAAGTTGTTATCATTTTTGTAAGGTAACTTTTTCTCGGCTCGGGGTGGTTGGAAAATGTAGTTCTTGGTTGCATTGTAATCCTTATACATCGAAAAGTTATGCTGTATGACTGTGAAATACGTAAATTAATTCACATATTTTATACCGGTTTGTATTTCTACGGGGAAATAACACATGTTTCACCAGCTAGCCGCTCAGAGAAAAGCTGTACAGCGTTGCCGAAATGGTGCCCACACGCATCATGGCGCGTCTCGCTCGGAAGTGATGGGCTCCATCTCAGCAAGGTTGCACAGCTTTTCCCGGAGCGGCTAGCTGGAGAACCGTGTGTTATTTCCTCGTACAAATACAAACCGATATAAAATAAGTGAATTAATTTACGTATTTCACAGTCATACAGCATAACATTTTGATTTATAACGATTACAACGCAACCAAGAACTACATTTTCCAACCACCCCGAGCCGAGAAAAAGTTACCTTACAACAATGATAACAACTTTGTTTCTTGGACACACAAAATTGTGAAATTAATAAACCAGTTATACAATATTCCAATGTATATTGTGTTAAAATTTGGATTCGATCTGATGACGGGCTTTTGAGATAATAATTCTTAAATGTGACGCATGGTTGAAACACGCTTAAAAAAGTGCACTTTTTGTGTTCCAACTGCGATAAAAAATATTAAAATATAAATTAAAAAATCCAAACCTACATGAACTAACCTAAAATAGAACGACGAAAATGTTGATGGTATTGGATTTTATGTAGATCTATTGGTTACTTAACAAACAACCTTCAAACTCGAGTACACATAATACTTTGGCCGACAGTACTATTCCTCACTTCCCCCCAATCAACAATACCAAGTTCTTCTGTGAGTTTCATTACATTATTATTAGACACATTTCGTGTGTACTTCCATGTAGACTGATTTAATTGAGATTCATGAGGATATGCAATACGATGGTCTGATACAAAATTTCCCACAACAGTGCAAGTACTTAATTCGTCTGGCATGTTAGTAATAATGTAATCGATTAATGTTTCATAATGTTTAGTTACCCTGGTTGGCTCCTTGACAAGATTATTAAGGGACTCCGGAAAGGTAAACATTGAAGAAAGAAAAAGAGAATTCTGTTTTCATTTTCATAATCTATAAAATCTCCCCTTTAAAATGATGTATAATTTATATGGTTTAATAACAGCTGAAAAAATATGTTTAATACATTTTAAAATACACCCTGCGCGTACGTATCTTGGCTTAGAGCTGTGAAACAGTTGTTGAGTATCCAGCGTTTCAAGTTAACCGCTCATGGGGCATTATTCTTGTGATACTAGGGAAGTTAAGTGTTGTGGCCAACCTGTATATATGTAGTTCTCGTATGACACTATAGATGTCTCTTCTGTTCCCTCATTTTGCTGCTCTTCAGTTGCATTTGTAGAGAAACGTGTGGAAATTATGTGTTGTGTGTATAGTGTGTTTGTGTTACGGTTTTGTCATGGGTAATGCTGTGTATTTACTTGAGATAACACGAACATTCTAGTCACTACGCCAAGAACATTCCAATCTGAAACATTCGAATCTGGAACCTTCCATATACTATGTATAAAGTGCGTTCAAAAAGTAACGAGCCGGAGGCTGGAATGCGCAAACCGTTGACGACATCGGCTAATCGTAGCGTGTGTAACGAGGTGTGGTTCCGACCAGACCATGGAAGGTCGCAGCCCGTCGCTAGAGAGCACGCGTGCACGTCACGTGACGATACAAAGAGAGCAGCAGCATGCATCAATCGTCCAATGCTGCCAGTCACATGCAAACAGTGACATGACAGCGTCAACCGAAGAGCAAAGAGGTGTTGTTCGGTTTCTGACAGCGGAAGGAGTAGGGGGAACGGACATTCATCGTCGAATGTCACAAGTGTACGGCGAACACTGCATGTCCCTTGCAAGGGTCAAGGCTTGGCACAAGCGCTTAAGGGAAGGACGGGTGTCGTTAGCCGATGATGCCCAGTCTGGGGCACCCCTCTGCATTACCGATGACAACGTCCAGCTGGTTGATGCACTCATTACCCAGGACCGCCAAGTGACAGTGAACGCCATAGCCACCGTGGTCGCTCCACGACAATGCACAACCTCATACGGCACATAGTCGCGGCACTCCTGCAGAAATTCAAATGGGAGGTTCTCGGCCACCCTCCATACAGTCCAGACCTCTCTCCCTGTGATTACGCCATGTTTGGTCCCCTGAAAAGACCTCTGCGGGGCTAACGATTCACCTCGGACGCCGACATCCAGCTGTACGTGCGTAACTGGTTCACATCGCAGCCCAGGGAATTTTATGAGACAGTCATTCACCGCCTCGTGTCACAGTGGGGCAAGTGCCACAACAGCCAGGGCCAATACTTCTAACATACAGGTACTGGTTTCTGTAATTATGTCTACGGCTCGTTACTTTTTGAACGAACCTTATATATATGCACCCGAAGACTGTAGCCATCAGTTCCGCGCTAGTTCCAGTCAAGTTAGTCGACCTTGTGTATCGACTAGTGTTAAATAAACCGTTGTTTCATATTAACTAGTGTGTTATTTATCTTGTATCTCCCACGATATAACAGTGGTGTCAGAAGTGAGATAAGATAAGTAACGTTGTGAAACCGGGTGACTTTCTAACCTCAATGCAAGTGTTGCACCGAACGACGTTCATCGCAGTGCGTGTTGGAAATACTAAACCAAGTGAACTTTCTAACCTGAACGCAAGTGTGTGCACCGAACTAAGTTCATCGCAAGTGCGTGTTATAAATATTATTCTCTACTTACCTTCACCATGCCGGACTTAACCTCTGAGCAACTCCAACAATTCTCGGCAATGATCGCCGACGATATCCGACAGACAATAGGGTCAACAACGGCATCAGAGCTTTGACCTCCAAAGTTAACAATGCAATCGTATCGTGCTACCGACGGGACGACTGTAGCTGACAATTTCACTCGCTTTACCTGGGCGCTCAACTTGAGTAAGGTACCTGTGGCTCAGCATGCACACTTTTCACGTGTTTACATGGGATTTGAACTCAATGATGCCCTGAAGATCCTGGTGAGTCCTAATGATCTGGAAACTCTGTCATACAATGAGATTCAATGTAAGCTGAAAGGCCACGTCGACGCCACACGCAACAAGTTTGCTGAGAGCATCAAATTTCGGAGTGTAATGCAGAAGCAAGGAGAGACCATCGCTAGCTTCACCTTAGGACTGCGGCAGGCTGCAACGTTTTGTGAGTATGGCACATTCCTTGATCGCATGTAAATTGAACAAATGCTCGCAGTGTTGGAATCGCGAGAAATGTGCGACGAGATTATTGCAAAGAAAAACAGAGAATTTCAACGCGGCATATGAAATCGCGCACGCACTCGAAGCTACTCGCATCACTACTGACGAGGTCAAAACAACTTCCGCTAAGTATGAATCAACCAATCGGATTGGATACGAGAAGCCTCTGTCCAGGAAGAACAGCAACCAGCAGCCACCACGCAGCAAGCCAGCTCATCGAAGTCAAGGGTCTTACAACCTAACCAGGCAGCACCAAGGGCCACACCAGGCAAACCGAAGTGCATCCCAGGACAACCAATCAACATGTGCAGGGTGCGGTGAAGCCCACCCTCGCAGTCAGTGCAGGTTCCTGAACGCCGAGTGCCTGAAGTGTGGCAAGAAAGGTCACATCAGAAAAGTTTGCCGATCGAAATCGAGGAAACATCGAACAACAAATTACGTAACCGAAGAAGAGTTTCCAGCAGAGAACCTCAACGTCGCACAGTGTGTCGAATCCCAATTCTAGGTGGAAAAAATTAATAACTTCGTTAATAGTGCTAGGATTTTATTAAAAGTTGGCAATATACCGTTTTCGAGGTCGTTGAATTCATTTCTGGCATCGTATAAAGTGTACGATCTTCGGGGGGGTAAATATATAGGGGTGAGGGGTAAGGTGAGGTGTAAAAAATGACCGAAAGCAACACAAGAATCATCCATTTTTGGTAGTAAAAATCACGATTTGGATGTGTATATGATAGTTTGATGATGATGATGATAATTGTTGTTTTAAGGGGCCTAACAGCTAGGTATCGGCCCTTAATGATCTGGGTGATAGCAAGAATGGCAATGGAATGGAAACCAGAACGAAAATTAAGTGAGACAGAAAATACTTACAAAAGGAACTCAGATTGAAACAACTCACAAATTGTTCTTACAAAAGGGAATTTAGAACGAAAAGATTCACAAAAGGAATAGAAAAAAAAGACGCACAAAATGCAGGCTAGGTTCAAAATACGTACAAAATGCAATATAGAGTCGAAATACTTACAAAATGCAATTGAAATTCTGAATACTTACAAAATGCAAATGAGATCGAAAATACGTACAAAATGCAATTGAGGTTCAAAATACTTACAAAATGTATTGAAATTGAAAATACACAATGCAATTCAGATTCAAAGATCCCATTTCCAATCCAAAATATTCACAAAGTGCAATTGAAATTCAAAATACTTACAAAATGCAATTGATATTGAAAATGCTTAAAAAATGCACGGTAGATTCAAACTACTCATTTGGATTGACAATACTTACATAATGCAATTTAGATTGAAAATACTTGACAAAATGTAATTTAGATTCAAAATACCCGCAAAATGCAATTGAGAATCAAAATACCTGCAAATGCCCACCACACAAAATTCAATTTAGATTTAAAATTCTTGCGAAATGCGATTTTGGTTGAAAATACTTACAAAATGCAATTGAAATTCAAAAAACTCACTAAAATGCCCTGCACCTACATTGAAAGACTTACTAAAAAGCAATTTAGATTGTCAATCTTTACAAAATGCAACTGAGGTTGAAAACATTCGCGAAATGCAATTTAGATCGAAAAAACTTACAAAATGCAACGTAGATTAAAAATACCTACAAAATGGAGTGTAGATGCAAAAAAAAAAACGCTCAAGGGAATTTAGATAAACGGGGAGCCAATTAACAAAAACAATGCAGGAATCTTAAAGAGAAAAGGAAATATAATGAAAAGAAAACAAGAGGTCTGACCCCTCGAAGAAGGAGGGATCAGGAAAAATGAGACAAGGGCCAATTAAGGCGGGAAAGTGAAAGACTCCCTAGGCCTCGGATACCCTAATACCGTCGGAGTCGGAAAAGAACAAGAGTTGACCAAGGGAGGTCAACAGGAAATAAGACAGAGAGGAGCCTGGTACAAGTAAGTGGAAGCAATGCCGGACTCAGCTGGGGTCCCGTGGTTGCCAACCCACGTCCCACAAGATGTGAGCCCCTGGGGGATATGATAGTTTTTGACAGTGGTAAACATACTATTTAAAACTGGATAAAATATGAATAACAATGAGACTTGCAGTCAAGTATTCTTGTTACACCTTATTTGAGGGAATAGACGAAGTCACTGTATGTAAAATCATCCAGATTAAAAACGTATATTAAATTGTTATTAAACATAGAACAACGAAATATGCATAAAAAATAACATTTATTTTCTAAAAATAAAATAAAAATATTCGTAAGAATCATACAAACAATTTCTTTATAACAAAATGTCATTTTACAGTCCTGTTAATGACGTAGTTTTAGTAAACATACTTCACACACGAAAACAATATTATTTCTCTAGAAAAGCATGGAAATAAAGACAACATATATTGAATATTATTCCCATTTCTCCTATTGCAAATAAAAAGAAAACATCCATTCGTCAAGTAATGTTCTCATTAATCTCACTCCCCTTAATAATACCAAAATATCTAATGTTCATTCGTTACCTGATTCTTCTGTAGAGTCCAGAGCATCGTAGTCATTGCTATACTGGTCTTCATCATTTGATGTCAAAGTTCCTTGGAGATCATTAAGTAACTCAATAGCTTCCATAGGTAGATTACCTATGCACGTGGCATTGTTCTTCCTGCACTCTCCCATTTTTGTTAATATTATGGGATATCAACTTAATTTTGTTTCTTAGCTCCTGCACCTGAGTGTCTGTAAGAGTTGTAGAATCAAATTTATTCATAACATATTGATATATGACGTCTGTGCGCCCCTATTTACGACACGACCGCCACGCGTTGAAAAATTCTTTTCGCGGTAATGCCCACATAGTCACTGAAAATAAGAAAATATACCATCATGCACATTCGTGCGCAACCAAACCAATACAGATCCTGAATCTACATTAAATTTCCTATCGAATGACGTTTAAAGTAAAGTGGCACTATGAGGCACTCACAAAGTAAATAATTTATTTAGCGCAGAAAGCTTGTATTACGCATAAACGTGGGAACACATACCTCTTTTCACTATTCCACGAGCCGCAGAAGACAACACCTCGTTGAACTCACTATAATCACAACGTTCGGTTCACTCCGACACCTCTTATCAAATGACCTGATAACTGCCAGGAAGATGTTTCAGCACCTACAACCTCCCTCCTACGCACCAGAGAGCGGAAAGGAAGACCGAAGGTCACCATCTGGTTTGTTCACTATCGAAAGAGCCAGTTTTCGCTTTCATTTGCGACAGTGAATTTTTTCCACCTAGATATGGGATTCGACACTCTATGCGTCGTGGAGTACTTCAGCAAAATCGAGGTCATTGGATCGGTCAACGCAGCACCTAAGCGACTGGTTGATGTCAGCATAGAGGGAACCACCGTCAAAATGGAACTCGACACCGGCGCCCCCTGCTCAACCATGAGCAAATCGAAGCTAAGTATGATCAAACCAGGTTTTGTGTTGCAGAGAAACGATCGTAACTTTGTCAGTTACACTGGCCATCCGATCAAATGCATTGCCAAAACGTCAGTGTGCGCCACCATCGGAACCACAACCAGGAACCTGAATCTCTATGTGGTTGACGATGAAGTCGTATCGCTATTTGGCCGAGAGTGGATTTCGGAGTTTGTACGGGAGATCGACTTTGGTCACCTCTTCAGAAAATCCGACCCAATCCACAAGCTCTCAGATAAGCAGGCTCTGACCTTGGAACAACAGGGGATGTGTTCAGCGAAACCCCCGGGAAGGTCTCAGGTCCCCCAGCAAAGATGCACTTGAAGGCTGGAGCCACACAACCTCAAACACAACCGAGCCAAATTCGTTTTCGCTCAAATATCCCTGGAAGCCCTTGGCCACAAAATCGATGCGTCAGGCATCCACAAGTCTGATGCACACATCCGAGCTGTACGTGATGCACCGAAACCGACTAAACCAGAAGCACTCCAACTGTTCCTTGGTAAAGCAACCTACTACAGCTCGTTCATCCCTGATTTGTCCACCAGAGACCGACCACTCAGAGACATGCTGCTCAAGGACCCTCTCATCTGGACACAAGAAGGCGACAGGGCATACAAAGACATCAAGAACGCCCTAACCTCGCCCCAGGTACTCATGCAGTATGACCCAGCGTTACCACTCCTGTTGGCCACGGACGCCAGCAAGACCGGACTGGGCGCAGTACTGTCACACCGGCTCAGCAACGGGCAAGAACGTCCAATCGCTTACGCCAGTCGAACGATGTCAGCAACGGAGCAAAGGCACCCTCATCTCCACACGAGACTCAACTTGACCAGGCCACGTCGAGGTCACCGCGCAATCGACCAGGTTACCGCGCAACCGACGAAGTCACCGTGCAACCGACCAAGCCATCGCGCAACCGAGCAACCGAGCGTGAGACGAGTTCGCTTCACCGAGACACCGGCAACAGTCCAAACACCACCAGCCACACCAGCTACACCACCTATTTCACAACCCCCTTTTATTCCTCGTAGTAGTACTCGCCAGCCCCGACCACCATTGAGATTTTATCCTGATTAAGTTTCCTAAATCATCCATTTAAAAGAGGGAGGAAATGTTGTGTATTTTCTTGAGATAACACGAACATTCTAGTCACTATGCCCAGAATATTCCAATCTGGAACATTCGAATCTGTAACCTTCCATATACTATGTATATATGCACCCGCAGACTGTAGACGTCAGTTCCGCGCTAGTTCCGCTCAAGTTAGTCCACCTTGTGTATCAACTAGTGTTAAATAAACCGTTGTTTTATATTAACAAGTGTGTGTTATTTATCTTGTATATCCCACTATATAACAGGTAAGAATACCAGAAATCCTCTGAATGTTTTCAAGAAGAGGAGAAATGTTGAAAAACAGAAACTACTAATCATAAATAATAATAATAATACTGATAATAATAGTGAAAATATCTGTGCGTCTGCCACTAACCTAACAACACCAACACAAAATGATGCATTTAAAATTAGTTCAGATCGGAAACTAGATTTGAACTGTGACAAATATAATAATTTTAACAATGAATCAGATGTTAGCGAAATATTTGAAATGGAGATTCGTAAAAATATATTTACGACATGTGTAAAATGCATTGAGTGTAATTAAATTGGTTTGGAACTGAATATAAGAAATCATCTTGGGATTGCTACTGAAATGGAACTGAAGTGTACTAAGTGTCAATTCGAAACTTTATTTTGGAGCAGTTCAACTATAAATAATGATGAAATCGGTTATAATATGTATGCACACAATATAAGGTTGGTATATGGTCTGCGTGCAATCGAAAGAGGAGAAACTGCTGGCAGGGTTTTCTGTGGGATCATGAATCTACCAAATCCACCTTCCAAGTTTGGTAATTATAACCGGTATCTGGGCTCCAAGGTAGAAGATGTGGCAATAGCATCTATGCAAGGAGCAGTAGAAAAGGCTGTGAATGAAAATGATGGCAATAGAGACCTGACCGCAGCGTTCGATGGCACTTGGCAGAATCGGGGCCTCACATCTCTTCATGGTGTAGTTGCCGCAACTAGTGTATTCACGGGTAAGGTCCTAGATGTAGCTGCCATATCAAAACATTGTAGGTGTCCACAGAAACTGAAAGGAAAACATGAAGACAACTGTTACAAAAACTCTAGTGGAAGTAGTGGTGGTATGGAGGTCTCTGGTGTTACTAAAATATTTCAACGGTCAATGGCAACTGATATTATTATTATTATTATTATTATTATTATTATTATTTTATTATTAATTCCATTTGATCAAATACATGTATACAATACATTTTGATATAGGACACGTCAGAATTTACATCTACACACATCAAAAAAAGTTTTGCATCACCTCGGTTCCCAGATCTCCGGCATATAGACGTTGACTGTGTATATTGTATCCAAGATACAGTCCCTTTGACTGTTCATAGATGTCACTAAAACTGCTCAAAGATGTAAACAACCATGCATGAGCAGGGCCTATTAGACGGAGGGGGTACGACAGCCGATCAGTTCCAGTCATTCCACCAGGACGAAGGTACGCTCCTCATGTTGTCTGTAGTTCTACCATGCCTAGAAGGTCAATACCGCAGTTCGATCGCGTCCGCATTGTTACTTTGTGTCAAGAAGGGCTCTCAACAAGGGAAGTTTCCAGGCGTCTCAGAGTGAACCAAAGCGATGTTGTTCGGACATGGAGGAGGTACAGAGATACAGGAACTGTCGATGACAGGCCTCGCTCAGGCCGCCCAAGGGCTACTACTGTAGTGGATGACCGCTACTTACGGATTGCCGCTCGGAGGAACCCTGACAGCAATGCCACCATGTTGAATAATGCGTTTCGTTCAGCCACAGGACGTCGTGTTTCAACTCAAACTGTGCGCAATAGGCTGCATGATGCGCAACTTCACTCCCGACGTCCATGGCGAGGTCCAGCTTTGCAACCCCGACACCATGCAGCGCGGTACAGATGGGCCCAACAACATGCTGAATGGACCCCACGGAATTGGCATCACGTTCTCTTCACCGATGAGTGTCGCATATGCCTTCAACCAGACAATCGTCGGAGACGTGTTTGGAGGCACCCTGGTCAGGCTGAACGTCTTAGACACACTGTCCAGCGAGTGCAGCAAGGTGGTGGTTCCCTGATGTTTTGGGGTGGCATTATGTGGGGCCGACGTACGCCACTGGTGGTCATGGAAGGCTCCGAAACGGCTTTACGATACCTGAATGACATCCTCCGACCCATAGTGCAACCATATCGGCAGAATATTGGAGAGGCATTTGTCTTCATGGACGACAATTCTCGACCTCATCGTGCACATCTTGTGAATGCGTTCCTTCAAGATAACGACATCGCTCGACTACAGTGGCCAGCATGTTCGCCAGACATGAACCCTATCGAACATGCCTGGGATATGTTGAAAAGGGCTGTTTATGGACGTCTTGACCCACCAACCACTCTGAGAGATTTACGCCGAATTGTCGTTGAGGAGTGGGACAATTTGGACCAACAGTGTCTTGATGAACTTGTGGATAGTATGCCACGGCGAATACAGGCATGCATCAATGCAAGAGGACGTGCTACTGGGTATTAGAGGTAGTGGTGTGTACTGCAATCTGGACCACAAATGCTGAAAGTCTAGCTGTATGATGGTACAACATGCAATGTGTGGGTCTCATGAGCAATAAAACGAGCTGAAATGTTGTTTGTGTTGATCTCTATTCCCTTTGTATTTAACGGTTCCGGAACTCTTGGAACCGAGGTGATGCAAAACTTTTTTTGATGTGTGTATAAAATAAAAGTACTAATAGGTATATACAATAATAGTAATACTATAACGATTTATAACTTATTATAATAACAGATCTTAAGAGACACAATCTTATTGGACAACTATTTACACCTTATTCTATTATCATAATATGAAAACTTAATTCTATAAATACAACAACTTACAGCTAGGTATTACAATTAAAATAGAAAAGTAAAATATAATTGTAGATCATCGTTTCTATACACTAAGATATTCAACTACAGAGTAAAAACAATGGCACTGCAGATAAGCTTTCAACATTCTATCAAAGGTTTTTATTTTTGGGGCAAGTTTTATATACTGGGGTAGTTTATTGAATAATTTAACTCCTGTGTGATAAGTTCCCTTTTGATATATGCTTGAGTGTGTGTGTGTGTGAAATATGAATGTTTTGATTTTGTCGTGTGTTATGCCTATGAACATCATTGTTTGTATTAAGAAAAACATCCTTATTAATTAAATTCTTTTTACAAAACATAATACTTTCAAAGATATATATGCAGGGCAGTGGGAGAATGTTTAAATCTTTAAACAGAGGTCTACATGGTTCTCCAGTGTTTACATTTGCCATAATTCTAATCGCCCTCTTTTGTATCCTAAACGTGCTTAGTACATCTGGCGACATACCCCAAAATATGACCCCATATCTTAAGTATGAATGGAAATAAGCAAAATAAGTATTTCTTAATGTGTGCATGCTAGAGCAGGATTTCAAAATACGTAACGCAAAGCCCATAGAGTTCAGTTTAGTATTCAGATATTGTATATGTTTATTCCATTTCAAGTCATGTTGTATCCATAGTCCTAAAAACTTTGTTTCTGATTTATTTTCTATTTGATGACCATTTAATGTTATATTGGGCTTCGCAGGATTCCTATTCTGTATAGTGTGGAAATTTAGGCATACTGTTTTTTTTATAGTTGATTATGAGGCGATTATCTTGTGACCATTCGGTTAACTCTCCTGTAAAGAAGTCAGCAGACTGCTGTATGACCTGTTTAGTTTCACCTTTTATTGCGAGTGTTGTATCATCAGCAAACAAAATTTCCTTGTGTGAATGAACGTTCTGTGTTATATCATTGATATACAGAAGGAAGAGTAGTGGGCCCAAAACCGATCCCTGGGGTACTCCAAATTTAATAATTCCCTCATTGGACAATGTTTCATTAAGTAATTTAGTTCCATCATCCTTGTGTCTCAAGCTTACTATTTGTTTACGCCTTGTTCAGTAAGACTCTATCCATTTATTAGCTAGACCTCTAATACCATATTGATTTAGTTTTGTAAGGAGGATTTTATGGTCAAAAACATCAAATGCTTTCGATAAATCCAAGAATAGGCCAGTTACATGTTCCTTATTGTCAATTAATTTCAGTATACTTTTAATACATTCATAATTTGCTGTCTGTGTAGATTTTTCCGTTCTGAATCCATGTTGTGAGTTTCATAATATTTTTTTTTTCTATAAAACTTATCAGTCTCCTATACATGATTTCTTCCACAATTTTTGCGATACCAGTTGGTAAGATAATAGGACGATAGTTATCTAATTCATCTTTTGAACCGTTTTTGTGCACTGGAATTACTTTTGATAACTGCAAACTATCCGGGTAAGTTCCTGAGAGAATTGAACTGTTTATTAAGTGTGTAAGTGGATTTATTATATTTTCTGCACATTTCTTTAAAATTGCATCTGGGATGCCATCAATGCCAGCACAAAATGTATTTCTTAGCTCTTTTATAACTATTCTTACCTCTTCACTTGTGACATGATTTATAAATAAAGAATCACTACATATATTTATTTTATTATTAGAATTTAGTGTATTTACCTGTGATTTATTTAATAATTTTTGTGGAATTTCCAGAAAACAGTCATTGAAAATGTTTGCTATTTCCTCTGGATTATTTATCACTTTATTATTCCTGGTCAGTGTAATGTTCCTTTGTATTTTATCAGATTTTCCAGTTTCTTTCTTTATCACAGAACACATAGCCCTGTTTTTTTTGTTAGATGATTGGGAAATAAAATTATCATTATGCATTCCCTTTGCTAGTATTATTACCTTATTTAATATGCTAGTGTATTTTTTGTAGTATAAATTGAATTCAGGTGTTGTGTGGTATTGTTTATATAATTTGTGTAGAAATTTCTTTGACATGAATTTATAATCCCTGTTGTTATCCAATTGCTAGTTTTGTTATTTTGACCAGTTCTTTGTCTAAAGGGTAATGCTGTTTCAAAATAGTGTTTTAGGGTACTGTTAAATGCATTAAATTTATCATTTACATTTTCTAGTTTATACATTTCTGACCATGTTTCCTTATTTAATAAGTCATTGAAATATGTAACATTTGTTTCAGTGAATGACCTGCACTTTGATTTTACTCCATTATCATTATTATTGATTGTTTCGGGTACTTAAAAACTCAGTATTTGTCCATGGTGGTCACTAAAACCTGGACAATTGACTTCTATTGAATGGTGATATTTATCTGTATTTAAAAAAATTGATCAGGAGTGGTTTTACTAAATTTTGTTATTCTTGTTGGGGTATTTACTGTAGGTTTCAGTTCATAGGAAATTAGTAACTGTGTTGATAATTCACAATTTCTATCAAATTTTAAGAAATCCACATTTACATCCCCACAAATTATTATATCGAAATTTACTTTGCTCATGTTATTGAGTAACAATTCTAATTTATCTATAAATAAAGGAAACTTTCCTGACGGAGAACGGTATACGCATACAATTATTAACTTAAACTGCTGTATTTTTACGGCAGAGAATTCAAAATCCTGTTCCATAATTAGATAATCATAAGCTGTTAACTGTTCATGATCTAAATTATTTCTTAGGTAGATACAAGTACCACCATGGCTAATATTAGTTCTAGAGTATTACTAGCTTGTATAAACCCTGGGAATTGAATTAATTCGAGTTGTTCCTCTTTCAGCCAATGTTCTGAAATACATAGTGCTGAGATGTCTTTAAGTTCATTTTTAAGCATTAGATTTATGTAATCAATTTTATTATAGAGAGACTGAACATTCTGGTGGTAAAGTTTAAATTTGTTACTTTTGCAAGCTTGTGTTGGTGATTTATTTACATTATTATTATTATTATTATTATTATTATTATTATCATAATTGTTATTATTATTGTTGCTAAACAAGTCCGAAATACCATTGTTCCACTCAGTTAAATTTGACATCGAAAGATCTGAATGCCAAACGTCACGTTTGGCTTCTTTTACAAGTTTCCCTGCTTCCACTCTAAAGATATTACTGTTGAACTATTCTTACCATTTGAATTTACAATTTTGCAGATTTCATCACTAAGATACTCTTTTCCTAACCTATTTAAGTGTAGGCCATGTCGAGTGTGGAACTTCCTGTATAATTTACTTACATCTATCATTTGGACATTTGGAAAACTCTTACAAATTTTACGAATTTTACCATTTGTAGCCTCTATTTCTACATTTACACATGATTTAGGAATTAAATCGTATCTCTGCGGAATGTTTACAATAATGACATTTGTGTTAAGCATAGATGGCAATGTACCCTTTAAATCTTTGATTACCTTTTTACCCTCATTTCTGTAGATGTCGTTTGCTCCAGCGAAGATTACTGCATAGTCCTTTGAAGTGAGGGTTGCACACTCTCCTATCATCTCGTTCGTGACCGCAAAGTGAGATATGTGAATTATCTTGGGGATGGTGACTCAAAAAGATTCAAAGTAATTCACGAAATGAAGCATGGGGATAATATAAAGATCCAGAAACTTGAATGCGTTGGTCACGTTCAGAAAAGAATGGTGACAAGACTTCGGCGACTAAAAGCAAGCTATAAAAACAGAAACTTGGTGATGGTAAGGGGTTGGACGGGAGAGGAAGAAGGATGTGATAGAATTCAAAACTCTTACGGCATGGCTATCAGACAAAACACCGGTAATATGAGTGATATGAAGAAGGCAGTGTGGGCTCTTTTCTTTCATGTCTCTTTTACAGATGAAAATCCCCAACATATGCTCTGCCCAAAAGGAACTGAAAGTTGGTGTAAATATAACAAGAGGGTTGGTAACAGGGGAGAAATACACCCACCACCATAGTCTCCCTTTACCAATACGCTACCGAAGTCGACGTCACTTCCGCTCTGTTGCTAAGCAACTGGAGCAATACAACATGGCTCCCTTGTAGCTTGCTTCGTCGTTGAGCCGTCATTATTTCCTATTTGTATCGTATAAAACAGTACATGCATGGATGCCCAGAGGTAAGAAAGCATAGAGAAGTATATTTCCCACAGTAATTTAACATAGTTGTCCAATAAAGTTGTAAAATGTTGCGTTCCAGAGACACATTACGTCTTAGAGATGTGGCCTAAGATATTGAACTTAAATTAAGTGAAAACATAAAAATATAACATCTCTGGATATTGTGAATCACGTCCCGTATGAATGATCAATACTACGGAAAATAAAGTACCCTAGGCCCTACCAGTGGTAAGTGAAGAATAAAATGAACGTAAGGTCTATCAATGGATAAGGGAACAGTTTAAAATATTTTGCATGAGAGTTTAGGCCAAATCTCATCAACGGCTTTAGAAGAAACAAAGACTGCGTTTCAATACAATTTGTGTGTTTACCACAACAGAGCCTGTGTGCTCACTAACAGGTTAGAGAAGTCTACAATTAAGGCCTATCGTCCTACCTCATTCTAAATAATGGGTCATTTTTCCTATCTTAGCTTAAATATTCAGCCACTAAAACTGACATGAAAATATCCAAGGCAGCATAAAACTGCTTCTTTCAACAGTAAGCGGCTGTATTCTGGTGTTAGATTTTACCCTCTCCAACACCTTATTATAAATTAGTATGCATCATATAAAGTAATTAGACAGATAGATTTTTATTAATTCCATTTGATCAAATACATGCATTCAATACATTTTTGATATAGGACACGTCAGAATTGACATGCATAAAATAAAAGTACTAATAGGTATATACAGTAATACTAATACTATAACTATTTATAACTTATTATAATAGCAAATCTTAATAGATACAATCTTATTGCACAACTATTTACACCTCACTCTATTATCATAATATGAAAACTTAATTCTATAAATACAACAACATACAGCTAGGTATTAAAATTAAATTAAAAAAGTAAAATATAGTTATAGATTCCATCACTCCTATACGCTAAAATATTCAACTACTGAGTAAAAACAATGGCACTGCAGCTAAGCTTTCAACATTCTATCAAAGGTTTTTATTTTTGGGGCCAGTTTTATATACTGGGGTAGTTTATTTTATAATTTAACTCCAGTGTGAAAAGTACCTTTTTGATATATGCTTGTGTGTGTGTGTGAAATATGAATGTTTTGATTTTGTCTTGTGTTATGCCTATGAACATCATAGTTTGTTTCAAGAAAAACATCTTTATTCATTAAATTCTTAAAAAAAAAAACATAATACTTTCAAAGATATATATGCAGGGCAGTGGGAGAATGTTTAAATCTTTAAACAGAGGTCTACATGATTCTCTAGAGTTTACATTTGCCATAATTCTAATCGCCCTCTTTTATATCCTAAACGTGCTTAGTACATCTGGCGACATACCCCAAAATATGATCCAATATCTTAAGTATGAATGGAAATAAGCAAAATAAGTATTTCTTAATGTGTGCATGCTAGTGCAGGTTTTCAAAATACGTAACGCAAAGCACATCGAGTTCAGTTTAGTATTCAGATATTGTATATGTTTATTCCATTTCAAGTCTTGTTGTATCCATAGTCCTAAAAACTTTGTTTCTGATTTATTTTCTATTTGATGACCATTTAATGTTATATTGGTCATCGCAGGATTCCTATTCTGTATAGTGTGGAAATTTAGACATACTGTCTTTTTATAGTTTATTATGAGGCGATTATCTTGTGACCATTTGGTTAACTCTCCTGTAACGGAGTCAGCAGACTGCTGTATGACCTGTTTAGTTTCACCTTTTATTAGGAGTGTTGTATCGTCCGCAAACAAAATTTCCTTATGTGAATGAACGTTCTGTGTTATATCATTGATATATAGAAGAAAGAGTAGTGGGCCCAAAACCGATCCCTGGGGTACTCCAAATTCAATAATTCCCTCATTGGACAATGTTTCATTAAGTAATTTGGTTCCATCATCCTTGTGTCTCAAGCTTACTATTTGTTTACGCCTTGTTAAGTAAGACTCTATCCATTTATTAGCTATACCTCTAATACCATATTGATTTAGTTTGGTAAGGAGGATTTTATGGTCAACAACATCAAATGCTTTCGATAAATCCAAGAATAGGCCAGTTACATGTTCCTTATTGTCAATTAATTTCAGTATACTATTACTACATTCGTAAATTGCTGTCTGTGTAGACTTTTCCGTTCTAAATCCATGTTGTGAGTTTGATAATATTTTATTTTTTTCTATGAAACTTATCAGTCTCTTATACATAATTTTTTCCACAATTTTTGCAATACCAGTTGGTAAGGTAATAGGACGATAGTTATCTAATTCATCTTTTGAACCGTTTTTGTGCACTGGAATTACTTTTGATAACTTCAAAATATCCGGGTAAGTTCCTGAGAGAATTGAACTGTTTATTAAGTGCGTAAGAGGATTTATTATATTTTCTGCACATTTCTTTAAAATTGCATCAGGGATGCCATCAATGCCAGCACAGAATTTATTTTTTAGCTCTTTTATAACTATTCTTACCTCTTCACTTGTGACATGATTTATAAATAATGAATCACTGCATATATTTATTTTATTATTAGAATTTAGTGTATTTACCTGTGATTTATTTATTAATTTTTGTGGAATTTCCAGAAAAAAGTCATTAAAAGTGTTTGCTATTTCCTCTGGATTATTAATCACTTCATTATTTCTGGTCAGTGTAATGTTCCTTTGTATTTTAGCAGATTTTCCAGTTTCTTTCTTTATCACGGACCACATAGCCCTGTTTTTATTAGATGATTGGGAAATAAAATTATCATTATGCATTTTCTTTGCTAGTCTTATTACCTTATTTAATATGCTAGTGTATTTTTTGTAGTATAAATTGAATTCAGGTGTTGTGTGGTATTGTTTATATAATTTGTGTAGAAATTTCTTTCTTTGACATGAATTTATAATCCCTGTTGTTATCCAATTGCTAGTTTTGTTATTTTGAACAGTTCTTCGTTTAAAGGGGAATGCTATTTCAAAATAGTGTTTTAGGGTACTGTTAAATGCATTGAATTGATCATTTGCATTTTCTAGTTCATAAATTTCTGACCATGTTTCCTTATTTAATAAGTCAATGAAATATGTAACATTTGATTCAGTGAATGACCTGCACTTTGATTTTACTCCATTATCATTATTATTGATTACTTCGGATACTTCAAAACTCAGTATTTGTCCATGGTGGTCACTAAAACCCGGACAATAGACTTCTATTGAATGGTGATATTTATCTGTATTTATAAAAATTTGATCAGGAGTGGTTTTACTAAATTTTGTTATTCTTGTTTGTGTATTTACTGTAGGTTTCAGTCCATAGGAAATTAGTAACTGTGTTAATAATTCACAATTTCTATCAAGTTTTAAGAAATCCACATTTACATCCCCACAAATTATTATATCGAAATTTACTTTGCTCATGTTATTGAGTAACAATTCTAATTTATCTATAAATAGAGGAAACTTTCCTGACGGAGAACGGTATACGCATACAATTATTAACTTAAACTGCTGAATTTTTACGGCAGAGAATTCAAAATCCTGTTCCATAATTAGACAATCATAAGCTGTTATCTGTTCATGATCTAAATTATTTCTTAAGAAGATGCAAGTACCACCATGGCAAATATTAGATCTAGAGTATTTACTAGCTTGTATAAACCCTGGGAATTGAATTAATTCAAGTTGTTCCTCTTTCAGCCAATGTTCTGAAATACATAGTGCTGAGATGTCTTTAAGTTCATTTTTAAGCATTAGATTTAAGTAATCAATTTTATTATAAAGAGACTGGACATTCTGGTGGTAAATTTTAAATTTGTTACTTTTCCAAGCTTGTGTTGGTGATTTATTTACATTATTATTATCATAATTGCTATTATTATTGTTGCTAGACAAATCCGAAATACCATTGTTGCACTCCGTTAAATTGGCTTCAAAAGATGTGAATGCCAAACCTCACGTTTGGCTTCTTCTACCAGTTTCCCTGCTTCCACTCTAATGATATTTCTGTTGAATTATTCTTACCATTTGAATTTACAATTTTGCAGATTTCATCACTAAGATACTCTTTTCCTAATCTATTTAAGTGTAGGCCATGCCGAGTGTGGAACTTCCTGTCTAATTTACTTACATCTACAATTTGGACATTTGGAAAACTCTTACAAATTTTATGAATTTTTCCATTTGTAGCCTCTATTTCTACATTTACACATGATTTGGGAATTAAATCGTATCTCTGCGGAATGTTTACAATAATGACATTTGTTTTTTGCATGGATGGCAATGTACCCTTTAAATCTTTGATTACCTTTTTACTCTCATTTCTATAGACGTCGTTTGCTCCAGCGATGATCACTGCGTAGTCCTTTGCAGTAAGGGACGCACACTCTCCTATCATCCCGTTCGTGACTTCTGCAATTTGAGCTCCTGGCTTCACTGTCGAAGTGACCTCCATTTCTCGGCTTCTCTCCAATACGCTTGCTGCTACATCTCGCCCGTGGCTATCCGCAAATATCCGCATCTTCCTGGATTTTCTCTTTATCACTTTCTTCTTTTCTTCTTGAGGAAAGTCATCATTTTCTTCGACAAGCACTCCAAATGAATTTTAGACGGGAATTTCAGTTACATGTACTCCATTTATAGGCCTAGGCTTATTCAATCTTATCTTACCAGCAATCACTGTCGACCAAGTTTCCTTGCTTTCCTCTCTGTTTCCTTTTATTTTATTCAACTCTTCCATTAACTTAGCAATATCTTCCTTTAGCAGCTTTATAATTTCATCTTTTGAGGACAGTTCGTTTCTCAGGTTATGACATTCGCATGACGGTAGCGGTAGGCCTACATTACGACAATCGGTTTCACTTTTCTCCTCATTCAATTTTACCTGAGATCTTGTGATGATTTTATTTGCATTTTTTACTTTTATTTTGCACGACGAGCATAAATCCGTTACGGTTACACAACCTGACGAGACACTAACACTGTTTACTGTCGTCATACTAGAGATCTAAGTTAGCCTAGATGTTTGATGCATACATGTATGGTACACTCAAGTTAGTACAGTTTGATCAGTGATTTGTCATTTGGAGGGGAGGAGGGGGAACATTACTCCACTATTCCACAAAGAATAATCTCCAAGGCTGGAAGTTGGTCTGTATAACTATGTTCCAATACAAACAATGGGAATGAGGGTGATGGTTCTTATGGTACTGAAGAGGTGGTAAAATATAATTAGGTCATTAGTCCATGGAGTAAGGAAATAAAACATATTGGGCAATGATATAGAAATTTACACCATTTTTGGTGTAAAATATGAATTACTTACACAAGCCTCCAATTTAACTAGCTAGCTAACTCACTGTAAAAGTACCGGTACAGTATGATTGGGACGATCTCTCTGACAGCCTTACTAACGCAGAGGTAACCAGATTATACCAACGGTTTGAGTTAAGCAATTCATTTAATGAGGTAGGCCTATACTAACAAAAACATTATCTAGAAAATATTTATGCTACCCACCCCTTCATGATTAAAATTCATTACTTGCCTAACAGAACTAAATAAAATCAGCCTGCATTCCTGTTAGGGGCTAATGGCCTCAATAACCACCAACACCCAACACAACCTACCTGCCATTTGGTACCGTATTACATAATTCCCCACAACCTGTGATAAAATGACCTGTTACAACTCCAATTAAACTCAATTGCTCAATAACAAAGAGGCCTATTGTGAGGGGCGAAAAACACATCCACACTTCTCCAGGAGCTTGTAAGTTGAATCGCAGAGGAGTAGCCTACTTCCCAATAATATACCAGTACTTCCTGATATGCATTTAAGATGTTTGGTATAATCATGGCAGTTAAGTATTAAGCATTGATATTTGAATAGCAATATAGTTTTAATATAACTCATAATAAATGTACAATACTGTAGCATTCCATAACTTCATTGAACTAGCCTAATTTTACCGTCCAATGTTTGAAAAATTGTCCAGATAAGTAATGCACAAGAAACTGACAAAGTACACACATAAGTTACTATATTTCCACTTTTATTGATAACTTTATAGCACCACTGACTTTTTCACTAATACTTCATGCTGAAACGATTAAAATATTTTCTAACAATCTTGACATAATGCCATGATAGCCTGGTTCGCCACTATCCTCATCACCTCATTTCTTGACGTCACTGATTTTTCACAAAAACTTCCCTAACAATAACGACAAGACTTGCCACTCCATCACTTCAGAAATAAGTAGTATTCATTGGCATGAATAATGTCACTGTACGGTACAGTACATACTGTATATTCATGTCAAAGAAAGAAATTTCTACACAAATTATATAAGCAATACCACACAACACCTGAATTCAATTTATACTACAAAAATACACTAGCATATTAAATAAGGTAATAATACTAGCAAAGAAAATGCATAATGATAATTTTATTTCCCAATCATCTAATAAAAACAGGGCTATGTGGTCCGTGATAAAGAAAGAAACTGGAAAATCTGCTAAAATACAAAGGAACATTACAATGACCAGAAATAATAAAGTGATAAATAATCCAGAGGAAATAGCTAACACTTTCAATGACTATTTTCTGGAAATTCCACAAAAATTATTAAATAAATCACAGGTAAATACACTAAATTCTAGTAATAAAATAAATATATGTAGTGATTCTTTATTTATAAATCATGTCACAAGTGAAGAGGTAAGAATAGTTATAAAAGAGCTAAGAAATTCATTTTGTGCTGGCATTGATGGCATCCCAGATGAAATTTTAAAGAAATGTGCAGAAAATATAATAAATCCACTTACACACTTAATAAACAGTTCAATTCTCTCAGGAACTTACCCGGATATTTTCAAGTTATCAAAAGTAATTCCAGTGCACAAAAACGGTTCAAAAGATGAATTAGATAACTATCGTCCTATTA
The DNA here is from genome assembly GCA_946902985.2 of Meconema thalassinum. NCBI lineage: Eukaryota > Metazoa > Arthropoda > Insecta > Orthoptera > Tettigoniidae > Meconema > Meconema thalassinum. Next base: position 1,120,547,969 of record OX336389.2, on the reverse strand, counting down.
CCTTACCAACTGGTATCGCAAAAATTGTGGAAGAAATCATGTATAGGAGACTGGTAAGTTTTATAGAAAAAAAATATTATCAAACTCACAACATGGATTCAGAACGGAAAAATTTACACAGACAGCAATTTATGAATGTATTAATAGTATACTGCAATTAATTGACAATAAGGAACATGTAACTGGCCTATTCTTGGATTTATCGAAAGCATTTGATGTTGTTGACCATAAAATCCTCCTTACAAAACTAAATCAATATGGTATTAGAGGTATAGCTAATAAATGGATAGAATCTTACTTAACAAGGCGTAAACAAATAGTAAGCTTGAGACACAAGGATGATGGAACCAAATTACTTAATGAAACATTGTCCAATGAGGGAATTATTAAATTTGGAGTACCCCAGGGATCGGTTTTGGGCCCACTACTCTTCCTTCTATATATCAATGATATAACACAGAACGTTCATTCACATAAGGAAATTTTGTTTGCGGACGATACAACACTCGTAATAAAAAGTGAAACTAAACAGGTCATACAGCAGTCTGCTGACTCCGTTACAGGAGAGTTAACCAAATGTTCACAGGATAATCGCCTCATAATCAACTATAAAAAACAGTATGTCTAAATTTCCACACTATACAGAATAGGAATCCTGCGAAGCCCAATATAACATTAAATGGTCATCAAATAGAAAATAAATCAGAAACAACGTTTTTAGGACTATGGATACAACATGACTTGATGTGGAATAAACATATACAATATCTGAATACTAAACTGAACTCGATGTGCTTTGCGTTACGTATTTTGAAAACCTGCACTAGCATGCACACATTAAGAAATACTTATTTTGCTTATTTCCATTCATACTTGAGATATGGGGTCATATTTTGGGGTATGTCACCAGATGTACGAAGCACGTTTAGGATACAAAAGAGGGCGATTAGAATTATGGCAAATGTAAACACTAGAGAATCATGTAGACCTCTGTTTAAAGATTTAAACATTCTCCCTCTGCCCTGTATATATATATCTTTGAAAGTATTATGTTTTGTAAAAAGAATTTAATGAATAAGGGTGTTTTTCTTAAAACAAACAATGATGTTCATAGGCATAACACAAGACAAAATCAAAACATTCATATTTCACACACAGACACAAGCATATATCAAAAAGGAATGTATCACACATGAGTAAAATTATACAAGAAACTACCCCAGTATATAAAACTTGTCCCAAAAATAAGAACCTTTGTTAGAATGTTGAAAGCTTATCTGCAGTGCCATTGTTTTTACTCCGTAGTTGAATATCTTAGCGTATAGAAACGATGAAATCTATAATTATATTTTACTTTTCTATTTTAATTGTAATACCTAGCTGTAAGTTGTTGTATTGATAGAATTAAGTTTTCATATTATGATAATAGAATACGTTGTAAATAGTTGTACAATAAGATTGTATCTCTTAAGATCTGTTATTATAATAAGTTATAAATGGCTATAGTATTAGTATTACTGTATATACTGAACCCTTAATAAGCTACGCATATTAATGATTCTAATTATCCATTTCATTATATTCTGATTTTACTGCCAGAATCATACAGGAAGGCCAGACTGGATTGCGAAATGTCAAGCTTATATGAAGACAGTACTTTGAACGTGCCCAGCCCTGAAACAAAGAAGTGACGAGATCGGAATGTTTGACAGATGCAGTATCAGACAAAGGTGTGTTGGGGTCCTGACTCATTTCAGACCGTAATTTCTTTGTCACCCTAGCGTTGTGAGTAAGATAGTTGCTGGGTGAGAGAGACGTGAGGAACTTTCAACCAATCATAGGACAGAGGCTTCTGTTCAAAACTGCGATATTGACGTCATGAACCACCAATCAGAGAGGGTCACCATTTATAGCGCCAAGAGAGCGTCTGACGCCGGCCTGATGATGAAAGCGGGAAAGATTGGATTAAAGAAATCTATGATCGATTCCAGAGCACGATAGCCCCATTGTGACCTGTATAATATTTCAAACTGTTTGATACCTGTCGCATGCCAATAGTCGCATTATTATAGACGTTAGTGATAGATTTCCCTCTCCCTCCGTCCTTTTGCTAAATTCACATAAATACTGTCGTCTGAGTGACGACGAGGTTGATTCTTGGTGACACCGTGAAGTGATCGCTTAGTCTTTTCGATACCGTGAAGGTATACTGTGTTAAATTTATCAGAGATAGAGTCATTATTGAAAACATTATAATGAAGTTGTGTGCGCACAGCTTAGTGTGAAATTTGTGTATCTGTAAAATTTTAGTCGTCTCCCACGACTACAACTATTAGGGAAAGTCTACGATTAATTTTGCACTAGACAAATGATGGAACTCCAGACCCAGAGAAAGACATCGAACCAACGTTTCTTCGGCTCCATGTCGTCTGAGATGAGCTAAACACTTTGGAGAGAGAATGTCTGGCGATGTTCGATGAGACGACGCAGAAAGAGGAATGAGTACTGAAATAATTTATTTATTTGACAAACTGGTTATGGTTTTGTGGGAACATATTATTTTGTGTAAATATGATTTTCAATTTTTGTCTTCGTGTTTTATTGTAGATGCTTTGTGGTACTGACACACATTAGTTTAGTGCATGAGCAATGTGGCATGTTGTATTTTATTTGTGTGAGAGATATTTTTTTTGTTGATGTCAAGTATACGGGGCAAGCGTACTCGAGTGCGTGTCGCTACCGTAAAATGCGCGGCTAAGCGACGCAAATTGGGAACCGATGTCATAACAGAAGCGAAACTGAATTAACTAGAGTAGATAATAGAATTGGTGGGAAATATTTGTATTGTATAGATTTTTATTGTTACACAGGCTTGTGTGTTAATTGCCGTTTGTTGCATTTTTGTTAAGTGAGGGGTCATCTGCCCAATTAATTTATTTGTTTGTGAAGTTACTCTTTTAGTGTCTTGGGACACAAAATCTAGGGATATTTGATTGGAGTGTCGGCCCGTGGTAGATATGTGTTGTGTTCAGCCCAAAAGCTTTGTTGAGTCTGCAAATATGTGTTTTATGGGATAGCAGTTTTCGGGAACTCTGGTTCTGTCTGCAGCTTTGTCCAGGATCAGCATTTAATCCTTGCGAGGAAAATGTTGGAATCCCCTTCTACGATGTTCTTGCAATTCATTGGAATTGGCAAGAAGTGTGTGAATTTACGTGTCGTGATTAACAGGTGGCGTAACGGGACTGTCTAGTCTCTTGTTATAAATAGCATGACTCAAAGTTTCGACAAGGAGGGCTGGTTTGAACGCAGATGTTAATGAGTGGTAAGGGAGGAATTTCTACCGGGAGGACTCCAATCAGATAAGGAGCAAGCTGTGCTCATTAGTATTCACGGACCAGGTTTCCGTCCTTCGTAAATGTTTATCTTATATATTAAAATAAAGCCTGTATAATGATAAAAGAATTGTAATCGGTAAATGGGTGCTGTTCGCGTTTTGATCGATCGATTCCCAGCGTGTTAGCTTATCCATGCTTTTATTTCATGTAAATATCAGCCGGCTCTAGGCATCTTATTTCTTTTTTTTGTCATGTTCATTGACCTCGGATGGTCTCGATGTTCGGTCACGTTTTTGTCATGTTTGTGTTGAGCAATTTGAACCCTTGGGCAAGCTTCTGTTTTGCTGGGAGTTTCCTGACTCACTGCGATCTCGCTGGAGATCAATTAGTCTATAAATTTTAAATGGTTGCGTGTGTCAGTAAAATTATAATTTTTGGTATGTTATTCTACGAGTATGTCCCATAAAGCCATAATAATGGTTTACAGTATGGGGGTTTGCAAGCATATTGGCTGTTCCATCTGTGAGGAAATCTCCACCAAAAGTACTTATTTCCTTTCTAGCGTAGGTATACGCGTGCATACATATTAACCAGACAAGTGGAATTTGATCCACAATTTTATTTCTTTGGAGTGGACCTTCCTAGGCCACTCAGATCTGTGTAAATTCTTGTACTGTGGGAGTAAAGTTCAGGGTGGACTTTGTTTTTGTTGTATTTTTTATGTTTTGTTGTTTATATTCAGTTATTAAATGGTGGTAATTTTATTTGTTTTTCACTCATTTCTTAGTTTGTAGTTTTGCATATGGTCCTTGTATTTGTAAAGCAGCCGTCTGGTATTTGAGCTCTAGTGAAAGCAAACCCGGACTGAACGCGCCCCGAAGACTGATTCTCGTATAATGACGCTGTTATACGCAAGGGCACAATATCTATTAGTACTTTTATTTTATAGATGTAAATTCTGAAGTGTCCTATATCAAAAATGTATACATGTATTTGATCAAATGGAATTAATAAAACTATCTGTCTATCTATCTATCTATCTTCGTTGCAGGGTGTAGGCCTAGGCTACTGGTACATGATGGCCTAGTTGTTTTCTGTAAGTGCAAAAATAATATTTAGGCACAAATTTTCAGTCTGGGATAGGCCTAATTGTTATATGAAAATACAATTCACTGCATAAATAAATTAAGTGAAAAATTACCACTCAGAAAAGTTGTAGGAGAAAATGTATTGCTGTTAGTGAATCAGCTGTAAGGTTATGTAGGTTGTCGTTTATAATAGTACAATCCATATATAATTACAACTACACTCCCCAGATGAACCAAAAACCCCTTCATGTGACATATACTTCCTAAATATCTCTCTATATTAGATATACTGTATCCACTAAATGATGTTATGAATAAGTATTTATAATTTGTATTACGTACCCGCCATGCAATTCTTGCCTCAGGAGTGAGGTCAACTTTATTCATACTATCTCGCAAAATTCTCGTACTTTATCCATAAAATTTCACTTCTATTTTGTAGCTCCAACACTGTAGATGATCTTCACGGGAGGCGTTTGCCTTATTTCACGCAAATTGCATCTTTTTATCCACAAAATTCAAGACATTGCGCAGCGTTAATGCAGCTTCCTATGTATAAAGAACCTAGCAACCTGTTGTTTGGGTCCAATGTGGCTGCGCCTATGCGGTTGCTAGGCGCGTCACTTCGGCAGCGTATTATGGAGCTCATAAAACCTACTTTCAGAGACTTAGCAGCCCCAAAATTGTTGAAAAAGTGTTTACAATGACGAACCCAAAACCCCAACGAAAGTGTAAATGCTGTTATATTGGACCGAATTCCAAAGATTGTGTTTGTATGACTAGAAACCCTTCACTTTGGTGTTTATGATGCCTTTACCACTTTCAGCGATGGTAACATTGCAAGATGTGAAGTGCTGAACGGTAGGGGCATCAAAGTTGGCATCAACATGCTGCACTCCTTGATGGCGTTAGACTAAGAGCGTCTTCGGGCTGCTGATAAGGCAGTACGAAACCTAGAAAAGCAGGCCAGACAACTTAGATGGAATGTAAAAAGATATCTGGATGAGGAATTTTCAGAAAATGAAGATAATCCATCCTATGCAGCAGGAATGTTCTAGAAAGGCAAGCAAAATGTTAATGCTGATTTCCCAAGAATCAATTTTTCTCTTATACAATACATGTTTTCTCAGGATCTACTCAATAGATCTGATTCAAACTTTGAGGATATATTATATGGACTATGGTGCTTACTTTAACACAGGCTTTTCTTTACAAAATTGTTAGTGTAGAATTTACATATAAAATTGTTATAAAAATGTTGCAAATATTTATTGCATAAGCAAAAAATCATAACTGAACCGTGAATTAATAAACTAAAAAAATTCCGTGTTAAAGTATGGCCACAACCTTCATAAATATACTGTAAAAATGTCAGCCTAACATTCCAAATAGATCCTGAGAAAACATGCACTTTATAAGTAGTATTTTAACATTGGCAAGGTAGGGCTTTCCGGAGTCCCTTAAGGCCAAATGACAATACAATGTCTTTGAATGTCTCGAGGGACCTGTCATGTACAAACCAGTCTACATTGAAATCACCGGCTACTATTAAATTTCTACATTTTATTGGCTACTTTATTCAGAAGTAAATCAAACTGTCTTTGGAATATGTCCATATTTCCACTTGGAGCTCTATATACTCCTGCTATAAATATTTCAAAATCATCATTCAGCTGAATTAAAATACCTGCAACATCTAAGGCATGATCCCTACCATAGCTCTTAAACCACCCCAATTCCCGGTATCTAACATTTATTTTACAGTACAGACTCACACCCCCATCTTTCATTTCTTCTCGACAGTAACTACTGGCTAGTATATAATTATATAAATGCATGGTTTTTATTTCCTCCCTCTCACACCAATGTTCAGTAAACACAGCAACACTGTAGTTTTTTGAATTTGTCAGGTTATTTAAATGATCTACTTTATTACTTAGATGTTGAACATTCTGATGGTAGATATGCATATTGAACCCTTTTCTAGTAACTAGGTTATGCCTGAGCCAACCTTCAGCTAAGTTGGCTCTGCTTTCTAGTTTCCCTGATCATTATTATAGCCCAAGGGAATTGCATTTTTCACATTACCAGTACTTGTCAGATTAAAATAGCTCAGAACAATTTTACTTATTTTCCTTTTTCCTAGTCTATTAAGATGAAGCCCATGAGTTATGTAACATTTCCTTTCAAAGCTATTGCAGTCAACGATCTGGGTGTTCCTGAAATGCTTACAGATTTTTACCACATCCTCATTAACATTATTCACTTCAATGTTTACACAATAATTTTCCATGAAGTCATACCTATGAGGGATATTTACTACTATAATATCGGTGTGTGTTAATTTACTAAGTCTTTTTTTGAGTTGAGAACTTACTTCCGAACCGTTGTTGTGAACCACGTCATTTGTCCCGCCGATAATTACAGCCACGTCGTTGCTGCCGAAGTCCCGTGTCTCCTCTTCAATTTTTTCCAGAACTTTCCGAATAGGTGCTCCAGGATATATGACGGCTGATGCTGCAATCTCCTCATTGTGGATGTCCCCTGCAATTCCCTGGGTTTGGCAAAGAAGATATCTGAGGCGGAAGCCTGGAAGTAACGATATGGTACACACTCTCTCTCTCTGACATATATTTTCCTTGAGGAGCAACCGCATTCACATGATCGCGAGACGCTTGTGGGTGATAGACTTCATGATCTAGTCTACCGTATTGAGTGTTGTTGGCAATTCTAGGCGGACTCTCGTTGAAGAACAGGCAATTTTAGATGCCAAACACATAATTATGTGCGGGAAAGTCCACGAAACGGAAGATTGTATGAGACTTGGAGCTTTATGGTTACTAACTAGAAATTTGAAAGGGGTACCTCATCAGATTCAAATTGAAATTCGGTCACCAGTTGATGAGAAAAAAATAGTTTGTTCAGGAATATGTAATATGCGTACAGTCGGTACATTGCTTTACGTACTTCAGTAAGTAGATACATTTAACAGCTTAGGCTTTCACGGCCAGCGTTCTTAATTAAGTACAAGTTTTTCGGGTTTGTAGGCCGTGGTCCAGACAGGATGTCACCCGACGTTTCACCGGAAACTGCGTCCGGCATTATCAAGGGTTCCGCTCCTTTCCTTGGTCAGCAGTGGAATGAGGAAGAGGCTTGAAATAATGGGTAACGGTTTGTAGTGGGGTATTGTTGTTTGAATATGACTGTTGGCTGGGTGGATTTAGGCGATGAACTAACGGCTGGAAGGTAGTTTTGGATCTTCAAATTAGCATGGTGAGCCGAGCGTTCCCTTCGCATTCCGGCTGGATCGTCTGGTCTCGCGTACATGTTGCGGGATGCGGTGCGTGCTCCGGCTTCGGCGACCGAGCTTGTGAGGGTCAGGTGTTCCCTGCGCGTCTGCCGGGCTGTAGCGGGAAGGTTCTTCAGGTTGACGTGTGCGTGATATCTTGGCCTTGGTGTTCCTAAAGGCCGGGATACATGTATTACGCACACGTTCAATTTGCTCCTTTCGATTGAAATTGTCGGGGTGTTTGAATATTTCTATGGCTTCCCGTTGCAGCCTGGCGTGGTAGTGTGTCATCGTGGAGAGTATCTCCGTGTCCCCGTACTATATATCGTGACCGGGCAAGAGAGAATGCTCAGCAACTGACGATTTCTCAGTTTGACCCAGGCGGCTGTGTCTGTAATGTTCCTCAAGTCTGGTGGTCACGCTCCTCTTCGTCGTTCCTATGTACACCTGCCCACAGGAACACGGGATCCTGTAGACACCTGCTGTGGATTGTGGGTGGCGCTTGTCTTTAGCGGATCGCAGCAAGTCCTGGATTTTGGCGGTGGGTTTATAAACCGTCTTCACCCCATAGGTCTTGAGTAATTTGCCTATCCTGTCCGTCACCTTCTTCACGTACGGCAGGAATGCGGTGGCCACCGGAGTTTCCTCAGATTCTTTCCTCGTGCTCCGGCGCCTGGGATGAGAGGCTCGCTCAATCTCCTTATTGCTGTATCCGTTGGCGCATGGGGCCCTCTTTATATGTTTCAGCTCTTGGTTGAGGTCGGATGGCTCACAGATTCTCCTAGCACGGTCTACCAATGTTTTAATAACTCCGTGTTTCTGTCGGGGGTGGTGATTGGATGTCTTGTGTTGATACCGGTCGGTGTGTGTGGGTTTCCGGTATACAGTGTGCCCCAAGCGCAGTTCATTAGTCCTGGTGATTAGCACGTCAAGAAAGGCCAGGCAGTTGCCTTTCTCCTTTTCCATTGTAAATTTTATGCTGGTATTGAGCCTGTTAAGTTGGTCCAGGAAACGTTCCAGCTCTTCCTCTCCATGGCTCCAGACTACGAAGGTATCGTCAACATAACGTAGCCAAACTTTCGGTTTGAGGGGTGCAGTCTCGATCGCCATGCCACTGCTGACCAAGGAAAGGAGCGGAACCCTTGATAATGCCGGACGCAGGTTCCGGTGAAACGTCGGGAGATATCCTGTCTGGACCACGGCCTACAAGCCCGAAAAACTTATACCTAATTAGATACATTTAAATTTGTAAGATATAGCCTAATACTGTTGAAGTCGATAAATCAAAGACTCTACAAGTTGGCTATAAAAATTTATAATAAGCACATGATTGAAAACTTAGAAGACCTGAGCTTCACAGATTTGAAGGAGCAATGGGGCAAGTTAAAGGAAGACAACCACATGTAGGCCTACGATAAAGCGATCCCGAAAAGTAATGTTTGGAACATGGGAAGAACAGCTGTCAAATCTACCTTGCCTAGTCGCCTAGTTTGTAGTGGAGGGGAGAACGTAGGTAAATAGATTTTTAATTACTTCCATTTGATCAAATACATGTATACAATACATTTTTGACATAGGACACGTCAGAATTTACATCTATAAAATAAAAGTACTAATAGGTATATAATACTAATACTATAACTATTTATAATTTATTATAATAACAGATCTTAAGAGATACAATCTTATTGGACAACTATTTACACCTTACTCTATTATCATAATATGAAAAACTTAATTCTATAAATACAAGAACTAACAGCTAGTTATTACAATTAAAATAGAAAAGTAAAATATAATTATAGATTTCATCGCTCCTATACACTAAGATATTCAACTACAGAGTAAAAACAATGGCACTGCAGATAAACTTTCAACATTCTATCAAAGGTTTTTATTTTTGGGGCAAGTTTTATATACTGGGGTAGTTTATTGTATAATTTAACTCCTGTGTGAAAAGTTCCTTTTTGATATATGCTTGTGTATGTGTGTGAAATATGAATGTTTTGATTTTGTCTTGTGTTATGCCTATGAACAACATTGTTTGTTTTAAGAAAAACATCCTTATTCATTAAATACTTAAAAAAAAACATAATACGTTCAAGCCTCCGTCGCTTAGGCGGCAGCACGCCGGCCTCTCACCACTGGGTCTGTGGTTCAAATCCCGGTCACTCCATGTGAGATCTGTGCTGGACAAAACGGAGGCAGACAGGTTTTTCTCCGGGTACTACGGTTTTCCCTGTCAAAATTTCATTCCAGCAACACTCTCCACTATCATTTCATTCATCTGTCATTCATTTAATCATTGTCCCAGAGGAGTGCGTCAGGCCTCGGCAGCCGGCACAGTTCATATCCTCGCCGCTAGATGTGGGGCTTCATTCATTCCATTCCTGACCCGGTCGGAGACTAGAAGCAGGCTGTGGATTTTCATTTTCATAATACGTTCAAAGATATATATGCAGGGCAGTGGGAAAATGTTTAAATCTTTAAACAGAGGTCTACATGATTCTCTAGTGTTTACATTTGCCATAATTCTAATCGCCATATTTTGTATCCTAAACGTGCTTAGTACATCTGGCGACATACCCCAAAATATGACCCCATATCTTAAGTATGAATGGAAATAAGCAAAATAAGTATTTCTTAATGTGTGCATGTGGCCTGTTTGCCGTCTCTTGATGAATACAGTACATTTGCATTTGTCAGTTGGCACAGGCTAGAGTAAAAGGTGGCTTTTCACCGATGTCTCAGTCTCACTCATGGCTGTGATTATATGGAAGCTACTGAGGTATGGGTGGTGCTTAGTAATGACAATCAGGGCACAGTCAGTGACTGTGAATGCTGTGAAAGGTTCTACTCATAGGGTTAGGACTACTGTTCTGACTCAGTGAGGAAAGCAATGGCAAACTACCTCACTCCTCTTCTTGCCTAGAACGCCTCAATATAGCACTGCCTTGGGTTTTTGTGGGTATCTACTCACATAACGTAACGGCGGTGCTTTCGAGGATCCAACCAGCCTTCGGGCTGACTACCTAACAGACAATGTGTGCATGCTAGTGCTGGATTTCAAAGTACGTAACGCAAAGCACATCGAGTTCAGTTTAGTATTCAGATATTGTATATGTTTATTCCTTTTCAAGTCATGTTGTATCCATAGTCCTAAAAACGTTGTTTCTGATTTATTTTCTATTTGATGACCATTTAATGTTATATTGGACTTCGCAGGATTCCTATTCTGTATAGTGTGGAAATTTAGATATACTGTTTTTTATAATTTATTATGCGGCGATTATCTTGTGACCATTTGGTTAACTCTCCTGTAATGGAGTCAGCAGACTGCTGTATGACCTGTTTAGTTTCCCCTTTTATTACGATTGTCGTATCGTCCGCAAACAAAATTTCCTTATGTGAATGAACGTTCTGTGTTATATCATTGATATATAGAAGAAAGAGTAGTGGGCCCAAAACCAATCCCTGGGGTACTCCAAATTTAATAATTCCCTCATTGGACAATGTTTCATTAAGTAATTTGGTTCCATCATCCTTGTGTCTCAAGCATACTATTTGTTTACGCCTTGTTAAGTAAGACTCTATCCATTTATTAGCTAGACCTCTAATACCATATTGATTTAGTTTTGTAAGGAGGATTTTATGGTCAACAACATCAAATGCTTTCGATAAATCCAAGAATAGGCCAGTTACATGTTCCTTTTTGACAATTAATTTCAGTATACTATTAATACATTCATAAATTGCTGTCTGTGTAGATGTTTCCGTTCTGAATCCATGTTGTGAGTTTGATAATATTTTATTTTTTTCTATAAAACTTATCAGTCTCTTTTACATGATTTTTTACACAATTTTTGCAATACCAGTTGGTAAGGTAATAGGACGATAGTTATCTAATTCATCTTTTGAACCGTTCTTGTGCACTGGAATTACTTTTGATAACTTCAAAATATCCGGGTAAGTTCCTGAGAGAAATGAACTGTTTATTAAGTGTGTAAGTGGATTTATTATATTTTCTGCACATTTCTTTAAAATTGCATCAGTGATGCCATCAATGCCAGCACAGAATTTATTTTTTTAGCTCTTTTATAACTATTCTTACCTCTTCACTTGTGACATGATTTATAAATAAAAGAATCACTACATATATTGTACCCATGCGAGTAAATTCCATGGAAAACATGCTTCTGCCTCCAGCTAGCATCAGTTCTCAGGATTGTACCGTCCACCCACTGAGCAGTTGCATATTTTGATCTGAGACTAAAAGGTATCAACTCTACAATGATAAAGCAGAACTCTATTCTAAAGACTTTAATTCAGCTCTAAATCATGGCTTCAAACACATAAAAACACAATCCCAACAATATCATACAAAACAAAGCAAGATTACTCCTACAATCCACTAATTATTCACACTTTATCCTTGCAAATCCGAATGATTATTCATACATTTACCCTGAGATTGACATCAAAATTCATCTCAAGTGCTCTGATGCACATTTAATTTACACAAAAACTGTACTTATAATCTTATGTCACCTGTTGTGACCACTTTAATTTCACAAGCTTAATTGTTTACTCTCAACACATCTTAATTTACATTATGTGTACCTTTGTGTTTTGTATCTCTTTTCCCACCAAAATGCTTTACCATGCATTAGCCAATTTATGGGTTACACAAATTTACTTGCAACTCCACAATTCTATGTAATTATACCCGTTCTGGAGTTCTACAGTCCCCTTTTCTACAGTTCCACCGTATGCCGTTGTGATTTCAATTTCAAAAATTCCGTTATCGCTGTGTCAGATGGTATATTATGCTACCCTTGCGTGGGCGTAGCCTATGGCATCTGGTGTTGACCTTTAGAGCTAAGTAACACCGAAAAAATGTAACTTCCAACAATTCATAAGTTTGCCAAGTATTACGTTATAAGAACGATCCTTAATTAACAATGTGTTTCAAACCACACAAATTCATTATACAATACAACAATGACTCTTTTCATTACAAACAGGGTTTCAAAGTCTGTCCCTTCTAAATGTCAAGCTTCAATGGTCGTTTAAAAATCTCCCCCTCGGAGCGACTTGTACACAATGGGACTGTCTCAGGCGGTCACAACACGTGCGCTGTCCCTTCCTCTCCTTCTTGCTTTTATCCCCAAGCAGTAACAAGATTTTAAATACAATAGTGCAGTCTCACTGACCCACATATCCCATATGATTTCAACTAAATTGTATGCAAGTTAGGTTATGGTCGTGTTTAAATATTTATTCCTAACCTTAGGATATTAATAACTGGCCTCAATAGGTCCCTTTCATTATATGAAGGAGCGAGATTCATCAAACACTGGTCGAACTGGCTAGCCGGCATCTCATTAAATGCTACGGTCAGGCACATGCTGCCGCCAATAAAATTCGCTTCCCATGATCTGAATTATTCCAATAACTTGTTCTCGGTCGAGATCAGGTATCATGCAGAGGTTTCCATTGTTATCCTCTCATACACCACAGGATTCGAACCCGGAACATTCCATATCCATCCTCAGAGTGAGGGTACATCACTAAATACACTCTGGCAAATAATAAATATCTCTGTACGCCCTAGGCTATACGAGATTTCACACGTCGAATAGATTACCTGGCTTCCCTGACCATGCTATGATCTCGTCCTTTAATTAGTAAGATAAATCTATCAATTACTCTACGAACCTATTCACAAGCTGCAAATTCAATTCACTATTAAACTCGTCCATTCCCTAGATTCTTGCATATTTTATTCCCATTATCACAATATACTCTGATATTAACTTGCTTTTCTTAGCCCTTCATGTATAAGATTACTGCTTGGATAGATAAATATTCCAATTAACATATATATTTTGCTTACAACCATTTTTCCCTGATGTGTATTCATTTATTCCTTTTTATTATTATTATTATTATTATTATTATTATTATTATTATTACTGACATGAGTTACCATAACCTGACACAACGTAACCATTTCAATAATCGAACATCCATGTTCGTTACGTTAAGTTTTTATATAACTGAATTGCCATTTTACGATAGTGGTAACGATTTATCCACTCAATGATGTACAAAACATCTCAACTTTACTAAAATCAGCACAACAATAATAATTCGAGGCTCTCCCTCCTAAAATTGACTCTTATTGGCATATTCTATAATTTTGAAATCAGACAACACACAGTGAACTATAACTGCTACAAAATCATGGTTTTTTGGGTACTTACATCGGCTAGACTGGTGGCTCCAACCACGCATTTCCTCCAGTAATGCATAATAAGCAAGGCATTCTTATATTTATAACACACATTTCACATAACTTTTGCCTTACAAGACACACGGCACTTTTCTTTTCCATATTGAAGCTATTGCTTCCTTATACACAACACTTTATTGCACTTGTTACAATATTAATTTTAAAGATATTTAACAGATCATCACTACACTCACACGCTCATTATTTACATTTCTTACTGGTTGACTTTCCCTGGCAAGATATCAGAAATGCAGGCGTTGAAGAACTCCTCCTCGTATATCACACGGTACATTTCTTACGTGCACAATAACAATCGCTCGTAACGCCGACTATACAAGTATGGCACGACTGTCCTTAATAAATGGTATTAATAAATGTCTTACTGCACGGTTCTTCATGTTGAAGTCCGAGCATCCCTTCTCGACTTCGGTAACGCGCACTTCGCACTAGACTGCGGCTCAACTGATTACATTACTCGTTATTAATTCATGACTTAATGCATGATTATATGTTGCTGCACTTAGAATGTTTAAGTCCGCGCCTTTCTTCTCTGAGCTAGGGTGACGTGCTCCTCCCTCTCAAGTATGGTTCGACTGCTTTGACTGATTCTGACGACTGACATTGACGACTGACCCCCTGTCCTGGGTCCACCCCTTTATATCCGTTTGGAGAGAAAAAGTAGACCGAGAATTCCCCTGCAGTGTCATCTTCTCTCACAGTATGATTCTGGTCTTGAATTAACGTTTATATGGTTCCTTTTTCCTCGCTGGTCACAGATCTGTATGCGTGCTCGAGGATCGATCGGCCAATTAATTAATATTAATTGCCTTTGCCATGGCGTGCCCAAGCGGCGTCATCTAAAAATCCCAGAAACCATGGTTATATCTTTCCGCTAACTCCCAGTTACTGTGTTACTGCGCGTTCCATTAAATCTGCCTCGATTTCAGTGTTTAATGGCTTGATAATTAGCCTCCCGGCTAAACATTCACATAGGTGAAAACCTCATGTCACTGCGTTGCTCCAATCACGAGTAATCATTAAATTACGCTGGTATCTTCCCACTCCACCAGCCTTTCCATTCTGAAACGGGGAATAACTTGCCAATAATTTACCCTCCAGACCTGCTCCAGACGACTTAAGTAGGTCACAAAGAGTGACACGGCTCCAAGAATCTCCGCCCCTTTCCCAGAGTCATTAGACAACTGTCAAGCGCTCCAACTTCTGTGCTCAAGTCCAGAATAGTATGCCTCATACAGCCCAATAATGCCGTATTCTACTAATATTCCCTGCATTATATTAATAAATAATGTCAGCATTAGTTCATATCACAACAGTGATTTAATATGTATTTTCTCTAGGGGTTTTTATAACTTAAACTCCCTCAAAAGATCTCGTGTTCGTTCCTTGCCGGAACTTTTATTCTGAGCTCAACTATCTCTGAGATCCACGTTCGACACCAGTCAGCCTAACGCCGTTGGGTTCAATATTTATTTATTATTAGAATTTAGTGTATTTACCTGTGATTTATTTAATAATTTTTGTGGAATTTCCAGAAAATAGTCATTAAAAGTGTTTGCTATTTCCTCTGGATTATTAATCACTCTATTATTTCTGGTCAGTGTAATGTTCCTTTGTATTTTAGCAGATTTTCCAGTTTCTTTCTTCATCACGGACCACATAGCCCTGTTTTTATTAGAAGATAGGGAAATAAAATTACCATTATACATTTTCTTTGCTAGTCTTATTACCTTATTTAATATGCTAGTGTATTTTTGTAGTATAAATTGAATTCAGGTGTTGTGTGGTACTGTTTATATAATTTGTGTACACATTTATTTCTTTGACATGAATTTATAATCCCTGTTGTTATCCAATTGCTAGTTTTGTTATTTTGACCAGTTCTTTTTCTAAGGAGCAATGCTGTTTCAAAATAGTGTTTTAGGGTACTGTTAAATGCATTAAATTTATCATTTACATTTTCTAGTTTATACATTTCTGTCCATGTTTCCTTATTTAATAAGTCATTGAAATATGTAACATTTGTTTCAGTGAATGACCTGCACTTTGATTTTACTCCATTATCATTATTATTGATTGTTTCGGGTACTTCAAAACTCAGTATTTGTCCCTGGTGGTCACTAAAACCCGGACAATAGACTTCTATTGAATGGTGATATTTATCTGTATTTTAAGAAAATTGATCAGGAGTGGTTTTACTAAATTTTGTTATTCTTGTTGGGGTATTTACTGTAGGTTTCAGTCCATAGGAAATTAGTAACTGTGTTAATAATTCACAATTTCTATCAAATTTTAAGAAATCCACATTTACATCCCCACAAATTATTATATCGAAATTTACTTTGATCATGTTATTGAGTAACAATTCTAATTTATCTATAAATGATGGAAACTTTCCTGACGGAGAACGGTATACGCATACAATTATTAACTTAAAATGCTGTATTTTTACGGCAGAGAAATCCAGGGTACTGGATATTGTAAGAAATTCATTATTAATTATTAATAATTAATTTTCCTTTGTAAAATGCTAGCCGCATACGATCATACACTTCAAAATCGGCTTTGCGACGCAATGTAATCGACTCCATTCCATCTGATAAGCTTTATTTTTCTGAAAGAAATGCATTGATATCGCAATTGTTGAATTCGAAGAGCACAGCGGAACTGAGCAATTATATAAGTCATCATTTAGCTTCAATTATTACAAAAATAACTGAACAAACTAGAGAAAAGCACACCCTTGAACTCAGATCACATGTTATAGCATCTATTTGTGTATGTTGCCATCACCCTTACGCTAGTTCCAGATAACGGCAGCACCGTCGCTTGACTTCGCGAATTAGAACACTGAATTCTACCCTTCATACGCTCTTTTTATTTATACCACACTTATTATACGCTGCCGAAGTGACGCGCCTAGCAACCGCATGGGCGCAGCTACAATGGACCCAAACAACTGGTTGCTAGGTTTTTTATACATAGGAAGCTGCATTAACGCTGCGCAGTGTCTTGAATTTTGTGGATAAAAAGGTGTAATATGCGTGAAATAAGGCAAACGCCTCCCGTGAAGATCATCTGCAATGTTGGAGCTACAAAATTGAAGTGAAATTTTATGGATAAAGTACGAGAATTTTGCGAGATAGTATCAATAAAGTTGACCTCACTCCTGAGGCAAGAATTGCATGGCGGGAACTACAAATTATAAATATTTATTTATAAGATCATTTAGTAGATACAGTATATCTAATATAGAGAGATATTTAGGACATATATGTCACATAAAAGGGTTTTTGGTTCATGTAGGGAGTGTAGCTGTAATTAAATATGGTTTGTACTATAAGTAATATAAACGACAACCTACATAACCTTACAGCTGATTCACTATCAGCAATAAATTTTCTCCTACAACTTTTCTGAGTGCTGATATTTCACTTAATTTATTTAAGCAGTGAATCGTGTTTCCAAATAACAATTAGGCCTATCCCAGACTGAAAATGTCTGCCTAAATATTTTATTTTTTGCACTTTCAGAAAACAATTATCATGTACCAGTAGCCTAGGCCTATACCCTGCAACAAAGATACAGTATGTACTGTAGCCTACAGTGACATTATTCAAGCCAATGAATACTGCTTATTTCTGAAGTGATGGAGTGGCAGGTCTTGTCGTTATTGTCAGGGAAGTTTCAGTGGAAAAGTCAGTGGTGTCAAGAAATGAGGTGATGAGGATAGTGGCGAACCAGCATTAAGTCAAGATTGTTAGAAAATGTTTTAACGTTTCAGCATGAAGTATTAGTGAAAACGTCAGTGGTGCTATCAAGTTATGAATAAAAGTGGAAATGTGTGTACTTAGTCAGTTTCTTGTGCAGTAACTTACTTATCTGGACAATTTTTCAAACATTGGACAGTAAAATTAGGCTAGTTCAATGAAGTTATGGAATGCTACAGTATTGTACATGTATTATGAGTTATAATAAAACTATATTGCTATTCAGAATATCGAGGCTTAATACTTAACTGCAAAGTTTATATCAAACATCTTTAATGGATATCAGGAAGTACTGGTATATTATCGGGAAGTAGGTTACTCCCCTGCGATTCAACTTACAAGCTCCTGCAGAAGTATGGATGTGTTTTTAACCCCTCACCATCGGCCTTTTTGTTATTGAGCAACTGAGTTTAATTGGAGTAGTAACAGGTCATTTTATCACAGGTTGTGGTGAATTATGTACTACGGTACCAAATGGCAGGTGGTTGGTGGTTGCCCCATTATTTAAAATGAGGTAGGACGATAGGCCTTAATTGTAGATTTGTCTAACCTGTTAGTGAGCACACAGGTTAGGCTTTGTTAATTTGATTAGTTTTCAAACAAACGCAGCGTTGTGGTGAACACACAAATTGTATTGATATGCAGTCTTTGTTTCTCCTAAAGCCGTTGATGAGATTTGGCCTAAACTCTCGTGCAAAATAATTTATGCATTGATAGACCTTCTTTTAAAGTTCATTTAATTCGTCACTTACTGGTAGGGCCAACGGTACTTTATTTTCCCTAGTATTGATCATTCATACGGGATGTGATATCACAATATCCAGAAATGTTATATTTTCATATTTTCACTTAATTTAGTTAATTATTGTAGGCCACATCTCTACGACTTATGCTCTAAGACGTAATATGCATCCCGAAGGCAATATTTTACAACTTTATTGAGCTACTATGTTAATTTACTGTGGAAAATATACTTTTCTATGCTTTCTTGCCTCTGGACATCCATGCATGTACAGTTTTATACGATACAAATAGGAAATATTGACGGCTCAAAGACGAAGCAAGCTACGAGGGAGCCATGTTGTATTGCTCCAGTTGCTTAGCAACGGAGCGGAAGTGACGTCGACTTCGGCAGCGTATTGTCTAATTTACACAAAAATCGGGAGCTAGCAACATCAAAAACTAGCGTAGGCGCTGTACACAATATTTTGAATGACAGAAGCACAGTTTGCTGTCCATCCACCTTTTGAACCTGGGGGGTTGAAGAGAGCCTATCGGAGACTATAGAATTGAAGAGTTATCGACTTGATAGGTAGTATGAATGCTTAACTTACGTTGTGCATTTTATAGATTTATGTAACTTCAGTGAATCATGAATCGGAGATTGGCCAATATTGTATCTAAATATCTTAGACTTTTTATTCTTTTTAGCACAGAGCATGAGGGTTGGGTGCCTCCACTTTGAATGGCAGATGGCGGGATCAACAGCGACTGGAAGTCAAGGAGATCGAAGCGCACAGAGAAAACGATTGTATCTAAAATACTACTGGCAATGTCTCGCTCCCACGGCTGGAGTGAGGCCCATTGCTTTGCGGTTACATTTGCCAGGTGGTAAGGGCAAACATCGCTCAAGCTGCATGGCGCGCTCGTTGAAAGGATGCTTACTTAAATTATTAACACCCTAATTCTGATGGGAAATTGTTATCAGGAGCTGTTATAAATGAAAAAGAAGACATTTTGTGTAATCTGTCATTCTACTACATTCCATTATTGCAAAATACATAGCAATGACTACAAGCTACAGCAGAAGTGATGTAATACTGTACATAGGCATATAGGGAATCTTAATTTCAACGCGCTCTAATATAAAAAGTTGGCTATTATAGTAGATTTCAGGATTATGAAAAATTTGCTTGCTGGATATGAACCTTTAAGCTCTTTTGCTTTTCAATCTTTTAGGCATATGCAAACCTCAGAAACTTCCATTCCGTTTTTTCTGCAGGCCTATATAAATGTATGTACCCTCCATTCATTTATGTAGCCTACATAAAGTACATTAGTTAGTAATGGTTGTTTAAAGGGGAAGAACAGCGAGGTCATCTGCCCCTATGTATACAACAATAAGCAAATCATCTATAGGGTCATTCCATTAAAGGATGGAGCCTTTTGCAACCGATAGCGCATGTTTGATTCCACGATCGACTGCTTGGATGATCGACAAGATATCAGATGCACTGGAAAGCGTTGAACTTAATGTGAATTGACTATAAACTCTTTGGATCATGCCAGAAATTGATGTTTATGAATATTACATTTTATGACTATTATGAACGTGTTTGGAAAATTTTTGAAATTATTTGGTGAAATTTTGGGATTTTTGACTGTATTTGGAACATTCATAACATCGCAGAAAGGCGAATACTGGAATTTGAATTTAATGCTTGCTGCACGTCGTGACGACATGCTTTCTTTCCGCTACCCATAATCACTCTAGTTCTTGTATGTCTCGTGAAGACAGGTCGTTATATGACAGTGATAGCTGAAAACGGGGTGAGTTAAACATTGAAGTATCCGACTTTTGTTGTGGAGGATTATTACATCCCTGCGTGTGATTTAGCAGGAGAAGTTGATTAAGAGTTACAGAGGAACTGTGAGACAATATTTGTCAGTTTTGCATTTCTTGTGCACTATTTTGTGGTTGAACGCAGGTCTGTTAGCTGACCACATGGCTGCAGGTCCCACGTTATGAAAGTACATTTAGAGACAGGCTTCTACGAGGAGATTGTGGCGAAATAACTCTACATCAAGTGTAATCTTAAAACTGTGAAATTCTAATGAATGGGAGCAGCGATTACTGTGATAAAATCAGATCACGTGGTCATCGGACATTATAAAGCACAAGTGTTTAGTGCGATAATATCACACAAGTGATATCTTAACAGCTGTGGGGGAGTAGAAAAGGCAATTTCAATATCCGAACTATAACTGGAGTGAGATTTTAATTTATTCAAGTCAAGTAACATCAAAATCTGTGAGTACGACCTATTTCGACAACATGGGAGCTATCGAGCATGGAACCAAAGCCAACCTGAAACTTTGCTGTCTAATTGTACCAGTATTTGAGATGGAGTACACACATTGCATAGGGAGGGCTGATGATGTTAATTTACGTGCAGACCTAGAACGAGATGGCTAGAGTCGAAGCCAGAACTCGCTAATACACCCCAAGTGAGGCTTGAACCATGCACTGCACGTGGAAATGTAAGTGAGTCAACATGAATTGAGCATTGTGGTGTTTGAAGCCATATTTTCAGTGTTGCCTTAGTAAACAAGAGTTTAGTGCTTTTCAGTCGGTCAACACGAATGTACCCAAAGGAGATGGGTTATGCCCTAATCCTGAAATAAATTACATGAGATTAATAAAACACTAGGATGACCAGTTTCGATCGTCAAGCGATCATCATCAGATCCATTACACTCAGGCTACAAAATCTATGTTTGAAATACAGGTGAAAATATTTACAATATGTACAATTATTTAGTTGCAGTATTGGTACTGCAACTGTCAGTGTATGCTAAATGCAGTATATATGTTAGGTGAAATGCTAAATGGTGATAGCTATCCGTAGATTGTACTTTAGAGAGATTATATGGTTGTAAACTATGGTTAAACTATAAAATTTTAGGCTAACTACTTATCTGATTGTCTTCCGTATAACAGCTACTCGCAGTTTTCGTGCTCACTGGAACTCACTATGCGGTCTACCGCACTGGAAACTGGAAAATGTAGTTCTTGGTTGCGATGTAATCGATTTACATCAAAACTTTTGCTGTATGACTGTGAAATACGTAAATTAATTCACTTATTTTATATCGGTTTGTAATTGTACGAGGAAATAACACATGGTTCACCAGCAAGCCGCGCCGGGAACAGCTGTACAGCGTTGCCGAAAAGTTGCCCACACGCACCATGGCGCGTCTCGCTCGGTGGTGATGGGCTCCATCTCAGCAACGCTGTACAGCTTTTGCTGGAGTGGCTAGCTGTTGAACCATGTGTTATTTCCTCGTACAAATACAAACCGATATAAAATAATTGAATTAATTCACGTATTTCACAGTCATACAGCATAACTTTTTGATGTATAACGATTACATCGCAACCAAGAACTACATTTTCCAACCACCCCGAGCCGAGAAAAAGTTACCTTACAAAAATGATAACAACTTTGTTTCTTGGACACACACAATTTTGAAATTAATAAACCAGTTATACAACATTCCAATGTATATTGTGTTAAAATTTGGATTCGATCTGATGACGGGTTATTGAGATAATAATTCTTAAATATGACGCATGGTTGAAACACGCTTAAAAACGTGCACTTTTTGTGTTCCAACTGGGATAAAAAATATTAAAATATAAATTAAAAAATCAAAAACTACATGAACTAACGTAAAATAGAACGACGAAAATGTTGATGGTATTGGATTTTATGTAGGTCTATTGGTTACTTAACAATCAACCTTCAAACTCGAGTACACATAATACTTTGGTCGACAGTAGGTGGTCGAACCAGCAAGCATCTATTTTGTATCAGAAGTGGTTCCACATGTTTAAACCCCCTGTCAGCCATAACTGCACAGTCAGAAGGTAGCTTTTTGAGAAAGTCACATCTTTCAAACAAGTGGGAATCACTTATACGACCACTATACCCTTCAGAAATGAAATTAATGAAACCATCTGGTGTGGAAGATATAAGGTACGGTACTTAATAGTATTGCAGTGCTTATATTCTGACCAAGTAAGTGCTTGGTGCATTGAATTGGATGGTTTCTCAATTTCTATTTCTAGACAGTCAATAATAGACTGGACATTACTGTATCTTGCTCTGAAAGGCATGGCCAAAAGTTCTACAATTTTCTTTCTTTCAGGCCAGAATATTAACTCCTTAAGACACAGTGCTAATAATGGGACAGTTTTACAAAATATGCGACTAGCACAACTGGCTGAAATTCCAAAGTCATCTGCGAGAATTGAGAATGGTTCAGCTAGCCCAATTTTTTTTAGTGTTAGTAAAATGTGGTTCATTTCAAGGTTCATTTGCTTGACAAGTAAATCCAGTACATATAAACTTTGCTCTGGCAAACCAAGATACAATTTAGTATTACGTTTAATTATTACTTCAAGTAACAAAGCCTCCGTGGCTTAGGCGGCAGCACGCCGGCCTCTCACCGCTGGGTCCGTGGTTCAAATCCCGGTCACTCCATGTGAGATCTGTGCTGGACAAAACGGAGGCAGACAGGTTTTTCTCCGGGTACTCCGGTTTTCCCTGTCAAAAATTTCATTCCAGCAACACTCTCCACTATCATTTCATTTCATCTGTCATTCATTTAATCATTGCCCCAGAGGAGTGCGTCAGGCCTCGGCAGCCGGCACAGTTCATATCCTCGCCGCTAGTTGGGGGCTTCATTCATTCCATTCCTGACCCGGTCGGAGACTGGAAGCAGGCTGTGGATTTTAATTTTCATTACTTCAAGTCGACCCTTGACTACTTCATTTTTTTTAATAACGTAATTTCACGTGCAAGTTCCTCATCTAGTTCTTCGTCACTGTCGCCATCTGCGACTTTAAAATCGGAGTCCCTACTCTCACAGTCAGAACTACAGCTTTGCTCAAAAGTGTCTGTTTCAATTGGAGGTGGAATTGGACATTTAAATTTAATTGGAGATGAGGCAGTACTTGTCACAGGGAATTTAGTTTGAATAGTCTTACTTCTAAAATGAGGAACTAGGTTTACTTGAATTCCAACATCTGAACTACCAGTAGGCCTACTGGTATTTAGTGTACACTTTTCGTAGTTTTGTGAAGACAAGGTACTTCCAGTATCTACTTCTACACCCTCAAAATCACTTTCCATAGCTACGTTCTGTGATAGGGGTATTTCTTGTGTTTCCTTTGACCTAAGTGCTTCTTCAATCACCTCAGCTCGCAAACGTTTGGCAGCAGCAGGCCTTGGTGAATGAATCATTGTTCTCCTCCTGTCTGACTGGCATTGAAATATATGGGGGATGACTCCAGACTTCATTTTATTTGGACATCCAATGATTCTGAATTTAACCCAGTTTTCCATATCATTTTCCAGCTGGAAAAACAGGATTAGCACAATGTAAAAATCCTAACAAAGTTTTCATGCATAAATGATACAAGCTTTGCTGACCATGTGCTACTTTTCTGAAGATGAATTTGACTTCATATAGCTTTTCACACAGTTTTAGCATATCAAGCAAGAACAGTGTCTTAGTGGCATTAAGTCACATAATATAGGAATGTCTTTGGGTGCCGTGATTTTATTTATTGATTTACCCTTTTTTTCTTGTAACTTGAACTAAGTTAGGACAATATTTTTAACCCATCACCATTATTTGTAGTATGGTAGGCCTAATGTAGGAATATGTATTTTGTTAAAATTACTGTGCTGTGTAATTAATAAAAATCATTGTAATTCATTATTGTTATTATTATTAATCAACATATTTCACTTATAAGACTTGAGACCACCCGAACTGACAAGCATTGTTTTTTTTTACAGATGTTGCCTACACTTGTTCTTTATAAATTCTTTTTCATGCTGTACATAGGCCTACTTTGCTTTTTGTTACATTAGGCCTAAAGGCCCTAGAGTAGGCTACTGGTATTTTGTTGTAGCCTAAATGTGTTTACAAAAGTAAGCTTTTCAATAACTACTTACCTAACTGTCACATGCCAAGATAAATTGGTATAACTTGAGAAATCAATTTGGATCGTGAAACCTTGGTTTAGGCCTATTATTAGGGACATGGAAAACTCTAAAAGTTAGGTTAGGTTGGAGAATATTTTAATAATCTCCATTAACTAATGAACTGTTCATTACATTCATATTTCAAAATTTAATTCAAGTAACATAGATTCAAATTCAAAATCACCAGAAAAGCAGACGTGGTTAAATGATCAAGAGTCCTTTCAAACTAATTCAACTTACATTAAAATGATCTTCACAGCAAAAAACTGTAGACTTCTCCGATATATCACTGACATTTCTCCGGCACGCCAAAATCCATTTCTTCCTAGTTTTTGGGTCCTTTGGAACATTGATAAATAACTTATCTGGAGTAGCATGCGATGTATTAGTGCACATTGGAACTATACACCATCTATAACCTTTCTGCCTCACTAACTGCGCTGAATTCATGTTAAGTACAAAGCTTCACACTTAGAATTACTCAACGCAATGCAGATTGAACCGAAGTTTACTGGTCACTAAAATATAACAGAAATACGAGTACTGTGTCTCAAAGCACAACATCTGTTTATTGCGCCTCAAACACCACCAACATAAACGATGACGTCAGACCAATAAGATCGTGTACTCGCGTCACGTGACATTTTGCGTATTTTATTTCGGATTTTCATCATGTTTGGAGTTATTATTCGTACATTCTGACCACATTTTTGAATTCTGCATGACATTTTGAATCAGATTAGCGCATTTTAAATAAAATCCTCGGATCATGCATGTTCCCTATTGTTATCGATTTTGTGGATAGGACTTCGAGAGGCTTAACTTAGATTTTTAGCTAGGATTTTAATTTCCTTTTAGGGCAGAGTAGTTCGGACTAGCCGAATTTTACCTCTCAGAAGTAGGTTAGGGGTCTGGTGTTTTTTAATATATTTTGAAGGATTTTAACATAAGCCCGGCCTCTTTTTAGAATAGTTTTTTTGTGTGTTGATGCATTCCTCTGGGGTGGTTTAAAATAGAACCTCACATATGCCTGACACCCCCAATTGCAGTTTTTCGTGCTGAACCAGTCTAAGGATGTGTCGTTTCCTCCAAATTGTGTGTTGGTTAGAAGAGGGTTTTGGAAGGGCCGTTTGAAACCGATGGCTCCCCAAAATCCTCTCTGACGGGCACATATGCTTATCATATTTATTTTTTTCGCCAACGTGTTCAGCATCGAATTGCTAGTTCGAATAATTATGATTGGAGGTATTTTCGTGAGGCTTTTGGATTGTTGATTAGCACCCCAACAGGTCAGTGACGAACCGAAATTTCGTACTGGTGTTTGGAAAGCTGCATAGCACTCATTTGCAGAGTTAAGTCCATGAGGCTTGGTGGTACTAACTTGTAAAAAGAATTTGAGGAATTTTGACATTGTAGGCGACGTGGTCTTGAGCAAATGTAATTTATTTGATCTTTGTTCGTGTTGTTAACGTAAGTTAGGGCAGAGGCACAGCAGTTATCACTAAATTTAATAAAAGGAACAGATTTTCTACTGATTCCAACCCATGGGTTTGTTCTCCTATGCATGCATTTAATATTTTGAAGCTCCCTCTATTTCTCATACTGAATCTTGAATATGTCAGAGGAGGATGTTGGAGGTGTTGTAGC
Source organism: Meconema thalassinum (assembly GCA_946902985.2). Lineage (NCBI taxonomy): Eukaryota > Metazoa > Arthropoda > Insecta > Orthoptera > Tettigoniidae > Meconema > Meconema thalassinum. Next base: position 1,120,521,748 of record OX336389.2, on the reverse strand, counting down.
AAGATTGACAGCTTTATTGCAAGGGTTGCGACTGACAATGGAGGAAATGGGAGGTGATTTAAACAATGTCAGAGCAGATGATAGACCACACATGTTAGATAATAGTAACATAATCAGAGCAGACATGTTAGATAATTGTAACAATATCAAAGCAGATATGAGAGCAGACATGTTAGCTGATGGTCAGACTTTTAGAAATTAGATTAGGGCTGATTCTAGAGCAGACATGGAAAACACTAGGGCTGATATCACTGCCAACATGGATACCGTTAGTTATGATATATGACCAGAGATGGAAGCATATAGGGCAGAATCTAACGCTAATTTGAAAAGTGTTAAGACGGTGATTCGTGCAAACAGAGTAGAAGTTAATGCGATTCTAGACACCCTAAATGTTAACTGGGTCAATGTTAGTGCAAGAATTAGACGACAATAGAGCTGAATCAACAGCAGGCTTAGATAAGAACAGGGACGACATGCGTGCAGAGCTGAATGTCAGCCGTATCGAGATAAATACATGTATTAAACAAGTGAAGGCTGAAGTTGCCAGTTCGAGAGACATGGTTACTGGAAGGATGGATGCCATGGACCAGAAGATGGAGGAAATAAACAGATATGATGAGACTCTAAAGTCGGAGGTTACCACGGTAAACACTGGATTAAGACTATCCGAGGCGATTGCCATAGCAATATATTTAAATGTGATGAAAGCAGCCGAGAGTGTGGAAGCGGTAAAGACCGAGGTGACTGTTAATTCTGCAGGGATACAGGAAATACGAGACCACATTCAGAGATATAATGACAAGTTAAAATGAGGATTTAACTTCAACTATCAACAGCGTCAGGGAAGATGCCAAAACTATATCCGAAGAATTACGAGTAGCCTTGGGCACACTTAAGGGTGAACTAACTGAAAGCAATACTCAGCTGCAGGGGAAATTCACTAACCCGTCAGGAGACGTTGACTTTCTACGGAGGCACATAGAAAAGGAAGTGAATGCTGTCAGAGAGGAAACTCGTACTGCCAATACCAGATGGAATCAATTTGTCAGGAAGCCCATTGAAGAATATGATGAAGAAATAAAAGAAAGGAGTGATACATTTGTTGATTGTATCCGTGTAAAAATCGAACGCATCGAAATTCAAATGAATTCAATTAAGGATGACAAACTACCTATTATGACACCAGATCTAACTGAGTAGGAAGAGCGTATAATTAAGAAGCTCAAAACAACATTGGAAGAAAGGAAATCCCAAACTCCGAGAGAAAACATAAATTCAAGTTCAATCCGAACGCCTATCCAACACACAACACTGAACTTTAACGTAACACCAAGTTTTAGCCAAACTCCTAACTCAAACATTGTACTCTTGCATAGTCATGATGACCGCCCTTCTAAATTTAATAAATCTAGCTCTACTATCCCTGTAGGATGTTTTAGGAGTGTAGAGTCATATATGAAAGAGACAATGGTCACACCTATCCAAGAACTTCGCGTGATGGAGAGACTTCTTGAAGGGAACAGCCTGCCCTAGTTTAAAGCGTTCAGGTATTCATTCGAAGAATATCAGGGATTTAAAGACGCATTTCTAAAAACCTATTGGTCCGTTGAAATTCAACAGAATATTCGAGCGGAAATGTACAACAAGATGTACGCGAGTACTCAACCGCCGAACTACGCTACATATTTTACACGCAGTTATCCAAGCGTCAATGCTTGCAGCCGCCTTTATCCGAACCCGAATTAGTACAAACTATCAGATGACAATATCCCATGGATGTACAAAAGATACTTAATAAATTTTAGAACGTGACCGTATTCTCAGGAGGCTGGTTAGTTAGCCATGATTAATTCGCTACTACACGACATCGCGGAGAGACGCGTGACATTAATGTAACGTCAGCAGATAGGATGGTACAGACACCTAATCCCACTGATGTGCCCAGAACGAATTATGCAAGGAATCAATCAGGCCCAGACAGGAGGACATTCCGAGAATATCAGAGAAGGAAATGGACACCATATAAAAGGAATTGCCGATACGGGAATATAAATGATGACTACAATAGAAATCGATATAGGGACCAGGCGAATAATTCCCGAGTGAATCGTCGCAATTTTTACGATAACAATAATCATGGATTCAACAGGTGACCATATAATAACGATTCTAATGCCAGAAGGAATCAAACCGTAATTGAAGGAGACTGGCAAGGAAGAGCAGAAGAGAGCCGCCAGTTCATACGGCAATTAAGAGGCCGGAGAGAAGAGGAAGAAATTACAAGAACTTCAGGAGAGAAGGGATGCCCAGAAGAAAGGCCTGATGAGAGACCTTCAGGAATTGAGTTAGACACACAAAAAAAAACCAATTTCGCGGCAGTGACGCCAGATAATCAGTTGCATAAAGTAGTAGCGGAGGTGCTACAATGGCAACCTTTGGCCGAGGATTTCATCGATGAACGACGGATCGCACGCAATTGACGGAGTTGTCTGTCTTTGCAGTTTTTATTAACAAGTTGATTGTATATATGCTGGTTGACACTGGAGCTATGGTCTTTGTTATATCTGGAGAATTATATTACAAACTTAAAGAGTGCTGGTGACCTGAATAAATTGCCTGTTTCAAATATTAAACTACGTGAAATAATTCCAGACCGCACGGTGAAGTGCAAGTTGCAATTATCTTCTTGGTTAGTCATTGGTGGACATGTTTATACTCATGAATTTCTGATCACGAATAACAGTCGTCATGAAGCTATTTTAGGACCTGATGTTATTCGCCGATACGAAGGAATAATTGATTTGAGGTCTAATACAATCAAATTTCATGAATCAAGCGTGATACACTTGGAAACAGCCGGCCATGGAATTGAAGCATCTGTGCATACCGTGATTAGAATACTGGATGAGATGCATATTCTAACGATCATGAGGACAGGAATTTAGAAACGTGCTTACCACAACATTTGCAGCAGCCTTTGGATGATTTATTGGTGGAATATAAGGATATATTTGACACTATTTGATATGCTCCTACATGGCGCCTGGTGAAAGCTGTGCAAATAGCGCTGTAGTATATAAGCTTAAAATTACTGGTAAATTGTTGTGTTCGAGGTGTAAACATATAGGAACGGACTCCAATTTGTGTTAATCTTGCGCGATAAAGGTAAAAAAAAAAACGCGAATGTAGTGGTGACTAGGGCCAAAGCAAAGCTAGTTGAGGAAGCCGCGTGTGAAAGCATCACCACCTGTGAACGCGACTGTGATTATCAGTAGCTTAAAAATGAATTAGCGTCTAAGGATGAAATAATCAGGTTACTGAAGGAGGATGTGAGAAGACTTGTTGAAGAGAATGAACGTTTAAGTATAGACCAGGGCGAAAGAAGTGAAAATTGGACTCATGCTGTGAAACGTGGTACTGGACCAACTAGGCCAAATTTTAGGCCTAAGATCGTCGACAATAGTGTGTGTGTGCCGCTTAAGAACTCATTTGGGGGACTCCAAGAAGTAAGGGCGATAACACATCAGTGAAAAAAAGTGTGCCTAAGCCTACTAAACAACAGAAGGAAGTAGGTAAAGTGTTGATTTATTCGGACAGTCACGGACGCGGAGCAGCAGCGAATATCTTGGCGAGTTGTGGTAACATGGCAGTCACTTCAATAGTGAAACCCGCGGCATCATTTACTGCAGTTGTGAGTGGATCAAAAAGTGGAACACCTTCGTTATCTTCGAGTGATTTTGTGGTGATCTTTGGCGGCTCTAATGATGTTTCAAGAAATGAAGGTAAAAATGTGATCAGCTCCCGGAAAGGAACTCTGTCTTCGCTCACCCACACTAACGTCGTAGTTGTGAACCTTCCCCACAGGTATGATCTAATGGAGAAATCCTGTGAAAATGAAGCTGTAAAAGACACGAATGTAGGGATTACGAAGGTATGTAAGCATTTTCGCAATGTTCATGTGCTAGATGTTAGTAGGTTGGATAGAGCTATGCACACTAGACACGGTCAACAATTGAATAAGCTGGGTAAGGAAGTCTTAAGTTGTGAGATAAGTAAAATTATTAACACGAAGTTAAAGGAAAAGGTAGACACCATTACATTACAGTGGGCACTTGGGTATCAGAACCAGCGAAACAGTTAGAAGAAGCTGGATCTGAAAAACAGATTCAGCAGGTGTATTCAGAAACTACTAATGGTAAATTAAAAGGGTTCAATATTGATTATAATATGCATATTTACCAACAGAATGTTCAACATCTAAGTAATAATGTAGATCATTTAAATAACCTCATAAATTCAAAAAACTACAGTGTTGCTGTGTTCACTGAACATTGGTGTGAGAGGGAAGAAATAAAAGCCATGCATCCAGATAATTATATACTAGCCAGTAGTTACTGTCGTGAAGAAATGAAAGGTGGGGGTGTGAGTCTGTACTGTAAAATAAATGTTAGATTCCAGGAATTGGGGTTGGTTAATAGCTATGGAAGGGATCATGACTTTGATGTTGCAGGTATTTTAATTCAACTGAATGATTATTTTGAAATATTTATAGCAGGAGTATATAGAGCCCCAAGTGGAAATATGGAAATATTCCTAAGACAGTTTGATTTACTTCTGAATAAAGTAGCCAAAAAATATAGAAACATAATAGTAGTCGGTGATTTCAATATAGACTGGTTTGCACATGATAGGTCCCTCGAGACATTCAAAGTCATTGTATTGTCATTTGGCCTTAATAGTCTTGTCAAGGAGCCAACTAGTGTAACTAAACATTCTGAAACATTAATCGATTACATTATTACTAACATGCCAGACGAATTAAGTAATTGCACGGTTGTGGAAAATTTTGTATCTGACCATCGTGGCCAGGAATTAAAAATTGCATTTCCTCATGAATCTCAATTGAATCAGTCTACATGGAAGTACACTCGAAATGTATCTAATAATAATGTAATGAAACTCACAGAAGAACTTGGTAATGTTGATTGGGGGGAAGTGAGGAATATTAGGGATGCAAATGCTGCCTGAAAAAAATTCTGTTCTATTTTTAAAGTGTGTCTTAATTTATCCTGCCCATTAGTTAAAAATAAATAGGAATCACCAGAGCACTAAAACAACGAAACTGTCTGATCTGTGCCATAGGAAAAAATAAAACATGATTGATGCTTTCGATAGCTACAAGCAAACAGGATTGAAGCTTTATAAAGATAAATATAAAAATTTAAAGTAGAATATTGTGAAGAAATAAAAAATAAAGCACAAGAATATGAAAATAGAATAACAAATTCTAACAACTTTGCCAAAGAAGTATGGCAAATAGCTAAAGATATTTCAGGTCTTAATAAAAGCAACACATGGGAAAATATTTCGATAAACATCAATAACAATGTTGTCAATGCACCTTTACAAGTAATAACAGCATTCAATGATTATTTCGTTCAGCCACCCGTTAGGAACACCGTGAATGTAAACAGTAATAGTGCGAAATGTAATGATCATAATGTTGTAGGAAATAAATGTGGTAATAGAAGTATAAAGCAAATCACATGTAATAAGTCAATCTTCCTGAAACCAACTACCAATGATGAAATAAGTACGATAGTCAGAAAATTAAAAAATAAACATAGTCATGGTTGGGATGAAAATTCACCCTGGTTGTTGAAACAATGCTATGGTCCAATCCTAGACATTCTTACTGAACTGATAAATATGTGTCTCTTAAAGGGCATCTTCCCAGATATACTGAAGCTATCCGTTGTTAAACCAATTTTTAAAAAGGGTGACAGACATCAACTAATTAACTACAGACCGATCACCCTTACCTCTACATTTTGTAAAATTTTAGAGTATGTGATTTACCATAGAATAATTGAGTTTATTGATAAGAATGATTTAATAACTACGAATCAGTTTGGTTTCAGGAAGGGCTTATCAACCATAAATGCCATTGCAGAATTTTATGAAACTCTGCTTGCTTCTCTTGATGATAATAAATGTGCTGTTGGGGTTTTCGTAGATTTGACAAAAGCATTTGATACAGTAGATCATCAATTATTATTGGAGAAGGTAGAGGCTTATGGTATAATGGGAATAGCATTGGAACTGTTAAAATCATATTTGAATAATAGATGGCAATTTACAGAAATTCCTTTTAAGGATGGTGAAAATATCTTCAAGTTCAAATCCACTCCTGGTTTAGTTAAGAAAGGTGTACCTCAAGGTTCAATCCTTGGTCCCCTCCTTTTTATTCTCTATGTAAATGATATACCACAGTCAAAAAATAGTTTGATTGTTTCGTATGCAGACGCTACCTCAATTTTGAACTGGAACTGTAATAAAACAATTACTCTTCAAGAAGCTCAAAATAGTATTGATCTTGTCACTCAATATTTTAGTGAGATAATGTTAAGTGTAAACCCTTCAAAAACCAACTTTGTGATATTTAACAAGCATAAGGGCTCTAATTTAGAAGTAGATCGAAATCTTTACTTTGGATCTGATGATATTCAACAGGTAGCCTCAGTAAAAGTTTTGGGTATTACAATAGATCATAAATTATCATGGGAAGAGCATATAAATGAAATCTGTAAAAAAAATAACAAAAACTCCTTCGTTTTAAAGAGAATTTCAATATACTTAAGCAGCGAATACCAATTAAGAGTCTACTATGGATTAATACATTCACAGATATCATACGGTATTAAGATATGGGGTGGGGCAGCAAATATGAATATGGAGAGAATATTGAAACTGCAGAAACGAGTAATACGATACTTGTTTGGGTTGAAACCAAGAGAATCATGCAGAGTTGCATTTAAGAAGCATAATATTTTAACAATATTTTCATGGTATATTTTCAAAGTTATCTTGCTTGTAAGGGAAAATCAACATAAAGTTGTCACAATCAACAATGTCCACAATCATGAAACCAGAGGGCAGAATGACTATTTCCAAAGAGGGTAATAAACAATATGCAGAAAAGGATCCTTTCAAAAAAGGAGCTATATACCACAATAAGCTTCCAAACCACTTAAAATCATTGACTGGAACTGGGTTCAGAAAGTCTCTCAAGATATACCTAGCCCAGAAAGTGTTGTATTATTTAAGTGAATTTTAAAGAAACATGTAACTGTTTAATTATGTCAAAAGTTGTAAATATGTAAATTTAACTGTGAGTATGTTGTGTGACGTATCCAATTCTGTATGATGCAGGTTCTGGAAATAAAGAGTTTTGTATTGTATTGTATTGTATTGTACTACTCCGGGGGAGATAGCCAATTGCGACTATGATCTGCTTGTCCTGGATGAATTGCCTTATCAGCAGACGATTTACCCGATCGCGAGAAACATTTGGAGGAGGCATCATTGAAGGTTCAAGAGATGGAGAAAGCTGCGGTAATAATGTAGATGTCCACATCTTACTTAAATCCAATTACCACTGTAGTGAAGACTGAAGGCTTTGCCTCGATGCACTTTCCTTAAATATGAGACTGGCTCCGGAACATGAGAGACCCCCCTAGGATTCGGGAGATTTTACGGAGATTAAAGGGAAGAAGCTATTTACTTCAATCGATTTGGTGTCTTCATATCACCACATTAGATTATCTGAAGCTACGAGAACTAGTCCCCCGTTCGGATCTCCGGGTGGGGACTACTCGAGAGGGGGTTAACATCACAAAAGTGACAAAGAGGAAATCTGACATTCTACGGATCGGAGCGTGGAATGTTAGAAGTCTGCTAGGAAGTGGAAAGTTAGAAAACTTAGAAAGGGAAATGGATAGGTTGAGGTTGGATTTGGTTGGGATTAGTGAAATGCGCTGGCAGGAAGAACAGGACTTTTGGTCAGGAGACTATAGGGTCATTAACAATAAATCAAACAATGGCCAAGCGGGAGTTGGTCTCATATTGAGTAGGAAACTTGGACAGCGGGTGGAATATTATGAGCAATACAGTGAACGGATTATTGCAGCAAAAATCAATACTAAACCTACGTGCACCACAGTGGTACAAGTCTATATGCCTACCAGTCAAGCTGATGATGAGGATGTTGAAAAGGTCTACGAAGAAATAGATGACATTCTGAGGTATATTAAAGGTGATGAAAATGTTATAGTAATGGGAGATTGGAATGCTGTGGTAGGAAAAGGGAGGGAAGGGAAGATAGTAGAAGATTTCGGATTAGGTGAAAGGAATGATCGAGGAAGCAGGCTGATGGAATTCTGCACCGAACATGAGTTGGTCATAGCTAACACCTTATTCAATAACCCCAATAGAAGAATATACACATGGATGAGACCAGGAGATACAGGGCGTTACCAAATCGACATCATTATGGTCAAGCAGAGGTTTCGAAACCAGATTTTGGATTGTAAAACATATCCTGGTGCTGACATAAACTCTGACCACAATCTGGTTGTAATGAAATGCAGATTAAAGTTGAAGAAACTGAAGAAAAGTCAAAAGCCAAAAAGGTGGGCAATAGACAGACTGAAAGTAAAGGATGTGAACGAAAGATTCAAGAAGAGTATAAAGGAAGGACTAATCAAAACCCCTAAACAAACTTCAATTGCAGACGAATGGGCACTTTTGAAGAATGAAATAACGAAATCGGCAGAAGAAAACATTGGTAGGAAAGAAAGAATAGGTAGAAAACCGTGGATCACTCAGGATATACTAGAATTGATGGATGAAAGGCGGAGACACAAGAATCTAAGTGATGAAGAGGGGAAAGCAGAATACAGACGTCTGAGAAATGAGGTTAACAAGAAGTGCAAGGAAGCGAAAGAAGAATGGTTGAAAGAGAAATGTACAGGTATAGAAAAGTGTTTGAAATTAGGAAAAGTAGACACAGCTTATCGAAGGATTAAGAATACTTTTGGGGAAAAGAAGACTAAGTGCTGTAATATTAGGGACACAAATGGAAAGCCTCTAACAGATAGGGAAGAAAAGGTTGAGAGATGGAAAGCTTATAAGGGAAATGAGATTGAGAATCATGTAATGGAAAGGGAGGAGGAAATTGATGAGGATGCAAAAGGAGATTTAATATTGAGATCAGAATTTGACAGAGCATTAGAGGACTTAGGCAGGAACAAAGCACCAGGCATAGATGATATACCGATTGAGTTGCTACGCTGCATAGGAGATGAAGGTCTGATCAGGTTATTTCACTTGGTGTGTAGGATTTATGAGACAGGTGAGGTACCCCCTGATTTCAAGAAGAATGTTATCATCCCTATACCAAAGAAAGTGGGAGCTGACAGATGTGAAGATTACCGTACTATCAGCTTGATTACTCATGCTTCAAAGATCCTGTCTAGAATAATTTACAAGAGGATTGAAAGCCAGATAAAAACGGAGTTGGGTGAAGACCAGTTTGGTTTCAGGAGAAATGTAGGAACAAGGGAAGCTGTACTAAGTCTTAGGCTGATTTTGGAAGGTAGAATAAGGAAAGATAAGAGAACGTTCATGGCATTTGTAGACTTAGAAAAGGCTTTTGATAACGTTGATTGGACTAAATTGTTTGATATTTTGAAATCTATTGGAATAAAGTACAGGGATAGGAGGGTGATATACAATCTATACAGAAACCAGATAGCAGTCATTCGAGCTGAAGGATATGAGAGAGAAGCTGGTATTATGAAAGGTGTAAGGTAAGGCTGCAACTTATCACCCATACTTTTCAATCTTTACATTGAACAAGCAATGAAGGAAATCGGAGAAAAATTTAAAGTGGGAGTGAAGATTCAAGGAGAAATAATTTCAACTCTGAGATTTGCTAATGACATCGTCATCTTGGCCGACAAGCCTGAGGATTTGAATGAGTTTTTGAATGGTATGGATTCCGTCTTACGGAAGGACTTCACGATGAAAATTAATAAATGTAAAACAAAAATACTGGAATGCAGCCGAAATAAATCAGAAACCTCTATGGAGATCAAATTGGCAGGTGAAAAGCTGAAGGAAGTAGGAGACTTCTGTTACTTAGGAAGCAGACTAACCAGTGATGGACGAAGCAAAGATGATATAAAAAGTAGGTTGGCTCAGGCAAGGAAAGTCTTTCTACAAAAAAGGAATCTGTTGACATCGAATATAGATTTAGGTATTAGGAAGTCATTTTTGAATGCCTTTGTCTGGAGCGTGGCGCTCTATGGAAGTGAAACTTGGACTATTGGTGCAGCAGAAAAGAGGAGAATTGAGGCATTTGAAATGTGGTGTTACAGGAGAATGATGAAGATCAGATGGGTAGATAGGGTTACAAACGAAGAGGTATTAAGGCGAGTGGGAGAGGAGAGATGTTTCTGGCGACTGCTAATGAAGAGAAGAGATAGGTTGGTAGGACACATACTAAGACACCCAGGAATAGCTAGCTTAGTTATGGAAGGAAGGGTCGAGGACAAGAATTGTAGGGGTAGACCAAGGTTAGAATATGTTAAACAGATTGCCTCGGATGTAGCGTGTGGTAGCTATGTAGAGATGAAACGATTAGCTCAGGACAGGGAGGCATGGAAAGCTGCATCAAACCAGTCAAAAGACTGAAGACTCAAACAACAACAACGAGAAAATACACGGGACTTCGTTTCGGACAGACTACCTACGTGCTCTGCAAGTTACCATTTGGAATTAAAACAGCAGGCGCCGCGTTAATCAGAGCATTGGATGCTAATTTGAGTCCTGAAGTGAAGGAGAAAGTCATTTATTATGTCGATGACAATATTATCGCATCGGAGACGGAGGAAGAACACTTTAAAATCTTACGACTCGTATTTGAGAACCTCAGGACTGCCAATGTTAAGGTGAATATCGCCAAATGTAAATTCTTCCGAACTGAAATCATTCTTGTTGGACATATAGTTAATTAGTTAATTTATTATTTACAAAGCACATTGTTCACTTAAGACGCGTTTACACGAATTTATTGGTCTTTTGCGTAATTGGCGAGTGTAATTTTCCTTTTAGAGCAATTCTTCAGGAGGTACTGCGTACATTTCAATCCGCACAGTGGGCATTTGCAGTGTGTGGTGGCCGTCAGTCGTGCAGATCTTCCAGTGAAAGCCATGGGCGGCGAATCTTGTATATACATGACTGAGCTCAAAGTTTGGACCTTTCCATGTGTCTGTAATGCTTCCGTGGATAGGATATCCGCTGGAATCTGCCGTGCCTTTTCTCTTCTCTCTTTTAGGACGAAGATGGAGGCAGGTGTGTCCTGTAGGTTGAAGGTGGATTTGATGTCATCCAGGAAGAATGATTAATTGGCTATTAAATATGCTAGTCTGTTTTCGGTGAATTTGGAGATCTGGAGGATGCGTTTCAGTTATCTGGCTTTTAGACTTTCAAGTTTCCTCACGTTGGATATGTTGATCTTTTTCCATATTAGTTGGATGCTATATGTTGCCACTGGAGCAACTTTCAGTTTGAAAAGGGCCATTGAAGTGTTGATTGATAGCTGGTGGGGTTTTGGTATCTCGTACATAGCTTTTGTTGAGGCAGCTCTTCTTTCCTTAATATGGATGCTGAATGTTGCTCCAGTGGTCTGCAGTGTTATTATAATTTTTTATTTGAATGAAGGTACCATCTCTAATACTGTGTTACCGTACGTGAATTGGTCTGTTTTGGCTGTTCACCCTCCTCTTCTAAATTTCATTACTTTGATTTCCATGCCATTTATCTGCAGTGAGTTCCTGTCTGCCCATTGGGTGAGATTATCGTATGCTGCTTGAAGGTCCGTTGGGGACCTCGATAGGAGTGCCATATCGTCTGCAAACATCAGGAGCTTGGTGTTATCGTTAGTGACTTCGTTGACAATATCTGCCGTCATGAGGTTGAACAACAGAGGGTTCATAGAATCTCCCTGGAGAACTCCTTTTGTTTGTTTAATGCATGCTGTTAAAGAAATGCCGTCGTTCACTCGTACGTAGTTGAGCATGAGGATATCTTTCAGCGTCCCCAGTATATGTTACTCTGGTCCGAGTATTCTTTCTAGTTTCCGTATTAGTATACCTCTGTCCAAGCTGTCGAAGGCTTTGGCGTAGTCTATGAAGATGGCGTAGACTGGGGTTGCAGATTGAGCCAGAGCATTGTTGATTTCTTATATGACTGCTGCAACTGCATGTAGCGTTGATCTACTGGTTACAAAACCAAACTGGTTTGGTGGTATTGCTGCTGTGATTTTTGGGCTGATCCAGCTCATCAGGAGTTTGGAATATATTTTAAAGATGTTACATTCCAGAGCTATACCTCTATATGAGTTGGGATCGTCTTTGTTCCCTTCCCCTTTGTACAATGTCATTATGCTAGATTGGCGCCATTGCTCAGGTATGGAATTCCTTTGTACACATCGTTGAATAGTAGAGCCAGCACCACTGATATGTCGGTACTTGTGGCCTTGAGGTGCTCGTTGAAGTTGTGACATATAATTAATGGAGATGGGTACCGTCCAAGTCCGGCCAAAATTCAAGCCATTTCGCAGTTTCCGAAACCTACTCGAATTAAACATGTAAGTTCTTGGTGTTTGCCAATTTATCAGTGCACATTGTCCTGAGTATTCTGAAACTAATGCACCACTCCAGAATTTATTGAGGAAGAATACACGGTGGGGCTTGAATGAAGCATGTGACCTTGCATTTGAGAAAGCTAAAGCTATGCTTAGCAATAGTATTACCTTAGAATACCCGGACTATTCACAGAATTTTATCCTAGAAACGGGCGCATCAGCTTTCGGTAACAGTGCTATTTTACTACAGGAAGACGACGATCTTCGGCGTAGTTATATTGCATTCCTAGGCAGAAGATTACGTCCACATGCGCAGAATTACTTTACCACAGACCTCGAGGCCTTATCGGTAGTTTACGCACTCGACTATTGGAAAAAGTTTTATGGGGACAAAGGATCATCGTGAGAACTGACCACCATGCTTTAACATTTTTACTACATACAAGACTGGCTTTACGCGATGGACATTATTTATTCAACAATATAATCTTACTATTATACACCGCCCAGGCAAGGAAAACATCTTAGCTGACATCTTTAGCCGTATTCCAGAACCTTGTATTAATGCCATTGACATCATGGGAGAATGTGCCGAACATTTAAGAATATTGGGATATCTGACGGAAGACCTTTAGGTAGATTTCATTAGAAAGCTACCTATTTTTAAATTAAGTGACCTGTGAAGCATTATTGCTAGACTGTCAGCATTAAGCTTGGATGCCTATTATGACTATGAAGAGTGCATGTGTGGACAAAATGTGAAGATTTTTTTATCAAAGGCAGTCTCTAAGTTCGTAAAAATAGTATTTTTTTCTGAACACTTTAATGACGGCAGTTTGCTTAGCAGCAATAAATGGAAACTTAAGACATTGGGACATTGAAGTACAGTGCAGCCTTTCATTATTAACTTGTCGGGAATCGACAGTACATAGCATGATAATATGTATCCGTTATTTGAGATTTTTGTGTGTAGATTTAGCGGACTTTATGTTCTGTTGTATTTTCGGAGTTATATGGCGTCAAAATTTATGTGTTTACGCAATGTTAGCAATTACCATGTGCTTGCGCTAGGCCTCCCAGATGACAGATGGGCGGTGTTGCCAAACCTTATTACATGGCTTGAGAATTGTAGACGGCGATGGTGTGATCTATGCCAGCATAATAAATATAATTCACAATTGTTGAGGGCCTATTTTACCTACTGAACCAAGGGAACTCTATGCCGTCGATATTTTTTGGCCCTGTTCAAATGTCTGGTAAAGGTAATCGATTTGTGGTGGTAACACTGGATATTTTACCAAGTACACTATGCTACACCCGATCCAGAAAGCAACTGCGCAGCAGATAATTCAGAGGATAAGACAACAAGTGATACCGCAGGCTGGGAAACCTCAATTTTTATTAACAGATCATGGTTCACAGTTCACATCAGCTGAATTTTCTGAAGCTATACGTGAACTGGGCATAGGTCACCTATTATCATATATAAGACATCCTGAAAGCAATCCGGCTGAGAGAACGATGGCTGAATAATCGATTTTTTCGTCTATATTGCGCAGAACAACAGTGGAGATGGACCGAGGTCCTAGTTATAATGGCTCATTGCATTTACAATACCAGACATGAAAGCACTGGACACATACCGGCGAACTACATTTGAACCAGAAACCGAAGAGGGCATGGCATAACATCATAACTATACTACCGTGTTTACATCCATCACAAGCTAGCAAGATAAGAGACGTTAGGGAACGCATGGAAGGCAAACACAATAGCGCTTACGAAGAGCGAGGAGACAACGCTTTGGTTCTTAGTAGAAGAACAGAGATATTTAACCCAGTTGAGAGGGTATACCACAAATTTATTTCCTTATTCTATGGCCCATACCGAGTTACTACGTAATTTAACAATGGTAGTTATGATATAAGTGATCTGCAAACTGATGAAAGGATTGGAATTTATAATGCCGCAAATTTAAAGCAATATTAACAAGATTAGACCCTTTAGCTGAAATAAAAATTGACTACTGAAATTTTTATTTGGTTGACGAGCAGGCATATAAACCCGATAGCGCATGTTCGATTCGACGATCGACTGCTTGGTTGATCGACAAGATGTCAGATGCACTGGAACAGCGTTGGACGTAGTGGGAATTGACTATAAACTCTTTGGATCTTGCCGGAAATTGATATTTATGAACATTAGAATCTATCACTATTATGAACGTGTTTGGAAAATTTTGGAAATTATTTGGTGACATTTTGGGATTTTTGACTGTATTTGGAACATTCATAACATCGCAGAAAGTCGAATTCTGGATTTTTAATTGAATGCTTGGTGCACGTCATGACGACATGAGTTCCGTCCGCTACCCATAATCACTCTAGTACTTGTATGTCCCGTGAAGACAGGTCGTTTTATGACTGTGAGAGCTGAAAACATGTCGAGTTGTACATTGAAGAAGTATCCGAATTTTGTTGTGGAGGATAATTACATCCCTGTGTGTGATTAACCAGGAGAAGTTGATTAAGAGTTATAGAGGAACTTTGAGACAATATTTGTCATTTTTGCATTTCTTGTGCACTATTTTGTGGTTGAACTCAGGACTGTTGGATGACCACATATCCGCAGGTCCCACGTTATGAAAGTACATTTAAAGACACACATCTACGAGGAGATTGTGGCGAAATAACTCTACATCATGTGTAATCTTAAAACTGTGCAATTCTAATTAATAGGAGCAGCGATTACTGTGATAAAATCAGATCACGTGGTCATCGGACATAATAAAGCACAAGCTATTAGTGAGATAATATCACACAAGTTATATCTTAGCAGCTGTGGGGGAGTGGAAAAGGCAATCTGAATATCCGCACTGTAACTTCAGTGAGATTTTAATTTAGTCAAGTCAAGTAATATCAAAATCTGTGAGCACGACCTATTTCGACAACATGGGAGCTATCGAGCATGGAACCAAAGCCAACCTGAAACGTTGCTGCCTTATTGCACCAGTATTTGAGATGGAGTACACACAATGCATTGGGGGGCTGATGATGTTAATTTATGTGCAGACCTAGAAGGAGATGGCTGGAGTCGAAGCCAGAGCTCCCTAATTCATCCCAAGCGAGGCTCGAACCATGCAGTGCACGAGAAAATGTAAGTGAGTTGACATGAATTAAGCACATATTTGTTAGTTTTGGAATTGTAGAGTAGCATAGATGGTTTTATTTTTGCACAATCTTGAGGTAGGCAGCTTGTCTTAGATGTAAGTGTGATCAAAGTTTCACTTATCATTTGCACGCCCAGAACTGGCTGATTTTATCATTTCAAATGATCTTGTCGACTTCGTCGTTATGGTTGGGTCCAACGTAATACGTTACGGATACGGAGACGGAGACAGAGACGGAAGTGACGCCATGCAGCCGCGCGGGTAGTGACGTCATGCAGCCGCGCGGGAAGCGAGAGCGTGACGTCATGCAGCCACGCGGGAAGCAGAAGCTAATGGTTATTGGAGTCTGTTGAAAGAGCGACCTGGGACTTTGAGCGACCTGGGGCTTTGAGCGAAGCGAACACAAGAATACAGGGTGACTTCTAAAGAGATATACAAGATGCCATATAAGAATACAGGGTGCCTCCTAAAGAGGTGTGCAGGATGTCAGAGCAAAATACAGTACAAGATGCCAGATAACAATACAGGGTGACTCCTAAAGAGATATACAAGATGCCAGATAAGAATACAAGGTGACTCTTAAAGAGGTGTACAAAATGGCAGAGAAGAATACAGGTGACTCCTAAAGAGGTGCACAAGATGTCAGACAAGAATACAGGGTGCCTCCTAAAGAGGCAGGATGTCAGAGCAAAATACAGTACAAGATGCCAGATAAGAATATAGGGTGACTCTTAAAGAGGTGTACAAGATGGCAGAGAAGAATACAAGGTGACCCCTAAAGAGGTGTACAATATGTCACACAAGAATACAGGGTGACTTCTAAAGAGATATACAAGATGCCAGATAAGAATACAGGGTGCCTCCTAAAGAGGTGTGCAGGATGTCAGAGCAAAATACAGTGCAAGATGCCAGATAAGAATACAGGGTGACTCTTAAAGAGGTGTACAAGATGGCAGAGAAGAATACAAGGTGACCCCTAACGAGGTGTACAATATGTCACAGAAGAATGCAGGGTGACTTCTAAAGAGATATACAAGATGCCAGATAAGAATACAGGGTGCCTCCTAAAGAGGTGTGCAGGATGTCAGAGCAAAATACAGTGCAAGATGCCAGATAAGAATACAGGGTGACTCTTAAAGAGGTGTACAAGATGTCAGATAAGAATACAAGGTGACTCTTAAAGAGGTGTACAAGATGGCAGAGAAAATACAGGGTGAACCATAAAGAGGTGCACAAGATGTCAGACAAGATTACAGGGTGACTCCTAAAGAGGTGTACGAGATGTCACACAAGAATACAGGGTGACTCCTAAAGAGATATACAAGATGCCTGATAGGAATACAAGGTGACTCTTAAAGAGGTGTACAAGATGGCAGAGAAGAATACAGGGTGACTCCTAAAGAGGTGTACAATATGTCACACAAGAATACAGGGTGACTTCTAAAGAGATATACAAGATGCCAGATAAGAATACAGGGTGCCTCCTAAAGAGGTGAGCAGGATATCAGAGCAAATTACAGGGTGACACTTAACGAGGTGTACAGTATGTTAGATTCAATTCAAATACAGTGTGACAATTAAAGAGGTTTGCGAGATATCAGATTCAAATAATAAGAGTTGTAAAAGATGTCAGACTCAATTACAGGGTGACCCTTAAAGACGTGCCCGCGCGGGAAGCCTAAGTTTATGGGTAGTGGAGTCTGTTGAAAGAGTCCTGGGGCTTCGAGCGAAGCGAGAAGCCCTCCTGAGCCTTTCTAACGTGTGTAGCATTTGTAGCATGCGTCATTTGAAATGATATAACGTCTAGTCTTTCAGACTGACTGTAATTTTTCATAGAGTACCGTATTATTTTAGCAAGCAGCCAGAGAACTGTCTTGCGTTTTGTACAGTTGAAATATAGTGACGTAGACGGCTGACACATGTTTGTCAAGGTTAGAGGCAGTGGCCTTGTGTGGAGTTTTTTATATTCTGCACTGCGATATAAATCCTACTATGTTAATCATTTGTATAATCTGGAAGGCAGTGATATTATGTCTGACTGCAGCAGACAAGCTTAACTGTAACTTGTTTTCATAGCACGCGCATAACCAGGTGCTAAAGTGGAGTGATTTTTTCATTTTATTTGACATTGAAAAGACGACTTAGACTCGATCTATTGAATGAACTCGGAAGCGAGATATCTCTAGTTCGATGAAGGCCTTTTCATGAAAGCGTATTGTGCCCAACATATTACTCCCCCCCCAATATAAGCACTGAGTGGCAACTCCGCGAGACATCCTAGTCCAGAGCACTGCACTGCGCGGCCACAAGGTTGTGTGACGTCACGCGTATCTGAATTCTATCTCCAATTTCTATTTCCAATTATCGTTACTCTTCCGAACCAGAGAGCCATCGAGTTACCAAGTCGATGGCTTCTCCGTCGGGCTGATTGGCCAACTTTCACGGCACGTGCGGGTTTTGCCGAAGATACCTTTGAGAGTGTCGACGATCATACCATTCACATAACGAATGGTATTTTGGCTCACAGACTCACAGAGCATTGGTGTAAATGGGTTAGGGTTTTAAGACTAAGTTGTGATCCTTCTGTATGTGGCTCCGAGCAATGAATAAAGAGATCTCCTTTCTTTCATTGTTCAGGAGAATCCTGTACGAATATTTACCACACTCCACAATTACCTAGATACATCACACTTGTGTATTGCTTTACTTAAGATAGGAAAGGGTGCAAAATGATTTCTTGGAAAGGAAAGGTTGCAAAGTTATATTTTACACATTTAACAAGTATTGTAATAATTTAAAAACATGTTGTAAAATTGCATTTTGTAAATATGGTCAATTCAAATAACAGTACAGTAAGTATGTAGTTAGTTGTAGTTGTAAGTAGGTAGTTAGTTTGTCTATTAGATATATGTCACTGTTCTATTAGACTGTGGTGTGTGAGTGTGTCTGGTAACAGTTGCATTGCTTATTAGTTATAGTTCATTGTTTCAGTAGACTGTGATGTGTGATTGCATGTGAGTGTGTCTGGTGACAGACTGTTTTAGTGGTAGTATTTGTTGTTGGTGGAACTTTAGTATTTTTTCGTTAGTAGAATTTTGGTATTTAATTGTCAGTACAGTAGAAGGTTAGTATTTTTGTTAGTAGAATTGCTCTTTACTTATTCTGAAAGGGAGTAGCAGCCTTTCAGAATAAATCAATTCTTTACTAGTCTTATAGACGGTTAAGATATTGATAATATAAGCCAAATAATGGCTAACTGCGTCCTGCTGCACGGCTGAAAGCAAGGGGAAACTACAGCCGTTTGCTATTCCCGAGGATATGCACCTCTCTATGCATAAATACATGTGATGATGGCCTCCTCCCTTGTAAAATTTCAATCCGGAGGTAAACTAGTCCCCCGTTCGGATCTCCGGGTGGGGACTACTCGAGAGGGGGTTAACATCACAGAAGTGACAAAGAGGAACTCTGACATTCTACGGATCGGAGCGTGGAATGTTAGAAGTCTGCTAGGAAATGGAAGGTTAGAAAACTTAGAAAGGGAAATGGATAGGTTGAGGTTGGATTTGGTTGGGATTAATGAAATGCGCTGGCAGGAAGAACAGGACTTTTGGTCAGGAGACTATAGGGTCATTAGCACTAAATCAAACAATGGCCAAGCAGGGGTTGGCCTCATATTGAGTAGGAAACTTGGACAGCGGGTGGAATATTATGAGCAATATAGTGAACGGATTATTGTAGCAAAAATCAATACTAAACCTACGTGCACCACAGTGGTACAAGTCTATATGCCTACCAGTCAAGCTGATGATGAGGATGTTGAAAAGGTCTACGAAGAAATAGACGAAATTCTGAGGTATATCAAGGGTGATGAAAATGTTATAGTAATGGGAGATTGGAATGCTGTGGTAGGAAAAGGGAGAGAAGGGAAGATAGTAGGAGATTTCGGATTAGGTGAAAGGAATGATCGAGGAAGCAGGCTGGTAGAATTCTGCACTGAGCATGAGTTGGTCATAGCTAACACCTTATTCAATAACCACAATAGAAGAATATACACATGGATGAGACCAGGAGATACAGGGCGTTACCAAATCGACTTCATTATGGTCAAGCAGAGGTTTCGAAACCAGATTTTGGATTGTAAAACATATCCTGGTGCTGACATAAACTCTGACCACAATCTGGTTGTAATGAAATGCAGATTAAAGTTGAAGAAACTGAAGAAAAGTCAAAAGCCAAAAAGGTGGGCAATAGACAGACTGAAAGAGAAGGATGTAAACGAAAGATTCAAGAAGAGTATAAAGGAAGGACTAATGAAAAACCCTAAACAAACTTCAATTGCAGACGAATGGGCACTTTTGAGGAATGAAATAACAAAATCCGCAGAAGAAAACATTGGTAGGAAAGAGAGAATAGGTAGAAAACCGTGGATCACTCAGGATATACTCGAATTGATGGATGAAAGGCGGAAGCACAAGAATGTAAGAGATGAAAAGGGGAAAGCAGAATACAGACGTCTGAGAAATGAGGTTAACAAGAAGTGCAAGGAAGCGAAAGAAGAATGGTTGAAAGAGAAATGTGCTGGTATAGAAAATTGTCTGAAATTAGGAAAAGTAGACACAGCTTATCGAAGGATTAAGAATACTTTTGGGAAAAAGAAGACTAAGTGCTGTAATATTAAGGACACAAATGGAAAGCCTCTAACAGATAGGGAAGAAAAGGTTGAGAGATGGAAAGCTTACATAGAGAGTTTGTATAAGGGAAAGGAGATTGAGAATCATGTATTGGAAAGGGAGGAGGAAATTGATGAGGATGCGAAAGGAGATTTAATATTGAGATCAGAATTTGATAGAGCTTTGGAAGACTTAAGCAGGAACAAAGCACCAGGCATAGATGATATACCGATTGAGTTGCTACGCTGCATAGGGGAGGAAGGTCTGATCAGGTTATTTCACTTGGTGTGTAGGATTTATGAGACAGGTGAGGTACCCCCTGATTTCAAGAAGAATGTAATCATCCCTATACCAAAGAAAGTGGGAGCTGACAGATGTGAAGATTACCGTACAATCAGCTTGATTACTCATGCTTCAAAGATCCTGTCTAGAATAATTTACAAGAGGATTGAGAGCCAGATAGAAACGGAGTTGGGTGAAGACCAGTTTGGATTCAGGAGAAATGTAGGAACAAGGGAAGCTGTACTAAGTCTTAGGCTGATTTTGGAAGGTAGAATAAGGAAAGATAAGAGAACGTTCATGGCTTTTGTAGACTTAGAAAAGGCTTTTGATAACGTTGATTGGACTAAATTGTTTGACATTTTGAAATCGATTGGAATAAAGTACAGGGATAGGAGGGTGATATACAATCTATACAGAAACCAGACAGCAGTCATTCGAGTTGAAGGACATGAGAGAGAAGCTGGTATTCAGAAAGGTGTAAGGCAAGGCTGCAACTTATCACCCATACTTTTCAATCTTTACATTGAACAAGCAATGAAGGAAATTAGAGAAAAATTTAAAGTGGGAGTGAAGATTCAAGGAGAAATAATTTCAACTCTGAGATTTGCTGATGACATCGTCATCTTGGCCAACAAGCCTGAGGATTTGAATGCGTTTTTGAATGGTATGGACTCCGTCTTACGGAAAGAATTCATGATGAAAATTAATAAATGTAAAACAAAAATACTGGAATGCAGCCGAAATAAATCAGAAACCTCTATGGAGATCAAATTGGCAGGTGAAAAGCTGAAGGAAGTAGGAGATTTCTGTTACTTAGGAAGCAGAATAACCAGTGATGGACGAAGCAAAGAGGATATAAAAAGTAGGTTGGCTCAGGCAAGAAAAGCATTTCTACAAAAAAGGAATCTGCTGACATCGAATATAGATTTAGGTGTTAGGAAGTCATTTTTGAAAGCCTTTGTCTGGAGCGTAGCGCTCTATGGAAGTGAAACTTGGACTATTGGCGCAGCAGAAAAGAGGAGAATTGAAGCATTTGAAATGTGGTGCTACAGGAGAATGATGAAGATCAGATGGGTAGATAGGGTTACAAACAAAGAGGTATTAAGACGAGTGGGAGAGGAGAGATGTTTCTGGCGACTGCTAATGAAGAGAAGAGATAGGTTGGTAGGACACAACTAAGACACCCAGGAATAGCAAGCTTAGTTATGGAAGGAAGGGTCGAGGACAAGAACTGTAGGGGTAGACCAAGGTTAGAATATGTTAAACAGATTGCCTCGGATGTAGGGTGTGGTAGCTATGTAGAGATGAAACGATTAGCTCAGGACAGGGAGGCATGGAGAGCTGCATCAAACCAGTCAAAAGACTGAAGACTCAAACACACACAGCAGACAAGCTTAACTGTAACTTGTTTTCATAGCACGCGCATAACCAGGTGCTAAAGTGGAGTGATTCTTTCATTTTATTTGACATTGAAAAGACGACTTAGACTCGATCTATTGAATGAACTCGGAAGCGAGATATCTCTAGTTCGATGAAGGCCTTTTCATGAAAGCGTATTGTGCCCAACATATTACTCCCCCCCCCAATATAAGCACTGAGTGGCAACTCCGCGAGACATCCTAGTCCAGAGCACTGCACTGCGCGGCCACAAGGTTGTGTGACGTCACGCGTATCTGAATTCTATCTCCACCAGAGCGCGCTCCCGCTGACCACGTGCTCAGTCCTTGTATTCGGCACCTTGTCACATCGAGGCAGGCAGACAGATGCTTTTTGTGCGCGTATGATACAGTGCTCCGTCGTGCTGATCGTGAGTGGCTTTATATCCAGTCATGATTGCGAAGGGCCGTGAATGCAATATCGCCGTGGATTGTATTAGAGTCTATGAAAGACCCTATAATTAGGTATCGCCGAAGTTACCGTGCGCAATCGAAACATTAGACGGCCGAGTTTTGTGTGCATAATTGTGAAAATGCTTTTGGCTTGAAAACGAAATAATTAACTTTACATGCGGACTACATTACGGCATCTTGTATGAACGAAGGTTCGGGAACAATCGAGCACTTCCCATCGTAGGACGACTAGCTAATGCATTTTGTGATTTGAGGAAGCAAATGAATTTCATGAATAGCTGTGTATGCTTTCAATTGACTGCCAATATACAGCTGTGAAGCCTAGTTGATAGAAAGAGTCGTGTTCCAATATGAACTGTGCGTGGCGCAGAGTCTTGTAATTTCCAGAATGGAATTAGGGCATTTTCCGACTTGTGCTATTGGGGTGTCTGTGAGAAATTTGGAAATGGAAATATTTACTGAAAATATGGAGCACTAAGCCGGTACATAAGGGAACGAGATGGAGTGACAGCCACGCCAGAATGAAGCCATTAGAACACCATGATGACCACATCGAGGGAGATGGAGATAGCCTCCATGGGGCTGGAAGGTCCCGGGTTCTGTTCTTGCAAGAAATTTGGAAGAAGACTGAAAAAGATGGATTCCTGCAGCTTTGGATTTGGGGGCGGATGTTACTGGATGAAGATGGGGTTTCTTCACTGGATCCGGAGATTCTTCACACCAGGAACATAGGCCGACTAACCCTGTACCATCCTTTCTTATTTCTTCGAGTTGGTGAGCCAGAATATTTCTTCATTTAGTAGTTGTGTGGTTTGACTACTCAGTATTACTCTATATCATGGAATTGAGCTAATATTGAACTAAAGTTGAATTGGAAGTAGAATTGGATTTAGATAAGATGGTGAAGGAATTGGATTCAGCAAATCAGTGGTGAATTATTTGATTGATGATGATTATTATCATTAATAGCCAGATTTATTCTACGTCTACGAAGGATATCTGATGTAATATTTCCCATGGATGGGCTATTGGATGTGGAAGGACATAACCCACATTGCCTTATTCTACGATCCAGTTAATATTTTTCGGATATTATATAAATCCATCTCAAATTCGGATGATAGGATTTTGCTACTTTTGGACGTTGGAACTTCATAGGAGCAAACCTATAGTTTTGATCGAATACTTGATAGTCTATTCGACGGTGTTTTCGATGGAATATGCTAGATGCCTGTAACTAATTTGATATTGAGAGCTATAGTAAATTTCAAGTTTACATTCTTGGATCTTAACTTCAGATATTGGCGGATATTATTATGATTTGCTAAGTATGATTATCAGTTCAATACTTTCATATTTTCTTCTCCCATACTCTTTGCTTTGGGAATTTGAATGATTTCAAGCACGTTTTGCCATTTTTCCTTGAACGTTTATACATTTGACATTGCTTCTAGTCAGGCCTACTTTATATTATAATTTATACAGGCCAATTATGTGATCGAAGGGAAACCATAATGATTATAGGGTAATAATTATACATTTTTCTTGACTAAAACGGTGAAATTGGAGGGCTTATTTAAAAAAGAAAAGAGATTTAAAAAAATAAAAGAGAATAATTTAAGGTGATAATTCACATATGCTGTGAACAATTCGACAATGGTTTGAGGATTAATCTTGGTGTTTACTAAAAAAAAAAGAAAGATAGTAGAATAATGAAACACTTGGTGAATATAAAAAAGGATATATATTACTTATAATAATCATTATTGGTGTGAGGTCATTCAAAACGGCATTACTACGTAAAGTATAGGCAAATGATTGTTAATTAAGCATTGATATAAGCATAATGATAGTCTAATCACTTTGCATTTAATCAAGTGGACTATATTACAAACTAACCATCGAATGGGAAGAAACAGAATCACTTAGTTGTCACATTATATTGAAACGTAAAATTTGATTTTTTTACAAAGGCTAATGAGGGATGCACATTTGTTGCAATATTATGAGTAATAAGGATAATGAGACTCTGAAATAACTTATAAAATAATTGGAAATCATAATATTTGAGACATAGACCTGGGATGAGGGCCGGCCCCGTGGTGTTGGGGTAGCGCGCCTGCCTCTCACCCGGAGGCCCCGGGTTCGATCCCCGGCTCCGTCAGGGATTTTAAAACTGACGTGAGTGTTGGAACGGGATGCACTCAGACTCGTGAGGACAATTTGAGTAGCTGTCTGACAGTGAGACAGCGCCCCGATCACGAATACCAAGATTAACGGCCGAGGGGACCCGACGCGCTGATCACGCGTCACCCCAATATCTGCAGGCCAAATGGCTGGGCAGCGGTCGCTTGGTCGGCCTTAGCCCGTCATGGGCTATATAGTGCCAGGGGTTGACTTTTTTTGACCTGGGATGAGTGTCTGATAGATTTGGAAAGCATGGATAATCTACTAATGAAATTTGTTCTTCTATTTGAAAGAATGTAGATAACAAGTTGTATAATAATTGTAAACAGTGAATTTAATCTTGATTTAGTTGTCAAACTAGACCAACATTGCTACGGCAATAATTGCTGTTAATAATTGGTGAATGATATAATTAATTATGGGATTTTTCTCATTGGTTGCACTAGTTAGAATGGAGATCTATACTTTTACTCCGAGGCAAGATACATCTTTTTTTTATAGATTTTTCTTTAATCATAATCTCAAGTGAGTGTGTTTGTGATAGACTGAAAACACCACCTGACAGACATTCAGGGTGTTTAATGGATCACATAGTCAAATATGACCGAATCTAACCTGTTTTTATTTTATTTAATTTTCTTCGAGGATCTCCTAATTTTATTTATATCAAAGGTTAGGACCGAGGAGATTCGTTGACCATTTAAACCTTAATTTCTTTTTTATTTGGACTATAAATATTTTTATTTTGCATCGATCCACATCAAGTTTTAATTTAGACCGAATCTCCGAGGCAAGATAGGCTTTAAGGATTTCTGGTTTTATGTGTTGGTCGATGAGTTGCCAATAAACGGATGTTTATTTTATCTTATTATTTGTGCTTATCTTCTGATTTCTGTAGTGCTATTGCTTTGGGAAGCTCCCAGATATTGGTTGATGGCTATTATGATTTCCGTAATACTAATGGATATTTGAGGCCTTGATATCGCCAGACTCAGAAATGAAGATTGTTGTAGCGAATGTTATGCCATCGTAATATAATTTACTTAATCTTTAATCAGCTGCACATCTATATAGAAGGCCCAATCAGAAAGAATAACCCCGAATGCTCCTCAGGACTTGCTCACCTGATGAGTTAAAACTGAGCAATTCCCTGCAAAGCAGGAGGCCATAGCCCTTATGGGATTTGTAAGGCTATTTATTTATTTATTTATTTATTTTATTGCTTTGATTTAGGTTTGGGAGTGGGTTGATTTAACCTGTTACACCTATATCATGTTAACCACCCCTGAGACTACTTGAGTTCTCGTATCCACCGGCATTTTTTATATTCAAACCCAGACCTCAATCATTTTTGTTCTTTATCATATACAGTGTGGTCCACCAGCCCCTTATTTTTTTTTGGAGGAAGGCACCCCAACTAACGCGTATATCACAGTCATTCTAAAAACATTAGTGCCTGCTCCTTTACGTCCATTGTACATCCTCGCGAATATAGTAGAAATCAATAGTGGCAGTGTTCTTTCAATGACCTTAAATATAATGCATGATTGAAACGATCAGAGCTCCGAATAACACCTTCTTACGTTTGGACAGGAAGTGTCTACGAATAGATTCAATACGTGCCAGCAATACACCATGGTTCTCGGTAGCTGTGGTGGCTTAATCAAGAATCGCTTGAGTAGCGTCAACGAAGTCGCATTGTAGTAGGTTCGAACCTTGAACTAGTACATTTTTATTTTATTTTTTACTTAATGTCGTTTATTGTGGATGTATTATGGACGCATATCTATCTGTTCCAACCAGTGATTTTGTATTTGGTCCTCAAAAGGACCGTACTTATCCGATGGTACGCAGCCATATTGGACGACGACATAATGATCTGTAGAACGAAAGCAAGGTATCCTGTATATTCAAGGTAGAAAGTGTTCAAAATTTCGACCACCTTTGTTTAAAGGAAAACTCCGACTCACTCAGACGACCCACATAACGACCCACATAACAAATAGATTTGTTATGTGGGTAGGCTCACGAATAAATACATCAGACGGAAACTATAACTTCTTTCAACGGCGTCTGTGCGAAAAGCGCTTGCTATACACTTACAGTAATAGTTAGTTAGTGAGGTTTTAAGGGGCGGAACTACGAGATCATCTGACCCAAACATACTGTAAATACAGATAATTATAACATTATTGGTTTAACATCCCTTTTAACTGCTCTGGCTTTTAGATACGCCGGGGTGCCGGAATTTTGCTCTGAAGGGGATCTTCAACGTGCCAGTAAATCTACTGACACGGCTCCCTCGCATTTGCACACCCTCAAATACCAGCTGACTGCGCCAGGATACGAATCTGCAACCTCGGGCACAGCAAGCGAGAACGTTACCGCTGAGCCTCGCAGCAAGGCAGTAATTACAGAACGTGCCATATAAATATTGAACTATTAAAATTCTAATCATCACGAATAGAGTCGCCTCCGTTGCGTAGTAGTCAGCGTGATTAGCTGCCACCCCGGACGTCCTGGGTTCGATTCCCGGCTCTGCCACGAAATTTGAAAAGTGGTATGAGGACTGGGACGGGGTCTAGTCAGTCTAGGGTGGTCCAAATGAGTAGAGAGGGTTCGATTCCCACCTCAGCCATCCTCAAAGCGGTTTTCCGTGCTTTCCCACTTCGCTTTCGGGCAAATGCCGGGATGTTACCTACCATACGGCCACGGCCGCCTCCTTCCCTCTTCCTTGCCTATCCCTCCCGATCTTCCCCTCCCTTCCCATCCCTCAAGAGGACCCTGTTCGCTTTGCAGGTGAGGCTGTCTGGGAGAGTTGCTGATCCTACCTCCCCAGTTGTATCCCCCAGTCGAGATGGTTCAAGCTCCAGGACACCGCCCGTAGAGGCGGTAATGATGGGATCCCTCACTGAGTCCGTGGGAAAACCTAACCTGGAGGGTAAAATCGACTATAAAATAATAATTGTAACGAATAGTATCCATGGTTTTGAACAGTATTTAGGGAAAATAACCATTTAAATGAGACAAGAAAATAACTTTCCCTATCGTCTTGGTAGATAATGTGAACAAAACCAAGTTGAAATCTTGCTGTACGAGGTAGGGAGGGTATAATAAAATAGTCAAAAAGAATTTAAAATATCTGCCGCTGGATGGTCTTGAACCCAGGATCTTCGAAAGAGCGATCAGGCGCAATAACACTTGCACACATTTCCAACACACTCTAGAGGTTTTTGTTGCGCTTATTATAAGACGTATGGTAAAATATTCAATTATTACAGTTAGATCCTAAATATTGATTGGAATGCATTCATTCAGTACCTGACATGTTTTCTAATTTACTTAAAGCAAGTTTCGCGACCGCTTTGCGTTAATAAGACGAAAGAACTGCAAATAATGCCCTCAAACGACAGCCCTTCGGTTTTATTTCATACAACTTAGCGTACAAAATGCTAGTGTTTGATACACTTCGGTCATACAAGCAGGTGTACTGACAAAGAGAACAGAATCATACAGGATTTTGTACCAGCGATCACAGCAGCTTCCTTGTCAGCGAGTGTCGTGTGATGCGGGCCTAATGATATGCTAAGGCTTTTTGTTAAAATTTAATAACAAAACCAGATGTTCGGTAAAGAACGTATAGCCTACTTTGTCCTAAATGCATGGGTATTGTTATAACTCTTTGTCCTTTTCAAGGAGTATAATTGAATGTTGGTTGTAATAGCTTCTTGAAATACAACAAGCTATACGGATATTATACATGAATATGAGGTGCCCTTTGCTAGTGCTACCTCTAAAAAAATCCATTCGTTTCGGTTTCACCGTGTTTGAATTGATATGGGGAATCGATTTGCACACATACATGGCCGCTATCTGCAAACTATTGGGCTGATGACCTTGTAGTTCAGTCAAAAGATGCTTCCCACAAAAAGGTATGTTGTTGAAAAATTTGGTAGAGATCAAATGATTAGGTTGGTCGTAATTTGATTTAAGCTTTTAACATTTGGGTGGCCATCATTCCGTTTCCGTCAAGATGGCGGCGATATAAAACATGACACTGAGGTGGCCTCTGCTAGTGCTACCTCTGTACCAAACTTCGTTCAATTCGGTTTCACCGTGCTTGAATTGATAGGGGGATTCGATTTTCACACATACATGGCCGCCATATGCAAACTGTTGGGCTGATGATCTTGTAGTTTGGACAAAATATGCTTCCCACATAAAGGTATGTTGTTGTAAAATTTGGTAGAGATCAGATCATTAGGTTGGTCATAATTTATTTAAGCTTTTAGCATTTGGGAGGCCGCCATTACGTTTTCGTAAAGATGGTGGCCATAAAAAACATGACACTGAGGTGTCCTTTGCTAGTGCTACCTCTGTACCAAATATCGTTCAATTCGGTTTCACCGTGTTTGAATTAATAGGGGGAATCCATTTGCCCGCATACATGGCCGCCATCTGCAAACTATTGGGCTGATTACCTTGTACTTTAGTCAAAAGACGCTCGCCATATAAATATATGTTGTTGCAAAATTTTGTAGAGATAGGATTATTAGGTAATTCGTAATTTGATTTAAGCTTTGAACATTTGGGTAGCCGCCATTACGTTTCCGTCATGATGGCGGCGATATAAAACATGACACTGAGGTGCCCTTTGCCAGTTCTATGTCTGTACCAAATTTCGTTCAATTCAGTTTCACCGTGTTCGAATTGATAGGAGGGGGGGGGGGGGGCAGACGTTCCGAGTACACACACTCTCACACACACAGAGACACAGTCACACACACACAGACAGACACAAAATTTTTGGCCCTGTGTAGATCTCATAAGTCTACTTTAATTTTTTGCAAAAATCGAAAGTATGCTAATAATACCATGGGAATTTCTAAGGAATACGTATACGTCGATGCAAGCACTGGCGATCAGAATATCCTTCGATATGTTGTTGTTTTGTTTCATTTGAGGGGCTAGAACATCGCGGTCATTTAGCCCCGTTTACTTGGGTGTGTGTGTGGAATTTGTCTGATAACCTGAGTTATTGCGGGCTTGTAATGATGTGTGTATTTGCAATTAAGGATTGGGAAGGAGGCGGCCGTGGCCTTAAGATAGAATCCGACCTGGAATTTGGCCGGAGTAGAAGTGGGAAACCACGGAAAACCATTTCCAGGGTGGCTGAGTTGGGAATCGAGCCCACTCCTTCTCATATTTGCTTCACGAGGCTACGTGTACCCAATTTCAGCCCTCAGACAAGTATTACATTTCTTGGCAAAGCTGGGAATCGAACCCAGACCTCCGGAGCAATACTTCGATATGTTATGTTAATATTCATACCAGTTTTTTAATTTTCTGCCTTTACAGGTCACGTGGCATAACGTACCAATTCGATCGTATTCTCTTTATAAATCATCAAAATTCAACGTACTCTTCACAAAAATACGTCGTAAGGCAATAAATGTGGCAATGTAGTTACATCCCGACTAAAATGGAACGTGGGATTTCGTTCAAAAAAGTATGCCTACTACTGGATTCGAAGCAGCACTCTACCTGCTCGCGCCCACCACGTACGGTCAGGCTTTAACACTCTCAGCCACCAACACATGGTAGATGCTGCACGCTAAACGTGGTGTAGTTACTGTAACCGTCCCACCTCAAACGTTTAAGTCCATCTCAAAGTCTTCAATCACGGTTTATGGTGTTGATTTAACTTTCTACTATTACAGATCACGTGGCGTAAGCTATTAATTCGATCGTATTACGTGTATGTGTATTATTTAAAGGAGCAGTAAGTCATATGTTAGTAGAATGGGCCATAGTATTTGGCGGGGAAAACTTTAAGGTCGTTTTTTCCTTGCTCGACCCATGACCCAATTACATTGCTGTCACACAGTCAGAGCGCAGAGCAATATCGACCATCGTGAGAAATGCGATGTTAGTTGGGTTTCATAAAACTAAATAATAAGGGGCGGGTGGACCACACTGTATATGTCTTGTGTTATCGGCATGAATTGCGATGTTTTCGCCGGGACATCCGATTCACTGACGATTAACGGGGACAGTATGAAAGCCTATGATTAAAGAAAGGAAATAAATCCTGTATTAGACACGCTATATTGAAAGCATTTACTGGTTTATTGAATTTAACTTCACGTTCGTTAGAGGACAGTTGATTACCAGAGCATCAGAATATCTGAGCCCATGCATGAGACTGAATGTGTAAATAAGGGAACCATGCTATTGTGTTGTCTTGTAGCGGACACTAAATGGGAAGTTTGTGGTAATTGTTCATGTTTTAGGAGCTGATATTTTTGCCAGCGACTCTGTACGTTTCTTGTCTTGTCGACTGATGATGAAACTGACGATTAATTGTGTTATTGAGGTGACAGGTATATAAGTTACATGCATCCATGGTGACAGTGTTTTTCACTGATGTTTTGCGATTTTTCGATGGTTTTTTCCCTACACATAGTTACAGTGAACGAAGTTCATGGTCAATAAAATGTACAATTACTCTTCTAGGAATAAAAATGGATTAAACCCTAACTTAATAATCAAGTAAGAGGATTTTTGAAATTAAAATACTGCTTAAATAATTTCTGGAATCTAAATACGAGTTGAATGCTAAACATTTATTTTATTTTCTTGACCAACACATTTGAACTTGATATTCTTAGTTTTATTTGATACATTCTGACTTTACCCCAATTTTGAGATGGCGATCAATTAATGTCGTGATGACGTGAAATCACGCATTACATTGATACCGCAACGTGAAACGTGGTGGCCCGCCACAGCAGTTGCCAACATGTTTTTCCTCTTTTCACACTTATGAACATTTACCGCAAGGAGCGTGGAATGTGAATAGGCAGGGGCGCCAATTCTGCAAAACATTAGGAGGGTCATTGATCATTGTGAAATTTTTGTGTTGTATTAGATAATTTTTTATGAAAGCAACAGGTTGTCCCAATTTTGATTTTTATTTGCAATAAATGCTTATCGTTTATTTTCATTTAACGCCAATCAGGGTTTGCTTGGATGAGTAACGAAAAATTAAATGTTGGAGGTGACATCATCATAACGTAGCACTTGATATTGTGCTTGAAAATGTAATGAACACGGCTTTGTAAACAAGTTATTGGCCTTGCTTTGCCGTAAAT
Organism: Meconema thalassinum; assembly: GCA_946902985.2. Taxonomy (NCBI): domain Eukaryota; kingdom Metazoa; phylum Arthropoda; class Insecta; order Orthoptera; family Tettigoniidae; genus Meconema; species Meconema thalassinum. The sequence continues at coordinate 1,120,489,943 of OX336389.2, read as the reverse complement.
TCAGTGATGTTATTATTATTATTATTATTAACTTCTGGTATATTGCGTAGGGACGATTTACCTGTCACTCTCTTAGAGAGTTTGTTATCGACTTGGGGGATAGTATTTCGAGAATCTTAACTTAGATTTTTAGCAAGGATTTCAATTTGTTTTCCGAACAGATCAGTTCGGACTAGCCAATGTTTACCTCTCAGAAGTAGGCTAAAGATCCAGTATTTTCATCAATAAATTTGGAAGGATTTTAAATAAACCTGGCCTCTTTCTTGAATATTTTTGTTGTTGTTGTTGTTGATGCATTCCTCTGGGCTGGTTTAAAATAGATCCTCGCCTTTTACCAGCACCCCGAATGCAGTTTTTCGTGTTGAACCAGTCTAAGGATGTGTCGCTTCCCCCGAGTTGTGTGTTGGTTGGAAGAGGGTCTTGGAAGGGCCATTTGAAACCGATGGCTCCCCAAAATCCTCGTCTGACGGACACAATATAGAGGGTATATTTTGCTTATTCAGATGGTGTTTGGTCTAGATTATATGGGCAACATTTTCCTTTTTCCACTTTAACTGCAATTTATCACTTAATTTCATTCTGTAGTGTGACCGTTTGACGAACGTCCTACGACCACACAAGTGCACATCCGAACAACAGTCGAGCACAAAGACTCAAAAACATCTCGGGGTTAACAGTGAGCATTCTACAAAGGTGTAGAATAAAGAAAAAGAAAAGCTCTGCTGTTCCCCAGATGCACACTAGAGCAAGGATAGAAGGCATATTTCAAGAATCATAAATGACCACAGTATCAGTTAAGATAAAATTTGCATCAATTTAATTGATCCATTCAACCATCCTAATCTTTACAAGGGCATCCTCAGGGAGAAAACTAAAACACCACCTGGAAAAAATAACATCCTGCGCTCCCCCTGGGATCCTATACTATTTAATCGCAGGTGTTGAATAACGTTCCAAAAAAAATATATGCAACGAAAACGTCAACTTTTTAACATTTCATTGTGTTAGAATACCCATGAAATTAATAGTCCATCATGGTATTCTATTATATTATAAACGATATTTACAGTATTCAAGTTGTGTAGATCACTGATCGTCCTATCACACTTGAATAAAATTTTATTTCTGAAGTTCTACACATTTCCATATTTCCAAAAATCATGGATAATCCTATGGGATATTCTCTTCCATGAAACGAGAAGAAATTCCAAAACATACTAGAATTGTTAATTATACAACTTGATGCAAGTCAGACCAAGTCGAACAAAGATGGACCCATTAGAAACGTAATACCATTTATATTTCATTATTCCCACACAGGGAATATTCATATTATAAATTATAAATTATGGATCTGTGATTTATCCTCGATAATAAAATAAATTATGGGATTAATTATTCAGTGATATTAATTGCAACTCAACCTTATTATTCCAACCAATTTCAAACACTTATGGATGATTCGTAGCTATTTCAAGACTTTCATCGGAACATGAGGCCGCATTTTAAATGCCCCATTTCTTTAGGCACTTTATCAATTTGGTTTATTCCTTGATATCACAATATGGCAAAATTATTAGGCATTTTAATCTATCTGCAGGTTTATATCATTCAACCAGAAAATATGTAATTATGGTTAGAGCAAATTAAAGTAGAATCTAGAATTCCATTGGTGACAAGATCCAGATAGCGGCGTGGGGCTGCAACAGCGGCACCGCCCTTATTTTGAGTAATATGAGGCAACATCCTCCAAATTCCAACATTTCATTATATTCAACAACTATAATTTTTTACATATTATTTTCACATATTAACTTCCATCCAGTCATATTTACTGTATTTAATGGATTATCATAATTATTAATGGGACAAATGCCTACGCGCATTCCCAATTCAACTCATCACCCTATCAGATTTATCATATGAATGTTATAAGTAACTGTCTCTAATTAACCTGTTCAATTATCCGCTTGTCACCATAACAAAAATCCTCCTAATTTATACACCTTGCTCTAATAACAAAACTACGTTACGATTGCTTTATCAATCCAATGTGCATTAAATCATGTTAATTTCTCATATTTGTTTTAAAGAAACATCACCTAAATAATCCAAACTCATCCATTTATTATTATTATTAATATGAAATTCTCATGGATAATTACCATGTTCTATTTTTCATAAGATCCATTAAATTGTTATGAATATGCCTCCTTAATTCCCCATGTAAATTCTCATACATGATCATTCCGCATTATCATTTTATAGAAAATCCTTAACTACCAGAAAAATCGAATCATTTTACGACAAATGACAATCCGAACTCATCCAAGACGAATTGCATCAAAATGATCAAGAACTACATTTAAATAAACAAATTACCAAAAAACTATCTCAAAACGATCGCTAAAATAACAATGTGCCATAAAAATATGCACGGAACTGTACAACAAAAATCAGGATGAAACTCCTGTCTAATTAGAACAGCCGGATGCCTTCCGAAAATATACTCATTCTACGATATGCCCACCGTGGATATGCTATCTCAAAAGAAATAAAATAAAATTCGACGAGTGGACAACATCACAAAGATCCATGCTTATGTCCCAATATAATGCAGAAAATAAAGATCTATGGCGTGTAAAACGATTCCTACATGGTTGAATGGTGTAGTCTAAGGTCTGATATTCACCGGTACTAGGTATTAAGAATAGAATAAGGGGTCACGTCCATTTCAGATGTTCTTGAAGAAGGTCCAAGTTCCTGCGGAATGCCCTTAGTCGGAGCATAAAATCCCACGCGAACCTCCGCACACGGAAATGTGTACGGCTCGACTTCATGGCTCCACTGGTTCAGGTCCCAAGTATCCAGACGTCAGCATCCATCGTACGCACAATTCATATTTAACGCACCATAATACTGGTTCGACTCATGGTAGATTTCAAAAGTTCATACCGGCGTCTCGCTACCATGACGTCCTGATCGGATTGTCTTAACACCATAGCTTCTGCTATGAAAAAGCACGTGTCTAATACTGTCACTGATTTTACGACAATCACCCGGTGTTTTAATGTCCCGAAATACTCCGAATAGTCACAGTAATGTTCCCGGTTACTTGATTGTAATCCTTCTGTAGTTATTGCAGTACGCGTACACACCTGTTTAGCCTTAATTCCAAGTCAATTGCTAGCCAGAAATCTACCCTGGTATGAGATATTATATTCACATAACTCAAGTAAGGAGTTATTTCCAGCCCATATGCCTTAATATGCTGTGAGCTCTGGCCATACCCAACACAACCTTGCATTTACAAAAGCTAGTCCCATCTAGTAAAACTATCCTGAGCACATTTGAACAATGCCTCGTTTGTAGGCTAATTTTGGCTTCCAGGTCAGGTACTAGTAACTGAGATTGATTAAGCCACCCGCTTATGCACGGATTAACTGCACAAACACGACTGTCTCTGTCATAACAACTGCCTGCTCGACCCTGCAGACCGTCAGGTGTTAACATACATACGCGCATCGCCGTCCGCGCATCTCATCCAGCCTGCAACCAACGGCAGTGAAACTCAACTCAGTCAGGCGCTCGCTTCAAATTCAAAATATAGCCGCGACAAAAAACATCTCCATAACTAGCAACTGACTTTCTTTCACACGGTTACATCCGCCATACACATGGCCAAAAATAAAAATCCCCATTTTAATTTTTATGGTTCCTGTTGTTTTTTCGTCCTTCTTATCTGATTCTTCTAAAATACATCTTGAGATTCGCTGCGCTGAATGTTCCCACGGTGTTACCAGACACAATCTCCACAACACGGTAACTACCATTACCTAAGCTCTGGGCTGTCCGAAATGGTCCATTATACAGACTTTGTTGCTAACATCAGATGGAGTAGGCTTCCTGATCAATACCAAAGTTCCCTTTCTTAAAGGATCTCTAAATCTTCTTCCTCTAACCCTTCTGTTCCGTTTCTCTGCCTGCCTCCGTAATCTTCCTAAGGCTTCCATTTCACGTCCTCTCCTGTTAGGCTCTATCTCCGGAGGAATAGATACGATTCCGTCCCACGGTCGTATAGGTTTTTCTCCAAGATGTAGTACTGAAGGAATATGCCCCGTGCTTTCATGTACGGTGGAATTAATCGAATTCATCATAATAGGAACCACATCCATCCATCGCCAATGTTCGTTTGCACAATAAAGACGACAAAACTTAGCTATTTCTGACATGAGTCGTTCGGCCGGGTTACTCTCTGGATGCCGTATTGAACACAATACCTGTGTGATATCCAGCTCCCTCATAGCATTCCTAAACTCCCAGGATGTGAATTGGGACCCATGGTCTGATAACAAAAATTCTGGTTTACCCGCAACGGGAATAACACATTCTTTAATCCTCTTGATTATATATCTGGAGTTCGCCTTCTGAATCGGATGGATCATGGTAAACTTACTGAAAACATCAACCGTGACCAAAATGTATCGGTTACCTCGCTTGGACTTAGGTAGAGGTCCGTAGATATCGGTAGCATACAACTCACATGGCTTCGACGGAATAATAGGCCTAGGTTCCTCCCTCAACAAATGCGTATTGTGTTTGCTGCGTTGACACAAATCACAGGTCCTGATGACCTCACGGACAGTATTCCTCAAATGATCCCAAGTGAACTTCTCCATTATCAAACATACCACTTTGTCCACTCCAGTGTGACCTGAGCTTCTGTGAGCTAACCATATTATATCTTCCTGTAATCTAGGCGGAATTACTATTCGTAATTTAGTGTGTTTGGAATCAATGAACTTTATATGATGCCATTCAACAATACATAATCTCTAGCCATCCTTTCCATCCCTAGATATTCATCATCTGTAGGATCCATGTCCCTGTGTAGAAATCTGTAAATACTCCTCAGAGGTCCATATCGCTTCTGGGCTTGGGGTATTCTCTCAAGTCTACGCAAAGTATCATCATCTTCTTGCAGGAGGGTTATAGGCAATACTCGAAGAGTAGGTTCCGTAACTCTGCTTAGCAAATCAGCCCCTAAGTTATTCCTTCCTGGTCGATGTTCAATAGTGACGTTAAACTGTTGCACGAATAATGCCCATCTAGTGACCCTGTCACTGGCGAAATTGGTCTTCAGTATAAACTCTAGTGCGTGATGGTCAGTTCTGATTATAATGGAATGTGCGAGAAGCAACTTCTTCCATGTTTCCAATGCATAGATGATTGCTAAAGCTTCTAGTTCAGTAGTATAGTAATTGCGTTCTGATGGTTTAAATTTTCGACTGATAAAGGATAAATAGTGTCGAGTGTGATCTTCATCCTCTTGGAGTAATATGGCATCTATCCCTAAATTGGATGCATCCGATTCGATAATGAAGTTCTTCTCAAAATCCGGGTACTCCAACTTGACGCTTTTAAGCATTAATTCCTTTGCCTTCTTGAATGATTCCTCACATAGATCGTTCCATTTCCACTTATTATCTTTTTTAACAATCCTGTAGGGGTGCAACTATCTCCGTGTATTTATGGCAATGTCCCGCAAAAAACTGGCAAGTTCCCAAGAATTGACGTACATGCTTTACCCGAGTAGGTCTGGGAAATTCTGCAATGGCCTGAAGTTTTTGTTCATTTGGTCTATATCCGTTCCCATCCAAGACATGTCCAAGAAATCTAATCTCATTCTTAAAGAATTGGCACTTTTTCAAGTTAACTTTGAAATTTGCTTTCCTCAAGTCCATAAACAAATTCCGTAGATGAACTAAGTGCTGGTCTTCAGTCTCCGATGCTATCAGAATATCATCCACGTAACTTATGACCGTATCCTTGACCGCATTACTTAGGTTCTGATCCAAGGCACGTATCAAAACTGCTCCTGAGGTTTTCATCCCAAATGGAAGTTTTCTAAAAACATAAGTCTGTTGTTCGAATAAAAATCCCGTAAACTTCTGAGAATCCTCACTTATCCTTACATGATGGTATGACGAAGTCAAATCCACTGTAGAAAACCATTTCTTGTTTTTAAATTTCCTTAACACATCTTTTATCACTGGAGGTCTATCATACTCTGGCAACAGTCTCGAATTCAATGACCTTGTGTCTAGGCATATTCTCAAATTTCCATCCGGTTTCTGCACCACCGCTAACGGATTTACATAGGATGTCACACACTTTTTAATTATCTGATCTTTCTCAAGATCCTGAATGATCTCCTTCACCTTAGTCCTGTGTTTTTCTGGAATTTGGTACAGCTTTGCATGATATGGGCTATAATCACATACTTGAATCTTATACTCAAAGTTCTGAATCTCTCCTGGTGTCGTATCAAAGACATCAACGAATTCTTCCAACAGGTTGGCTATAACTGGAACATGCTCAACTACTTCATTGGCGTCTTCACATATCTCTAAACCTTCAAAAACCTTGGCCCATCGAACTTCTCCCACGGTGAATTTATCTTCCTCTTCGAAATGGACGTCTCCCGCATTATGGAATTTAATCGTATCAGATTCCATATCGATAACAGCTCTATATCTCTTGATAAAATCCGTCCCCAGAATCAAATCATGTGCAATGTCCTTCATAACGACAAAGATATGTTCAAAGACACATTCCCCAATCTTGACCTTCAAGTACAGCTGAATCTTACAAGTTGTGATCTTGTCTGGGATGATTCCCTGAATCTTGATTCCGGATACTGGTATTTCCTCTATTTCCTCGGTCAACTTCCATATGACGTACAACCTCTCGCTCACCAAACAAAGCATCGCTCCTGTGTCAATCAAAGTATACACTGGTTTTCCATACACCTCACACACAATAATGGGTAGCCTAGTTCTTGGTCCATACTCTTTTCCTTCCTGTTCTTCTTGAATCAAGTCTTCATCCTCAACTTCCCATTTCACGATTTTGTAAACATATTGTGTAGTAATTAGTTCTGTTGATTTCATTGTTCCGAAATCGAAGTTTTTTTTTCGTTTTTACCTGTCGAATTATTTGTCCCAGAAGTACCAGGTTTATTTCTTGCCTCTTCCATTTCCTTCAAATACTGCTTACTTTCTTCTCCTCTTTGCTCAAGGTTCTGCTTCTGTTGATCTTTGAACCTTTCATTATCCGTTCTATCGTAAGATTTATTGTATCCTGATCTGTCATATGGTCTCGTGTATCCTTGTCTTCTCCACGAATTCCAATTGTTCCCGTATCTTCCTCGCCTTATGTAAGGTCGTCCACTATCTCTTTCTCTTCTATCTTGATAATCCCTCGACGTTTGTTCTTCTCTATTCCGTTCTGGCATGGTTTGGCATTGTCGATCGGCGAAAACTGCATAAGCGGCCTGGGACTCTTGCTTATTACCCCTCTGCTGGTAAAATTGAGCATTAGAATGATCTAGACGTTGCAACACTTCATCAAATTCTTCCATGTTCTCAACATTCGCAGAAATGAGACTCCGCTGAACTTCCAAAGGAAACTGTCTAATCAAAGCTGGGATTAACTCGTTCGTTGGCATTGGTGGATCTAAGCATTGCAATTTGGCAAGTTGATTTGCAAAGTAATTTGAATATTTGGTCGGCTGTGACGTGGAATACCGCTTGGCATATAATTCGGCCCTGATGTTCTGTTGCGTCTCCGGCGACCAAAATTTACGTAAGAGTGCCTGTTCAAATTCGTCATAGGTTCTCAAATTACATCGAAAAGCCCTAAACAATACGAGTGCTGGTCCATCTAAGAATCTACTAATCACTCTCATCTCTCTTTCCTTATTCACCTTAGCATCATTCAGATAATCTCTTAATTCGCGCAGAAATTCAACAGGAGAGACATTTCCAGTCCCTGAAAATTTTATAGGTTTCTCTTCGTAACTTTTAACGAGCGTGATCGGAGTAGAAGTGCGAATGGTAGAAATTTCTTCAGACTTCCCAAACTCTGGCAACCTTTCTCTATTTGAAAAAGCGTTTTCATTAATGCTGCCTTGTTTCGTATCCGCTTTCGATCTATAATCCTCAATTTTCTTCTCTAACTCACAAATGGTCTTCCTGAATTCATACATTTCATCCCTATTCTGCCTTTCAGTTTCTTCCCCTATTTGACTATCTTTCAACTCTTCTGTCATTTTTTTCGGATTCTCTTCGACAACAGTTTCGTGACCTTTCAATTTCTCTATACTTTCTCTAATGGCTTGAATATCTCCAGATACAACTTTAATCTCTGATGAAAAAGCATTCCTGATCTCTTTGACTTCGACCTGAGTTTCTTTTACAACCTGAGCTTGAATTTCATTAATTACAGTTTCTTTTACTTCATTTTTCAAGTCTGCTACAACTCCTTCCTTTAATTGTTCTACAATTATTTCTCTAAATTCAGAAGTAACTCTCTGCACTACCTGTGTGGCATTTAACGTACTTTATTTCGTTGTGTTAATCTCTAAAGTTGTATTATCCAGAGTAGGAATCTGACATTTCGGCGCCACTGGGCAAAAACAGTTGACGACGAGATCGCACGCAAGGCTTGTTGCCATCGAAACCATACAGCGCTGCCAATTTGAATTACGCTATTTGGCCACGTGCTTGACGCTTGACCAGTCGCTTGTTTGGTTGCCTCCAGAGTGCACACTGACCTTGCTGCGTTATAATTGTTTTGAGTTAATTAGTTAATTACTTTCTCGTGTAGGATTTATACTTATATTTATAATTCATTAGTGTCCGTTATTTATTTATATAGTGTTAGTGTAAGTTTAAGCTTAGGTTCGTGTGAATTAGATTAAGGTTACCGGTAGCTTTCTTTTTGTTTGCGAGTGGTGACGCGAGGGGTTGGACAACTTTTTCCATGGTACAGGTCTCGGCAGCATAAGTTGCGATTAGGATGAGGGTGCTGACAGCTGAAATCAGGGCGAAGGTGGTGTCGCATGTGGAAAGAATAGTAAGCGAAGCGCGGGAACGTGAAGGTGTTATTGCCACAGTTGTGGACGACCTCATAATTTCCCTCGGCGATTCCTCATCCACCAGTGCAGGATCCAGTGACGGAGAGGACCGGGATGATAATGATATGGATGGGATAGAGCCTCTTCCCAGTGATAAGCTCTGTCTTCTAAAGCGTGAGTTAATAGCCTATACAATGAACGTATATTTTGTAATACATTTATGTGTTACTTGTGCCTTGAAACTTATTCTACAGGAGATATAAATTGCTAAATAACACGGAAACAATCACGTGTCGTTTCGCTTTGAACATTTTTGCTTTATGATTGTAGGCTATTCGTAATTTTGCTATTCATTACAATATTTTAGGCCTCTCCTCAATTTGACGGGCTATTATTTTATTTTACAGTGTGCAGCGAACTGTTTTAAAAATTGCTTTGTTTAAGATTTTTGAAAACCATCTCAGTAAAAATGTAATAACGGTGCTATTGATGTTATGAGCATGATGAAATGAACGGGAGGGTGGAAGTACGCATGTGCTCGGTAGTAGCATACGTGGCAACGCTGCCTTTAGTTCAACGGTTCTCCGCCAAACTGTCAGATTCCAACTCTGGAAAATACACCTATAAGGACGCAAGATCATCTGTTATTTTCCTACCATTATCTTGCATTTTATTTTCTAATGATCTAACCATCTTTTGAATCTCGTTCTTATGTTGAGCTAACTCTTCCTTCATCGCTTTTCGACTATCTTGTAAACTATCTTTCATAATGCCATAGTTTGCGAATAAATTATTCTTTAAGTTCGTTCCCGAATCCACGATCCTAGCTTCTAAACTTAGGAAACTCTCCTGAGCTCTCCTAGCGTTGTCTCTTATCTTGGTTTCCAATGACACAACTTTATCCTCAATCTTAGCATCTATCGATTCAGACATTTTATCATCGAATGATTCTATGTTTCTGGACATCCGGCTTTCTATCGCTTCTATCCTTTCTAACATATCCGCTTTTAATGAGTTCGAATTTTCTGTGATTTTACATTCTATGAAAATCCACAGCCTGCTTCCAGTCTCCGACCGGGTCAGGGGATGGAATGAATGAAGCCCCCATCTAGCGGCGAGGATTTGAACTGTGCCGGCTGCCGAGGCCTGACGCACTCCTCTGGAGCAATGATTAAATGAATGACAGATGAAATGATAGTGGAGAGTGTTGCTGGAATGAAATTTTGACAGGGAAAACCGGAGTACCCGGAGAAAAACCTGTCTGCCTCCGTTTTGTCCAGCACAGATCTCACATGGAGTGACCGGGATTTGAACCACGGACCCAGCGGTGAGAGGCCGGCGTGCTGCCGCCTGAGCCACGGAGGCTTGGGATTTTACATTCTAAATCTTTCAATTTTATTTCCAGAGAAACAGAATTCTCTTTTATTTGTTTTTCCAGAGAAGCAGAATTCTCTGTGATTTTCTGTCCCAACTCTTCCATCATTTTGGTAAGTGCTTCCATGACCACTCACAATAATAATTATAGCACTGGGGTACGATGTCAACTGATGATGGGGAAACTTAATCTAAACTACTAGTACAGTGAATATTCAGACACGACCTTAAATTGATACTTCAATACCGATGACTTATTAAATTTAAAATCTACAATAAATGACCAGACACAACCACTACAAACCAAACAAATCACTCCAAACTATGAAAACTGCGCATTCATGACCCTGAGTCCTACTACAGCAAGAACAAACACAAATCAACCTCGAATCGAAATTCGGAATCGAATCGTATCAGAAACTGAATCGAACTCGGGCCCACACACGTTGGCAGCCAAAACTCTTCTATCTTACTTTATGTGACCGTTTGACGAACGTCCTACGACCACACAAGTGCACATCCGAACAACAGTCGAGAACAAAGACTCAAAAACATCTCGGGGTTAACAGTGAGCATTCTACAAAGGTGTAAAATAAAGAAAAAGAAAAGCTCTGCTGTTCCCCAGATGCACACTACAGCAAGGATAGAAGGCATATTTCAAGAATCATGAATGACCACAGTATCAGTTAAGATAAAATTTGCATCAATTTAATTGATCCATTCAACCATCCTAATCTTTACAAGGGCATCCTCAGGGAGAAAACTAAAACACCACCTGGAAAAAATAACATCCTGCGCTCCCCCTGGGATCCTATACTATTTAATCGCAGGTGTTGAATAGCGTTCCAAAAAATATATGCAACGAAAACGTCAACTTTTAAACATTTCATTGTGTTAGAATACCCATGAAATTAATAGTCCATCATGGTATTCTATTATATTATAAACGATATTTACAGTATTCAAGTTGTGTAGATCACTGATCGTCCTATCACACTTGAATAAAATTTTATTTCTGAAGTTCTACACATTTCCATATTTCCAAAAATCATGGATAATCCTATGGGATATTCTCTTCCATGAAACGAGAAGAAATTCCAAAACATACTAGAATTGTTAATTATACAACTTGATGCAAGTCAGACCAAGTCGAACAAAGATGGACCAATTAGAAACGTAATACCATTTATATTTCATTATTCCCACACAAGGAATATTCATATTAGAAATTATAAATTATGGATCTGTGATTTATCCTCGATAATAAAATAAATTATGGGATTAATTATTCAGTGATATTAATTGCAACTCAACCTTATTATTCCAATCAATTTCAAACACTTATGGATGATTCGTAGCTATTTCAAGACTTTCATCGGAACATGAGGCCGCATTTTAAATGCCCCATTTCTTTAGGCACTTTATCAAATTGGTTTATTCCTTGATATCACAATATGGCAGAATTATTAGGCATTTTAATCTATCTGCAGGTTTATATCATTCAACCAGAAAATATGTAATTATGGTTAGAGCAAATTAAAGTAGAATCTAGAATTCCATTGGTGACAAGGTCTAGATAGCGGCGTGGGGCTGCAACAGCGGCACCGCCCTTATTTTGAGTAATATGAGGCAACATCCTCCAAATTCCAACATTTCATTATATTCAACAACTATAATTCTTTTGCATATATAATTTTCACATATTAACTTCCATCCAGTCATATTTACTGTATTTAATGGATTATCATAATTATTAATGGGACAAATGCCTACGCGCATTCCCAATTCAACTCATCACCCTATCAGATTTATCATATGAATGTTATAAGTAACTGTCTCTAATTAACCTGTTCAATTATCCGCTTGTCACCATAACAAAAATCCTCCTAATTGATACACCTTGCTCTAATAACAAAACTACGTTACGATTGCTTTATCAATCCAATGTGCATTAAATCAAGTTAATTTCTCATATTTGTTTTAAAGAAACATCACCTAAATAATCCAAACTCATCCATTTATTATTATTATTATTAATATGAAATTCTCATGGATAATTACCATGTTCTATGTTTCATAAGATCCATTAAATTGTTATGAATATGCTTCCTTAATTCCCCATGTAAATACTCATACATGATCATTCCGCATTATCATTTTAAAGAAAATCCTTAACCACCAGAAAAATCGAATCATTTTACGATAAATGACAATCCGAACTCATCCAAGACGAATTGCATCAAAATGATCAAGAACTACATTTAAATAAACAAATTACCAAAAAACTATCTCATAACGATCGCTAAAATAACAATGTGCCATAAAAATATGCACGGAACTGTACAACAAAAATCAGGATGAAACTCCTGTCTAATTAGAACAGCCGGATGCCTTCCGAAAATATACTCATTCTACGATATGCCCACCGTGGATATGCTATCTCAAAAGAAATAAAATAAAAATCGAAGAGTGGACAACATCACAAAGATCCATGCTTATGTCCCAATACAATGCAGAAAATGAAGATCTATGGCGTGTAAAACGATTCCTACATGGTTGAATGGTATAGTCTAAGGTCTGATATTCACCGGTGCTAGGTATTAAGAATAGAATAAGGGGCTCACGTCCATTTCAGATGTTCTTGAAGAAGGTCCAAGTTCCTGCGGAATGCCCTTAGTCGGAGCATAAAATCCCACGCGTTCCTCCGCACACGGAAATGTGTACGGCTCGACTTCATGGCTCCACTGGTTCAGGTCCCAAGTATCCAGACGTCAGCATCCATCGTACGCACAATTCATATTTAACGCACCATAATACTGGTTCGACTCATGGTAGATTTCAAAAGTTCATACCGGCGTCTCGCTACCATGACGTCCTGATCGGATTGTCTTAACACCATAGCTTCTGCTATGAAAAAGCACGTGTCTAAACTGTCACTGATTTTACGACAATCACCCGGTGTTTTAACGTCCCGAAATACTCCGAATAGTCACAGTAATGTTCCCGGTTACTTGATTGTAACCCTTCTGTAGTTATTGCAGTACGCTTACACACCTGTTTAGCCTTAATTCCAAGTCAATTGCTAGCCAGAAATCTACCCTGGTATGAGATATTATATTCACATAACTCAAGTAAGGAGTTATTTCCAGCCCATATGCCTTAATATGCTGTGAGCTCTGGCCATACCCAACACAACCTTGCATTTACAAAAGCTAGTCCCATCTAGTAAAACTATCCTGAGCACATTTGAACAATGCCTCGTTTGTAGGCTAATTTTGGCTTCCAGGTCAGGTACTAGTAACTTGAGATTGATTAAGCCGCCCGCTTATGCACGGATTAACTGCACAAACACGACTGTCTCTGTCATAACAGCTGCCTGCTCGACCCTGCAGACCGTCAGGTGTTAACATACATACGCGCATCGCCGTCCGCGCATCTCATCCAGCCTGCAACCAACGGCAGTGAAACTCAACTCAGTCAGGCGCTCGCTTCAAATTCAAAATATAGCCGCGACCAAAATCAACATCTCCATAACCAGCAACTGACGCTCTTTTACACGGTTACAGTAGTGTGGTTCTAATGAAGTGTGTTGCAACAAAAATTACTCTTCAAAGGAAATTGTTCCTTTTTATTATTACTATGGTATTGAATACATACAATCTGCAAGGTCCTTAATATGTTACTCATATCACAGTTAAGAGTTCCAGTCTCTAAGGAATAAGGATATCAGAACAAGAAAGAGACGGGGGCATGAGAGGCAGGAATAGGAACGATACTTTAGTTGGGCTGTAGAGGGACGATGGTTAGATTCAGTGTTGAACGATTTCAAAGCCAGAGATGTAGAAGCAGAGGAATCCGCATTTCTAACTGCTAATAGGGAATAGTGCAGGCGACTTGTCTGCAAACAGACGCTTGTAGACTAGACTGGACGCTAAAAGGCAAAACACTCTTAAATGAAAATTTATGTATATTTGGAAGAATACTACAAATTTTTAACAGTTCTCAAAAAAATTGGTTTTAAACAACAGGAATTAAATGCTATGGCAGTAAATAGTAGGACTTAGAAAACTAAAATAATTTAGAATACCGGTACAATAAATATTTGACTTAAAATGGCTAATATCACGCAAATTTTTCCCGATTCACAAAACAGTTAAATGTACTGCTCTGTGAACTTGCGGGGTAAGGGGAAGGGGCAAGCGAGAACGGTAGGGCCTGTCAGCAGCCCGCCGTGTTATCAGGTATTCCTCTCTATTCCAATACTGCTGACATCGGGCCGTTTCCTAAACCTCTGTGTTGTTGCGAATGAGTGAGTGAGTCACCGACCAATGTATTGGGTTATGTTACTACGCACGGACCGGGAACCCCGCACGTCTGTCATCATATATCGTCATCATCTGCGATCCACATTCCTCTCAGGTTCACGGAGCTGGGACCCGAGCAGTAGTTTGGATCCTTTCTTTCTTTATTTATTTTAAATTGTCAACATTTTATTTTAAATCGCTTATCCTGCCAGCTCACTTCACTCACGGACTCTGGGAGGGATCATTCCTCTACCGTCGCAAGGACGGTGTCGGGGAGCTGGACACACTTAGACTGCAGATACAACTGGGGATGGTGACAGGCCGACAGACCGCTAACTTGGGTCTAATTAAGGAAGGCTCAGGGAAGGGATTTTGGAAGGAAAACGGTCGTGGACCTGTTGAAAGGAAGCGTCACGGCATTTGCCTGGTGGTAAAAATAGGAAACCACGACAACCATTTTCAGGACGGCTCAAACCCACGCTCTCCCGATGCCAGCGAGGCACGAGCTAGCACCTTACCGCTTTCTGCCACCGTGATCGGTAACATTTATGTGTACTCCAAAACATCATATAAACATCCCGAATGACCTATTACTCACTAATTTGGGCCTAGGTTTTGGAAAATTATCCTTTCCCGAACCCCGACCTCTCTCTCTAAGCTCTCCATACTCTCTAGACTCCCCGGTGTGTCCGCCTACCCCCATGATCTTGCCTGACATCCGCCCCTGAACCGAGTACATGGGGCTAAATGACCACGATGCTGCCAAGCCCCTAATACAATCAACAACAGCTAAACAACAAATATTTCGAGTAAAATTCTTCCTGATTTCGGCAGAAACCAAGTTACTTTCATTTCCTTATACAAAGCAATTTTAGTAGCCTACATCCCATAGATCTCTTTCATTTCTACTTACTGAGGAAATCCAATGGAATAAAATCCTTTCAACAACGCAACTGTCCACTTCCGGTGTTTCACCTAATCTTAACATGTTAATATTTCAGTGGGACGTAATACACGGCAAGACGAACTCACAACATAACACTTCTTCGCACATAACTGAAGTGTATGAGGCGCTGTGCTGATATGCCTCCCCTTGTGACAGGGTGAAAGTACTATTTGAAATTAGTCAATCGGCACTACTTTCACCGATAATCTTAGCGCGAGACCCCATATGGAACGTTGCTGGGCTACTCTTACCCTCCATTTCCCCACGAGCCGCTGTCAAGCCCTTTCAGCGACCGGGATAGACTTGCGGGATACCAAGTACAGTCACCCACAGCTTAAAGTGTCTACCCCAAAATAATATTAGCAAGATAAGCGGGGTTCGAGCGCCGGCTTCCGTGATAAAAATCGGCGGAACATGAATGATGACAAGATCGATTTTCCTTTCTGCACTGCCACATACGGTACAAGTCCAGAAAATATCGAAAAATACATTTCACATTTCAATCGCAGGTGGTATACCGCCGGTATATGAAATGCATAGGAGAATTCGCCACTACTATATCTATAACACTATTTCTATATTACATAAACATAATATTTATAACATGAGCATGTTAAACCTCTATATCTGATCTATAAGAGCAAATCATTCAGTAGAAAACTCAAAGGTACACCTATTTTTGCAGTGGATTCATTGTATCGTATAAAATAATTGATTCAATAATGAGTTTCGATCCAATTGACGAAAGGACGTCCACCTTAACATTCAAATCTACAAATAAAGCGTACATTGTTTTAAATGTTCAAGCCCCCAACGAATGATGAAAACCAAAAGAAAGGTAGACACATTGCAGACGAATACTGGGAAAAATAGATAACTATTTCAGTAAAATATCATCGAAACATACTATTATTTTATTGAAGAATTTCAAGAGAATAAAAAAATAGTGAATATCCATTCCGCTCACTTGCACACTACTAAGAATTGTGAATGACTGATCGAACTCTGTGCCAATTCCACTTTAGTTGTAAAATCCACATCCTTTGTGAGGAATCCCAACAAATTAATGACATGGGTGTCACAGTATCCATTGTGTGGTGAAAAATAACTCGACCACATTGCAATAAATAGGAAGTCATCGAAAGGAATAATGAATTATAAAATCTGCAAATATTCAATCTGATCAATACATTTCTGTGGCTAAATTTAGGATTAAACCTCATGTGTGAAAATCTGTTAGCCAAGTTAGAATCCAAATATATGATTTTACTAAATTGGATGCTGATAAATTAAAGGGAGGATGTCAAAGCACAGACTTTCAAACCGGGTCGATTTGAAAAAAAGGCATCATCGAAACAGCAACGACAACTGCACCTCTAACTAAACGAAAAAAATCAGACATGGTGGAATGAACAATGTGGTAAGGTTCTACAAGAAAGACAGAAGGTCTGAGAAAAATGGAATGCAAAGAAGAGCCAAGAGAAAAGAGACAAGCTAATAGAACATAAAAGAGAAGCAACTAAAAGAGAAAGAATTTCGTTTATTTTGCATGAACTACATCAAATTAATGCAGACCTTAAAGAAGAGAGAATCTTCTACCAATTGTTTAAGAAACAACTAACCGAATTTACTCCGCCAAACCTACCATTTGTCAACCCAAGAACAAATGAAATTGCTCACTCTAAACAGGAAATTTGCAATATAATGGCAGACTTTTTTGAAGATTTATATAATTGTCATAACCCGGAATTCAAATTTCCATTTGGTAATAATTTTACGAAAATGGACGACTCTACTGCCCCGGATTTAAATGAAATTAAAGACATTAAATGCGTCTTGAAAAATATTTAGGCAGAAGGTGCAGTTGGAATTAAGGCAGAGTTGTGGAAGGTCCTAGATAATAATATAATCCTTAAACTTAAAGATATATTAGATACAATCTGGGAGAATGAAGAAATTCCAGAAGACTGGAAGTCAACCACCATACACCCTCTGCATAAGAAAGGTCCAAAAACTGAAAAAAAAAAAAAAAACAATTATAGAGGCATTTCACTTGTGCCGGTGACATAGAATTCTCTCGACAGCACTACTCAACCATGCAGAACTACAATTAGATCAAGGAAGTTTGTAGTTTTACGTGGCCGTTAATCTCGCGATCATGAGCCACTGGACCTTCTTTTTACGTGGAATCCGTGTCACTAGACATGGCATTTCGCTTTAAAATTCTCACATGCATTGACCGGGTATCGAACTCTGTACACCGCGGTGAGAGGCCAACAGCTTGACCACTGCACCACCACGCCCTCCAATTAGATCAGCACACAGGAGCATATCAAGGTGGTTTTCGGAAAAATAGATCATGCATTGAGCATATCTGGAATCTTAAAACTATTCTACAAACGAGACAAATCAGAAACAAAGCCATAACGGTTACTTGAAGAAATCTTATGATTCCATTAATAGAGAATCCCTCATCAATATTTTAAAAGAATTCGGCCTTGGTTCAAAAACAACAAACATTATGCAAGAGACATTAACAAATACCTCATCTAAAGTTATACCGGTATTCTGTGAAGAAATCTTTAGAACATTTGCCATAAGAACAGGTGTCAGCCAGGGAGTTCGATTGCCACTTTTTCTTTTAACCCTCAACTGGTATCATATAGTTTTGTAACGTAACTGGTATCACGGTGTCTGTCAGACCCCAGATGTTTCCTATTAAATTATACGATCCCTGTGTAATTTGTTTGTTGTTTATTGAACTCGTTTCCATCAAATGTGTGTTTTAAAGTACATTACATCAAAACTTTGAAAGAAAGCCACAAACCCAGAAGAATATGCGAAATTATTTAAATGATGTTTAAAAGAATTGCACACTTCTATTATTCTCAAGAATCTGGAATAAACATTTCTTATGATTATTTATATGCTGTCTCAGCCTTCTACAGTATATGAACCCTGAAATAATAACTATCACGGCGATCTGAATGTTCATAATCACCTTCACCAGTTTCTGTATCCTCCCGACTATTGTCCATATCTATTGGTTCAATATCATCCGCTTCCTGCTCTGAACTCGTGTAATTATTACTTTCAATCTCGTAATCTGGATCATTATGACTATCGTACACGTCATGGCCATCCAGGACTTCATTAATCATCTCTTCCAAATCCGTTTCAAAATTAGGTTGATTTTGCTCTCAAAACTCGCTGAGATGAGTGTCGTTGAGAATTGTCTGCTTGTGTTTCCATAAAATGAGTCTGCTCCAGTTGTTGAGATGGACCTGGTTGTGGCTCTATATTAAAGTAATTAATTACAACGCAATGACAAAAATGATGTTATATTATACCAGCCTATGCATAACAAAAACGGGATATTGAAACAACATGGTTCATGAACAAGAGTCACTTAACTGGTATCATACGTCTGTGAGGCGGAACGGCAACCTTACTACGGATTTACTAAAGTTCAGGTGGAGTGATCGGCGTGTGACGATTACCGCAATGAAAAAACATTCCAAATGAAAGGTGCACACAGGGAGAGAGCATTAGAGTCCCGGAAGGAGAAGGAATGGTACTGAGAAACATTTGCAGCCGTCTCACAGACGTATGATACCAGTTGAGGGCTAACTGTGCTCTGGAAAACGTGATTAGGGAATGGAGAAAATCCGACACGAAAGGTATTAAATTGGGAAAGCAAAAAGATAACATCTATATACAGTAGATTGCTTGGCTTTTGCGGTTTACATTGCTCTGATTATGGACAAACCTGGGAACGCCAAAATTTAAATAGAAAATTTAATGGAGCAAGCGGGAAAAGTAAGTTTACAAATCCCCTCCCAAAGACAGAATTTATAACAAACGTTGAAGGTTGTCCTGATATAATAATAATCATAAATCAGAACAAAATCCACAAAGTCAAATCGTTTAAATATTTTGGTGAATGGATAACTATTAACAAACGTGAAAAAAAGCTTAGAGGCCAGAGCAAATAAAATGAACGTAGCATTTCAGAGCACCAGAAATACATACAACAAAAAGGCATTATCATGGGACACCAATATTAAACAATCCAATACAGTGGTGAGACCTGAGATTTCCTTTGGAACATAAACACTAAAACTAACGCGGAGAAGCGAGGTCAACAATATCATGACCATAGAAGGAAGACTGGTTCGAAGCATACTTGGCCCAAGGACAACTGAAACAGAATTCAGCAGGCCTTGACCTAACAAAGAACTCGTGTAGATAATATAATACAGAGACTTACGACTACACTGCGAGCTTCAATCCACCGATGCGACCAGGAATTTAAAGGAGGAGAGAGAGAAGAAAAGGCGAGAAATAGGGCCGGAGTTCTTCTCTACAGATGCAATGCTAGACCGAACCTGGATGGGACCCAACCAAAAACTACGCCACGTGCTGACCCGGTTGACGGTACTCGGTTGCCACCACTTGATCGCCGTAAAGACTCACTCCCATGAGCCAGAGGATACTTGTGTGTGCATCCCGTGCCATTCAGTGGTGTGCGAAAGATACCATATAACTAACTCTATGCCAACAAAGATCAATTTCTCTCACTGAGTATAGTGAAGTGTGAACTGAATTACTATGTTTATGATATTATGATGTATTTATTATAAATGCACTTGCGTGCGCAATTATACTATTATCATAATATAATAAACATGATGCGCAAAAGAATATAGTCGTTTCTAGAACATTTAAATAGAATGAATAATGACAGGCTAACAAAACAAATTTTTTATAAAATTTTAAATCTTAAAGTACAGCCAGCGTCTGCTCCACTCGATAGCACTCGACAGAGTCCAGATCCAGTCTTTCCAACGCCAACCGTCCATCAGTTATTTCCATTGATCTCTAATACTACTGGATGTCGCACTCGTCGCATCGGCCGCACGGAAAAGTGTGTCCAGGTGATCGGCTACATTCGCCTGGAGGAGTGGCTAGCTCTGTTCTCTGTGAGCTGTTCGACAGTATGTAATGTGTGAAATTTTATCTAAAATGCTAATTTCTTGTAAATATATTTATTTCATGACTAATCATTGATGTTAATTAGTACAAACTTATTTATGAGAATCTGAGAAGAAAGAAATATGGTATTTATTTTAAAGGTCCTGGTTGTTAAGTCGGGATTCACATATGAATAGGGAGTAGTAAAAAGGGTTCTGAATACACTTGCGGAAAACAGCATTCTTGGCTGTCACCGTGGAGTCAAGGGTTCGATTCCAGCCCCTACTAAGAAAATTTTAGTTCTGATATGAAGGATAGAGCGGGGTACACTCAACCTCGTGAGAAAACAATTATAGAGGTGGGTTCGATTCCTACCTCAGCCATCCTTGAAGTGGTTTCCCCACTTCTACTCCAGTCAAATGCCGGGATGGTTCCTAGCTTAAGGTCACGGCCGTTTCCTACCCAAATCCTACCTTAATTGCAAATACACACACCAGTACAGACATCACAGTGACACAGGTATCAGACTTATTCAACACACACCCAAGTACACGGGGCTACATGACCATGATCTCGGAAAGCCCCTAAAACAATCAATATAAATCTGCAGCCCAGACTACATTGGCAGTGCACAGTAGCTTCTGTAAAAAATGTAGCTATCTTTCTCTCTCAGTAAAAAGCATAATGCATTACTGCAATGGATGCCAGCATTTTCTGGGTTGAAGGAAGGATATACCGGTACTGTATTTTCATAGATCATTGCTTTCACATGTTCTCGTCTGACCCCAAAGCTATTTGGGTAATGTTTCTGGGGGCTAAAGTATCCTTCCTTTTCCTGCCTCTCATGCCCCCTTCCCTTTCTTGTTCTGATATCCTTATTCTTTAGAGACTGGAATTCTGAACTGTGATATGAGTAACATATTAAGTACCTTGCAGATTGTATGTGTTCAATACCATAATAATAATAATAATAATAATAAGGAACAATTTCCTTAGAAGAGTAATTTTTATTGCAACAAACACACTTCATTAGAGCCAAACTTCAGAATGAAATTAAGTGATAAATTGCAGTTAAAGTGGAAAAAGGAAAATGTTGCCCATATAATCTAGACCAAACACCATCTGAATAAGCAAAATATACCCTCTATATTGTGCCCATCAGACGAGGATTTTGGGGAGCCATCGGTTTCAAACGGCCCTTCCAAGACCCTCTTCCAACCAACACACAACTCGGGGGAAGCGACACATCCTTAGACTAGTTCAACACGAAACACTGCACTCGGGGGTGCCGGTAAAAGGCGAGGATCTATTTTAAACCAGCCCAGAGGAATGCATCAACAACAACAACAAAACCATTCAAGAAAGAGGCCAGGTTTATTTAAAATCCTTCCAAATTTATTGATGAAAATACCAGATCCCTAGCCTACTTCTGAGAGGTAAACATCGGCTAGTCCGAACTAATCTGCCCTGAAAACAAATTGAAATTCTAGCTAAAAATCTAAGTTAAGATTCTCGAAATCCTATCCACCAAGTCGATAACAAACTCACTAAGAGAGTGACACGTAAATCGCCCCTGCGCAATATACCAGAAGTTAATAATAATAATAATAATAATAATAATAATAATAACATCACTGAATTTACGGCAAAGCAAGGCCAATAACTTGTTTACAAGGCCATGTTCATTTACATTTACAATCACAATATCAATAGCTACGTTATGATGATGTCACCTCCAACATTTAATTTTTCGTTACTCATCCAAGCGAACCCTGATTGACGTTAAATGAAAATAAACGATAAGCGTGTATTGCAAATAAAAATTAAAACTAGGCACAACCTGTTGCTTTCATAAAAAAATATCTAATACAACACAAAAATGTCACAATGATCAATGACCCTCCTAATGTTTTGCAGAATTGCCGCCCCTGCCTACTCACATTCCACGCTCCTTGCGGTAAATGGTCATAAGTGTGAAAAGAGGAAAAAAATATGCTGGCAACTGCTATGGCGGGCCACCACGTTTCACGTTGCGGTATCAATATAATGCGTGATTTCACATTATCACGACATTAATTGATCGTCATCTCAAAATTGGGGTAAAGTCAGAATGTATCAAATAAAACGAAGAATAGCAAGTTCAAATGCGTTGGTAAAGAAATAAAATACAAGTTTAGCATTCAACTCGTATTTAGATTCAAAAATTATTGAAGCAATATTTTAATTTCAAAAATCCTGTCACTTGATTATTAAGTTCAGGTTTAATCCATTTTTATTCCTAAAAGTGTAATTGTAAATTTTATTGACCATGCATTTCGTTCAGTGTAACTATGTGTAGGAAAGGAACCATCTAAATATCGTAGAACATCAGTGAAAAACACTGTCACCATAGATGCATAATGTACCTGTCACCTCAAGAACACAATGAATCGTCAGTTTCATCATCAGTTGACAAGACAAGAAACGTACAGAGTCGCTGGCAAAACTCTCAGCTCCAGGAACATGAACAATTTCCACAAACTTCCCATTTAGTGTCTGCTACATGACAACACAATAGCATGGTTCCCTAATTTATACATTCAGTCTCATGCATGGGCTCAAATATTCTGATGCTCTGGCAATCAGCTGTCCTCTAACGAACGTGAAGTTAAATTCAATAAACCAATAAATGCTTTCAATAATAGCGTGTCTAATACAGGATTTATTTGCTTGCTTTAATCATAGGCTTTCATAAGCTCTCAAGAAAAGGCCTTCATCGAACTAGCGATATCTCGTTTCCGAGTACATTCAATAGATTGAATCTAAGTCATCTCTTCAATGTCAAGTAATATGAAACAAGAAGTTCCGTGAAGAACTAAACAGGCTACTTTTCATGCCAATGATTATTCTACAGTATATGAACCTATCTAGAATAATGACGAAATTAAGTTGGTAATATCGAAATATCTAATTAGTTCCAAATATACCTGGTATAATGTAGCCTAATAGAGCACTACAGTTGGCAGCCCTGGCGATTGAATATATTCTTAGTTCAATCTCTTAAGGTACAGAATACAAAATTTGGTTGAAGTCCAATGGACGTTACATGCAGTTAGACACTGGATCTATCAGCTCGCGTAAAAGCATGTTGCCAACAATACCATGCGTGTGCTGGTCAGAAATAATCTGAAATATTATGATATCTTGTTGTGCCAATTTTGGATGAAATCCATTTGTTAGTATAGAAGTTACATGTATTTTAAAATTGGACAAATCAGCAGGCATAGAATCATGTTGGCAGCACTGCCTTGTATTAATTACTCCAAATTAATCTAGAATATCAGGTGCTATACGTGTGCAAAGTATAGAGCTGTTGGCTTGCATACTTTCTGGTATATTGATATTAGTGTAAAATAAATATAGACAGCATTTATTATCAGTTGGCAGCCCTGATTGCTCTTACCAATACTTATAGTCATATCTGTTATGGTACACATAGCACATACGAAATGTGGTTGAAATCCAACTGATAGTATAGAAGTTACATGTATTTAAAAATTGGTCGTATCAGCAGGCTTATAATCATGTTGGTAGAACTGACGTATATAAGTTACTCGAAATTAATCTAAAATGTCAGAATATACGTGTGCATAGTTTAAAGCTGTTAGCTTGCATACTTTCTGATATATTGGTATTTGGAAAAAAATAAAGAGAGCAATTATTAACAGTTGGCAGCCCTGGTGGCTCTTAAGAATACGCTCTGTCATATCTGTTTATGTACAGATATTACATACAAAATTTGGTTGAAATCCAATTGGTAGTGTAGAAGTTATATGCATTTAAACATTGGACCTATCAGAAGGCTTAAAATTATTTTGGCAACACTGTCATGGTTTGCCTCCTGGAAATTAAACTGAAATAGTATTATCTACATATGTGCCAATTTTGGAATAGCTCCCATGCATACCTTGCAAGATATCCAACACGGAGCTCAAATTTCTAGTGCGTTTTTTCAGCAGTTGGTAGCACTGACATCATTTTCAAATATGGACGTGAGATATTCCGGTGCACGTCTTTACTCATACTAAATTTGGTTTTGATTGCTGCAGCCGTTTAGGAGTTGATAGGGGGGGGGGGACACACACACACAGCCAGACAGACTGACAGACAGACAGACAGACACACACACATTTTCCCGGATCGATCTCATAAGTCTACTTTTTCCTCATTTTTGCAAAATGTGAAAAGTAGGCTAAAAATCTCTCCACTTTAACACATGGTTATACGCGTGCTATGAAAACAAGTTACAGTTAAGCTTGTCTGCTGCAGTCAGACATAATATCACTGCCTTCCAGATTATACAAATGATTAACATGGTAGGATTTATATCGCAGTGCAGTATATAAAAAAACTCAACACAAGGCCACTGCCTCTAACCTTGACAAACATGTGTCAGCCTTGTACGTCACGATATTTCAACTGTACGAAACGCAAGAGAGCTCTCCGTCTGCTTGCTAAAATAATACGGTTCTCAATGGAAAATCAGCCAGTTCTGGGCGTGTAAATGATAAGTGAAACTATGATCACACTTTCATCTAAGACAAGCTGTCTACCTCAAGAATGTGCAAAAATGAAACCATCTACGCTACTCTACAATTCCAACCCTAACCTACATGTGCTTAATTCATGTCAACTCACTTACATTTTCTCGTGCACTGCTTGGTTCGAGCCTCGCTTGGGATGAATTAGGGAGCTCTGGCTTCGACTCCAACCATCTCCTTCTAGAACTGCACGTAAATTAACATCATCAGCCCTCCAAATGCATTGTGTGTACTCCATCTCAACTACTGGTACAATAAGGCAGCAAAGTTTCAGGTTGGCTTTGGTTCCATGCTCGATAACTCCCATGTTGTCGAAATAGGTCGTACTCACAGATTTTGTTGTTACCTGTCTTGACTTAATTAAAATCTCACTGAAGTTACAGGGCGGATATTCAAATTGCCTTTTCCACTCCCCCACAGCTGCTAAGATATCACTTGTGTGATATTCTCTCACTAAAATCTTGTGCTTTATAATGTCCGATATCCACGTGATCTGATTTTAACACAGTAATCGCTGCTCCCATTCATTAGAATTTCACAGTTTTAAGATTATTTCGCCACAATCTCCTCGTAGATGCGTGTCATTAAATGTACTTTCAAAACGTGGGACCGGCGGCTATGTGGTCATCCAACAGTCCTGAGTTCAACCACAAAATAGTGCACAAGAAATGCAAAAATGACAAATATTGTCTCACAGTTCCTTTGTAACTCTTAATCAACTTCTACTGCTAAATCACACATAGGGATTTAATTATCCTCCACAACAACATTCGGATACTTCTTCAATGTTCAACTCAACATGTTTTCAGCTCTCACAGTCATAAAACGACCTGACTTCACGGGACATACAAGTACTAGAGTGATTATGGGTAGCGGACGGAACTCATGTCGTCACGATATGCACCAAGCATTCAATTAAGAATCCAGTATTCGCATTTATGCGTTGTTATGAATGTTCCAAATACAGTCAAAAATCCCAAAATGCCACCAAATAATTTCGAAAATTTTGAAAACACATTCATAATAGTAATAGATTGTAATGTTCATAAATATCAATTTCCGGCAAGATACAAAGAGTTTATAGTCAATACCCACTAAGTCCAACGCTGTTCCAGTGCATCTGACATATTGTCGATCATCCAAGCAGTCGATCGTCGAATCGAACATGCGCTATCGGGTTCATACGCCTGCTCGTCAACCAAATAAAAAATGCAGTACTCAATTTTTACTTCAGCTAAAGGGTCTAATCTTGTTAATATTGCTTCAAATTTGCGGCATTATAAATAACAAATCTTTCATCAGTTTATAGATCTCTTATACCATAACTACCATTGTTAAATTATGTAGTAACTCGGCATGGGCCATAGAATAAGGAAATACATTTGTGGCATACCCTCTCAGCTGGGTTAGATATCCCTGGTTTTCTAATAAGGACGAAATCATTCACATTAAGAGTTTCGCGAAAGCGTTGTCTCCTCGCTCTTCGTAAGCACTTCTGTGTTTGCCTTTCCATGTGTTCCCTAAGGTCTCTGATCTTGCTAGCTTGTGACGGTTGTAAACATGGCAGTATAGTTATGATGTTATGCCATGCCTTCTGAGGTTTCTGGTTCTAATGTAGTTCGGCCGGTATGTGTCCAGTCCTTTCAAGTCTAGTATTGTTAATGCAACGAGCCATTCCAACAAGGACCTTGGTCCATCTCCAGTGTTCTTCTGCGCAATATAGGCGAAAAAAATCCATAATTCAGCCTTCGTTCTCTCAGCTGGATTTCTTTCAGGATGTCTTATAGGTGATAATAAGTGTCCTATGCCCAGTTCACGCATAGCTTCAGAAAATTCAGCTGATGTGAACTGTGAACCATGATCTGTTAATAATAATCGAGGTTTCTCAACATCCGGTATCACTTGTCGTCTTATCCTCTGAATTATCTGCTTCGCAGTTGCTTTCTGGATCGGGTGTAACACATTGTACTAGGTGAAATATCCAGTGTTACCACCACAAATCGATTACCTTTACCAGACTTTTGAACAGGGCTAAAAATATCCAATATCCAAGGCATGGAGATAATAAGTTGGTTCAGGAGATAATATAGGCCTAGGTAATTCCCTCAACAATTGTGAATTTTATTTATTATGCTGGCATGGATGCAATCGCCATCTACAATTCTCAAACCATGTAATAAGGTTTGGCAACACCGCCCATCTGTCATCTGGAAGGCCTAGTGCAAGCACAGGGTAATTGCTAACACTGCGTAAATACATAGATTTTGACGCCATATAACTCCGAAAATACAACAGAACATAAAGTCCGCTAAATCTACACGCAAAAATCACAAATAACGGATACCGGTACATATTATTATACTGTCGATTCCAGGCAAGGTAGTATTAAAGGCTGTACTGTACCTCAATGTCTGAAATTTCCATTTATTGCTGCTAAACTAATTCCCGTCATTGAAGCGTTCAGAAAAAAAATGCTATTCTTACGAAGTTAGAGACTACCTTTGATTAAAAAAATCTTCACATTTTGTCCGCACATGCACTCATCATAGGCATAATAGGCCTCCAAGCTTAATGCTGACAGTCTAGCAATAGTGTTTCACTGGTTACTTAATTTAAAAATAGGTAGCTTTCTTATGAAATCTACCTCAAGGTCTTCCGTCAGATATCTCAATTTTCTTAAATGTTCGGCACATTCTCCCATGATGTCAATGGCATTAATACAATGTTCCGGAATACAGCTAAGGATGTCAGCTAAGATGTTTTCCTTGCCTGGGCGGTGTACAATAGTAAGATCATATTGTTGAATAAATAATGTCCATCGCGTAATGCCAGTCTTGTGCGTAGTAAAAATGTTAGAGCATGGTGGTCTGTTCTCACGATGATCCTGTGTCGCTATAAAAACTTTCTCCAATAGTCGAGTGCGTAAACTACCGATAAGGCATCGAGTTCTGTGGTAAAGTAATTCTGCTCATGTGGACGTAATCATCTGCTTAGGAATGCGATATAGTGACAGTAGGGGGGCTGTGCCGGTTCTAACGAGTAGCCTACTTTCCTGATGACGTCACACAAGATGCCGGCCATGACGTCACCATGACGTCACACTACATGCCGGCCAATACGTCACACAAGATGGCGGCCATGACGTTACCAAGACGTCACACAAGATGGCGGCCATGACGTCACCATGACGTCACACAAGTTGGCGACCATGATGTCCCTAACCTACGTGGTGTGTTCGAAAAGTTTCAAAAATGTTGACCCATAGCCTACTTTCCGAGTGACGCTACAACGAGGGGTGATCAAAAAGTTCCAAAATGTTGATCCATAGCCTACATTCCTGGTAACGTCACAACGAGGGGTGATCAAAAAGTTCAAAATGTTGACCCATATCATACTTTCCGAGTGACGTCGAGGGGTGATTAAAAAGTTCCAAAATGTTGATCCATAGCCTACATTCCTGGTAATGTCACAACGAGGGGTGATCGAAAAGTTCAAAATGTCAACCCATAGCCCAATTTCCTGGTGACGTCACAACGAGGGGTGATCAAAAAGTTCCAAAATGTTCATCCATAGCCTACTTCCTGGTAACATCACAGCGAGGTGTGTTCGAAAATTTCAAAATGTTAACCCATAGCCTACTTTCCTGGTGACGTCACAACGAGGTGTGATCAAAAAATTGCAAAATGTTAACCCATAGCCTACTTTCCTGGTGACGTCACATACTAACCCACCATACATTCAGGGGCAAGCCGATATCTCCCGAACCCATGGTCTGATTTTGACGAATGAGATGTCGTTGAACTCGGGCTGACATCCCCTTTCCAAAATTCCAAAATGTTGACCCATAGCCTACTTTCCTGGTGACGTCACATACTAACCCGCCATACATTCAGGAACAAAGCCGATATCTCCCGAATGCATGGTCGGATTTTGATGAATGAGATGTCGTTGAAATCAGGCTGACACCCCCTTTCGAAAATTCCAAAATGTTGACCCATAGTCTACTTTCCTGGTGACGTCACATACTAACCCGCCATACATTCAGGGGCAAAGCCGATATACCCGAACGCATGGTCGGATTTTGACGAGTGAGGTGTCATTGAAATCGGGCTGACACCCCCTTTCCCAAATTCCAAAATGTTGACCCATAGCCTACTTTCCTGGTGACGTCACATACTAACCCGCCATACATTCAGGGGCAAAGCCGATATACCCGAACGCATGGTCGGATTTTGACGAATGAGGTGTCATTGAAACCGGGCTGACACTCCCTTTCCAAAATTTCAAAATGTTGACCCATAGCCTACTTTCCTGGTGACGTCACATACTAACCCGCCATACATTCAGGGGCAAAGCCGATATCCCCCGAACGCATGGTCGGATTTTGACGAATGAGGTGTCGTTGAAATCAGGTTGACACCCCCTTTCCAAAATTCCAAAATGTTGAACCATAGCCTTCTTTCCTGGTGACGTCACATATTAACCTGCCATACATTCAGGGGCAAAGCCGATGTCCCCCGAACGCATGGTCGGATTTGGACGAATGAGTTGTCATTGAATTGTAATGGCTTATGGTGGTGGCTTATGGTGATAGCTTATGGCGATGGCTTATGGTGATGGCTTATGGTAACGGCTTATGGTGGTGGCTTATGGTGATAGCTTATGGCGATGGCTTATGGTGATGGCTTATGGTGACGGCTTATGGTAATGGCTTATGTTGATGGCTTATGGTGGTGGCTTATGGTGATGGCTTATGGTGGTGGCTTATGGTGGCTTATATGGATGGCTATGTGAGTGGCTTATGGTGGCTTATGTGAATGGCTATGTGGATGGCTAGGTGGGTGACTTATTGTGGTGGGTTATGTGGATGGCTCTGTGGATGGCTTATGGTGGCTTACGTGGATTGGTATTAGATGGCTTATGGTGATGGCTTATGTTGATGGCTTATGGTGCTGGATTACGGTGGCTTATGTGGATGGCTATGTGAGTGGCTTATGGTGGCTTATGTGAATGGCTATGTGGATGGCTATGTGGATGACCTATGGTGGTGACTTATGTGGATGGCTATGTGGATGGCTTATGATGGCTAACGTGGGTTGCTATGAGGTGGCTTATGGTGGTGGCTTATGGTGGAGGCTTATGATGGTGGCTTATGGTGGTGGCTTATGTGGATGGCTAATGGTGGTGGCTTATGGTGATGGCTTATGGTGGTGGCTTATGGTGTTGGCTTATGGTGATGGCTTATGGTGGTGCCTTATGGTGATGGCTTATGGTGATGGTCGCCCCACCCTCGTTACCATTACAACCATACCCCCACCTCTCTTTATCCCACCGCGGCAGACAGTAAAAGGATCTCTCTCTAAGAAATGTCAGATGCCAACTTTAAATATTAAAACCATAGCTATGGAATTATTCATAAAGTCATTGAATATAAACCCTTGAAAAAAATATACCTACCTTGATACTCCTTTTTTAGTCCCAGCACTCAGCTTGATGATTGTTTGAGAGGTAGGAGAGACATGCTGGTTGGAAATAATGATATAGCTTATCATAACAGTGATGCATTATTAAGACGTGTTGGTAATTATTAATGGAATGAATGGTAAATGACTTTTATCTACCCATAAACTTTAGGATTAAAAAACAATCAAAATGTATATCATCACTGCTATGATTTCGAAAAATAGAAAACAAGCATTTATATTGCTTTTTGTTTATTCAAAACGTACCATTCATCGATGATTGTTTTTACCTTCATAAATCAAATATACAGGTTGACTACTTGTATTGATATCTTGAAAAACATCATCAGGCACGTCATCAAAACGTGAAGGAAGAAATGTTTCAAACTCTTCACAAATGCAAAGAGCGCGGATTCCAAATTTAGTGTTTATTTTTTTAATTCTATGAATGCAAAAAGGTGTATGAATAGGCAATTCGCTCATCTTCTTGAGTTCAAGACCACATGCTTGACCGATAGCATTCAAACCTTCCATGGTAGTCTATAAACAAAAAACATAACTATGATACTCTAGTCTCAACATTGTTATAACAACAACAATCATCCATGGTTTTTAAGTTATTTAGCAAACCCCACCCCCTTGGTTTACAATAATGAACATGGACATTGGATAAAGTATTAATCAAATCATAAATGGTCAAGTCGTTTTAACATGGATTCGCGAAATAGTATTGTCAGCGACATCTAGTAGTGAACATTGACACTTGATAGAGTGCTAATCAAAATCATGAATGGTCAAGTAATTTTAACATGGATTCACAAAGTAGTATTGTCAGCGACATCTAGTAGTGAACATTGACACTTCATTGAACGTTAATCAAAATCACAAATGGTGAAGTTGTTTAACATGGATTCGCAAAATAATATTGTCAGCGACATCTGGTAGTGAACATTGACACCTGATAGAGTGTTAATCAAATCATAAATGGTCAAGTTGTTTTAACACTGATTCTCAAAATAGTATTGTCAGTGACATCTAGTAGTGAACATTGACACTTGATAGAGTGTTAATCAAATCATAAATGGTCAAGTTGTTTTAACACGAATTTGTAAAAATAGTATTGTCAATGACATCTAATAGTGAACATGGACACTGGATAGAGCGTTTAATCAAATCACGAATGGTTAAGTTGTTTCAACACGGATTCACAAAATAGTATTGTCAATGCCATTTAGTAGTGAACATGAATACTGGATAGAGCGTATAATAAAATCACAAATGGTTAAGTTGCTTCAACATGGATTTGCAACCTTGTATTGTCAATGGTATTTAGTAGTGAACATGGACATTGAATAAAGCGCTAATCAAATCACAAATG
Organism: Meconema thalassinum; assembly: GCA_946902985.2. Classification (NCBI taxonomy): domain Eukaryota; kingdom Metazoa; phylum Arthropoda; class Insecta; order Orthoptera; family Tettigoniidae; genus Meconema; species Meconema thalassinum. The sequence continues at coordinate 1,120,458,005 of OX336389.2, read as the reverse complement.
GTCAAGTTGTTTCAACACGAATTTACAACATAGTATTGCCAGTGGCATCTAGTCATGAGCATGGACACTAGATAGAACGTTAATCAAATCACAAATGGTCAATTTGTTTTAACATGGATTTGCAAACTCATATTGTCAGTGGCATCTAGTTATGAGCATGAACACTGGATAGAGTATTCATCAAATCTTAAAATGGTCAAGTCATTTTAACACGGATTTGCAAACTTGTATTGCCAATGGCATCTAGTAGTCAACATGAGCACAGGATAAAGCGTTAATCAAATTACAAATGGTCAAGTCGTTTTAACATGAATTTGCAAACTTGTATTGTCAAATGGTATCTAGTAGTGTACATGAACATTGGATAAAGCATTAATCAAATTACAAACGATCAAGTTGTTTTAACACGGATTTTCAAACTCGTATTGTCAGTAGCATCTAGTAATGAACATGAACATTGTGGTGTTTGAAGCCATATTTTCAGTGTTGCCTTAGTAATGAATATGAACACTGGATAGAGTGTTAATCAAATCACAAATGGTCAAGTCATTTTAACACGGATTTGCAATCTTGTATTGTCAAAGGCACCTAGTAGTACATGAACATTGGATAGAGCGTTAATCAAATTACAAATGGTCAAGTCATTTTAACACGGATTTTCAAACTTGTATTGTCAATGGCATCTAGTAGTCAACATGAACACTAGATAGAGCGTTAATCAAATAACAAATGATCAAGTTGCTTTAACATGGATTCGCAAAGTAGTATTGCCAATTAACCTGACTGTACAATCAAGTAGTTTTAACATAAATTAGCGAACGAGTAGTATTGTCATTGGCATCTAATAGCGAACATGGACACTTGATAGAGCATCCATCACATCTAACCTACACGTTTAACATGACTACACAATCAAGTACCCCAGGCATTATATGCAAAAATCACGGCCAACCTCAAAAAATAATGTAAAGCTGAAATTTGGCATAGATGTTCCCTAGTACCCTAGAAACAAATCCTGAAAAGTCCCCATCTCTGCGGTGTCCGCGTCATAGCTGAAATTTGGCATAGATGTTCCCTAGTACCCCAGAAACAAATCCTGAAAAGTCCCCATCTCTGCGGTGTCCGCGTCATAGTTTTTGGAGGATTCAAAAGGGCTTAAATAAGGCCTAAGTGCCAAAAACAGCATTTTTGATTCCTGCGTTTAAAATATTGATCCAAATTTAGTTCTCGCGAGCTTTAGCAATTAATAAAAATGAACCAGTGGGATAACGGACTTATCAGGCCTAATTATTGCTATTGATGAAGGAAGAAAACAACTAATTTAAAAATTTTAGCACAATTTTTACACGAAAATTTGGATATTTTCTATTAGCAGGTTATTATTTTTTAAACAGCTGCTGATATTGACTAAAGACCCAGAATGAAAGTTATAAAGCATACTTTTAGCTTTACATTGGCACATTACCCATGTCTATGCAAGAAACGGTTACCGAGTTACGGTCCCAAAGCATAACCGCTGTTGAAAAGGCACCCGATCGCTTTTCTACGTGACAGCGCTTGGATTGTCGGAGCAGGCCAACAATACTCCAAACAATTAATTCAGCTTCTAAACAGTCTTGGATTTTCAGTAAATTTGGCGGAAGTCCACAGGTACGAAGTTTCAGCGCTTCGTGATGAACGTCCAATCCCAAATGCTGGAGCGATCACGTAGTTTTGCTTTGACAACGCTGACTTTAACTTAAGGACATTGGACGGGCGAAACACATTTCACTGCATGGGAGGCATCAAGTGCACATGTCCAGCGCTTGACATTGAAATATCTCCACTCCCACGTACACGAGAAGTTCCTAATGCTGGTGTGATTGCGGCGATAGGAAAGTTCAACATTTCGTGGTATCGGAAGCCTTCTTCTTCTGGTTCAAAGAACGTCAAGATTAAGGAGTTAACTGTGGAAGCCCCAAACTCTGTGTCTATTGCGTCGATGATGGGCTCCTTGTGGTTATCTGTACGATGGTCAGGTATTAATTTACCCGCCTCGTGGAACGGCTTTATGAAGACGTCACTGTCTGCTCATCCTCACCAGCTCCCCAGACGACGTCAGTTGATACCCTGCCGTTCACTAACTTGGAACCGAGCAATCAGTCAACTATATATTCCGCGTTGAAGTTTGCCGCAAAAGACTGCGTGGAACTGAAACACAGCCCTTGTTTCGAAACCTTTGACCAGCCCCTATACGCGAAAGCTGCGGAGATAGTCGCATCGGACACTTCAGAGGAACTCAAAAACGTGGTTGTTCGTCTAGGCGGATTTTACATTCTAATGTCGTTTCTTGGGGAAATCGGCTACGTGATGAATGGAAGCGGTTTGGAGGAGCTCTGGGCGGAAATATACGATAAATCGTCAGTGACTCACATGATGTCTGGACACGCATATTCTAGTTAGGCTTGCAATTAGCTCGCTCTTAAAAATGATTATGTTATGCCTTCAATTTCAAATGTATCAATAACGCTAAACTGTGCATGTTCTAGGGCCCTCAGAGCGCATTTTCTGATAAAACATGCTGTCGGGACAATGTTACTCGACATGAAAGACGGGCTGAAGGATGACAAGGACGAAATACAGGCGCTTTTTTTACCGCATTCCAAGAAGGCGCCGCCAACGACTTGCTATCATATCCTTGCTTTCAACGTCTCAAAGAGTCGCTTCATGACACATTTTCTTCAATGAGTTAGAAATCTCGCACAGGAAAGCTGTGGGCAGAGTACATCAAACAGCAAGCCTGGAAAATATTGAAGGATTCCGCATCTTCACGCGAGGAAATGAAGGTATTCGTCTCTACGGCTCCAGATGAAAAGACCATAATATCAGCTGGAGAGAAGTTCGCCATTTGTCTCTACGATAGTGCCAAATTGGAGTGCAAAAGCCTCGACGAACTTCGGGTAGTGAAATGCAGCCAAAAAATTGCCAAACAACCGGTCACAGCGTCATTTCAGCTGGCTTCACTTCCGCCGACTTCGGCGGCATGCAAACAACATTCACTGCGGGTATATTTGGAAGTTCAGGAATGGTTAGGATTTTCTTTGGACCCGACCCAATGGGGATGGAAAATCCAACATTCAGCTTTAGTACCAGTGACAACTCATCTTCCAGCTGCTCCTGATCATCTCCTCAATTTGGTGTCCTGCAACTGCAAGAGCTCTTTTGGCAGCCGGTGTGAGTTCTGTTGATAGCGACTAAAGACCCGAAGTAAAACTTGTAAAGTACCGGTACACTTGTAGCTTTTAAACGATACATTGCCCAAATGTGTGGGCACTCCAGTGGAAAAGCATGTGGCAACGTCACATTTGATGGCTCAGACGATGAGGAGGACAACTGAATGCGATGTAAGCTTTGTTTTGCAAGTGTTCTTTTTTGCCATCTCTTGATGAATACAGTACATTTGCATTTGTCAGTTGGCACAGGCTAGAGTAAAAGGTGGCTTTTCACCGATGTCTCAGTCTCACTCATGGCTGTGATTATATGGAAGCTACTGAGGTATGGGTGGTGCTTAGTAATGGCATTCAGGGCACAGTCAGTGCCTGTGGATGCTGTGAAAGGTTCTACTCATAGGGTTAGGACTACTGTTCTGACTCAGTGAGGAAAGCAATGGCAAACTACCTCACTTCTCTTCTTGCCTAGAACGCCTCAATATAGCGCTGCCTTGGGTTTTTGTGGGTATCTACTCACATAACGTAACGGCGGTGCTTTTTGAGGATCCAACCAGCCTTGGGGCTGACTACCTAACAGACAGACTTTGTCAAAAGAAAGATTTTTAAGCTTTGTTTTGTTATTAATTGCATTATGCATATTATGAATGTACGTTTAACTGCTAACTGCATTAAACTCGTTTTGTTCTATGCAAACTGTTTCAGCTAGTTTACCTGGATTCAAAGGAATACCATCCTAAAAGTTCTTGAGCAAAGATACAAAATGGTGTCAGTAAAGGTGAATGGGCGTTCGTTCAGAAAGCGACTGCCACACTTCCACTTTTATATTTGTAACTGTATCTCTGCTGCTGTTTGTCGGATGAACATGGGCAATGTATCGTTTTAAAGCTACAAGTGTACTTTACAACTTTTACTTCGGGTCTTTAGTCGCTATCAGCAGCTGTTTACACGATAAGTCCCGGCTAATGACACATTTTTGTGAGAAAAGTTGAGCTAAAAATGTTTGATTACTCATCTGTTTAAATGTATGGCAATAATTACGACCAATAAGAGCGTTATATATAACGCAGTTCTTCTCTTATTACTATCAAAGCTCATTAGAACTGATTTTGGATCAATATTTTGAACGCAGGAAGCAAAAATGCTGTTTTTGGTACTTAGGCCCCATTTAAGCCCTTTTGACTCTCTAAAAACTATAACGCGGACGCCGCAGAGATAGGGACTTTTCAGGATTTGTTACTAGGGTACTAGGGAACATCTATGCCAAATTTCAGCTTTACATTTTTTTTTTAGGTTAAAACTTAATATGCCTGGGCTAAAGTAGTTTTAACATAAATTAGCGAACAAGTAGTATTGTTATTGGCATCTAGTAGCGAACATAGACACTTGATAGAGCATCCATCACATCTAACCTACACGTTTAACATGACTACACAATCAAGTTGTTTTAACATAAATTAGCGAACAAGTAATATTGTCATTGACATCTAGTAGCGAACATAGACACTTGATAGAGCATCCATCACATCTAACCTACACGTTTAACGTGGCTACACAATCAAGCAGTTTTAACATAAATTAGCAAACAAGTAGTATTGTCATTGGCAACTAGTCTCAAACATGGACACTTGATAGAGCGTTTATAAAGTACTCACCTTTAGTAATAATTTGTTCAACGACTGTCACTGACTGGACCACATGCAACACTGTGCTATGGCGGCAGGTAAAGACCAATTATCTGTAAATAAATCAAATAAATCAATCAATCAACCCATTTTCAATCCATGACTTACATCTCAATCAACATTAACAAAAACCAGTTTAAAAGTGAATCATATTAAAAATAAAAATCTCAGGTTAACGAATATTATTGTCACTGACATCTAGTAGCGAACATGGATACTAGATAGAGCATTCAGCACATCTAATCCAACCGTTTAACATGACTGCATAATCAAGTAGATTTAATATAAATTAGCAAACAAGTAGTATTGTCATTGGCATCTAGTCGCGAACTTAGTTACTTGATAGAGCATTCATCACATCTAATCCAAACGTTTAACATGACTACACAATCAATTAGTTTCAACATAAATTAGCAAACGAGTAGTATTGTCATTGGCACCTATTTGCGAACATAGACACTTGATAGAGCATCCATCACATCTAACCTACACGTTTAACATGACGGCACAATCAAGTAGTTTTAACATACATTCGCGAACGAGTAGTATTGTCATTGACATCTAGTAGCGAACATGGACAATTGATAGAGTATCCATCATATCCAACCTACACGTTTAACATGACGGCACAATCAAGTAGTTTTAACATAAATTAGCGAACAAGTAGTATTGTCATTGGCATCTAGTAGCGAACATGGACACTTGATAGAGCATCCCTCACATCTAACCTACACGTTTAACATGACTGCACAATCAAGTAGCTTTGACATAAATTAGCGAACAAGTGGTATTGTCATTGGCATCTAGTAGCGAACATGGACACTTGATAGAGCGTTTATAAAGTACTCACCTTTAGTAATAATTTGTTCAACGACTGTCACTGACTGGACCACATGCAACACTGTGCTATGGCGACAGGTAAAACCAATTATCTGTAAATAAATCAAATCAATCAATTAATCAACCCATTTTCAATTCATGACTTGAACATTGATTTTTGTATTTTAACTGTTAAAAAAGTTTAATGTATTTAATACATACCTCTCAAATATATTTTTCAAGTAACGTCACTGCTTCTCTCTCAATTCACTTGTCATATAAATGATATCACGGCAGCTTTATTCGTTAGTAATGAGATCAATGAGTGCCAATGATAGGTATGACCTTGCTTTTATATTGTTCAATATTGCCAGCTTGCAAAAAATTGTCCACGCATGAGTGAGCGAAATATAATAAATCACTGTACATTGAGATTCGCGATACATCAAGATTCAAAATTACTATTAACAGTTTTACATTACGAGACATTCATATTCTTTCCACATGTTAAACGGAAATGTCATACACAATAAGTTCTCAGTTCACGCTTATCAGCAATACCTGCTTATTTCAAACAGGATCGCTGATATGGCAAGACGGCATCCTGTTTCAAGATTGTCACTGCCAGTGTCTATGTAATGAAACAAAAACGATATCATCTAGTTAGTCTTTATAAAATTGTGAGCTCACATCTAGTGAAATGTGTGTTGACAACCACGGGGACCCTAGCTAAGTCCGGCATTGCATTCACTTACTTGTGTAGGGATCCTCTTTGTTTTCTTTCATGTAGACCTTATTCGGTCAACTCTTGTTCTCTTCACATCCCCAATAGTATTAGTGTATCCGAGGCCTAGGGAGTCTTTCAATTTCCAGTCTTAATCGCCCCTTGCCCGATCTTTGCTGATACCCTGCAAGGGGGTCAACCTTTTTTTGTTTTCATGGTATCACCTGCATTCTACTCACGACCCTAAAAGAGGCAGGGTGTATGTAGTCGCACTACTTTTAATGCCCTCTGAATATGGTTACACCCTCAAAAGCTCTCGACTAGTGAGTTTCAAAAGTTTGACAACCCCCTCAGAATTTCCTTTGGGGTGGATTTGTAGCTTTGCTCGCTTTGCTATCATTTTATCCTCCAAGATTGGTTTTTCCCATGAACTAAACAAGGGAGCCTACCTCTACCGCTACTGAGGGTAGTGTCCTAGAGCTTGAGACTCTAAGTCTGTCATACAACTGGGGTGTGTGACCAGCACGATGCCCAGGCGGCCTCACCTGCAAAGTGAACAGGGGGCTAATGAAGGGATGGAAAGTGTGGGAGGGTATGGCAAGGAAGTGGGAAGGAGACTGCCGTGGCCTTATGGTAGGTATCATCCCGGCATTTGCCCCACTACTTTGAATGCACTCTGAATATGGTTACACGCTCAAAACGCGCTTGACTAGTGAGTTTAAAAGTGGACAACCCCCTAAGAAATGCCTTTGGTGGATTCTTAGCTTTACTTGCTTTGATATCATTTTATCATCCAGGATCAGATTTTCACACGAACTAAGCGAGGGATCCCACCTCTATCGCCACTAAGGGCAGTGTCCTCGAACTTGAGACTCTGAGTCAGTGATACAACTGGGGTGTGCAACCACCACGACACCCATGCGGCCACGCATGCAAATCATACAGGACCCTCATGAAGGGATAGAAAGAGTGGGAGAGTGTGACAGGGAATTGGGGAAGGAGATTGCCGTGGCCTTACGGTAGGTGAGAAACCACTGAAAACCACTTCAAGAATGACTGAGGGGGAATCGAACCCCCTCTACTCATTTTGGTCTGGGTTGAGGCTGACTAAACCCCATTCCTGTCCTCATATTCCTTTTTCAAATTTCATGACAGAGTCAGGAATCGAACCCGGGATCTCCAGGGCAGCAGCTAATCATGCTAACAGCTACGCTACCACTAGTTTCATATAGTAATACATACAGTCCACTTGTTTGCGATCTAACAGTCAACGTGTTTAGGGAGAACGCGTAATTCAACACCGGTATCATGCAACAGTTGCAGTTTTCACTATCACAAGGTTACACGCCATGCATCATGCTAATGTTGGCTAGCAAGCCGTTGTGTTTCAAGTTTCATCTTAAACACAACTCCAATCAAGAATTTTAATCTCTTGGAATTCAATCTTGTAGCTCAGAGGCTGAATGTATGAAACTCATGTCTTGAAGCCTATATAGCTTAGGCGAAAGCACATTAGCCTCTCACTGCTGGGTCCATAATTCGAATCCCAGTCACTCCATGTGAGATTTGTGCTGGACAAAGCAGAGACAGACAGGTTTTTTCTCTCTAGCTATTCCAGATTTCTCTATCAAAAATGTCATTCTAGCAACACTCTATCAACTCTCATTTTATTTCATGGGTCATCCATTTTATCACTACCCCAGGGGAGTGCGACAGGCTTCAGCAGTCAGCACCTTTCCATATCCTCGCTGCTAAATTAGGATTTTATTCATTCATTCCATACCCTAACCCGGTTGGTCAAGCAGCACTTTACACTATCATTTCATTTCATTTGTTATTCATTTAATCATTGTTTCAAGAGAGTGCGACAGGTTTTCGCAGCCTGCACCGTTTTAAATCCTCACCGCTAAATGAGGGATTCATTAATTCCATTCCCTAATTGCTCAGTTGAACAACACTTTCCACTATCATTTAATTTCATATAATCATTTATTCATATATTCATTTAATCACTTCCCCAGGAAAGTGCGACAGGCTTTAGCAGCCAGCACTGTTTCAAATCCTCACTGTAGCTAAATGGTTAGCGCGCTAGGATTTGGTCCAAAGTACCCTGGGTTCGATTCCCGGCCGAGTTATCAGGGATTTTAATCTCCTGGGGTTAATTCCCGTGGCTCGGGGACTGGGTGTATGTGCCGTCTTTATCATTACTTTATCCTCATTACGACGCGCAGGTCACCCACGGGCGTCAACTAAAAAGACCTGCACTCAGCCTCTCCAGAGGCCACAAAATCATTTCATACCGCTAAATAAAGGATTCATTCATTCCATTCACTAACCCTCTTGGTCAACTGAAAGCAGGCTGTGGATTTTTTCATTTTTCAATCATGTCTTTACCAACAATGAGTCGAACCATTACATACAGCTCTACGATCCATGATTTGTGAAAATGGCAATGACTGCATTTTTTTTCAAGCATGGAAAACGCCGTGGCCGACCACCAGTTTCGTTCATTCATAGCTTACGGGTTAGTATGCTAGGCTTTGGCTTAACGTATCTCGGGTTCAATTGCCTGCCTGCTACAAACCATGGCATAAGCCTCTGCGATTTATGGTTCATTCAAATATTGACTAATGCATTGCCAAGCATGGCTATCATGGTTCGCCACATCGGAGAAAACGAATCGCCGTATTACGACCCGTCGTTCCATGGAACATCGGAAAACGAATCGTCGTATTACGACCTGTCGTTCCATAGAAATAGCCATGGATAAAAAATAACTCATCCATAAATCATTATTCAAGAAGCTCCCTCTTACAAAATCCCCAAGTGCGCATGCGTAAAAACAAAAAACAAAAATGTTAAATCATAGTTGCATATAGGACTATGCATGTTTTTCATGTGAAACACCGTTTTATTTCCTATTAACATTCAAACTCTCACATGTCGCACTTGGAAAACGAGATTTTCAAAAAAAATATGATTTTACCCCCTAGTAGAGGTAGGTTTTATTTCGGGGTGGAAATAGGTTATTCATTGGAAAGTGGGGTGTCGGCCCGAATTCAACGACACTTCATTCATTAAAATCCAACCATGCGTTCGGGAGATATCGGCTTTGCCCATGAATGCACGTGACGTCACCAGGAAAGTAGGCTATGTGTTAACATTTTGGAACTTTGATAAAGTTAAGCTATGGCAGCCATCTTGTGACGTCACCAGGAAAGCTCGGCGGTCATTCTCGCAATTGTTTTCGCTCAGTTGAGCAACACTTTCCACTATCATTTCATTTCATCGGTTATTCATTTAATCATTCCTCCTCAGGGAAGTGTGATAGGTTTTAGCAGCCGACACTGTTTAACATCCCATAGCTAACTTGTTAGCCCGCTAGGCTTTGGCTTAAAGTATCTCGAGTTCGACTGACTGCTACAAACCATGGCATAAGCCTCTGTGATTTATGGTTCATTCAAATATCGACCAATGCAAGCATGGCTATTATCTTGGCCAATACCATGTCCTGTGGCTCGGCAATCATTCTTGCAATTGTTTTCTCAACCATTACAGTACAATCCATGATTTATGGATGAATGCATTGGCAAGCAATGTTGTCCATTGGAAAGGGGGTGGAGATGGGTTGGCCATTGGAAAAGGGGTGTCAACCCGAGTTCAACGATATCTCATTTGTCAAAATCCGACCATGAGTTCGGGGATATCGGCTTTGCCCCTGAATGTATGGCGGGTTAGTATGTGACGTCACCAGGAAAGTAGGCTATGGGTCAGCATTTTGGAATTTTCGAAAGGGGGTGTCAGCCTGATTTCAACGACACCTCATTCATCAAAATCCGACCATGCATTTGGGAGATATCGGCTTTGTTCCTGAATCTATGGCGGGTTAGTATGTGACGTCACCTGGAAAGTAGGCTATGGGTCAACATTTTGGAATTTTGGAAAGGGGCGTGTCAGCCCGATTTCAACGACACCTCATTCGTCAAAATCGAACCATGCGTTCGGGGGATATCGGCTTTGCCCCTGAATGTATGGCTGGTTAGTATGTGACGTCACCAGGGAAGTAGGCTATGGGTCAACATTTTGGAATGTTGGAAAGGGGGTGTCAGCCCGATTTCAACGCACCTCATTCATCAAAAACTGACCATGCGTTCAAGAGATATCGGCTTGCCCCTGAATGTATGGCGGGTTAGTATGTGACGTCACCAGGAAAGTAGGCTATGGGTCAACATTTTGCAATTTTTTGATCACACCTCGTTGTGACGTCACCAGGAAAGTAGGCTATGGGTTAACATTTTGAAACTTTTCGATCACACCTCGTTGTGATGTTACCAGGAAAGTATGCTATGGATCAACATTTTGGAACTTTTTGATCACCCCTCGTTGTGACGTCACCAGGAAAGTAGGCTATGGGTTGACATTTTAGAACTTTTCGATCACCCCTCGCTGTGACATTACCAGGAAAGTAGGCTATGGATCAACAGTTTTTAATCACCCCTCGTTGTGACGTCACTCGGAAAGTATGCTAAGGGTCAACATTTTGAAACTTTTTGATCACCCCTCGTTGTGGCGATACCAGGAAAGTAGGCTATGGATCAACATTTTGGAACTTTTTTGATCACCCCTCGTTGTAACGTCACTCGGAAAGTAGGCTATGGGTCAACATTTTTGAAACTTTTCGATCACACCACGTAGGTTAGTGACGTCATGGTCGCCATTTTGTGACGTCATGGTTGCCATCTTGTGAGGCGTCATGGTGACATCATGGCCGCGATCTTGTGTGACGTTATGGTAACGTCATGCCGCCATCTTGTGTGACGTCATGGTGACGTCATGGCTGCCATCTTGTGTGACATCACCAGGAAAGTAGGCTACTCGTTAGAACCGGCACACCCCTCCCTCGAGTGAACTTGCCTAGAGATTACTTCATGCTTGACCATTGACATGGAAGTATCAACGAACAGCTATGGTAAGCCATATGCATACTATAAAGGATATACATATATTGTAAAACGAATCAATAAAAATGGAACTGTTATTTGGCGTTGTTCAAAACATCGTTCAAAACAGTGTCCAGGTGAGCTGAAAAGTAAAAATAGTGAGGTCTTATGTGTGAGTACTCATTAATGTGGTATATCAAATGAAACACTGTCAACAAAACATGATCAAAAGGACAAGAAAGAGCAAGCGCAACAAAAACATTGTAACTTCTTTGTGAAAAAACATTTACCCTCTCCTCAAAAAGTTGTGTTTAAACCCTCTTCCAAGCCATCTGTAAAGCAAACAACACTATCAAAAGCCACGCAAACTCTACAAAAAGTGTCCATGGAAAAACATCAAAACCAAGTACATAGTCATAGTGATCATAGTTATAATAATGATGATTATAATGATGGTCATGATAATGATAATAACAAAGATGATGTAAAAGAAGAGGATCAAGTGTTTACACCTATAAAACCATTGCGGCTTCCCCAGTTTTTAACCACCTCCGTCCATGCCCCCCGTGGAAAACTCATTTACCGCAAGTCATGGGTTTAAAAAACTGCATGTATAACCACCTAGTGTAAAGAAAAAAAATGTTGTAATTTGATGAAATTAAAAAAATATAGTATGTATGAGTATACTCTGTTTTCCTTATTTTTTTCTTACTTGTTATTACCACGCTTTAACAATTGAAATCCATGTTCCACGTTTCCAATTTTCTATTCACACTTAGTCAATGTCATGTCATGTGGCTCGGCAATCATTCTTGCAATTGTTTTTTCAATCATTACAGTCATGCTTTCACCAAGCATAAGCCTTTGCGATTCATGATTCGTGAAATATCAATGAATGCATTGACAAGAATGGACACCGCATAAGCTTCTACAATCCATGATTCATCAAATAGCGATGAATGCATTGGCAAGCATGGTCACCGCATACGCCTCTGCAATCCATGATGTATGATACTTTTTACTGACTCAGCCATTTACACTCTTGAGCATTCAATCATCGTGCACGTGTACAGCTAACGTTCAAGGCCAACACCTGCGTGAGGTCATGTGACACATCTACTTGCATTTTGTCACGTACGAATCAAGCAGGATGGGACTTGTTAGCTTACATGTTGTTTCACACGTGTTCACATGCATTTCACTCCCCAAACCATGGTTGTCGAATTGTTTTCCATTGCCCTGTTGTCAAGTCAGGTAATCTGACCAGGTGTTCGTGAGATTTCGACAAACTTCGTAGGAAAGTATGCGACTATCTAGCTCTCTCCTCACCACTAAAAACACCTTCTTATAAATATTTTTTTCAAAAAGCCCGCCATCTTACAAAATAACCAAGTGCGCATGCGTAAAAGAAAATGCTAATTCATTATGGCCTTGACTCGTTGGCAAGTCGTTTATGTGATACAACGTTTAATTTCCTATTAGCATTCAAACTCTCACATGTCACACTTGGAAAGCGAAATTTTGGGGTAGGAATAGGTTGTCAATTGGAAAGGGGGTGTCAGCCCGAGTTCAACGACACTTCATTCGTCAAAATCCGATCATGCGTTCGGGTGATATCGGCTTTGCCCCTGAATGTATGGCGGGTTAGTATGTGACGTCACCAGGAAAGTAGGCTATGGGTCAACATTTTAGAATTTTTGGAAAGGGGTGTCAGCCTGAGTTCAACGACACTTCATTCATCAAAATCCGACCATGCGTTCGAGAGATATCGGCTTTGACCCTGAATGTATGGCGGGTTAGTATGTGACGTCACCAGGAAAGTAGGCTATGGGTCAACATTTTGGAATTTTGGAAAGGGGGTGTCAGCCCGATTTCAACGACACCTCATTCGTCAAAATCCGACCATGCGTTCGGGGGATAACGGCTTTGCCCTGAATGTGTGACGGGTTAGTATGTGACGTCAGCAGGAAAGTAGGCTATGGGTCAACATTTTGGAATTTTGGAAAGAGGGTGTCAGCCCGATTTCAACGACACCTCATTCGTCAAAATCCGACCATGCGTTCGGGGGATATCGGCTTTGCCCCTGAATGTATGGCGGATTAGCATGTGACGTCACCAGGAAAGTAGGCTATTAATCAACATTTTGGAATTTTTGATCACACCTCGTTGCGAAGTCACCAGGAAAGTAGGCTATGGGTCAACATGTTTGGAACTCTTTGATCACCCCTCGTTGTGACGTCACCAGGAAAGTAGGCTATGGGTCAACATTTTGGAACTTTTCGATAGCACCTCGTAGGTGCCATGGCCACCATTTCGGTTAGACGCCATTTTGGTTAGTCGCCATTTTGGTTAGCCGCCATCTTGGCCGCCATCTTGCACGCGAAATTCAAAAACTGCTGACGGGGTGCTCTAGAGCCATCACTGCCCCCCTACTAGTGACGCCGATGATCGTCGTCTTCCTGTAGTAAAATAGCACTGATACCAAAAGCTAATGCGCCCGTTTCTAGGATAAAATTCCATGAATAGTCCGGGCATTCTAAGGTAATACTATTGCAAAGCATATCTTTAGCTATCTCAAATGCAAGGTCACATGCTTCATTCAAGCCCCGACGTGTATTCTTCCTCAATAAATTCTGGAGTGATGGCTTAGTTTCAGAATACTCAGGGCAATGCGCACTAATAAATTGGCAAACACCGAGAACTTACATGTTAAATTCGAGTAGGTTTCGGAAACTGCGCAATCGCTTGAATTTTGTCTGGGCTTGGACGGCACCCATCTCCATTAATTATATGTCACATCTTCAACGAACACCTCAAGGCCACAAGTACCGACATATCAGTGGTGCTGGCTCTACTATTCAACGAATGTGTACAAAGGAATTCCATACCTGAGCAATGGCGCCAATCGAGCATAATCACATTGTACAAAGGGAAAGGGAACAAAGACGATCCCAACTCATATAGAGGTATAGCTCTGGAATGTAACATCTTTAAAACATATTCCAAACTCCTGATGAGTCGGATCAGCCCGAAAATCACCTCTGAGGTAATCTCTCCACCTACCTGTTCTCATTTCTGCCTCTAAGGGGCAGAGCGAATCCCAACCCTCAGACCAGAATTACATTTCTTGGTAGAACAGGGAATCGAACACGGACCTCCGCAGTATCAGCATCAGTATCTAAGTCAGCTCATGCGAACAGATTTCGAAATATTAGGTTATTGTAAAATTTGCATTTTGGTATAGAGTAGGATGTGAAAGAGTTTATCTAAAACTACTGTTTTCGTCATGTTTATAATATATAACAGCAAGATGAATCATTCGCTCCTTAAATCCACCCCTGGCTTGGTGCGTGTGGAAACTGATGGGTTATGTCATTATGACGGCTGTACTGGGATCAGGATTTGTTAGGAGGTGACTGTGGCTTTAATATATGTACCACGAGTATCATGCCTTGAGTGAAAGGCCATTTCTAGGTTGCCTGAGGTGGGAATCGACCTACCTCTTCTCATTTCTGCCTCTAAGGAGCAGGGTGAATCCCAACCCTCAGACCAGAATTACATTTCTTGGTAGAACAGGGAATCGAACACGGACCTCCGTAGTATCAGCCCCAGAATACTAGCCAATACGCCACGATGTGGAGCTTTAGAAGTCGAAGTGAATGTAACCTACTTTCAAATAAAATTCTTCCTGGAAGAGCAAGGTTGGGAAACAAAATGTCAAGGTAGTATACACTTCAATTATTTGAATTATTTAGGGTGATTTTACATTCGCTTTCCAGAAGCTATTCTCACTTTGAGATAATGCTTCTTCTGTAATTGCATAATTGCCTTGGTTATGAATGCATGCCCTTCTCATGTTTGGACATGTCTGATGATGTGACAATGTATAACTGAGATCCTTTGGAAATGGGCAATGTTTATTTGTTTTTGGAATAGTTACGACCTGGTCAAGAACGGGGAGAGAAAGAAAGTAGCGTAAAGGTGAAATGTACACAGTACGTTGCCAAAAGGTACTACGAGGGCGAGGATATGCGAAGGCCATTTACCTTGAAGCAGTTTCAAGTAGGTAGTGTTCAGGCGTCAAACGAAGATTTTTTCATTTATAAGGACATAGTCCTTGGAGAGGGAGGATGGCGCAGTGGCTCTGCCAGGATGGCCTAGGTTCGAATTCTGGTGACAGCAGCATTAATTTTTCACATGGAAGATCACGTGACGTTAGGAAGGCAATCCGAGCTTATATCCCAGGCCAGAACAATTGGCTAGGCTGGCCCTAGTGACCTCAATTTATTGGGATAACCTCTTGAAAGTTACAGCAATCAAGTGTTTCATTGAAGTTATGGAAATGTTCTCCATACATATAATAATAATAATAATAATAATAATAATAATAATAATAATAATAATAATAATAATAATAATAATAATAATAATAATTCCACTTTGACAAAATTCGCCCGTCACCTAAAACATATTAACGTTGGTTGATGAATGGCAAGGTGGGGGTAGAGAAGGATTTAAGGGGGAAATGGTACGATATACCAAGAACGGTGACCACCAGTCGCCACTGAGATATAGAGAGTAATAATATGATCATGTTACTCTCAGTGGAGTAAGCGTGTGACTTTTAAGGGTGTACGGTGTTTATACAATTGTTGAGAAGAATGGCGTCAACAAGCATGGACAACCGGAGAGAATCGGTCAATAAATGTTTTCACACATGACTGTGTTCTGGACGCATAATGAATGTGACTCACTGTCTTATATTATTATTGATTTAAGCCCACTACGGAGCGCTTATGACTAGTTCTTCGATGCTCCTTTCCGTTCCCAATATCTCTTGAGCCCTGCTGATAATTTCTCCTTTCTCTCCTGCGAAAGAGGCTTCCGACATTTAGAGACTCTAGGTGGTCGGGTCCAAGATTCTACCATAGCACAAAATTTAGAACGATCTTCTACATCAAGGTCAGCAATTCCAGCCGAATCCAAGTCCTTTAGTACTTCATTAAGCCACAGGCTTCCAGTCTTGTAGCTTTTAACCAAGTAGAAGATCTTCTTCGTAAGCCTGCTGCTGTTCATTCGTTGTAGGTGCCCATAGAACTTTAGCCTCCTACGTCGCATACTGGTATTGGCTGATTCTAACTGTCGATACAGGTCAGAATACTGTCTTATACCTAAGGAATTTATCAACGCTTTTACCTTATCTTTAGCGAGCAAGTACAAACCTATTTTCTTTAAAAGTAAACACGGAACTGGCTTGTGATTTTGTGTACAGGAAGAATGATATAGAGTATAGGGAATCATTCTATCTACTTCATGTACTAAAATGAAAGAGTTGTATTCATCCGATAACCTAGAACTGTAGTTTCAAACGCATTGTGTCAACAGTCTGCTATCTACGTTTGAATAATTGCAAGATGGACCCAGTGGTCTTGTAATAGAAAATATTTATTTCCTTCAGATAAACATGTGTAAAAATAATCCCCTTAATGCTGGGTCTAGCTATTTTCCCTTACCGTCGACAATAGCCCATCGAGAAGCTATAGTGAATATTAGAAATAAGGATAATTAGGCTACTGTTTCTTATGGTGTATAGCTGCCTATATGCAACCTGTGCAAAGTAATGGACGCAGGCCTGAAAGGTATAAAGCCACGTTTGAGATATTGAAACAAACCTTAAATTTAAGTCGTGTAATGTTCCCCATGGAGCTCACCATGATCCATCGTTTGGAAAACGATAATCCCGACTATTCATTTATGGTGTATGGTATAAATGGGAAGGACATAGTGGATCCTTTATATGTAACAAGACAGAAAAAGCAACATCACATCCCTCCTTTGATTTTCTTAAAACAACAGGATGTGAATCACTATTGCTGGACAAATAAATAAATAGATTGGTAAACCGTCAACTGTCAAAAAATATACATAACCACAACTGTGATAGATACTTTATAGGTGCGCATCATTTAGAACGGCATAGGATGGATTGTGATACACGGGGTGCTGTTTGTCTGATTTTGCCACAAGGCGATGATGCCTTACTAAAGTGTAAGGCCATTCACAAGCAGGATACGGTTCCCTATATAGTATACCTTTTTCGAAGCACTCACCGTTCCCCTGCCAGGGTGTGACCCTGATCCCAACATAAGTTCTACGACACGTGTACAGAGGCATGTTTCCTTTGCTGTAGGTTTTCATGTGGTATGCTATTATACATCCCACCAAGCACCAGAGTGTACCAAATGGCTTCAAGATTAAGTAAAATTTGTAGCCCATCACGTACAAAGTATCATTGACAATAAGAAGCCCATGAACCTAACGGCAGAGGAGATGGGTCAGTATGAGCGTGCAACCACATGCCATATTTGTGAACGATCCATTTTATGTGCAGAGCAAAAGGTCATAGACCATTACCATTTGACTGGAAATTTTCGAGAAGCCGCTCAGAGGGTGTGTAATGCCAACTATCCCCCTCCTCGTTTTATTCCAATATCCTTTCGTAATGTGACAAATTGCGATATGAACTTCATTATCCGTGTGTTTGCTCATGTGGATGAGGCTACATTTTCTATTCTACCTCAAAATCATGAGAGGTTTATTTCCTTTCGCTTTCTGAACTCGTTTAAATTTATAGCGCCCTCATTGGATAGCCTTGTGAATGGGCTTCGTGATAAAGAATTGTGCATTCAGAAAGGTGTTTTCCCCTATGACTTTCAATAGCTTGGATGTGTTATAGGAAAAGACACTGCCATCACAATCCATATTTTATTCAATTTCTAACCCGTAGCACCGTCTCAGACGAGGATTATGCCCATACCTGCCGTGTATGGCGAGTGTTTAATATAATCACGCTGGGTGATGTGTTTAAAAATTTCGTCAGTTGTGTTAACATATCCATGGGTTTGATCCTGCCCAGAATTTAACGAGTCCAGGACTGTTCTTTGACGCTGCATTGCGATACACAAAAGTGGAATTGTATATCTTGACCTATGTGGACTTGGTTCTATTCGTCGAACGTGGCATTCACAGTGGTCTCGTCTCGCTCAATCAACGCCATGTCGAGGCCAATAATAAATATGTGACATCCTATTCACCTGAGAATCCACACTGTTACACTATGGCGTGAACAATTTATATGGCTGTGTCATGAGCCAGCTGGGTAGATTATTAGCTTGGGAATAACCTAACCCCCAAGGGAAGATGATGAAGAAAAGGAAGTGGGTTTCGGACCGGAGATAAAAGGATGGAGAAATAGGAAGAGAGTTTGACTTAAGTTATAACTAAGAGTTCTTGCTCAAATGCAACAAGTAGTACAAACCCTATCAATAGATTTATTTTTATTAACGAGGGCATAAACCTAGGAAGAGTTAGGGAAGACAGGATCTTGCCTAACCGTTATGTTTGAGAAATGATAAATCAAAGAACAAATATTTAATTTATTTAACAATGCAAAAGGAAATAGTTTTTGTAACAAATATATAAATTTGATTTTGTAACAATTGGGGTCGCAGACCTCCGAAAATATCTAAAGCTTGCGCCAGGCAATTGACAATTCTTTTGGTTTTAAACCTTTTATATGCTTTAAAATCTTCGTAAGATTTTGAGATGACGAAGATAAATAAATGAAAAATTTAAAGATAACTGACGTAATTAAAGTTAGACAATAAATAAAGTACAAGGTGTGTACTTTAAGAATTTCTAGGTAAATATCTTAGAAAGAGTAACAACTTCGAAAGTAACAACAACAAAACAGGCGGGCAGATTATACAAATAGGGCAGGTCATTTATTGTGAAACCTGAAAAGAACAATTGAAAGGAAGTTTCTAGAACTCTTATGTTTAAGTAGGGATCACGAGAAAATGGGGCAAGTTTCCCTTTCGTGAAACCTAGAGATAACTCACTTATGAGTTGAAAGAATTGTATTCCCTCATTAGAAGGGAGAAACAATATAATTTAAGGCGTGTACTAGACACGAAGTTTTACAGACATTAATTCGTGATACATAAAGCGAGAGAGGGAGGGCACTTATTGAGAGCGACACCTCATTGAAAAAAGACCTAAAGTAACAATTTTATTATTTTGGTTTGTTAGTTAAGGGTTTGGGAAAGATCAAATGGGATTGAGGATAAGTGTTCATGGCCGTATTTATAGTATTCGGACGAACGCGACGCGGATGAAAGGTTGAACAAGCACTGTTTTTCACTCTGTTGAAATAGATGAAAAGTTCACTGTAGTAGCACAAAAAGTTGATGGCAAAGAAAGTTATTGCAATGATGTAAAATAACTAGTTACACGAGAGTCTATTGCTTGAGAAACTTGTAGGTTATAGTTGGATGCACAGAAAAGAAATCCCAACGGAGGAAGAAAATTTAGTTATTGATTAGCCGTTCATAAGGAAGATTCCTTAGTTTGAAAAAGTATTCCCATATGTGAGTGGAAAATACATGTCAGTATGACTGGTAGTTAGAGTGCAAGTTCTGGAAGGTTCCAGAGCAATGATGACTTGTTTAAATTGGGAAGAGTATCCCTCGGCGGAAAGCTAGATTATATAGACAGTGGGTATTTTGGAAATATCCCTCGATGTGAGATAGCATCTCAGAAATTCTTTCATGTTGAAAGTTAGGCCTGATAGTTTATGTAAGATCAAGAAGATCTCTTGAAAGCAGTTATTTTCACATAGCAACTTTCACTGTCTATAAAATCCAAATAAAAGCATTAAGCCATTAAAAGACGATGAGAATAAGGTTAAAACCTAAAGTCGGTACTTATCTTTGCTTCATGTAGAAGGCGATGATCCTTTTGACGGTTGATACTAAAATTCTAACATGGCGTAGAATTTAAAAGATTGCCTCTCGAGTTGAGGAGGCGAGCTCTAATAAAGCTCTAACTGACTGAGTCGACTTCCGACGTACAAGTGAGGGCTGCTAGACGCAGCAAAAGCACATCAGCCTAGACGGCATGTTCAACAAGAAGTTGAGTGCACTGTGAGGGCGAGCAGTTGCTCACGACACGGAGACAAGTCGAGACGAAGTGTAGAAGTGAAGTGACCGAGCGGGCTGGCTGCGCGCGCGGAGGAGAGCGCAGTAGGGGGAGGGGAGAAGAGGGGGAAGCGGGCGAGTAGGGGAGGAACAAAGAGGTTACACATAAACATGAAAAAACTTTACAAAAATAAATTTCTTCTTGGAGCGGTGTCTTCATGGAGTAGTTGGTTGGTGAAGAACACGACTCCCAGCGGATTAGTGTAGAAGTCTTCATGGTTTGAAGCAATGGAAGTTCGGAAGGCAGCGATGGGACGCTGTCAGGCTGGTTCAGCGGAATATGCGTTTCTGTAAAAAACTGACAGAAAAAAATGAACAAATGCACGGGGCAAACAGGAGGTAACAGTTCAATGTTGGTGTGTGCGGGAAGGAAATTTTAATAAACGGACTGATATAAAGTAATGAACAGCAAAAGCTAATTCTTTCTTTCCGTGTATTTCCAAAAATACACCACCAGCTCTTCCCTTTTGCTGGCTCTCCGAAGAGGAGGTGGCACGTTTTGACCTAAACACGGCTAGCCGTGAAGCGTGTCACGGTCATTTTCCTGAGGTAGATTTGGAGTACCCCAGCAGACCTGCCGATTTGCATAGAGCAAATAGTTCCTCCCGAAAGTAAGGAAAAACATAAAATGTTAATTGGCAAGCTGTACCAATAAAAACGGTTCGTTCTACATATTCAAATGTTGATGCTGTGTTTATCTTACGGGTTAGTATTGGAAAAATCAATCGCGTTTGCCCCAAATACCTGGCTGAAACCCTACATGGATCTCAACACCCAGCACCGACAGATGAAGACACAACCGATAGAAGTTAACTTCTTTAAACTCGTGAACTATTACATGTGTATGGAAAGAGCATGGAGAACGTGCGAAAGTACCGTATCATTCATTTGGTCAACACCTGGGAAGCACGGTGGGTTGTACTGCACTACATTGCAAAATCAAATTTCAAAACAATCAAGATTATTTAGCATGACCTTGTAGCCATTGAAATGAATAAAACCTATGTCAACTTGAACAAACCTTTTTATTTGGGGATGATCATTTTAGATTTTTTCAAAATTGGAAATGTATCAATTTCATTACTGCTTTGCTAAACCACATTTTGGAACCGTTTCCAATTCCTTCCTCTATCATGTTCGCGTCTGTGATCCCTATACCGTTATGCGTCAACATATTGATCGCTGTGACACATTTTCCTACAGCTCAGATAATGTAATTCAGCTTCCTTGTCATTTGTAGCTCTTAAGTCGGTCAACACGATTGTGCCCAACGAATGGGCGGGGTACAATATATAAATATGTAAACACACTCCTGGAAAAATTACATGTATTAGTTAATTATCACAATTAAAAGGGACAATTTAGGATTACGCGTTTCGACCCTCAAGTGGCCATCATCAGATCATGATCACTGTGCTGAGGTTAAATATTTACACTAAAACAATTACGCTACTACTCTATCGTAGTAGTATGTCTTTGGTGAATTTTACGATTCGCAATTGAATCTCGTTATATGTTTGTTTTGTCTTCACGGTTTTATGAATTACGTAAGTTAAAGTGTATATACACTATATATAGCTATCTTTTGTTTATTTGTTGACTTATTACTACATTGTGTTTTCTAAATTGTACACTTTTTTAATGTCATCCACTGTCCAAGAACCAAAATGGCCGACCTCTTGGATCGTACATGACCGCCGTTCTCTGTCATCCTATGACGTCATCTGCTCTCTCGAGACAAGCATCCATTTGGCACGTCACCTCCCGCACCATCCTTTCCCGCTCACTTTCCGCTTCACGCCCCTCTCACCCCTTACTCCTTATCCCATTTCTGGGGACTTTCGGGGGAAATCTGGGTGGAATTTATCACTTCTCGGTTGGTATCCCTCACGGCCCATCTATGAGTCACGTTCACACGACCTTTGACATTTGAGAAGCCCCCTCGGCTCTCTTGACGGCGCAACTGGTCCCACCACCCTCTTTATGTTGTTATCATGTGTCCTCAGGGGTTGATGATCTTGAGTCATCCTCTCATGAAGTCACGTGACCTTGGAGAAGCCCCTGGTGACGTCACGGTATCCTTTACCCCAATCTGGTGGATTTTTTTTGAGGCGCGGGGGGGATTTTAGGGTTGAAATTCTCTCGATCGGGGGTGTGGTTCCCTCTATTTTGAGCCATCGTCCATCATTCTACAGTTCTACGATTCCTCATTCGGGAGATAACAGGTGTTTTCGGAACTTTCGGGTAGATGACCCAGCATATCCGTTCGTATTGGCACTACCTCACTACTGTTCAGGTCTTCGCCGTTACCCTATCAAGGGGACCAGAACAAAGTACTATCAGCCGAAGCCAGGTGATCAAAGTTTTTTTGGAGAGGTGTTACTCCTCTAACACTTAACCCTTAGTCCTGGTCTGTGACAGGCAGAGCCTGTGTTCCCAACATTTGGCCGGAAGTAGCACTTTTTAAAGTGGTTGCAAAGACTACGTATTTCTTGAAGCTCAAATCGCAGTTACAGTACCGGTAGAAATCTGCAATAGCCTACCAGTAGCAGTTTGCTTGTAGTAAGATATTGACTATTAAATATATAGTATGTATGTCTACCCCTTATTATTCCCGTTTTTCCTACGGCGTCGGGGATGAGATGCGATGGAAGTCTTTGTGGCGGATGATTTTTACGGCCGGATGCCCTTCCTGACATCAACCTCATGAGAGGAGTTAATGAGAGATGAAATGATTGATGGTGAATGAAACTGGGCAAGGATGTGGAAGGAAGCGGCCGTGGCCTGTCAGAAGGTACCGTCCCAGCATTTGCATGGAGTTGAAAATGGGAACCCACGGAAAACCATTTCAAGGACGGCCGACGGTGGGGCTCGAACCCACGCGTCTACCGAGTCAGCAGAGTGCTTGGCCCCATGACCTAACGCAGCGCTTCAGCGAGCGCAGCCACTACTGTCGGTACTATTAAATATATAGTACTGTATTAATATTGTCCTATACGTGATTGAAACGTAATCAGTAGGAACATGGACAGAAATATGTTCAGGAAGAACCTTCTTTTATTCCTGCTTGTTCATCACACATCCGAGCGTATAATTACCTCACTGAAAACCGAAAATAGTTCCGTCATTAGAAATATTTCCGACCTACCATAAGAGTTGGAGGCAGGATGTCTGAGCATAGGTTTTACCTTCAAGTCACGTACTAGTCCAATAGAATGTGACTAATTGCACTAATTGCATGTTGAGTTGGATCTTCTAGGACGTGCTTTTGTATGATTTTCAAAGAGTGGAAATTACTTTCGTCATGGTATATTGGCTTTCACGGTCAAGGAATTAAAACTCAGCAATGTTATTAGGTTTATGTTGTGTCTTGTGTAGAGTTTCGCCTAGGAACACCAAGATAGGCTCATCAGCGGGCTCTTGGTGTCTGTGTCTGGATCCCCACAGTAGAAGTGCACAGTTCTAGTGCACAGTTCACTACTCCTATGGGGGTCCGGGTACGGAGCCCGCTGATGAGCCTATCTTGGTGTTCCTAGGCGAAACCCCTCACAAGACACGGCATAAATCTAGAAATATTGTTCAGTTTTACTTTCGTCATGTTGTGAGAAAAATGAAACTCAGCCTACAAGAATTTTTAACACATCAAATTAGAGCTTAGTCTTCAAGAATTTTTAACACATCAAATTAGAGCCTTTTCTGTCAAACGGATAATATTATACAATCATAGGCAATCAATTTCGGTACCGGTATGTTTTTATGGAAGATAAATCTGCATTTAAACCAGGCAATAGTCGGTCGAAAGCAGTTACCTGAAAAATTATTACAATGGTATGCAATGATAACCAGCCTTTCAGCATTGTTGAGAATGGAGGATTTAATGAATTGATTAAGCATTTGAACCTTGATATACTATGCCTACTCGTAGGCACATATCCAAACCAAATAATTCCAGAACTGTACGAAAAAGTAGGAAGAAGAGTAAATAATGAGCTACAAAACACGAATAGTGTGGCTATTACGACGGATATGTGGACAAAAATAGCCTGCGACGATCATTTATGAATCACCGTTCATTTTGTGAACCTGGACTATAATCTTAAACTTATTTGCATTGAATTGATACCATTCGAAGAGGTGAGCCACACTGGTGAAAATATTGCATTTTTTTAAAGAAAACTTTAGAAGCTTGGGGTTTAATTGATAAATTAATGGCCGTGATCCATGATAACGTTCGCAATATTGTAAATGCTATGACGTTAGGAAACTTTCCCCACCTGTCGTGTCTAGCTCATACATTCCAACTTGTTTTGAATCATGGACTTTTCACTTCAAAAATGTTCAGAGTCTCATTTCGTCGTGCAGGAAACTACTGTAGTTGGGAGTTTCAAACACTCCTCAAAATCCACAAAGGTTCTGAAAGCCGCACACATGCATCTTTCTCTTCCACAACATCGCTTGATTCAGGATGAACCTACGCGATGGAATTCAACTCGGCATATCCAACGAAGACTTCAACTGCAGAAGAGGACCATCGTTTTTGCATCCTCTGATCTCTCCTTACCACTGAATCTTACAGTATCGTAATGGGATCTTATTAATTTACTGATTTACTAAATATTTTTCATCAAGCAACACTGGTCTAAGTTCATCCTCAGTGTCAGTGTCCGAAATAATTCCCATAGTGAACAGTGTTATTTCTCAACTGGAAAAGCCGTCAGAAAATCGATCGGAAATTGCGATTTTTCGACAATCATTGCTGGTTGAAATGGAATTGATGCATAAATCCACTGAAGAAAAAGCTTGTAGTTTAACGTGACCATTAATCTCGCGATCATAAGCCACGGGAAATCCACTGAAGACAATGACATATGTTCCATTGCAATCCTGTTGGAGCCCCGCTTAAGAGGACGAGTTTTTTGCAGTCCCAGTGCTCTCAATTTTGCTAAAGAGCGATTGGTGGACCTTGCAAACCAATAGGAAGGTCAGGCATACAAAACATATGAGGTAAGATTTAAAAAAATATATTCCAGATTTTCAGATACAAGTGTGTGGGAATAGTCATATAATACTGACGTACTCGTAAAAATCGGCTATTAACGAACGTTTTATTTTATTCCATTTAATTTAATGTTAGATGTCACATACTTCAAAGCCAGAGAAATTGTCAGGAATGTGGTGCCTGTACAGTAACATTATGCAAGAAAATAATGATGTGTCAAATTAATTGCCCGTTAACAGTTCCCAGGTAGAAATCACTGCATACTTCAAAGACGATTTGTCAGCTCCTTTTTCTAGTGCATAGGGTTACTGGGAAACAAATTCAACATTTATAATACTAAAAAAGAAGCTGTGAAGTATTTGTGTATACCACCAGCAACAATTTTCTTCTGAAAGATTATTTAGCACAGCCGGACTCATATTATGACAGAAGAAGAAGCAAACTTGACCCCGAAAGAGAGAGAATATTAGTATTTTTTAACAAAAACTTGTAAAAGCGGATTGTTTAATTTTGATGTAGAGCTTAAGAATAATTATACTGATGATATTAAATTGTGTCTCATTTAATATGTACACTTAATTACCATGATGTAATTTACATTATAGGCTACAGTTCTCTCGACTTTTTATTTTCAACTTATTTATTGAAACTTGAAATGTTGATGGAATCGAGCAACAAAGTATCGAGTATCGAGAAAGAAAACATGTTTCGGTGTCGAGTATCAAGTATCGAGAAAAACTGGTATCGACCATCCCTATTGTAATTGTAGGTCATTGAGTTATATACACCTACCAATAGATGATGATTAGTACGGTGTTTCATTATACAAAATTCAACTTCGATCGCTCGATTAGAACATATATATTATTAACAGAAAAGCGCACGAATGTGCATAACATAGATTTACACTAGTAAAACAAACATGTTACAAAAGAGTTAATTGATGTGAAAAACATCATGATCCAGTAATCAATCAGGAATGTGTGCATTGAAGCATTCATTCATGATCAGTCATTATATTGTGAATTGAGTGTTATTTGTGAAATAGAGCAACACTGTATGATGCTTTGTTCATTTTAAATGTTAGTCCTTGCCATAATCACAGAGTGATTTCTGGTTATTTTTAGCCTACTTTTCACATTTTGCAAAAATGAGGAAAAAGCAGTCTTATGAGTTCGGGCAAATGTGTGTCTGTCTGTGTGTCTGTCCTTCTGTCTGTCTGTCTGTCTGTCTGTCTGTCAGGCTGTGTGTGTGTCCCCCCTATCAACTCCTAAACGGCTGGAGCAATCAAAACCAAATTTGGTAGGAGTAAAGATCTATACCTAAATATCTCACGGCCATATTTGAAATTGATGTCAGTGCTACCAACTGCTGAAAAATCGCATTTGAAATTTGAGCTCCATGTTGGATATCTTGGAAGGTATGAATGGGAGTTATTTCAAAATTGGCACACGTATAGATTATAATATTGCATTTTTATTTCCAGGAGGCCATACATGGCAGTGTTGCCAAAATGATTTTAAGCCTGCTGATAGGTCCAATTTTTAAATGCATATAACTTCTACACTATCAATTGGAATTCAACCAAATTTCGTATGTTGTATGTGTACATAACCAGATATGACTGAGCGTATTCTGAAGAGCCACCAGGGCTGCCAACTGTTAAAAAATGCTCTTAATTTATTTTATCCAAATAGCAATATATCAGAAAGTATGCAAGCCGACAGCTTTAAACTATGCACACGTATAGTACCTGTCATTCTATATTAATTTGGAGTAACTAATATACGTCAGTGCTGCCAACATGATACTAAGCCTGCGGATAGGTCCAATTTTAAAATGCATGAAACTTATATACTAACAAATGGATTTCATTCATAATTTGCACAACAATAGATCATATTATTTCAGAGTATTTCTGACCAATACATGCATGACATTGTTGCCAACATGATTTTACGCGCGCTGGAACTAAGAATACATCCAGTCACTAGGGCTGCCAACTGTAGTGCTCTATTAGGCTACATTATGCCAGGTATACAGTATTTCGAACTAATTAGAAATTTCGATATTACCAACTTAATTTCGTCATTATTCTAGATAGATCCATATAGATTAATCTTTGGCTTGAATCTTAAATTTTAAGAAAAGTAGGCTCTTTAGTTCGTCACAGAACTACTTGTTACATCGTGTGATGTGATATGTGTCACAGAACTGGTCACATAACGAGCACACGCAGAGTTCATTCGGGGCGTGGTAGGACATGTTTTTACATATTTTATGGTGGTTGTGGAGGACTGAGAAGATGGACATCTTTGGCTTATTTCATGTATTTCTACTTTGGTTTATTTCTTGTATTTATTCTTTATGTTTGAAGCTCTTTGATATAAGTTAGTGTGATAAAAGATGGCTGCTAAGTAAGACGTCCGTGTTTCACGATCACTATTTATCCATTATACGAATCCCTATTTATTCTTTATGTTTGAAGCTCTTTGATATAAGTTAGTGTAATAAAAGATGGCTGCTAAGTAAGACGTCCGTGTTTCACGATCACTATTTATCCATTATACGAATCCCAACAGTGGTACCCATGCACTGCTAACTTTATCACCACATGTCTTAGTTTCTGATTGGCGCTGGTCCAGTTCCGGTTGATCATGGCATCCGTGCTGTAAAATTCTAGCGGAATGCCTTCTCACTTCTTTTTTTCTCTCTGCTAGGTGCGCTTCAGCATTCTTTGTTGATGGAAGCTGTAATTTTGTTCTTATTTCTTCGACGAGGAAGGGTTCCCGTGCTAATTCATATGTTAGGCGGGAGCGCGTGTATTTTGAGATGCCCATTAAGGTTTTCAGGAATTGGGCTTTAACTCTTTCGATGGTGGCCAGATCTCTCTTTGTTAGTCGGTCCCATATCAAGTGGATCCCGTACGTGAGAATTGGTAGGATCTTTGCGTCAAACATATGCATAGCTGTTTTTAAGGATAGCTGCTGTAGATTGATAATGTCGTACATGGCTTTCAAGCAAGCCACTGCTCTGTCTTGGATGTGTAGTCTGAATGTTCCGGTAGTCTGTAAAGTGATCCCAAGGTATTTAACTGCATTTACTATTTCCACTTTGTCCTCTTCATATTGCAAGTTGTCGTTTGCTGCTACACGCCCACCTTTCCGAAAAACCATCTGTTGGGTTTTTGTCCAGTTTATTTTCAGACTGTTATTTCCTGCCCATTCTACCAGTGCTGAGAAGGCGTGTTGGAGTTCTTCCTTATTTGGTGATCCTAGGACCATGTCGTCCGCATATATGTAGATCACTGCGTCCTTTGATTTCTCTCGGATTGCTGTTGTTACATCGGCTGTGGCAATATTGAACAGTATGGGACTGAGGGGGTCACCTTGCAACACTCCATTAGTTTGGGTGATTTCCTTTGTTTTGCATACTGCGTCATCTATGGTGATCTGGTTGTATGCCACGATATTTTTTACTAAGATTGTTAAAGGGTTGTGATTTCCGATGATATTTTGAAGTTTCGATGTGAGCTTCCTTCTGTCAATTAGGTCGAAGGCCTTTGTATAGTCTATAAAGACTGCATAAAACTTTCCTTTTTGGAGTCGTTTTGCTTCCTCTATGTCATTTAACAGATTTTTAATTGCGTGCAAGGTTCCTCTTCCTCGTCTAAAGCCGAATTGTTCCTCCGGTATCTTGGAGTCGACTTCGTATACTATCCTGTTGGTTAGAATTCTTGTCAGTAACTTGAAGGTGTTGCTTTCCAGTGCAATTCCTCTGTACGAGTTGGGGTCGTTGGTTTCACCTTTTCCTTTATAGAGAGTTTTAATGGTAGATTTTCTCCATTCTTCGGGAATATTTCCTGTTTCTGGGCGTTTGGTAAACAGCTTGGACCATAGTTCTGATAGGTATTGTGCCGATTCCTTTAGATGTTCGTTGAAAAACCCGTCTGGTCCTGCGGCCTTGTTACATTTCGTAGCCTTGATTATGTCCAATACCTCTGTTTTAGTGATGGGGAGTATTTCTTCGTGTTGATCTCTACATTCAATTTCATATGCCGCTTGTTGACCTGTACCGTTAAGGATGAGAGTGAAGTGCGATTCCCATATTCCTATTTCTACGTTGCAAGATCTTGACGATCTTCTTGGTCTGATGGCTATGTATGGATCATTCATTGCTTCTTTGGCGATCCTCTCACCTTCATTTTCTATGTATTGAAAGCGTTTACGTTTTAGGAGATTCTTGTAATATCTCCGTGTTTCCCCATATACTCTTAGGTCCTCTGGTGTTGACGTGATCCTAGCTATATGTAGCGCCTTTAGTGTAGTTTGTCTTTCTGCATAACATTCCTTATCAAACCACGGTTGAGCTTTCCTTGTAATCTGTTTGTGGGTTATACTTGCTCCTAGTGTCTTGTTAATTGTTGTTAGGGCTGAATTTAGGTCGTTTTCCTTGATTGTCTTTTCTGCTTCAGGTACTTTTCCTAGTGGTCGCTGTAGTGCTGTCATGTTAAGGTGTCTGGATATGATGGTCTTGACGCAATTCGGAACAACTTTCCTTGGAGTTTTGAGTAAGAATTTGGTCTGTATTGGAATGTGTTTTCTTAGTGGGGTTACTGGATAAGTCCATAGACTCTTTTGTTCTAAAATTTCAATATCGTTTCCTTTGTGGATCACGAGGTCAATTGTGCTACTGCCATTATGGGCAAAGTAAGTTTTGCGTCTTGGGTCATTTACTATTTTGAAATTTTCTTCTGTAAGGAATGTAAGGACAGTTTTACATTTCGTATCGGGTTTGTCTAGTCTACAGTTCATATCTCTTGCTAGTATTATGGTTTCTTCTGGATTTGCAACTTTCCGTAGGGAGAGCGTGAGGAATTGCATTATTTCCTCTGTATCAGTGTTGGGGCGTACACAAGTGCCTATTATCGTGAAGTTGTTTGCTTTCGCGATTATGAGGTTTTCTTCTATATGTAAGGTCTTGAGAGTCCTATCCATGGTTTATAGAGGATAGATACACCTCCTGATGGCCTTCCTTCTGTAGGGTTTCTTGCTAGAGAGTGGATGGAGTAGAAACCTTCTATATCAATAGGTGTCGTTAGGAATGTCTCTGTGAAGATTAGTATGTCAGATGTTTCAAATGTGTTTCCTGGGGTTAGTTTCAGTAGTCCTTTAAACCCTTCTACGATCCACAGGAGCATGTTAATGCAGTTATTCGAGAGATGCGCCTTCGCTTCTTCTGCGGAGGCGAAATCGAAATCGAAATCGACGCACAATTACTCTACTTGGCCAAAATTCGGGGTTGGATGTCATTTCTAGGCAGTCAAAAGGGATGCCAACTTTGTACGCTTTGGAGTCTCCTCTTATGGCGGCCTCTTCGCAGCTGACGTCCCCTCGGATTCCTTTCTTTCTTAGGTAGTTTATTACCGTCTCCGAGGTCGTTTCTTTCTTCAGCTTCCCAATAAATAGCCATGCCGTTTTCCCTTCCGCTTGTAGATCGTCGTTCTCTGTTCCAGTGCCGATTACTGTGTTAGATGGTGATCGGTATTGCTGACTATTTCGTGGTTGATTCTGTTGCTGATATCTTTTTTCTGTATTGTATGGTCTTCTCGTCTCTCCTTGTGTTGTAGTGTCACGGTTGATAATTTTGTTGGGTAATCCCGGCCATTCTATGCTTGATAGTGATCTGGTTTCGTATCGATAGTTGCGTTTATTTGTTGACTCTGCTGTGGTGGTTTGTGGGTCTGGTGATTGTGGTTTGATGGTTGGGGGGTGCAGCGGCGTTGTTGTTGTTGTTGGGTTTTCGGTAGTGTCTTGAATTTTTGAGTAGCACGAGACTTGTTGTTTTGCTAGTATATATGCTTGTTGCAGTTGTGTCTCGAGAATTAAGGTCATTTTCTTCATGAGGTTATCAGATAGTTCTTCAAGTTTTTCTTGGATGTTATCATATGATTTTTTGTTTTCCAATGCTAACTCTTTTACTTCGTTGTTTATTCCTTGGTTGCTCGTCTCCATTGGGGCCATTCCGTTCGATTTCAGACGTAGACTGCAGGTTTCGCACATGTGATTAGACCCCTGTTGAGAGAATCTAGTATTGCAGAGTTTTTCCGCTGAAGTAGGCCTTGGATATGCAACCACAGATGATCTTTCT
Source organism: Meconema thalassinum (assembly GCA_946902985.2). Classification (NCBI taxonomy): domain Eukaryota; kingdom Metazoa; phylum Arthropoda; class Insecta; order Orthoptera; family Tettigoniidae; genus Meconema; species Meconema thalassinum. The sequence goes on along the minus strand of OX336389.2, from coordinate 1,120,426,444 downwards.
CTATGACCGCCAGGTGCCACTAGGTGCTGATGATTGATTCCGTGGTGTGCAGATTGACCACCAGTTGTCACTAGCTGTTCCACCAACAAACAGTCTTCCTCCTGTATGTTGTTATCTCTTTGAACACTCATAACCTCCTTTGTTGCATTCATGACATTTTCCATTTCGCCGTTTGTAACTTCCACTGACATTTTCATTTCTTTGATATATGACCTGATGTCAGTTACCGCTTTGAGCAAATCTTCTCTGTTCACCTTATTTAAGTATCCACCGCTACTCACAGTATTTTCAATAAATTTGAGAGCTCCTTCTAAGCGTGCTTCTAACTCGGTCGCCATCTTGAAGTTTATGCGAATTGTGCGAATATCTTGTTGCGATCGCGACAGGTGCTGTGGATTTGTCGCCTATGGAGCAATATCATGCGGGTCTAATTTGTACTGTGTGTAGCGCTTGCAGTAAGGCTTTTGGTAAAATGTCTTGTTGCGATCTCGACAGGTGATGCAGATTTGTCGCTTATGGAATAGTGTCATGCGGGTCTAATTTGTATTACATGCCGCGCCTGCTGTAAGGCTTTCGGTAGAGTTTCCTGTTGATGTGTGTCGTTTGTAAACTGCTGTGATTTGTTCAACTCTAACCTAACTATTTCCCTGACGTTGGTATGACATATTTTGCTTCTATAATTGCACTTTACCTTTAGTATTTGGGCTGCCTTATTGTTTCCCGTATCATTGTCACTGCGTTATCACTTTTCGCTTGTTTGCACGGTATTATCTCTCATATCACGATTTATGTATCTAAATTTTGTCACTTAGGAATTTTCAATGTGAGCTCTGTTTGTTGCTCTGCAGATGTCAAATGTGCGCGTCGACATGTGAACTGCAGGACACATGAACATCGACATTTCGAACGCACATTGCGGTCCATGGATTCCGTTCCCGGACCACGCCTGGCTGAGGGTCGGTAGCTAAAACTGAACGCAAGTTCGTGTGTGGGAGCGTCGCGGTTCGTGCGGCTTCGATGCCGCCGCTGCGTCTCCTGAAATGAGCCTTGGCACCTCGCGTGTGTTTGCCCCTGGGATCAGTCACCGTAGAATTTGGACCTTCGGTAGTCTGCGCAGCGGTAAAATGCTCGCGCCGGTCGCTACCATGCGTCTCCTTCTCTCGGCGACAAGACGATCCCCTTGGAGAACATATAGGAATCTCGATTAGAATCTAGAGTTCACAGCAAGTAAAAATACAAAATGTTGTGAGGCATGTTCCTTTTTATTTCTTGCCAAGGTATAAACGCATAGCACATGATAATGGATCTCTTCCCTCCTTGATGCCATGGCTCACACTGATGAACAGCAAATTCCTACAACACATGCAAAAGTTTGTACGTTAAAAACATTAAATTGAATAAAATGTGAAATGGCTTGAATTGGGTGTCATGTGTATGCTGTAGCCTGCACCTACTGTAACTACATTTTAAAAGGAATAACTTATTATAGAATTGTTGTTGTTAATTTATTTAAGGGCATGCGACATCGTGCTCGTTTAGCCCCGCGTACTGGTGTGTGTGTAGGATTTGTGTTATTATGGGTTTGTAGTAGTGTGTGCATTTGTAATTGAGACTATCTTTCGAAAGGAAACGTCCTGGAGTAGAAATGGGAAACCACGGAAAAACACTGAGGTGGGAATCAAAGTCACTTCTTTTCAGTTCTGCTTTACAAATCAGAGTATACCCCGTTCCAACCCTCAGACCAGAATTACATTTCATGGCAGAATTTGGAATCGAGCCCGGGATCTCAGGGGTGACAGCCAAAAATGCTAGTCCCTACACCATGCCTCGAGGTGGTCTCAATAATCAATAAAATTGACGAAAATATGTTTCAATGTGTTGGCATCCTAGGTGTTGAAAATTTGTAAACAATGTGTATGAATAAATTTACCAGCTATACCAACCATTATATTCATAAGAAAATTTAAATTAATTGTACTTGCCTTTATCTATCTCACTGTTTCAGAAATTCTTTCACAAATTTAACATTTATTACCACGAGTACAAAATTAAAATTAGCCGACTAGGGTGGGATTCTCCTGCCTTTGATGCCCATGGTTTTAGGGATAGGCAACCTCAAGAGTTTTAAAGGAGAGAGAAATTGGTTAACCCCTTATAGGGCAGAATATTATTGAAGATATTTTATTTATTTTTTGATTTATTTTAGCCTAATTACAGTATAATATTAATATTAACTAGCGGACCCGTGCGAGAACTCTTGCATGTGTATAAACTGTTATGCGGGCTTCTATAACAGTACATTATGCAACGAGCCTATAATGGCCATAATTAAGACACGAGTATTTTTATAAAACGAGCGTATGCGAGTTTTATAATTTCCATACGAGTGTCTTAATTACCATTATAGGCGAGTTGCATACGACTGTTTATGTTCGACGATAATTATAACTTTATTATATGTTTTAACATAAATATTCATAAATATCTGTTCAGTCACTAGAATGTTGTGATCGGGTGCTGCGGTGGGTAGTATATCTCTGTTTCCTAAGCTCTCTGGACAACCGACGCATGCGCTCTGTGTGCTTCAATGCCATATGTTCAGATTGTGCTCCAGTATTCAGTAAAACTGTCACCGAAGTCGTTTCAAAACCACGCGCTGTGTAGAAATTGATTTTGGGAATATTAAGGTACAGTACCATTTCTTGTCTCAGTTTATTTACGGGAACATATGGACGGTGCAATTTCGGTAATTTATATAGACATGTTGGATTTTGAACGCATGCGCGAAGGTATCCTTATCTAATTGGTCACACAACTGTTTCTTGAGCTCTGATTGGTGGGAGAAACAGTTTCATAATGAAAAATAGTGTTATAATGAGCCTCATTATGATAAAGTTTTCTGACACATAATAGTTAGGGTCGAACATAATAGTACATTATGCAACGAGCCTATAATGGCTATAATTAAGACACGAGTATTTTTATAAAACGAGCGTATGCGAGTTTTATAATTTCCATACGAGTGTCTTAATTACCATTATAGGCGAGTTGCATACGACTGTTTATGTTCGACGATAATTATAACTTTATTATATGTTTTAACATAAATATTCATAAATATCTGTTGAGAGTCAGCTACTTGAATTTTCTGATCGCAGAGCGAGCGTTGGGTGTTATATCTCTGTCTTTCATGATCTTTGAACGACCGACGCATGCGCTCTGTGTGCTTGCAATGCCATATGGTGGCCGTATGTTTACATCTGCCGCCCCTCAGTAATATTGTCACTGGAGTTGTTTGAAGACAATGAATGCGCTGTGTAGAAATTATATTAAGGTACAGTGCTATTTGTTGTCTCATATTCGCCAGTTTATTTACGCGAACATATGGACGGTGCGTATTCCATGTCGGTAATTTATTATAGTTCGATGTTGTGTTTATGTCCGACATATTGGATTTTGAGCGCACGCGTGAAGGTATCGTTACCTAATTGGTCAATGAACGAGCTCTGATTGGCTGGAGAAACTGTATCATAATGAAAAAGAGTGTTATAATGACCATCATTATGATACAGTTTTCTGACCCATAATAGTGAGGGTCGAACATAAATATGTTTATATGTAAACGCACTTTTTAAACAAATTGTCGATATTTATGAAATCAGAGAGCAATTCATCACTGCTGCTGGTTGCACAATGGGTTGTGTGCGCCCCATGTGTACAGGTTACCCGCCCGGCACTAGTGCTATACGGCTATACCCGACACAGTTCTGCCAGGGGCTATCGTCTTGTTTATTTGTTTAAAAGCACTTTATACACAAATAAATATATTTCCGTTGACTTTTCAAGAATTACAAGATTTTTCCTGTACTATTGAGACGATTTGGAATATTTTGGTGCAAACCACACCTTCTTGCTCCCTCTGGTTTAGGAGCTTGAGTTTTGTGAAACATACACCTCAGCATATTATACATATAGATTTTTGTTTCCTTCAAGATCTTAAAATGTTCATATTTATTTTGATACTTTTCATTTTTATATCTGTCTTATGATCTCAAATTATTATAATTTTATTTATGAGCTTATTTATTATTAATTTTACAAGCGTATTTATTTTTAATTCTACTTTTTATTATCATATATTCTTTCGCTCTTCAATTTTAAATGTAATTATTTTTTTTATCAAGCAACTTAGGTATAATCAGTGGCGTACGCAGGATTTCCTTCTGTGGGGGGGGGGGGGGGGGGTTCATTCATAGTAATGTCCTATAATAAAAATGATAATTCGAATATAATCCATAAAAAGTAACAACTAAATAAACACTACCGGACCCAAGCGAGAAATCTCGCATGTTCAGAAACCACCCTTCCCCGATAGGTTTATAACGAGAGAATTAATTGCAGCATGTTAGAGCACCAGTATTTGCAAATCGCACACTTCTAACAAAAAATGATATTTATGAAATTAGAATGCAATTCGTCACTGCTAATGTCATTTGTGTGCTGAGTCCATTGATTTATCTTAGCCGTAACACTCACCGGTTATTCGATATTTTTGAAATTATACGATTTGAGTACTCATTCCTTTGACTTACTGTTTCTGAAATCCATGCAAAATGATAAAGGAAAGACCTCATAATGTTAACATGACACGAAACAGGTATCACAGCGGCCAAAATGTGAAGTGAACAGCAATTATGGAGCATGTTTTCCTACAGCAACAGTATATACAAATCGCACACTTCGTACATTAAAAAAAAGTCATTTTCAAAACAAATTATAGATATTTATGAAATTAGAGTGCAATTCGTCACTGCTAATGTCTATTCTCTTTCGTTTGAATGCTCATTTGGCACGATCGGTCACTTGTGAGTGCCACAGGAGGGATCTATACTACTGAAATAATATATATATATATATATATATATATTAATGATGATTCTCTTTGCATGAAATCTATTTTAATTATATTTTCCAGTACAATAAACAATATTACAAACACAATTGAAAACATAAATGATTAATAAAAAATACGGAAAAGAGTTTAGCCTAATAATGATATTGCGAGGAAACGTTTTACTCTCCATCATTTTACTGGCATTAATATTTACTCTTAAAATCTGACTATCTTGATGGCTTTATCTGCATACAATATCTACAATAAACTAAATACAAAATGTACATGGCAATCGAAGTGGGCTCCTTCTGTGGAACAGTAAACTCACGATTTAACATAGTTCAGTCAGTTTGCTGTATGCAAATTATAGAGAAACACAAATTTATTCACGCTGCTTGAAATGAAAATTACTGGAAAGCACGAAAGTCCTTAATCCATACTAGATACAAACGGACAAAAAGAAATGTCTAAATTGTCAATCGGGCTAAACCAAAAAATCTGCTTAAGTAGATATTTGTCCTGGAATTTGTTGAAGGACTTAGACAAGTCTACTTCAATCGTATATCAAGCCTCCTAGGTTTGACAGACAAGTCATTCAGAACTTCCTCAATTGAAACATCAACAGTATCATGAATGAACATCAAAGCTAATCCATTAAGGCTTTCTTCACTAGTCGAATTCCTTAAATAGTTCTTCAAGAATTTTAAGGACGAAAACGATCTTTCTCACGAGCAGGTTGTGACAGGTAAGGTAGCCATGATGACAAGCAGGTTATACACAACCGGAAACATGTTCTTATTGCATATTGACAAAGCATATATAGCACGCTTGGGCTTCTTTTCAATAGATTTCAGAGATTGTTTCCAGAGAAGTAGCTCGCCTCTAATATTAAAGGGAAGTCCATAAAATTCAGCTAAATTTTCTACCTCAGCTATGCTTTGGTTGGATAGTTCGTCATCAGTTGTGGTAACTAGCGTTTGCAACGGCTGAAGAGTTACTTTATGGGAGACAAATTTATCATCAAGTGAAGAAATAGTTTCTTCAAGAAATGGGATGAAAATAACCCGCCTGTAATATTCTTCCGAATCGTTAGATGAAACGTTGTTCCTCATCGTTTGTCGAACAGAAGTTCGAGGCTGAACTACAGGCACTCCAAACTCTTTGCAGAACTCTAAAACCGAATTATATGCACACAGAAACCTTGCGTCTGCATCTGCCCTCATTTCTTCAAGAGACCTCTTAACATTCATGGAGGCGTTGATTGCTTGACTGAGATCCAAATTTTCAGTTTGAAGGTATTTGCTGAGAGGAAGTGTGATTTGAAATGCTCCATGAATGACAAATACACTTATCAAGAACTCAAATTTGCTGATAGCGCACAGAAGAAGTTGCGCATCTGTAGCTGCCTTCTTATCAACCCATGCTGCTATTTCTTCTTCTAAAGCCAACAATAACGGTTTCAGAAGTTCAATGAATGAACGAACAGACTCGTGCTTCTCAATCCATCTCGTTGCACATAACTTCTTGAGTTGACTCACTCGGGGTTTCTCTTTCATACTTTCAACTTCATTTGTCAACACAGCCTGTCTCTTTGGTGAAGTACTAAAAAAGGCATACCGTAAGCTCTTTCAATTTTACCCATACAGTTCCTAATCTCTGCAACACTACACCCTTCAGAAATGACCAGGTTTAAACAGTGAGCACAACAGTGAACATACTGGGCTTTGGGAAACTGTTTTCGTACAATGGCTTGAGCACCTCTGTAGGATCCACTCATGACACTAGCTCCATCATAACCTTGGCCTACGAGATATTCTGCATCCAGTCCCACACTTTTCAAACCAGACAAAATGCTATTCGCAAGGCTTAACCCAGATGCATCATTGATAGCAATAAATTGCAGAAACTCTTCATGTACGGAATTATCTTGAACGAAACGGACACAAAGTGACACTTGATGCACACCGCTGATGTCTGTGGTCTCGTCAGCAAGAACAGAAAAGTATTTAGCTTTTTCACCTGATCGACTAACCTTTTCAATATAATGTCATTCAAAGATGAAATAATTTCATTCTGAATCCGTGGGCTTACGTATGTTGCATTTAAGGATGCTGTCATCAAATGTTCCTTTAGTATTGTATCACCAGCTTCTGCTCGAAACTTGAGAAGAGATCTGAAATTTCTTGAGAGGCTCATCTAAATTTACAGGTCCCGAGTCCCTGTGACCACGGAAAGCAATGCCCATTCGAGCAAGGAAAATCACAGATTTAATTATTGGTATGAGTTTCTCCCTGTTGCATAATATGTTGGATTGGACACCCCTATCCAAGCTTACGTCAACAGCAGGTTTTGTACCTTTGTATATGGCGAGAAAGTTCGCAGCCTTTTCCGTACATGCCACATGATACTTGGTTTCTTGGTGTTTTTTGAAATCCTCCTTCGCATTTTTCCAGTTCATGTAAGGAAATTTTACTAGTTTACCTGGCAATGAAGATTGTTTCCCAACAACGGTACAAAACAACGAATAATATTTACAAAAGGCTCCGTTCTTTGAAGGCGAATAAACTAGCCATTTCCACTCTGATAACCAGATTCCTTGGACACGATAGAGGGAAATTAAAATTGCTTCCTGGTGACCAGGCATTTTACAACAGTTCATTTTTCAGATAATCATCAATCTAAAGGAAAAAAACAAATCACAACATTGAAATAATTAACATGTACCGACACATACGTAGGCCAAGGCCATACAAATACCGGTATAACATAATAGGTAAAGCATCGAAATGCAAATCAGTTACAGAAATAGCGATTATCATGAATCATATTGTAAACACACCTGTTGGCCAGCATAACCTCTTAAGTCTGTTCGATGTACAGTAGAACCTCGGTAATCCGAGGTAATTGGGACTAAGAGGAGCTCGAATTTGGGAAATCTCGGATTACACAAAGTTACGAAATTTAAAGACCTTAATTAGATGCACAAGAACCTTGTGTTTAAATATTCTTACAGTAAACGGCATTATTTCACCAGTTATCGTATAATGTGTTGCATTTAGGCTTTGTTTCAGAAATAAAATCAATATTCTACAAAAGAAATGCAAATATGTACATATTTACTTAAAGTACAGAACGATATTTATTATACTGTACATATGTACAGTACTGAAAATACGTAATAGGCTACTGTACCTTACTTTCTAAAAAAAGAGTCAATGGGTTTTTATTTCTGAAAAGAACATCTGTTCTTAGCAGCATAATCCCGCCCCTTCATAGAAGCATGACGTAAGTTGGTGTCGCTGCACTCGGTTGTTCCACGTATCGGAGAGCTAACTCCAGTGCCACCGTCCCTTCAGTATGACTCACTTTGGCCACGCGTAAATCGTCTCCTTCCCCTTCATCGCTGCTCTCTCTGCTTTCTTCGTTAATAGCTTCCACAATAGCACTGTCGGTCACTTCATATTGTTCGTCTTGGCACAAACAGTCTTGCACTTCATTTTCGTCTGCATTCTCACACTCAGGAAGCTGCTGAACGAGATGTAACGACTGTTCAACGCATGCGCGCATCTCCGCCAAAGACCTTGGGTAAGCTATGCGTCTCACTGTCATCCACCTCGGAATAAACGGAGGCTCGGACTACCGGGGCTCGGATTACCGGGGTTCTACTGTATTTGGTCGGTAACCGGCGTGGTAGTAGCCGATAATTCTTCAAGTTCATTTTCAATTCTTAAAGATGAACTACTTGCAATGGCAGTGTTGCATGTAACATCTACTCTTGGTTTTTTAATAATAAATCGATCCATTACGCATTAAAAATAAACTCGGAAAAAAGTGCGACTCACGATCTGGCAGTTCACAGATATGCACGTTTAAAGCAGCACGAAGCGGCGTGACGATAGTTACCAATCGCACACTTAACAGTAAAACGACAATTTTGATATTACGCCTAGTGTAGTTAGTTATTATTGCTTTAAGGGGAAGAACAGCGAGCTCATCTGCCCCTCTTGCCCCTTTTAACATGAAGTTTAAGGGTGTTTATCCCAGGCCATAACCAGTGGCTAGCGCCAAAGCTGGAGAAGTCTCGTTGCGAGTTGAGTGGAGGGCATTTACCAAGTGAAGAACGTGTTCACATTAAAAATATATTACAAAGGAGTAGCCTAAAGAAGCCTCACTGGCAGCAATTCAAAACATTTTCCAGGTGATAGATGGGACAATATAAGGAGTCATGTAAACTAATGTCTCTGTGTGTGTGGGGGGATTAACCCCCCCCCCCCACCGCCCCCCTGGTCGGTACGCCACTGGGTATAATGTTTGGTTTTCAGAAATATTGACACTTTGAAAATAATAATAATAATAATAATAATGTAATAATAATAATAATTCGTTGATATATGGCTAAAAGATTCAACCATCAGCATCTTTGACAATATAATAATAATGTTATTGGTTTTACGTCCCTTTTAACTACCGTGGCTTGACAATATAAATTGTGCTTATAGAAGGTGGTAAATATAGAGACCACTGACCTATAAAGAGTTAACTGAATTGGGAGCCTCTAACGAGACCGGCAAATGAAATAACTACAGGTAACTTACAGAATATCAGAATATTTTTAGCCCTGTTTCTGGGATGGTGGGAAGAGGGAGATCGCAACATAACTATATCAACACAAAAGGCAACTCCACAGTTAGGCACCATTTGTAACAGGTATCTATGATGCTCGACTAATTTTCTTTTGCTGACTCTACTGGCCACTGGCATCATTATGTTCGAAAAATATTCTTTTTAAATTTATAGATGTAATCTAAATGTCATGACTCCGGGGGTGAGATATTAAAGCCCCGGCGACCCGTTTGTTTATTCCCCATGGAGGGATTTGCCTTCCAGTCTTTATATGGAATTATGGAGAGTAGTAACGGATCCAGTGACTCCGTTAGAAGCGCTCCAGTATGTGTCTTGAATATTAATCCCCGTTAAACACAATGTGCAGAACAGATCATTAGTCAGTAGCAGTGAGGAACCGGCTCAGAAACGAGTGTCGAGGTCGTAAAGCGATGAAGGTAAGTGAATTCGTAACTCCAATGGCAAAAGCGATCAGTGAATTGTTATATTCACACTATCTACTACACAGGGTAGTATTAAGTATCAGTATTCACGTTATCGCTCGCGTATTGTTTGGTGACCATATTTTATTTAATCGCTTATCCTCCCAGCTCGGCTTCAACCACAGACTCTGCGAGGGATCATTCCTCTACCATCGCAAGGACGGTGTCTGGGAGCTTAACACACTTTGTCAGCAGATGCAACTGGGGATTGTGACAGGCCGATCACCTTGGCTACCTCTAACTTGGGTTTAATTAAGGAGGGGTCTGGGAAAGGATTTTGGAAGGAAGTCGGCCGTGGATCTGTTGAAAAGAACTGTCCCGGCATTTGTCTGGTGGTGAAAATGGAAACCACGAAACCCATTTTCAGGACGGCCGGGGTGGGATTCGAACCCACGTTCTCCCGATGCCAGTAAGGCACGAGATAGCGCGTCAGCGTGGCCGGTGGTGATCATAATCCGAACATAAATCCGCGTGGTCGTTTTCTTTTGTTGCATCTACAGTCATTGATCAACGTAAAGTCGGTCCACCGAAAGTTGGAGTATGACGTTGTGTGGTCAAAGCCAGAAGTAATGCCGCACACCCTTTCACTGCTTCTGTCACTTAAACGAATGTTGCTACTCATCTCGTTCATGCGTATTATCACAATCTATTACGTGACATAGATATCTCATTTTTAACCTGTTGTTGTTGATTCTTTTAGGGAATTTGGAACATCGTGGTCATGTAGCCCCGTGTACTTGGTGTGTGTTCAAGTTGTCTGATTACCTGTGCCACTGGCATGTCTGTACTAGTGTGCGTACTTGAAATCGAGGTAGGAATTGGGTAGAAATCGAACCCGCCTCTTCTCAGTTTTGCCTCAAAACGCTGAGTGTACCCCATTCCTACCTTCAAACCCGATTTAAATTTCTTAGCAGACCCGGGGATCGAACCCGGGCCTCCGTGGTGACAGCCAAGAATGCTAGCTACTATTTTACACGCAAGGAGGCTGTCATTTTTAACTTGTTAGCGAGCTAAAATTAGACCAATCAGGACGCATTATATTATTATTGGCGATAAGGTACGTCATACAGTTGATACAAATAAACACAATAATAATTGGTTCAATTTGTTTCTATCAATAGCTCACAAGGTCTCTGGTTCGAGGCTCATTCGAGGGGAATATTTTTGCTTATCCGATTATCGATTTACATAATATTTATCATAGGCCTATCATAGGTCTCATTTTATAGAATCCACATGAAATTACTATTTATCTATTTTTAACTTCAATATTACCACATACGGCGACAAGCAGGATTTGGGAAAATTGAGTGCAATGGGCTAGTATAAATAGGCTACCTTAAGAAACATCGGTGTGGTTTGATGAACAGTGTATTATCTCTCCTTTTTGCAGTATAAAATAATACGTGATGTTCGTTGAAACAAGTATTCATTACTGACTGTAGCCTTTCTCCAATTAATTCTACGCATTCATCATAGAATTTAACATGATGGAAGCGGATCGTAAATTCAGATTCGTCACAGTTTTAAGAATGAAATGTCAAAGCGGTGTAATAAACGTGTTAGTTAAATTGGCGACATTCCCCCCTTTACTTTTCACTGTCTGTTAGGCAGTCAGCCCGGAGGCTAATTGGATCCTCAAAAAGCACCATTATACGTTATGTGGTAGAAACCCACAAAACTCAAGGCAGCACTATAATGAGGCGTACTAGGCAAGGTGAGGAGTGAGGTAGTTTGTCATTGCTTTCCTCACTGAGTCAGAATAGCAGTATTAACCCTACGAGTAGAACCTTTCACAACATCCACCGACACTAGTTGTGCCCTGAATGCCATTACTCAGCACCACTCATACCTCTGTAGCTTCCATATAATCACAGACATGTTTTCTTTTTGATGTGTAACATATTTCCGCTCGGTTGCTGGATAGTTTGGTGGGAGTGATTTTGAAAATTGGGGACGGAAGTGAATCGGAACGATCGAGCTGGCAGTGGTGGATCAAACGGAAGTAAGTTATGCACTGCCCGCTCGATCGATCAAACGGAAGTGTACTAGCTGGCAGTGGTCGACAACGGAAGTATGCACTGCCCGCTCGATCGATCAAACGGAAGTGTACTAGCTGGCAGTGGTGGACAACGGAAGTATGCACTGCCCGCTCGATCGATCAAACGGAAGTGTACTAGCTGGCAGTGGTGGACAACGGAAGTATGCACTGCCCGCTCGATCGATCGAATGGAAGTGTGCCCTTGCTGGCAGTGGTGGATCGAACGGAAGTATAAGACGCACTGCCAACTCGATCGATCGTTCCAGCTGGCACTGGTAAGAGAAACAATCAGCGTGCGGTGTCGAAAATTGATACCATGACGCACTCTCGGCCATGTGGAATGTATATGACATACTGAACGGAAAACGCTCATGCGAACTCTGGTGTCAAGTGATTTAAACAAATGACATGGTACATGTTCGAAGTCTTCGTATCAGTATTTAAATGATAAAATGCCTTAATATCAAACATTGTAAGTAGTCGGCATTGCCGGTATTATGTTTCTGCACAATGGCTATTCAAATATTAACCCACATACCGGTAATGCAGTCATCAATATAATATAATCGTTGTGGTTATACGAGAATTGAGCAAGCCTTCACGAACTATTACTCAATACATCCTCTTTACTCACAAGAGGGCCTATTCATAAGGCATTTTAAACTCAATTTCACGCAGGAACATTATCGAAACAAGCAATATATATATATATATATATATATATATATATATATATATAAATAAAGCTCAATGTTTGTCTGTCTGTCTGTCTGTCTGTCTGTTATGTATACAAATCCACACCGTTTCACCGATCTGAACCAAAATTTGTATACTTACCCTTCGGATCCCTGCGGGTAACCCTGTCCACTTGAAATTTCCGACAGACCACCCCATTCCCTGCATTTAGGCCCTTTGTCCCAAATCTACACCGTTTCACCGATCTCAACCAAAATTTGTATACTTACCCTATGTAACCCTGTGAATAACACTGTCCACTTAAAATTTCGGACAGACCACCCCATTTCCTGCATTTAGGCCCTTTGGCAAACTTCTACACCGTTTCACCGATCCGAACCAAAATTTGTGTACTTACCCTTTGCAACCCTGCGGGTAACCCTGTCCACTTGAAATTTCGGACAGACCAATCCAATCTCTGCATTTAGGCCCTTTGGTCCAAATCTACACCGTTTTACCGATCAGAACCAAAATGTGTATACTTACCCTTTGCAACCTTGCGGGTAACCCTGTCCACTTGACATTTCGGACAGTCCAACCCAATCTCTGCATTTAGGCCCTTTGGTCCAAATCTACACCGTTTCACCGATCAGAACCAAAATTTGTATACTTACCCTTTGGTACCCTGCGAGTAACACTGTCTGCTTGAAATTGCGGACAGACCACTCCATTCCCGGAAAGTGGACAGGGTCCGTCCCAAAAGCAATGGAAAAAAGGGGTAAAACCGGACCCACTCAGGAAACCTTCAGGATTGCCAGCTCCTGAACTCACCAGCCATGAGCCTTTGAGGATGTAGCACTATCCAGGGTGCACCAGGGCTACACACACCCTGCCTCCTTGAGGGTCTTGAGCAGAAGATATGAGATATTAAGAAAAGAATGAGGCTATCAGGAATGATTAGAAAAGGGCCAATTAAGGCGGGAAAGTGAAAGAGTCGCTAGGCCTCGGATAACCTGATACCATCGGGGTCGGAAGAGAACAAGAGTTTGACCAAGGGAGGCTGACAGGAAAGAGAACTGAAAGGTGCCCGGCACCAGTAAGTAGAAGCAATGCCGGACTCAGCTGGGGTCCCGTGGTCGCAAACCCACGTCCCACAAGTTGTGACCCTGGTGGGTGGAAGGGGGAAGAGGGGGCAGGGGTGAGAATAGCTTGCTCATTCATCGCGAGGTGACATGAGAAAAATGTCCAGACCCCGCCGTGTTACCTGTTATTGCTGACTATGCTGATGTTCATACAGGGTCTTTGCTCAAACCGCTGTAGTGTTACGAAAGAATGAGTGATTCACCGGTCAATGTGAATAGGACCGGGAACCCCCCCCCCCCTCCCCCCGAACGTCTGTCATCATATATCGTCATCATCTGCGATATTCTCAGCTACGTGCAGCTTGGACCCGAGCAGTACTCGATAAACTCTTTCACTACACGCATCGAGTATAGGCCTAAGCCAGAATATAACGTTCAGACTTTGGAAGACATCGAAGGTAGTAATCTGAAATACCTATATCAGATTTAAAATTACACCATGTTCGTTTAGTAGTCATTTTTCATTACCTTATTATTATCATAAGGGCAAATGACCTAGATGTTACACCCTTTATACCACTAATCACCACACACAATAAGTCTTCATCGCCTGTGAATTTTGAAATATTTCTTTCTATCACGGTAGTTTGTAAGTTTGTCGTGTCAATTCAACAGTAGTTTTCATTACCATCCTCATCAAAAGGGCAAATTACCTAGATGTTACGTCCATTATACTACTAAGTAACACCACAGTCTTCATCGCCTGTGATTTTTAAAATGTGTATTTCCATTAGTTTGTAAGTTTGATATATCCGTTCAGTAGTAGTCGTCTTCATTATCATCCTCATCAAAGGGGAAAATGACCTAGATGTTACATCCATTATACTACTAAGCAACACCAGAGTCTACCTAGCCTGTGATTTTAAAAATGTGTATTTCCTTTAGTTTGTAAGTTTGATATACCCGTTCAGTAGTAATCGTCTTCATTATCATCCTCATCAAAGGGCCAAATGACCTAGATGTTACGTCCATTATACTACTAAGCAACACCAGAGTCTACCTAACCTGTGATTTTAAAAATATGTATTTCCATTAGTTTGTAAGTTTGATATACCCGTTCAGTAGTAGTCGTCTTCATTATCATCCTCATCAAAGGGGCAAATGACCTAGATGTTACGTCCATTATACTACTAAGCAACACCAGAGTCTACCTAGCCTGTGATTTTAAAAATATGTATTTCCATTAGTTTGTAAGTTTGATATACCCGTTCAGTAGTAGTCGTCTTCATTATCATCCTCATCAAAGGGGCAAATGACCTAGATGTTACGTCCATTATACTACTAAGCAACACCAGAGTCTACCTAGCCTGTGATTTTAAAAATACGTATTTCCATTAGTTTGTAAGTTTGATATACCCGTTCAGTAGTAGTAGTAGTAGTAGTCTTCATTGTGATCCTCATCAAAAGGGCAAATGACCTCTCATTCCTTTAAAGTATCAATTATTCCCATTCGTTGATAAGTTACATGTGCCAGTAGTCGCTTCTATGTTCATCATCACTATGTAGAAGATGTTTTGCGTCAGAAGAAAAGACAACTGGATGCTCAGGAACGTTAACGATATATCGACTGCGAAATCTGGAAGCTTCTCTTTGAGGAATTGCTTCAGACATTTATCGTACAGTTTAAACCTTAACAAGACGAAACTTTTAACCAGATAGCGATATAAGTGGGAGCTCTTTGGCAAAAAATAATCAAGTCTTTCCCGAAATGTGAGTCCTAAAAATAACTTTTTATATTATTTTCTAAGTTTTATATGTCAGTTATGTATTAATTTTCAATATCATCCTGATCAGTAGGGCAAATTACCTAGATGTTACGCCCTCAACGTCATTTGGGGTAAATGACCTAGATTTTAAGTCCATTATATTTCTAATCACCACCACATAAAGTCTTCTACGACTGAGATGTCACGAATTCTGGGACCGCTAACGACATATCTCGACTCGGACTGAAGACAAATATCACGAGAATGATCATTATTTTACAGAGCCTTCCCATAGTGACTTAAGTATAAACATTGTCACTGGGTTTGATAATGTAAGAAATGAATACATAAATAAATATAATTTATGACGTTGAGTGTTAAGGAGACTGAAATATTATCATCTTTCCACCGGGCGAAGCCGGGTACTACTGCTAGTATATATATATATTATTTAGTCAATTTACCCTCTATGTTGGTGGTTCCCACGGACTCAGCGAGGGAACTCACCACTACCGCCTTTATGGGCAGTGTCCTGGAGCCTGGAACATCTGGTCGGGATGGATACAACTGGGGAGATGTGATCAGCACTTCGCCCAGGCAGCCTCACCTGCAAAGTGAACAGGGGCCTCATGAGGGATGGGAAGGGATGGAATATTGGGATGGATAGGCAAGGAAGAGGGAAGGAGGCGGCCGTGGCCTTACAGTAGGCACCATCCCAGCATTTGCCCGAAGACGAAGTGGGAAACCACGGAAAACCACTTCGAGGATGGCTGAGGTGGGAATCGAACCCCCTCTACTCATTTGGACTACCCGAGGCTGAGTAGACCCCGTTCCAGTCCTCATACCAGTTTTCAAATTTCGTGGCAGAGCCGGGAATCGAACCCAGGACCTCCGGGGCGGCAGCTAACCATGCTGACCGCTACGCTACGGAGGCGACAGCAAAATATAAATGAAACTTAATTCCGTGATGCAGTATTATTGGAACGTGGAAATAAGTCACCATCTTGTGCACAATATTTGCGTAGTCGAAATAGCCGTGAGGTTATTGCGTATGACTGTGAATCTAGAGATCTTGGGTTCGAATCCGGGGCGGGGTAGATATTTTTGCTACCAGATTATCATTTTAAACGATATTTATCATATCAATATGACTCATTTTAACAGAATCCATATGAAATTACGTGTTGGTCTGTGAATCAAGAGGTCCTGTTTATAAGGAATTTAAGGTTATGAGCGGTGTCGCGTCTATTAATCTAGTTGATCCATATCGTATTCTTTATTTAGGATAGTGCTGGTGGAAGCTACAAATCATCTAAGAAAATGACTTCCGTATTATAAACTGCAATATCTGTAAAACACTCCCTTTTACAATAGATTAATATTTACTATAAAATGCCGGTGTATCAACAATTTCACGTGAGGTTTCTTCTATGTCAGATGTTACACATCATATGCGACTACTGTAAGGCTCGTTTTTTTTTTTTTTTTTTTTTTTTTTTTTTTTAGTGTCGCCTACGTAGCGTAGCGGTCAGCATGGTTAGCTGCCGCCCCGGAGGTCCTGGGTTCGATTCCCGGCTCTGCCACGAAATTTGAAAAGTGGTACTGCCCCCGTAAATTGAATTATATTGAGACCACGATGGCTGTATTGGCATATATGAATAAAGTTATGGCTGTCATAGTTGAGACGTGTATATTCATGACGCAGGCACGGATGACGTAGACTTCATGCAAGTAGGCTGGTTGAGCTGAGATTCTTGGTGACGTCATGATTTTGTTCGAGAAAGATCTGAGATTTACGACGCAGTCGCAGGAAACAAGGTATTGTGCTAAGGAAGAAGTTACGCTATTGGAGGAGAGACTCGAACCAATGAACGATAGTTTGGAAGGAAGACGGAGATTGCTGAAACTACGATATTTAATTACTTTTGGCATGCAGATTTGTGGAAATCTATTTTCAGTTATGGCATTGATTTGGAATTTTGAAGAAATTAATTTTGAGTTTTTGAAATTTGAAAATCCGTCAAGTATAGCCAAAGTTAAAACTTCTAGCGATGACGGAGCAACAGGCTATGGAAGGGATGGATACGCCCCTTAAGAAGTTGATAAAAGGTCGTGCACAGGATAGAGGAGCTCTGATATTCTCTCATATCTCTCATACCGCTGTTACAGCATATATATTTCAGATGTCATAGAGTCATTTTCGAGTGAATAAGTGAAGCAAGTTGTCTTTAGCGTGTGGTTAAAGCCCGGCGCATCGAACGAACACGGAGCAGTTCCATTTTACGCTGTTCGAAACTAGGTGAAGTTAAAACGCTCACATTAACGTTTCTACCAGATAAGATATAAAGAGTTAACTTCTGCCTTTATTATAATTCAATTGGGCAGTACAACATTGAGGTGTGTAGAAGATTTGAACAATTTCACAGTTATACTTTGAAAGATATTGGCATTTTAAGGCTGCAGACAAAAGTGATTTTCTCGCCACCTGAGAGGCACTTTTAAATTTCCACAGTATACACTACGGCTGACACGTATTACAACCGTGATATTGGAGAATACGTTTGGTAATACAACGATACATTCTATTATGGAACATTATAATCTGGCAGTGCTTTCAATGATTATAACAGAAGTTGAGATGGAAGGCTAAGGCTTTAATGCAATTGGGACATATATCGATGGAGTGAGGTAACAGCATGGAACTTCGTTAATCGTCATTCTACAAAAGCGAGCATGTAGTGAACATCCAACTACACTCATGCATCGTGAATCCATCGCTGAATCATATCAGATGACAGTGGAAATATCATCATACTCCACGATTATGAATATTTCTGCGGAAATAACTGCAATAAACTTCATGGCGAATTACGACTGGAACTTCAGGGAACTTTCAAGAGAGGCCAGGGAGGACCCGGCTCACAAAGAAGAATTTTGCCAGAAGGATGTCTTTCGTATACATGGAGCAGTGCAATTTCCGGAGAAGGAAGCAGTTCGATTCTCCGAGGGCGCTGATTCCAGGTTCGAGGACGGAGCACATCTTTACGCTGGTGAAATGGAACCAACAGCAGTTTTCTTTGAAAACTTTCCTCGAGAACTTCAATCAACAGATAAGGTAGTCGTGAACGTTTCTTGTATTATTTGAGTCATGTAGCGATATCTGAGCAACCATTTTCCCATATTTTTGTCCTATCTTTTGCCCTATTTTCTTGATTAATATTTCTGTACTCAGTACACTTTGATGATTTATGCCTTTTTCTTCGTTTTATTGAGACATTGTTATGTCAGTGGCATAGTTAAATAATTTTGGATCAGTTGAGACTGATAATTTAGATTCTTTCAGTAATTTGCATATTTTTGTAGTCACGATTTGACTGTAAAGTTAATGATTTGCTATGGCAGATTTGAAGTCAGACAGCGTGTCACTTTATTAAAGTAATTCTATTCAGTAAATTACTTTGACCAATTTTCTGTCATCCTCAAGAAAGAAGAATGATTAAAGATTTTAGAGCGTTAAAATATAATACGTTATCGACGATCTTTGAAATACTAGTCGTCTTATGAACATGATTGCAACATAGACATTTATCATTGCATTATAGACAATTTTATGAAATATGAACTTTGATTACGATTTATTGAATACACTATAGTAATGAACTTTTGATAGGAGTTTTTCTCAATTATAGATTGGAACAATAATGTTTGCATTCCACAATCTAATTGTATTCTATTCGACTATTTATGCAGTTTAGATGAACTTTGATTGAAGATAGTATTTTTATACTGTGTTACTTTGAAGATATTAATCTCAATTTTGATAGACCAGGGAGGAGTGTCTAATCGTATTTGCTATTAAATTTATTTGTGATTGGCAAATTTTTACTTCATATCGATTCATGAATGAAACCCACGAAGGTTAAATAATAACAGACATTAATACAATTGATGAATATAAGAATTTTTGAAGAGGAACAATGGATGTATAATCGTTAGTTCAGTGGACCTGTAAAAGTCGCTGATGAATAATGCCCTTGAATAATGAAGGAGGTTCCCACAGTAATAAATGAAGTTGTTGAATTTATGAGTGGAGGTTTTTGTATGTAATTTGGAAGATTTTGATGCCATATATATGAAGATATATGATGAATTCTGGGCCTATTGTTGAGCAATTTTGTGCGTTTTGAGCGAAGTATTTTTCCGCTGAATGTATTGTCCTGGTTCTTTGAAAGTTATTCATGTGAAGATACTGTTAAAGTTAACAAGAGTGTTAAATAATTTGAGATGAAGATTTTGAATGGAGGTTACCGTCACAAATATTAATAATAATTATTAAACCTTATTAAACCTGAATTTGACATTTAAATATAACTAACCTTCATTGGTTGATTATATCACCATGATTTAAGTAATTATCAACCGGATAAACGTGTGGTTTAATGTATTTCTTGTATAAATAATATAAACAATATTAATATTGTAAATAATTATGTAAATATCTTTGATAACAATTTGTAATGAAAGGGATTAATAGAGGCGTGTATAAAATTTCCAATTGTCGTTTGACATTGTTATAAACAATTTATTATTGTTATAAATAATTAATGAACTTTTGTTATTAACATTAAGAGTTTTGTTTTTATACTCTAAACAACGCTAATTAAGCAAGTGGATTGAAAAATTAAACATGATTTGGGATTGTTGGAGTAATCCACTGGTGTTTGAATGGAGCATTTAAAAGATTTGCGTGATAATATTTCAGTTGAGATGTGGACATTTAACGTGTTTTGAAGGAGAGCTAAGCTCTGATGTAACTCGCTTATGCTAGGGTTGAACGGACAGGTGAGTCCGCTTTGACGATGCAGGTGCATTGCAGCTGGCCCGGACAACTGTATGATAGAGGCCAAGGACGTCTCCATAATAGCCTTGTGGCTATAAATAAAATGTGAAGTGTATAAACACGCAAAACAATTGCTATATGTGTCTCGTCCCAAATCCCGTTTCCATTCCAAGTGCATTATTATAATTACGTTATTTTGAGCTTGAGAAAGCTGAAACATTGTATGTAGAGTATACCAGTCCTACAGGAGGACATAGTTATGTGGACAATGACTTCTGATTGCCACGTGGATTTTGTTGTTTTATTTTTGTTAAACTCATTCTTTATGTGAAATAAATTATTGTGCAGTTTAAAGTTTCTCGTCTTCGTTTTTGGTTCATTTTAAATATCATGGTGGAGGTTATTGTGTGGGCACGCTTTAAGTGATCCAGTTGACAACCCAGTCCCCGAGATAAATTTGAAAGGTAAGTAAAGATAAGTATGAACCCCCGTATATTTTGGTGTGTTCCACAATAATTTTCTTGTTAACTATTGTGCTCTAATCTCGATAGTATCTGTCAGTGCCATTTTCATTGATGTAGCTGTGCCGGTGCGATTGATTATTGGCAATCCGATTGAGGGGGCGGATATCTGACAGCCTACTATCCTGATAACGGGGACAGTAGGATTGGCGCAATCAACGTGTGGGGCTCGATTGGCTCGATTGGCACGATCAGCAAAACATTGGATTACCAAGTTATTGCAGTAGAATTGGCACCGCAATTTTTGTGGAGTGTTCGAATAACATTGGATTACCAAGTTATCGATGTCAAAGGGATTGTGAAGACTCAAATAAAGAGGTTGATTCTTTGTTAGATGTCTTGGCCAATTGTAGAATTTGAGAGTGTGATTATATAGGGATTAAATGTTGTGTTGTATTAGGAAAATTACACTCAGAAAAGATCAGATCTTATACAACTTGAGAGAGGTTAAATAGGCTGGAAACTTAGAAAAATCGCCTATGATCTGGAATCTTATTTTATTTGACCGGCTTATGACATGTGTAGTCATATTAAAGATAAAATTAAACTATTTGGATTGTAAATGTAAATTATTTGTGTTAGGATATTTTAAAATGAACCAAAGAAACTTGAACATGTGCTTGAGTTTATTTCAACATGAAGTGTCTACGAAGGTTAATTATAAGGTAATTATAAGTTAGATTTAAGACAGAAAATTGCTCAAATTTATATATGGTGAAAAATGTTGCTCAGATGTTGTTATTTTGCTCTGTTTGATGTATGTCCCTAAAGCAGTTTATTATTGAAATATTATTGAAATGGCAGATGAGAGTCTGAGAATGATGTTGGAGGAGATGTCTGCTAACTTGAAAGCTAGCATTAATGAAAGTGTGAAGGAGATGGAAGCTAGGAATGCTAGTCGAATGGAGGAGAATGCTAGTAGAATGGATGAAAGTTTGAAAGTTCTTCAGACCAGTTCTGGAAACTTAGAAAATAATGCGTCGCGTTTACAGATCAATACCCAGGGAATCGAGAATGCCGTGAGTGACATTCACAAAGATGTTTCTGATGTTAAAATTGATGTGTCTAAGGTACAGAAAGATCTTACTATGTTGAATCTTGATGTTGCTAATGTCCGGGGTGATATTTCATGTGCTAGAGCTGAAGTAATTGTTGTTAGGAATGATGTTGCTACTGTACAAGACAAAGTAGAGGAAGTTCAAAGAGAGGTTAGAAATGCTCGAACTGATGTGTCAAATGTCCAAGTTGACATCAATAATATTCATTCAGATGTTAATGATATGCAAAGCGATATCAATAAAATACAAGTAGAAGTCAATACTGTTTTTGTAGACATTGCTAAAGTTCAGACTGATGTTAACAAAGTTAGGGAAGAAATTGAAACTTCAAAAACGCTTTGTACTCGTAACATTAGTGCATTAACAACTCGGTTAGTTGACGAGTCTGTTAGGACAACAGCTTCTTTAGCTGGTTTAAAATACGATGTAGAGGTCATGAGAACCCAAGTATTAGATCACAATCGTTTACTTAAGGAAGACATTGAAGTAGATATCGCGGAAATGTTAACTGCAAATGTAACGGTGTGGAAAGATGAATGGAACAGGTCAAGTGGGGAACATGTCGATCAGATTCAGGAGCGAATTGAAAGAAAACTTGCCAGTACACAAGTAGACATAAATAACGAAATAGTTCAGATCAGGAAAGACTTGAATGTAAGGATGGATTCGTTATCCGAAAAGCAGGTAGAGGATAGAACTCAAATAGGTCAGGACGTGCAAGCATTAAAAACTGCGTTAGAGGAACAGATTCATAAGGTTGTCTCTGATGTTAATGAAACTACGAGCAAACTGCAGAATTTGAAACTAGGAGAAGCTAGCATGATGGAAACCTATAAGGAAGAGTTGATTAGGAAAGTCATCACGGAAATCACGGACAAGGATACTGAAGGATTGACTGGTGAAGAGGATAGAAATTACGTAAGAAGATGTAACCTCGCTACAGAAGAGAGAGATATTAGTCCTGAGGAACGTATATCCAGATTCAGGAAAGAAGAAGAGGATCGGAATATTGAACCTGAATGGAAGTATCGTGATAGTGGAAAACATTATATGGATTCATATCCGAGAAATGTGACAGTCATCCGGAACTTTGAAGACAAACCTCAAAAATTTAGCAACACTGATAGTCTCACACCGATCGAATATATCAGGAATCTTAAAGACTATTTCATTGAATCCCACATTCCTAGAGAGAGAGAGATGAGAATCGTAGAAAGATTTCTAGCTGGAGGACCCCTTGAGTGGTTTAGAGCATTTCGGTACACTTTCAGCAATTTTGACGAATTTGCAGAGGCACTGATAAAACGATTCTGGTCAATAGAAGCTCAGAATTCATTAAGAGCTGAGGTATACTCGAGGAAGTATTCAGGTACTCTTCCAACACGGTACGCTGATTTCTTCACGAGTCAGTTATCACGCTTGAGATTTTTGCAACCCCCATTGTCAACAGAGCAGTTGATAGATGCGATTTCACATATGCTGCCTGTGGAAGTAAGAAGACTGATCATATCGTCAAATATCAGAGATTTGACCAGTATGGACGAATTATTGAGAAGGCTTGACTACACGAGTCCAATGCCAAATTTGGTACAAAAAGGTCAGAGGCACGAATTCAAAGACGTTAATACGGTCTACATGGATCAAGTGCAGCAAACTGATAAGCCTGAGGAAGAAAAAACTGAAAATGTAGGTCCTCACAGGAATAATTATTTCCGCAACAACAGATCCCAAGGTTACCGTCCATATCAGCAAAGACGAGGCTGGAATAATAATAGAGGGAATTATAACAACGGAAGAGGTAGATACTACAACAATGGTTATAATAGAAACTACAATAGAAATAACCAGTACCAGAATCAGAATCAGAATTCTCAAGGTCAGGTAATGACACCCGACAAGTATCAAGAAAGAGAGAAAGAAAGTCAGCAGTATCTGAAGGAATTACGAGAAAAGGAAGCTGAAAATCAAAAGAAAAGACAGGATGTAGTGATCGATCCTGGTCCTTCTACAAGTCAGCAGAACTTAGAAAACAGAAATACAGGACAGAAGAGAAAGTAGAGAGGAGAGAATGCATTAGCCACACACAACCCAGAGAAGAAGAGACTTATGATTAAGGAACATAGAAGAAATATCATACAAGAGTGAAATTATAATTCAATTTCGTGTTCAAGTGAATTGAGATATTTATAACACAGAGTTTAAAAACAATTTGCAACTGTTTTTAAAACGTGGTGAAGGGAGAATGCCCCCGTAAATTGAATTATATTGAGACCACGATGGCTGTATTGGCATATATGAATAAAGTTATGGCTGTCATAGTTGTGACGTGTATATTCATGACGTAGGCACGGATGACGTAGACTTCATGCAAGTAGGCTGGTTGAGCTGAGATTCTTGGTGACGTCATGATTTTGTTCGAGAAAGATCTGAGATTTACGACGCAGTCGCAGGAAACAAGGTATTGTGCTAAGGAAGAAGTTACGCTATTGGAGGAGAGACTCGAACCAATGAACGATAGTTTGGAAGGAAGACGGAGATTGCTGAAACTACGATATTTAATTACTTTTGGCATGCAGATTTGTGGAAATCTATTTTCAGTTATGGCATTGATTTGGAATTTTGAAGAAATTAATTTTGAGTTTTTGAAATTTGAAAATCCGTCAAGTATAGCCAAAGTTAAAACTTCTAGCGATGACGGAGCAACAGGCTATGGAAGGGATGGATACGCCCCTTAAGAAGTTGATAAAAGGTCGTGCACAGGATAGAGGAGCTCTGATATTCTCTCATATCTCTCATACCGCTGTTACAGCATATATATTTCAGATGTCATAGAGTCATTTTCGAGTGAATAAGTGAAGCAAGTTGTCTTTAGCGTGTGGTTAAAGCCCGGCGCATCGAACGAACACGGAGCAGTTCCATTTTACGCTGTTCGAAACTAGGTGAAGTTAAAACGCTCACATTAACGTTTCTACCAGATAAGATATAAAGAGTTAACTTCTGCCTTTATTATAATTCAATTGGGCAGTACAACATTGAGGTGTGTAGAAGATTTGAACAATTTCACAGTTATACTTTGAAAGATATTGGCATTTTAAGGCTGCAGACAAAAGTGATTTTCTCACCACCTGAGAGGCACTTTTAAATTTCCACAGTATACACTACGGCTGACACGTATTACAACCGTGATATTGGAGAATACGTTTGGTAATACAACGATACATTCTATTATGGAACATTATAATCTGGCAGTGCTTTCAATGATTATAACAGAAGTTGAGATGGAAGGCTAAGGCTTTAATGCAATTGGGACATATATCGATGGAGTGAGGTAACAGCATGGAACTTCGTTAATCGTCATTCTACAAAAGCGAGCATGTAGTGAACATCCAACTACACTCATGCATCGTGAATCCATCGCTGAATCATATCAGATGACAGTGGAAATATCATCATACTCCACGATTATGAATATTTCTGCGGAAATAACTGCAATAAACTTCATGGCGAATTACGACTGGAACTTCAGGGAACTTTCAAGAGAGGCCAGGGAGGACCCGGCTCACAAAGAAGAATTTTGCCAGAAGGATGTCTTTCGTATACATGGAGCAGTGCAATTTCCGGAGAAGGAAGCAGTTCGATTCTCCGAGGGCGCTGATTCCAGGTTCGAGGACGGAGCACATCTTTACGCTGGTGAAATGGAACCAACAGCAGTTTTCTTTGAAAACTTTCCTCGAGAACTTCAATCAACAGATAAGGTAGTCGTGAACGTTTCTTGTATTATTTGAGTCATGTAGCGATATCTGAGCAACCATTTTCCCATATTTTTGTCCTATCTTTTGCCCTATTTTCTTGATTAATATTTCTGTACTCAGTACACTTTGATGATTTATGCCTTTTTCTTCGTTTTATTGAGACATTGTTATGTCAGTGGCATAGTTAAATAATTTTGGATCAGTTGAGACTGATAATTTAGATTCTTTCAGTAATTTGCATATTTTTGTAGTCACGATTTGACTGTAAAGTTAATGATTTGCTATGGCAGATTTGAAGTCAGACAGCGTGTCACTTTATTAAAGTAATTCTATTCAGTAAATTACTTTGACCAATTTTCTGTCATCCTCAAGAAAGAAGAATGATTAAAGATTTTAGAGCGTTAAAATCTAATATGTTATCGACGATCTTTGAAATACTAGTCGTCTTATGAACATGATTGCAACATAGACATTTATCATTGCATTATAGACAATTTTATGAAATATGAACTTTGATTACGATTTATTGAATACACTATAGTAATGAACTTTTGATAGGAGTTTTTCTCAATTATAGATTGGAACAATAATGTTTGCATTCCACAATCTAATTGTATTCTATTCGACTATTTATGCAGTTTAGATGAACTTTGATTGAAGATAGTATGTTTATACTGCGTTACTTTGAAGATATTAATCTCAATTTTGATAGACCAGGGAGGAGTGTCTAATCGTATTTGCTATTAAATTTATTTGTGATTGGCAAATTTTTACTTCATATCGATTCATGAATGAAACCCACGAAGGTTAAATAATAACAGACATTAATACAATTGATGAATATAAGAATTTTTGAAGAGGAACAATGGATGTATAATCGTTAGTTCAGTGGACCTGTAAAAGTCGCTGATGAATAATGCCCTTGAATAATGAAGGAGGTTCCCACAGTAATAAATGAAGTTGTTGAATTTATGAGTGGAGGTTTTTGTATGTAATTTGGAAGATTTTGATGCCATATATATGAAGATATATGATGAATTCTGGGCCTATTGTTGAGCAATTTTGTGCGTTTTGAGCGAAGTATTTTTCCGCTGAATGTATTGTCCTGGTTCTTTGAAAGTTATTCATGTGAAGATACTGTTAAAGTTAACAAGAGTGTTAAATAATTTGAGATGAAGATTTTGAATGGAGGTTACCGTCACAAATATTAATAATAATTATTAAACCTTATTAAACCTGAATTTGACATTTAAATATAACTAACCTTCATTGGTTGATTATATCACCATGATTTAAGTAATTATCAACCGGATAAACGTGTGGTTTAATGTATTTCTTGTATAAATAATATAAACAATATTAATATTGTAAATAATTATGTAAATATCTTTGATAACAATTTGTAATGAAAGGGATTAATAGAGGCGTGTATAAAATTTCCAATTGTCGTTTGACATTGTTATAAACAATTTATTATTGTTATAAATAATTAATGAACTTTTGTTATTAACATTAAGAGTTTTGTTTTTATACTCTAAACAACGCTAATTAAGCAAGTGGATTGAAAAATTAAACATGATTTGGGATTGTTGGAGTAATCCACTGGTGTTTGAATGGAGCATTTAAAAGATTTGCGTGATAATATTTCAGTTGAGATGTGGACATTTAACGTGTTTTGAAGGAGAGCTAAGCTCTGATGTAACTCGCTTATGCTAGGGTTGAACGGACAGGTGAGTCCGCTTTG
Organism: Meconema thalassinum; assembly: GCA_946902985.2. Lineage (NCBI taxonomy): Eukaryota > Metazoa > Arthropoda > Insecta > Orthoptera > Tettigoniidae > Meconema > Meconema thalassinum. The sequence goes on along the minus strand of OX336389.2, from coordinate 1,120,398,966 downwards.
ACGATGCAGGTGCATTGCAGCTGGCCCGGACAACTGTATGATAGAGGCCAAGGACGTCTCCATAATAGCCTTGTGGCTATAAATAAAATGTGAAGTGTATAAACACGCAAAACAATTGCTATATGTGTCTCGTCCCAAATCCCGTTTCCATTCCAAGTGCATTATTATAATTACGTTATTTTGAGCTTGAGAAAGCTGAAACATTGTATGTAGAGTATACCAGTCCTACAGGAGGACATAGTTATGTGGACAATGACTTCTGATTGCCACGTGGATTTTGTTGTTTTATTTTTGTTAAACTCATTCTTTATGTGAAATAAATTATTGTGCAGTTTAAAGTTTCTCGTCTTCGTTTTTGGTTCATTTTAAATATCATGGTGGAGGTTATTGTGTGGGCACGCTTTAAGTGATCCAGTTGACAACCCAGTCCCCGAGATAAATTTAAAAGCTAAGTAAAGATAAGTATGAACCCCCGTATATTTTGGTGTGTTCCACAATAATTTTCTTGTTAACTATTGTGCTCTAATCTCGATAGTATCTGTCAGTGCCATTTTCATTGATGTAGCTGTGCCGGTGCGATTGATTATTGGCAATCCGATTGAGGGGGCGGATATCTGACAGCCTACTATCCTGATAACGGGGACAGTACGAGGACTGGAACGGGGTCTACTCAGCCTCGGGTGGCCCAAATGAGTAGAGTGGGTTCGATTCCCCCTCAGCCATCCTCGAAGTAGTTTTCCGTGGTTTCCTACTTCGTCTTCGGGCAAATGCCGGGATGGTACCTATGTAAGGCCACGGCCGCCTCCTTCCCTCTTCCTCGCCTATCCATCCCAATCTTCCATCCCTTCCCATCCCTCATGAGGCCCCTGTTCGCTTCGCAGGTGAGGCCGCCTGGGCGAAGTGCTGATCACACCTCCCCAGTTGTATCCATCCCGACCAGATGTTCCAAGCTCCAGGACACTGCCCATAGAGGCGGTAGTGGTGAGTTCCCTCGCTGAGTCCGTGGGAACCACCAACCTAGAGGGTAAATTGACTAAAAAAAAAAGCGTATGGCTTTTAGTGCCGGGAGTGTCCGAGGACATGTTCGGCTCGCCAGTTTTGTAGCTGCTTCGAGACGGACACCCAATGGGTGAGCTACGAGTACCGTTGGGGAGGAAAGTTGGAAGGGAAGGGCGAGGAGTTGGAAGGTAGCGGCCGTGGCCTATAGTTAGGGACCAACCCCGGCATTTGCTTGGAAGGAAGATGGGAAACCACAGAAGACCATCTTCAAGGTTGCCGGCGGGGGAATTCGAACCTCCTCGCCTCCCGGATGTGAGCGACTGCCATTAGTCATGCCGTAACGACCACGGTTAACTCACCCGGTACAGACATGAATGAGACTGAGACATTGGGGAAAAGCAACATTTTACTCTAGCCTGTGCCAACAGACAAATACAATTGTACTGCATTCATCAAGAGAGGGTAAACAGGCTACAATGGATGTTTTCTGTGAGACGTGAGTATACATTGTTCAGTTATAGAACGCTTCGATGTCATTTTTCAGTGTTTTTACGAACAATGGATAGTGTTACTTTTCAGTCGGTCAATATGAGTACAAAGTCAATTATTGGGAAATGTGATACAATATTACGAGAGGTAATGATATTAACTTACTGTATTTGTACAGCATGTGAAGTTTTCACTGTTAACTTGTTTTGCACTTAATAATATGTTCCTCACAACAATCACTAGCCGATTGCAGGAAACAACTGAGCCAAGTTAGCAATAATGTTACCTTTGTTACTACAATGCGTGACGGCTCTGTTATTGTCGCAGTTTGGCTGGAGAGCTCAACTTTCAAAATACAGGCCAAATGATTGCTATTGCCTCACTATATCGGTATTGCCCCATTCTACGGTATATTGACAAACCTTGAATACACCATAACATGACGTTGTCATGGCAATTGAAATTACGTGTTCACACTTTTATATATCCGGCAGTAGGCCATGATTTTATCTGTTATTTATTTGCTCTTCTATTAAAATTAAACCAAGCAACATGGGAAGGAATATGATTTGATGACTTGGTTCCAGAATAGAGCACAAGGTAGTTTTATTATGTCAGTGCCGTTCAAATATTTGAAATTGTTAAACTGCCGAGATGCTTATGGTTGCGAATCCATTATGTACATGATGACTGTGAGTAGCATCAAAGAGTTACTTTCGCTAATCTAAGATTGTGGGACCGAATCCTGGCACAGTCAGCTGGCATTTGAGAGTGCTTAAATGTGAGGAGTCATGTCAGTAGATTTACTGGCACGTTGAAGATCTCCTTCGGGGCAAAATACCGATACCCCGGAGTTTCTAAAAGCCGCAGTAGTTAAATGAGAAGTAAAAACCAATAAGCTAACATAAGAAGAAAGTAAATGTTATTTTCGCTACTTACAAGGTCTACCTTTCCAAGGGTCACATCCCTTATATTATGTCTGATAACGACATTATAATAATAATTTTAGTGCCATTCTCAGCAGCTTTTGCGCCTAGACCATGGTCCTATTCATTTAATATAAAATTTCATACTTTATCAATCATCGTCACAATGAAAGAACTTCAGAAAAATTTACAAATCCCTTCTCTGGAGTTCTAGCAGACGTCTTCATACAGCTCATTTCACTAGTTTCAATAGACCGCCTCATTGCGTAGTCGCTAGCATTCTTTACTGACACCGTGGATGCCCGGGTTCGATTCCCGGCTACGCCAAGAAATTTAATTCTGTTCTGAGGGCTGGAGCGGGGTACACTCAGCCTCGTGAGGCAAAACTGGGAAGAGGCGGGTTCGATTCCCACTTCAGCCATCTTGGAAGAGGTTTCCCGTGGTTCCCACTTCTACTCCAGACAAATACCAGGATGGTACCCAGTATAAGGCCACGGCCACTTCCTGCCCAAATTATGCCTCAATTACAAATGCAAGTTCTAGAAAAGACATAGCAGCGTCACTGGCTATCAGACAAATTGTACACACACCCAAGTACACGGGGCTATATGACCTCGATGTCACAAAGCTACTAAAAGAAACAACAACTAGTTTTAATAGCTATGTCTGGTATTCAAAGCATCAATGTGCACTAACAGGAGACTATTAACATCGTTTTCATTTAATAAATCATTGTTATTTTTCACATTTGGACTTAGACCTCTCGCTGTTGAGACACTTCTCCCCGGCAGATACACCATAAACCTACGAGTATAACACAGATTTTATAGGACAAACATGCTTGCGCATAATTACGTTATAAATACGTTTGACGCTTGTCTCTAAGTTTTACATTAATATTCCAACAAGATGCTCCTTGAGAACCACTGATCACCTCGTGATAGAGCCTATTGGCTAGTATTCTTGGCCGTCATCCATGAGGTCTGGGTTGGATTCCCGGCTCCACAAGAATTTTAAGTCTGGCCTGAGGGCTGGAACGAGGTACACTCAGCTGCATGAAGCCAAACCGAGAAGAGTTAGATTAGATTCCCGCCTCAGCCATTCTGGAAGTGTTGTTACGAGATTTCCCCACTTCTGTCGTTGTTTGAGTCTTCAATCTCTCGACTGGTTTGATGCAGATCTCCATGCTTCCCTGTCCTGAGCTAGTCGTTTCATCTCTACATAGCTACCACATCCTACATCCGAGGCAATCTGTTTAACATATTCTAACCTTGGACTACCCCTACAGTTCTTGTCCTCGACCCTTTCTTCCATAACTAAACGTGCTATTCCTGGGTGTCTTAAATTTGTGCCCTACCAACCTATCTCTTCTCTTCATTAGCAGTCGCCTCGGTTGTTGGGTGTGGTAGTTATTTAGAGATGAAACGATTAGCTCAAGACATGGAGGCATGGTGAGCTGCATCAAACCAGTCAAAAGGCTGAAGACTCAAACAACAATATCCTCATCAATTTCTTCTTCCCTTTCCATAACATGATTCTCAATTTCCTTGCCCTTATACAAACACTCTTTGTAAGCTTTCCATGTCTCAACCTTTTCTTCCCTATATGTTAGAGGTTTTCCATCTGAGTGCTTAATATTACAGCACATAGTCTTCCTTTCCCCGAAAGTACTCTTAATCCTTCGATAAGCTGTATCTACCTTTCCTAATTTCAGACAATTTTCTATATCTGCACATTTCTATTTCAACCATTTTTCTTATGCTGCCTTGCACTTCTTGTTGACCTCATATCTCAGAAGTCTGTATTCTGCTTTTTCCCTTTCATCTCTTTTGTTCGAGTGCTCCCGCCTTTCGTCCATTAATTCTAGTATATCCTGCGTGATCCACGGTTTTCTACCTATTCTTTCTTTCCTACCAATGTTTTCTTCAGCGGATTTTGTTATTTAATTCTTCAAAAGTGCCCATTGCTTTGCAATTATAGCTTGTTGAGTTTTTTTATTAGTCCTTCCTTTCTACTCGTCTTGAATCGTTTGTTTCCGTCCTACTCTTTCAGTCTGTCAATTGCCCACCTTTTTGTCTTTTTAGTTGTCTTCACGTCTACTCCAATTCTACTCCAGGTAGATGCTGGTCTAGTTCCTAATTGGAGGATACGACTGCCTCCTGCTCAATCCTAGCCTACACACTGCTACTACTAAAGACACCACAATGACTTAGGTCATAATACAAATTTTACACATACCCTAGAGCACGGGGTTGAAATGACCAGGGGGTCCAAGCCCCTAAACAACAATAACTACTACTTCTCGAGAACCCAGCTAGACATTACTTTTTGATAACACTGTGTATCATCCATCCCGATCATTTTTGAACGATTTTGATTAGTATATAGGTGGTTTATGAGGGCGTCTTGAGGCTCCTGCCGAAGGGTTGTAACAAGGCCATCTCAGTCTCGTGGAGATAACTGAGATGAGTTGCCCATCCATACCATCATAGTTGTTACGCAGGCAAATGCCGGGATGGTACCTAACTATGGCCTTGGCTACCTCCTCCTCAATCCTAGCTCCGAACAGTATAGACACCAAAATAACACAATTTATCATACAGTTTCCATACATACACACAACCAATTACATGGGGCTGATGCGATCGATGCTCCAAGTCCTTTTAGAGGAAATAATTGCAACGATTAGGGTATACGCTCCTTGCGCTGAATGGAGAAATACACTGCCGGACTACCAGTGGCCAAACCTATAAGATCTTGAGTAGACCTTATACATTGATCAAGGTGGAGCGATGTGTGTATATGTAGGTAAATCTTGAATTAATGAGGCATTACCAGGCATCCTTGAAAAATGGAACTTTGTAGCAGTGAACCTGATACAACATCTCTAGGAAACTCTGAAATATCCTAAATTTTTCGAGAGGACCGAGCAGGAGGGGTTTGAAATGACGGCTTAGGAGAAAAATCGTGTAAGTACGCAAGCACAACAATTTATTCAATCGCATACAGTATACAGTAAAACAGTGGTGATGAGTAGAGAAAAGAAAGAAGGAAAAGGAGTAATCAAAGTAGGAGATAAGGAATTGGAAGTAGTGAAACACTTCAAATACTTGGGAAGTGAAATGACTGAAGATGGAAGACTAGATTTGGAAATTAGCAGAAGAATACAACTCGGGAGTGCTATCCACCAACAGGTACGGGGACTAGTATGGAACAAGGATATACCAATTAAGGCTAAAGAAGTTATGTGCAAAGCATATTATGTTCCTATAATGACACATGCAGCAGAAACTTGGACAATGACTAGGAGGGATGAGAGCAGAGTACAAACAGCTGAGATGAGATTCCTGAGAAGTATGGTCCAGAAAACGAGGAGGGACAGAGTGAGAAATGAAGATATACGGAAAGAACTGGGAGTACAAAAACTAAATGACAAAATGGAGCAAAACAGATTGAGATGGTTTGGACATGTCAAACGGATAAATGAAGTAAGGCTACCAAGACGAGCACTGGAACGACGGATGACAGGGAAGAGAGGACGAGGAAGACCAAGAATGCGTTGGATGGACTCGATGGAGAATAGTATTAGAAAACGGAACCTGGATTGGAACACTGTGTCGGAAGAGGAATGGTGGAACGACAGAACAAAGTGGAGAGGAACCATATTTGCCCCCACCCAGTGTCAACTGGAAAAGGGGAAATGAAGATGATGATGATGACGATGATGATGATGACAGTATTAACTTTTTCCATAGCTATGACCAATATATAGGTCTTGTGGGTTCAAACATTTCCTGAATGTCCAAACTGACTTTTAACTTCAACCCCCGAGAAAGTGTTGAGCTGGTGAGATTTAAAAATGGGGTTCAGAAGTAGTTCGGTGTAAGTAAGCAAGCATAGTGCACCCCCCTTTTATTCTTCAGAATGGATTTAAATTTGTTGTCACAGCCAGGAATAGAAGTCAGGACCTTTTGGACGGTGGTATCAATACGTTTCTCTAGACCAGCAGGCGATCGATTCTGGAGTAGACGGACGAGGGTGGACATTGCTGTACTACTAAGCAAAAGCGTCCAATTATAACCTATTTTCATCATATGAAATGCAGGCTTATCAGATTTCTTTTGTCCGTGTGTGCATGCCCTAATAAATTATGATTGGCAGAAGCCATTTCAGCGAAAATTGGTAAGGAGTCACTACACCGTCCAATCCCGACATTCCCTTTCAAATTTCAGTGAGTGTCATCAATTCCACGCGGTGGCCACGCGAAATATTTCACCAGTTCTCAGGAACTATTACAGCAATCAACCTATAATTTTGTATGATGATAGAAGACTATAAATTAAGTCACACAGTGACCTTGAAGAGCATTTGCGCAAACCTAACGTGGCAGCAACAAAGTTCAAATACTTAATCAGTCGACCTAGGTGGAGAAATCCTCATGGCCTGACGGTGACATCGGGTTGATACGAGTGGAATATCATATGTGAGTTGGGAGGTACACCACGTAGGTTGTAGCGTAAAGAGGTCATGTTCAGATACGAGCCCGATGACAGTCACACTTTCAAATTTTACGCTTCGATGTAAGAACGTAATCTTTTGCAAGTGTTCGGTTTTCGAAAACATCAGTGATTGGCTGAATGCTCCCTCCCTTAGCCCCTCAATTAAACCCAATCCAAAAACAGAAAATAGCAAGAGGTCTCTCAACCTTTGACTCCATTCAACCATCAGTGACTGAGCTGCAAAGAGTTCCAGAGCTTAATAAAAAACTGACTTCCCCTCACACCCCAAATATACCCCAAAACTGAAAAAGTAAACAGACTCCAAAACCTTGACTTCACAGCAACCGTCAATGACTGAGCCACTAAGGCCTTCCTAGCGTAAACAAAACATCTCCCTGATCCTAATTTCCCAGTCATATCCCACACCAAATACACACAGGAAAAAGCAAAAATACTGTATCATCCAGCTTTGACGCTTTCCAACCCCCACTGACTGAGGTACCAAGAGTTCCCGAGCTAAATGAAATATTCTCCTCCCCTTTGACTCCAAACCAAACCCCATACAGAAACAGAAAAACAAAAGGTTCCCGACACTTTACCTAATCGCCATTGACTGAGACATAAACTGTTCCCGAAGTTAATAAAATAATCACTCTCCCCTTTAACCCCAGCCAATCCCACCCAAAAACTAAATAGGAACAACTGGATGCCCAATTTTGACACCCTCCAACCACCACTGTCTGAGTTACCAAGAGCTCTCGAATATAATCAAGAATCCCCCTCTACCTCGACACCCAACAAAAAAAAACACATCCAAATACAGAAAACATTTACCTCCAACTGTCAATGGCTCAGAAAGTACCTTTTTTCACAGTAATACGGCCACTGCTGACAATATGGAGTACGAAAGCTCAGTATCTACAACGCTTATGTGTCTAACCTCTAATCAAAGCTCCGAAGCATGTTTGTTGTGAAGTATTGATGCTTCGAAACATGTTGGTTGCAGTATCGAAGCTTCGCAGTTCCTTTATTCAAATTGTTTTGTGAAGCTTCGGTGCTTTTGAAGTTCTAATTACAAATACATAAAGAGGTTTATCCAAAGAAACAAATAAATGGTCTTCATATTTAATTTGATATCTGATTCTTTCTTATTGTTAGTACACTGCGATCAACGTACACCATACCATTCTCAAATGCTACCAATTTAAAATAAGAATCAGTGTTCTACAAAATAAAGTACCATAACTTTGAATGGCGTGGGAAACTCGTGACTTGTGGTTTTATTTTTCAGAGATTTAGCACAAGTTGTACTCGAAATATCTCGAACACGGCAAGGACGTAACTGTTTCCCTTGCTAGATGTATGCGTATTTAGGATGGAGCAGTGAAAACAACTCTCTCCTTCATGGTGTGCAATTTACCTTCCATTCAGCGTACCTGAAGTGACCAACCTGATTATTTACCGTAGTAATTGTTCGAACAAAATAAATCCATAATATAGATTTATTCTTATTTCAGGTGATGTCAGCATTGTGGTTCCCAGTTCTTGTTGTGGTATTTATCGACGGTTGTTGCGTGGCAAGCCAAGACGCCAACACCACATCGAGCAAATTGCCCTACAAATCTTCAAGTAGTCTGGATGTTCTCCATTCCTTGACAGAGGAATACCTCAAGCATGCAACCATTTTCAAAACTACGGTGGACTTCACAGTCCCACTCTTCTCATTTACATTTCCGACAAAAGAAAACCCTAGTGAACATACTGCAATTATACGGCAAAATTTGGTGGGCCAGTTCATCTATTTCGCTGTACTTGCCTTATCCTTCATAGCATCCATAGCACTGCCAGTTAAGTTCAACGATGGAAAGCCTGTAGAAAGTCGCAAATCCAGTACCATGCCTCTAGCATCTACTTCTGTGATTCTGGAGACTTGCATCCTACGCTCGGTGTGCGAAGCGAACAGAGATCCTCGTAAATATGGCGTCGCTGCATTACCATTCCTGCTATTTTTACCGTAAGTATTTCTTACATCCAACTGAAATGTTCTTAGATACCGGTACCCTACCAGTAAATGAAAACTGATTTTGTAATTTAGTTGTGGAGCTATTGGCTGCTTGCCATGCACACTTACCGGCAGTTAGCTCTGCACTTCCCATCCCACTCCCCGATATACAGTGAGTCCGGGAATGTTCTCCTCAGCGCCTACTTGCGTCTGCGTGAGCTAGCTCCAGCTAGCACGGCTGCCGCTTGCATCATATTAGCTTTTCACGAAATGATTGCCGGCGGTCGAGATGGGAACTATTATTTCTTTACTTGTGTCACACGTCAGCCTGCTTCGTTGACAGGTACAGTTGCGCGAATAGGATATGACTCAGCTCAAGTAGCCTCTGTCATCGTTTAACCGTCCGTGGTGACATGAGCTCCTATGACGCGCAATGCTGCTTGACTTATGTGCAGAATGCATTCTGTCATCGCCGTGTTCCCTAATAACAAGCAAACAGTATAGTTTGTACTCACCACAGCCATTCATAACAGATGCTGGAAATGCTGATGACACATACGCTCGCTAATTGCAATACACACTGACGATTTCGACAGGCTACAGCCCACACGCGTGGGATTCACCCTGTCAAAGACACCGTGCTACCAACTAAACCGATGAGGCAACCACTCACAGCTGCACGTAACCACTTCGGAGAACATTCTCGGGCGCCCTGTACTACTTCTGCGTAAAACATTTGCCACGCTGTGCGTATCTGTGTCTGATTGTGAGAACCTACTCTCATGCGTGTCAATGTTCTCAGATAGCGAAGTATTCGGCCCGTTCTCCACACCGCTCTACACCCTTCTCCTACTGCTGAGTTCTCAAGGTCAAGTGCATAGCTAAACGCCGGTATATGATGGCTTGATACACGGAGGGAGAGTATAACAGGGAGCAGCAAGCTTGCACGTGAGGCCGGGATATGAACATTGAAGATTTCAAACCTAAGCACTGCAGTGTGTTCAAATGAGACATATCCAGGCTATATTTCTCCTGTGAGCGTGTTGGAGAAGCGTATTTTCCGTCTGTCAAGCACAGTATTCGTAATACAATACAGTACGCTATGTTATTATACTAACTGTACTCATAGACGGATTTCAAAACAGCTTCCAGGATATTGAGCTAATGTATACAGACCCATAATGCCACAAACTCCTAAATAGCCTATCACGGATCGCCACAAACGAATAAGAACAAAATAACTCCGAGCGTCTGGACCACATGGACCCTACCAACAGAGGCGCATGACTCAAGGTGTGGTCGACGTATGAGAATGACACACAGTCCTATATTTGGAGATCGACAGATAAGCAATTACATTCCGATACGCTTGTCTACCAGAACACATGTATACAGAATGATTGGAAGATATCATTAGCCTTTGATCATATAGGCAATAAGACAAGCATTTTTGTGAGGTTGTGGGAATCAATGAGAAGACGTCAAGAACATTTCAATCTCTACTACAAGTACATTTTCCTTAATGCAATAATACGATCCATAACTCCAAGCACCAACCACTACTGACGTACTTCTTCGCTCTGTTTCATCCTGTTATGGTAGTAATATGATCTGTAAGCGTGGTCCTATCTTGGGTGACCTGATACCACGTGGCCAGCTTGCTCACAGCATTCTTCACTTTAACACTTACCACGATGGTGTAATATTTAATAATGGTTGTTGGGAGCCATGGTCGCAACTCAAAGTTGTAGACCAAATAAATGAAGTAAAAATACACATTCCGGAGAACACTTTGAGAACTCTCTTTCTCAGGCCGCAGCGAGGCTCTGTCTCCAACCAAGATAACATTTCCTACATGAAAAGAGGATAGCTTATATTTACTTCCAACTACAGTAAGGGAAAGACTCTTCATGAATTTAAAATACTGAATTTAATTGAATAGAACACAAGAAAATAATTAATAATAATAACAATAAAAGATACGTCTACTGAATCTATCGTTAACTTGGCGAAAAATTAAAGGGCGAATTTTAATTTAAGTTATTGCCAAAGCTTGATTTTAATTGCCGTGATACTATCTAAATAGAGACTTTGCGTAGTACTCGGCATAGCGCTCACCAATGTAGATCTTCTTTCGTGCACGTGTTTCTCAGTAGAGAAGTAGTGAGGACTCCGGTTAAACTCCTTCATCTCCAGCTCGATGTCAAGATGATGTAGATTAAGAAAATTAATTTAGGTAACAGATACGTGATATGTCAACTGTTATATTCGTTGTGATGGCGTACTAACTCCTGAAATCACACTTATGGTGATGGCCCAGACACGACCATCTCCATTTGTGTAGATAGATCAAATATTGCTATCACACTTCACCAATATTCAACTGTACTGTTGCTCTCACGGAGGTCCAGTATCATGGTAATGTACCATCAATGAAGCTCAAAATAAAAGTAGTATTGGAGATCGAATCCGCTCTGCAACAGTTTATATAAAGTTGGCAAACTCCCAACAAACCGTTCGTCTTCCTCAAGATGAAACTCCATGAAAGCCAATCATAGCTCGAGCATCTCTTCACTGACGTCCTTGCTTGGTCTTGTTTCAGCGTCTGCTTGCCAGACTCAATTGTTGGAATTATTGCAGACATTTCCTTGTACTGGTCCTATTTAAGATATTCCCCGCTGAGATTTGTCTCTCGGGACAGCTTTCTTGGCGTAGTCTTAAATCCTAACTTTCGAAATATGTCTACTTGCTTCCTCCAGCCTCCATTAGTTTCCAAGTTAACGTAAATGATTATCCTAAGTTTGATAAATAATTCGAATACATGTTAATAATAGTGAATGGACAAATAGACTTAATAATATATATATATATATATATATATATATACATACATATCAGGCTCAATAGCTGTAGATAAATAAGAATGACAATAATAATGATGCGTAAGTTAAATATTCGTAAATTGATAATATATAATAATAATAATATGCAAAATACGAGATATCATACTTAATAACAATAATTTGGTGGGTCATATATTGTGCCCGTTAGTCCGAAGACCAATGCCCACATATGCGTGAACCTCGAAATCGGTTGAGCACGAGACTCGGAAAATACTCTTGGCAAACTGGGTTAAAAAATGGTGCTAACCGAATTCGAGTTACACGCTTGAATATAGGAAAGGATGAACGCAGAAATCTTAAAAAAAACACTCCACTTTTATTGAAATAAATATATCACACACTATAAATGCACTCCTGCCTAAATCAACAGGTTTGTAAAAATAGAGTCTTTTACCCTGAGATTCCTACTCAAATATTAAATGGTGAACCTTCACTCAAAAATAAAAGTTTTTTATTAACCTTCATGCGGTCGCGCCCCTTCATGTAACATACGCGGTCGCGCGACTGTAACCTACCGTCCTCCTGTGTTTTTCAGTTGTGAGATTTTTTTTTCACTTTCAATGGCAATATGACTGGCTTTGAGATCGATCGAACATGTAATTAACATACAGAGGTGTAAATATAGAAACATTTATTCAATAAAAAGCCATAATAAGAGCGACAACGGTGGTGGCAAAAATGAAAAAGCTTTAAAGATAGTGTTGTGTACATGCGTGTGTGTGGATCTTGGGGGGGGGGGGGGGAGAATGAATAACTGGGCTATCAATAGTGATTGAAATGTGTTAGAAATGAGGAAATACTATGATAAATACTCACATTTTGTTTTGGGTGGTCGACAAAAGAAAAAATGCACTTCCGGTCGCACGCGATGGTAGTCTACCGCTCGACTGCGCCCTTGGCACTTTGAGCACTTTGATGAACAATTGAGCGAAAACGTCGCCATCAAGAACCGCTACTCCTCTGTTATCTAGCGAAGGATATCGTACCTTGAGAACACATGTGCCTTTTGCGCACTTTTTAACGTTCGGAGGAGCTATACGCGCGTTCTTCTCAACAGGACGGTAATCTACCGCGGGCGCGACCGGATGAACGTTAACTAAATACGTGTTCAAATCGTGTCCACACAATCTAATCATTCACTATATTATTCACACGGGTCATTTTTTTAACACTCGCACTTGGCTTTCAATTATTTACCACTTATTCAATCGTTGCACACAAATCATAATAATAAACCTACTTGAAATCAGATATTAATGCAAGTTAACACTCAACAATATCCTTCTGATTGGTATTTTATATATTTGACTGATAGGTTGCTCAATTTCAAATCACACTCCATCATAACAGGACTGTACTGGAAAAATATACTCATTTTGAAATACTCATTCTCAATATTAAAAAAGATCACCTTCTGAGGAGCTCGATTTCATTGTGTCGTGACATCATTAACTATCAAAATGCTAGAACCTTTCTAATAATAATTATTCTCACTCATAAATTTTCACCACTTATTTAACACACCTCCTTATAATCAAATAACAAAATCAATTTTCATAATACAAATTTTCGTAATATCGATTTCTCAAGCCACTGTGCTTGAGCCCTGTTTTTTCTTCATATAACGGTGCCATGTCCTCGACATGCCCGTTAAACTGAGGCTTCACCTGCCTCCAAAGAATGCAAAAATGTAACTTCATTAATCATTGTCATAACTCATTCTAAAAAATATCCAAAAACTACTCAAAAACTCGTCATATGAAATTCTGGTTTACCACAGAGTGAACATTTAAAATATTCCATATATGGAAATCTTCAGTCATTCACAAATCTCACCACTGATTTGTTATGAATAATTTCAATCTATTATTATTATTATTATATCTCAATATTTCATATCTCAGATAAGTGTTAAATAATTTTACTATATGCCATGAGAGTTTACAAACATCACTATCATCATTTCCCTTGACCCCATTCGAAGGCAAACTGATACTGATGCATCAAATGAAAACGAGTAATAGCACAAACACTACAGTTCGAGTATATTACTCATTTTCAACTCAGGAGTAGATCCAAAAATATATTTACACAAAACTAGATTGAATCACGAGGCGTATTTGAATGTCAAATATAACACATGCGATGACTGTCGCAAAACCTCACTAAATCTATTAAGACGGGGAATATCTGAATAGCATTTGTCACCTGAAAAGTCTTGAAGAAAATATACTTGAAAAATACTTGCTATTAGCTAAGCTAGAATGAATAGAACCAAACTTGGCAAGATAGAACTGAGCTTGGATAAATGGAACTATAATAAATAGAACTGAGTTTGGATACGCAAGACTACACTAGACAAAACTACCAGAACATGGTGACGGTCTTACTTTAGGTTCTTCAGGACAATAATGTAGGCTTTCTGCTCGGCTACGGTTGGTGTGGTCCGGTTCCTCCATTAGTTGCTTTGTGCGCTCCATAGCACACGACTGCTTCGATATCCGGCTGGAGCCTGCAACGGCTTCGGACAGCTTTCTATTTGCTCGCCCATCATGGATGTTCATGGTCCATTTAATGGCCTGGAATCGACATCTTCTTCTTTCCTCATTCTCCTCTAACCCATTTCTAGTGTTTAGTGCATATTCATTTCAATTTTCACAGCGTAGAAAGATCTAGAGAAGCAATTCTTCAGATTGCCGTAATGTTCCGCACACATGTTGGGAATGTCAATGTGTTGGAGTTCTCGAAAGTTCTGTACTCACTTGGCTAATCTATATATATATATATAAATCAATGTTACGTGATAGTTTGTCTGTCTGTGGGTATGTCTCCTATGCGTTCATATATCACTCATCCGATTGCGCTGAAACTTGGGTGAAATGTTGAGTACACTCCAAGGATGGTTTCTGGCTTAGTAAATCCATTTTACAATAGGTAGCGCAGGAGTAGATTCAACAAATGAACGACGACGCGCGAAGCATTTCAACAAAGTCCCGTATGTGTTCATATACCATTCGTCCGATAGCGATAAAACTTGGGTGAAACGTTGTGTACAGTTATGTGAAGCTTTCTAACTTAGTAAATATATTTCACAGTAGATGGCGCGCGAGTAGATTCAACAAATGAGTGACGGCGCGCGAATCGTTTCCACAAAGTTATATCTGCGTTCATATACAATTCCCCCGATTGTGATGAAACTAGGGTGAGTTGTTGTGCACACTACAGGTAAGGGGATCTGAATTAGTAAATGCATTGTACAATAGGTAGCGCACGAGTTGATTCAACAAATGAGTGACGGCGCGCGAATCGTTTAAACAAAATCCCGTATGCGTGCATATGCCACTCATCCGATTGCGATGAAACATTGATGATTTGTTGTGTGTACGCCAAGGAAGGTTTTCGACTTGGTAAATACATTTTACAATAGGTAGCGCACGAGTAGATGCAACAAATGAGTGACGACGCGCGAAGTGTTTCAACAAAGTTCCTTCTGCGTTCATATACAATATATCCGATTGCGATGAAACTTTGGTGAGTTGTTGCGTACGCTCCCACAAATATTTCTAAATTAATAAATCCATTTTACGATAGCTTAGAGGCAGTAAACGGAAATTGAAGAAAATATTGTGTATCCAAAAGCACCTCAAGAAACAAAATTACAATGTCAACCCTTCTTTTGATTGGCATTGCAACGCATTCCGGGTACAGCTTGTAGTCTATATATATAAAAATCAATGTAACGTGATAGTTTGTCTGTGGGTATGTATGTCTCCTATGCGTTCATATACCATTCGTCCGATTGCGATGAAACTTGGGTGAGATGTTGAGTACACTCCAAGGAAGGTTTCTGACTTAGTAAATCCATTTTACAATAGGTAGCGCACGCGTAGATTCAACAAATGAGCGACGATGCGCGAAGCATTTCAACAAAGTCCCGTATGTGTTCATATACCATTCGTCCGATAGCGATGAAACTCGGTTGAGATGTTGTGTACACTTACGTGAAGGTTTCAAAATTAGTGAATACATTTCACAGTAGATAGCGCACAAGTAGATTCAACAAATGAGCGACGACACGTAATGCGTTTCAACAAAGTCCCGTATGCATTCATATACCATTCGTCCGATAGCTATGAAACTTGCGTAAAATGTTGTGTACACTGCAGGGAAATTGTCTGGCTTAGTACATCCACTTTACAATAGGCAGCGCACGAGTAGATTCAACAAATGAGCTACGACGCGCGAAGCATTTCAACAAAGTCACGTTTGCGTTCATATACCATTCGTCCGATAGCGATGAAACTAGGCTGAGATTTTGCGTGCACTCCAGGGAAGGTTTCTAGCTTAGTAAATCCCTTTAAAAATAGGTAGAGCACGAGTAGAATCAACAAATGAACAACGGCGCGCGAAGCGTTTCAACAAAGTCCCATATAATTTCATATACCATTCATCCGATAGCGATGAAACTTGGGTGAGATGTTGTGTACACTCCAGGGAAGGTTTCTGGCTTAGTACATACATTTTACAATAGGTATCGCACCAGTAGATTTAACAAATGGGCGATGACACGCGAAGCGTTTCAACAAAGTCCCGTATAAAGTCATATACCAGTCGTCTGATAGTGATAAATGTTTGGTGAATTGTTGTGTACACTCCAGGAAAGGTTTCTGGCTAAGTAAATCCATTTTACAATACGAAGCGCACGTTTATATTCAACAAATGAGTGACTACGCGCGAAGCGTTTCGACAACGTCCCGTATACGTTCACATACCATTCATCCGATTGCGATGAAACTTGGGTGAGATGTTGTGTACACTCCAGGGAAGGTTTCTGGCTGAGTACATCCATATTACAATATGTAGCGCAAGAGTAGAATGAACAAATGAGCGACGACACGCGAAGCGTTTCAACCAAGTCCCGTATGCATTCATGTACCATTCGTCCGTAGCTATGAAACTTGGGTGAGATGTTGTGTACACGTCATGGAAAATTTCTGGCTTAGTAAATTCACTATACAATATGCAGCGCACAAGTTGATTCAACAAATGAGGGACGACGCGCGAAGCTTTTCAACAAAGTCCCGTATAAGGTCATATACCATTCTGCCGTTAGCGGTGAAACTTGGGTGAAATATGGTGGACACTCCAAGGAAGGTTTCTGGCTTAGTAAATACATTTCACAGTAGGTAGCACACGAGTAGATTCGACAAATGAACGACGACATGCGGAGCGTTTCAATACAGTCCCCTATGTCTTCATATCCCATTAGTCCGATAGCGATGAAACTTGGGTGAGATGTTGTGGACACTTACGTGACGGTTTCTAACTTAGTAAATACATTTTACAGTAGGTAGCGCACGAGTAGATTCAACAAATGAGTGACGGAGCGCGAATCGTTTAAAAAAATCAGGTATGCGTTCAAATACTATTCATCCGATTGCGATGAGACATTGATCAGTTATTGTGTACCCGCCAGGGAAGGGGACTTAGTAAATCTATTTCACAATAAGTAGCGCAAGAGTAGATGCAACAAATGGGTGACGACGCGCGAAGCGTTTCAACAAAATCCCCTATTGCGTTCATATAACATTCTTCGATTGCGATGAAACCTTGATGAGTTATTGTGTACACGCCAGGGAAGGGCTTCGACTTAGTAATACATTTCTCAATAGGTAGCGCACGAGTAGATTCAACAAATGAGTGACAGCGCACGAATCGTTTAAACAAAACCCCGTATACGTGCATATACAATTGATCCGATTGCGATGAATCATTGATGAGTTATTGTGTACACGCCGGGGAAGGGTTTCGACTTAGTAAATCCATTTCACAACAGGTAGCGTACGAGTAGATTCAACAAATGAGTGACAGCGATGAAACTTTTGAAAGTTGTTGTGCACGCTTCCACGAATGGTTCTAAATTAGAAAATCCATTTTACGATAGCTTAGAGGCAGTTAACATGTTGTGTATTCAAAAGCACTTCAAGAAACAGAATTTCAACGCCAACACTTTCTTTGATTGGCATTGCAACGCATGCCGGGTACAGCTTGTTGTTATATAAATGGTATGCCACATACGCTGCAATATCCACTGTGAGTTCGTCACGTAAAATATTTTGCTGTTCACTGTTTGATTTGTTTTCTGCACTAAGTTAGTGGCTTCTAACAGGCGCACACCCCAACAGAATGTTCTAGTGCCTGCGATATCACGGCGGAGTTTTTACGGGCAATCACGCTTCACTGTTCGTGAATTATAGTCTCAACTACTGTCGACCAAACTATTATGTGCACTCGAGTTTGAAGGTTGTTTGTGAAGTAACCAATAGACCTACATAAAATCCAATAACATCATAATTTCATCGTTCTATTTTACGTTAGTTCATGTAGGTTTGGCATTTTAAATTTATATTTTAATATTTTTTATCACAGTTGAAACACAAAAAGTGCCCGTTTTTAAGCGTGTTTCAACCATGCGTCACATATAAGAATTATTATCTCACAAACCAGTCATCAGATCGAATCCAAATTTTAACACAATATACATTGGAATGTTGTTTAACTGGTTTATAAATTTCAAAATTTTGTGTGTCCATGAAACAAAGTTGTTATCATTTGTGTAAGGTAACTTTTTCTCGGCTAAGGGTGGTTGGAAAATGTAGTTCTTGGTTGCGTTGTAATGCTTATACATCAATAGGTTATGCTGTATGATTGTGAAATACGTAAATTAATTCACTGATTTTATATCGGTTTGTATTTGTATGGAGAATTAAGACATGGTTCACCAGCTAGCCGCTCCGGGAAATGCTGTACAGCGTTGCTGATATGGAGCCTATCACTTCCGAGCGAGGCGCGCCATGGCCCGTGTGACGCCCATCTTGGCAACGTTGTACAGCTTTCACCGGAGCGGCTAACTGGTGAACCATGTCTTCATTCCCTGTACAAATACAAACTGATATAAAATAAGTGAATTCATTTACGTATTTCACAATCATACAGCATACCTTTTTGATGTATAAGGATTACAACGCAACCAAGAACTACATTTTCCAACCATCCCGAGCCGAGAAAAAGTTACCTTATACAAATGATAACAACTTTGTTTCTTGGACACACAAAATTTTGAAATTAATAAACCAGTTATACAACATTCCAATGTATATTATGTTAAAATTTGGATTCGATCTGATGACGGGTTTGTGAGATAATAATTCTTAAATGTGACGCATGGTTGAAACACGATTAAAAACGGGCACTTTTTGTGTTCCAACTGCGATAAAAAATATTAAAATATAAATTAAAAATTCCAAACCTACATGAACTAACGTAAAATAGAACGACGAAAATGATGATGCTATTGGATTTTATGTAGGTCTATTGGTTACTTCACAAACAACCTTCAAACTCGAGTACACATAATATTTTGGTCGACAGTAGTTCCTCACACAGCCCTAGTGCACTAACAAATGTTTCCACAATAACTCAATAAGATCAAAAACCAAGCACATTTCCACAGGAAAAGACTAAGTGAGATAGTTTTTAAACACTCACATGTAATGGCACAAACCTATGTCTTCCGCACTAAGTTAAGCGTACGGGCTGCAGTGGTTGCGTTGCCTAACATCCCGGCGTACTTACAACATGGAGATGCGGACTTGAGCACTTCACGCAACAACGTGGACTACAAGCGAAGAGAATGCTGACGCACAGATCACTGAGGCAAAGAGAGCTGTCTCAACGGTCGCTGCTGTGTCCTTTATACGGCTCGGAGGTGTGGCTTACGGTCCGGATGACGTAATGCTCCATAGCTTCTTTCCTTGATATCTCATGAACGCGTGCTGATAGAAATATGATTCTTTTTGCAGGTTCATCATGAAATTCGGGCCTATTTTATAACGTAGTCATCTCCACTGTTGGACAACGAGATAAGATTTAGTCAGATATTCTGGCATATTCGATGGCTCGTCATTCGTTGCACACTCGCGCTCAGCAGCGGACTCACGGACTGGTCCCCCACTCACCCTGCGCTCGATTGAAAATGCAGAGTGGTGCTTCATTCAAACTCTTCAAACGACATGACCGCTCCTGGTCAAGGGTGCATACACCCTCCTCCGTCGTTAAAAATAAAAACAAGACTAAAGGTTTTTATTTTTCAGCTTCTCTTCATGCAGTTTGATTTACTCTCGCGTCCTGGTAGATCTTGAAACTGGCTGCGTTGAAAATTCTCGCGATGTTTCCTGGTCCAATTTCTTCTATGATATAACTCCCATAATCCAGACTCCGCCGTATCCTATGAGGACTAATGTACGAAATCGAAGACTTGGAGTAGACTCGTCCGTCCGCGTTCGATGGCATCGGCTTCTGGATCAATATGAGGCAACCTTCTCTCAACTTCTTTTCCCGGTTTCTTGTCGAAAATATCCTCGTAGTTCACCAACAGTTTATATGGTTCTGTGCTCCAGCCATCTTCATTCATCCATCGGATGTCACCCTCGGTGATTTTCTCTTCATCCTCCGGGTCTTCTTTTCCCTCAAAATGCACGTTCTCGGCACGATGAAATTTTATAGTGTTATTTCGCATATCAATCACAGCTCCATTTTTCCGTAATGAAATATACTCTCAATATCATACCATGAGCAGTGTTCCTCATCACCACAAAATATGCTCAAAATCGCATTTACCTGTGCGTATTCTCAAGTATAACTGTATCTTATACTTGGTTATCTTATCTGGTATAATTCCTTGGATTTCAATACCGGCTGTAGGAATTTCCTCCAGTCCTCCAGTGAGTTTCCATTTCTCATATAATCTCTCAGCAACAAGATTTAACCTGGAACCTGTGTCAACCAATGTGTGAACCTGTTCTCCATAAACCTCACATATAATAATGGACAACCTGCTCCTCGGTTCTTCCTTCGCGTCGGTTAGATCTTCTTGTATTAAATCTGCGTCTTCCGTTTGCCATTGAATGATCCGTGTGACATACTGAATTACTGTTGACTTTGATGTGTGGAGTGACTCAAAATTGGCTTTGTTCAGTATTCTGTATCCCTGATAGTCTGCGCCGATAAAGGTCTATTAATAATAATAATAATGCGCGTCAGAGTAGCAGTGGAAGAATAAAATCAACAAGGTCGCAAAATGGACAGGGGAAAAGACGTCTTGCTCGACCCGGTGCTGGGCCCAAGGTTTTCGGAGCGAGCAAAAGATGATTTCCAAAAAACCAAATGCAAACAAATAATTGCTTAATGGAATAATCAAAAGTGCAAAAACGAGATTCCCATAAAATTAATTAAAGAAATCCCAGAGCCGTGTTAATCGTGCCTTTGTTACGTCACAAAGACAAGATTGACGAAATCGAGATAAGGATAAGGATAAGGAAGGGGAACTTAAATATAAGAAATGAAAAGACAAGGGAGCTATATTACTTAAAATATAAAAATGTATTGAGGATAAAAGAAAGAGCGTGTACACGAAATAAACAAATTATTTAAAACAAAGAAAAAAGGCAAGCTAAGACAAGATCAATAATACAAAAGAAACCCAATACCAAGAATAAAGAATTCAAAAACTTAAAAAAAACTGAAAAGCACGACAGAACCTGAGTACCGCTCAACAACATGAATCTAACGAAAAGATACAAACTTGAAAGAAAATAAAACGAAACTTACAAAAGTTAGAGAGAAACGACAAACTTGCAAAAAGTCAAACTTCGAACTGCTAAGACGCGAAGCTTTTCATGATGTTATGTAAACATACCGGAGGGAAGGGGGAGGAGTGAGGGGAGTAAAACAAAGGGGAGAGAGATCTCACGGAGATAGGAGGAAGGAGAAGACAAGGGGAATTATAATTAAGTTATGTAATACGGCGAAAATCGAAAGAGAAAAACAAAACAAAAGGAAAATGAGATATACGGAGATACATTACATTACAATTGACTTGGGACGAAAGAGACCGGTAAAAATCGAAAGCACGCTATAATAAAATAGGCTTATATTCCAACATAATGCCGCACCAACGCGACATATAAAAAAAAGAATAATATGACATCGGAGCTGGAGAAAATCCCAGTTAACCACCGTCACATATATTCTATAAACAAAAGGGACACGTATTAGTGGGACGTTGGACATCAGTCCCGTTACCTCACACATACTGTCCACAAACAAAGGTCCAATTGCTACCAATCAAATGAAACATTTGTGGTACAAAGAGACACCGACGCAAAAGACGAGCACTAAGGCCCGACAGGAAATATATATAAGCCAAGACGCAGAAACGCAATACTTTCGAATCTTACAGGTATTAACCAAAATAATAAAACTGTGAGAAGGGCACATAACAAAAGCAACAAAAAGAACTCCGCCGTATGACATTACGCAAGGTCCCGGAGATCTGGTTCAAGGATTAAAATACTAACAATAACATCTTGAAAAGGAAAGAGAATTAAGCAAAAGAAGGAACGTTTAACAAAAACAATTACATTGCGTTAGATAGAAATACATTGAGCCGTACTCACATTCCGCTGCGCCATGAGGGTGGGCCTCTGCCCGAATACACACGTTCGCCTTACATCTCGGCGCGTCTAAGACTGACCAAGCTTCTGTCCCCCAGAGGGGAGAGAAGCCTCTCAGAAAAATCAAATGCGTAGTTTGGGAGTGGCCCCAAACTCGCGTCAAATATAGTCAGAGCCAATGGCAGAACGAATTGCACAACAAAATGCAAGGTAGCAACAACACTAGCCAATACGAGAGAACAAGGCAGTATGTAGCCAGGGGTTGCACAACGTTAGACAGAGAGATACATACAGACAAACCGCGCACTTTTAAACTCTCGAGGCGTAATATAGAGATGTCACAACACATGACAATAATAATAATAATAATCATGATGACAATAATAATAATTACAATAAATTCTGAAAAGTGGTTCAAATTCCACCGCTTTCTCCAAAAAAAATTCTTTTACATAACAAAGGCATAAAAGAATTTTTTCTTTTTCATAACAAAATTATATAAAATAACATTCTTCGATTAGATACATTTGAACAGGGTGAAGGAAAGAAGATTTCATCATGTACACCAGATACACACATGAAAAATTAAGACATAATAAAATGTTCTCACATTTCTCTTATTCATAAGACGCAGCTTAATTAAAAGTTCTTTGAACGTCATAACTTCCATAAAAGGCTTGACGAAACGCAAGTCTCTTTTCTCAAACACACATATATTTTCATACACACGTATTCACGAAGATGTTCACTGGTGAGGAAATTTTTTTCTTTTTTGGTACGAAAGAAAAAAAAGACTTTAAAATGAAATTAAAACAACAAAAATTGAAATTATATAAAGGATCAGTACAGCCGTGAAATAAAGGCGGATCCTACCTCTACTGCACGTCAATACGTCACACATATTAAAAATGGATGTACCAAAAAGAAAATAATGATAATAAAACGGTCAATCTTGAGCTAGACTCTGCCAGATGACGTGGAGAAAGCGAAGTCTTCTTAATGGCGACCTTCTGGAAATCAGCCAATTTTCTAATAATAAAAGAAAGAAAAAGGTTAAATCATGATCACAAAAAAATATAAAGGGGAGCACCCT
The DNA here is from genome assembly GCA_946902985.2 of Meconema thalassinum. Classification (NCBI taxonomy): domain Eukaryota; kingdom Metazoa; phylum Arthropoda; class Insecta; order Orthoptera; family Tettigoniidae; genus Meconema; species Meconema thalassinum. Next base: position 1,120,375,541 of record OX336389.2, on the reverse strand, counting down.
GTATACAAAATAAGGCTTGCGTCGGGGAAATATTTGGGGTTACATAAGCTCCGTAAGAGGGAAAGTGGATTCATTCTGCCAGCTGGAAAGTAAAAGTATGAATAGGCAGGGTCGTCAGACCAAATGAAAGAAGAGAAAACGAGCCGTGAACGGGGTCTAAAGGATACACCGGCCACTTCTCAGGTACTTGGAGACTAGCTATCGCTACCGGAAACACTCTCCAAATATATGACAGATACAGGAAAATAATACACATTATCTTAGAGAAAACATTAGATTGAAATGATTTATAAAAACATGATATCACAAAAACGTAAAACAGAAGTTACGATAAATAGTAAACAACTATATCAATAGACAAATCACTGTCACTACAAGAAAAGAATGTAAGTCAACAGACCATCTCAGGCACTGCCGAACAATAGCAAGTCGTGTCTGCAGCTCGGACAATGGGTCGGGCCGGCTCCTTACAACAAAAGCAGGCAGGTACTGGAAATTGCCTTAGGTAGAAGTATAGTTCAACACATCTTTCGAAATCCTCCGTGTAACTCAGGCGGCCACGGGTGTCTCCTGCCTAACTAGATACATAGCAGGAGTAAAGGGGAAAAATGTACTAATAACCTTCGTCAAATGACATTAGGTACTAACAAATAAAAAGGAATAATAACTCAAAGAAGCTGTCAAAATAAAAAATGCCATCCCGGACAGAGAACGAAAATCCAAATAATTACGTTACAAAATACCTTCCAAATAAAAGGAACAGACTGGAACCTCGCATAAAACCAATCAAGACCAGACATACAATCAATCAAACTCGAAACCCAATAATAAATATTACCAACCCACAAAAATAAAATGGTTACAGCGTCAATATACGGGCCGTAGACCTCAGAGGTACCGCATTAAAAAAAAAAGACACAGAGGGTATGGCCTATCCCATACAAATATAAGAAAATTGGGTAATGCACGCCAGAGTAGTTCACACGAACATCAATGTCCCATAACACGGAAGCCGTAGACCTAAAATGGTTGGTATCTCTGAGTAATACTTATCGTATATTTGGTTTGCCAATAAAAACGAATAAATAGTTCGTACGTAATATATATATATATATAGTTTAAATTGAATAGGGTATAAAATCAAAATTGAACTAAATTTGAAACCACCCACAAATAACTGTTGATAAAAATTCATTAAACTCATTGACACACACATTCATCTCAAAATACAACCAACAACAACAACACTACATACATACTCCTTCCCATAAACAAATCAAAATTTCCCCATTACATCAGAATGCTAATATGAGTCGTTGGAACACCATGGAAACTCAAATAACGGACTACAGGTCATCGTGACAAACTTCATCCCATACTAAAGATTGACGAATCGTGTAGAATCTATGTACATCCTAAGTGGGCGTCGAAGCCGTGGGACAGGTCCCATACCCTAATCCCGACGAAGACCTCACCTAGCAGGTTTCCCAACGAAATACACACTGCCATACTGAACATATAGTAACATCAAGCTTACCGTATATAAACAATTTTAAATGAAAACCTACATTGAAATCCCCTGACAAAAATAAAACAATCACCCTCCCTAATTATGAAACAAACTTAACTCCCAATCATAACACACATAATAGCTCAACAGACCATTCATTCATAACTGAAACAACAAACACTATACTAACATCAAACGTTAGTATAATTACGCGAGGCTCAAGGTGGGTCGGGGCGACCGTAGGATTTAAAGAGACGGTTCCCATAAGTGGGCCCACCTTCATTGGGGAAAACTTCGGAGAAAGAGGGGCGGGGGGTTTTAGGCTGTACGGTAATGACAAGGAACCTGTCAGCAGCTGTTCCAGACTGAGACGTATGAAGGGGTGAGGCGAGTTCTGAGAAATATCACAGTTAACAAAGCGACTATTTACAACAAAGGTAAGGACTCAAACCCTTGAGAGAAATGCATTTTCTACTTCACAGAAAGTAAAATAAAAACGTCCACAACACTGACGAAATGAAAAGGAAGAGAAAGCAAACAAAATTTCCTGTCGCCTTAAAATCACCGTTAACTAAACAAATGTCTACTAGAGGAAGCAAATACATAAAAGTAGGTTACAATACCGTGACGTGTCGTGTTCCAGCGATGCGATGTACTCACTGATATGTTGCCACTGTTCACCTCGAAGCTGGGTCTTTTGGATGTCTTGTTTACTTGAGGGACTAAACCACCTTTCCTTGGAGATGGGTTTCCTGGATGCCCGTAGTTCACACAGAAAGTAACTTCACCCTTTCTTCAGGGGTGGGGAAAAACAATTCACTGAATTCCTTAAACTCAAAGAAAAACAAATTTTAATACAATGTAAATGAAGAGAAAAATAATAAAAGGTTAATAACTTGAGAGAGGTGAGGAGGGAACGATTTCGCACGCAACCACGCGATCTGCTACCATTGCGCCGATAAAGGTCTATTAATAATAATAATAATGCGCGTCAGAGTAGCAGTGGAAGAATAAAATCAACAAGGTCGCAAAATGGACAGGGGAAAAGACGTCTTGCTCGACCCGGTGCTGGGCCCAAGGTTTTCGGAGCGAGCAAAAGATGATTTCCAAAAAACCAAATGCAAACAAATAATTGCTTAATGGAATAATCAAAAGTGCAAAAACGAGATTCCCATAAAATTAATTAAAGAAATCCCAGAGCCGTGTTAATCGTGCCTTTGTTACGTCACAAAGACAAGATTGACGAAATCGAGATAAGGATAAGGATAAGGAAGGGGAACTTAAATATAAGAAATGAAAAGACAAGGGAGCTATATTACTTAAAATATAAAAATGTATTGAGGATAAAAGAAAGAGCGTGTACACGAAATAAACAAATTATTTAAAACAAAGAAAAAAGGCAAGCTAAGACAAGATCAATAATACAAAAGAAACCCAATACCAAGAATAAAGAATTCAAAAACTTAAAAAAAACTGAAAAGCACGACAGAACCTGAGTACCGCTCAACAACATGAATCTAACGAAAAGATACAAACTTGAAAGAAAATAAAACGAAACTTACAAAAGTTAGAGAGAAACGACAAACTTGCAAAAAGTCAAACTTCGAACTGCTAAGACGCGAAGCTTTTCATGATGTTATGTAAACATACCGGAGGGAAGGGGGAGGAGTGAGGGGAGTAAAACAAAGGGGAGAGAGATCTCACGGAGATAGGAGGAAGGAGAAGACAAGGGAAATTATAATTAAGTTATGTAATACGGCGAAAATCGAAAGAGAAAAACAAAACAAAAGGAAAATGAGATATACGGAGATACATTACATTACAATTGACTTGGGACGAAAGAGACCGGTAAAAATCGAAAGCACGCTATAATAAAATAGGCTTATATTCCAACATAATGCCGCACCAACGCGACATATAAAAAAAAGAATAATATGACATCGGAGCTGGAGAAAATCCCAGTTAACCACCGTCACATATATTCTATAAACAAAAGGGACACGTATTAGTGGGACGTTGGACATCAGTCCCGTTACCTCACACATACTGTCCACAAACAAAGGTCCAATTGCTACCAATCAAATGAAACATTTGTGGTACAAAGAGACACCGACGCAAAAGACGAGCACTAAGGCCCGACAGGAAATATATATAAGCCAAGACGCAGAAACGCAATACTTTCGAATCTTACAGGTATTAACCAAAATAATAAAACTGTGAGAAGGGCACATAACAAAAGCAACAAAAAGAACTCCGCCGTATGACATTACGCAAGGTCCCGGAGATCTGGTTCAAGGATTAAAATACTAACAATAACATCTTGAAAAGGAAAGAGAATTAAGCAAAAGAAGGAACGTTTAACAAAAACAATTACATTGCGTTAGATAGAAATACATTGAGCCGTACTCACATTCCGCTGCGCCATGAGGGTGGGCCTCTGCCCGAATACACACGTTCGCCTTACATCTCGGCGCGTCTAAGACTGACCAAGCTTCTGTCCCCCAGAGGGGAGAGAAGCCTCTCAGAAAAATCAAATGCGTAGTTTGGGAGTGGCCCCAAACTCGCGTCAAATATAGTCAGAGCCAATGGCAGAACGAATTGCACAACAAAATGCAAGGTAGCAACAACACTAGCCAATACGAGAGAACAAGGCAGTATGTAGCCAGGGGTTGCACAACGTTAGACAGAGAGATACATACAGACAAACTGCGCACTTTTAAACTCTCGAGGCGTAATATAGAGATGTCACAACACATGACAATAATAATAATAATAATCATGATGACAATAATAATAATTACAATAAATTCTGAAAAGTGGTTCAAGTCCTGGCTGTGGATTGTGAAAATTACGAGGCCTAAGCTCCTTTAGATATTTCTGACTTTCTTGGTGACTTTGCTCTAATTCTTGACGCGAATTTTGAATCTGGTTATTATTCTGGGGTTGACTTTGAGTGTAGCGCTGGTCATGGTAACCTCTTCGGCCTCTGCTGACCCCAATCGTTCCTATTTCCAAAATTTCTGCCTTCTCTCCTATCATAAGGGAAGTTTCGCCTGTAGTCCTTGTTATAACCTCTAAATAATTCTCTTCTAGGTAAGTAATTTCCCTGATTCTGTCTTGGGTGTCTACTTTCCCGCATATCTCGGGTCTGAACTTGACGATCCGTCACGACTACATTGACAGGATGGGCATCTGACTTAAATTCCGTTGATAAAATTGAGCACTAGAGTGATACAATTGTTGTAGAATATCATCAAATTATCCAAGCAAGCTTACTCCAGCTGCAATCAAAGTACGCTGCACATCGGCGTGAAATTGGCGTGTTAAGGCTGAGATTAGTTAGTATTCCGCCATGGGAGGTTCCAAGTATTTAAGCTTCGCGAGCTACCTTGTAAAATTACTCGCATACCTAGTCGGCTGAGATGTAGCATATCGCTTTGCGTACAGTTCGGAACGGACGTTCTGCTGAATTTCGGATGACCATTATCTTCTCAGGAGTGCTCTTGAAAACTCGTCATAGTTAGTCATATTAGACTTAAAATCCCGAGACCAGACAAGGGCAGGCCCGTCCAAGAGCTTTCCCATCACCCTAATCTCTCTCTCTTGAGGCATCTTTGTGACCCGCAAGTTAATTTCTCTTAGGAGTTCGACCGGTGCAATTGTGCCAATCCCGGTAAACTTGTTTGACTTGTCATCAGAACTCCTCGCAATTGCCACATGAGTGGAATCTGCCAACGGTGTCACGTTGAACCCTGAACTCGTGTTTCGCGCTGTCTCTGGTTCTCCCCATTTAGATCGGATTTCAGCTATTTTTTCTTCAATCTGGCGTACTGTCCCATTCATCTGCTCTATATTTCTGGACAAATAGGTGAAAATCCCTCATTCAGGTTTGCCCTCAATTCCTGAACTTGTGCTGGTGTCAGTGTTCTCTTGTCCCATTGCTCATGCGTTCTTTTAAGAACTGACTTAATCTCGTCAATATCCTTCCTCATTTCCCCAACTAATGTTCTGCATTGCTCCTCATGTTGAGTGAAATGATCTCCTACGTGTTTGTTCAACTGCCGCACGCCTTGTTGTAGAACCTCAATATCCTTGGTGATGACTTTCACGTTAGTCTCTCCTGAGCTACGCAAATCAGTCACTTTCATGAGTGCTTCATCGCTCATGTTGGATCCAATTTCCTTTCTGATCTCTTCTATGACCTCTTTTACTTCGGTCCTTAATTCGAGAACAATGCTGCTCCTTAATTCCTTCAATACAATCTCGTGGAAATCCGTGGCTATTTTTTCAGTCAATTTCCTGAGCATGTCACTCGAATCCTTCAGCATTTTAACCTCTAGCGAAGCCATGCTTTCCTGAACCTGTGTCATATTCCTATATATTCTACTTTCTAAAGTGATTAAATCCTGCGTAATCGCTTCGTGATTCATTTTAGTGTTATCTTGTGTCTGTTGAGAATTCTCAATCATACGGGCCTCAAAACTTAATAAATTCTCTCGAACCTTGCATGTGTGTTCCGTCTACCTAGCCTCCAATGATACAACATTATCCCCTATTTTTGCTTCTAACGATTCAGATAATCGTTCTTCTTACTCATCTATTTTACCATGGATTTTATCCTCAATGCTATCAACATTTCCTTTAATTCCTCCATGGAATTGTTACTCTCTACTATTTTCGTTTCTAATGCCTTAAATTTGTTCAGAAATTTGTGTTTCTAATGCCTTACTTTGGTCTGAAAGTTCTGTCATTTTAAATTCTATATTAGCCTCTAAAGACTGACTTTGTTCAGACATTTGAGCTTCTATTGATTGATTGATTATCTTCTTTCATCTGCTCCTTCAAGTGAATACCAAACCCTCTAACAAACTTCGTAGATCCTCCATTTAATTAAATGAGAATACGATAGGTTAGACAAGAAGTCGAAAGAAGAAAGACTTATATCTAAAGCACAAGTTTATGGAGTAGTTATGCGTATCCAATTTAAAAGTGGGTGATACCTAATCTAACTAAAACTACTCTACCATGCCAAAAGAAAAATATCCACTACCTATGCATTTTGTGCAACCCTACTATATCAATCTAAATTTACGTTTGATTCCAAAAGAAAAAATTTGAGAAACAGATGGTCACACCAAGAAACCTAATATACTTGAAAGTTGGACGCTCCTTCAAAATGCAAGGCCTAAAACGTCAAGTACCCTACATCGTAAAATGTGTGATCACGATTGATACACATAAATGCGCACAAATCGAGCCCCACTTGTGGTTAAGCCAACTAACCTTTCTATAATCTATGTGCCCTTTGGCCCGGAGACCTACGCCCATATAGGCGTGAACCTCGAAATCGTTTGAGCACGAGACTCGGAAAATACTCGGGACAAACTGGGTAAAAATATGGTGCTAACCGAATTCGAGTTCCACGCTTGAATATAGGAAAGGTGGAACACAAAAACTTAAAAACACTAAATAAGTGTACATATTGTAAATATTTTCAAACATAGGTTGTATAGCCTAAGTGTAATGGATCTGATGATGATCGCTTGACGATCGAAACTGGTCATCCTAGTGTATTTATTAATCTCATGTAATTTTTTCAGGATTAGGGTATAACCCAACTCTTTTGGGTAAATTCGTGTTGACCGACTGAAAAGCACTAAACTTTTGTTTTCTCCACTTTTATTTAAATAAAAATATCACACACTAAATATGAATGCACTCCTGCCTAAATCAACAGGGTTGTAAAAATAGAGCCTTTTACCCTGAGATTCCTACTCAAATATTAAATGGTGAACCTTCACTCAAAAATAAAAATGTCTTATTAACTAAATAAGTGTTCAAATCGTGTCCACACAATCTAATCATTCACTATATTATTCACAAGGGTCATTTCATTAACACTCGCACTCATTTTTCCAATTACTTGCCACTTATTTAATCGTTGCACATAAATCATAATAATAAACCTACTTGAAATCAGATATTAATGCAAGTTAACAATCAACAATATCCTTCTAATTGGTATTTTAGATATCAGGCTAATAGGTTGATCAATCTCAAATCACACTCCATCATAACATGACCGTACTGGAAAAATATACTCATTTTTAAATACTCATTCTGAATATTAAAAAAGATCACCTTCTGAGTAGCTCGATTTCATTGTGTCATGACATCATTAACTTCCAAAAAGCTAAAAACCTTTTAATAATAATATTTCGCACTCATAAATTTTCACCACCTATTTAACACAGCTCCATATAATCAAATAGCAACATCAATTTTCATAATACACATTTTCATAATATCGATTTCTCAAGCCACTGTGCTTGAGTCCTGTTTTTCTCAATATAACAGTGCCATGTCCTCGACATGCACGTTAAACTGAGGCTTCACCTGCCTCCAAAGAATGCAAATATTTAACTTCATTAATCATTGTCATAACTCATCCTAAAAATATCCAAATACTACTCCAAAACTCTATGAATTTCTGGTTGACCACAGAGTGAGAATTTAAAATATTCCAGAATATGGAAATCTTCAGTCGGTCAGCTATCAATGACAGATCTCACCACTGATTTATTATGATATAATTTCAAGCTATGATGATTATTATTATTATATATCAATATTTCATATCTCAGACAATCGTTATAACAACTTTACTATATTCCATGAGAGATTACAAAAATCATTATTATTATTATTATTATTTTCACTTGACCCCATTCGAAGGCAAACATATACTGATGCATCAAATGATAACGAGGAATAGCACGAAGACTACAGTTCGAGTATATTACTCATTTTCAACTCTGGAATAGATCCAAACGATATTTAAACGAAAATAGATTGAATCACGAGGCGTATTTTAATGTCAAAAAATAACGCATGCGATGATTGTCGCTAAAACCTCACTAAATCAAATAAGACGGGGAATATCTGAATAGCATTTGGCACTTGAAAGGATTTGAAGAAAATATAATTGAAAAATACTTGATATTAACTAAGCTAGAGAACCAAACTTGGATAGATAGAACTATAATTAATATAACTAAGTTTGGATAAGCATGCCTACGCTAGACAAAACTACCAAAACATGGTGACGGTCTTACATTAGGTTCTTCGGGACATCAATTTAGGCTTTCTGTTTGGCTACTGTTGGTGTGGTCCGGTTCCTCCATTTGTTGGTGTGTGCGCCCCATAACACACGACTGCTTCGATCTTCGGTTGGAGTTGCGACGGCTTCGGACAGCTTTCCATTTGCTCACCCATCATGGATTTTCATGGTTCCCTTAATGGCCAGGAATCGACATCTTCTTCTTTCTTCTATCTTCCTTCTCCTCTAACCCATTTCTAGTGTTTAGTGCATATTCATTTCAATTTTCACTGCGTGGAAAGATCTAGAAAAGCAATTCTTCAGATTGCCGTAATGTTCTGCACACATGTTGGGAATGTCAATGTGTTGGAGTTCTCGAAAGTTCTGTACTCACTTGGCTAATTGTTATATAAATGGTATGCCACATACGCTGCAATATCCACTGTGAGTTCGTCACGTAAAATATTTTGCTGTTCAATGTTTGATTCGTTTTCTGCACTATGTTAGTGGCTTCTAACAGGCGTACACTCCAACAGAATGTTCTAGTGCCTGTGATATCACTGCGGAGTTTTTACGGACAATCATGCTTCACTGTTCGTGAATTATAGTCTCAACTAGTTCCTCACACAGCCCTAGTGCACTAACAAATGATTCCACAATAACTTAATAAGTTCAAAAAACCAAGCACAGTTCCACTGGAAAAGACTAACAAGTAAGTGAGATAGTTAGTTTTAAACACTCACATGTAATGGCACAAGCCTATGTCTTCCGTACTAAGTTAAGCGTACGGGCTGGCCTAACTTCCCAGCGTACTTATAACGTGGAAATGCGGACTTCAGCACTTCACGCAACAACGTCGATTGCAGACGCACAGATCACTGAGGCAAAGATAGCTGTCTCAACGATCGCTGCTGCGACCTTTATACGTAGTCATCTCCACTGTTGGGCAACGAAATAAGCTTTAGTCAGATATTCTGGCATATTCAATGGCTCGTCATTCACTGCACACTCGCGCCCAGCAGAGGACTGGTCCCCCACTCTCACGGCGCTCGATTGAAAATGCAGCGTGGCGCTTCATTCAAACTCTTCAAATGACATGACCGCTCCTGGTCTCGGGTGCAGTACATGGCGTATTTGTTGCCGATAAGGTGACATTAACATGCTAATTTACATATGCAGAACAAGTGCGTCATTGGCGTATTTGGCCGACTTGAATATATCACATGGTGGCAACATTCATGCAAACATTAACACACGGAAAGAAAACATGAAATAAATATTATCTTTTTGAAACTTAATTCATCCGTTTCAACAAGTTTATATCTTTCATCTGTGACATCGTGGTCATATAGCCCCGTGTATTTTTGTGGCGTCTGTCTATGTGTATTGGTAGCCTAATTCAGGTTAGGATTGAGTATGAGGTGGCCATGGCCTATATTTAAGAACCATCCCAGCATTTGCCTGGAGCAGATGTCGGAAACCACGGAAAACTACTTTCAGATTGGCTGAGGTGGGAATCCAACCCTTGTCTTCTCAGTTTTGCCTCACGAGGCTTAGTGTACCCCGTTCCAGCACTCACACCAGAATTAAGATTACTTGGAAGAGCCGGGAATCGAACCCTTGCTCCGGGTTGACAGCCAAGAACTCTAGCCACTACACAACGACGTGGTCTTCACTCAATTAACCTAGAGGGTAGGGGAGATATAGTAATAAGACGATTATTGTAATGTTACTTCAATTGTTTGCAACTGGTTACATAATTTGATTTTATTTATTTAATGCAGCCAATGGCCATGTACTTTTCTCTTCAGGACGGGTCAGGGAAGGGATTTTAGGCAAAGATAATCGGCCGTGGACCTATTGAAAGGAACCGTCCCGGCATTTGCCTGGTTGTAAAAATGGGAAACCACGAAAACCATTTTCAGGACGACCGAGGAGGGATTCGAACCCAAGCTCTCCCGATTCCAGCGAGGCACCGCGGCTGGTTATGAGGCCGCCTCGTTGCGTAGTGGCTAACACTCTTGGCTGTCACACCAGAGTCTGGCTGCGTGGCTCAGCGGTAGCGTTCACGCCTGCTGTTCCCAAAGTTGCAGGATCGAATTCTGGCGCAGCCAGTTGGCATTTGAGGGTGCGCAAATGCGGGGAAGCCGTGTCAGTAGGTTTACTGTCACGTTAATGATCGCCTTCGGGGCAAAATTCTGGCATCCCGAAGTCTCTAATAGCCACAGTAGTTAAAGGGGACGTAAAACCATTAACAATATTATTATTATGTCCCACCAGAGATCCAGGTTCAATTCCCGGCTCTGCTAAGAAATCTAATTTTGGTCTGAGGACTGGAACGAGGTACACTCAGCCTCGTAAGAGGTGGATTCGATTGTTGCCTAAGCTATGCGTGGTTTCCCACTTCTACTCCAGGTAAATGCCGGAATGGTTCCTAATTTAAGGCCATGGCTGTCTCCTTCCCAAACTGGGAGCAGATGACCTCGATGTTCCGTCTCTTAAATCAATCAGCACCATTGCTACACTCAAAATTACGTAACCCCGCGGGTTAGCCGTGCTCGTTATACGCGCCCCACGCTCGCGAGGGCAGCTGCATTACATCCGGAGAAGTGAATCCCGGTGCTGGCAGTGGAGTGTGGTTTTGCTCGTTTTTTTTCACACTTCCGGGGCACCTACCCCATCCCTGTCTGTAATACAATTACACATATTACGACAGTCATCACGGGAATACAGGTTATCAGATAAGTTCAATACAGAGCCGACTACACGAGGCTAGTGATCAAGATGCCTAAGCCCCTCAGGTGAATTAACAACTACAACAAACATTACGTGAGAGAAGACATCTATTTCAGTCGGCCTATTTGTTAATTATGACTCATCCCGTAGAGATGGCATTTTTCAGTAACGAAACACAGGAGTTAATTTTAAGAAAAGGCAAATGCACGGTTTGTGTAATTTGCGAAAAATAAGCTTGAGGGTTCAGTACCATTTGATAAAGATTATTATGAACCTTCAGCTCGGAAAGGGATACGAAATGTAAAAAAATGTTTAAAAAAATTAAAATATTGTGGATATATCAAACCTCCCGAATACACATCTGCTGTTGTTGTTGAATCGTTGAGGGGCTTTGCGACATCGTGGTCATGTAGCTCCGTATACTTGGGTGTGTGTAATTTTTCTAATAACCTGTGTTATTGTGATGGCATTATTAGTGTGTGTAGTTGTAATACGGATGAGGATTGGGAAGGAAACGTTCGTGGCCTTAATTTAGGAACCATCCCGGCATTCGCCTGGAGTAGAAGTGGGGGAAACCACGTAAAACCACTTCCAGGGTGGCTGAGGCGAGAAACTAACCCGTCTCTTCTCAGTTTTGCCTCACGAGGCTGAGTGTACCGCGTTCCAGCCCTCAGACCAGAATTAAATTTCTTGGCACAGCCGGGAATCAAACCCGGGCTTTCGCAGTGACAGCCAAGAGTGCTAGGCACTACGCTACGAGGCTTAGCAGATCTGATGTATTTTAAAGAAATTTCTAGACACACTGGATTTCGTCCATCACAGTAAACATTGCCAGTTGGCGGATTCTGTTTTCAATTTCTTCCAACAAGCTAAGGTTAAACCAAAGGAGAAAATCGGGTATTTCCTAAGAGCAGCATAATCCTGATCTACAAATGTTTTTCAAAGGTTTTCTAACGGAGATAGCTCGGACTATTTCTGTTGCAGGTCGACGAAGGACAACACCACCGTCCAGTCCATGTTCCAGCTAGCAGCGCTCAGAGGAGTGACGAGACAAGGACAATGCCACCATCATTACAAGTGCTCTTTCAATCCATGGCAGCTCTTTCACTACCTTGTAAAATATCTCTAATTAAAATACTTTCTAAACAAACTAAACACACTTTCTACCTTGATTCTGGCTAATAGAGAAAAATTCACTCGTCTTTTATGTTTCCTTAGTGGATTCCTGCTCCTACTGATGAAATAATGTCTTCTCAGTCTTGGACTGGAGAACGTTAACAGATTATCTATAGAGCGTCCACTTGTTTTCGTTAGTTCTCTTGCTTGTGACGCACCACCATTGTCTTCTTATGCATAACCAGCTTCCGGTTTAGTAGTCAGGTAATGGAAGCAATGGAAACTGTGTACTAGGAATTTCCTGAGCCAATTGTTGTTGTTAGGAAAAATAACAGTTTTATAATGCACCAAGAATTATACACGCATGATGTTCTGTTGTTTACAATGAGAAACATCTACTTGTGTTGATTCTTTATGTATTCATGATGGGAAATGTCAGCTAACGCTGTGCCGCAAAACAACTCTCGTCGATTCTACATATTGCTCATTTTCCCGTCAATTTACTACAGATTATGATTGAAAATGATTTAAGATCCTGTTTCTCCAAATGAGAGAATGAATTTAAACGTATGCACGTGTTGGGTAGCATGATCGGACCTTTGCTATTTTTGGCGTTTATAAATGTACTTGCCAAATGGCATTTGCAGTGATTGTCGATTGTTAGTGGATGATTGTGTAATATATAGAAAGATACATGGCTCACAAGACAACGCAGTACTTCAAGGTGACCTTAACCTGGTCTATAAGTGGGCGATTTCATTTCATTTCATATTTATTTATCAGTGTCTTACACTATATTTACAATACATTGAAGGGAGTCTCTGAAAAGAGCAAAGCCCCACTTCGCATTCGGGATGCGTCAGAAAATAAATACAAGAAAATGTAGTCTCATAAATACTGTATAATGAAAGGGCGAAGACCAGATTCTCATTATAACATTGGCTCGGAAATATCTGTTGAAGAAGATCCATGCAAATATTTGGGCGTTCACGTAAGGAATGATATGTAATGGAGTAAACATATAGGATGTGTTATGAGGGTATTAAAAAGAAGTAGTACCCCTGTTAAAGAATTAGGATTAATTGTCACTTGTAAGACTTATTCTGGAATAGGTTTGGGATCCATATCATGTAGAGCTCATCAATGAGTTGGAAATGGTGCAAAGAAAGGCAACTGGATTTGTGCTCAGTTACTATAATTTCGGGAGCAGTGTGATTCTTATGTTAAAGAAACTTGGGTGGGAATCACTTGAGGTTAGGAGGATGAAATCTAGATCCTGCGCTATAAACAACACTGTACAAATCAACTAGTTCAGGGACGACAACAGCGTACAAATTATGGTAAATAGTCTTTCATAAACGTGCCATTGACAACTGGAACGCTCTACCTGCCGCAGTCTTAGAGTCTTTCCCTAAACATGTACAGTCGGTATGTTTAAGAAGAGACTAACGATTTCTGTAAATACTCCAGTTTAATTGTTATTGAATTGTTATGTAGAATTGCTTACTTGTTATTTATATCCAATTTGCCACCGGGTGTAACACCCCAATTGAAAATAAATGAATGAGTAGTGGTTTTGTAACGGTTCTACAGTCTCCACCTCCACACAGGATGGCGGCCATACCTCAACATAACCTAGCCTAACCTAACAAGATGGTCGTAGTAGCTTAACTTAACCTAAGCTAACCTAACCAAACCGAACATTGTGTAGCTAACTTAACCTAAGCTAATCTAACCCCACACCGACACCTGGCGTCGCGGAGCGTCCAAGTTAATATAGTCGCTATCTCTTGAACGGTTAATCAGATGAAGTCGTGTGACGGCTTAAACGAAAGGGCGTAATACAACTTTTGCAGAGGGCAGATCATTTTTCAATTTCACCAAAGGGCCTAAATAGAAATTTCGGCCGAACCGAAACCGAACCGAATCAAACCTGAACCGAACCAAACTGAACCAAAACCGAACCGAGCCGAAACCAAACCGAACCGAAACCGAACCGAGCTGAATCAAACCGAACAGAATCTAACTTAAATTAGCCTAGTCTACCTAACCTAAGCTAACCTAACTTAGCCTAACCTGCGGGGTTGTAGAGTCGGTTTAAAATCTCCTCTTCCACCCCCTCCTCCTCGATCAAGATGGAGTCATAGCTTTATCTAACCTAACCTGTAGGGGTCTTAAAACCACTACTGCCTCTAGAGATTTGTGAAGCGACGTCGGTACATTGAATGAGGAATGGGTAGTTCGACAGGAAGCCGGTGTGAGAAATATGATTTTTAGAGAGACAAGCAGCCTCCTTGCCACTTGTCAAACCGTGAGAATGCTGCATCGGCAGATATTTGATGCGATGCAGGTGTACGCATGTCAAGCGAAACATGAACTCACTTGCCAAACCGTGAGAACGCTACATCGACAGGTATTTGAAGCGATGCAGGTGCACGCATGTCAGCGAAACATGAACTCAATTGCTAAACCGCGAGAACGTTGTATCGGCAGATATTTGGTGCTATATGTGGTGTGTTCGTCAGAACGCTTTATCAGCAGACATACAGTATTATGCAATGGAAGTGTTAATCATTCTACGATTGCATCAGCAAAACATGAATCAACTTGTCAAGCTGTGGGAATGTACTACACGTGTCCTCGATTACTAGTGTAAAAAGCTAGGGAGGGGGATGGTCTTTTTCACTTTATAGTAGAATCACGTGAACGACAGTTAACAGCACGTCATCTCTACGGCTAACTTGTCATCATAGTGGTGGAAGAGGACTTGAAATACAGTACTATTGTGGTAAGTGTGTGTATTCTTTAAATGAGCAAAAATGTTATATCCAACCTACTCTTTATGAAACTGATAAAACGGTATCTATATAGTACAACACTTGAAGTGTGTTAGGGGAAAACAAGTAATGTCCAACGAGTGGATGTTTGAGAAATTATAAATTTAAGATTTACAATTCTGCAGTTTTCTCCCGATGAGCTGATTTTAAAACCTCTATAATATATTGACCCCTCTCATTTTCTACTTGAACTAATAGACCACTGTGAATTACACAAAGATCGCTACCAGATGGCATCATAATCTTCAAAATCAAAATTTTGCGACATTCCTTGTTTTCTCCTGACAACCTTCACTTGGCGTTGCGAGATTTTGTATGGTTAAACAATTTAAATAGATTGACACGTTGCTGAGTAAGGGGTGAACGTGTTGTTTAATATCCCATACTATTGTGGAACTTTGACCTGTTGGGAGCCCGCGGGCGCCCAATTAAAATAACCTGCTATGACTTTTGGCTATAATTCATACATAATTTATATATATATAGTATATACTTTGTTTTGTACTTTTAACCTTGTGGTTTCTTTTTTATAGGTGATTTGGAAAGTGATCTTACACATTATGATCATGTTCAAGTGCAGTGATTGAGCAAAACAGTTTACAAGAGCTGACAACCTTCAACGACATTCAAGTCACAAACATCACCTTAAGATGTTTGTGTGCAGTCATTATGATATGACATTTAACAGATAGTATAGTCATGGACGACATGTTAATTTAAATTATGTCAGTTCAGCACCTTTTTCGTGTTCAGTTTTCGAACTTGATTTTTCTGGTGTAAAGCGATATCAATCCCACATTGCTGAAGTGAATGATGACCAACACGAATTAAAAACCGTAAAGCCATCAACTAGCACGGAACCAATGAATGAATGTAATGAGGTAGGAGGTGATCATCTTCGAATAAATGCTCAAAAGTGTTAAAGTTCTCGAGATTGTGAATATAGTTATACAGCAAAAAGAATGAAAAATGGTGAACCTTCGATAACGCATTTTGATGTATGTGATATTGATGTACCTTCTTAAATCATTCATGGGCATTTACGCAGCATTAATCATAAAAACAACGCTTGTTATGGAAATAATCTGCGAATATTCAACAAATTAGAAGCGCGTTTAAAAGTCGAATTGCTGGTTACAGACTTCATAATGAAGAAAAAACTCGAAGTATTGAAACATTTAAAAAAATGTCAAGCCTAATGTGTTTGGCTTGCTAGATAATGATCCAGTGGAACATAAAACATTAAAATTAAATTTTGAACTCTTTAGGCTATATGTAAAAACTGGGCGTAAAGGTGAAATTATAGATACCAAATTCTTTAAAACAAGAAACATATTCCCGTGGCTCATGATCGCATGATTAACGGTCACGTAAAACTAAAAGCTTCCTTTCCTTACAAAGACATAATTGTTAGTGAATCAACTAATATCAATGACATGTACCAAGTTATTTCAAGCGGTATTGTCGTGAAGAGTGAGGGGTTTCAGGAAAGGGAGTCAGGCTGGGAAAACCCCTTGTCATTTGTATGTATAGAGTATGGTTCGTTATCGTCGGTTAACTATAATAGTATGTTAAGTGCCCGTTAGAGGAGGTTATGTTGTTACCACCAACGGTGTGTGGCCTCCCAGATGACCCCATCCTCAGAACGCATTGCCGGAGAGGATCGGAATGCATTCCTTGTGGGACTAGCCGGCACAAGACTCTGCTTCCCAAAGGATCAGGCCCCCATCATAGTTATTGTCATAGACACCCAAAGAAATGCACCCCCAAAAGACAAACTACTAAATAATTATATCCAGACTTAGGTAAAATTCGTGGAATTGTTTTATTGAAAATTCCGAACCCCTATCCTACTATCGGAGGGTTTGAAATCGGCTAAACCGCTAACTAAATAAAAAAACAAGAAAAACAACCCCTAACTTGAATGAAAATTAACCCTCTCGACAGGTCCTATATACACGAGAAACAGCAAAGCAAAGCTTGGAAATTGGTACAAAACAACCCTGATTGAAGATACAAGAGAAAGATGATGGTTCTGAAAAGAAAACATCATGTCAGAAAAACATATCAAGTCATGACAGCAAAACTAATTCAAACTGGTACCACCCCGTATTTACATTTAAAGTTACCAAATTCTAACTAATCTTGTCTGAACTGATCTACGGCGAGAAGCGTCCGTGACAACAAAACTAGGCAATCTATAGATATTCAGTCATCTGATACAGTACAATGAATACAATAGCTGTACAACAAGAAATCTACAAAGTAGTAGAGAAAGTAGGGTAACATTGGGTTTACACACAAATAATAAATGGAACACTCAATAATATTATTTTTAATCCTGCCTACCACAGAATGAATAACTCTTTGTTATCATTCGTCATCTACTAGTGTGTGAAAAGAAAGGAGAATGAACTGCTCATCAACAGTATTCTCAGCATGAGGTCGCGGCCCACGAGTTCTGAGCTCTTGGTTCGCCTGCGATCTCTGTCAGAAGTCTAACAATGTCAGCTGCTAAGCATTCCTTCAGGAAAAACTCACCCAAGCTCAATGCATCGGTCTGCTGAACGTAAACAAGGTCAAGGTTTAATCAGTCGATTAGGAATTAACGATAGTTTTAACTTCGTCAGTTTATAATAATGAGTTTCATGATTTAGTTCAGTAATTATTATGATCGTTGGTTTATGAGTTCATTAACTAAACGGATGACCACTGATGCAAGGCTTCTAAACTGGTTGGCTACCAAGCATGGTGCACACAACAAAGTACACGTGACACTGCACGTCAACAACAACACTACGGTCTCTGACGAGTCACCGTTACCATACTAAAGTAATCTACAAGGCACTACAGCCCATGAGAAAAACCTCGGCTAGCCTTGTTACAAAACATAGGTCTGCCGGCAATCGCTTAACAATGGTTACCAACCCCTCGTGTCTCAAAACACGGAGAAATATTCACTTCAAGCGAGAATAATAGCCTTCTAAAATGTTAGGTCCATCCAATGATAACTCAGATCAATAATATCATGACAGTAACAAACTGCACTCGCTTACAACATACGCGAGAATGTGAAAAGAATACGTGACCTCCTAGTCACCCTATACAGAAACATTCCATAAATTGCTGATAACTGACCAGGTTACAGTTCGAGCATACACAATATTCGCTCGGTGAGAAAAATCCATTGTAAAAATGTTAACAGAAAGTGTGTCAATAGTCGATGTCTCGCATTGAGATCGTACGTTTGATGGGTAATATCATAACGGGACGCGACCTTGGGAACACCTGCCATCTGCCCCCAGGTGCGCTGTTACAATCCGCTAAACTGCGTGATTGAATTTGCTCAAAGCAAAAGTCATTTATAGTTTCAATTCATAGCAGGGTTCACTTGCTAAATGTCCATGAGTGACCTTTATACACTCTTCATTAATATGACACAATAATCAAGAATAAGACGTTGTTATAGGTTATGAAAAGATATTCACAATGATAGGTTTGTCTTAGCAAAACCAAAGAGACTTAAAAGAAAGATATGTCTCTCTTCAGATTGTCTCTGAAATATGTTCCACCACTGACGGGGATAATATAATGCTTTCGTGCACTCAGGTCACGTGAAAATGACTAGTAAAAATGTGTTTCAACGCTTTAACCTCTGGCGTGAATTCAAAACGATACGGTTATCGTGCAATCGGGAATATGAGTGAGCTCTAACATTGCTTCACCCATTTACACAGATATAAGATTCACCTTGAATCTACTGGCTTCCTGCCCTCTACAAAAATGTAATTACAATAACAGATGTAGGATGAGTAACTTCCCATTCCTAAACGATACGCCCGTGTAAGTGGCATACACGCAATTATACAAAAGGGAGCTTCAAAATTACATGACTTTCAACTGGAGCTGATTAAAGTATTGCTCCGTTCTAACAAGACAAAATTCAGTTTCCATGATGTGGAATTACAAATCGTGACAATATTGCACCGTGTGTAAGCACACAAATTGGTGTCTAACTCTGAGCTTTAGAAAACGCATCGTGTAGATGCTCGTAGGAATGTGAAAATCACCAGAGATGGTGTCTAAGAAGGAAAACCTACCTACATGACTGATATCAGAGTGCGGTTGCTAAGTAACTAATTCACCTATGACCATCCACCTTACAAATAGAAGTTAGATCATGATCTACAGCGTAGCGTCGTTCACCTCACCCACAAAGGAAAGTTTCAGGGGTAAATCCTTTCTAAGGGGTTTCAGTGGATATCTTCGCTGCTCGCCCATGAGCATGGCTATCCATTCCTCTTTCTCCATTTCGTAATGTAGCTTAAATGGGTGGCGTCTCCCTCATAGGAATGGCCTAAGCCATAACGAGCTGCATGGTCAAATTAGTAGAAGTTCTCTGCACGTGGCGAAGCTCTGCCATATTGTAGTAATGTGAATTTAGGTAGAAAATCACTGCTTCTAGCGTGGCTTTGATAATTAAAACTGCCTCTACAGTTACTGTATCTGCAGACTCTTATCAAGAATGGCCTTGTCTGCTTTCACTGAAGTTAAATACACTTTGCACGTGTCTTCACACAGAATCAATTACTTTATGTGAAAATGTAATCAGCCTGAATCGGCGTAATCTTTACTTAGAAAATCTCGACCTTTGCACGGCACGGATATTAGTAATATTATACACGTGATGATCACACAAATCACTTATTAACACAGGCAATGAATGTGATTTATGACATTGGCGTAGCACGATGGTCAGCCATGAGGCGTGAAAATTACAGATCATGTGCTTGATCACAAAATTGTGGAAATTCACTATTTCCTTCGAAATATCACTTGACTTGTTGCCACTTTGGCAACACACGATTCACCTGCCCACTTCGTGCTAAAATAAGACTAGATGTCGTAGGATTCCACTTAGAATTGATACTGTAATCTTCTTCTGAATACTCGGTCCACTGGACCTTTCAATAAGCACGTCCGTGCTACTGAAACGCACGATAGGGTTTGTTTCCTCAAGGAAGCGAGCGCTCTGGCTTCTATAATTCCTGAGTCATTTAGCAACTAGTTACTTCCTGTTCTCATCTCTGCGATGGCATACCTTTATCTCAAATGTTAATAAATTCAATATTAGACCATTAAAGTATGGCAAATTATGCTGTATGACAGAAGATGATATATACGAAGATGCACATTAAAGATCTCGTCTTTAATCATGTAGAAGAAATATGTGGAGCAGCTCAGCAGAGTCAAATGTACGTCCGAAGCGAAGGCATGCTTCCAGGACGCGTTCATAACTCTCTGACGTAAAAATTCCTTAGCCGTCATAAAAGTGATCACCAGCATGAGCGAATACGGGCTCAGTATCTTTACACCATAGTGGGTCAAGAAGTCTAACATGTGGTTAAAGTATTAAAATCCCAGGCCTCGGCTTCCCTACTACCCTCAGTGCAATTCATATTATGGGGTTAGCATATCTTGGTCATTATCGATATACAGGGTGGACGTAAAATGCCGTACTTGGAGGTCGGCATGCGATTCCTCATCCAATTGCAAGACAAAAGTTTCTATAGCAAAATCGGATCGGGTGCTGTTTAAAACCACAAGTATGAGAGCGAGGAGCTGGCAACACTGTCACATACTGAAGCGCATCGGAATGTACAGAGAAATGTGTATCAGCCCACAATACCGTACTATTCGTCGCAGCTCACTGAGTAGACTGTTGAGTTATCAAACCCACATGCACCATCGAGATACGGTTCGAATCTACGTCAGGTTGTTTTTTTTTGTGTTTTTTTTGCGTGTTACGTCAGTTCCCGTCGTTTACCTGCATTTGTAAGCATGACATCACATCATTTTGTCACATGACAATGTGAGTCACCTCCGTTGCGTAGTGATCAGCGTGATTAGCTCCCACCCCGGAGGTCCGCGGTTGGACTCCTGACTCTGCCACGAAATTTGAAAAGTGGTCTGAGGACTGGTACGGGGTCTACTCAGCTTCGGGTGGTCCAAATGAGTAGATGGGGCTTGATTCCCACCTCAGCCATCTTCGAAGTGGTTTTCCGTGGTTTCCCCACTTCGACTTCGGGCAAATGCCGGGATGGTACCTACCGTAAGGCCACGGCCGCCTCCTTCCCCTTTCCTTGCCTA
This sequence comes from Meconema thalassinum, assembly GCA_946902985.2. Lineage (NCBI taxonomy): Eukaryota > Metazoa > Arthropoda > Insecta > Orthoptera > Tettigoniidae > Meconema > Meconema thalassinum. The sequence goes on along the minus strand of OX336389.2, from coordinate 1,120,354,093 downwards.
ACCCTCACACTGTTCCCATCCCTTCATCAGGCCCCCGTTCGCTTTGCAGGTGAGGCCACCTGGGCAAAGTGCTGGTCACACTCCCCAGTTGTATCCCCGACTCATAGTCCCAAGCTACAGGACACTGCCCTCAGTGGCGGTAATGGTGGGATTCTCGCTTAGTCCGTAAAACGTTAACGAAAAAAAGAACGAACAGTGTGGTCCATTAAACGGCATGCATGAGTCAACTAACAACGCATTGCACAACCATAACTGGTGCTGTCAAGTTCATGTAGGGTGGCTTCATGATGGAGTTCACAAATGGTGAATACGTCGATATGCTTTTAGTGTTGGGTGCTGCTCGTGAGTATGCGGCACGGTACCCCAAAGGCGCCATCCCGATAAGAATGTTTTTCGTCGCCTTGAGCAACGCCTGTGGGAAACCGGTAATCTTCGCCCACAGGTAGTGGACAGAGGTCGTCCAAGGACTAGACGTAGCCTAGTCCACAAACGGAGGACGCAATTCTTGAAATCGTTCACCAATCACCTCGGCGAAGTACCCGTGATATTGCAAGGCAGTTCCAGGTATCTCCAACACTAGTTGTTGACGTGTTGCACGACGAAGAACTGAATCCATATCTTTACACGTTAACTCAACACCAGCGGCCAGAAGACCACATTCAACGAGCTCAGTTCTGTGAATTGCATTTGCAATATGTTAAAATAACGAATATTTTATCAAGAATGTGCTATGGAGTGACGAATGTAGCTTCACTCGGGAAGGTATTTTCTACCATCACAACAGTCATTATTGGTCTGACCACAACCCACATGTCACCCGTGAAAGTGGCTTTCAGGCACGCTTTGACGTAAGCCTGTGGGTTGGAATCGTGGGAGGAGTGCTTTTAGACCCTTACCTATTGCCAGACAAGTTTATTACCCCCCTCTATCGTACGTTCCACTTGGTGTTCGGCGACAGCTATGGTTTCAGCATGATGTTGCACCACCACCGCGTGACTGTTTAAATGAAGCGTGTTCAGAGAAATGGATTGGTCGTGGAGGTCCAATGATCTGGCCGCCACGTTCCACGGATCTTAATCCACTAGATTTTTATTTGTGGGGACACTTAAAGGAACAAGTTTATAGTACTCCACCCATGGATGTACAAGACCTAATAGCTCGCATGCATGCTGCATCGGTAATGGTGGATGCAGGTGTGTTGCATAGGGCCCGGCAAAGTATGCTCCAAGGAGTGGCGAAGTGTTTGCAAATGCAAGGAGGTCGCCTTGAACATCTGCTGTGAAGTGAAGGCGTTGCTCGTAAGTGTACGTACTGGCTCTGTGAAGATAAGACTGGACGTCAAACGTACACTATGAAATTATGGTGCGTAGCATAATGGGCAATCTAGTGTAGGCTACCTACAGTATTGTGCTTCTTTGTACCGCATTGGATAGAGACGATGTTACTGTATCCACTATTATGTTCTATTGGCTTTATTTGTGCCATGGACGAAACAAGGGTTCGTTTAACTCTGTAAGAAGTTCATGTTACGCTTGAATGATTAAATACAGGTAACTGTAACGGTAAGACATAGTGTATTGCATAGTGGAGGTGTACATTGGATGCAATTTGATACATTGCCTGAAAAAAAAATGGCACGAACGCGACTCGAACATCGGCGCGTCCGAACAACCGGCATTTATGGCATTACCTCGTCTCACTGAGCTAATGAGACAGCTCCGGCAGAGTGCCGAGTTCCTGCGATCAGTTTTTGGCCACGCTGCATGCAGTTACAGCGTTGCCAGAGCCTCGTTTCTTAACACGCATTTCTGTTAAACCTATTGGCAGGACTAGGTTTTGCAAGATAAACTTTTGTCGTGAATTTCGACGAGGAACCGCATGCCGACCTCCAAGTGCGGCATTTTACGTTCAACCTGTATAGTTAAGAGTGCGTAATTAATTTATAGGATATTAAAACATATTGGTTATAAGCCCGATGTAGTTGGATGTGTGTTAAATATTGTAAACATCTGATGCGTTTGTCCTGTGTAGTTAAATATGTAACGACTGGAGACGTAGCAGTCATCAACACCGTTTAGTTAAAAACAAATGAGATATCTTAGAGTGTTTTTGTAAATTTAATTACATTAAAAAATCTTGTCTGGGTCGTGTAACGGTAGAGAGCTATCTATGAGTTAGGGCCAGATAACATTTACACAAGAGTGGGTCGGAAAGTCCCGGATGCGGTAATGGTATTGACATCATAGGCCTCAGCTTCCCTAATACTGTCGGTTTTGCGAGAGAGCTAGTGTTGCCAAAGGAATATCAATAAGAGAGAGAAACGCCTAAATCAGGTAGGTAGAAACAAATTCGGGAGGTTTGTAGAGAAAATCTGTGTACAATTTCAGAATAAATCGTTCGGGTACGCTAGCTGGAGCCGCTAGGTTTCTTAACACCCATCTGCCCTTGGGGAAAAGTATGTTATCTATGTAGTTAAAGGTAGAGTAATACCCGTTGTTTATAAAAAAAAGTTAAAAGTGGTTGTAAATTGTAGAATTAAAGGAAGTTGCTAATTTTCGGTTAAATTCACTATATTTTTGAAATTTGGAGATTTCTTAGGAAAATTATTAATTCCAGGTAAATCATGGTATATTTTTGGTTAAACATCAGAGTTTCCAACCCTAATCCTACGCTGCAAACTAAACAAAAGCGTGTATAAAAGAGAGAAAAGAACAACACCCTTTACGAATAAAAGAATACTTAACTAATTTTAAAGCTCAAATAAAACAATTAATTAACATGGTCCTTGTTTGGCCCAACAGGATATAGTAATAATAATGAAATTAAATAATAATGCAATTAAATAATAATAATTTTAAATAAATAATTAATAATTAATAAATAAACACTTAAATTAATAAATAAATAAAATTAACTGTTTCTTCGATATGATACTTGGCTATCCTAACCGTCTCTGGTAAAATGTCTCGTTTTTGAAAAGAAACAACGTGGTCGCCCGTTTTCTATATAAGCATCTGTTGTACAACAACCAAAATGGAAACCCGTTCTCTAGAATCCAATCCACTGGTCAAAAACTCGTGTCTGGTCAGCAAATTCTTATCAGAAAGCGGCCTAAAATAGTTTAATAATGCCACTGTTTTAAGTCTTACTGTTCTCTGTTGTCTTACAGACTCAGCCTTGCGTGACCTTGCGAGATAAGAATATGCTGACCAGAAGAGTCTCATTTTCAAGAGCTCCAAAAAAAAGTTTCCAAAACATTATCTAGTGGAAAAGTGTTAAAATATTATAAAAACAAATTGTATATCAAATGGCTGGGGTTTAGTCCGGCCTTTAATTCATGGATCAATAAATCTGATTTAGTGTAAATCCTTTGTCTTTTATTAACCAAAACCCGCAACCAATAATCCCAGAATTAGAAAGGGGTCGCCCGTGGCCTCTCGTAATGCTCTCCGCCTCAAGAACGAGTTGATGTGGCCAGAGAGTTAAGCCAGAGAGATTGTAGCCTGTAATAATTATTTCTCTCTCACTCCCTGCCTGACTACGTTACGTCACACACTCAGAGTAAACAAGACTCTTCTGGTCAGCATATTCTTATCTCGCAAGGTCACGCAAGGCTGAGTCTGTAAGGCAACAGAGAACAGTAAGACTTAAAACAGTGGCATTATTAAACTATTTTAGGCCGCTTTCTTAAGTCAAACACAATGTATAGTTTCTTCTTCCTCTTCTTCTTCTTCTTGTTGCGTTTCGGCCAACTAAGGACAACGTTTTCAACTGGTTTCTGCGTCGAGCTTTAATATTCGCCCAGTACTGTCGCATGAATTCTTGAAGTTGTTGCTTCCTTTCTTCCGTCCACTTCATGCCTGTTTTAAGCTTAGGATACTCCTGGAAACCCCGCTGGGCTGTCAATTTCATCTTAAGTGACACACGCCCCTGCACATCGTCACATGAAATCACAATTTCTTATAGATATCTGCCTACCTCAGTGAACCAAGCCACCTTGGTTTTCTTCTCTGGAAACTAGGTAAAGATACTGTTTGTCAATCGCACAGAGCTCATTCGTGTCATGTGGCCATAAAATGAAATTCTTATTTTCCTCTTCACATCAGTTGTTTTTTTCACACGTGCGTCGAGCTCGTGATTGTGTCGTCTCCTGTATTCACCATTTTCCTTTACTGGGCCCAAGATTTTTCTTAGGAACTTTCATTCTTTTACTTCCAGTTTCTCCAAAAGTCCTTTCCTATGCATTGCAAGGCATTCCGCAGTATATAATGCCTCCGGGCGGATGGCTGTGTGATAGTGTCTTGGCTTGGCATTTGGGGATATTGATCTCTTGTCGTAAACACCCTTTGTTAGATGATATGCCATTTCCATTTTTCTGATGCGTGATTCAAAAGCTGCCTTCTCTATGGTGTTGGACTCTATCCACTCAAATAGTTATTTGACTGATTTAGTTCGTTTAATCTGTCCCTCACGCACGTTCAGCTCTTTGGGTGCTTGTTTAATGTTAGTGATAAACACTGTTTTCTCAAAGAGACCTTAAGGCCTGCTTTTGCTGCTTGAGTCTCAAGTTGGTTGATCTGTACTGCTGCTGTGTCAAGGGAATCTGAAAAAAATCGCGAGGTCGTCTGCAAAGGCTAGGCAATCAACTGTCATGTTCAGATTTCTGTAACCCAATCTGACTCCATTTACAACCCCGTTTTTGTTAATTTATTTGCGCCACTCTCGGATGGCTTTCTCGAGTGCACAATTAAAAAGCAGAGGCGATAATCCATCTCCCTGCCTTACACTGGTCCTGATTTCAAACGCGTCTAAAAAATCTCTCCTAAATTTCACTTTGGAGGGGGTGTTGGTAAAGGTCTTCTCGAGGATTTTTCTTGTTTTCGTGTCCAATCCCAGTACCTTCAGGATTTTAAATAAGGTGAATCGATCAATGGAGTCATAAGCCTTCATAAAATCAACGAAGTCACCACAAAATCTTTGAATCTAAGCTTCAGGTATGACATGATAGATTTAAGATTCATGATCTGTTCGGCACATGATCGTCCTTTCCTGAACCCAACCTGATATTCTCCCAATTGCGAATCTATTTGTTGTTCTGCCCTGGTTTGAAGGGGTTACGATAGGATTTTGTAGGTTATTGCGAAGAAGGATATTCCACGGTAGTTGTTCACATCCATTCTGTCGCCTTTCTTAAGAAGAGGGTGAAGCAGAACTGAGGTCCAGTCCCTAGGGAGTTCCTCCGTTTCCCAAATCTCACGAATTATCCCAGTTAACTTATCGGCAGGGGTGGTAGATCTGCATAGGAAACAGCCAATCTTATGGCCTATTAATAAATTATTGGAAGTGTATAAGTTAGCCTTCATTAGGAAATTGAAATTCTCAAGATGTGCTAAATTATTGAAAGGAACCGTTATGGTCTACAGCGCAACAACGATAAGAATAATAATTCTTCGCTCGTTTCTCAATGTACCGCAAACAAGCCGAAGATATGTTGATGTGTCCCACTTACGTGGTGAAATGAATGCCATACCAATTGTAATAATAATAATTTTTTAAACACACTCACTACTTTTAATGATTTTCGAGTATGTCGAGTTGCCGGAATTTTGAGTTCACATGATTATTTTCTTATACGTGCTATTAAATGCATCGATATAAGGCTGTAGTATTTCATCACCTTCATTTACTTTAGACGGATCCTAGATTGAATCTTCAAGAAGGATAAGCACTATACGACCAGAAGAGCTTTTATTATTATTATTATCTACAGGAGGTACTAGTGTTGATACAGCTTACTATTACCGGCTGATATGCAAATAATGACGACTGTAATAAATAGACTATAAAATTTAAAACATGCATGTAGATTTTCGAGACACTACTGGTGCTAGAAAACCTGTCAAATTCCACATTGGATTAAAAGCATTTCGTAGCTGTATGCTTAGCATCGAGTCCCACCATCGGCATGGGAGCGTGGTGGTGCTGTGGTGAATCCGTTAGATCCTCACCAAGGAAGACCGGGTTGGATTCCCGATCAATGCATGTGAGATATTCGAAGTGAAATGCCATGTCCTGTGGTCCGGATTCCACATAAAAAGGAGGTCCAGTAGCTCATGATCGCGAGATTTACGGTCATGTCAATTTACAAGCTTCCTTCCTTCCCACCATCGGCAGCCACAAGATGATTTCCCGTGGCATCCCACGAGGGCAAATTTGGAATGTACCTTCATAAGACCTCGGCTGCTTTCTTTCCTACCCCCGCGGTGTAGCCTTGCGCGTTTAATCGTTCACCACGATCGCAGCAAGTCCGGAGATTGGAGGTCCGAACTCAGCACCGACAGTGGCTATCATGAGTTTGGAATTTCCCGGATTCTTCTGCGCGCTTTCCAAGCACATGCCGGGATAGTATCGTACTAGGAGTCCCGGGGCACCAACCTCATTCACGATCCTAATAACTACAACTACACATACTACTACAGTCACCACAGATACACAGTTTATCAGACAAATCCAAAACTCACCCAACTACACGGGGCTAATAAATAAATGTCCCAAGCCCCTAAAATGAATTAACAACAACCATCACAACAAGCTTGCAAGTCTCTTCCATCATCATTGTTACCAAAAATATTTATTTACTGAACGTCCTTAACAATTGGAACCCTGTTTAAAAATAAATACAGTAACGTTCACTGAAGATGCAATCTTTTATAATTTGTTTAATAATGATAATAATAATAAAAAAATGTTTTAGACACACTATTTTTATTTCTTTCGGGGATGTTGAGATTCCGGAATGTTGTGTTCGCAGAATTTCATGTACGTGCCATCGGCATAAGGCTGTCGTATTTGTTCGCCTTCATTTATTACATGACTAAGCCTAGATCGATGATGATGAGGATGATAATTGTTGTTTTAAGGCGCCTAACATCTAGGATATCGGCCCCTAATGGTGTGGGTGATAGTGAAAGATGAGATGAGAATGAAAACTATAACTAATACTAACTACAAACTAGCATACTACAAGAAGAAGTGGTAAACATATAAAGGACTAGTAGTAGTGCCCGGCTTCGCCCGGTGGATTTATTTGTTTTATGGATAATAATGAATACTACTACAGAACTGGAGCGCTCAATGATAAGGATCGGAAAGCACCAACACTTACTGCAGCTGATAACCTCAGTATACTGCATCAACACCATCGCCCTTATACAGAGACATACTATTTTCATGATGACAACTGTTTTAAGGGGCTTAAGAAATCTTTTTTCACTAGTTACTCCCCGTGACTGCAATGTATAAGCAGCTCGCAATATCCTGCACCCGAACACTGGTAGGGGTGACGTAATGCAGCCCGCATTACCAGGCAACAATAGAATTAGATATTATTGAAGCTGTCCGGGAGCGCTTGTTCTTCGGACTTACTGAACAAAAATCAATCTTTATGGTTACCTGAGAGGTGTAGCCTAATTCTACATAGCCTAAACTATTCCCCTTGAATCTGGCTATCATATACAAAAATAACTTTTCGAATCCGACTGACAGTTCCAGAGATTAGCGCGTTTATACACACAAACACACTCTTCAGCTTTATTATATTTGTATAGAGTATAGATACGGCAAATTAAGGACAGGAAGAAAATAAATGCCCTCAACCCTCGAAGAATGAGGATTGAGGCACTTGGAAGGAAGGAGAGCCATGAAAGGCAGATAGGAAAGGGGAAAGAGAAGAGGGCCCGCCCCAAAGTCAGTGAAAAAGAGGAAAAACGGACCAAGCTCAGGAATCCCTCGGGATCGCCAACTCCCGAACTCACCAGCCGTGAGCCCCTGAGGGTGTAGCAATATCCAGGGTGCAACAGTGGTAGGGCTGGGTGATAACAAGAAAAGAAAAAGAAGTCTGACCCCTCGCAGAAGGTGGGTATCAGAAAAGATGAGACAAGGGCCAATTAATGCGCGAAAGAAAGAGATTCCCTGGGCCTCGGATATCCTCATTCCGTCGGAGTCGGAAAAGAACAAGAGTTGACCAAGGGAGGTCGACAGGAAAGAAGATGGAGAGAAGCCCGGCACAAGTAAGTGGAAGTTAGAGTCCCGTAGTCACCAACCCCCGTCCCACAAGTTGTGAGCCCCTGGGGGAAAGTCTAGATCGAACCCTTGAAAAGGATAGCACTCTACTACCTGAGCTACACAGCCTCGCTCTCATTAATTTTGTATTATTGTTTTATACAGTACATATAACACATTGCTGGTACATCACAACATAATTAGACCGGCTTCAGGGAACCAAAGTGTAGTTACTGAAACAGCCACTTCCAAGCTGGAAAGTCGAAATCGCTACCCATGAACTTCCAGACGATTCGGGTTGTTGAGAGAACTACTGCCTTCTGCATTAGTTTGTACAGTTGAGTATCGAGATCCAGTTCTTTAAGGCATTGGAGCAAGGTACTTGGGATCACGCCCGTACGTGAGCCAATGATAGGTATGGTCTTTACCCGTTCTACATGGCCTTTTGATTGGGCCAACCAACTCGCCATATTTTATTTATTGTTATTATTATTATTATTATTATTATCCTCCCTATATTATTCTGCTAAGATCCCATTCCGGTTTTGTACAGAAAATAAGGTCCTATTAACACCAACCTACACATATGGGGTACCTACAGGTTCCGCATAACCCCATGTGTGCCCGAAACCCACACACTTCCTCTTTAAATGCCTCACAATTAAATAAATATCTTAAAAATGTACATTTAAAATGGGAGCACAGTAACCTGGCGAGCCTGCCGCTAGAGCACAGGGCAGCGATGAATTCGTTGTAACATCGAATATTGTCTACAAAGTGGTGCTGTGACAAGTACAAAACACTGTTCTATATAATTATTTGTGTTCGTCTTATGTACTGAACCCTTATTGATCTACGATAAATAAGTATTCATGATTTATTATTATTATTACTGCAGCCCAGGCAGTACTTGTGGAAGTTGACGAGGATAAAGACAAGGTAGCATGTCGCAATGATTACCACAGAAGTAGCGCTTGGAAGCTATTCTTGAAAACGGCCGTGTAAGCTGAGTTCAAGGCCAAATTGCGTAACAACTTGCACCAGAATTGGAATCATAAAGGGATGGTCACGAGTTTCTTGCAACCGACCTACAGTTGAATCACCCAATCAGGAGAGACCAAGCCGAGACCACGCGATGGATGGCGTCAGTGGTAAAAAGCGCGCGGAATTGATTATCTAAAGAACCGCCGATCGAAATTATCTCCGCACGAGTGCGCTGAGACGTTTGAATTATTTGATGAAGATTGACACTAGTCCCGTGTGTGTGAGATGATAACTCTGGAAATTTTTTCTTAATTCACCCCACTCTTCACCCCGCTGTCAGTTTCTAATAAATTGATCGACGAGACGCTATTCGATGTCATTCTGTTTGGAGCTCTGATGAGCTAACTTCACGCCAGTTTGTGTAAAGATTTTAACGCTCTAATATTATTCGAGGTCATTCGTTTTGGAGCTCTGATGAGCTAACTTCACGCCAGTTTGTGTAATGATTTTAACGCTCTAATATTATTCAAAGTCATTTTATTGGTGAGCTCTGATGAGCTAACTTCACATCAGTTTGTGTAGCGATTTTTAAAGCTCTAATATATTATTTGAAGTCTAATACTTTGTGAGCGCTGTGAGCTAATTTCACGCCAGTTTGCGTGGTGATTTGAAACGTGAATATTATCTTAAAGACAACTATTTTCAGCTCTTAGGGGGCAAGACTTGAGTAACATTCTAATTAGCGCTCCAGCCCGAGCGAAGGTCAAGCAGAGCAGTAGAGATTACCGAGCGAGATAGCGACTGTAAGTCAGTCAGACTTTAAAACTTGTATTGTCGAGCCAGTGACGATGGACTCGAAGTGTATATTTCATGTAAATTTTTATTGTATTTTTCATGTGTGTATCGTGCGTGTGTGAGCGAGATTAGGGAAAGTCTTCGTGATTAATCGCATAGGACTATTTGTGGGCGAATTTAGTAACTCACAAGCGATTATAGCCAGGTCAAATTATAATAACATTGAACTTTTCTTCCAAAGAGACTACACCAAGATGTCCGACGTGTGGTCAGGAGCCGGAGTGATGTCCGACGCTTCTACGAAGACAACTATGGAGTGTTAATTTTCCCGTAGGGAAATGGGCTGAGATGGAGGTCATATGTTCTACAAGCCGAGACGGTGATGTACAACAATTGATTATTCAATTATGTAGTTAGATTGGCGGGGGAACTTTGTAAATAGTTAATTTTCTTTTCTTGTTTTAGAGTGTTTTCCTTGTACCGACACTAACTGTTCTAAATGTGCGTTGGCACGTGGCCAAAGTGTTTGTTGTGTATTTATTTTTCTTTGGAGTCATATTTAATGTGCACGGCGCGTGTACGTGATTTTTATCCATGCAAATGCGGAACCCGTTACATTCGATAAGTGGTGCTTTATTAAAGTTCATATTTTTGATAGGAAAGGGAGGTAATTACTGTAAGATGTTTGCTGAACAGGTTATTATTCATACCAGGGTTGCCGAGCGCAACAATTTAAGATGTAATTGTAGAACACCTTAGTTCTAATTTTTTTAGTCCTTTTCTGATTAATTAGTCACGGCGTAGAACGGAGGCGCCAGCAAGTGGAAAATATTTATGTCATTTTATTTCAGGGTCTGTCAAACCCATACGTGTGATTCTGTGTATGCTATTGTGTCAGGTGTGTGTTGATTCTACGTGAAGAGGAGTAGAGGTCCTACCGCCCTTATATTGTTTTGTTGTTGTCGTATTTTTTGATGGAAAGGCAGGGTGTTCTCGGGAGACCGCTGTACCTTGTCCATATGCTGATTCTTGGATTTCCTAGGGGAAATGCCGGGATATTTTGTTCTGACACACACACACGTATTATTGTGCTTTGGGGCACGCTTCTTCGAGATTCGATCCCGTCCCTTTGGAGGTCGAGGCTATTTTGACACGTGGGATGACAGATATGCAGATTTTCCACGAATCGCCCGTCTTGCCTGGTGACTTATTTTTGTTAGGCAGTCCTATGTTCCGACTGGCCCCTTTAAGCTTTCAAGTAGCAAACCTGTTCTTTGTGATGGTTATTTTGAACCATAATTAATTGGGGAGTTCGCCATGTGTGTGACGGATTATTGCATGTTGGATGTAAATGTTGGCTTTGAGCCTAGTGATTTGTTTATGACTCAGTTCATGTAATTTAGTATGTGACACCTGTGTGGTTAAGTGGTAGTGTACTTGTAAAAATGACGGCGGTCATATGTGTATTTCTTTTGTTGGTCTGGTGTTAACTTACTTGTGTTGATTTGTGTGAGAAGTCCTAATTTTAGGCAGTAATGTTTTTGCTACGGCAGTTTTGATTCCAATTTCACGCGGAAATTATTGTATTTTTAAGTATAGGAAGTGTCGGTTTAGTTTTAAGTGTTGTATAGTTGTTCCCCGCGGCTGTCTAGCTCTAAGCAATGTGGATTCGTCGTCTGAAAGTTTATTCTGGATGATGACGAATCTTGCATTCGATTGTACTCATCGTGAAGCATGTAGAACAGCACGCGCGCATACATTTGTCACTATTTGTTGATTTTCTTTGGGACACTTGGCCCGAGTATTAATCTCTCCTGAGATTTGGCCTAGTTTTGGCAAACTTTATTTTATTCAGTGGGAGTCATATGGGAGTTTGTTTTGTTAATTCTTGTTGTAAATAGCTGATCTGTTTATTAAATTCATTTTTTTAACCCTGGCTTCACTTTTTCCTGCATGTTATTTTGTTGTATGTTACCCTGCATGTTAATGAAGCGCTTTGACAACAACTTACGATATGGACTGTTACACCCCCTGAAACTGAGTCTCATAAGCTTCTTTGCAAGGGTTCATAAAACAAAAATGGCGCCCAACGTGGGGATGTTGATGTTGTTGCTTCGCTGATCTCATATTTATTTCGCTGAGAAATAATGCCAGGTCAAGCGGGCAAAGTAAATTCAGTAAATTGAGGCGATGTTGTACCGCCATGTGCATTAGTAAAATCACTGAGTTCCTAAAGTTAGAGATATTGAACAAGGTTAGAATTTGATATTGTATTTGTTATTAATTTGTTCTGGCGCCCGGCATTAAAATTAGAAAATTTGCATATTATTGAACTCAGTCAAAGCAGGAAGGTGTTGCCTTATATTTGACATTTAATTAACTTCGGTTAATTGGTGTTGTTCGTAAATTCTGTTGGTTAGGAATTTAAAAGCAGATCACTAGGGAGTTATTTTGTTGTTTGGAAATAAGAGTAATTTATTCAGTAAATTTTGATTACTGAAAGTTTTATTAAATTAGAATCAGTAATATTTAAATGTTATGACATGTATGCGTAAGTATGACTGAAATCTCGGTGCATGACCCTGTTTTTCTCTGGTTATATTTGTGTATTGTGCAATGGCGAGTGTTGAGGAAATTAAGGGATTGTTGGAACAGATGTCGATCCAAATGTCCGCGAAAACGGAAGAACAGTTAGTGCAGATGTCCGCGAAAACGGAAGAACAGTCTAAAATTCAGAGCGAGCATAATGATAAACAATTAAAAGAACAGTTAGTGCAGATGTCCGCGAAAACGGAAGAACAATTAAAAGAACAATTAGAAATTCAGCGTGAGAATTGTGAAAAACAGTTACATGACATGAGCGGTAATATTACGGTCCAATTACAGGTCCAGAAATTGGACACCGATAAACAATTTCACGAATTAAATCACAAATTATCAGAACAGGCGGTAACACAAACAGAGCAATTAGAGATCACTAATGATATAAATCAAAGTGTTAGGGAGGTCGAGAAACTGGCAGGTGAGGTCGCGGAGAATAACGTCAAACAATTGGGTGAAATTAAAAAGTTGGAGGCGAAATTTGATAATAAACTCATACAATTTGATGAAATGGTGGCCGATAAACTAAAGCAAATCGAGGCAGCATGTGTCAACAACACAGCGGGAATAAAGAGCACACAAGATAAATTACAGCAACAAATTAATTCAGTCGACAGCAACGTACTTGAATTAATCAAAGAAATCGATAAACTTGAGATCAAGACCGAAACAGAACGTATGCACTTGCGTGAAAACTTAGAGGACCAATTAAGTAAAACCCGGCAGGTCATAAGAGAAGAGGTAGGAGAACAGCTCATTAAAAATCGGGATATTCTGGAAGACCAATTAATTAAAACCCAGCAGGTTATCAGAGAAGAGGTAGGAGAACAGCTCATTAAAACCCTAGAACTGCTGCAGGTTTATCTGTCAAATGCTGCAGTAAATTCCCATAAAGTACACACTAAAGGAATTTGGTATCTGTAAGCATACTGTGTTCATGAATATGACTTATCATATACCAATATAAAGCTGAAAGACTGTTCTATATTATATTGATATTGGTGAATCATTCAGACTTTTCACTTTGAATTAATTATAAAAAGTATTTTATAAAAAATAAAAAAATAAAAAATTATTGACTTTTCTGCTCTAGAAAACCATATTGCCGAGTTAAATGTTCATCAGAGACATCATAAATGAAAAGTTCATAGTTTTTTGTTACTAATTCAAGAGACAGTTTCAATTAATTCCTGTTATTTACTAAAAAGAAAATTACTTTTACAAAAATATGACATTTCTCGATTTTGAAGTACATAATCGGCACACGATTACGGGGAGGCAAGTTCACAGGCCCAGGATGATGAACGATAAACGGTACATTATTACCTGGAAAGTCACTTTCTTCGGGTTGAATATCAGTCTAGTTCACACTTACCACTTCACGGCTAACATTAGGCATGTGTACAGGGTCTGTCGGAACATGATAAACATCGCTTGCATTGATGGGGATTTCCATAACTTGCGTGACATCCTGTTCGCCGGCATCACTGCCACTACTTTCACCATCTTCATTTTCATACGAATCCACACAATAATCACTGTCATCGTCCATACTATCACACGAATCGTCAAAAATCAAGTGCTAAATTTCTGAATCGTCTATATAGTTGGCGGCCATTTTCCTCAATGCAACTTCAATATCAACATGGAAGTACTTCCACTTCTGCAGCCAAATAATAGCTTGCATACTGTCATTTGTTTGCCAAAGACTTACACTACGAAAGATAAAAGCATCGGGAACCAGCATAACTTGAAATTAGTGCCATCTGAAGGCTAACAGTAGTACTATATTTGAATTCCAAGACCGTCTTTCAGAGAGACGGTCGCACTTGATTAAACAACACACCGTCTTCCTGGAAGACGGTCCGCAGTTCTAGGGTTAAAAATCGGGATAATCTGGATGACCAATTAATTAAAACCCAGCAGGTTATAAGAGAAGAGGTAGGAGAACAGCTCATTAAAAATCGGGATAATCTGGAAGAACAATTAGTCAAAACACAAGAACAGATACGAGAAGAGCTAGAAAAGAATCAGGAAAGGAGCGAAGAGAAAATTAGCAGTTTGAAGGGCAAGATCCGAAGAGATTGGGAACAGCAGGCAAATGCAAATAAGGAAGACAGGCTGACAATTTTAAAACGCTTAGGGGAATACAATTCGAGAATGCAGGCTTTGGAGGAAAACGTAAAATCTAAACTACAAGAACACTCAGATTTAATAATTAAAAATGAAATTAGATCATTAGAGAACGCTACATTATTTTCGGCTGAAAATACGACAGACAAGCAGGGAAGCATTGGAAGTCCGGTGGGCTTGAAGTTGGCTGAGGATAACAGCCGAGGTCAAAGTCCCAAATTAACGAGCAACGCATTCCAACAGTACAGAGGGGAGACCTCCACACCACAACCAAACTTGGCACCCGCCCAACTAATTCAAGTCATTAGGGGAAATGATTTCAAACCCGATAAATTCAGGGAGCACTCAAGAACCACCCCCAAAGCCTTTTTACGTCAGTTGACTGACTATTTTAATGATCAGCATATCAGTCCCGAAAAACAGTTGCGACTCGTGGAGAAGTTTTTAGAGGGACCAAGCTTAACCTGGTTTTTAAGCTTTAAATATACATTCACCGACATGGCTCAATTCAGAGAAGAGTTTTTAAAGAAGTTCTGGAGCCCTTCTTTACAGCAGGGATTAAGAATGGACTTGTATACTCGAAAATACCACAGCACGCATCCGACCAGATTTTCAGAATTCTTTAGCCAACAGCTGGTGAAATTCCGCGATTTTGACGACCCCCCTAGCGAACAAAATATCGTTCTAACCATCGGGAAACAACTTCCTATGAACATTCAACAACTGTTAGTAGCCGGAAATATTAAGACCGCAGTGCAGGCCGAAGAATTACTCCGACACCTAGACGAGACAAGTATGGTGAGTCCACAGACAGGAAGGAGAAATATGGAATGTGTCAACACGGCAGAAGTGGTTCAGGGACACCAAACTAGTCACAGCCAGGGGAACCAAACGAAAACTCAATCCACAGGAACGCAGTTTACACCGAGAAGGCAAGATTATGATGGCCGAAACCAATTCAACCAAAATAATCGAAATTTTCAAAATCACCGAGATAGATATAACCAAAACAATCAAAACCAGCAAAATCAATGGATGTACCAGCGGGAATACACCAATTGGAGGGGAAATCAAAGGCAGGGTAGACCTTACCAAAGAAATGGAGATGGCAGGTGGAACAACACGAGGAACTATCGCCAAGAAAATAGGGGAGACTATCGCAACAATTGGGATGAGCGGTATGTCGAGTCTCAAAAGTATTTAGATCAATTAAACGCCGAAGAGACGGAGAAGGAGAAGTGGGGGCGTGCAATGGCAAATAGACGGAGTCCAGACAATCATCAAGGAGAGGGGGCGGAAAGTCGATTACGGCAGCAGAAGAGATCAGCCGACAAGCCGGAACAGCAAAATAGTAGAAGAAATTCGCGGGACGAAGTTTCGGGCAAAGGCCTGGAAATATGGTAGCAGAAGAAGAAGAAGAAGAAGAATACGGCAGAAGAAGAAGATGGGAGAAGAAGAAGATGGGAGGAGAAGAAGATGGGAGAAGAAGAAGATGGGAGAAGAAGAAGAAGTGAGCACTGGTGCTAAATCTGTTTTTAATAGCGCCAACTTAAAACCATATTACAGAAGAGAACCATTTGATGAATAAGAAGGATGATGTGT
The DNA here is from genome assembly GCA_946902985.2 of Meconema thalassinum. NCBI lineage: Eukaryota > Metazoa > Arthropoda > Insecta > Orthoptera > Tettigoniidae > Meconema > Meconema thalassinum. The sequence goes on along the minus strand of OX336389.2, from coordinate 1,120,337,917 downwards.
GTAGAATCAGTATTGCAGAATTTTATTTTGAGAGCCAACACTCAAATGTACGTGGCCGTGGAGCGCCGGCGAGAGAGCGCGCTTTGTTTGTAAACAACAAGCAGCTGAGACGACATGAGTGGCAATCACGTGAGGAGAAGGGGAGGTCTAGCGAGAAGTATGAATGACATTCCGGCGAGGGAGCGCGCACACTAATTGGGTCAGTGGAGTGTACACTCGAGCAGCTGAGCGAGGTACTAAAGAGATGTTGTTGTTACTACTGTGGATATTGTTTTTGAAATCCAAATCAATCACTTGCTTCGAATTTCAAAACCTTGCTGAGGATAAATGAACCCTTATTGATCTACGATAAATAAGTATTCATGATTTATTATTATTATTACTGCAGCCCAGGCAGTACTTGTGGAAGTTGACGAGGATAAAGGCTAGGTAGCATGTCGCAATGTTTGCCACAGAAGTAGCGCTTGGAAGCTATTCTTGAAAACGGCCGTGTAAGCTGAGTTCAAGGCCAAATTGTGTAACAACTTGCACCAGAATTGGAATCATAAAGGGATGGTCGCGAGTTTCTTGCAACCGACCTACAGTTGAATCACCCAATCAGGAGAGGCCAAGCCGAGACCACGCGATGGATGGCGTCAGTGGTAAAAAGCGCGCGGAATTGATTATCTAAAGAACCGCCGATCGAAATTATCTCCGCACAAGTGCGCTGAGACGTTTGAATTATTTAATGAAGATTGACACTAGTCCCGTGTGTGTGAGATGAAAACTCTGGAAATTTTTTCTTAATTCACCCCACTCTTCACCCCCTGTCAGTTTCTAATAAATTGATCGACGAGACGCTATTCGATGTCATTCTGTTTGGAGCTCTGATGAGCTAACTTCACGCCAGTTTGTGTAAAGATTTTAACGCTCTAATATTATTCGAGGTCATTCGTTTTCGAGCTCTGATGAGCTAACTTCACGCCAGTTTGTGTAATGATTTTAACGCTCTAATATTGTTCGAAGTCATTTTATTGGTGAGATCTGATGAGCTAACTTCACATCAGTTTGTGTAGCGATTTTTAAAGCTCTAATATATTATTTGAAGTCTAATACTTTGTGAGCGCTGTGAGCTAATTTCACGCCAGTTTGCGTGGTGATTTGAAACGTGAATATTATCTTAAAGACAACTATTTTCAGCTCTTAGGGGGCAAGACTTGAGTAACATTCTAATTAGCGCTCCAGCCCGAGCGAAGGTCAAGCAGAGCAGTAGAGATTACCGAGCGAGATAGCGACTGTAAGTCAGTCAGACTTTAAAACTTGTATTGTCGAGCCAGTGACGATGGACTCGAAGTGTATATTTCATGTAAATTTTTATTGTATTTTTCATGTGTGTATCGTGCGTGTGTGAGCGAGATTAGGGAAAGTCTTCGTGATTAATCGCATAGGACTATTTGTGGGCGAATTTAGTAACTCTCAAGCGATTATAGCCAGGTCAAATTATAATAACATTGAACTTTTCTTCCAAAGAGACTACACCAAGATGTCCGACGTGTGGTCAGGAGCCGGAGTAATGTCCGACGCTTCTACGAAGACAACTATGGAGTGTTAATTTTCCCGTAGGGAAATGGGCTGAGATGGAGGTCATATGTTCTACAAGCTGAGACGGTGATGTACAACAATTGATTATTCAATTATGTAGTTAGATTGGCGGGGGAACTTTGTAAATAGTTCATTTTCTTTTCTTGTTTTAGAGTGTTTTCCTTGTACCGACACTAACTGTTCTAAATGTACGTTGGCACGTGGCCAAAGTGTTTATTGTGTATTTATTTTTCTTTGGAGTCATATTTAATGTGCACGGCGCGTGTACGTGATTTTTATCCATGCAAATGCGGAACCCGTTACATTCGATAAGTGGTGCTTTATTAAAGTTCATATTTTTGATAGGAAAGGGAGGTAATTACTGTAAGATGTTTGCTGAACAGGTTATTATTCATACCAGGGTTGCCGAGCGCAACAATTTAAGATGTAATTGTAGAACACCTTAGTTCTAATTTTTTTTTTTAGTCCTTTTCAGGTTAATTAGTCACGGCGTAGAACGGAGGCGCCAGCAAGTGGAAAATATTTATGTCATTTTATTTCAGGGTCTGTCAAACCCATACGTGTGATTCTGTGTATGCTATTGTGTCAGGTGTGTGTTGATTCTACGTGAAGAGGGGTAGAGGTCCTACCGCCCTCATATTTTTTTGTTGTTGTTGTATTTTTTGATGGAAAGGCAGGGTGCTCTCGGGAGACCGCTGTACGTTGTCCATATGCTGATTCTTGGATTTCCTAGGGAAAATGCCTGGATATTTTGTTCTGACACACACACACGTATTATTGTGCTTTGGCGCACGCTTCTTCGAGATTCGATCCCGTCCCTTTGGAGGTCGAGGTTATTTTGACACGTGGGATGACAGATATGCAGATTTTCCACGAATCGCCCGTCTTGCCTGGTGACTTATTTTTGTTAGGCAGTCCTATGTTCCGACTGGCCCCTTTAAGCTTTCAAGTAGCAAACCTGTTCTTTGTGATGGTTATTTTGAACCATAATTAATTGGGGAGTTCGCCATGTGTGTGACGGATTATTGCATGTTGGATGGATAGGATATTGTGTTAATAATGTAAATGTTGGCTTTGAGCCTTGTGATTTGTTTATGACTCAGTTCGTGTAATTTAGTATGTGACACCTGTGTGGTGTAGTGGTAGTGTACTTGTAAAAATGACGGCGGTCATATGTGTATTTCTTTTGTTGGTCACGTGTTAACTTACTTGTGTTGATTTGTGTGAGAAGTCCTAATTTTAGGCAGTAATGTTTTTGCTACGGCAGTTTTGATTCCAATTTCACGCGGAAATTATTGTATTTTTAAGTATAGGAAGTGTCGGTTTAGTTTTAAGTGTTGTATAGTTGTTCCCCGCGTCTGTCTAGCTCCAAGCAATGTGGATTCGTCGTCTGAAAGTTTATTCTGGATGATGACGAATCATGCATTCGATTGTACTCATCGTGAAGCATGTAGAACAGCACGCGCGCATACATTTGTCACTATTTGTTGATTTTCTTTGGGACACTTGGTCCGAGTATTAATCTCTCCTGAGATTTGGCCTAGTTTTGGCAAACTTTATTTTATTCAGTGGGAGTCATATGGGAGTTTGTTTTGTTAATTCTTGTTGTAAATAGCTGATCTGTTTATTAAATTCATTTTTTTAACCCTGGCTTCACTTTTTCCTGCATGTTATTTTGTTGTATGTTACCCTGCATGTTAATGAAGCGCTTTGACAACAACTTACGATATGGACTGTTACACCCCCCGAAACTGAGTCTCATAAGCTTCTTTGCAAGGGTTCAGTACGTATGCCGTTTAACAACAATAAATAAATTTCTTCAATATTTAAAACTTCGTTCTCCCACATTCTTCCCTACAATCCCATAAATCTACATTCACGTTGCGAAAGCTCGCACGGGCCCACTAGTTATTATTATTATTATTATTATGTAGGCCTACATGGGGTACCGTACTAGTATTAAATCTTGGAAGTAGTTTTCCATGGTTTCCCACGTCTGCCCCAGGCTAATGCCGGGATGGTTCCTAATTTAAAGTACGGCCGCCTTCTTCCCAATCCTCACCTGAATTACAAATACCCACATTACTACATAAACCACGAAAACATAGGTTATCAAACAAATTCTACACACACCCAACTACATGGGGCTAAATGACCAAAATCGCCAAGCCTCTCAAACAAAACAACATCAAGTATTTTACTTCCTTCTTTAATGCTAGTTCTGAACAGGCGACGCGATTTTGGAATTCTGTCCCACTGTATTTCATTAACGCGCCGGAAGCCAACGGCACACCAGGGCTGATTATCGAAATTATTTTATTCTTTACATGAACATCAATCAATGACTTCCACACTTACAAAGTAGGGTACACCATACTACCGGTCCTAACGTCCCAAGCCATCGTGTGCGATTCCATGAAGAAGAAAAACATTAAGAACAACAGCAATACAAATTCTCTTACGAGACGAATACCGCTATCCTCATAATAGCTGATACCACCCCTCAACCGGTAAGGTCAATGCTCCGATTACGCAACAACTTCCCCTCCACGCGTCATCCTTCCTCGCCCCGCCTCGTTTCCCACAGACCGCTTTCCTATCTTTTGCTTGAAGAGTTTCTGAATAACCTACCTTTTAATGATTAATTTTCAATTTAAAGATAGGTGACATATTTTTTACCTAGGAAGCTTAGAATAGTCTCTTATATCAACAGTGTAACGGACTTCTTTTATATCAATTACACCCTGTATATTCAAGCACTAACTTCCCGTTGTAATGGTGTTGGTAAAGACGTAGGTCGTGACCAAAATCCTTTTAATTAACATGAGAGTTTTAATGGAAAAGACTCGTGGGATATATGAAAATACGCTATTTAGTCCTTCAGTTTTGTCCTGATTTTTTTGCATTGGATAATTTCGCTTTGCTGATCTTGGCTGTTTGTCTTCTAATAACTATAATAATATAATAAAAATAATAACCCCTGGCACTACAGCCCTTGAAGGGCCTAGGCCTACCAAGCGACCGCTGCCCAGCCATTTGGCCTGCAGATATAAGGGTGACGCGTGGGCAGTGCATCGGGCCCCCTGGACCGTAAATCTTGGTTCTCGTGACCGGGGCGCTGCCTCACTGTCATACAGCTACTCAATTGTCCTCACGAGGCTGAGTTCACCCTGTTCCAGCCCTCACGTCAGTTTCTAAAATGCCTGTTGGAGCCGGGAATTTAACCCGGGGCCTCCTGCTGAGACTGTTTGTCTTTTAATCTTTCTAAGTATTTACAACTCATCTTATGTTTTGTCTGCGTATCAGTTCGTATAAACAGCTGCTATTTTATCTATGGCGTCGTCACAATCTGGCATTCACTAGTAAGTTTCGTTACTCATCACAGAGGAGGTGGGGGGATGTTTCACTAGTATTTACCTCTTCCTAGTAAGCTAAAACTAGTCTCTTCAGTTGATCCTGGTTATTCACATTCTATTTCTGAAATTTATCTATGGTAAATGTCGGTACACTTGATTCGGTTTTGACTGGCTGCGTGGCTCAGCGGTAAAGTTCTCGCCTGCTGTTCCCAAGATTACAGGATCAATTCCTGGCACAATCAGCTGGCATCTTAGTGTGCGCAAATGCGAGGGAGCCGTGTCAGTAGATTTACTGGTGTTTCGAGCCACGTCTCGAAACGTATTCGGACCCGAATGAAACACTTGGGGCGAATAAATTGCCGGAACAAGAATCGCGCGTGCACAAACAATTAATCCACGTATGCATTTAACTTATATACATTTATTACAGTACTATACACACAACTGTATACACAACATATTGACATTACTTCGTTATTCCGCTGCGAGGAGCTGCGGCTTGTGCGTGCTGCCAGTAAGGCACGGCTTAACAGAGTGTGTCCCAAAAGCCAGGTAGAGGGCTGAAGGGCGACAGTAGAAAGACGCAGTGTTGCCAAGCATCACCATCACCACGTTGTCACGTCTTGTTTCCTCCCATAACACTGTTCACTTACTGTCTCCAACATACCGCCCACCAATGTACTACATTTAAACACAAACATGAATGATGGGCACACCAAAAGTTCACTGAGAAAACAACACTAACAGAAAAGAAAATTTCACAATAAAAATATATACAGTCACAAGAGCACACGTCACGGTGCAGGTAGGGGGCACAGTTTCTGGATTGGTCTCTTCAGAGTTCCGTTGCTGGTACGGACGATGGCTACTCTGACCAATCCATCCTTGCCGGATATCACGTCTTCGACCACTGCAAGCCTCCATGCTGTGGGTGGGAGATTGTCCTCCTTTACAAGGACGATGATGCCGGGCTGAATGTTCACCTCCTTGTTAATCCATTTGGATCTTTCTTGTAGACTGTTGAGGTTGTCCTTTGAACACCTGCTCCAAAAGTCCTGCTGCATATTCTGAAGATGCTGCCACCTGGATAGACGGTTGGAGGCTACCTCTGTCAGATTTGGTTCGGGGATGGACATCAATGGAGAACTGATTAGGAAATGACCGGGACTGAGATAAGAGGGATCATAGGGATTGTCAGAAAGACGAGAGATAGGCCTAGAATTAAGCCAAGCTTCTATTTGGCATGCTAACGTCTGTAGTTCGTCGTATGTCAAGCAGGTGTTGCCAACCACCCTTCTCATATGATGTTTCATAGACTTAACCCCAGCGTCCCAGAGGCCACCGAAATGAGGGGCATCTGGAGGAATGAAATGCCACGTGAATCCTTCTTTACTACCAAACTCAAGAAGTTCTTCCACGCAGTGTTCGGATTTGAAGAGGCAGTGCAATTCGTTCAACTCATTTCGCGCTCCCACAAAGTTTGTTGCATTTTCCGAGTAGAGGTTAAGACACTTTCCCCTCCTCGCGGTAAAGCGTCGCAGAGCTGCAATGAAGGCTTCTGAGGTGAGATCGCGAACTACTTCCAGACGTATTGCCTTAGTGCAGAGGCATACGAATACTGCAGTGTAACACTTCACCTTCACCTTGCTTCTTGTTGATCCTTGCTTTATATACATTGGCCCAGCAAAATCCACTCCAGGGTTCATAAATGGGCGCGCTGCTGTCACCCGAGGTGCTGGTAGTTGACCCATTAGTTGCTTCGAAGAAGATGCCTTCAACCTAAAACAACGTAAACACTTGTGGATAAGCGGACGTATTGTTCGCCTGGCGTTTACAATCCAATATTTTTGCCGTAGAGAGGCGATCAGCAATTGTTCACCAGCATGTAGTAAGCGTAGGTGTTCAGATTCTATGATCAATTTTGTCAAGTTGTGTTTAGGGGGAAGAATGATCTGATGACGTTCACCGAAAGGCATTGGACAGTTTTCTAATCTTCCGCCCACCCTGAGGAGGTCTTCTCCGTCGAGGAATGGGTTGAGACTTCTCAACGTACTATTGGTCGCTACACTTGATATACCTTTCAGCTCTTCCACCTCCGCCATGTAGCTGAACCGCTGCTCTTGTTTGATGCAGACCTTCAAGTTCCATAGGCGTCAATGGACCAGTTCGCTTGGTGCTTGGATTCCTTGTATTGTGGGCAAACCTAATGCAGTAGGCGATGGCATTCTGCATTCGGTGAAGTGACGAGAAGCGACGGGAAATGTCTTCTTGCTCCTCATGTGTCACCATGCATTGCGTCTCTCGTTTCTCAGGAATTTCATCAATTTCCATAGAGTTGTAGATTGAACAAGGCCATGAAGATTGTTGTTGGTTCAATGAGACATTGTTATACGATTTGCAAGATGCGTCGAAAACAACTCGCGTCCTGGTTGTGGTGCTACTTTCCTTTTTAACCGCATGGTGAGGAAGATAGAAAGAAGGCTCGTTCCTGGGAGGTCGGTCCACTGCAAGCTGCATATGATCCAGGCGTTCGTACTCGTCCATGAAATCGACGTATTCTTGCTGTAATTCATGGCTCTTCTGTAACCTTCGCTCGATCTGAAGTAACCTTTTCTCTGCATTGTTACGCGATCTACCAAGTTGCTTGCACTGCTGACGGACAGGCAACCTTACAATGAATCTTCCAGACTTATCACGTTTTGTGTTGCGCTGAAAATGGTCTTCACAATATCGTTCTTCTTCGGTGAGTGGCATAATCGTTGGAAGCTCTTCTATTTCCCAGAATTTCTCGATTTGACGGTGTAGATCGTCGCATCCCTCAGGAAGAATGATGAACTTGATTGAAGCTGAGTCCTCTATGACTCGGAGTATATAGAGCCAGAGAAAATCCAGCCTAGCTGCGTGTTCTTCATTACAGGCAGGTCGCTGTGTAACTTGAACGTTCCCTCGGCCAGGAGTTCCATGAAGAGTTCCGCGCCAATTAACATATCGATGTTGCCTGGTATGTTGAATTGCGGGTCAGCTAGTTGTATACCGGTCGGTATGTTCCAACTTCTGCAATTAATATAGGCTCCAGGCATTTCCCCTGTGATCCTGGGAAGTACTGAGCATGTAATAGTAGCCTTGTAATTGGTAACGTTAGAATATAATTCAACATCGACGCTGTGATCCGAATTTACAGTCGTATTGCTTATCCCTCTAAAAGGCATTGGATTTCTACGTCGTTTCAGTCTTAGGCGTTGCGCCATCGCCTCCGATATGAAGTTAGACTGCGATCCACTGTCAAGTAGAACTTGGCATTGTTGTAGTTCACCATTGTTGTCCCTCACTTTCACCAAGGCAGTGGACAGCAGGACCTGTGCTTGTGAGCGAAATTTTAAAGAACAGTGAGAGCCTGATTGTTGCAGTTCATTGTTGTCATCAGTTCTTCTATTGGGTGATTCTTGTGATCCAGACCCCGGTTCACGCCTCGCGTCTCTTCCGCTATTCCTTGTGACTTTCGGATTGGATGCTATGTCAGAGTGCAACAGGGTGTGATGTTTCCTGCCACAACTCATGCAATAGCCTGCAATGCATTGTTGGACATTGTGCGGCCGAAAGCAATTGAAGCACAATCCTTTACTCTTAACAAATGCATATCGTTGCTCAACACTGCGATTAATGAATGGCTGACATTTATGAAGGGCATGCTGGGATTCACAAAATGGACATGCACTGATGTTAGATACAGACACATTTGAATAGGGTGACTTGGGTGAGATGGTCTTAGAATGACTTGCCTTTTGAACTGTAGTGGTCAATTTTGCGTCACGGCTGGATGTAGCTACTTCTAATGCCTGACATCTGCCTTCTAGAAAAGATTGCAATTCGGATAATTCTTGGAAGTCCTGTTCATTAGTATTAATCTCGTATTCCTTTCTAGTTAAGAGATCTAGTTTATTCAGTACTAGCTGCGATAGGAGAATCTCTTCTAGCGGTGTTTTTAACTTCAGAGCCTTAATGGCATTCAGATTAGATATTAACTGGTTAGTTAATGTCCAACAGATAATGCAATTTCTGTACATTAGGAATTTCTGAATTTTGTGTTATTAACCCATTAAAGGTGCCTCTGAATGCTAGCCTCTGAATGCTATCCATGAGCTATAATCTCCGGTGAAAGTAGGTATGTTGATCACTGGAAGTCTGACGTTACTTGTTAGGCACCTGTGCTATTGTCACAAAGGGATCGGGTGTTTCCAGTGCCTCTCTCAACTAATTTAGTCAGTGCTGTTTCTAAGTCAAAGTATTGTGTTTCAAACTCTTCACGATCTGCTGCGTGACTATCATCATCATCGTCATGAAGCTCTAATTTGCTTTGCGGTTCCTCGTACCTATTTCTAATTGCACTAAGCTCATTTAATCGAAGCCGTACGGTAGTTACATCAGTTCCTTGGCGTGCTTGACATTTCTCAAGAAATTTACTTGTTCGAGTTATGCTTGCTTTAACTATCGCTCTCTGTTTAACTAGTAATTTCTTTTCATTGGGCTCCATGGTGAGGAAAGGGTCGAGTGAGAAGGGAAATACAGAAAGGAATTCTGAGCTGTTTGAAATAGCCTCACCTGTATTGTCTTCGCTGCTGCCTGTGTCTAGTCTCCCGCTGGGCTGGGCTTCAGGCGATAGGATTGCCTTGCTGTCGCTACCTGGGTCCCCTCCTGTGTCACCGATGGTACGGCCTTGCTGCTGATCATGCCTGTTTAGATGCAGTAATAGCATTCACGAATCCGTAGAAGTTATATTCACACACGTGATAACCATGTATGCGCCTAAACGTAATACAGTATATCACCCGGCTCGGAGGACCAATGTTTCGAGCCACGTCTCGAAACGTATTCGGACCCGAATGAAACACTTAGGGCGAATAAATTGCCGGAACAAGAATCGCGCGCGCACAAACAATTAATCCACGTATGCATTTAACTTATATACATTTATTACAGTACTATACACACAACTATATACACAACATATTGACATTAATTCGTTATTGCGCTGCGAGGAGCTGAGGCTTGTGCGTGCTGCCAGTAAGGCACGGCTTAACAGAGTGTGTCTTAAAAGCCAGGTAGAGGCCTGAAGGGCGACAATAGAAAGACGCAGTGTTGCCAAGCATCACCATCACCACGTTGTCACGTCTTGTTTCCTCCCATAACACTGTTCACTTACTGTCTCCAACAACTGGCAAGTTAAAGATCCCCTTCGGGGCGAAATTCCGGCTCCCCCGTAGGGCGACTCTAAAAGCCGCAGTAGTTGCAAGGGACGTACTGTATATTGATTTGGTTTTCACAATTATCCTGTTAAGTGGCGAAGGTCTGATTTTAGTTGTATGTGAATATTGGGCTGAATCCACATTTGTATCATTCTTTATCTCCACATTTATGATGTCTTCACTGTTTCTTTAGGACATTGCCACGTGATCAATTTGGAAATCCCTTAGTTTGAGATTGTGTGATTTTAATGTTTTGGTTTGGTTTCCAGGCAGTTTCCTATAACTCGTAGACATCAATCGTAAGTTGAAGGTTTTACAAATGTTTATAGATCTTTGTACATTTTTGTTTGCTCGCCTGTGCGATGAATAGCTTCACACATTTGATTTGAATTCATTTTCTTTCCAAATTTGCATTTACACTTCCTAATAAGTTTCTGACATGTTTTTTCAATATTTTGATATTCCAGAATGATTTTACTCTGTTTGGTTTACAGTAATATAATAAAGCTGAAGAGTTATTTTGTTTGTTTGTGTGTTTAAACGCGCTAATCTCTGGAACTACCAGTCGGATTCGAAAAATTCTTTTTGTATATGAGGAATAGTTTAGGCTATGTAGCATTAGGCTACACCGCTCACGTAACCTTAAAGATTGATTTTTGTTCAGTAATAAGTCGGAAGAACAAGCGCTCCCGAACAGCTTTATCCGCGTGCGCTGGCTTTATGTACACCGTTCAACCGATCTGAACCAAAATTTGTATACTTACCCCATGGAACCCTGCGAGTAACACTATCTGCATGAAATTCGGACAGACCACTCCATTCCCTGCATTTAGGTCCTTTGGCACAAATCTACACCGTTTCACCGATCTGAACCTCATTTTGTATAGACTACTTACCCTTTTGAACCCTGCGGGTGACACTGTCCACTTTAAATTTCGGGCAGACCACTCCATTCCCTACATTTAGGCCCTTTGTCACAAATCTGCACCGTTCCTCCTAATTGCACCAAATTTTACATACACGTTGAAACCCTGATGGTAACACTGTCCACTTGATATTTTGGACAACGCTCTCTACTCCCTATATTTATAATAACAAATAAAATGAACTTGAAAACCACGTATTAAGGCCCTAGAACCATTCATGTCCGTAGTAGTTTAACTGTAAGAGTAAGTCTATTGTTGATTGGCAATTCGGGCTGCATCACTTCACCCCTACCAGTGTTCTACTGCAGAATTGCGCAAATAGCTAAATCTTGCGCTGCTTATAAATTGCAGTCACGGGGAGTAATTAATGCAAAAAGATTTCTTAGGCCCCTTAAAAGAGTTATCATCATGAAAATATCATGCCTCTGTATAAGTGCAATGGATTTGGTGCAGTACATTGAGGTTATCAGATGCAATAAGCGTTGATGCTTTCAAATTTACCTTCATTTATTCCGAAACTTATCGTTGAGCGCTATGTGGCGATAAATGATACTATTGCTACCTCAGGAGCTCGGGACAACCAAAGTTTTCCAAACTGTTCTGATTATTTTCCTACGGCGCTTTGTAGCAAAATACGATACTATTGGTCTCTACATTTCTAGCAGCCAATGAGATAGGTCCTAGGCAGTGTCTTTTATTTCACTTACTCCTCTTTCTGATCATTTAAAAAAAAATTGTAAATTACATGTGTCAGTGCTGTAGTTAGTAAATAGCCGTTTCTCTATTAATGATTATCATTATTATCATTTCGGGAAAATGACCTGAATGTTACGTCCATTATACTGCACTACTTATCACCTCCACTACAACCACCACTACCACCACCACCACCACCACCACCACAAAAAGTTATATTTTTAAAATATTTTTTTCTGTTAGTTTATGTATCATAGGCCAGTTCTGTAGTAGTATTCATTATCATCCATAAAACAAATAAATCCACCGGGCGAAGCCGGGCACTACTGCTAGTCATATAATATAATGAACCAGAATGAGCCCAGAGATCTATTCAGAAAGGTAAAACTCTTGACAAGAAACTTCAAACCATGCCATTTACCAGTCGAAGATAGTACAGGTAGATTATTGCATTAAAGAGATTCTAAATACAGTAGATGGCTTTCAGTATTGCGCAACCCTTATGGAAGGCAATGCAGATCATATTACAGGAGGTTCAGAGAAGGCAGAACAACAGAGAGAACCGTTGATCTGAAGGTATGAAGTGGAAGCGACTTTCCGGAGGCTAATAACAAATCGGTTGGGTCAGATGGAATAGTGGCAGAAATGATAAAAGCAGCAGGGGAACGCGGTATTGACATATTGCTACAGATATGCAATAAAATATGGATCACTTGCAACTGGCTATATGAGTGGAAGGAATCAATATATAGCCCTTAACACAAAAAGGGATCAAAAACATTGTGCGAATTACAGAACCATCCCGCTAATAAACCACGCCAGCAAGGTTATGTTATATGTTATTCAAAGGCGCTTGAAGTACTATCTCCTTCCAAAAATTCCCCCAGAGCAAAAAGGCTTCGTTCCAGGAAAAGGAACAAGAGAACAGATAATTAGCGTGCGGCAAATTATGGAGAAATTCTACGAGTTTAATGTGCCTTCAATATTCTGTTTCTTTGATTACACTAAAGCTTTCGATGTTAACTGGAACCTTCTTTGGCAAGTGCTTGAAGAAATGGCAGTACCAAGTCATCTTATACAACTGATGATATCATTATATACCAACAACAAGGCATACTTTAGAATAGATGGGTAGTTATCAGAGTCCCTTAAGGTCGGAAAAGGTGTCAGACAGGACGTGTTTTGTCACCACTCCTATTCAACATCTATGGGGAATGGATTATAAGAAAAGCCACCGAGGATTGAAAAGGTGGGGTTCAAATAGGCGGCAACACAATCTCCAACCTTCGCTACGCAGATGATACTATGCTAGTGGCTAGTTTGGAGGAAGAGCTGGCAGAACTTTTACAACGCACTGAGAGGTTCAGTGAAGAAGCAGGCTTTACACTAAACCGATCCAAATGTCACTGGATGGTAGTGGAAAGACAGTGTGCATTAATTCGTCCCTTCCATCTAATACGAGATATTGATCTCAAGGAAGAAATAGTTTACCTAGGAGTTCGCATTACCACTAAGGGAAACTGTGAAGGAGAAATTAAAAGAAGAATAGGTATGGCTAAGAAAGCACTGTCTTGTCTAACAAGACTATGGAAAGATCATACAACCAAGGAAGCAAAAAAGCGACTGGTTCAAGCTTTGGTATTTCCTATCGTCACGTATGGCTCTGAGTTCTGGACGATAAATGCCCAATGCCGTCGGAGAATCGAAGCCTTCGAGATGACGAGTTATCGAAGAATTCTACGAATATCGTGGGTAGCAAGAGGAACAAAAGAATCTATTCGGAAGGAGCTACGTTTTGCTCCTAAAGCACGCTTACTCCCAAACATCCAAAGGCATATGTTGAATTTTTTCGGCCATTTCATCCGGCGAGACGACAATGAGATGCGTATCATCCAGGGTAAAGTTGACGGAAACCCGCTGAGGGGACGTGCCCCGAGCCGGTAACTTGACCAGATAAAGATTCTGACTAATCTGCCACTTCAGAAATTAATGCATACAGCAGAAGACCGCGGTGTATGGCGGGGTATTGTTAACAGAACTGCGTGAAGGGTCACGACGTTCGAAATCGAACTATGACCAAGAAGAAGAAGAAGAATATAATATAATATGTATTGTATGTCTACCCCTTATTAATCCCGTTTCCAACGGGGTCGGAGATGAAATACGATGAAATTCTATGTTGCGTATGGTTTTTACGGCCAGATGCCCTGCCTGACGTCAACCTCTTGAAAGGAGTTAATGAGAGATGTAATGAATGAACATGAATGAAATTAAGCAAGGATGTGGAAGGAACCGGCTGTGGCCTGTCAGAAGGTACCGTCCCAGCATTTGTCTGGAGTTGAAAATGGGAATTCACGGAATACCATTTCAAGGACGGTCGACGATGGGGCTCAAACCCACGTCTACCGAGTCCGCAGGTAGCTTGGTCCCATGGCCTAGCGCTGCACTTTAGCGAGCATAGCCTCTGCTGTCGGTCAAGATTATATTATATTATATTATATTATATTATATTATATTATATTATGTTGTATTGTATTATAATATAATATAATATAATATAATATAATATAATATAATATAATATAATATAATCCCTATATCCGTATATATATTATTATTGTGAAAGTTTGTGTGTGTGTGTGAGTGAGTGTGTTTGTTACCTCTTCACACTAAAACGGCTGGACGGATTAGGATGAAATTTGAAATGGTGATAGCTTATACCCGGGATTAACATATAGGCTGCCTTTCAACCATATATATTTTGCTCAATGTTCGTAGTTAGGCCCTTTGGCACAAATCTACACCGTTTCATCAATCTGGACCAAATATTACATACTTACCCTCTGAAACCCGACAAGTAACACTGTCCACTTCAAATTTCAAGCAGCCTTCTCCATTCCCTGCATTTAGGCCCTTTGGCAGAAATCTACACCGTTTCACCGATCTGAACCAACATTTACGTACTTACACTTTGGGACCCGACGAGTAACACTGTCTACTTGAAATTTCGGACAGCCCGCTGTATTCCCTTTGGCACAAATCTGCACCGTTTCACCGAACTGAACCAAAGTTTACGTACTTACCCTACAGATATATTAGGCATGGAACGATACAAAAAAATGGCAAATCTGTGTTCAAGGAACTGTTGTTAAATCTGCAAAAGCTTTCGGTACAGGTTACACGGTCCATGTTCTTAACATGGAATGTTTTCATTTGATAATGCATCTACAGCATGTGGGAGGGCAACCTCTTTCAAAGATCTCTAAACGCACGATAATCAGGAATTTTCTATATTTAGAGAGGCAGGTGAGGCAAAAGGGTTGTTGGAGAATTTCAATCCCTGGGATATAACACTGGAAGAGGCTGCATAATTGGGTACATCAGTGGCCACGATGATAGATATTTCACTATATGTCTATTGATAGCGACATGCTGACGTTCAAATCATCATTAACTGTGGGAAAATTACACCCTGAATAGCTTAAGGAAAAATACATTTAATTCCCCATATTCCGATAGATTTGCCATTCCAGTGTGCAAGAGTGCCGCTCTCTCTTCAAACAATATTCGCAATCACTATTAAGAAAGCGCAATGACAGGTGTATATTTGGACAAAACAATTTTTTCCCATTGGCTATATGGCGTGCACGAGTATCTAGATAACAAAATCGTTATGTTTCAGCAAAACATGCCAAAACCAAAAACGTAATTTTATAATGTGTTCACATAAGGTAACATCGTACCCTATAGGCTTTCTCAACTCATTGGAATTCCCATTTAATAATAATGTTATTGGTTTTACGTCCCTTTTAACTACACTGGCTTTTAGAGACGCCGGGGTGCCGGAATTTTGCCCCGAAGGGGATCTTTAACGTGCCAGTAAATCTACGGACACGGCTCCCTCACATTTGCGCACCCTCAAATGCCAGCTGACTGCACCAGGATACGAACCTGCAACCTTGGGCGAATTCCCATTTAGCGGCTCATACTACATATATCCTATATCCCTATATATATTATAATTGTGAAAGTTTGTGAGTGCCTGAGTGAGTGTGTTTGTTACCTCTTCATACTAAAACGTATCAGAATTTTCCGAATTGAAATAGACTCACCCAGCCGAGATTTCTGTAATAGAAATACCAATTATCAGCAATAATGCATCATTACCCATTGTCTTCATCGCGTGAGAACCCGCGGGTACCTGCTTGTATAATATAATATCAATCATTCATTCATTTTCATTTGAGAGTGTTTTATATTTCGGCGTCCAGTCTACTCTATAAGTTTCTGTTTGCAAACAAGTCGCCTACATGATCCCTTATTAGCAGTTAGCACTGCTACCTCATCTGCTTCTACCCCTCTCAGTTTGAAGTCATTGAACACTGAATCTAATCATCACCTCCTAAGTCTACCTCTGCTTTACCTACACTTTATAGCCGATCTCATTAACCTCTTAGATAACAGTATGTCTTCAATTCTCATAAAATGACCCGCTACATCTGAGTCGTTTCATAACAAAAACTTCATCTAAGGTGGCCTTTAATTCTTCATTACGAGTACCCTCCTGCCATTGCTCCCATCTGATTTTCCCAGGGATCATTTGTGTTATCCTCATATTAGTTACCTCCAGCTGATGTGTAAGATATCCTCAATCCACTCATTTCTCACTCCCACACAGTAAATTTGTTCTAAATACTGAACAATGTAGAGATGCTGCTTCTTGCAGATGACCGCAACTGAGAACTCACTGTACCTCGACTCTATCTCCTACTACTATCCTGAGAGAATACACATCGCAAGTACTTTCGTATTTGAAATGCTGAATTTCATACCATATTCCCCACATTACTCTTCAAGTTCTAACATGCTAAATTGTAAGCTTCCGACCGAGTTTGTCATTTCAACCACGTCATGAGAATAAGCCGGACTGTTTACCTGGTTTCTACTTAATTTAATCCCATCCAGGCAGTTTATGCCCTTCAGCAAGGGGACCTTTATTATTATTATTATTATTATTATTATTGACTGACCGCGGTAATCCCGAGTACTAACGTGCTACCTTGTGCCTCGCTGGCATCGGGAGAGCGTGGGATCGATTCTCACCTCAGGAGTCTTGAAAATGATTTTAGTTGTTTACCATCTCCACCACCAGACAAATGCCGGTACGGTTCCTTTGAACAGGTCCACAGCCGACTTCCTTTCGAAATCCTTTCCTTGGCCCTTCCTTAATTAAACGAAAGTTAGCGGTCGCCTGGGCGATCGGCCTGTTACCATCCCCAGTTGCATCTGCTGACGAAGTGTGTTCAATTCCCAGACATCGTTCGTGCGACGGCAGAGGAAAAAGCGATAAAATATATTATTGGTGTTTAGTCAAATTTGGGGTTAAGCTTATTAAAACATAACATATAAATGACTACTTTAGTTTCGGATACTGTTTATCTCTTTTGGTAGATTTTATCCGCGGTGGCGTGTCACAGTACGACACGTCACGGCGCCTCACGCGATTCCATAGCGCGCACGCTCGATCAAACCTGGAGTGGTGAAATACGTGTTGCAAGGAATATACAGTAGCAGTGTTCGACAGGTGCTCGACATTCCCTCCAGCACAGTGAGTACCACGACTCTTTACTTACCAGAGTCTCTGGTGTGCGGATTCAGCCGCACGAGGGCAACTTAATAGCTGTTTGTAGTGTCCAATGTGGGTGACGATGTCCTGTGAATCCCAATCTTGGAGTTTATTTATTTGGTGGCCGGCTGCACGACTCAGGTCATTTAAGTGCCCTCTTTCTGTGCCCAATGTTGTGGAATCAAATTCCAGCTAAGTATATTAGTATTCAGAGGTATTCAAATGCTACGCTTGCTAACGCGCATCGCTAGGCCACGGGGCAGGCTCTCTGCCGACTCGGTAGTACATTTACTGGCAAGTTAAAAACTACCTTTTATGGCAAATGTTTTACACCCTAAAACCAGAACAAATAAAATGGACGTTAATTCGTAACATTATTACTAATATCTAGAGCAACACATAAAAATGAGGCTGCTGCGCCGTCGGGATTGGAACCTAAATACCCTGCATTTCGAGCAGACATATTAGCTTTCTACACCACCAACGGTCTACCCTGAATCATACCTATTTTCCAAGTCTGAGGGCTAAGCATTAGCCTTCAAACTCCAAGATAATGGGTTCGATCCAGGATCAATCCAATGCCTTTTAATGGTGTTTAAATGTGACATTCAAGGGCAAAGTTCCGATACACCAACATCTCTAACCGCAAGGTTAACAGGGGCAAAAATTATTGTTATGATTAATAATAATAATAATAATAATAATAATAATAATAATAATAATAATAATAATAATATAAATTAGACTTTCCTTCCCAGGTTTTGAATATTGAGGCCTGGAAAGGTTGGGCCATTCATTATTATTATTATTATTATTATTATTATTGACCGACAGCGGTAGCTACGCTTGCTAACGCTCAGCGCTAGGTCACAGGGTGGGCTCTCTGCCGACTCGGTAGACGTGGGTTCGTGCCCCACCGGCGGCCGTCCTTGAAATGGTTTTCCGTGGTTTCCCCACTTTCCTGTCTGGGCAAATGCTAGGACGGTACCTTCGGGCAGGCCACGGTCGGTTCCTCCCACATCCTTTCCAAGTTTCATTCATCTACATTCATTTCATGTCTCATTAACTCCAGTAATGAGGTTGGCGTCAGGAAGGGCATCTTGCTGTAAAAACTACCCGATACATATACTTTAATGGCATATCATCCCCAACCCCGTTGAAAACGGGAATAATAAGGGGCACACATAAGTTATTATTATTATTACTGTATTATTATATTATTATTAATATATGTTGCACGCACACCCAACAGACATTGTTCGGAAAACATACACAAGCTTATTGAGATTTCATTGCATTGATAAGAAAATTACAGTTGAGGAAATAATTTGAAACCATTTCTCGGAGGAAAATCACATTCAAATTGCATCCGGCAGCGTGGCGCAATGGCGATTAGAAGGTACTTAATCCGAGAGACCCGTGCCAGAAGATTTACTGACTCCATAAAATCTTTAGGGAAAAATTTTGGAATGTCATAGGACGCGGAAGTATTTATCAGCCTATTTTCATTTATGAAAAAAAATAGGCTTATGAGATCACCTTTTGTCCGTGTGCGTCCGTGTGTGTTTTAACGGCAGGAGCGATTTCAATGAAACTCGGCAAGGTCATAGTACTATTTTGGCTGACCCCGACCATGCCCTTCAAATTTTATTGCGTCCCACCAATCCAACATGGAGGCTGTGCGAAATATTTCCCCGGCATTCTGTATCTCCGAAACTATTACTGATATCACCCTGAAAGTTTGTACAGTGCTAAAGGGCACTACTAGAAGTTCACCTATGAGACTTTCGAAAACCTATTAACTACAAAACGAACATGGCGGGCAAGCGAATTTGAAACTTTTAAATAGACTTTGCTCGCGATTTAACCATCCAAACGCAATGAAACCTGGTACAGCAAATGTTCATACACATCGTAATGCATTGGCATCTAATTTCGTTGAATTGTTTACATAACCTCAAGATGGAGGCTGTGCGATATATTTCACCGGCATTCTATAGCTCCGAAATTATTACTGATATCATCCTGAAATTATGTAGGGCAATAAAGGGCACTACTAGAAATTTATCTTTGAGACTTTCAATAACCTGTTAACTCTAAAACGAACATGGTGGTCAAGCGAAGTTGAAAGTTTAAATAGACATTTCTCGCGATTTAACCATCCAATCGCAATGAAACTTGGTACAGAAAATGTTTATATGCATTGTAATGCAATGGCATTTAATTTAGTACAATTGTTTCATAACTTCAAGATGGCGGCTGTGCAAAATATTTCACCGGCATTCTATATCTCCGAAAGTATTACTGATGTCACTCTGAAATTTTGTACGGAGATAAAGGATACTACTATAAGTTTAGCTATGAGACTTCCAAAACCCTGTAAAATACAAAACGAACATGGCGGCCAAGCGAAGGTGAAATATTTTAATAGACTTTTCTCGCGATTTATCCATCTGAGGGCAGTGAAATATGTACAGTAAATGTTTATACACACTGTGTATTTCTTGTGTATTAATCATGCAATCGAAGTGAACGTTTGAATAATGAGCCTACGAAATAATCGTCATCTAATAGTGTATAACTCTATGGCCTACATATATAAAGATCCAACATAGCGACCATCCGAAATATTTAGACGGTTTTCAATATCTATTAATCTATGATAGCAATCAAACTGAAATCTTGCATGCTGATAGAGGCTATGAACTTCAGTTCACCTATTGGACTTTCAATACCCTGGTGAGCACAAATTCAACATGGCGGCGACGCGAAATATATGTAAATGGACGTTTCTCGGGATTTAACCATCCGAGCGCAGTTTAACTTGTTAAGGCAAATGCTTATTTACATTTTAATCCACTGGCATCTAATTTATTTCAATTGTTTTCAAAACCACATGATGCCAGCTGTGCGAAATTTTAAAATTTGGTATCCATTTATTGTGTCCTAATGATGCGTTAGAAGTTTGAATACTACACCTACGCAATAATCTTCATGTAATAGTACATAACTCTAAGACTTACATTATACTGTATAAAATTCCAACATGGCGACCATCCGAAATATTTACACGGTTCTCAGTATCTACGAACCTATTACAGCAAACTGAAATTTTGTATGTTGATAGAGGCAATTAACGTAAGTACGATATATGAATATGGCTTTATAGTTTTTCACGGAAGTACTTTTTTAAACATGAAATCGATGTTTCGCCCCTTAAAACAATAATTGTCAGCATCATCATCGCCTCGTTTAAACAAAATTACCTATGCAATAACCACCAACAAGGAAATAATCGTTCAAATCTAAAACAGAGAGCAACGTTTCCTACCAATTCCACTCATTCGACACATTGTGGTTTGAAACATCGTCCATGGCGTTGTGAACTTGGCCGTGCCTAACTCCACGCAGTTCATCATACATGAAAATATTATACTAAAATAACAGAAACAACATATTTAAAAAATACGAGCCTTACAGTAGTCGCATACGATGTGTAACAACTGACATAAAAGAAACCTCACGTGAAATTGTTGATACACCGGTATTTTATACTATTATTGGCACAAATATTAATCTATTGTAAAAGGGAGTGTTTTACAGATATTGTAGTTTATGATACGGAACTCATTTTATTAGATGATTTGTAGCTTCCACCAGCGCTAGCCTAAATAAAGAATACGATATGGATCAACTAGATTAATAGACGCAACACCGCTCATAACCTTAAATTCCTTATAAACAGGTCCTCTTCATTCGCAGACCAACACGTAATTTCATATGGATTCTGTTAAAATTAGTCATATTGATATGATAAATATCGTTTAAAATTGTAATCTGGTTGCAAAAATATCTACCCAGTCCGGGATCCGAACCCAAGATCTCTAGAGTCACGGTCATAAGAACTAACCCCACGGCTATTTCGACTACGCAAATTTTGTGCACATAGTCGCCTCCGTAGCGTAGCGGTCAGCATGGTTAGCTGCCGCCCCGGCGGTCCTGGGATCGATTCCCGGCTCTGCCACGAAATTTGAAAAGTGGTATGAGGACTGGAATGGGGTCTACTCAGCCTCGGGTGGCCCAAATGAGTAGAGGGGGTTCGATTCACACCTCAGCCAACCTCGAAGTAGTTTTCCGTGGTTTCCCACTTCGTCTTCGGGCAAATGCCGGGATGGTTCCTACTTCAAGGCCACGGCCGCCGCCTTCCCTCTTCCTAGCCTATCCATCCCAATCTTCCATCCCTTCCCATCCCTCATGAGGCCCCTGTTCGCTTTGCAGCTGAGGCCGCCTGGGCGCAGTACTGATCACACCTCCCCAGTTGTATCCATCCCGACCAGATGTTCCACGCTCCAGGACACTGCCCATAGAGGCGGTAGTGGTGAGTTCCCTCGCTGAGTCCGTGGGAACCACCAATCTAGAGGGTAAATTGACTAAATAAAAAAATAAAAAATAAAATTTGTGCACAAGATGGTGACTTATTTCCACGTTCCAATAATACTGCATTACGGAATTAAGTTTCATTTATATTTTGCTTGTTTCGATAGTGTTCCTGCGTGAAATTGAGTTTAAACTGCCTTATGAATAGTCCCTCTTGTGAGTAAAGAGATTGTATTGAGTAATAGTTCATGAAGGCTTGCTCAATTCTCGTATAACCACAACGATTATATTATATTTATGACTGCATTACCGTTATGTGGGTTAATATTTGAATAGCCATTGTGCAGAAACATAATACCGGCATTGCCGACTACTTACAATGATTGATATTAAGGCATTTTACCATTTAAATACTGATACGAAGACTTCGAACATGTACCATGTCATTTGTTTCAATCACTTGACACCAGAGTTCGCATGAGCGTTTTCCGTTCAGTATGTCAAATACATTCCACAAGGCCGAGAGTACGTCATGGTATCAATTTCCGACACCGCGCGCTCATTGTTTCTCGTACCACTGCCCGCTGGATCGATCGATCGAGCGGGCAGTGCATACTTCCGTTTTCCACCACTGCCAGCTAGTACACTTCAGTTCGATCGATCGAGCGGGCAGTGCACACTTCCGTTTACCACCACTGCCAGCTAGTACACTTCCATTTGATTGATCGAGCGGGCAGTGCATACTTCCGTTCGATCCACCACTGCCAGCTTGATCGTTCTGATCCACTTCCGTCCCCAATTTTCAAAATCACTCCCACAAAACTATCCAGCAACCGAGCGGAGAGATGTTACACATCAAAAAGTAAGCCTCTATGATGCAAGCAGTCTCAGAAACGCTGGCAACTGCTCTGAAACCAAGTCTCGACGTCTTTAACTTCCACAAAAATCGTAAAGAAGCAAGAAAATGAAGTGAATAAAACTTCACAATCACATACGTAGCCTATCTAGAACTCTTATACAGACTGTGTTCGTTGTAATGTATAACCCCTGCACGGTATACCGTATAAACGGTATAACCCCAGCGAACAATACTGCTGTACTAACCACCTTCATGTACCCTTGTGCGTTATAGCCGTTATGACAGAATATAGCAGTCATACTGCGCCACGTTACACGCTATACAATTTTTAGCCTATTTTCATTTATGAAATAACTTATAGGCTTATGAGATCACCCTTTGTCCGTGTGTGTGTGCGTATATGTGTAAGTGTGTGTCCCAAATAAAATCTAAGCGGCCTGAGCGATATCAATGAAAATTGGTAATTTCTTGCTACAATCTCGTCCAACCTTGATCGTGATTTTAAAATGTCAATAAGTGTCACGAATCCAACATGGCGGCCGCGCGAAATATCTTTCCCACATTCAGTATCTCTAAACCTATTACCAATATTAACCTTAATATTTTTATGATCATAGGGGATATTATACTAAGTTTACCTATATTACTTTCAAAAACCTGATTAGTACAAAACCAACATGGTGGCTTTGCGAAGTCCATATATTAAAATGGATTTTTCACGCAATTTATTTACCTGAACGCAATGAAACCTGGTGTCATAAATCTTTATGCAAGGCTTAATATACTGGCATCTAACTTAATTCAACTGTTTTACGAAATTCAAGATGGTGGTTGTTGGAAATTTTGCAAATATGTTTCAATATCTTGTTTCTTAATAAAGCGATCCATGTGAAAGTTCCTATAATGAACCACCCTAATAATCTCCATATATAGGCACACAATTCTATGGTCTGCATATAAAAACAATCTAACATGGCGGCCATTAGAGATATTTCTCCTGTTCTCATTATCTACGAATCTATTGCAGCAATCAAAATGTGTTTTTATGGCGATAGTGGCTATTAAACAAAATCAGCCTTGCTACTTTCAATAACCCGATGAGTAAAAACCGACATGGCGGACAAACGAATTGTAAATATTTAAATGGACTTTTATCGCGACTTAATCCAAGCGCAATGAATCTTAACTTGGTAAATCTTTATACGAATCTTAATATACTGGTGTATAATTTAATTCAATTTTTAAGGGAAATTCAATATGGTGGCAGTGTGAAATTAAAAAATCACACTTTAATTTTACATTTATTCAAGAGATCGAATTGGAAGTATATATAACGAACTACCATATTAATCCTCATCTGCTGGTATATACTTATATGGCCTACATATAAAACAA
The DNA here is from genome assembly GCA_946902985.2 of Meconema thalassinum. NCBI lineage: Eukaryota > Metazoa > Arthropoda > Insecta > Orthoptera > Tettigoniidae > Meconema > Meconema thalassinum. Next base: position 1,120,313,858 of record OX336389.2, on the reverse strand, counting down.
ATGAACATGCCAGCGAGGAGAAATATTTCACCAGTTCTCAATATCTCCGAAACTGCTAGAGCAATCAAACTGACATTTTGCGTGGTGGTAGAGGGCTATTAATTAAGTACATACTGTATATCTAACTTTCAAAAACCTGATAAGCACAAAAACTACATGGTGGCCATGCTATATTGAAATATCTGAAATTACTTTGTTTCTTCGTCGTATCTAATCGAGCAATCGAAGGCAAACTTCGTATAATGAACCATTACAATAATAATAATAATAATAATAATAATAATAATAATAATAATAATAATAATAATAATAATAATAATAATAATAATAATAATGTAATACCATTGAATTTTGTAACTTACCTTTCGTAAATTATCTAAGCCGAACATTTGACTTTTCTTAAAATCAACAGCTTTATTTCGTTACAGAAAGTTGTCATTTCGCGGAAAAAATCATAATTAGCCGATACTGAAAGTTATTGTATATATTCCTTTTAGTGGTGGTGGTTGTGGTGATAAGCCGAGGTAATAAGCCTCAATTTTCTAATGTGGGTGTAGTAAACTATAGTTGTTGTTGTTGATTCATTTAGGGGCTTGGCGACATCGATGTCATGTAGCTTTGTTCACTTGGGTGTGTGGGATTTGTATGATTTGTATGTTATTGCTATGGCTGTATTGGTGTGTGTATTTGGAATTCAGATGAGGGTTGCCATACAATCTTTTAGTGTTGTATTGATGTAATGTAATGTAGATAATCCTCATCGTGTGTCTTTGAAAGCCGTGACGGTGTGTTAGTGTGACTTATCTCGTGTGCCGTAGAAACACCGTTTTGATGTTTCATAATGTTTTTATGTTTCTTGCCTGAAATGACTACAACGCTTGAACATTGAGTTTTGTGTTTGAAATTGTTGCTCTATACATTATCACTTGGTCCATCATGTGGAAAATGCATTTAATAGGTTGGAGAATTTTTAAATTGAAAATACCGGTGTAATATATGAAAATATGCTATTTACTGTAGTTCTCCAAGGATCTATTTACTTTTAATAGTATTGCCATTTATTTTGAAATAGATTTTTATTTTCATAGAAATGACATTCCGAAGGAAACACGAACAAGTGTTTAGTACTTTTTTAAATTTCCGTTTATCGAAGTCCGGTTGTTATCATACATTTTGCGGCTTTAAAACATTGTGTTTCTTGCCTGAAATAACTACAACGTTTAAACATTGAGTTTGAAATTTGTGTTCTATACATATCACAATGTAGGTCGTGTACCCAAGGCTATTTAGTCCATCGGATGGAAAATGCAAATAATGGGTTGGAGAGTTTTGAAATGGAAAAGACCGGTGTAATATATAAAAATAGGCTAGGCCTATTTAGTTCATCACTTACTTACTTACTTCCTCGGCGCTACAGCCTGGGGTAGGCTTTGGCCTCTCTCACGATTCCTCGCCATTCGTCTCTTCTATGAGTTTTCTCCCACCATCTTCCAACCCTCATAGTTCTCAGGTCTTCTCCTAAGTCTTGTAGCCATCTTTTGCGCGGTCGTCCACGTCTCCTCTTCCCTTCCATAGTTCCATGTAATATCTTCCTTGGTGTTCTTTCTTCACTCATCCTCTCTACATGACCAAGCCAATCCAGACGTCGGGACTTAATAAATTTCACAATATCTTCACCTTTGATTATCTCTTCAATTTCTTTGTTTGTCCTGATTCGCCACCCTTCATCCTCCTTTACCGGGCCATATATCCTTCTTAAAACTTTCCTTTCAAAAATTTTGAGATCATTCTCATCATTTGTTGACATTGTCCACGTCTCAGATCCATAGGTCACCACTGGTCTAATAAGGGTCTTGTAGAGTTTAACTTTCAAGTTCCTACTTAACAGTTTTGATTTTAAGAGCTTAGTGTTAGCATAGTAAGCCCTGTTTCCATTCATGATCCGTTTATGAATCTCCTCTGATACAGAATTCTCACAATTTAGTATAGTACCAAGGTAACTGAAGCATTTTACATTCTCAAACTTATACTGACCAATTTCTACATTTTCTCTTGCTCTTCTATCTTTTCCCGCTGACATTTTCATATATTTCGTTTTCCTTTCATTAATTCTCATTCCCATCTTTCCACTCTTCTCCTCCAGAATCTTGAACATTTCTTTAAGAGATGCCCAGTTCCGTGCCATCAACACAATGTCATCCGCATATGCATACGCCTGCTTGGACTTGCTTATTATCGTCCCTCCCAAACCCAGTTCTTTCATAACTTCATTCAGTGTCAAGTTGAATAACACTGCAGACAATGAATCTCCTTGCCTCACTCCGGTATTCACCTCAAAATTCCTGCTAGTTTTGCCTCCTACATAAACCTTGGCCTGCGATCCTTCCATTGTCATTGCTACTAGACTGATCAACTTCTTTGGCACTCCACATGCTTCTAGGGCGTTCAACATCTTCGTTCTATCAATGCTATCAAACGCCTGTTGGAAATCAATGAATAGCAAATGCAGATCAACCCCATATTCATAGCATTTCTCCATAGATTGTCTCATAACAAATATTTGGTCAGTAGTTCCCCTTCCTGGCCGGAATCCACACTGGTTCTCGTCCAGTATTTCTTCAGCGTAGTCGCTCAGTCTCCTTTGCAATATACTTGAGAATATCTTATATGCAACACTTAGTAATGTTATCCCTCTATAATTTCCACATTGTAACTTATCACCTTTCTTGAAGATGGGACAATAAGACAGATGGGACAGATAAGGCCAACCTTCCAATCCTGAGGCATTATCTCTCTTTCCCATATCTCCCCAATCAGTTCATGTAGGTTCCTAACTATCCCTTGTCCTCCATTCTTTATTACCTCCGCTATGATCTGATCCTCTCCTGGTGCTCTTCCATTTCGTTGACGCTTCACTGCCTCCATAACTTCATCTATGGATGGTTTAGTGACCTGTGGCTCTACATTCATGTAGATGTGTCTCTCATTCATCTCGTCCTTACGTTCTATATTTAACGTATCTTTAAAGTGCTCCGCCCATCTTTCAAGAACTCTCTCTTCCTCTCCAATTACTTTTCCATCTTTATCTTTACACGAGTTCTCCCGTGGTTGAAATTCCTTCGTCATTCGTTTCGTTGCTTGGTACAATTTCTTACTTTCATTCTGGCTGTTCAATTCTTCAATTCTTTCCATTTTCCATTCTTCTTCCTTTTCAGAACTCTATTTGCTGTTCTTCTACTTTCTTTATATCTTTCACAATTCCATCTTGTCTCTCTTTGAATCATAATCAATCTGTCTGCATTCTTCTGCTCTATATATTTCCTACATTCATCATCAAACCATTCTTCATTCCTGTTCCTCTTCTTCTCCCCAATAGTTTCTTTCACAGTCTCTTCCAATGCTTTCTTTATTCCAGTCCATCTCATCTCTACAGTGTCATCCTCATTCATATTCTTTAATCTCTCTTCCAACTTCTTGTTCAGTGTGTCCTCATATTGCTTAACAATTTGTGTTTGCTGAAACTTTTCCACGTCCCACTGTATCCTCTTAATTCCTCTGTCACATTCTACATTCGCAATTCGTTCTCTAAACAGAGCTTTCACCAAAAAATGATCCGAATCACAGTTGGGGCCCCTTGCAGATCTGACGTCAATCATTGAAGATGCATGTCTTCTTGAAATCAAGACATGGTCGATTTGGTTCACCACTCCGGTGCCTGGCATTTTCCAGGTTCCTTTGTGTATGTCCTTATGTTTAAAACAAGTACTTTTGATTACCATTCTATTACTTTCTGCAAATTGGCATAGAAGCTTCCCATTTTCACTAGTATTAGTATGTAAAGAATGTTTCCCTGCTACATACTGCAAGAAGTCCTCTCTACCTATTTTGGCATTGAAGTCCCCAAGAAGTATTATCACATCATATTTTGGTATCATACTACATTCCTTTTCCAACTGGTCATAGAATGCAGTTTTCTTCTCTTCACTATCGTCTTCTGTAGGTGCATACGCTGATATAAGTGTCAGATTCCTGAATCGTCCCTTTAGTCTCATTTTACACATTCTATCTCCTAGAGGCTCAAATCCAAGAAGACTTCTTTTTATCTTTGAACTAATGATAAAGCCTGTTCCACACTGACCAGTTCTTACTTCAGGACCACTGTATAACATTGTATAGTCCTTCTTGTCAATCCTACCGTTTCCCCTCCATCTCACTTCCTGTATCGCTACTATATCCATTCCATACTTCAAAACTTCCTCAGCTACTTCTGCCATTTTTCCTATCTGCAACATCGTTCGTACGTTCCATGTTGCCATTGTCAAAGTCATGTCCTTTTTCCTTGTCCTTAAACATTTTCCAGGTTCATCATCGTTAATTCCGTCCAAATTCCGAGGCTTCGTTGAGAGTTTCGTAACTTTTGAGGTTTTACAGTGTGGGGTTGTTAGCCCCACGCCCAACCCCCAACCTGGAGGACCAGGGTACCGCTCTTAGTCTGGCTCATCACTTTAGACCTGTCCAGCTTGGGTGACCCTACCAGGAGCTTCAGCTCCCGCTGGCATAGCTCTGCAGATCATTTGAGCTCGCAAGCCCCCAAAACACCCGGCAATAACAAATTGCCTTCTTCAAGGTGGCAGTACCGGCGGGGGGTTTAGTTCATCACGGAACTACTTTTTTTCCTTCTCCTTCGTTGTGTTAGTAAATAAACTTCTTACAGCTTCCAACTAAGGTTATTTGATGCATGTGAATACCTACGAATATATGCAATCTAGCAAGTAATATTCTGGAAGTAAATCATGAATCTAATAAGTAGATCCGCAAAGAACTAAATCGCCTATTTTCATATGCTCTACTGGTCTAGACATCACCCGTCTATTAAAAGGATGTACTAAATACAGTATATAGCTTACAAGTACAGTATACAGCAACAATTTCAAACCCAAATCTCAATAGGCCTTCAAACAATAAATATAACAAGTAGTTCCGTGACTAACTTAAGACCCTACTTTCATACCGATGACTAATCTAAGGTAATTCCTGAACAGACGCCGCACACACTGTAGCCATAGGCTCCCATCATTGCAGCTAGATGGCAGTGTGTAAGCTATTTCGGTATCCAAGCAATAACCACCGTCTGCGGGTATGTTGCAAGTTGCTCGCATATTACGCAAATTGAAGTCGATAACGTGAGGCGACTGCATGTTTCCTGCTGACAACGTTTTTCCTTGTGTTCATTTATTGTGTATTAACTTGGTTTCAAACTTTAAAATCAGCCGTTTTTAGTACAGAATAAGTCATAACCGTTACTGTAGTAGATAGTAAGCTTATTTGCGGCCATGTTATCCTTGAGGTACAACAACAGGAGGATGCGGCGTCTCTGCCTGACATTTGGGAGAGTTGCTGCACAGCAATCCGATAGAGATGCCTCATTGATAACATACTTTAAAAGTGATCAGGAAACATTTAAACTATTCAAAGGGTGCCGGTATTCTCTTCGAGTATTTTATTACCTTATGATTCTTAAAATACCGAATTTATTTCATTGGTTTCATTGTTACTATATAGGCCTACAATTATATTATTTTCAGAAATAAAAGTTTATGGCATGCCTACTCAGTACAGTAGTAAGGGCACAGTCGAAATAGCTCAGCGGGAGAGGAACATTTAAGAGGATTTGTAAGAGGAAATACTATCCAGGAAGGTGAAAAGGTGCAATGGAATTCAGGCACGAACATCAAAACGAAGACTGGATTCCGGAAATCAGGATAAGGCACAATGGGTCCATATGTGTTTGTTAAATGGGACCTGTATAATCACATAGCCTATAACATTAATAATATGAATAAAAATAAAACGTAGTTTGTATTGGCGAAGTGGAGCATTATCAAAAGATAAATTATATTTTCAAAATAGAATTGACTTGTGGCATGTTCTAATACTCAATTGCATTAGAATTAAAGAAATTAGCATACATTTGTTTTTTAATTAATTGTCTTACTTGCGGCATCTCTTCTGAGCAAAGTCGGCATCTACACCACGTTCCAGGAAGAGACGCCGCTGATGCAACAATTCCTTTGTTCCTTTCTTTCTCCCATTTATTTACAATTACCAATGTTTTGTTCATACGTGATCTAATGCAAACATTTTAAAGTTATGCTCTATCAATTTGCAGCAACTTTTGAAGTAATTCTCCCGAGATATAACACAAAATGTAAAAGATGTGGCAACTCTACCGGATTTACCTTACTTAGACCTATCTAGAACAATAAATTTAACTACGAAAGTAAGTTGGTAATACTGGAAATTAAGATTTGTTCGAAGTATACCTGAAATATTGTAGCCCAATGGAGCACTGCAGCTTGTTTGAAATAGTTTGCTTCCATGAATTATGAGATACTGAGAGTCTACGGCTCAAATGCTCAGAGAGATGGTGTACTTCGTAGGTCTGCTTCCTCTGAAAATGCGCACACTACATAAAATTTGTTAGTTGTCCATTGAATGTTATGGAAGTTAGATGCAGTTGTACCCATTGTAATGATCCCAATATTTGACTAAAAAATTATTATTTTTTTGCTTATAATTATTATCATTATTATTATTATTATTATTATTATTAATTTCATATAGTCTATTTAATTACAATTTTATTATTGCTGTTTCATGACAGACTATAATTTATATGTCAATAACTATACATGTTCACTTTGGCGCGCACATGATAATGGTATTCTAGTGAGATGAAACCCATCACATGACGTCAGTGACACGCGAAGATGATTGAAGAAGGCAAAGGTCGATATCCATAGGAACAATGGAGATTATTGACATTTTTTACGGATCATGCGGATTTATTGATATTGCTATTGAGGTCTACGTATACAGTTTCAACTTTGTCTCAGAACTTGTAATCAGCAGCACTTTGTCTGATTTATAGGGTCGAGATGCCTGTTTTGAATTTTCAATAGCGCTTCTCTAAATAGTTGAGAGGTATGAACTTATGCTCTATCAACTTGTGAAGTACGGTCAGTGGACTTGCAAGTCTGACAGCTGATAAAATTGTGCATGGTTATATTTACCGAAAGTGATTTTTGGAATCAGTATTCCATCATTAAGACATTTACTTCAATTTAATAACTTCAACTGCTTCAATAATTCAACAAATACATCAATTCTTTGAGTTTCTTGAACTTCAAACGAAGGTACAGCAACAACAACATCCAGCGAATTGAAACAGTGACCAGGGGTCACAATCTTCCAGAAATCGGCTTGGTGAGCATACGAAAATACAATATTTGAGTATCTCTGATTTTTTAATAAGGCTAATGTAACTTCATGCTAATTTTTTATTCTATGTAAAGTAATTTAGTACTCCACCAATTCTCATCTTGAGTCACCTAAATGTAGATTCAGTGAATGCACACTTTATCTTATTACAAGTATTAACGTAACTTTTGCTCATATTTGGCCTTTTTATCCTACGTTCGATTTTTCCAAAAAATGAAGGTAGACTTATGAGATCTACACAGGGCCCAAAAATGTGTGTCTGTGAGTGTGTATGTGTGTGTGTGTGTGTGTGTGAGTGGGATTTGGTATGTCTGTCCCCCCCTATCAATTCAAACACGGTGAAACTGAATTGAACTAAATTTGGTACAGAGGTACACTAGCAAAGGGCACCTCAGTGTCATGTTTTATATCGCCGCCATCTTGACAAAAACGTAATGGCGGCCACCCAAATGTTCAAAACTTGAATCAAATTACGACTAACCTAATCATTTCGATCTCCCCTAACAATTCAAACACAACGAAACTAAATCGAACCACCTTTGGTACAGAGGTAGTACTAGCAAGGGACAACTCAGTGTCATGTTGTATATCGCCGCCATAACAAAAAAAGAAATGGCGCCCACGCAAATGTTCTGAGCTAAAATCAAATTACGACTAACCTAATCATCCGATCTCTACCAAATTTTTCAACAATATACCTTAATGTGGGAAGCGTCTTTTTCCCAAACTACAAGGTCATCAGTCAAATAGTTTGAAGATGATGGATGGATGTATGAATCATGCAAGTATTATAGCCTAACCTAACCAAATACTCTCATCGTACACAGGGAGGTTTAAACATTCCTCAAGGAGGTGACCGGTAGGATATTAGCATTTTAAAATAGAATATTATTCCTCAGTAGTGACAAATAGTTCAGCTGATCGTGCCGTGTCGTACTTGTCTTTGCCGTCGGGTTGTCAAAATGGTGGCTATTTTTTTTTCGTAAATCCATATATTTCCGTAACCTCGTACGTTTATATCCTTTTAGGAATGTACTGAACAAATCAATACATATTTAGTATCAAATGGTTTATAAAAGCGGCAGAAAACGCATATGAAATCTTTCATTGCAAGACAAAATATTCTAGGCAGTTATAGTAAAGCATAATGGTAGCGTCTCGGACTCGTAGCTTGGAGGATCCTGGTTCAAATCCCAACAGGTTCAAATTTACTTACTTCATTCTTTTGTATTTATTGATTTATAACTACTCACACGTTATAATGTTAAGCATATATAGTGTGTATTTGCGATCGAAAATATTATATACCGGTACATACTTATAACACCACATATTTCAACACTCTACTAGATCGATTAAAATTCGTTGTCCTTGATCCGCGGTAGAGTCTATTGTTGTTGTTTTTGTTGTTGATTCTTTAGGGGTTTTGCGGCATCATGGTCTTGTAGCTTGTCTTGTGTAGGAGTTGTCTGATAGCCTGTGTCACTGTGATGTCTGTAGGCTTACTGCTGTGTGTACTTTTATAATAGTATGGATTTGGGTAGGAAGTTGTTGTTGTTGTTTTATTTGGGATGCATGGACATCATGGTCATTTAGCCCCGTGTACTTGGGTGAGTGTTGATTTTTGTCTGATAACCTGTGTTATTGTGATGGCTGTATTAGTGTGTGTATATATGATTCAGATGAGGATTCATTCAATCAGCGTATAATATCCGTGTAGCACGTTACATTTCAACAGGTTACTACAACCAACATTTAATTATACTCCTTGAAAAGGACAAAGAGTTCTTACCCATGCATTTAGGAGAAAGTTGGCTATAAATCTCCTTTACTGAACATCTTTCTTTTAATAAATTATTTTTACTTTAAACTCATGATAGGTTTATTCTGTCTTGTAGTAGGAAATTACTATAAGGCTTCCCTAACTCCCGAAACAAACGTTGATTGGTTAGTTGACATAGTCACGTCACGGCCTGAGGAACAAGATGATTCTGCTGTTCTAACATATTGGTGTAAGTTATTGAATACATATTGCTTCACAACTACTCGTTGCAACCTGGCACCTGATACTTATTTATTATTGTCATTATTTGCCATAACTATTAACATGCGTATAATTATATTGGCGTGTTGCCAATGGGTTGCTCGAAATGTATCTGAACAATGATCAACTATTCACACGTGCCAAATGTTGAGCTGTTTGCTTGTATGTATGGAGACTAAGGTTCAAAAGTATGGAGAGCATTTATCCACAGTTGGTAGCCGTGATAACTCCAAAAATATGCCGAGTTATATCTCTTAAGACGTACAGTACATTACACATACGCAATTCGGTTGATATGTATTTGTTGTTATGGATGTTACACGCTGCTGAACGTTGATCTTATACGCTAGAATAGAACTAATTTGGTAGCAAAAACATTAACTATTTACTCTAAATATGTCTATAACATCTTGGACTTACAGTTTGCTTAATTTGAAGTGTATTCCGATCACATATTGCGAGATATTAAATCTAGAGTTTAAAAGAGATTAAAATGTGCAGCCGTGGTGGGATTTGAACCCACCTCCCAGACGCAGGTCCGCTACCTTCTGCGCAAGTGGGCCATTGCTCCACAGATACTCGTCCCTTTACAATGCCTAAAAGCGCAAGAGATGTGATATTGCTTTCCGCTCCGAAAGTTCATTCACGTTTTTTTAGCAGCATGCCACCATACCCAGCGTTAATTTCGTATCCAACTGAAACCGTATAATCGGTGCATGCCCATATGACAGTTTGTTGCATTGTATAGTCACTTGTCGCACACATGTTTTTGTAAAGGATTTGCTTTCATGTCGTAATAAATCTTGTAAAGTCGTTAAGGGCCATTGCGGCTTGGCTCAAGACGGAGAACTGTCGACCATGCTGTCATCAGAAGTTGGAAGTGTGGCCAAAAAACTCGAAAAATAAGGGGCAACAGACTCACCCGGTATAACTCGATAGAACCTCACTCATGACAAACGTAACATACAATTGAAATTGATGTGCTCTATTCTTCTTCTGTGGTGTTCAAACCGAAGATTGGTTTGTAGCAGCTTTCCATGAACTCCGGTCTGTGGCTAGTCTCTTCAAGTCCAAGTAATTATCACAACCTTTGTCGTGAATGATTTGCTTTATGTATCCCAGCCGTGGTCTACCTCTACAGTTCTTTCCTTCAACATTGCCCTCCAGTATTGTTTGCAGGAGACTTTCATGCCTCAAGATATGTCCAATCCAATTGTCTCTTCGGTGAGTAAGCATATTCCATAAACATGGCTTCTCTCCAATCCTCTTCAGCGTTTCTTCATTACTGATTTTGTCCACCCATGGAATTTTTAGTATTTTCCTGTAGCACCACATTTCAAAGGCTACTATTCGTTTCTTATCAGCCAAGCTAAGAGTCCAGGTTTCACTACCATACAACAGTACGCTCCACACATATATCTTCACAAGACGTTTCCTGAGGCTCATACTAATGTTTTTGCATGTAAAGAGCTTTCCTTTCTTGTTGAATGCTATTTTGGCTTGGTTGATGCGGCTGACTATTTCTCTTCTACTTCTTCCATCTGCTGTTATTTTGCTACCAAGGTAAGTGAACTCCTGTACATTTGTCAGCTGTTCTCCATTTAAAGTACAACGAGGAGGTTCATACTGCCGGCTACAGAGAAGAACTTTGGTTTTCATTTTGTTGATCTTCATGTTATATTTGTTAAAGGTGGATTCCATTTCTGCTAATGCATAATTCAGATCATCTTCGTTTTCTGCCAGGACTGCGATATCATCCGCAAAGCGAAGCATGGTAATTCTTTCTCCTTGAATCTTGAGACCTCCAGTCATTGGCAAATTATCATTTACTTCATCTATTACTTTTTAGATGTATGCATTAAAAAGAATTGGTGAAAGCGAACAACCTTGCCGAACTCCTTGCTTAATGTTGGCCTCTGTTGTGGAATCTCCACATCGTATAACGGCTATCTCGTCTTCATACAATTTCCAAATTGTCCTCCTGTCCTTGTACTTAACACCCAGTTCTTTCAACACCATGAATAGTCTATTCCACTCAACCTTATCAAATGCCTTCTCCAGGTCTACGAAAGCAATGAATGTATCCATATCTTCTCTTAGTCGTTTCTCTATAATCATTCTTAAAGCTAGGATTGCTTCTCGAGTCCCTCTACCCTTCCTGAATCCAAATTGATCTTCTTTCAACTCCAACTCTACCTTTCCTTCAATGCGTTTCAAGATAATGCTGGTGAGTATTTTAGAAGCATGGGTTACAAGGCTTAATGAGCGATATTGGTCACATCTATTAGCAGATGATTTCTTTGGAATGGGCACTATGACACATTTCCTAAAGTCCGATGGGATATGTCCCGTGTTATACATTTCACAAATCAGATCAAATAGGGCTTTCTTCACATTGTCTCCAGTGGCTTTTATCAGCTCTGCTGGTATATCATCAACCCTGGATGCCTTTCCGTTTTTCAGCCTTTCCATTGCTTGATTAAATTCATCCAGGAGTATTTCATCTCCCTCTTCTTCTTTATCTACTAGCTCTTCATTTTCTAGTATTTCACAAGGTGTATGTTTTCCTCCATATAAATTCTCAATGTATTCTTTCCATTTTGAGCCAATTTCAGAATCTTCATACACCAGTTCTCCATCATCTGTCTTCAGTACATTGCACCGAATCCTCTTGTCCCCGAAGAACCTTTTGACTACTTTAAACGCTGTCTCAAATTTGTGATTCTTAACTAGTTCTTCTACTTCCATGCATTGCAATTCCAGAAATTTTTCTCTGGCTGCCTTCGCCTCTCGATTTATTTCGTTTCTCAATTTCCTGTATAGTTGTTGTCCTTCTTCAGTCGCAGAGTTCTTAAACTTTCTTCTTGTGTCTATCTTCTCAATGATTTCATTTGTTATCCAGACTTTCCTGTTCAGTGCTTTCGGCTTTCCCACAACATCTGTTGCTGCTGTTAGAACACTTCCCTTCCAAGCATTCCATTTATTCTCCATACTTCCTAAGTCTATTGATGATATGTCTGCCAGAAGTTCATCTGTCTTCTTCTTAAAATCTATAGCAAGGTTTTGATCTCTGAGAGCTTCGGTATTCCATTTTCGACTGTTCTTCCTTTTCAGTTTCTTCAGTTTTAGTTGGCATTCGCTCAAAACCATGTTGTGGTCACTACCAATATCTGGGCCAGGGCAGCTTCTACAGTCCTTCAGCTGTGTCTTAAATCTCTGCTTAACTAAAATGTAATCAATTTGAAATCTATTCCCACCGCCTGGCATTGTCCAAGTATAACGTCTTCGTGCATGGTGTTGAAATAATGTATTTGCAACCACCAGCTGATTGTAAGCACAGAATTCCAATAAACGGTTTCCTCGATCGTTCCGTGTGCCAAGCCCAAATTGGCCCACAGCCACTCCATCTTTACCCTCTCCAATAACAGCATTCCAGTCTCCAAGGATTATCAGATTCTCATCTCCTTTAACACCTTTGATTAATTCTGCCAGATCATCGTACACTCTTTCCACTTCTTCATCTTCGTGGGCAGTGGTTGGCATGTAGACTTGAATGATCACGGTGTCCCTTGGTTTAGTATCTAATTTCACTAAAATCAGTCTTCCACTCGGCTGAACGTATCCTTTAACTCGGTGACCCATTTCCTTTGTCAGCACCACTCCTACTCCTCCCTCTCCAGGTTTGTCCATAATAGTCCCCGTGTGGATTATCCTGTAATCTCCACTCCAAAAATCTCCATTATCAGGCCACCTCACTTCGGCTATTCCTAACACATCTACATTCATCCTTCCAATCTCAAGCTTTAGGTTTTCCAGCTTTCCACATTGTAAAAGTGATCGAACATTCCATGTTGCAATGCGTCTCCTACATTGAGCACTTGTACAAGCACACCCCGCCCGGAGATCCGATCGCGGGGCTAATCCGGAACATTTTACGAGTACAGGTTTCATGACATGAGCCACTATTCCTTGGGATATCCAGAGGATCCTTAATGCAGTGGTTTCCCGTTGCCTTCTGCATTCTATGCCGTTGACGATTCCGTGTTCGTTCATCCGCCTTTAGGGGTGATTTCTCACCCCAAGGACAAGAGAGTGCCCTTTACCTCCTCCACGTTTGAACGAGGGAGACCACTTATACCGATGGTCACTCGGTCGGACGCAGTTTAACGTCATACCCGGGACAGAAAATGTTATTTTAATTATTTTTAAAATGTATTGTGTTTGATCAAAACCTAGCCTAGTTGACTGAGTTGACTGATATTTTTCCTATGATTTTTTTTCAATTTTTCTTCTTTTTGCTTCTTGTATTGGAAGATTTCTTAATTGAGTAATCTTGGTACTAAAACTTACGATTCTTGTTTCCCATATGAATTAATGTGAAGGAGAACAATGTACTGACCATCCTCTTTTAGTCTGGTTTCTTTTGAGTGCTGTGGTAATATTCTATATCTATAATGATAATAATAATAATAATAATAATAATAATAATAATAATAATAATAATAATAATAATAATAATAATTACTGGCGAATTACCTATGTCTATCCTGGACATGCTTTTAAAGTTCGTTTTGGAACTGCGACTGCTTTACACCCACACTTTACATCCATTTTAATAAATTAAACATACCAGCGTATGACGGGCAAGGCATCATTTTCTCTTCTTTCTGTTCAATAACACCGACACAACTCCAGACACAAACACGTTTTAACTTCAGTGTCGCCAGAGAAGTAGGCCTAATGCCTCATGGATGATTTTAACAAGACATATGGCGGTACATCATAAAATATGGCGGTAGAGGTTCTGTTCCAATTTTCCCCCTTCCCCTCCCTCACCCTCCCTTCCCTCCCCCTTCCCCTCACCCTGTTAACAGGTCAGAAGTAAGTAATAAAATGTTGCTTTGTGTTCTCAGGCTCTCTAGTAGAAAATATGTTTCTCAGAATTTCCCGCAGAAACATGTCTGAGATATAGGCTCGTACAATGGTACATAAACCCAGTTTGAGGGTCGGGTGTAATCTCTTACAGAGGCCGGAATTGCATCACAGAAGATTATGAGAAGTTTTCTATCCTCAGACCTAATAAATGGTTTACACAGAGATATGTAATAATTTTTGCGGCTCACAGAGCGTTTGGAACGTTTATGGCACCAGTGTTAACGTGCATAAAAGGAACAGGCGCAGGTACTAGAGCCTTTCAAATCCATAATGGAAAGTTGTTGGTTCCATTCCCACGTGCTATTGAAAACAGATTGCTCCATTTTGCATTTTCGTTACTTCGTTACTGTTAAAAGTCACGGCGTCACCCTCTCGTTCGTACGAGTAACGGTATTGCTCCCCAACTCACTTCTCTTGTAGGCTGAGTGAACCTCAGGGCAAATTGTGTTTCTGAAAGTGGTAGTTTTGTTACTAAAATTCACTACCTGGGAGGGGATCAAACCCAATGACTTTTAGTTGGAAGCTCAGAGCCTCTAACGACTGGGCAACGCAGCCTCCCTGCATGCTTCATAATGAGTGGTCCATGTGGCAGGTGGTTTTTACGTCTGGACTCCCTTCCTGACGCCATCATCACCAGAAGAACGAATAAGCAATGAGTTGAAAGAAAGCAGCCGTAACCTACTAGAAGGTACCGTTGAAAATGGGTTGGAAAATAATAATAATGTTACTGGTTTTACGTCCCTTTTAACTACTGCGACTTTTAGAGACACCGGGGTGCCGGTCTAGTCAGTACAGTAATATTAGGCCAGTTACTCTCTATGGCTGCCCCGCATCCAAGTTGGGACCCAGCTATGGTCTGAGGGGTACACTCAGCCTCGTGGGGCAAAACTGAGAACAGGTGGGTTGAAATATTACCTGTGCTATACTGGAAGTGGTTTTCCGTGGTTTCCCACTTCTACTCCTGGCAAATGCCAGGATGGTACCTAACTTACGGCCTCGGCCGCTTCCACTCATTCACTTACTGCATTTGCAAACGGGGGTAATTATCCAGTGGCAAATTGTATTATTACAGAAAATTACCAGAAATAATATCAAACACACTTAATGTACACAAGTCGCTATTTGTGAACTATAGTAATTACATCGTAGTATTTACACAACATTTCAGTCTTCTTTGAGGGGTTTCAAGCCTTTTTTTTTCAGTGTTGCCTTACTAAACAAGAGTTCAGTGCTTTTCAGTCGGTCAACACGAATGTACCCAAAAGAGCTGGGTAATGCCCTAATCCTGAAATAAATTACATGAGAGTAATAAATACACTAGGATGACCAGTTTCGATCGTCAAGCGATCATCATCAGAACAATTACTCTTAGGCTATACAATCTGTGTTTGAAAATACAGGTGAAAATATTTACAATATGTACAATTATTTAGTTGCAGTATTGGTACTGCTACTGTCGGTGTATGGTAAACGCAGTATATATAATGTTAGGTGAAATGCTAAATGGTGATAGATATACGGAGTTTGTAATTTAGAGTGATTAAGGTAAAGGTACCAATAGATGACACCGTTAAGAGAAAATAATGGCAAAATGAGAACTGTGTTTACTCGTAATGCCATTTTATTGAACAAGAAACTTCCTTAAGTGCTCTGGACAATCCGCTGCAGGAATATGGGTTCAGTTTTCCATTTTCTTCATTCGACTATTGATAATTAAATGTATCCTCATGTTCAGCATTAGTCCCTATAGGTGACACCCCTTAAGTCATGAGTTCCAATAGATGACATACTTCTTAGCCCAATAGATGACATAGTTTAAAACACACAAAAACATTTAATCTAGATCAATTCTACAAGGTAGAACATTTCTAATTATGTTAGTCAAGGAAAACAAGTTGTTAGTACCAAAAAAAACTCAAAAAAAATGAAATTAGACTTTAAAGTTACAAAGGCGATTAAATTAGTCTTCATAGTTTTAAAAATTCTATCCACACGAACAATGAAATCACATTTCTCTCACTGGAACAGACTTTTCAAAAATGTATCTAATTCGTTCTCCCTTGCTAGATATTTTAGGCAGATTAGTCTTCCAAGCACCTGTTTGATTGAAATCGATGAAATGTCATTTTCATTCACTGTGAATTCCATCTTTCTTTCGTCCTGAGATTTTACACCCATGACCTGGATATTTCTCTTGCACAATACAAAGGTACACAAATTTTGTTTGATTTCTCCTGCCACCTTTGAACTCACACAACACAAAGTCTCCTTCTTTGAGTCCCTCTAGTGTCACTGGCTGGCAAGACAAATCGTCACTATCCTCATGCCAGTCTGAATCATCCGTCTCTCTGAAACTAACTGAACTACAATTCGATGTGGAATCAGTCTCTTCATTTTCTTTCTGTTGTTTCTTCTGTTTCTCTTGGTCCTTGGCTTTCTTTTTGTCTGCCCTGGCTCTTTTCTTTTCCTCTAAAGCCTTCTTAGTTTCTTCCCTCTTTTTCTTTTTCTCGACTTGCTGGTCGTATTTCTTCTGTTTTCCTTCTTCTTTCTTTTTATAGTAAGCCATCATTTAGGGTGAAGTGAGGACAGCAGGGATGTTTTCCTTTTTCATTCGTTTAGGTGTCACTGCAGATTCACCTGGCCAAAATAAGGTTTTCTTGAATGGTGAAAGGATATGGCATTTACTTGTACCAGAAGTTACTTCTATATCCATGGCTTTTTGAGGGGTTGATAACTCTAGACTCAAAACTAGCCGTTCAGGAACATTTAATGACGGATTTGGCTCTGCTGACACCATCTCCTCTGGCTCATCAACAGATGTTGAAGGTCTTGGCTCTTGCTCATCAAGAGATGTTGAAGGTCTTGGCTCTACATGCAGCATCTCTTCTGGTTCATTAGCATCTGATGTTGAAGGTACTAGTTCCATTGATGGTTGTAGACTTGAGATTGGTGGTCTAGTATGCAGCCCTCTCTGTACCTCTATCTGAAAATTTAAAGTAAAATTCTTATCACACTAAGTTAATATACTTTATCATCATTCCAACTTTTAAAGAACTTCAATTGAAATGCATAGTTTACCTGCTGCTCTTCCAACTTGTCTTTGTTACTCTTCCATATGTTGTACAAGGACAAATCTTCTTTGTTTCCACTCCATTCTCCTTTATTATTCCTGAATATCAGGAGTTTCTGCTGCCCAATCTCATGCTCTAGATAAGATAAAAAATCCTTGACTCTCGCGGGGTTAGTTCTGGGCGTTGGAGGCATTGGCTGGTCAGGTTCTAAACACACAGCTTGAGGATTCCAGGGCATTAATCCACACTTTCTGAATCCATTTTCAAAAATGGATGGTGAAAGTTTGCCAATAACTTCTTGCAGTAGTGGAGGAAAGTCCTTTATCTTCATTTCTTCACCCAAGTTCGACATCCTCCACTGCTGCACTTGTTTTCTCCATTCTGCTTTTAAAGTGTGGAAAACTGCCACATCCTTGGGCTGCAGAATGTGTTTTGCATTAGGATATAGAGCAACTAGCTCGATGCCATGCTCAACACAGAACTGGGGCAGATGAAGAGATATATGCGAGGAGTGACCATCAAGGAAGAACACCACAGGCAATGCAATATTCTGTTTCTTCAGCCATGGGTAGAAGATATTTACTATATACTCATAGACGAGTTCATGAGTCATCCATCCATTTTCTGATCTACCTATAGCCCATTCTTCTGGGAATGCCACAGCAATGTGCAGTGTTATCCTTTTGTACCTATAAACAACCATAGGTGGTGCTATCTGGCCAGCTGCATTTGCTGTCATGAGCACTATGACATTCTCCTTTTCATCATTTGCCCCAGATAGGTACACTGTCCTGCTCCCTCTTTCAGCAAGTACTTTGCCCCCTCTCGGATTCAAGTAAAATGCAGACTCATCAGCATTAAAAACTCGGGATGCATCTTTCAGTACATCCATCAGACCCTTCTCTTGCATATACAGTCCAACTTCTTCAAACCATTTTATGAGTTTCTCCTTAGTGACATTAGCCCTAGACCGTGTAAGGGTTTCATAAATTCTCACTAATGGCAATATTCCTGCCTCTAAAAGGTTTGTACCATTTTTCTCCAGGAGGTTTCTCCAAGTCCAACTCCTTTGACAGCTTAGCAACACTAATCATGAACATATCCTATGTAACAGGAAAACCAGCTTTTGCCATGGTTATCACCCACTCAGTCAAGATTTTTTCCTGTTCACCAGTGAAAAGAGTAGCTGGGCCCATTTTCTTCCCCACAGCCAGTTTCTCATTGACTTTATACAATAATGTCACCCTAGGAACTCCAAATTTCTTGGCAGCTGCCATTACAGAACTCCCATTTCTCACTTCATCTATGGCAGCAGCCATGGTCTCTTGTGAATAATTTAAAATCTTTTTTGACATTTTGAATCTAGGGATAAAAAAAGAGAAAAGAAATTGTAGAAAGAATCAATGAGCCAATGCCTGACACATTGGACACCAATGGCTGACACCCCCCGTCAACTAATGGTTCCCGAAGTCAAATCATAATGCAATTAACATAGTTTACCATTTATTTAAAAACAATACTTTTAACATTGCCAACTCCAATGTAGAACAAATTCCAATGCCTGACACCCCCTGTCAGCCATTGGGCCAATAGCGTTCAGTAAGACCAATAGATGACACACATAATTACATATACAATTTAAGATTAATCTTTTCAACCAAAGCAAATAAACAGAGCCTAGAACCCTGCAACCCTTGATATAGTAATAAACATCACCTTCCTACATAAAACGAGTTATAGAAGACAATAAACTTTCATCTTACCTCTTAAGTAGGCTTGCCAGACGTCCCGGTTTGACCGGGACAGTCCCGGTTTTCAGACAACGTCCCGGTGTCCCGGCCGGTTTCCTTCACGTCCCGGAAAAAATTAAATTCGATTTTTTAGATGACCAAAAATGTCTAAAGTAATTAATTGTGTAGGATTATTAAGGAAAATCATAATATTGGCATTTAATTCTGCACTGTATGAAAAGTAAACCTATAGAAGAGTGATGGTTTTCTAGTAAATAATATTGTCATCGTATCGTCTTGTTTAGCCAACCGTGACTATACGCGATGGGATAGTCTCTCCGGGCGAGTCTAGTACTGGGTACTCGCTGCACAGTACACCCCCTCGTGCAATTACATTGGACTCGCCCACGTCGGCACTAGGCTTGCGATAGAGATGAAGATGAAACTCAGTCAGTTGTCAGTCCTTGTCAGCGGTGCGTGTTGTGTTAGCGAGCTAGCACTGTTTTATTTATGTTTTAAGTTAATAGTTGATTCTTTCTCTGTTAAAATGCCAAAACGGTCGTGTAAATTTACCGATGATTTACAGAATGAATTTCCTTTTTTGAAGAAGGTATGTACTGATAATCAAGATCAAGACGATAGAGTTAAATGTTCACATTGTAATTCTGAGTTTTCGGTTGCTCATGGTGGTCGATCAGATATAAAAGATCATTTGCAATCGAGTAAACACAAAAAGAGTTTAGCATGTGCTGCTAGCTCATCAAAACTGACCAGTTTTTTTAAGACTGCGAGTTCTAATGACAAAAACTTAGATTTAGCAGCAAAAGAGGCGACCTTTGCTTACCACACAGCAAACCATAGCTTAAGTTTCAATTCCAATTCTTGTTCATCAAAACTAATTTCTAAGCTTTTTGAACCTAAATTCTCACTCGGAAAAACTAAGTGTGAAGCAATAGTTTTAAATGTCATAGCTCCATTAGTTCAGGAAGAGCTTAAAGAAGACTTGACCAAGTCAAACTACGTATCTGTATGTATGGATGCATCAAACAGAAAAGATATAAAACTTGTGCCAATTGTTGTGCACTACTTTAATCCTAATTTAGGTGTGCAAGTAATGCTGTTAGATTTCAAATCTGTGGAGGATGAAACATCTGAAATCCATACAAATCACTTATGCTCTGTCCTGTTGCAAAACGATTTGAACAACAAAGTGGTTGGCTTTTGTGGCGATAACTGCAACACTAACTTCGGTGGTGTAAAAAGAGCAGGGAAAAATAATGTTTTCCATCGACTCAAGAATAGCCTAGGACGGGAAATCAATGGAATCGGATGTGGAGCACACATTGTGCACAACTGTGTGCAAACTGCAGTAGATAGTCTCCCAATCGATATTGAGGCCTTAATGGTGAAGATTTATAAATACTTCCACATATACACAGTCCGTGTAACTAAACTAAAATCATTTTTGTGAATATGCAGAGATAGAGTACCGTAAACTAATTCAACACGGAAACTCTCGGTTTCTATCAATGATGCCGGCACTGGAAATAATTCTACAGATGTTTGAAGGTCTGAAAGCGGTTTTTTTTTACCAAGAAATATGCCCATCAATAATAACAAACTTATTTACTGATTCAAAGGGCAAGCTCTACTTGTGGTTTGTCCACGGACAGCTTGCACTATTTAACAAGGCCATCCTGGTAATGGAAAAAAAATAACACGACTGCTTTTGAGGTTGCTGAAGCTCACAAAGCTCTCAAAAGAAACCTGACAGAAAGAAAGGCCTCAAACTGTATCCCTACGGGTGCAAAGAACATCTACAGGAGTCTAGATGAGAAAGTACGTAACAGTGTGAAAGAAGAATTTGATGGCTTTTATGACAGATGCATTGCAAACCTAGAACTCTGGGAGAACAGCTTTGGAAACGCTGAACAGTTTTCATGGGTCAATCTGACGGAAACAGATGCTGTTGATAGGGAAAAAGCCGAAACTTCTGCTGAAATCATCAATAGCAGTCTTCTTGATGAAAATATGAAAATAAACAATGATCAGCTGTTTGACGAAGTTGTGCTTGCTAAGGAGTATTTGCAGTCAAATTGGGAACAGTGGAAGCAAGAAGAGACTTCCAGAGACGTGATTATTTCAAACAAAGAAAAATGGCTAAGGCTGTTTGGTCACTTCAACGAGAATCGCATAGCAGCCCCCAATCTCATCAAGATTGTTGAGTATGCCTTCTGCTTACCTAGGACATCAGCACCAGTTGAGAGAGTATTTTCTTTGATGAACAACGCATGGACTGATGATAGAGGTTTGATGAAGGAATCTACAGTTAAAGGCTTGATGAATTGTAAAATTAACATTGGATTTGATTGTGAATATTTTTACAACAAAATTAAAACCAAAAAATACTTTCTAAAAAAAGTCCTAGCCAATGAAAAGTACATGTAAATATTGTGCAAGATTTATTCATTATTCAAAGTGTTTTTCTTACTTGTAACTAATAAATATTAACATGTTTCAATTTATAATTGTCATTTATTATCTATAGCATTAGGAATATACTACCCTCTAAAACTCTAAAAACCAGTCATGGGTGTGTACCCTTAAATAACCTACAAGCGGGGGTCCCGGTTGAACATTTTAGATATCTGGCAAGCCTACTCTTAAGGAATGTGTCTAGAAGAAGGGAAATATTGCTTCATACATTCACAAGTCTTACAAAGATCTGTTTCACATGAATACAAAGACACCACTGACCCTAGGCATGAGCTTAGGTAGTCAAGTAAGGGTCACCAATGTTGCCAGTTCTTGCACAACCCTCTGGGAATGTGGAAATTCCTTAGTATTGCAAAATTCAGACTGAGTGTCACCTATTGGTATTGCCAGGCAAGGGTGTCATCTATTGGTACATTTACCTTATATGGTTGTAAAAATCAACTATGGTTAAACTGTAATGTTACAGGTATCTGGTTGTCTTCCTAGCTGGAGCTGCGCGCAGTTTTCTTGTTCACAGTTACTCCAGGTGTGGTCGACTGAGATGGCCTGTTATCTCAACGACACTGGTTTTCCCTTATCTCCCCCCTGTTCATATGGGCTCTGCGGAGTCAGTGATGTGTTTATGTGGAAAGTTGCCAACCTAGATAAGATGTAAGTTATTGAATACAGGAAGGTCTACAACTATTAAAGACCGTGGAACTGTCTTCGCCACGCGTGGGCTAAATAGCCATTCGTACTAAGCACTGCCTGGCCTTTTGAAGACGTCCCGGCACCTTTAATACTGCCGCGAATAACGGCCTCGGTTTATTGCAGAAAAAAGTACGTAGTACACCTGATCCAGATAACATTTACCTATTAACCACCGCTATTTACCCCCCCCCCCCTTTTTTTATCTAGCTTGGCTGAAGAAACTGAAGAGATTGTGAAATTACTGAGGGTCGTTCTCAGCCAAAACGTGTTTCAATTCGACAATAAAATATACACACAGAGAGAAGGCCTAGCGATGGGATCGCCACTAAGCGGGTTAATCGCTGACATCTTCATTAATGCACTAGAAACTGCGTTCTTAGAAAAGACTTCAACAAAGGGAATAGTAATATGGAGAAGATACATAGATAATGTAATTTGCATCTACGATAGTGAACTGACAAGCGAAGAAACAATTCTCCAATCCATTAATAGCCTACACCACTCAATCAAATTCACTAAGGAATCCGAAACAGACCGAAAAATAAATTATCTCGACATAACTATTGAACGTAAAGACAACGAGCTTTCATATTCCATATTCCGGAAAGCCACACAAACCTCGCATGCAATCGATAATCAGTCCAATCAGCCCAGTACGCACAAATTAGCGGGGTTCAATTCAATGGTGCACAGGGCTTTAAACATACCCATGTCAAAAGACAACTATAATAAGGAAATAAGAACTATTAAGAAAATAGCAAAAGAAAACAATTTCCCGCCAAGCAAAATAAACCAAATTATAGCCAAACATAAAAATAAAGAGAGAAAAAATTTGCGCGTTTCAACTATGTAAATGCGAATACATATAAATTCACTAATCTATTCAAAAAGCCAGGCATAAAAATAGCTTTCTCAACGAAAAACACAACCGGCCGGCACCTACAAAATAGTAGTTTAAGTAAACATGACCCGTATTCAAAGTCAGGGGTATATTCTATAACGTGCCAAGACACCGGTTGTCAAGCTAATTACATCGGACAGAGTGGAAGACGAGTAGACACACGTTATAATGAACATAGGAATGCGATAAGATACGGAACACATTCAGCCGTATGCGAACATATGTGTGATGCGGGGAACAGCTTTACCAACATCGAGACGGACCTAAAAATAATTCATCACGAATCGAAAGGCAGAGCTCTTGACATGAAGGAAGCAATCGAGATACCCCTAGCCAAACGAAACAATCCCAACAATCTAAATGAACACACGTTCATGGAGAGCTCACCCCTCTTCACGCTACTAAAAAACACACCCTGTCGGAAACAAGACACAACTTAGCGATACAGCCAAGCTAGATTAAAAAAGGGGGAGGGGGGGGGGGGTAAATAGCGGTGGTTAATAGGTAAATGTTATCTGGGTCAGGTGTACTATGTACTTTTTTCTGTAATAAACCAAGGCCGTTATTCGCGACAGTATTAAAGGTGCCGGGACGTCTTCAAAAGACCAGGCAGCGCTTAGTACGAATGGCTATTTAGTCCACGCGTGGCGATGACAGTTCCACGGTCTTTAATAGTTGTAGACCTTCCTGTATTCAATAACATACATCTTATCTAGGTTGGCAACACTCCACATAAACACATCACTGACTCCGCAGAGCCCATATGAACAGGAGGGAGATAAGGGAAAAACCTGGTTCGTTGAGATAACAGGCCATGTCAGTCGACCACACCTGGAGTAACTGTGAACACGAAAACTGCGCTCAGCTCCAGCTAGGAAGACACCCAGATAAGTATTAGCCTGTAACATTACAGTTTAACCATAGTTGATTTTTACAACCATATAATCACTCTAAATTACAAACTCCGTATATCTATCACCATTTAGCATTTCACCTAACATCATATATACTGCATTTACCATACACCGACAGTAGCAGTACCAATACTGCAACTAAATAATTGTACATATTGTAAATATTTTCACCTGTATTTTCAAACATAGATTTTATAGCCTAAGTGTAATGGTTCTGATGATGATCGCTTGACGATCGAAACTGGTCATCCTAGTGTATTTATTAATCTCATGTAATTTATTTCAGGATTAGGGCATAACCCAGCTCTTTTGGGTACATTCGTGTTGACCGACTGAAAAGCATTAAATTCTTATTTCAGTCTTCTCTTAAACACATGAATATGTTGGGGGAAAGGCTCTAGCACTGTGGCAGGTAATGAGTTCCAATTATTATCAATACCACGATTGATGAAAGAATATTTCCCATACTTTGTACGCTGTGGTCGGACCTTAACTTTATGTGGATGATCTGCCCTGCTCAGGTAGGAGGGATTTCCCAGACGTTTGCTTAGTTCTCCCCATACTGGCCGATTAGTGTAAGTGTTAAACATAGCGTATAGTCTGGATTTCGTCCTTCTATCTTCCAGAGATTCCCACCCTAGTTTTTCTATCATTCGAGCTACACTACTTCTAGGATTAAAATCGTTGAGCACAAACCTAGCAGCCTTCCTTTGTACCATCTCCAGCTCATTGATGAGTCCTACCTGATAAAGGTCCCAAACCGCTGAGCCGTATTCCAAGATTGACCTCACCAAGGTCAAATATCCTAATTCTTTTGCGGTGGAACTACTGCCTTTTAATACCCTACCTAAATCCAACCTCAATTACAAATACACACACTAGTACAGACATCACAGTGACACAGGTTATCAGACAAATTGTACACACACCTAAGTACACGGGGCTAGATGACCACGTTGTCACAAAGCCCCTAAAGAATCAACAACCAAGTTGGGAATCACTGTGTTGGGGAACACACGTATTATGCAGTGTCACGGTCGATTCATAATGATCGATATGTGTGTGTGTGATGGAGCTGTCTGATAGGGGCTACTGCGACCCAGGAACCAAAACCAAACTAGTGTCACGCTAACTGATCAAGATAGCGCGTAGCGCTTGCCACCTGGTGGAGCACTAACGACCAACGATGGGAGACGTTGGATAGGATTACACCTCATATTATTACAGTAAAACCTGTCTTCAATGGACCCTGCATTAAACGGAAACTGTGTTATCCCGACAACGGAAATAAAAATACGCATTTTAACAGAAAATTTCCAAGTTCTGGAATGCAGTGTTTAGAAGCTTTTCAGGCACCCTTTAGTCTACCTTTCCTATTGTAACAGTTTATTCTGTAGCTAACAAGAAATGTGCAAATTGGTCTTCCTCCTTTTGTTCTTCAACTTACACATCAAAGTGTATGCTTATTTACCTGGTATCTGTTCCCCCAAGCCTTTCCCATTGCTCGCTACAATGAGCTGTTAAGCATTGTCCAAGGTAATTGTCCAAGGTAAGTTTTGATTGTACAGTACTGTACCGGTATTGATTCGTAGGAAAAATAATAATAAATAGGCTACAACACTGAATAAGATACGTGCACCATTTGTTATTTTGAGCATAGTCCTACCTCCATTAACCGGAAACCTACGTATAACGGAAACATTTGCGAGTCCCGTTCGTTTCCGTTGAAGGCAGGATTATCTGAATTAGTACCTAAAAGTAATATAAATACCAGAACTCAGCAATTTTTCAAGGTGTATGCCTTGTTTTGTGTGGGTATAAATCTAGAAAAAATGCTGAGTTTTAATTCACTGGCCGTGAAAGCCAATATACCATACTTACGAGATTTTGAAAGTTCATTAATTGAGGACTAGAAAATTGTGTTTGCTCGAATTCAGAAGGCTAATGTTCAGTGTATAAAATATAGAAAAAATATATCTCAATGTTGGACGGTTGTCTGAATAATGTCGCCATTATCTGTTAACCTGTATTTATCTGATGGCTGTAGCAGTGTTAAGGACAGGGATGAGGTGGCGCCCCGGGACTTAAGGTACTATCCTGGCATTTTCCTGGAGGGAGTGTGGAAAGACCCAGTGAAAAAGCACACTCAGGATCGCCGCTGTCAGTGCCGGGATTAGAACCTGCGATGTCCTGACTTTGAAGAATCCCTTCCTGCAGTAAACGGTACTCATACTTGTTACTAATGTGTAGTTTCTGAAGACACATGAATTTGAGGACTGCAGTTCGAATCTCGAAAAATCATTTTTTGAGATATTGTGGAAGTAGGCTACATCTCAGGTCGCGTAAGTAAGTTTTAATGTAATACGTACGCATTTATTATCATCATCGTCATCATTAAATTGCATTTAACAGGCCACTAAGGCCCAGGACCGAAAACAAGAGAATAGAAACTGAAACTTAAATACAAATTAACACAGGTATTAATTACAAGAGGGATTGAGACTTGTGCACAAGTATTGATCACGGATGTTCTTCCACCTTCCCTGGTATCTTGCATCTTCCACTGTTGCTGATATTAGGCTTGGTACATGTGTCTTCCTATTGGTGAACAGCAGCCTGGTCGCTTTCTTCACTTAGAAGTACTGTACACATAGCACAATGGTTATCAGGGGTGAGGCAGCAAGAATATCAGGTCGTTATGTCGTGCAATAGCAATCTTTCTGTCCGCAAGAGGCGAGTATTCCGTATTTTGTAAGTGGAAGAATGTACCCGTATACGGGGAGGTGGGTTGCATCGTGTTTGTGGTCATCCACCATTTCTTGAAAGCCTTGTTTCTTCGGCTTAGCCTTCTGTTGCGTTAAGATTGATATTTATAGTAAAGAGAGTAATCCTGTTTATTTGCCTCAAATTTCGTAACAGAAGTCTATCTCAATTATTGCGTCTGCTGCAAGGATTTGACAGTGTGCCTCCTAGCTATGTGGAAGCTGTTGTTTGGAAATCTAGAAAATGTAAATTAGCCATTTTATGGCTACCCTCCTCGAATCCACCCCTACATTTCTGAAATACTAGCAACCCGCCCCGACTTCGCCCGGTATCTTTAACGGTTTACCCAGCGTAAGCTTAAAAGGCGCACGAATGGCAGGTTCCAGTCGCAATTCAGAAAAGACGAGGTGAACAACGAAACACACATACTCTTCTCTGAAGTCTTAACTAGACTCGACTCGACAGTATGAAGCTGGCAGAAGCTGGAGTGATAGGCTCGCTCGGCTAGCTCATAAAATCGCTCCAAAGCTAGTAATTTAAATTTTCACTGAATGTAGATTGTTGGAAGAAATAAAAACGTAAAAACTCTTATAGTGGGAGATATTTTAAAGATAGAGATATGTTGTTGCGGACTTTTTGTAGAACTTTTCATGCTGAACAATTCTTACACTCATAGTATATAGATATCTTTAACGGTTTACCCAGCATAAGCATAAAAGGCGCACGGACGGCAGGTTTTCCTTCGACTCGAATCACTGAAGTCGTTACTACTCGTTTTCCTTTGGTCATAAATGAACGTTTTCTACAGAAACCTTCCTCAAGAAATCCTTTACAGAATGGAGAAAACCGCATCAAAATCCATACAGTGGTTTTCGAGATTACCCGTCGCTTCCAACAATCGGGAACTTTGTTGTTTTGTACGGTACTATGTAGAGATGTAGCGAAAGGTAAACTCATATTCGTATCGCTGCCTCGAAAGATAAAGCGAATTGATGAAAGTCAATTTTTAAATGACAAGTAGTAATGGTGTAATTATCAGCAAACGGTTAACATGTGAAAGACAAGGATATGATAATAATGTTCCATTCCTTCTTTTAAAATTCTTTTTTCTTTATTTCTTGACCGTTTCCTCATTTTTTGTAGTTGCTAGGCACAGGATCTCAGATGCAGGCACGGTATTTGCCACCATCAAGTTTATCATGTGTTCTAGCTTGGTTAGTTCCTTGTTGAACATCAAGTTTAAAGAAATTCCAAAATTACGTTTGCTAATGAGGAGGATAATACCATTGATCATTTCTTATATGACACATAACTGAAGAAAGTTCAGAAGCAAAAAAAAAAAAAAAAAAAAGATTGGCAATAGACGAACTGAAAGAAAAAGATAAGAACGAAAGGTTCACGGCTAGTTGAAACCCTGAACGAACTTATACTGCAGAGAAATGGGAATTTACAAAGTATCATATAACACAATCTGCAGAGGAAAACATTGGTAGAATGAAAGGAATAGGTAGAAAACCATGAATCTCTCGGGATATAGACTACTAGAATTAATGGATGAAAAGCGGAAGTACAAGAAAGCAAGAGACGAAGGAGGCAATAGAGACGTCCGAAAAATAAGGTAAAAAATGTGGAATGAAGTGAAAGAAGAATGGTTGAAAGAGCAATGTGCAAATATAGAAAACAGTTTGAAAGTTGGAAAAGTAGATGTAGCTTATCGTAGGATGGAGAATGCTTTTGGAGAAAGGAAGACAAAATTCTATAATATTAGGGCCTAAGGTGGAAAAAACTCCAATAGATAGAGAAGAAAAGGTAGATGACGATGATTATAATTGTATTAGAGAGATGGAAGGATTAAATAGAATCAGATCTGCACAGGGATTATCATCTTATATGGAATCATGGAGACGTATATTGGCTTGTTTGGGTAAACAGAGGAAAATAAGTTGAAAGCCCTAAGTAACCACGTGGTAAGCTTTTATTGCAAAACTATCTAGTGATTTGAAGGTCTATTTTGTTGGTCTCGTAAAGAACAAATTACTGGCAGGTAATTCAACAATTTGAGGAGTGCCTATTAATGTGGCCATTATTATTATTATTATTATTACTATTATTATTATTATTAAATTTAGGAAAAATTGTATTCGTGTGTGTAGCTAGTTGAGTTTTTTTTTTAAATTATGTACTTCAACTTGAAACGGAATGTGGGTAGTCTCGTAAATACACTTGTGAATACAGTCAACATTCCATATTCTTATGCTGTGGATTAAATTATGTCCATGCGCTTTTAGAGGTTGTTGCACGATAATGTTACGAATTGGAATAGAAGTTCGCCGTTTATTATTTCTTCTTCACTCCCATGCACTCTTTAACATAAAAAGGACAAATAAAACCGCGACTGATCCACCTAAATAAGAAATCATACCGAAAACTAGTGAACCGAATTTTCCCCCGTAGCACATTACCTCCTAAGTTCCTAATATTAAACATTCTGTTATATGACATTACATTTTCATTTGTGACTATTTTGCCTTTCCGGTCTAGTCTGCAAGCCTCTGTTTGCAAAAAAGTCACCTCAATTATCCCCTAGCCTATTATTAATTAGCACTGCGGCTTCCTCTGCTTCTGCACCTCTCACTTTGAAATCATTCAACACTGTGTCTAACCATCGCCTCCTAGGTCTGCATCTGCTTCTCTTACCCTCTACTCTCACCAAGGCGGTCTGGGTTCGATTCCCGGTCAATGCATATGAGCTTTTCGAAATGAAATGTCATGTCCTGTGGTTCGGATTCCACGTAAAAAGGAGGTCCCGTGGCTCATAATCACAAGATTCACGGTCACGTAAAACTGCAATCTTCCTTCCTTTTCCTTCTTCTTACCCTCTACAGCCTAACTCATTAACCTTATAGGTAATCTCTCCTTCGCATACTCTTCACATGACCCCACCAGCTTTGTCAGCTCATACGAACAGCTACATATATCGTGTTCATTCCTAATTTAGCCTCAGGGGAGGATCTAGGGGAGGGCGAGGAGGACGACCGCCCAGGGCCCCGCGGTCCGGGGAGCCTCGCGCCATGGATTTTTTTAAATTTAATTAATTAATTAATTAATTATACATTTCAAACTAATTTATGATTCATATTCCTTTTTTCAGTGCAGCTATGACCTCCCGTGACCGTTTAGCAAGTTCAGATTTCAGTGAAATAATAAAAGACTTCAGTCGGGAAAAGAGTCGCAAAGTAATATTTTAATATTCCATAGTTTACATAATCTTCTTCAAGGGGACTTAAAGGATTCTTTCATATTATTTAAAAAATGTACTGTAGTGTATTCAAAATATTGTAACTATTCTTTATTTTATGATTATTATTATCAAACTATTTTCCATTTAATTTCATATTATTTTATTTCCTATTGTTGTGGGCCACACATTATTATTTCGCCCAGGGCCCCGCAAGGCCTAGATCCGCCACTGTTTAGCCTTTACCTCTTCATTACGAGTACCTTCCTGCCATTGCCATTGTCCTAGTAATCATTCGTGCTACTCTCATTTCGGTTACCTCTGGTTTATGTATGAGATATCGTGAATTTACCCAGCTCTCACTTCCATACAGCTACGTAGGTCTAAATACTGAGCGATGTAGGGATACTTTCGTTGCTACACTGACTTCTTTCTTGCAGAATGCTGTAGATCGCAACTGAAAATTCACTGCATTGGCTTTTCTACACATTGACTCTATTTCTTTCCACATACTACCATCCTGAGAGAATACACTGCCTAAGGCAAGGAAAGCATTTCTACAGAAAAGGAATCTGTTGTCAGCGAATATAGATTTAGGTATTAGGAAGTCATTTTTGAAAGCCTTTGTCTGAAGCTTGGCGCTCTATGGAAGTAAAACTTGGACTATTGGTGCAGCAGAAAAGCGTTTGAAATGTGGTGTTACAGGAGAATGATGAAGATCAGATGGGTAGCTGGGGTTACGAATGAAGAGGTATTAAGACAAGTGGGAGAGGAGAGATGTTTCTGGCAACTGCTAATTAAGAGAAGAGATAGGTTGGTAGGACACATACTAAGACACCCTGGAATAGCAAACTTAGTTATGGAAAGAAGGGTTGAGGATGAGAACAGCAGGGGTAGACTAAGGTTAGAATATGTTAAACAGATTGCGTCGGATGTAGGGTGTGGTAGGTATGTAGAGATGAAACGATTAGCTCAGGACAGGGAAGCATGGAGTGCTGCATCAAACTAGTCGAAAGACTGAAGACTCAAACAACAAACAAGTACTTTAAATGGTCCATCTGCTAAATTGTTCCTGTGTTTCTTCCCTCCGACATTGCATTCGTTTTTGAAATGCTAATTTCCATACCATATTCCCTACAATTATGTAAGCTTGTAAGATTTCGATGGAGGCTTTTACTACAGCTAGGTCATCAGCATATGCCAGACTGCTTACCTGGTCTCCACGTAATTGAATCGCACCCAGTCAGTTTATGCCCTGCAGCAAGTGGTCCATATCTCTACTTAGTATAAAACGAAGTCCCCGATTCTTGGATGTTACGGGTAAACTCGATAACCACTGGATCGATTTTGATACAGTTTTCACCATTCTGTAAAGGATATCTCGAGGATTATTTCTGTAGAGAATAATTTATTTGTTATCAAAGGAAGCCGAGCAGTAACGATTTCACTGGAAAAGTCGAAGAAAAAAGAAACCTGGGGTCCGAGCGCTTTGTAAGCTTACGCTGGGCAAACCGTTAAACATATCTAAATACTATGAGTGTAAGAATTGTTCAGGATGAAAAGTTCTACAAAAAAGTTCCCGAGAGCATATGTCTATCTTCAATACATCGCCCACTATAAGTGTTTTTACGTTTTAATTTCTTCCAACCATGTCCATTCAACTACTGAGGCGACAGTTTACGAGCTAGCTAAGGGCGAGTCTATCATCCCTGTTACAGCCTAGCGAGTGGGCGAACTTATTGCCCCAGATACAGCCAGCAGTAAACCGTTGAGTCGTGTTGAGTTAAGACTTCTGAGAAGGGTGGTTGTGTTTGGAGTTTCCCTGGAAGTGCAACTCGGGTTTTCTTGATTTCGCCTGTGAAACACAGTCAAGTTAAGATTGGACGGAAGGGGGATTATATTATATTAAATTATACTGATTGGCGTATAATCTCTACTTGTTAGTATAAAACAAAGTCCCCGATTCTTGGATGTCACGGGTAATCTCGAGAACCACTGAAAGGATTTTGATGCGGTTTCCACCATTCTGTAAAGGATATCAAGAGGAAGGTTTCTGTAGAAAATAATTTATTTATGACCAAAGGAAGTCAAGCACTAACGATTTCAGTGAAAAGGTCGAAGAAAAAACTGGCGTCCGTGCGCTTTTTAAGCTTACGCTGGGCAAACCGTTAAAAATATCTATATACTATGATTGTAAGAATTGTTCGGCATGAAAAGTTCTACAAAAGAACCCGGGAGAGCATATCTCTATCTTCAATACATCGCCTACTATAAGTGTTTTTACGTTTTCATTTCTTCCAGCAATCTCCATTCAGTTACTGAGCGCGACAGTTTACGAGCTAGCTAGAGTCGAGTCTATTATCACCCCAGTTACAGCTTAGCTAGCGGACGAGCTTATTGCCGCAGATACAGCCAGCAGCAAACTGTCGAGTCGTGTTGGGTTAAAAACTTTAGAGAAGAGTGGTTGTGTTTGGAGTTTCCCTGGAAGTGCAACTCGGCTTTTCTTCATTTCGCCTGTGAACTTTTCGTTCCGCAAAATTCACAGTCAAGTTAAGATTGGACGGAGGGGGCATTTATGTTTCATGCACCTCGCCATTCTTAAATTACTTCTGACAAGAATTTGTTGTACATGCATCTCCATGTTAATATAATTAATAGTCCAGTCGTGATTTTAACTCATCATGCCGAGACGTAAAACGGATATTGGTCGTTGTTCATTGACATTCGAAAAAAAAAGCGCTTATCACGTGATGCATTCATAACTGTTCCCGGGCGAAGCGGGTCGGGTTGCTAGTATAAAATAAACAGCAGTGCCTCACTCCTGTAACAACCTTGAACTAAGAACTCATCCTACCACCAACTCTTACTACTGCCTGATTATCAACATAAATACTTTTTATTTTCTTCAGTAATATTACGTTGTTAAATACAAAACTTAGCTACATAACACAATCAATAATGTTTATGTTTGAGATAACTCAAAACGATGAGAGGTACTTCCTTGCATAAGTTGGCAAAGACAATCGGCAAATTCCTCCTAGATCCTTCGGTTGATTATTTTCTTTGTTTTGACGTACGGTCAATTCTTATTCCTGGATGGTATTGGTTTTTTCTACACCCAAACACTGCGTCATCATGCAAGAGATGATTGGTTGATTGTTTGTTAAAGGATTACATATACAGTATAACTTAAGGCTAATAAGTCCCATTGGATGTACGGTACATTGTCCGCTCTCCTACATAAAATACACCATTATGAACAAGCATTACATTTAATAAACTAGAAACTACACTAAAATTATATACCTAAATCTATAATGTACTTGCCTTGATCTCGTAATCCTCTTTAATTTTTACGTATAGCCCACTATTAAAGCACCAGTAAGGTGTATCTATAATTGAAATGAAAATCTACAGCCTGCTTCCAGTCTCCGACCGGGTCAGGAATGGAATGAATGAAGCCCCTATCTAGCGGCGAGGATATGAACTGTGCCGGCTGCCGAGGCCTGACGCACTCCTCTGGGGCAATGATTAAATGAATGACAGATGAAATGAAATGATAGTGGAGAGTGTTGCTGGAATGAAATTTTTGACAGGAAAAACCGGAGTACCCGGAGAAAAACCTGTCTGCCTCCGTTTTGTCCAGCACAGATCTCACATGGAGTGACCGGGATTTGAACCACGGACCCAGCGGTGAGAGGCCAGCGTGCTGCCGCCTAAGCCACGGAGGCTTCTGTATCTATAATTAACGATGACAATTTTCATAGATATGCAACATGTACAAAGTGTATATGCGTGATGTGGTATAAATGAATGATTTACTGAATTTGACCGTACAATGGTAAGGTATCTACATCGTGACTTGAGTGAACCTATTGCATCGACCATGAACGCCCTCCATACGAGAAGAATTATAATAGAGATATGGTGGGGACTTACGTTTAAGCATACTTATAGTCAAAAAATGCTGTAGCCAGTAATATCCGTTCATTTAATGTAAACCACTGAAGCTAAATGAGTATGGTGTGATATGCTCATCTCTGAGTACATCAAGGATGAACCTAACACAGGCATTCAGTGTGCGTTAAATTTTGATGTGATGTATTTCTGAAATATCATTATAAACCACTGAGCAATTCTCCAACACAGGATATATGCTACCAGGGACTGAGCAATACTCCAACACAGGATATAGGTTACCAGGGACTAAAAAAATAATTTGCGCATATTCATCGGCAGGCACCAAGCATTACGTCGGGGCTGGTGAACAGCTTTATAGACCTAAGAATCTTGAATATATACAGAGTGTGTGCAGGGCCGTGGAGATTGAGTGCGGGCCCTAGGACGGAAACTTCTGGGCCCCGTTATATTCTCTGAGTAGCACGCACTTGTGTCTGCGTTTAAAGCCCATTAAATATCAAGTAACGTCTCTGAAAACAGACCCGGCCCTCTTGGGCTGGAAACTGAACAAGATGATAGGTTTACTGTTTGGAGTGCCGTCATTCGGTCATTTCTTTTATCGTTCTGTTATTCTCGAATTGATTTTTGTGCTATTCGTTTTGACTGTAACTTAGCCTTCATTGTATCTGATCGAAAATTGTTGTTGTTGTTAATAATTAAATTTAGGGGTTTTGGACATCTTCGTCATCAGCTCCGTGTAGTTGGGTGTGTGTTGAATTTGTTTCATAACCTGTATTTATGTGATGACTGTAATAGTGTGTGCAACTGTATTTGGGACAGGAATGGGGTAGTCTAGGTGTCCCGGGACTTGAAATAAGATACTATTCAGGCACTTTCCTGGAGGAAGCGTGGAAAAAAACGGGGAAAAGAACACACTCGGGATAGCCACTGCCAGCGCCGGGATTCGAACCTACGATCTCCGGACTTGCTTCAGCTGCCCCCGCGGCCGTGGTGCACGTTTTAACGAGAACGGTTACGCCGCAAGACTACCCGAAAATCATTCGCTCAAGTCGATCGCCATAGATGCATATGAACTAGTAAGATTTTGTAACGATACATTTAGATACGTTTTGTTCTGAATCAGATTTCTGACTTGCATTCACTATGCCACATTTTCCATTACCTTGGCAGTAATGTTGAAAAAAGAGAAAGAAAACATAATTACCGCTAATTTAAGGTTTATTTTGTTTTCTTTACAATATTTTTCAGACACTTCACTGGCTGCAATAACGATAGGAAACATATTGTACAACAGGTACATACGACATATAGGCTACGACTCATACATAGCCTATTAGTTAAAATTAAATTTAGTAAAATGGCCTATTGTGGGATCTTCTGCGACCCCGGGCCCTTCAGAGTGTCCATGCCTACTGCCCTCTCATCAGGCCTAAGGGTGTGCACTCTGTATATGCTTCCTGAATTTGTTTGATTTGTATTTGCACATATTCACATATTAATCGGCATGCACCAATCATGATAGCAAATACATGTTTGCTTTCAGTGCAATTGCCGACAATTAATATCAACTTCATTCACATTACGAAGTATGACAATAAAATGGGGTAGTGGGAGAAAGCCCACAATGATCGCTAGGTTCTTACGTGACATCAATTGTTGCGGTTTTGATAGGATCGTAAGGGGGAGCGGTTCACCAGCAGTTCCGTATAATGATGGTATTGCGTGCATAGGCATTTGGGAACAGCTCTGCTGAGAAATGATCAATGAGGTGATTTCTTGCTTATCTCACTGCACGACCGTAGACAATAGATCAGGGGTGGCCAATAACGTTAACTTTGGGGAGTCGCAAATTTATGAAGCTGTTTCGAAGCGAGCCTGATGGTTAAAAAAATGAATGATTTATAAAATAAAGGCACGTTTTTTATTTCATAAAAATGAAGAAATATGTATATAGTTTACTTAACGCATACAGTAACATTATTGGTCAATTGCACAACAAGATAAAGGATTTTACGCTTTAGAAGGGCTGTTAGTTCTTTGAAGTCTGACTGATAATAATTGGTAAGCGCAGTTCGCACGAGTTCACTTCAAGTTCACTTCAAATTTCATGAGTTAGTTCAGCTCGATATTTTGATTTAGTGAACTTGAGCGTTGAGTACAGTGATTCACACACACAGTAGCTAGTCCCATTTATCGAGATAAGCACGCTCTATTGTTAGTAAGTATTTCTTTTCTGGAATTTTCTTCACAAACGACAGTTCATTTATATACTTTATATGCTTTTTAAACGTTTTAAAATCTGAACTGTTTTTTCAAGGAGTCGCACGAGATTGACTCAAGAGCCGCATTTGGCTCGCGAGCTTCGTTGTGGTCACCCCTGCAATAGATCCATTGAATACGAGTAGTAGCAGTGGCCCTCAAACCCATGACCGTCTATCTGATGACATATATTGAGGTTAAGTGAATGTTAATCCAATAACTGATCCTGTTATAGGTTAACAATCCACTGTTGGAGCCTCTTAATCATCAACCAGTATGGTTTTATCGGGAATGCCACAACTTGCGCCTATGTGGGCTATAGCGACCCACCAAACTTCCGCCTCCTGGTGTTGTGGCTGTCACCACGGTGGTCCGTGTACGATTCCCGGCTTTGCCTAGAAATTTAGTTCTGGTGTGAGGGCAGAAACGGCTTACATTCATCCTCGTGATGCATAACTGAGAAGAGGTGGGCTCGATTTCCACCTTGGCCATCCTGGAAGTGGTTTTCCGTGGTTCCCCTCTGCTATGCCAGTCAAATACCGTGATGGTACCTAAATTAAGGCCATGGCCGCCTCCTATCCAAATCCTACCCCAATTACAAACACACACACTATTACAGTGATCACAATAACGCAGGTCATCACACTGATTCATCACACACACCCAAGTAAACGGAACTACATGACCACGATGCCACCAAGATCCTGAAATAAATCAACAACAATATATTGCGCGGTAGTTGTTGATGTTTCATCATATATTTGGGCATAGGCCTATGTAGAATTTTTCTGATAACTTCTTATAATTTGTCCGGATCTCCATGGAATGGTAAACGAACCACAAATCTTCCAGAATGATCTTGTTGTTGTTCTTGTTTAGTTAGCGGAGCCCGGCCTACTTCTTTTATTTCCCAAAACTTCTGAAGTTGATTCTGAATATCAACGTCGGTCTTCACCAAGAATGATGCTACCGGCCGCCGTGGCATAGTGGAAGGGTGAGTCCCTGTTTCATACCTCCCCGATATAATCCATCCAAATTCGGTTTCATACAGGACAGGGTGATTGGAGTCCCTGGTTACCTTATCAGATCGGTAAATGTATGCACAAATTTCAACCCCTAACAAAATGTCGATCTTACTAGGTTGATGAAATGACGGATATGCTAGAGGAAGATTCTTAGGTAGGTTCCATTCAGTGGGATTAATAACGTGCCCTGGTAGGTCGTTCGTTAGTGACCTTAGTAAGTACCAAGCAATCGACGAATGTAAGGTAGTCATTGTTGGTGTGAGAGGATATTTCAAGACAGATACTGTGCCTCGTCTCTGAAGTGGTGTCTCCTATTCCTTGAATTAGAACTCTCCTCTTTTGCCTAGGAAGATTCAATCGCTAAGCACAGGATTCAATAATAAAACAGGATTGAGAACCAGGGTCAAGCAGCACCCGACATATCTACCATCCTCCTGTACTATCCCTAACCTTGATACAAGCTGTAGACAAGAGAATGAGCCTGGTTGGCTCTATCTTGAATGTGCAGTAACTTATTGTTCCTAACCTTCCTTCAGGTTGCCCTTGCTGTTCTGAGCTACCATTCCTAAGAGGATTAGAAGAGTGACCACCCTGATGTGATTGTTTTGGTGCATCCATATGTACTAGAGTATGGTGCCACTTGTTGCAAATGCGGCAGCTGCCCGATTTACAGTCATTAACCTTATGATCTGACTTGAGGAAATTATAACACAAATTCTTGCTCTTTACAAATACCCTTCGCACATGAACTGGAACTTGTGCGAAACTCCTACACGTATGAAGTGCATGCGTCTGACTACAATACACACATTGTGAATTTGTTGCAACATATGATTGCTGGACTTGTGTTCATGTTTGTGCTTGTGGGGAACAGGAGATTTAATCTTTGTAAACTAGGCTTAGGTAGGTTAGAATTTATAAGCTCAATTGATTTGCACTTAGTTTCGAGAAATTCACACAATTCATGCAAGGTTGGAAATGTATTGGAGTTGAGTGATGATTCATATTACCTGCGTATTGACCCTTTCGAGTATTAATTGTGACGCAAGTAATTCTTCTAATGGTACGTCCAATTCTAACGCCCTTATAGCATTCAAATTGCTCAATGCTTGGTTGAAAAGAGCCCGCAGATCACTTGCTGAAGCCTTGCTCATAGACGGTAATGTTAACAATTGCCTGATATGAGAAGAAGCAATTAAACGAGGATTGCCATATCGTTTAGAAATTGTATCAAGGGCTATTTCAAAATTAGAACTGGTGACTGGGAGGTTGGCTATGAGAGCATTTGCCTCGCCTGACAATGAACTCAGTAAATAATGAAATCTTTGTATGTTGTCTAGATCTTTATTGTTGACAATAAGCCTCATGAATGTGTCATAATAATGCCTGTAGTGAGTTACTTCACCATTAATTAAATGGATTTGAATTGTAGGTAATTTAATTCCTTTGGAGCCGGAACTATGGTTGGAAGTGGAATTTTTATTGTTGTCACCTGACCTAGCGCTGACAGAGCCATTGTTAGCGACAGTCAATTTGGTCATTTTTGTTTCCAGATCAAAATACATTGTTTCAAACAGATCCCTATCTTCAGCGTGCATTTGAAAGTCCTCATACACTTCCAACTGTGTTTGAGCCCCTTCGAACTTATCACGTATGACACGCAATTCTTTTAATCCCACTATTATGGCTTTATTATCTACCTCCTGAAGTTCATTCACAAATTTTGTCATGCGCGTGAGGTTAGCTTTAGCTACA
This sequence comes from Meconema thalassinum, assembly GCA_946902985.2. Lineage (NCBI taxonomy): Eukaryota > Metazoa > Arthropoda > Insecta > Orthoptera > Tettigoniidae > Meconema > Meconema thalassinum. The sequence continues at coordinate 1,120,274,835 of OX336389.2, read as the reverse complement.
GCATGTGTAGTGATTAATCTACACTAATATAATAAAGCTGAAGAGTTTGTGTGTTTGTGTGTTTAAACGCGCTAATCTCTGGAACTACCAGTCCGATTCGAAAAATTCTTTTTTTATATGATAGCCAGATTCAAGAGGAATAGTTTAGGCTATGTAGCATTAGGCTACACCTCTCAGGTAACCTTAAAGATTGATTTTTGTTCAGTAAGTTGGTAGAACAAGCGCCGCCGAACAGCTCTATCCGCATGCGCTGGCGTTATGGTTAGTGATACGTACACCGTTTCACCTATCTGAACCAAAATTTGTATACTTACTCTTTGGAACCCTGATGGTAACACTGTCTACGTGAAATTTATGACAGACCAGCCCATTCCCTGCATTTAGGCCCTTTGGTTCAAATCTACACCTATTCCCCGATCTGAACCAAAATTTGTATACATAACCTTTGGAACCCTGCGAGTAACACTGTTTACATGAAATTTCGGACAGACCACTCCATTCCTTGCATTTAGGCCCTTTGGCACAAATCTACACCGTTTCACCGATCAGAACCAACATTTGTATACTCACCCTTTGGAACCCTGCGAGTTGCACAGTCTGCATGAAATTTCGGACAGACCACACCATTCCCTGCATTTAGGCCCTTTGGCACAAATCTAAACCGTTTCACCGATCTGGACCAAAATGTGTATACTTACCCTTTAGAACCCTGCGAGTAACACTGTCTACATGGAATTTATGACAGACCAGTCAATTCCCTGCATTTAGGCCCTTTGGGACAAATTTACACCCTTTCACCAACCTGAACCAAAAGTTGTATACTTACCCTTTGGAACCATGCGAGTAACACTGTTTACATGAAATTTCAGACAGACCACTCCATTCCCTGCATTTAGGCCATTTGGCACAAATCTACACCGTTTCACCGATCTGAACGGCAATTTGTATACTTACCCTTTGGAACCCTGCGTGTAACACACCGTCTGCATGAAATTTTGGACAGACCCCTCTATTCTCTGTATTTAGGCCCTTTGGCACAAAATACACCGTTTCACAGATCTGAACCAAATTTTACATACTTGCCCTTTGGAACCCGACGAGTAACATTGTCTGCTTGAAATTTCGGACAGTCCACTCCATTCCCTGCAGTTAGGTCCTTTGGCACAAATCTACACCGTTTCACCGATCTGAACCACATTTTGTATTCTTACCCTATGGAACCCTGCGGGTGACACTGTCCACTTTAAATTTTGGACAGACCACTCCATTCCCTGCATTTACACCGTTTCTCCTAATTGCACCAAATTTTACATACACTTTGAAACCCTGCTGGTAACACTGTCTACTTGATTTTTTGGACAACGCTCTCCATTCCCTACATTTAGAATAACAGACCAAATGAACTTGAAAACCACGTATTAAGGCCCTAGAACCATTCATGTCCGTAGTAGTGTAACTGTAAGAGTATTTTATTAAGTCCATTGTTGACGGGCAGTTCGGGCTGCATCACGTCACCCCTACCAGTGTTCTGGTGCAGAATTGCGAAAATAGTTGCATCTTGCGCTGTTTATAAATTGCAGTCACGGGGGGTAATTAGTGCAAAAAGATTTCTTAGGCCCTTTGAAACAGTTATCATCATGAAAATATTATGCCTCTTTATAAGTGCAATGGTGTTGGTGCAGTACATTGAGGTTATCAGATGCAATAAGCGTTGGTGCTTTCAAATTTTCCTTCATTTATTCCGAAACTTTTCGTTAAGTGCTTTGTGGCGATAAATGATACTATTGCTACCTCACAATCAGTAGCTCGGGACAGCCGAAGTTTTCCAAAGAGTTCTGATTATTTTCTTACGGCGCTATGCAACAAAAGACGACACTATTGGTATTTCTTACAGCCAATGAGATATAGGACCTAGGCAGTGTCTTTTATTTCACTTACTCATCTTTCTATTTTTTTGTTAATTTGTTTGTAAATTACATGTGTCAGTGCTGTAGTTAGTAAATAGCTGTTTCCCTATTCATAATTATCATTACGGGAAAATTACCTGAATGTTACGTCCATTATACTGTAATACTTATCACCCCCACTACAACCACCACCACCACCACCACCACCACCACCATAAAAAGATGAAAATGAAAATCCACAGCCTGCTTCCAGTCTCCGACCGGGTCAGGAATGGAATGAATGAAGCCCCCAACTAACGGCGAGGATATGAACTGTGCCGGCTGCCGAAGCCTGTCGCACTCATCTGGGGCAATGATGAAATGAATGACAGATGAAATGAAATGATAGTGGTGAGTGTTGCTGGAATGGCATTTTGACAGGGAAAACCGGAGTACCCGGAGAAAAACCTGTCTGCCTCCGTTTTGTTCAGCACAGATCTCACATGGAGTGACCGGGATTTGAACCACGGACCCAGCGGTGAGAGGCCGGCGTGCTGCCGCCTAAGCCACGGAGGCTACACCACCACAAAAAGATATATTTTTAAATTCTTGTTTTCTGTTAGTTTAAGTATCATGTGCCAGTTCTGTAGTAGTATTCATTATCATCCATAAAACAAATAAATCCACCGGGCGAAGCCGGGCACTACTGCTAGTCGTTTTATATTTGCCTCATCCATGCTGACAAACTAGGAATAACCTCGTAGTTTCGCCCCTTAAAATAACAATAACTAACTAACTAACTAAACTAGGAATAAGGGTAGGATAATATAACAATGAGCAATAGGAGCGAGCAATGATAAGTTAATAAGCCAGTCTAGGTACCTTTAGCTGTTGTGATGTGAAGAATGCATCGTGTCCGTTCGGCAGCAGTCGGGGATCCTCGGCGTAGCGTGTAGAATGACCCTCCAAGCTGTTTGTGTTTGTAAATTCCAGTTTATAGCAAGTTCACCACACTTGTACAATATGATTCACACTTCACGTATTTAAACATAATCTTCGCATCCGGCCCTGGAGGTTCACTATGTTGGGGACGCAATTTCTCTGGTAGCATGTAAGTTAATAGGCCAGTGGTGGTGCAGGTTCACGAGGCAAGGAGTCACATTCCGGTACACAAACACACATAATACATCAATACATGGAACGAACTGTAGATATATTCACAAATATATACATGTACAAACACAATAACTATTCAACACTGAATAAGGCATGTATATGATGCCACGGAAGCGTGCACGAGAGCGCTGTAAGGTAATGACTAGGCGGCATGTCCATGGTCCATGTTTACGGAGAGTGTCTACAAAAGCCATCTACCCTCATTCTTGCCACTGCCTGACCATGCTGGTATTAGCAGGGCAGCCGACTCAATGTAACAGAAAACTCTGAGTGCACACAGGGAGGGATAATTAACACAGTAAAACACATATCTCTATTAGTATAAAACAAAGTCCCCGATTCTTGGATGTCACGGGTAATCTCGAGAACCACACGATGGATTTTGATGCAGTTTTCACAGTTTTGTAAAGGATATCTCGAGGAAGGTTTCTGTAGAAAATAATTTATTTATGATCAAAAGAAGCCAAGCAGTAACGATTTCAGTAAAAAAGTCGAAAGAAAACCTGGCATCCATGCGCTTTTTAAGCTTACGCTGAGCAAACCGTTAAAAATATCACTATACTATGAGTGTAAGAATTGTTCAGCATGAAAAGTTCTACAGAGAAGTCCATGAGAGCATATCTCTATCTTCAATACATCGCCTACTATAAGTGTTTCTACGTTTTCATTTCTTCCAACAATCTCCATTCAATTACTGAGGCGACAGTTTACGAGCTAGCTAGGGGCGAGCCTATCACCCCAGTTACAGCCTACCTAGTGGGCGAGCCTATTACCCCAGATACAGTCAGCAGCAAACTGTCAAGTCGTGTTGAGTTAAGACTTCAGAAAAGAGTGGTTGTGTTTGGAGTTTCCCTGGAAGTGCAATTCGGCTTTTCTTCATTTCGCCTGTGAACTTTTCGTTCCACAAAATACACAGTCAAGTTAAGATTGGGCGGAAGGGGGATTTGTGTTTCATGCACCTCGCCATTCTTAAATTACGTCCGATAAGAATTCCTTACACATGCATCATGCATCTCCATGATAATAAAATTAATAGACCAGTCAGTGAATTTAACCCATCATGCGGAGATGTAAAACGGATATAGGTCGTAGTTTATTGACATCGAAAAAAGCGCTTATCACGTAATGCATTCATAACTGTTCCCGGACGAAGCCGGGGATGGTTGCTAGATATATATATAAACAATAAGACCAGTCACAACAGTCCATACATCTCAAATGAAACAACAACAACAACAGCTTCCTACCCAAATCCTTCCTCGTATAAAAGTTCACTCACTAGTAAGCCTACAGACAGCACAGTGACACAGGTTATCAGACAACTTCTACACACACCCAAGTAAACGGGGCTACCAGACCATGAAGCCACAAAACCCCTAAAGAGTCAACAACAAAAACAACAATAGACTCTACCGCGGATCAAGGTCAACGAATATTAATCGCTGTATTCCAGTGTTGAAATATGAGGTGTTATATGTGAAAATGAATGAAAATCCACAACCTGCTTCCAGTCTCCGACCGGGTCAGGAATGGAATGAATGAAGCCCCTATCTAGCGGCGAGGATATGAACTGTGCCGGCTGCCTGACGCACTCCTCTGGGGCAATGATTAAATGAATGACAAATGAAATGAAATGATAGTGGAGAGTGTTGCTGGAATGAAATTTTTACAGGGAAAACCGGAGTACCCGGAGAAAAACCTGTCTGCCTCCGTTTTGTCCAGCACAGATCTCACATGGAGTGACCGGGATTTGAACCACGGACCCAGCGGTGAGAGGCCGGCGAGCTGCCGCCTAAGCCACGGAGGCTTCTAGGTGTTATATGTATATATATAATATTTACGATTGCAAATAAACACTATATATGCTTAACATTATAACGTGTGAGTACCGGTAGTTATAAATCAATAAATACAAAAAATACGAAGTAAAAAAATTTGAACCTGCAAGGATTTGATCCACGAAACTTTAGACTACGAGCGCAGGTCGATACCATTACGACACGGATTCGCTACGATAATTCTTTGCAAACAACTAGGTTAGTATAACTGTATCATATTTTGTGTTGAAATCGACGATTTCATTAGCGATTTCTAATGTTTTTATAAACCATTTGATACTAAATATTTATTATTTTGTTCAGTGCATTCCTAAAAGGATATACACTTACCAAGTTACGGAAATATTTGAGCAAAAATAGCGGCCATTTTGACAACGGGATGGCACGGTCCCACAACGATATGGCACGGTTAGCCTGAACTATTAGTCACTTCTACGGTTACACATTCTATTATAATATGCTAATATCCTACCGGTCACCTCCTTGAGGAAAGTTTAACCCTATGTACGATAAGCTGAATTGTTGATCGTAAGTTATGGTTAGGCTATAATACTTGCATGATTCATACATCCGCCATCTTGAAACTATTTGTATGACGACCTTGTAGTTTGGGCAAAAGACGCTTCCCACATTAAGGTACTGCATATTGTTGCAAAATTTGGTAGAGATCGGATGATTAGGTTAGTCGTAATTTGATTTAAGCACAGAACATTTGGGTGGGCGCCATTTCATTTTTGTTATGATGGCGGCAATATACAACATGACACTGAGTTGTTCCTTGCTAGTGCTTCCTCTGGTTTCGTTGTGTTTGAATTGATAGGGGATCGATTTGTACACACACACGATCGCCATCTGCAAACTATTGGGTTGATGACCTTGTAATTTGGTCGAAAGACGCTTCCTACATGAAGGTATGTTGTTGCAAAATTTGGTAGAGATCAGATGATTGGGTTAGTCGTAATTTGATGTAAGCTTTGAACATTTGGGTGGCCACCATTACGTTTCCGTCAACATGGCGGCGATATAAAACTTGACACTGAGGTGCCCTTTGATAGTGCTACCTCTGTACCAAATTTCGTTCAATTCGGTTTCACCGTGTTTGAATTCAAACATTTAGTACATGCAGCGTACACACACACACATACACACACACTCACACACACACATTTTTTTTTGGCCCTGTGTTGATATCATAATTCTACTTTAATTTTTTGCAAAAATAGAAAGTAGGCTGACTATTTAATTCCTTGGCCGTGAAAGCCAATATACCATCTTTAAGAAATAATGTTATAAATGCAGCCAAAGGTCATTTATTTCATTTTCAGAAAGGGTCTGGAAAGGGTTTTTGGAAAGAAATTGGCCGTGTACCTGTTGAAAGGAACCGTCCTGGCATTTGCCTGGTGGTGGGAATGGGAGACCACGAAAACCATTTTCAGGATGGTCAATGTGAGATTCGAACCCACGCTCTAGCGATGCCAGTGAGGCACGAGTTAGCGCGTTAGTGCTCTCTGCCACCGTGGGCGGTTGTAATGTTATGAAACAAATGCCGTACTGAAATACAGTGAGGCCAGATCGAAGTTTACGGCATGTTGACTATATACTGTCGTGACCACATTTTGAATCGATGATTCTCCTCCATATTGAGTCAAACAAGCTTCATTTAGTTCAAGAGCAACGCCGACAACATTGTGAAACACGTAATTAGATGCTTTATGACACTGAAGGCTTTCGGGCAAACTATGGCAATAACACGTTCTAGTATGTACTAATTAGGCTTTAATAGTGACAGGGCACTGAGATACGAAAACTGCCCCCTGTCCCTGATTGATAAGGTGATAAGCTTTATACAGATTTGTTTATATGCCATGCACGTGATTCCTTTGGAGTGCTATACTGTTCTTCAGCAAAAGATAACTTTTCCTGACATGTAGGGAACGTGCAGATCCTGCTGTAGTTATTCCTATTAGGGGCTTGGACATCGAAGTTATTTCAGCCCCGTGTAGTTGAGTATATATACAGGGTGTCATTTATGTACTTGAGTACCCTTAAGGGGCGTGTAGGGGATGGGTATAGGATCAAATTGGGATAGGGAACCTGGGTCCGGGATGGCCTCCTAACCCTAGAATACAGGTTTGTTTCAGACCCTCGGCACCTTTAAAGTAGGGAAGCGCGCCCTGTGTTACTCTGAGCTCAGGCACTCTTTCGCTGTCAACGGTCTTGGCGCGACTACCGCTCAACGTTGCATTAGCCGAGAGCTGCATTCCTCTTGCCAATTGATAGTTCCGTGGTCTTTAACTACTACAGAAACACAAGTAACTCGTTGTTACTAATAATCAAAATGCAATTAATTTATGAAATCAACGATAGTTTAAAAAAATCAGCACAGAATAATCACGCACTGTGACTAAGCCCCCTCCTTCTCCTCTAAAGAAAAAATAAAGGCATGGCACCCTAGGAGAAACGAACCCGGGACCACCGTGGCACCGCACCTCGCCGCTATCCTCTTGGCTTACGCAGCGTTGAGCGGTAGTCGCGCCAAGACCGTTGACAGCGAAAGAGTGCCTGAGCTCAGAGTAACACCATGGCGCGCTTCACTACTTTACAGGGGCGGAGGGCCTGAAACAAACCTGTTTTCTGGGGTTAGGCGGCCATTCCGACCCCAGGTTCCCTATCTCAAATTGATCCTATACCCATCCCCTACACGCCCCTTGAGGCTACTCAAGTACATAAATGACACCCTGTATATATATACGGTATATACATATGTATACCCCATATTATTCCCTCTTCCAACGGGGCCGAAGATGATATGCGATGAAATTCTATGTGGCGGATCGTCTTTACGGCCGGATGCCGTTCCTGACGCCAACCTCATGAGAGGAGTTAATTAGAGATGAAATGAATAAAGATAAATGAAACTGGCACGGATGTGGATGGCCGTGGCCTGTCAGAAGGTACCGTCCCAGCATTTGCCTACAGTTGAAATTGAAAAACCATTTCAAAGGACGGCCAACGGTGGGGCTCGAACCCACGTCCACCGAATCCGCAGATAGCTTGGCCCCATGGCCTAGTGCTGCGCCTTAGCGAGCGTAGCTACCGCTGTCGGTCATATATATAAAGAAACGAAGGTAGGAAGAAAGAAAGAAAGAAAATTAATTTGCCTGATAACCTGTGTTATTGTGGTTATTGTGTAAAAGTGTGTGTATTTGTAAGTGAGGAAAGGATGGAGGTGGCCGTGCCTAAAGATAGGAACCATCCGGAGATGTACCTAGAATAGAAATGAGAAATCACGGAAAACCATATCTAGGATGACTAAGGTGGGAATCGAGCCAACCTTTGTTGAGTTAGGGGCAGATGACCACGTAGTTTCGCCCCTTAAAACAACAATAACTAACTAACCTTGTTGATTTCTGCTTCACGAGGTTGAGTGTACCCAGTTCCAGCCTTCAGACCAGAATTTAATTTCTTGGCAGAGCCAGGAATCGATCCCGCGCCTCCGGGGTGACAAACAAGAATGTTAGCAGCTACACCACGTGGTGGTCTAGAACTTAAACAATGTTGGTAATACGCACAAGGATTCTTTTGAGAAAGTGAATTTCAAATTGGCATAACCAAGCACTGTGACTCCGTGACAGACTGGTCAAGATTAGTGTCCTTGACGCGAGACACAAATGGTAAATGCTTTGTCACGACCAATCCTAGCCACAGAAGAAATTCAGCCTCCAATTACTCAGGTCATCAGACATATTTCTCATAAACAGTAAGGATACAGGATTGATCGCCACGATGTTCTAAGCCAATAACTACATAAATAACCAGTATAAGAGTATCATAGTTTATGTGGAAACTTTAAGTATAATTCGTATTTCAAAAACCTCTGAACTATTGAGAATCCACAGCCTGCTTCCAGTCGACCGACCTGGTCAGGGTTGGGATGAATGAAGCCCCCATCTAGTGGCGAGGATATGAACTGTGCCGGCTGCCGAAGCCTGTCGCACTCCTCTGAGGCAATGATTAAATGAATGACAGATAAAATGAAATGATAGTGGAGAGTGTTGCTGGAATGAAATTTTTGACAGGGGAAATCGGAGTACCCGGAGAAAAAACCTGTCTGCCTCCGTTTTGTCCAGCACAGATCTCACAAAGAGTGACCGGGATTTGAACCATGGACCCAGCGGTGAGTGGCCGGCGTGCTGCCGCCTAAGCCACGGAGTCTTCCCTATGAACTATTAAACAATGAAAATTCTCAAATTCTCTTAAAATTTTTAGTATGGTTTATTTTTAGCTTGCTTTTGATTTTTGCAAGAAAAAAGAAAGAAAGAAAGAAAGAAAGAAAGAAAGTAGGTTATGAGATCTACAGATGTGCCAAATGTCCATGTGTCTGTGTGTGTGTGTGTATGTGTATGTCTACCCCTCCCCTATCAATACAAACAAGATGAAACCGAATTGAACCAAATTTGGTACAGAGGTAGCAATAGCAAAGGACACCTCAGTGCCATGTACTATATTGCCGCCATCTTAAGCAAAACCAATGGTGGCCGCCCAAATGTTCAAAGCTTAAATCAATTTACGACTGACCCTAAGATGGTGGCCGTGTGAATCATACAAGCGTTATAATGTATTACTTATAATCCAATGAATCAATATTCACAATATTTGGCATTCAGATAGTTTTATATAAAGACCCTCTGTTGTCAACGTGTTTTTTTTAGCGTATGGCTTTTAGTGCCGGGAGTGTCCGAGGACATGTTCGGCTCGCCAGTTTTTGTAGCTGCTTTGAGACGGACACCCAATGGGTGAGCTACAAGTACCGTTGGGGAGGAAAGTTGGAGTGGAAGGTCGAGGAGTTGGAAGGTAGCGGCTGTGGCCTATAGTTAGGGACCAACCCCGGCATTTGCCTGGAAGGAAGATGGGAAACCACAGAAGACCATCTTCAAGGTTGCCGGCGGGGGGATTCGAACCTCCTCGCCTCCCGGATGTGAGCGACTGCCAGCAGTCATGCCGTAACGACCACGGCTAACTCACCCGGTATCAACGTGATAACAACATGAGACTGCATGTTACACTCGCAGCAGCAATCTTGAAATTATCTCTCTATATAAAAATGAATGTTACGTGGTAGTTTGTCTGTCTGTCACGTAGGCCTATTCGATGAAATTTTAGTGAGTTGTTATGCACACTCAAGCAAAGGTTTCTGAATTAGTAAATCCATTTTACAATAGGTAGCGCACCAGTAATTTCAACAAGTGAGTGACGATGCGCGAATCGTTTCAACAAAGTCCCGTTTGCGTTCATATACCATTCATCCGATTGCGATGAAACAATGGTGAGTTTTTGTGCACACTCATACGTAGGTTTCAGAATTAGTAAGCATTAGTAAATCCATATTACAATAGGTAGCGCACGAGTAGTTTCAACAAGTGAGTGACGATGCGCGAATCGTTTCAACAAATTCCGTTTGCGTTCATATACCATTCATTCGATTGCGATGAAACTTTGGTGATTTGTTCTCCACACTTCAGCGAAGGTTTCTGAATAAGTAAATCCATTTTACAATAGATAGCGCACGAGTAGTTTCAACAAATAGGTGATGGCGCGCGAATCGATTCAACGAAGTACCGTATGCGTTCATATACCATTCATCCGAATGCGATGAAATTTTGTGTGATGATGTGCACACTTCTGTGATGGTTTCTGAATTAGTAAATCCATTTTACAATAGGTAGCGCACGAGTAATTTCAACAAATGAGTGACGACGCGCGAATCGTTTCAACGAAGACCCGTATACGTTCATATACCTTTCATCCGATTGCAGTGAAACTTTGGTGACTTGTTGTTCACACTCCAGCGAAGGTTTCTGAATTAGTAAATCTATTTTACATATACGGCGCGCGAGTCGTTTCAACAATGAGTGTTGGTGCTTGAATTGTTTCAACAAATGAACATTGGTTAGTCATCGTGTGCATTCCCGCGAAGGTTTCTCAATTAGTAAATTCATTTCACAATAGGTGGCACGGGAGTCATTTCAACAAATTTCTGTTGGCTTGCTAAACGCTTTAACAAATGAATTTTGGTGAGTTGTCTACACGCCCGCCAAGATTTCTGAATCAGTAAATCCAATTTGACAAAAGATAGTCTGCGAGCTGTTTCAACAATGTGTGTTGACGCGTGAATTGTTTCAACAAATAAAATTTAGTTAGTTATCGTTTGCATGCCCGCAAAAATTTTCTTAAGTAGTAAACCGATTTCACAATAGGTGGTGCGCGAGTTGTATGAACAAATTCACTTTGGTCAGCTGTTGTGCAAGCTCGCGAAGGTTTCTGAATTAACAAATCCATTTTACAATAGGTGGCTCATAAGTTGTGACAATAAAGAGTGTATTTCACACAGTTTAGGGCAGTTTGTGTGTTTCCAATCGTTTACAGTTTCCGGTGTGACTCGCATTTGCGATGACCGTCAACAAAGCACGGGGACAATCCGTACAAGTGTGTGGGGAAAAATTCTAAAATCCATGCTTCTCACATGGAATGTTGTTTGTGGCCTGCTCATACGTCGGAAATCCTTCTGTTTTAATCATGTACGCACCAGACGGAAAACAAAATAATATTGTGTATCCAAGAGCGCTTCAATAAGCAAGATCACAACACAAGTCCTTTCTTTCTTTGATTGTCATTGCAACGCATATATATATGTACAAGTATTTCTGGAGACAAACATATATATTGCCATTATGAAGCCAGCTCAAATACTCTGAAGCTTTATTTATGTTCAGATATAAACAAGGTCTTATTAGTCATAATACTGAACTTCAATGCAGGAAAGACACTCATACCCATAACACAAGAACAGCAAACCAGTTATACATGGAGTCAACAAACACAACTAGATATGGTTTTAAAAGTATTTCCTATTCAGCCAGCACATCTTATAACAACTTACCTCTTAAACTGAGACAAATTATAAACTTAAAGAAATTCAAAACGGAAGCACGCAGGTACTTCCTGAAACAGTATGTTGAAGAATGTAGATGAACCCATTAACACTGAATAAATTATCCTACCACCTTAGTATATTCTAGTATACTGTAAGTTACTAAGCCATATTTGTAAAGGGCAGTCCCCCCTTGAGCTACCTGCTCACTGCGACTTTCTGTACCCAATAAATAAATAATAAATAAATAAATGAATGATTCTTGATAGTTTATTTGTTTTTCCCGTATGCGTTCTTATAGCATTAATCCGATTGCGATAAAACTTTAGTTAGTTGTCTTGCACGCTTTCGCGAATGCTTCTGAATCTGTAAATCCATTTTACAATAAGTGGCGCGCGTGTCGTTTCAAAAAATGAGATTTGTTTATACAAAAGAACTTAGGTTAGTTGTCGTGTACAAACCCTCGAAAGATTTTGAATTATTAAATTATTAATTTGCTTCAACAAATGAGTGTATTTCATAAAGTTTAGAGGCAGTTTACGGTAAAATAAAAAGAAATATTGAATATCCAAAAGCACTTCAACAAACAAAATTACAACGCCAACACTTTCTTTGTTTGGCATTGCAACGCATGCCGGGTACTGCTAGTAAAATATAAAAATAGATAACTCTCAACATCCAATAGCTACCGTAACGAAAATTAGTGGCAAGATGGAATTGACTCTCCATACATTCAAGGTGGCGGTTGTGCGAACTATTAGAACATTAAATTCGACAACTCAGAATGAAATTGGGTAATTAACGCGAAACTTGCGAAGAGCTGACGGGGGAAGTATCAGATAAGACAGGTCGAAACCTATCTTGAAACTTTGTGGACGCAATCGTTGTACTGTAAGAGGACAACGTGCGGAAAATCAGCCGCCAGATTGAACTGCAAGGCTCCGAAATCATGTGGCGAATCACTCATATATAAATTAATGGGAAGTAGCGAGTACCGTACATGTTGGCAGGGACAGCCCTGACTGCCCAGGCACTCAAAGCCGGTCGCGCGACCGCCTGCTTATACGCCCCGACACGTGACAACTCCGAGTGCCTCAGGGATGTCCAATTCCGTCAGCCGTCATTCCTGCGTACCAGGATGTCAGGTACGATTTTGGAGCATTGCAGTTCAACCTGGCGGCTGATTTTCCGCACGTTGTCCTCTTATAGTACAACGATTGCGTCCACAAAGTTTCAAGGTAGATTTCGACCTGTCTTACCTGATACTTCCCTTGTGAGTATCATATTAGAGCTCTGACATGCGTTAGTCAGAAGATTATCACACTAAACATAGCGTACAGTGGCCATCTTGAAATTTCAAAATGAATGAATAACTTTCGGTATCCTAGAGCTACAATTACGAAATTTAGTAATGAAATATAAACTCATAAGTCGCATCATATGCCTAAAGCAAATGAATAGTGACTCCATAGATTCAACATGGTGGTTAGGCGTACTATCAAATTATGCAAATTAGTAACTTCATTCATTTTTATATTAATAACTTAGTTATTGCACAATATTGAGGCAAAACTTGGCAGAAGAGTAGTATTATATAAAAGGCGTCAGTAGTGTCAATGATAAATTTAGCATAGCCTACTGAATATAGCGCGCAGCGACAATCCTAAATATTTACAATTGAAAAATACTTTCTATGTGCTGTTTTAGAACTACAATAACGAAAATTAGTACTAAGAAAGAAACATACATGGAGTATCGTATGCTTAAAGCAAATCAACAGCGACTTTTTAGTTTTCTAAATAGCGCCCTGGCGTAGTATTAAAACGTAATAGTGAATCGTTCAGATTTGAAACGAATCATGGTAATAAAGAAGTACCATTTAAGACACCCTGCCGAAATAAACCATAAGAATAACACACTGAATTCGACGCGAGGCGACCATCTTGAAAATATAGAAAATAATAATGAAAAACTCAAAGTACTTAAAATACAACAACGATAATCAGCAGTAGGTGTCTTTCTATGACCAAATGAAAGGAACTGCTGCTCTATACGCTTACGATGGCGGCTGGGCGTATTCTTAAAACTTGAATGTCATTAACTCACGATATAATACCACAATTAACACGAAAATTAATAAGAGAGAAGTTCCATAGAAAAGACCTCGTTACCATTATTCATGGTAATACGGAACTGAATTTAGCGCACAGTGGCCATCTTGAATTTATAGAAGATACAAACAAATAATTATTTATATTTTAGAGATCATCATCATCATGTACAGTTTCCAGCCCCAGGCTGGGTCTGTTTGGAACATAAGCCTCGCCACTTAGTTCTTTCTTCCCACGACCTCTCCGCTGTCACTCTGGTCCAGTCCTCGCCTCTCTTCTTGACACATTCCTCCACTCCTTTCAGCCATCTATCTCTTGGTCTTCCCCTTGGTCGTTTCTTCTGCATCTGCATCTCATGTATCCTCTTGGGAATCTTCTTCTCATCCATTCTCTTTAAGTGTCCATACCATCTCAGTCTTGATGTCTCAATCCTACCTTGCAAGGGCTCCTCTTTCACTATTTCCCTGACCTTTTCATTCCTCAACCTGTCTCTTCTTGTTACTCCGATCCTACTTCGCAGGAACTTCATTTCATCTGCCTGTATTCTGCTTATGTCTCTTTTCTTCATTGTCCACGTTTCTGAAGCATAGGTCAGTATCGGGATATAGTAGCTTCTGTATAACACTTCCTTGCTTTTTTGTGGGACATCTTTATTCCACACTAAGCTCCTAATGCTTCTCAGAAATGCTTCTGCCTGTCTACCACGTTCCCTAATGTCTTTGTCATTTCTCCCATTTTCCTCCGCTATACTTCCCAAGTACTTGAGACTTTCCACCTTCTTCAGCTGTCCACCTCCAAGTGTTATCCCACTCATTGGTCTGTCCTTTTCCTGGTAGTTAACAGGATCTCACATTTACTGATGTTGAACTTCCATCCGTACTCTCCCACTGTTTCTTTCCAAGCCTTCAGTTGCTCCTGAATTTCCTCCTCCTTGTTTCCCCAGACCATGAGATCACCTGCAAACACCATTGCTTTCATCCTATCTTCTCCTATCTTTCCTGCTATCCGTGTCATTACCTCGTCCATAACCACAATAAAGAGAAGGGGTGACAGCGCACTACCCTGTTTCAGGCCACTCATTTGTCTGAACCAGTCTGTTCTTTCCCCTCCAACTTTCACACAACTCACACTTCCACAATACATCTCCTTCACTCTGCCTACAGTCTCTTTTTCCACTCCCATGTTTTCCATTGCTTTCCAAACCTTCTCCATACACACACTATCATAGGCCTTTTCGATGTCCAGGAAGGCCATCAAAAGATCCTCTCCAAATTCGTAGTGGTGTTCCTGGAGCTGTCTCACTGAAAATATGAGAACCGCTGTTGATCTCCCAGGTCTGAATCCATACTGCTCCTCTCTCAATTTTCTCTCCACTTTGGCTCGTATTCTACTTTCTAATATCTTTTCATATATCTTGGCACAGTGAGGTATGAGTGTGACTCCCCTGTAATTTCTGCACTCCTTTCTGCTTCCTTTCTTAAATATTGGGACAATTAATCCTTTCTTCCAATCTTCTGGGGTCTTTTTCTCCTTCCATATCACCCTCATCACACGGTCCAGCCACTGTTTCCCAACCTCCCCTGCTGCCTTCACCATTTCAACTCTCACTTCATCCACACCTGGTGCCCTTCCTCCTTTCATCTTGTCTATAACCATTTCCAGTTCTCTCCATGTCAGGTCCTTTTCCATTCCTGTGTTGTCTTCTCCATCTTCCAATACATTGTCTTCCTCCCTATGACCATTTGGATTCAGCAAATCCTCAAAGTACTCTTTCCACACCGTCTTGAGTGCCTCTTTGTTGTGTACCTCATTTCCGTTTCTGTCCATCATTACCACATCCTCTCGCAGACCTCTTCTCTTACTTTTGACCATCCCATAAAGTACTTTCTTATTTCCTCTGCTGTCTTCCTCCATCATCTCTGTCCACTTTACCATCCACTTCTTCCTCTCCTCTGCGACAATCTTGTTTGCTTCTTTCTTCTTTATCTTATAATCTTCCCTTGTCAGATCAGTTCTTTCCTGGAACCACACTCTGAAAGCCTTGTTCTTCCTTCCCACAGCTTCTTTTACTCTTTCATTCCACCATGGTGTCTCTTTACACCGCTTTCTGTTGCTTGTTCTTCCACATACTGCCACTGCAGCTTCCACCATTGTGTTTTTGAATTGCTTCCATTCCTCTTCCCCTGTTTTAGGATTGTCTCTTGGCATCCTTTCCCTTATTGTCTTCTGGAATTCTTCCTTGACTTCCTTTTCCTTGAGTTTCCATACTTTGATTCTCCTTTCCTGGTACTCTGTCCTCTTGCTATCCTTAACAATTCCCAGGTTCATTACAAGTATTCTGTGGTCACTATCTAAGGCCTCTGATGGTATTACCTTTATATCTCTGACACTTCTCTTCATTTCCCAGTCGTACAGCATGTAATCTACTAAAGATTTCTTAGTTAAATCACTGCTGTACCACGTTACCTTGTGGCTTTCTTTCTTCCGGAACCACGAGTTGCCTACCACTAAACCGTTTCTCTTGCAAAAATCCAGCAACTTTCTCCCTTCTTCATTCCTGCTACCCCATCCTTCTGCTCCCAATACATTTTCATATCCTTGCCTTTCACTTCCTACATGTGCATTCAAATCTCCCATGACAATGATGCTCTGACCATTCAACTGCTGTTGTAGCTCCTCCTCAAAGTCTTCCTTCTCTTGAGCTGTACATCCAACTTGAGGGGCATATACCTGGGCTATCTCCAGGCTTCTTCCCTTTACAGTTACTCTGATCTTCATGATCCTGTCACTTATTCCCTTTACCTCTTCCTTCATTCCATCTCTCACTACTACTTCTACTCCGCTGCTCCTTCCTTCACTGTTCCCACTCCAATACAACCGGTACCCTTTCCTCAGTTCTCTGCGACCTTCTCCTTTCCATCTTGTTTCTGCCAAGCCCAGTACATCCAGTTTTCTTCTCTCCATCAGATCTACAATCTCCTCCACTTTTCCTGTCAGTGTCTGTATGTTTAATGTCCCAACTCGTAGTCCATTAGCATATCCGGGTCGTCGTCGTTTGCATCCGTCCTTTCCGAGGCCTGTTCCTGGTTTGAAAGCAAATATGATATCCACTACTGGCTTGCTAGGCCTATCGTAGCTTCACCAGAGCCCCGTCAGCCGTCACTTTTCAGGGTTCCCATAGAGCCTTCACAGCTACCGTAGCGGTCCCGGGGCACACAAAGTCCCCACTGTACTTCACCCCTACAGGCAATCCCCTACTTCATGCCGTTGCCCGTCTCCCACCACGTGGAGGAGGGATTGGACTTGTGGGAGAGATAAAATATCTCAAATTATTAATGTAGAACGAAATATGGGAATTGTATGCCAAAGGCAAAATACCACTCCCACAATATATTCAAAAGGAAGCTTGTAGTTTAACGTGACCGTTAATCTTGAGATCATGAGCCACGGGACCTCCTTTTTACGTAGAATCTGAACCACAGGACATGGCATTTCACTTCGAAAATCTCACATGCATTGACCGGGAATCGAACCCGGACCACCTTGGTGAGAGGCATACAGCTAGACTGCTGAGCCACCACGCCCCCACAGTATATTCAAGATGGTGGCTGAGCATACTATTAAAACTTAAAAATCAATAAATCAGTATCCAATTGCGCAATTAACACTACTATTGGAAGAGGGAATAAACAGATAAGAAACCTCACTTGGATCAATCACAAGACTATCCCACTGCATATAGCACGTAGCTGCCATCTTGAAACGCAGCAGGTATGTAGTGTCACATAAGAGGCTTCCATACATTCGCGTTAGAGGATGGACGTTATTTTATAATGTTAGAATCAATTCCTCTGGATTGGAGAGCGGAGTTACTACGAAAGTTAGTAAACGAGGAGTCTTATTTAGGGTACAATTTTATTCTTAACGTTCATCACAAGGACATTCAATTACTGTATTCATTATGATAAGGACAGTTATAACTATATCCATACATTTAGGAGAAAGTAGGCTATATGTTCTTTACTGAACATCTTGTTTTAAATCTCAGTACGTGAGTTGTTTTTCTTTGTCGGGTATGTCCACTGTGGTCAAAGAGCTTTTTGATGTATAATGACGACAAGAAGGGAGGAATTTAAGTTTGAAAATCATCGTTCTAATGTATCAGTTCAAGTCTGGGGATCGTGCCAACCACTCGATTCGCATACTGATATTGTCCGGTAGATATTACTTGATGGCGGGTATAAGTGAATATTTTGCCTCCAGAGCGTACGCCCGCTCCCGATAAATACAGCTCAAGCCGAAATCGTAGTAATGTCATTATAATACGACGAGATTGGAAATATTATCGGGATCAATAAGCTCTAGGCTAGACTCTGCAATACACTGCGTTCTTAAGCCGATGTCCTGCGTTCATTTTTTGGTACTTCAGTGGGAAATTGTTTTACGGTTGACTGGTTTGCATATGATACGCTCGTTCTGTTGTAGAGTCCTCCAGGGTGGGTCAAGTAAACTGTGTTACAGTTGTTGATTCATTTTGCGACATCGTGGTCATGTAACCTCGTGTATCTGGAATCGGTCTGATAGCCTGTATTATAATAATATTGGTACTAGAGTGTGTATTTGTGATTGACACGAGGATTGGAAAAGAGGTGGCTGCGACCTTAAGTTAGGAACCATCCCGGTATTTGCCTGAAGTGAAATGGGAAACCACGTAAAACCACTTGTACTATGGTAGAGGTTGGAATCTTCACAGTTTTTATCACGAAACTGAGTGTACTCCGATCCGGTCCTTGGACGAGAATTACATTTCTTAGCAGAGCCACTACCCGGATATCAGGGGTGACAGCCAAATCTACATCATTCAGCACATATGTACAAATGTTGAAAATCTAGCTTATGAACAAATGAAAATGGTAAAAATTTTGGTCCCTAATTGTAAGTCATTGTCTTCCAATCAAACTGTCACATCTTGGGGTTATTGTGCTGCTCATGTGACTCGTCTGTAGCTCAGCAGGCGTTGTCTAGAAGTATGAGACACACTGCGGGTTTCATTTCAACAAATTGGAAGTCTTAGTTTATATGACCCCCATAGGGCAGTCGAACGACGACTACAAGGGGGCCAGACAGATCGGAGATTGAAGGTTGGAATTCCGGCACTGACAGTGGCCATCCTGCGTGTGGTTTTTGTCACTCCATCCAGGCAAATGCCGGTATGGAACCTCATGTCAAATCTCAGGGCGCCTTCTCCAATCCTAACACAAATTACCAGATAAATCAACACCCACCCAAGTACACGGGGCTGATGACCAAGAAGTCCCAAACCCCCTAGAATGAATAAACAACAGCAACTACAACCAATTTACATGAAACACCACATGCTGGCTGTTGTTTCAAAGGATGTTTAAATAAATAATGCAAGGGAGGGCTTGTAATGATTGCTGTACAGATAGTGGCCATACGTTCGATCCATTCGGTAGTAGTCGTTATGGCACCAACACTCACAACTTTCCCCAGCTAATGTTGGTCGCTACTGAACATTAAGCAAGTTCCATGTTATGACTCACCATGAATATATAGATAACTAGTGTAATTGGTGGCACTGCACATGCACAAACTTCAAGATTGAAATCCAACATTAGGCTATATTCCACACATCAAAAAAGTTGATAGCAGCAACGTCCAAGTTCATAGATTCTCAGGGAAGGTCAAGGTTGAGAAACACTAAACTCTCTTATACAGCAAGGTCTCCGCGGAGGCCACGGTTCGATTCCCGGCTCCACCAAGAAGTTTAATTCTGGTCTGAGGACTCGAACGGGGTACACTCAGCCTCGTAAGGCAAACGTAGGAAGAGGCTGGTTTGATTCCAAACTCAGCCATCTTGGAGTTAATTTTCCGTGGTTAGCCACTTCTACTTCAAGTGAATGCCGGGATGGTTCCTAACTTAAGGCCATGTTCGCCTGCTTCCCAATCCTCATCTGAGTTACAAATACACACACAAATACAGCCACACAACCACACAATAATACAGGTTATTATGGTGTTTGAAGCCATTTTTCAGTGTTGCCTTAGTAAACAAAAGTTTGGTGCTTTTCAGTCGGTCAACACGATCGTACCCAAATGAGATCCTGAAAAAATGTACATGAGATTAATAAATACACTTGGATGACCAGTTTTGATCGTCAAGCGATCATCATCAGATCCATTACACTTAGGCTATAAAATCTATGTCTCAAAGTATGGGTGAAAATATTTACAATATGTACACTTATTTAGTTGCAGTATTAGTAATGCAACTCGTCAGTATTTGTTTGTTGTAGTCTATGTGATGTTTTGTTGAGATACTGGAAGTGGTGATTGACCTCTGGAATTTGCCTGTTTGGAGTGAATATGTGGTTGTTGTTTCTTCTTCTTAGTCGTTTACCCTCCAGGGTGGTGGAACCCACGGACTCAGCGAGGGAACTCACCACTACCGCCTCTACGGGCAGTGTCCTAGAGCTGGGAACATCTAATTGGAGTGGATGCAACTGGTGAGGTGTGATTGGCACCTCGCCCAGGCGGCCGCACCTGCAAAGCGAACAGGAGCCTCATGAGGAAAGGTAATGGATGGGCAGGATGGATGGGCAAGGAAGAGGGAAGGAGGCGGCCGTGGCCTTGAAGAAGGTACAGTCCCCGATAATCCGGATAGTAGGCTGTCAGAAATCCGCCCCCTCAATCGGATTGCCAATAATCAATCGCACCGGCACAGCTACATCAATGAAAATGGCACTGACAGATACTACCGAGATTAGAGCACAGTAGTTAACATGAAATTATTGTGGAACAAACCAAAATATACGGGGGTTCATACTTACATTTTACTTACCTATTCAATTTAATCTCGGGTCTGGGTTTTCAACTGGATCACTTAATAGTATGCCCTCACAATAACCTCCACCACGATATTTAAAATGAACCAAGTCGAAACAAGAAAATTTAAACTGCACAATAATTTATTTCACATAAAGGGAAATAATTTAACAAAATTTAACAACAAAATTTACGTGGCAATCAGAAGCCATTGTCAATACAACCATGTCCTCCTGTAGGACTTGTAGACTTTACATACAAAATTTCAGCTTTCTCAAGCTCAAAAGAACGTAATAATAACAATTCACTTTGGAATGGATAAGGGAGCTGGGACGAGACATATAGCATTTGTTTCCTTGTTCATGAACTTCACATTTTATTTATAACCGCAAGGCTGCTATGTAGATGACCTTGGCCTCTATCATACAGTTATCTGGCCACCTGCGATACACCCTGCACCATGCCGCATGCTTGCATCGTCAAATGGACACACCTGTCCAGCCAATGTTAGCATATGCTAGTTACATCAGAGCCTAGCTCCTTTTCAACACTTTAAATGTTCACATCTCAACTCAAATATTATCACGCAAATCTTTTAAATGCTCCGTTCAAATACCAATGGATTACTCTAATAATCCCAAATCTTGTTTAATTGTATAATCCAATTGTTTAACTAGCGTTGTTTAGAGTATAATAACGAAAACGCTTAATGTTTATAACAAAAAGTTCATTAATTATTTATAACATTTTAAATTGTTTATAGCAATGTCAAACGACAATTGAAAAATTTATACACGCCTCTATTAATCCCGTTCGTTTCAAATTATTATTAAAGATATTTACATAGTTATTTACATTATTTATATTATTTATATTAGAAATACATTAAACCACACGCTTATCCGGTTGATAATTACTTAAATCGTGGTGATATAATCGACCAATGAAGGTTAGTTATATTTAAATTTTAGATTCAGGTTTAATAAGATTTAATAATAATTATTATTTGTGACGGTAACCTCCATTCAAAATCGTTATCTCAAATTATTTAAACACTCTTGTTAATTTTAACAGTAACTTCACATGAATAATTTTCAATGGACCTGAACAATACACTCAGCGGAAAAATACCTCGCTCAAAACGCACAAAATTGCACAAAAATTGGCCCATAATTCATCATATATCTCATTATATATGGCATCAAAATCTTCCACAATACACACAAAAAACCTCCACTTATAAATTCATCATCTTCATCAATATTACTGTGGGAACCTCCTTCACTTATTAAAGGGCATTATTCATCAGCGACTTTTACACGTCCACTGAACTAACGATTATACATCCATAGTTCCTCTTTAAAAGTTCTTATATTCATCAATTGTATCAAAAACTGTTATTATATTTAACCTTCGTGGGTTTCATTCATGAATCGATATGAAGTAAAAATTTGCCAGTCACAAATAAATTTAATAGCAAATACGATTAGACACGCCTCCCTGGTCTATCAAAATTGAGATTAATATCATCAAAGTATCGCAGTATAAAAATACTATCTTCAATCAAAGTTCATCTAAACTACATAAATAGTCGAATAGAATACAATTAGACTGTGGAATGCAAACATTATTGTTCCAATCTAGAATTGAGAAAAACTCCTATCAAATGTTCATTACTATAGTGTACTCAATAAATCGTAATCAAAGTTCATATTTCATAAAATTGTCTATAATGCAATGGTATTTCAGAATTGACGATAAATGTCTATGTTGCAATCATGTTCATAAAACGACTAGTATTTCTAAGATCGTCGATAAAGTAGTAGATTTTAACGCTCTAAAATCTTTTAATCATTCTTCTTTCTTGAGGATGGCAGAAAATTGGTCAAAGTAATTTACTGAATAGAATTACTTTAATAAAATGACACGCTGTCTGAATTCAAATTTGCCATAGAGAATCGTTAACTTTACAGTCAAATCGAGACTACAAAAATATGCAAATTACTGAAAGAATATATATTATCAGTCTCAACTGATCCAAAATTATATAAATATGCCAATGACATAATAATGTCTCAATAAGTCGTAGAAAAAGGCATAAATCAGCAAAGTGTACAGAGTACAGAAATGTCAAGCAAGAATATGGGGCAAAATATATGGGACAGAAAACATGGGAAAAATGGTTGCTCAGATATCGCTAAATGGCTCAAATAAATCAAGAAACGTTCACGACTACCTTATCTGTTGATTGAAGTTCTAGAGGAAAATTTCCAAAGAAGACTGCTGATGGTTCCATTTCACCACCGTAAAGATGTGCTCCGACCTCGAACCTGGAACCTGCGCCCTCGGAGAATAGAACAGTTTCCTCCTCCGGAAATAGCACTGCTCCGTGTAGACGATAGACATCCTTCTGGCAAAACTCTTCTTTGTGAGCCGGGTCCACCCTGGCCTCTCTTGATAGTTCCCTGAAGTTCTGGTAGAAATTCGCCATGAAGTTTATTGCAATTATTTCCGCAGAAATGTTCATAATTGTGGAGTATGAAGATATTTCCACTGCCATTTGATGTAATTCAGCGATGGATTACGATGCATGAGTGTAGTTGGATGTTCACTACATGCTCGCTTTTATAGAATGCCGATTAACGAAGTTCCATGCTGCTATTTCACTCCATTGATATAGGTCCCAATTGCATTAAAGTTTTAGTCTTCCATCTCCACTTCCGTTATAATAATAGTCGAAAGTACTGCCAGATTATATTGTTCCATTGTAGAATGTAGCGTTGTATCACCAAATGTAATCTTCAGTATCACGGTTGCAATACAAGTGTCAGCCGTAGCGTAGAATGTGGTATTATAAAAGTGCTTCTCTGGTGTCGAGAAAATCACTTTTGTCTGCAGTCTTAAAATGCGAATATCTTCCAAAGTATAAAAGTGAAAATGTTCAACTTTCGTCCACGCCTCAATATTGTAATGCACAATTGAATTAGCATAAATGCAGTAGCTAACTCTTGATAGATAATCTTGTAGACTCGTTTATGTGTGCGCTCCAACTTCGCCTAGTTTCAGTAACCGTAAAATTGTACTGCTGCACGCTCCGTGCTTGTTCGATGCTGTGGGCTCTACCACACGTGCTAATGACGACTTGCTTCACTTCAGAACTCGAAGTCTGACAATATGAGAATCAGAAAAATGAGCCATGAGAGCCATGAGAACTTGAGAACTTGAGAACTTGAGAACTTGCTCTCTGCTGTGCAAGGCCTTTTATCAACTTCTTAAGGGGCGTATCCATCCCTTCCATAGCTTGTTCCTCCGTCATTGCTAGAAGTTCTAACTTTGGCTATACTTGACGGATTTTCAAATTTCAAAAACTCATAATTAATTTCTTCAAAATTCCAAATCAATGCCATAACTGAAAATAGATTTCCACAATTCTGCATGCCAAAAGTAATTAAATATGGTAGTTTCAGTAATCTCCGTCTCCCTCCAAGCTATCATTCATTGGTTCGAGCCTCTCCTCCAATAGCGTAACTTCTTCCTCAGCACAATTCCTTGCTTCCTGCGACTGCGTCGTAAATCTCAGATCCTTCTCGAACAAAATCATGACGTCACCAAGAATTTCAACTCATCCAGCCTACTTGCATGAAGTCTGCGTCATCCGTGCCTACGTCATGAATATACACGTCATAACTATGACGGCCATAATTTTATTCACATATGCCAATACAGCCACCGTGGTCTCAGTATAATTCAATTTACGGGGGCATTCTCCCTTCACCACGTTTTAAAAACAGTTGCAAATTGTTTTTAAACTCTGTGTTATAAATATCTGAATTCACTTGAACACGAAATTGAATTATTATTCTACTCTTGTAAGATATTTCTTCTATGTTCCTTAATCATAAGTCTCTTCTTCTCTTGGTTGTGTGTGGCTAATGCATTCTCTCCTCTCTACTTTCTCTTCTGTCTTGTATTCCTGTTTTCCAAATTCTGCTGGCTTGTAGAAGGACCAGGATCGATCACTAAATCCTGTCTTTTCTTCTGGTTTTCAGCTTCCTTCTCTCGTAATTCCTTCAAATACTGCTGACTTTCTTTCTCTCTCTCTTGATACTTGTCCGGTGTCATAACCTGACCTTGAGAATTCTGATTCCGATTCTGGTACTGGTTATTTCTGCTGTAGTTCCTATTGTACCCATCGTTATTATAGTATATACCTCTTCCGTTATTATAGTTCCCTCTATTGTTATTCCAGCCTCGTCTTTGCTGATATGGACGGTAACCTTGTGATCTGTTGTTGCGAAAATAATTGTTCCTGTGAGGACCTACATTTTCAGTTTTCTCTTCAGCAGGCTTATCAGTTTGCTGAACTTGATCCATGTAGACTGTATTAATGTCTTTGAATTCGTGCCTCTGACCTTTTTGAACCAAATTTGGCATTGGACTCGTGTAGTCAAGCCTTCTCAATAGTTCGTCCATACTGGTCAAATCCCTGATATTTGACGATATGATAAGCCTTCTCACCTCCACAGGTAGCTTACGAGAAATAGCATCTATCAACTGCTCTGTCGACAATGGGGGTTGCAAAAATCTCAAGCGCGATAACTGGCTCGTGAAGAAATCAGCGTACCGTGTTGGAAGAGTACCCGAATACTTCCTCGAGTATACCTCAGCTCTTAATGAATTTTGTGCTTCTATTGACCAGAATCGTTTTATCAGTGCCTCTGCAAATTCATCGAAATTACTAAAAGTGTACCGAAATGCTCTGAACCATTCAAGGGGTCCTCCAGCTAGAAATCTTTCTACGATTCTCATCTCTCTTTCTCTAGGAATATGGGCTTCAATAAAATAGTCTTTCAGGTTCCTGATATACTCTATCGGTGTTAGACTATCTGTATTACTAAATTTCTGAGGCTTGTCCTCAAAGTTTCGGATGACTGTCACATTTCTTGGATATGAATCCATGTAATTCTTCCCACTATCACGATATTTCCATTCAGGTCCAATATTCCTATCCTCTTCTTCTTCCCGGAATCTGAATATACGTTCCTCAGGACTAATATCTCTCTCTTCAGTAGCGAGGTTACATCTTCTGACGTAATTCCTATTATCTTCACAAGTCAACCCTTCTGGATCCTTATCTGTGATTTCCGTAATGACTTTCCTAATCAACTCTTCTTTATACGTTTCCATCATGCTAGCTTCTCCTAGTTTCAAATTCTGAAGTTTGCTCGTAGTTTCATTGACATCAGAGACAACCTTATGAATTTGTTCCTCTAACGCGGTTTTTAATGCTTGCACGTCCTGACCCATTTGAGGTCTATCCTCTACCTGCTTTTCGGATAGCGAATCCATCCTTATACTCAAATCCTTTCTAATTTGAACTACCTCATTATTTATATCTACTTGTGTACTGGCAAGTTTTCGTTCAATTCGCTCCTGAATCTGATTGACATGTTCCCCACTTGACCTGTTCCATTCATCTTTCCAAACTGTTACATTTGCAGTTAACATTTCAGCAATATCTATTTCAATGTCTTCCTTAAGTAAACGATTATGATCTAAGACTTGGGTCCTCATGACCTCTACATTATATTTTAATCCAGCTAGAGAAGCTGTTGTCCTCACAGACTCGTCAACCAACCTAGTTGTTAAAGCACTAATGTTACGAGTACAAAGCGTTTTTGAAGTTTCAATTTCTTCTCTAACCTTATTAACATCAGTTTGAACTTTGGCAATGTCTACAACAACTGTATTAACTTCTATTTGCATCTTATTGATATCGCTTTGCATATCATTAACGTCAGAATGAATATTATTTATGTCTACTTGAACGTTTGACAAATCAGTTCGAACATTTCTAATCTCTCTTTGAACTTCTTCTACCTTGTCTTGTACAGTAGCAACATCATTACTAACAACGATTACTTCTGCTCTAGCACATGAAATATCACCCCGGACATTGGCAACATCAAGATTCAACATAGTAAGGTCTTTCTGGACTGAATCAACTTTTCCCTGTACATTGGAAACATCAATCTTAACATCTGAGACATCTTTATGCACATTGGATAAATCTACTTTAACATCTGAGACATCCTTGTGGACATTGCATAAATCTACTTTAACATCTGAGACATCCTTGTGAATGTCAGTCACGGCATTCTGGATTCCCTGGGTACTGGTCTGTAAACGCGACACATTATTTTCCAAGTTTGCAGAACTGGTCTGAAGAACTTTCATATTCTCCTCCATTCGACTAGTATTCCTCGCTTCCATCTCCTCCATTCGACTAGTATTCCTAGCTTCCATCTCCTTCACACTTTCATTCATGCTATCTTTCAAATTAGCAGACAAACTGTTGGACATCTCCTCCAACATCTTCCTAATACTCTCATCTGCCATCTCAATAATATTTCAATAATAGACTGCGTTAGGGACATACATCAAACAGAGCAAGATAACAACATCTGAGCAACATCCTTCACCATATATATAAGTTTGAGCAATTTTCTGTCTTAAATCTAACTTATAATTACCTTATAATTAACTTTCGTAGACACCCTATGTTGAAATAAACTCAAGCACATGTTCAAATTTCCCTGGTTCACTTTAAAATATCCTAACACAAATAATTTACATTTACAATCCAAATAGTTTAATTTTATCTTTAATATGATTAAACATGTCATAAGCCGGTCAAATAAAATAAGACTCCAGATCATAGGCGATTTTTCTTAAGTTTCCAGCCTATTTAACCTCTCTCAGGTTGTATAAGATCTGATCTTTTCTGAGTGTAATTTTCCTAATACAACACAACATTTAATCCCTATATAATCACACTCTCAAATTCTACAATTGGCCAAGACATCTAACAAAGAATCAACCTCTTTATTTGAGTCTTCACAATCCCATTGCCATCGATAACTTGGTAATCCAATGTTATTCGAGCCCCACGAATTTGCGGTGCCAATCCTACTGTCCCCGATAATCCGGATAGTAGGCTGTCAGAAATCCGCCCCCTCAATCGGATTGCCAATAATCAATCGCACCGGCACAGCTACATCAATGAAAATGGCACTGACAGATACTACCGAGATTAGAGCACAGTAGTTAACATGAAATTATTGTGGAACACACCAATATATACGGGGGTTCATACTTACCTTTTACTTACCTATTCAATTTAATCTCGGGTCTGGGTTTTCAACTGGATCACTTAATAGTATGCCCTCACAATAACCTCCACCACGATATTTAAAATGAACCAAGTCGAAACAAGAAAATTTAAACTGCACAATAATTTATTTCACATAAAGGGAAATAATTTAACAAAATTTAACAACAAAATTTACGTGGCAATCAGAAGCCATTGTCAATACAACCATGTCCTCCTGTAGGACTTGTAGACTTTACATACAAAATTTCAGCTTTCTCAAGCTCAAAAGAACGTAATAATAACAATTCACTTTGGAATGGATAAGGGAGCTGGGACGAGACATATAGCATTTGTTTCCTTGTTCATGAACTTCACATTTTATTTATAACCGCAAGGCTGCTATGTAGATGACCTTGGCCTCTATCATACAGTTATCTGGCCACCTGCGATACACCCTGCACCATGCCGCAAGCTTGCATCGTCAAATGGACACACCTGTCCAGCCAATGTTAGCATATGCTAGTTACATCAGAGTCTAGCTCCTTTTCAACACTTTAAATGTTCACATCTCAACTCAAATAGTATCACGCAAATCTTTTAAATGCTCCGTTCAAATACCAATGGATTACTCTAATAATTCCAAATCTTGTTTAATTTATAATCCAATTGTTTAACTAGCGTTGTTTAGAGTATAATAACGAAAACGCTTAATGTTTATAACAAAAAGTTCATTAATTATTTATAACAATTTAAATTGTTTATAGCAATGTCAAACGACAATTGAAGAATTTATACACGCCTCTATTAATCCCGTTCGTTTCAAATTATTATTAAAGATATTTACATAGTTATTTACATTATTTATATTATTTATATTAGAAATACATTAAACCACACGTTTATCCGGTTGATAATTACTTAAATCGTGGTGATATAATCGACCAATGAAGGTTAGTTATATTTAAATTTTAGATTCAGGTTTAATAAGATTTAATAATTATTATTATTTGTGACGGTAACCTCCATTCAAAATCGTTATCTCAAATTATTTAAACACTCTTGTTAATTTTAACAGTAACTTCACATGAATAATTTTCAATGGACCTGAACAATACACTCAGCGGAAAAATACCTCGCTCAAAACGCACAAAATTGCACAAAAATTGGCCCATAATTCATCATATATCTCATTATATATGGCATCAAAATCTTCCACAATACACACAAAAAACCTCCACTTATAAATTCATCATCTTCATCAATATTACTGTGGGAACCTCCTTCACTTATTAAAGGGCATTATTCATCAGCGACTTTTACACGTCCACTGAACTAACGATTATACATCCATAGTTCCTCTTTAAAAATTCTTATATTCATCAATTGTATCAAAAACTGTTATTATATTTAACCTTCGTGGGTTTCATTCATGAATCGATATGAAGTAAAAAAATGCCAGTCACAAATAAATTTAATAGCAAATACGATTAGACACGCCTCCCTGGTCTATCAAAATTGAGATTAATATCATCAAAGTATCGCAGTATAAAAATACTATCTTCAATCAAAGTTCATCTAAACTACATAAATAGTCGAATAGAATACAATTAGACTGTGGAATGCAAACATTATTGTTCCAATCTAGAATTGAGAAAAACTCCTATCAAATGTTCATTACTATAGTGGACTCAATAAATCGTAATCAAAGTTCATATTTCATAAAATTGTCTATAATGCAATGGTATTTCAGAATTGACGATAAATGTCTATGTTGCAATCATGTTCATAAAACGACTAGTATTTCTAAGATCGTCGATAAAGTAGTAGATTTTAACGCTCTAAAAACTTTTAATCATTCTTCTTTCTTGAGGATGACAGAAAATTGGTCAAAGTAATTTACTGAATAGAATTACTTTAATAAAATGACACGCTGTCTGAATTCAAATTTGCCATAGAGAATCGTTAACTTTACAGTCAAATTGAGACTACAAAAATATGCAAATTACTGAAATAATATATATTATCAGTCTCAACTGATCCAAAATTATATAAATATGCCAATGACATAATAATGTCTCAATAAGTCGTAGAAAAAGGCATAAATCAGCAAAGTGTACAGAGTACAGAAATGTCAAGCAAGAATATGGGGCAAAATATATGGGACAGAAAACATGGGAAAAATGGTTGCTCAGATATCGCTAAATGGCTCAAATAAATCAAGAAACGTTCACGACTACCTTATCTGTTGATTGAAGTTCTAGAGGAAAATTTCCAAAGAAGACTGCTGATGGTTCCATTTCACCACCGTAAAGATGTGCTCCGACCTCGAACCTGGAACCTGCGCCCTCGGAGAATAGAACAGTTTCCTCCTCCGGAAATAGCACTGCTCCGTGTAGACGATAGACATCCTTCTGGCAAAACTCTTCTTTGTGAGCCGGGTCCACCCTGGCCTCTCTTGATAGTTCCCTGAAGTTCTGGTAGAGATTCGCCATGAAGTTTATTGCAATTATTTCCGCAGAAATGTTCATAATTGTGGAGTATGAAGATATTTCCACTGCCATTTGATGTAATTCAGCGATGGATTACGATGCATGAGTGTAGTTGGATGTTCACTACATGCTCGCTTTTATAGAATGCCGATTAACGAAGTTCCATGCTGCTATTTCACTCCATTGATATATGTCCCAATTGCATTAAAGTTTTAGTCTTCCATCTCCACTTCCGTTATAATAATAGTCGAAAGTACTGCCAGATTATATTGTTCCATTGTAGAATGTAGCGTTGTATCACCAAATGTAATCTTCAGTATCACGGTTGCAATACAAGTGTCAGCCGTAGCGTAGAATGTGGTATTATAAAAGTGCTTCTCTGGTGTCGAGAAAATCACTTTTGTCTGCAGTCTTAAAATGCGAATATCTTCCAAAGTATAAAAGTGAAAATGTTCAACTTTCGTCCACGCCTCAATATTGTAATGCACAATTGAATTAGCATAAATGCAGTAGCTAACTCTTGATAGATAATCTTGTAGACTCGTTTATGTGTGCGCTCCAACTTCGCCTAGTTTCAGTAACCGTAAAATTGTACTGCTGCACGCTCCGTGCTTGTTCGATGCTGTGGGCTCTACCACACGTGCTAATGACGACTTGCTTCACTTCAGAACTCGAAGTCTGACAATATGAGAATCAGAAAAATGAGCCATGAGAGCCATGAGAACTTGAGAACTTGAGAACTTGAGAACTTGCTCTCTGCTGTGCAAGGCCTTTTATCAACTTCTTAAGGGGCGTATCCATCCCTTCCATAGCTTGTTCCTCCGTCATTGCTAGAAGTTCTAACTTTGGCTATACTTGACGGATTTTCAAATTTCAAAAACTCATAATTAATTTCTTCAAAATTCCAAATCAATGCCATAACTGAAAATAGATTTCCACAATTCTGCATGCCAAAAGTAATTAAATATGGTAGTTTCAGTAATCTCCGTCTCCCTCCAAGCTATCATTCATTGGTTCGAGCCTTTCCTCCAATAGCGTAACTTCTTCCTCAGCACAATTCCTTGCTTCCTGCGACTGCGTCGTAAATCTCAGATCCTTCTCGAACAAAATCATGACGTCACCAAGAATCTCAACTCATCCAGCCTACTTGCATGAAGTCTGCGTCATCCGTGCCTACGTCATGAACATACACGTCATAACTATGACGGCCATAATTTTATTCACATATGCCAATACAGCCACCGTGGTCTCAGTATAATTCAATTTACGGGGGCAGTACCATCCCGGCATTTGCCCGAAGACAAAGTGGGAAACCACGGAAAACCACTTCGAGGATGGCTGAGGTGGGAATCGAACCCCCTCTACTCATTTGGAACTCCCGAGGCTGAGTAGACCCCGTTCCAGTCCTCATACCACTTTTCAAATTTCGTGGCAGAGCCGGGAATCGAACCCAGGACCTCCGGGGCGGCAGCTAACCATGCTGACCGCTACGCTACGAAGGCGACTGTGGAGATTTTATAGCTTAAGTGTAATGGATCTGATGATGATCGCTGGGCGATCGAAACTGGTCATCCAAGTGTATTTATTAATCTCATGTAATTTTTTATTTTATTTTTAGGATTAGGGAATAACCCATCTCATTTGGGTACAATCGTGTTGACCGACTGAAAAGAACCAGCCTTTTGTTTTTTATAACACAGGTTGTCAGACAAATTCCACACACATCCAAGTACACGAGGCTACATGACCACTATTTCGCAATGCCCCTAAATGAAACAACAACAACAACTCTCATACGTCAACGTAAAAAGTGAAGGTTGAAAGCAACAGAGTCTTTGATAAAATAGCAGGAGAAGCCGATTTCAAAAACAGCACGATCTTTGATAAAATAACGAAGAAAGTCAAGGTTGAGAAACAGCTGAACTTCATCCAAATCTATTTTTATAATCACAAGGGGACCCGTGCGAGAAATCTCACTTGTTCAAAAACCACACTTTCCCCAATAGGTTTATAATGAGAGACTTGAAGAGAAAGGTTGTTATGTTTTTATTTCTACCAAATGATTATAGAACACTATTTTCATTTCAGTTAGAATTTTTGCAAATCACACACTTTTTACAAAAATCGATATTTATGAAATTAGAATGCAGAAGAAAAACCTGTAAAAGAATTAACGTTTAATAGTTTTAAGGTTTTAGGCGACAACTCATAATTGTAACATGTTAGAGCATCAGTATTAGTAAATCGCACACTTCTTACAAAAATCGATATTTATGAAATTATAATGCAATTCGTCACTGCTAATGCCATTTGTGTGCTGAGTCCATTTATTGACATCCAACCTGTAAATGAATTAACGTTTAATAGTTTGGACATGAATCAGGCGTCCCTACGGCCAAAATGCGAACTGAACAGCAATGATGTCTCGTATTTTCCTACAACAACAGTATTTGCAAATCGCACACTTCTTACAAAAATTTATATTTATGAAATCGGAATGCAATTCGTCACTGCTTATGTCATTTGTGTGCTGAGTCCATTGAATGTCAGTGTAGCTGTAACACTCACCGGTTATTCGATATTTATGAAATTATACGATTTGAGTACTCATTCCTTTGATTTACTGTTTCTGAAATCCATGCAAAACTATAAAGGAAAGGCCTCAGAATGTTCAAATGACACGATACAGGCGTCACAGCGGCCAACATGTGAAGTGGACAGTAATTATGGAGCGAATTTTCCTACAGCAACAGTACTCTGCAAATCGCACACTTCGTACATTAAAAAAAAAAGACATTATAGATATTTATGAAATTAGAGTGCAATTCGTCACTGCTAATATCTATTCTCTTTCATTTGAATGCTCATTTGTCACGATCGGTCGCTTGTGAGCGCCGCAGGAGGGATCCATACTACTGAAATAATATATATGATGATATAATGCCCAGCGTTCAATTTCCCATTGACTTTCTGTGGGCTTAGAGACGCCTGGGTGCCGGAATTTTATCCTTGAAGGGAATTTTGAACGTGTCTGTAAATATACCTGATCTTTTGTATTTAAGCACCTTCAAATGCCAACAGATTCTGTCGGGATTCGATCCCGGGTCCTCGGGCAGAGGAGCGGGATGACCTTTTTTACCACTCCATCAAGCTGACCTTCTGAATTATTCGTAACGAAGGCTTCATTAGTATCTCAGACGAAGAAAGTAGTTAACGGTAGCTACACATCAGTAAACCGAGTCCATTTAGGGCTGAGTGCATCATTCTCGTTTAACCTAATCCAAAATAGGCGTCTGGCAGAAAAGGTAAAATGTTTACCGTGCTGAAGTTGAAAGTACGGAGCATACTGTAGTTCTGTGGTTAACCACGAGACAGTAAACATTAACGTGTAGTGGTGGAGACTCTTCTGAAAACAACTAAGGTAAGTTATTTCTTCTTCCCTTGGATTTACCACGTGTGTTGCAGAATATGTTCGCCGACCCCACTTCATACAGTTCATGGAATTAAATTGCCGGCTTATGAGTGGTACGAGCTGGTTGTTAAAGGTAAGAGTAGGAAAGTTGACCGCTAGATTGCCGCTATAAGCACAATGCACCTGTCAGGAAGACTTCCCGCCTTTGTGCTGTGTTATTGACTTGTCTCTGTCTTCATTGTGTCCGCTTGTCAGACATGAAAAGAACTTACGCCATTTGTCTACTTCCCATCACCCCTTCCTCCTCCTCCCCCCCCCCCTCCCCCCCCCCTCAAAAGATAAAAACCTGCCTTTACAGATGCCAAGCAAATCTCATTACGGTGAAGTGCCATGTGAGCTAACACTTAATGTAGAAGAGGATACAATCGATAATACTTAAACAAACAAATTCCCTAACATTTGAATGATGATGATGATCGTGTGGCCTCCGGAGAGGCCGAGTGCAGGTCTTTCTAGTTGACGCCCATTTGCGACCTGCGCGTCGCAATGAGGATGAAATGATGAAGAAGTCACATATATCCAGTCCCGAGCTACGGGAATTAACCCCAGGAGATTAAAATTCCTGGGCTGGGAATCGAACCCGTGGCACTTCGGGTCAAAGCCTAGCGTGCTAACCATTTAGCCACGGAGCCGGACACGTTTGATTGATTCACTATCGATTGCTTCCTTTCGGATAGCAAGCTGAAAGTGTACTGTAATCATTAAGGTCTATATAGTGTCCTGGGTAGAGGGATGGTCCGTAGACGAGACTTGCCTAGCAGAGTCACTCGCCGGACCAGCTCGGTGGGAAATGTTTATTGGACTTCTGTGCTAGCATGGGATTATCTGTCATTCTCGAAGCATAAGGAGATTCACAGATACACATGGGAGGGTAGAGGAACCCGGTCAATAATAGACTACTGTATATCATTACTGACTTTTATTCAGTAAATTGATAAGGAATTTTGAGGTATTCAAGGGCTTTTTGGATGGAACAGACCACAAACTGAATTGATGTGAATTAAGTTGGTTAGACCTAAAGTGCAGAAGGTGAGGGCTGTTTGCAGACGGATTAGGGTTGAGAATCTCCAGCCTAAGGAACTTAGGCAGAAATACATGGAAATGATTGATGAGAAATTCCAAAGAGTAGATGGTAAAGAAGAGCAGGACATTGAAACGCAGTGGTCAGGATACAGGGATGCAGTACTAGAAGTAACAAAGGCATGTCTTGGGACACCAGTGCTTTAAGACACATAAAAGAACGCATCCTCGTGGAATGAGGTAGTGAAATCGGCTTGTTAAAGTAAAAAGACGGCTTACAAAAAATGGCTCCAAACAAGAAATCCGGCATACAGTAGAAAGAAACTGAACCAAACATATAATAGTAGAGTCATGGGAGAAATTTGGACATAAATTAGAAAAGTTAGGTCAAGCGGCACGAAAACCCATCTGGAGTGGTATAAAGAATCTTAGAAATGGAGGAAATAGAGAAATGAGCAGTGTTCTGGATAATTCAGGGAAACTCATTATAGATAACAAGGAAGCTCTGGGAAGATGGCAGAAATACTTCGAAAACATTTTTTAGTCGATTTTACCCTCCAGGTTGGTTTTTTTTTTAGCGTATGGCTTTTAGTGCCGGGAGCGTCCGAGGACATGTTTGGCTCGCCAGTTTTGTAGCTGCTTCGAGACGGACACCCAATGGGTGAGCTACAAGTACCGTTGGGGAGGGAAGGAGGGAAGTTGGAATCTAAGGACGAGGAATTGGAAGGTAGCGGCTGTGGCCTATAGTTAGGGACCAACCCCGGCATTTGCCTGGAAGGAAGATGGGAAACCACAGAAGACCATCTTCAAGGTTGCCGGCGGGGGGATTCGAACCTCCTCGCCTCCCGGATGTGAGCGACTGCCATCAGTCATGCCGTAACCACCACGGCTAACTCACTCCAGGTTGGTTTTTCCTATGGACTCAGCGAGGGATCCCACCATTACCACCTCTACGGGCAGTGTCCTGGAGCTAGAAATATCTGGTCGGGGGGATACAACTGGATAGGTGGGATCAGCACCTCGCCCAGGCGGCCTTACCTGCAAAGCGAACAGGGGCTTCATGAGGGATGGGAAGGGAGGGGAAGATTGGGAGGGATAGTCAAGGAAGAGGGAAGGAGGCGGCAGTGGCCTTTCAGTAGGTACTGTACCTGTATCCACATGGTCTTACCTGTTGAAATCCGATAGAACAGCTGGATCGTAGAATCTGGAAGTACCCGGCTAAAATAAACCCCCGAAAATTCTACCAACATGGATCAACCTGGGATAAGGACATATCAAGAAAAGAGAATGCGTTAAGAAAGCCCCAGTTGTAAAGAACAAATGAAAAACTAGCTCAAAGAGAACTCGAAAATCTCAAAACAAATCTCGGACAGATGGCTAACGTTGGGAATATTGCCCCACTGGTCTTCCTAACACATCCTTTTCTTAATATTAATCACTAAATCGTTGAATATTTAAAATGTAAGAATCAGTTTATTAACTGAAAAACGAAGAAATTTGTTGAACGACGAAAGTCTGACAACTATAAGACAAAAACAAATTAATTCCGTCTTATGACTGACGAATCTGGTATCGTTGTTGCATCTGTTCTGTTCACAGAAATATCGATGTACGATTTCACATTATCGCATGTTAAATACACAAATACACTAGAAAAATTCAAACATTATCGATATACATTAATTTTCAGTAATTTCCTTTTATCGAACCTCGCTAAGATTCTTATTATCCATCAGCATTATCATTTTAACATTATCTGAGATCATTATATGTCTTATTTGACAAACAACAAAGTTAATCAAACGTAGTGTCTTTCTAAGTATTAGCAATCGTAGTTTCATTTAATTATAACATTATCATATTATCTCCAATTAACGTTTCACACTGGATAATAGTTATGTTTAACAATCTGATTCAAAATAAATAAATTTTCCTTCAATAAACTTTTAATGGTGGGTAATTCTTAAATGTCAACATTATGACTTCAATGATCGTGCTCTATTCACGAATAATAATTACTATTACATAACTCAGCGACTAATTACCAGCTCGCATAATCCACAAAATTCCATTACAAAAACTGGCAATCTCTTCACACATGAGATTCCTCTATACAAATCTTTATACTATCTCCTGTTATATACAGATATCGAAATATACTTAAACGACTTCATTAACTCCAGTATTAATCCATTCAATACGAAAAATAGCATTCAATAGCCGTATTGTAATTTTCCTCACCTAATTTAAAGTTATATAAATTTCAATTTAATGTCATAAATAATCATGCCTCACAATTAACATGATTATCTTAGTGATAATCCACTCTTGGAAAAACTATCACAATCTTCAACGTAATTCATCTCACATATGAATTTCAACTATCTCATATTTATTCATAACAGATTATATTTTAATTGATATCGAGATTCAATTCTTCATAATAATTCTTCTCACATATGAATTTCAACTATCACATAATTATTCATACCAGATTATATTTTAATTGATATCGAGATTCAATTTAGAGCCTTAACGGTCACGTTAAACTACAAGCTTCCTTCCTTCAATTTAGAACCGCAAAATAAATTCAAAACAGGTCTGCCTCTCAAGAAAATCGTGTAACTCTACACCATGGAGAAATGCCTAATATTAATAGGATGCGATAAAAACCATTACAATTATACGAAATCAGAAAAGACTAAACCAACTCGAACTATCTAGATCGAAAACTGAACTTTCTCTAATCTAATAAAAATATCTCAACTCAATTAACTTTACTCAAAGATGGCTATAATTGCCTAATTCACAAAATGTTGCAAAGATCAACTTCAAAAATGCTACTAGATTTCAAGTATCTAGCTTCATGTAGAATAAACAGTCATTCGAATTACAATGCTGTATATAACGGCGAAATAATTCTGTTCTGTAATCCACGAAGTAACAGAATAAATCTTGTAGGATGTTCATAAATGCGTTGTAAATATTCTTCTTCCTATACATACTCTTATATAAAAATATCGTAGTCTTCTCCTAAAACGTTTCTTCCTGACGAATGTTTCTTCTCATCTAATTATAATGCTCATATCTTATTTTCAAAAATTTAATATCGATGTTGCAAAATCTTAAATACCAAAAATGACTATCTAGACAACATTTGACTGTAGGTGCATTCGTTGTCGAATTAAAACCTAAAATAGACTAGCAGACAAAAATGACAGAAGCGTCAAGTTTAATCTACAAGTCCATTTCCAACATATTAAAGAAATATGGTGAAAAAGGTAATCTATAGATATTTCTAATTCATACTGTCTACTGATAAAGAATCTTGCAGCTACCTTATGATGTCTTGAAGGAGATAAATGCGTGTAAGAACACACATTGTTCCATCTGGGATCGAACCATCATCCTGGGTATCGAAAGGTTGAGGCCTGGTCTGGAATCAGCGATCGAACCCTCACCGCCTATGTTCGAACAGCTGTCTCACGTACATGCCTGGATTGGCTTGAAGCGCAGGGATAGTAAACTCCTCCACTCTTGTTTGTAGGTTCATTATATTGTA
Organism: Meconema thalassinum; assembly: GCA_946902985.2. Classification (NCBI taxonomy): domain Eukaryota; kingdom Metazoa; phylum Arthropoda; class Insecta; order Orthoptera; family Tettigoniidae; genus Meconema; species Meconema thalassinum. Next base: position 1,120,236,351 of record OX336389.2, on the reverse strand, counting down.
GAAGTAATTATCTCAGTATCATTACTACAGAATCCTTAAGTCTCTTGTTGTATAAACGTCTGCTTATGATTTCCATATTTCAAGCATTGTTTACAATAGATATTCAATTCTGCTTCATGTTGCATTCCTTCTAAATGCTTAGCAACTCATAACTGTACGTAGAAATAACTGGTCGGAAATTCCCCTCAACTCAGTCGTATATGTCATAGCAGTATATTTGTAAGGAAACACGATGATATTACAAGCCCACTTGTTATACGAACAAGCATTACTGAGCCTCGCAAATGCACTATGTTCATTCACGGCACTGTAAGAAACGTGTATCACGCTAACACCGGGCTATGAGACCGTCCCGTGTCTTCGCGGTTGTGCCTGCATTGTATGCAGCGAAACACCTCAACCGTACCGCACTTGTAAAACGAAGAGTTTCAATAATTCAGATCGAGACTTCCATATAGACAGTTTCAAAATAGAGTGATTCTCTTAGACAGTCCTCGTGACTGCTCTGTAGGATTCTTCTCAAGATGCATCATGATTCAATCGATAATGATCGAAGTTGCTTGTCGTCAATGCAATAAACACATATAACATGTTTTTATGGCTTATAAATCTCTGTAAATATCCTCAGAATACTACTAATTAATATTCATAATGTTCCATGTTGTCGATCCCCTCTGTGATCTCTGTAAGTATATATATCAGCTGGTTTTATGTCTCCGCTGTACAGCAGCCATCGTGCTTGCAAGTTCATCCTTGGGAAACTTGTGTGAGCGGGGTCACTGAGCACGGACTAGGCAAGTATCGCTTATACAAAGCAGGGTTGCCTAAGCGATTCCCCTAACCTCGCGTCATGCTGGCTATAACTTTCAACTACATGTTGAAATCTCCACAATAAAATGAATAATTGCTTCTTACAAATAAATGTTATCTATTGATACAGAAAATACTGATACATCACCATCCCGGCATTTGCCCGAAGACGAAGTGGGAAACCACGGAAAACCACTTCGAGGATGGCTGAGGTGGGAATCGAACCCCCTCTACTCATTTGGACCACCCGAGGCTGAGTAGACCCCGTTACAGCCCTCTTACCACTTTTCAAATTTCGTGGCAGAGATGGGAATCGAACCCAGGACCTCCAGGGTGGTAGCTAATCACGCTGACCACTACGCAAACTTCGAAAACTTGCTAAAAGTTCATGGCGAATTAACTGGCAATGTGTCAGATTTTGTGGTTATGCAGGAGGAGAATGCCAACGGGAACGGGATCACAGTCGAGTAAGTAGAGAGGGTGGTACATAAACTGCAGTGTCACAATGCGGCAGGGGTGATGAAATTCGGTCGGAAATGGTAAAGTATAGTGTGAATGCAGAGCTGAAATGGTTGCATAGGGTAATCGAATTGGCATGAGTTTAGGAAAGGTACTTTCTGACTGGATAAAAGCAGTAATCGGCCAAATTTTTAAGCAAAGTAACAGAAAAGATTGAAATAATTATAGAGGCATTTCTTTCATAAGTGTCCCACGCAAAGTGTATTCAGGTATTGTAGAAAGGAGTGTTCGAATATTGGCTGAGATGGATGAGTAAGATTGATGAAAACCAGTGTGACTTCAGACCACAACGAGGATGTCAAGATCAATTTTTAGTATGCGCCACGTTATTGAGAAATCCTGTTAGAGGAATAGACAGTTGTGTATGTGTTTTGTAGATCTTGAGAAAGCGTATGAGAGTGTGCCCAGGGAGAGGAAGCTTAGCATCCTGAGGGATTATGGTATCGAAGAAGGGCTGCTACATGCAATCAAAAGTATTTATGTTGATAATCAGGTTGCAGTGAGAGTTGATGGTAGGATGAGTTCTTGGTGGTTCGAAGTTGTTACAGGAGTGAGGCAAGGTTGTAACCTCTCACCACTACTGTTTATTTTATATATGGACCATTTGCTGCAGGGTATAAACTGCTGAGTGGGATTCAATTAGGTGAAAACCAGATAAACAGTCTTACCTTGCTGATGACCTCGTTGTAATGGCGGACTCCGTCGAAATCTTGCGAGCCGACATGTTGGAACTTGAAAAGAAATAAAGGAAATATGGTATGAAAATCAACATTTCAAAAACAAAGTTTATGTTGGTAGGGAAGAAACATAAGAAAATAGAATGCCAGGTAGGAGGTACAAAATTGGAGCAGGTGGAACATTTGAAGCACTTGACATGTGTATTCTCTCAGGATGGTTGGCTAGTATGAGGAAGAAAATGGAGTGGAGGTGGCTCATAACCCACAACCATATTCAACGGTGCCGATACTTAGTGTATAAATTATAGTACATGGGTTTTTCGCACTTGAGATTGCTCCAACTAACTTCTTTGAGATGTTGGCATCTAAAGTACATTGAACCAATCAGAATCTCGCGTGAATGCTAAAATAATTTGTCAGTTGTGAATTTACTTTTTAATATCCAAGGATGACCTAATTCACTAAATTAGGGAAAATACGATTGTTGACCTTTCTTGACCCAGAGTCTTACACGCAACTCTGAGTATGCTATGCTTCGTGATACAATCGTCAAATTAGCCGTTAAAATATTTTTTCTTATGTTTAAACGATTCACGGTGTCTCCATACTGCTTTTGTGAAGATGGCCATGTGCAGATAATGCCACATCTATCAGCAAGATAGGTTTTATGATCATCAATTAATTAGATTGCATGAAACATCTGAAACAATTTTCTTCAACTTATAAAAACGTACATGAAGTCACATATAGTGATGTACTGTATTCGGTGCTCATGCTCCATTGGTTTCCAAGTTAATACGCTTGGCAACCATATCCATTGTATGAATTTGAGGGATATTTAAAATGATTCTGTGGAAATATAACGGTAGAGAGACAGACAGATAGACAGATGCTCAGATGGACACACTGAAAACTCCTGAATGATCTCATAACTTTAATTTTACACATATTTTCCTTTCAAAATGTTAAAAGTAGACTAAGAAGCGGATATAGTAAATTACTGCAATTTGTATACAGAGTTATCAAAATGAAATTTTGGTGATTCTTTCACACGCTGACGGCAGTTTAATACACTGACCGGCAAAAAAAGTGGAACACTTCAATTTTTTATGTAATTTCTTCATTTATTCCACTAAAATGTATCGGTTCTCCAATATTTGCATTATTCATGTAAATGTTAGATGGTTGGCTACAGAAAATACCGAAACATGTTTTACAACACGCTTTAACTCACAAATTTCGTTACATTTCACAAATCTAACAATTTTCTATTTTTTAGTAATGTTCTTTTGGGCTGGCTTTTATCAAACATATTGCCAAACAAAACAGAGTTAATTTTTGCACTGCACTGCACGGGAACACTGGTCACTAAAAAAGAGTGTTTCCACCCTTAGCGTCCATAACAGCTTGTAAACGCTCAGGCATACTGTTCACAACTCGTCGAATCACATCTGCCGGGATGCGATCCCATTCCTCCAGCAGCGATGTTCTCAGTTGTGCTAAGGTGGTGTGGTCACGCTGTCTGACGTTCCTTCCAAGCATATCCCATACATGTTCGATCGGGTTCAAGTCAGGACTACGAGCTGGCCAGTCCAGGGTTTGAATCCCCACTTCCTGCAGATATTGTACAACACAGCGAGCAGTATGAGGACGGGCATTATCCTGCATCAGCATGAAATTCTGACCAACGAAAGGCGCAAAGGGCTTCACATGGTTCATCAGGACCTCTTCGATGTACCTTTGGGAATTGAGCGTCCCGTGATCGATGCACACCAACTCAGTGCGGGCCATAACGCTGATGCCACCCCACACCATAACCGAGCCACCTCCAAATGGAGTCCTGGATGTTCAGTACCTTTCCTAGAAGGTCTCCCCACAACAATCACCGTGAAATATTACATAAATGACCACTAGCGCGTCAGTGGCATACACTGACACTCTTTCTCTTCCATCAGGAGATCTAAGGTTAAAGCGACTCTCGTCAGTGAAGAGAACAAAAGCCCACTACTCGTGGGTCCATTCCAGATGCTGCCTTGCGAAGCGAAGACGCGCCTCTCTGTGATGTCGTTCGAGTATGGGTCCACGTGCAGGTCTCCGGGACGAAGGATAAGCTCCTTCAAACCTTCTTCTTACTGTTCGCTCACTCACTCTCACATTTCTGACATTTTCAAGTTGATTTCGTGCCTGGACTGCTGTGGTATGGCGATCACGCAGAACTTGCAGGGTGAGAAATCTGTCATCCCTGGCACTTGTGCTTCTTCTACGGCCTGACCCTCGTCTCCTGTCGTATGTTTGGAGTTCTCTGTAACGTTGCACTGCACGGTGAATGCTACCGAGAGATGATCCAATGACCTCGCCAACATAACGGAAGCTGCGGCCATCCTCCACCGATGCAACTGCCTGTGCAGCTCCTTCACGGCTAAGAGGCATGTTTTAGTGTGAACTGCACATGGATAACCTACTAAAATGCATGACAATGGTTCCCACGTGTTCAACAAATGCCAGTTGCTATCCCTAGAACAACAATAAGCGAGCGGCAACACTCATAAACCTTAAGCGCTTACAGTGCACTTCCCGCCATAAAACCATTAAGATAGGCTCATCGAAGATTGGGGGTAATTGGTGGTAATAAACCACCCTAAGAAAAGTCATATTATCAATTTCTATTCACGGATGTTTCAGATGTGTGTTCTAATGCGTGAAAAGCTTTTAAAATGTGATTACATCTTTTTCATGGCTAATTTTAAACTTTTTACATTACTTTTATAACTGTTCCACTTTTTTTGCCTGTCAGTGTAAATATAATATGTTCTAACATAGTCGTTCCCAACTTGTAAAGGCTTGAGGGCCAAAATGGGAACCGGGTATGGTTACGGGCCGCACTTTAATAATAGGCTAATTTTCATAAAACTTAAGGCTGGATATCCTTCCTGATACCACAGATTTTTCAACTAAATATCCTACCCCAGCAATCAGCGGGATTCGATTTTATTGCTCAAAAACCATTCTACAATTCCATAAAGGAGTGAAATATAAAGATACCGAAAAGGAATAGTTTTGATGAATAACACTGAACAATGTAAGTTTATTTGAATTAATATAAGAATGGCAAACAGAGCCAAAAAATAAAGAAACAATGAAATTAATATTGTTATCAATACAATACTTACTTGGTAGTAATAAGTTTTCTTTGAATCAATATTAAAATTGGGTTCGTTATTCCGTGAATAAAGAGGAGGGAGGTCAGTGACCTGCATTTGCCGGGTCCTTGGGTCCTGCACTGTGTGATGTGGCGCGTTGTATAACGGCTCGCCAACAATTCTTTATCAAATTAATTTGTTCATTTTTGCCGAATAGAAATACACAACACTTTAAAACGAGCAAAGAAATATTTTTTTTCATGATTTTTTTTTCTTAAGGCTTTCCCAGGTCGCAAAAATTAGCCAGTGTCGAACTTGTCAGCTCACAAAACTATGTCATGAACATAAGACCTTAAGCAAAGACTTTGTTTCCTCATTCCAAGGTTGTGATGGCAAGAAAAAAAACAACGTCCGCAGCAGCGGAAAAAGATCAAAAGTGTATGTCACCAACAGAAAAGAATATGTCGTACTTGTACTGGTCGTGGTCTCACCGATAAAGTGATTGATTTACTTACCTTTGAACTTCATTACCTGGTTACCAGTACTGCGGTCCAGGAACAAAGTTGGATGCTCGACTTGCTCGTGGGGATGCAGGCATTAACGCTTTGGATAAAGCATGTATGACTCATGACATTTCTTATCGTAATGCCCAACCTGAATCAAGTCGTGCAGCAGATAAAGTGTTGTTAAAAAAAGGCAAAGCAGCGTGTTATGACATATAATGCCTCCGTAGCAGAGAGGATGGCAGCCCTGGTTGTGATAGGGGCTATGGAAGGAAAATTGATGATGAGTGAGCGTGGACTTAAAAAAGGAATAATGAATGCTGTGTATTTTTAATGTTATACTATATATACATTTTTTATAATAGCAGATTTTATTTACATTCCCCTTGTTCAGTTCTCCCATCCTGTACATTTTTTAAAATCTTTTTATCCACAATATAAAAAGCAAAATTTCACAGTAAAATGTATTACTTATCTTCTTTTTACGGAACTACAGTAGTCTAACATTATAAATTATACTTACAGTTTTTACAAATATATCACAATATAAAACACACTACAAATAATACAATATGGTGAACATCATACTTAGGTAAAGTAATAGTTGGCAATGAAACTGTTTCCCCAAGCAAGAGTATAAAATGAGTTGGGTATAATGAATCGTTTATTGTCTTCATTACTTAATACAACTTTGTTCAGCAAATTAGTATGTAGCTGATAATTTTTCCTTCTAAAAACACACATTTTCATATATAATATAAGTGGGTTTATAATCACTTATATCTAACTCTTTACTAACAGCATTCTTTTTAACTCCTTTTAATTTTTTATTACTACATCATCAATTGTCATATAGCTATACGATTTAGATTTTGTGCCTACAAAGGTGTCTATAACAACACCAGCATATTCATCCTTAAATTTTCCAAGAACCTTTTTGTTTACTAGAGGTAAATGGTAGATATTATCCTTGGGATAGTCACTTGTATCAAACCTATTTAGCTAAGTTTTGATATCATAATAAAGATCATCAGTTTTAAACTCAGAAATAAAACAATATGTGTCTGTATAGAGTAATTTAGCATTATCATGATAGGTTTTTTTACATAATCATAGAGAAATTCATACATAAGTGTTTTAGACAATTCTAGAATGGCGTAACCCACATATATGGGTTTGTTGCAGGGAACTTTAAGGCGATTCATTTGTATTACAACTAAATCCTCATGAATAATTGAACAGCTATGGAAGTTAGGCTTGGTTTAAGTTGCTCGCACCATACCTTTTACCATCATTCTCCCATTTTGTTATCAGCTTTACATCAACTCGCTTATCAACATTCTCCATAGTCTTTCCAAAATACTATTATTCATGAGTTTATAAAAATCTTTTTCAAAGGCATTTGTTGACGGTGTTCTTAAATTATTGTTCAGATCAATATATGGCTTGAACCATGGTGACTGATAAAGTTGTAATACACGATGAATTCTAGTTAATTTCAATCCATGCTGTAGGCACTGTTTCAAGTGTTGATAATGTATTACATATTTACATTTATCATTCACATTAGCAATTAACATTTCGTTCGTGATGTGATGTATGGAGAGTTCATATTCTCAGGACAAAATGGTAAATCATTATGTTCATCATGTAACTCTTTAGGGTACTCGAGATTTACCTCTAAAATGTATCATTTATCGTCGTTATCATTTAATGTGTTAACATGTAAGACATCAATTTCAGGTTGTGTCAGCCAGCGAAAATCTTTCAGTGGTAGATATTGACTCATAGCCCAACCATATTGTTTATTTGCTTCGAGGTAGACAATATACTTTGACTCTTCACAAGGGTTGTAGCTAGACATGTATTTATTATTCGCTTTAGAATATCACCCACTACATTGGCTTAATCCACCTCGAATTGATTATTTTATAAACTTAATCATGTGTATATCAGTCATCAATTCTAAATGTACTCTCGTCTTTTTCAACATTGAACTAAAACTTAACCCAGGAGCAGTAAAATACTGACAAGGATCAAGGTCGCAAGTTTTCATACAAACATTCCGGAAAGTTTCAAAAACATCTGCATTATCATGATAGTTTTTTTTACATAATAATAGAGAAATTCCCTCGTGGGCGGCCACGGAACACTTTCATGAGATCTTTCCTACATAGCTCTGGCCTACGAAATTATGAAATGGTCAAAAGAACAGCACAAGACCGAAAAACGTGGAAGAGACTCATTGTAGGGGCAGACCAGTCGCTTGACTGAAAAACATGATGATGATGATGAATAATAACACATCTGTCTTCAAATATATGTCTAAAAATTCACCTAAAATTTGAATGTCAAACTGTGTCCGTACACGTTGTGGATGTAAATATTACTGATCACTGATATGACTTGTGTTCAAGGAACTGTAAAATGCATGTTTTGGTGGCAAAGAACACTCCTCAAGGCGTTCCAGACAGTTAATATATTCATAAGGGAATATACCCTTTTGAAGAATCAAATTAAAATCATCTTCTTTAGGAAAGACGCGTTGAATTTCACTAAACTGATCTGATTTTAAATTACTAGCAAGTTTACCAAGACTACTCGGCATAAAGCGGAATGAATCTAAAAATCGCAATTTGATAGTTTTTTTCATTGTCAGTTTTGATATATTTTGTGAACGATATGTATTATTCCTTATTATTTGGAATCACATCAATTTTCTCATCTAAAGCTCCAAATTCTTTTACGATAAAGTCGTTATCGTATTTGCTACCGTTATGTAGAAAGACTGGAATTAATTTACTTACTCCATACTTTAAATTACATTCTTGGAGAGCAGCACCACGATATTTTCCTGTTAAATGGTCATGATCGCGAACCCTGTCCATATATGAACATTCACCGCATATAAAACAATTAGTTTCAGTTTTAAAATGCATTTGTTGTGATGATGTTAGTGGCTCCGTTGGAATGATAGTACGTATTTAAAATGGAGGATATACGGATTGCATCTTTTTCAAGTCTTTTCATAAAAACTTTAGGTGCATCAGGTCCTCTATAGAGCTCAAACGTATTTAGCGAGTCATCATAACTACATTTAATATAATATGTAAAGCTATAAGGTTCATGAATGTGAGTGGTGTTGGTAAAAGGTTTGGTTGGATTCGATGGACATGCATTAAAGGGTTTTAGCAAAGCTTCAAATTCAGCATATATAACAAATGGCACTCGAAGCTGCTTCTCAAAGTCCTTAAATTTTAGAGTGTTATTTCCCGGAGTAGGTAATACCGTACAAATATGATTACAAACCCATTTTTTATGTTGAGTTAGTTGGTCCTCTTTCTTAAACTATAACAAACAACCAGCACACAACCACTTTTTAGATTTATCTTTTGATAGCTGACTACCAACCAGTCTACTTAAATGTTTTATCCAACAATAGTGAGCATTTTCACCTTTAGTTATGTATAGTAAATTTACATGAGCATCCTTTTTTCTTGAGTATAATATAGGGACCTACTATACTCTTGTTTTCAATTCCATACACATTAATACTTAAATTGTTTAGCTCTTCAAAACGTTTAATGTCTTTTACCTCCATAGGTAATTCCATTTACTTTAAATCTAACACTGAAGAATAGGGAGGATAAGATGATGTTCTATACATATGCTCCACTTTTGGATGGCGAGCTGAGGTTACAGCCCACGTAAAACATGCTTGATCACTATTCATAAGGTTTACACAAGCTTTCTTCCGTTCGATCAATACAGGTATATCAATATATGATGATGCTCGAAGGGGGTTATATTTATTCATGTTGGTTTCTAAATAAAGTTCTTCGACCAACGCCCAGCCTGACTCCCTTTCCCGGAACTCTTCACTCTTCACGATGATAGCACTTGAAATATCTTGATACATATCACTGATATTAGTTGATCCACTAACAATTATGTTTTTTGAATTAAAGGATTTGATATCCATAATTTCACTCCCACTTTTTACATAGAGTCCAAAGAGTTCGAAATTCATTTTGAATGTTTTATGCTCCACTAAAACATTATCTACCAAGTCGAACACACTGGATTGAGCATTCTGTAAAAATGTTTCAATACTTTGAGTTTTTTCTTCACTATTGTAACAGGCTCTCATCCCCCCTTACCCTGTTTATTAGGCAAAAAGATAATAATAATAATAATATTAGCATATCAAAATTACAATTCAATTTTCGCTAGGTCACCTGAGTTCACAGCAAAGAACCTAGGCAGAGAATATTCCTAGTTTCATGATTTTGTGGAAATATTCTGGTCTAATTTAGAATAAGGGAAAGACGGGATGTAACCGGGGTCAAGGCCAGCTTGTTGAGAGGAAGGCCTGATGCGTACCTCAGTAGGCCGTATTAAAATGACCCTGCCACACATGCTGAAAGGAACAGAATCAATCTTCCTACTGACTGTAATCATTAAATTTAAAAAACAACATCTCAATATCAAGGTATAATGAAAATCTAAAATTGATACAATTAAATCATGATTAAATTACAAACTAAAACCCTAAACCGCTTAACTTAGGCTAATATTTAAAAGGTAATGCAAGTTACGGATAATACTGTGAATAAAATAAAGTCAGACGTTGCCCAGTTGGCAAAATTACATTTCCCCATCATACGATTAATTGAATTACTGAATAGAGGGTAATATCATCCAGAAGGATAAAAGGAAAATTAACAACATGAAATTCAGGCCCGGTGCCGTTTCACAAACAAATTGCATAAAGCAACAAACGCGTTCCTTAGTGAACGAAAGCGTCCGAGAAGCTTCAGAGTCCATCACTGACTGTCTTTTGAAGCCTATCTGACCAAGGTTAAATCCACGAGGTTCCCATCCAGCTAACGGGAAATAGGGCAATAATAACCCACCCTGCAGTAATTACATATAAAGCTACCACCAAATTATACAAACCCTTCCAAAATATTACATACTAATATACTAAAATAAAAATGTCAGTCCGCTCAAAATATGGTCCACCGACACATGGCCTTAACGACATAGCAAATGACACAGTTTAATGTTCCATCGAACGGTTGCCCCTTCTAACAAATTGAGTTCATACCACCTGGTGTATTTCAGCCCTCCGGAGAAACTGCACTCTCAGTTCCCCCGGAGGCGATCGCTTAAGAGACCTTCCGTCAGCAAGCTTCCTCTCGCACTGTTCCCCCAGCCACAGATCGCACCCCTTTGTATTCCAGAGTCCCCCACCACCCTACTCCAGTCGTACCACCTGCGACTAGTGGCACAATCGGCCAACACAAGGGCAGAGCCCAAGGCCAGAGTCCAAGGTTTTGAGTTGGTACTATTGAATCTCACCCCACACAGGTTACTGCGTAGAAACTTTCTAGGAGTTGAGGCGTCACACAATGTTCTTGCAAGGGTGTTCTTAGAACAAGGCTTGGCGAATGTAGCTGACAAGAAATGTTCGCTTTTCCAATGTTCACAGACACAAAGCTTGATTTATCTCCCTCTACAAGTGTTTATCAGGGATAATACTTTAAGTGACAGTTCGCACAAAGGGGTCAAATCCTGGCAGAAAGGGCTTGGCGAACCATTTCACTAACAGTCAGGCGCCAGTTTGGCGAAAGGAATTCTCAGAAGAGGCCTGGTGCATGCTCTATGATAATCCGGTCAGACCTGGAGCTCTTGCTGCGTCTCGAAGATAAGATGAACATGTACTGATTTGCAAAATCGGTACATCCTCCTCCTCCCAAGGAAGACCACGGGGAGATGACAAACAGGGTGATGGTGTCCAGCTGGTCTCTTGGCAGCTGAAGAGGCTACTCCAATCTCCGCCAGCAGACCTTGAAGTAGATCTCCTCGGGTAGAATGATGCCATGGGAACTAGATGGTACCTCCAAACTGGGCCCCAGATTGGTAGTACACGTCCCACATAGTGACCACTGAAACACACATCAGAACAGCAGCGTATGGTCCAAATACAGTTCCCTTAAAGGGAACAAGCGTTCCAGACCAGTCAACCAGCCCTAAACAACTTAAGTTATCCCAGGAAGGATAAAAAAAACATCACACGAAGCATTAGTGTGCCATCGAAGTTCACTTAAGAGTCTTTCAAGTCACACACGGGATGCTTGAGGCCACCAACAAGGTTCTGCGCCAAGACAGGGGTTTCCAGGGCATAATGAAAGGTCCGCTGAAGTATTAAAATCACACGAAAGGGGCAACCAACTATACGATATGACTGACGTTAACAAGCTTAATTGAAAGTTCACTACAATACTTAGCAAGAATAACTAAATCAACTTATATCAATCAATTTTTGACTAAAACATCCAGAAACCATAATATTTACAAAATTTCAGATAGTTTCCCACCGAAATTCCCTGAAATTTTATGGGCAACACCATCAAAATAGAAATAATGCAAGGGGGAACTCACTGGTACCCTTCCAAAACAGTTAAACATACTCAAAAATGAATTTACATTTACTTTGATGGCCTCACGCAGTACCATAGGAAAACAGAACACATTTAGGAAACACCAAAACATTTTAAAACAAACACAACATACCATAATCAAACCATATGGATCGTCTCAGGTATGTGACACATATAAAAACATAATGAATATCAAAAGTCACTGTCTCATTTCACCAGTCGCTGCCCCTAACCGTCCACGGTGGCCATCCGACGAACGACAGAAAACAGCAACTACCTTCCACGAGAACAATAACCAAATGGGGAGACCACGCTAAACAATAGACACCACGATCCAACCAATTCATATACAAGCACCTAACCAAATTTCACCAAATAACTTCATCGCTACTCGCCAACGCATCCTAACAGTCTACAAACTCCCAAGAGTTTCTGTAGGATGACCAACCGAACTCAGGACACTAAGGTGATCACACCTATCCTGAGAACCAACTTACAAAAGTTACACAAAATGTTCAAAATTAAAACATCTCCTCAAAATTAAGATGCCATTTTCTAGGCACCGAACCTAACCAATATCAAACCAACAACAACTACGAGCCCGGTGCAGAGGCTACACTAATTCTACACCCAAAGCACATAGCTCAGCAGAATTAGACACAAATTCAAGTTGGTACCAACCAATTTTCAAGACATACCTAAACGAACGTGGCTCCACCATTAAAAAAAACACAAATTACTTATAACTTTTACACCCACACAGACAACAAACCACTTCCATGGTCCCATACACAGATCTACCTTATTACAACGAACACCCATAGGTGTCATGTGACACATTTCTACAAGCACAAGGTGATTAATATCCTCAAAACTTCAGATTCTCTAACCTAGCGGTCCTCGACATGCCACAGCATGCTCAAAATACAGAATTACAGGATCACAGATGTGATGGCATGACAATTTTTTTTAAAGCACGGGGCGGTTAATAGTCCCCAAAGAAAATGCACCTTACACAGAACGAGAGTTAGCTCACCAATTAATAGATACCTCAAATTTCTCCAGAACAGGCACGACATCTCCAGTGCAACACTATCTCGATGCATAGAACAACTGACTAACGCTATAGCCTGGCTACCAGCTCGAAGCTGATGCTAATCGAACTTAATTTTTCTTTTTCACACCCAAGTATACGGGGATACATGAACTATGATTCCAACTACAATCACATGAACGTTGTGACAATACCAGCAAGTCAGCAGTCTAACAGTATATACCGCAGATTACAAGTAACCTACTGACTAACTTAACCAGATACATTTTCAACCGACAAGAGATTGCAATTCGAAGATTTTCCAGATCACTGATACAATTTCTAAAGCCCTCACGTCAGCAGCTGAACAACACAGCGAAATGAGCATCACTCTGAAGCATTACACCTTATTTTCACATAAAATCGAAATTTCACTACCAACCTAACAAAATTATCACTAAATTATCCAAATAATTTACTCAAAAATATCAACCACGAATACGATGAACAAAACTCAGCTAACAGAAGCAGATCACAGCCTTTCTTGAGGATTACTAAATATGACATAAGAGATTTGACTTCAGCGGAACAACTAGACCATCTCCCATCGCTCTGAACTTCATATCATCGCATTCACAGGAAATAGAACATCATAATTTCAGCTTTTACACATCTCGAGTTTCTCGTTCACTAGCAGGTTTACAATTCGATATATGAGTCCTAAAAACACGTTTCCTAGACAGATCCTCTAATAACACTGTTACTTCAGAAGGAAAGGACAGAATCTCATAGGGGCCCTCATATTTTGGCTGCAGTTTACCTGATACCTGACGACCTGGGGCCTTAGCCCAGAAGTTTTTTGCATACACAAATTCTCCGACAGAATATCCACCCTGTTTTCGGCCCAAATTATATCTCTCAGCCAGCTTATCATGCGAGATCTTTATAGCAGCTTTGGCCTCCTTCCAGATTTCTCTGACACGATCAGGAGAGGGTTGGTCAGGAAGCAGATCATGAAGTGACCACAGATTCGTTAGAGGGGAATTTGGGACGAACGCATACATAAGTGAGAACGGCGTTTTCCCATGGGATTCATGCTCAGCAGTATTGAAAGCGTAGGGTAACCAATGTAATGACGAATCCCACTTGGCATGATTGTCACGATGATATGCGATAAGTGCAGCTCTCAAATTTCGGTTAACCCTCTCTGCCAAACTAGGGTTGGGGTAATAGGGTGTCGTGGTGACATGGGAAATAGCATAATCAAAACAAAATTTTCTAAACTGATGAGAAACAAAAGCCTTGGCATTATCTGACACCAAGTATTGACTAGGACCAAAGGAAGAGAAAACAGACTTTAAACATCTTATGACAGTAGCAGAGTCACAATTTCTAGTGGGAAAAATCCACGAAAAGCTAGAGAAACCATCAACACAAACAAAAGCAAAACGGTTACCCAGTTTAAACCTCGGCAGGGGCCCAACGAAATCCACATACAAGCGTTCCATGGGCCTAGACGCAGATTCAGAAGCTAACTTACCAACCTTACCACTGACGGTAGGCTTACTTACTTTACAATCATGACACCCCAGCACGAACTTTCTCACATCCTTATCGAGACCCTTCCAAACAAAAGACTGCCTTATTTTCTGTCGAGTTTTGAATATTCCTAGGTGGCCTCCAGCGGGTGACTCGTGAAAATACATTAGCATGCCATTTATCAGCTGAGTAGGCAAAACAACCTTAGGCTTTCTATCACGCCTAGTTACACAACATAATACACCAGACTTTAAAATATAAGGCTTCATCTCTTCTCCAGAAACTAATCGAGCAATTAAATCACACAAGACGGGATCTTCCTTCTGATGGTCAGCAATGTCTCCAAACAATAACGGTGAATTTACTAACATGTGTTGAGCTGAATTAGCCCCAACAACAACAGGTTCCTCTAAAGAGGGAGTTTCACACCTGTCAGGAATTTCTCCATAGAGACGCTTAAGTGACACAGCACAAATATTTTCATGATTTTCCTCGGGAACGAGATTCTTACATTTATTAGGAACTTCTTCATACATGTGGCTAAGGGAGTCGGCTATGACATTTTCACAACCCTTTATATGACGAACGGTGAACTGAAATGATGAAATACGGGTTGCCCACCTGGCGATTCGCCCAGTGGTTCGAGGTCTAGCCAGGACCCAGCTCAGGGCCTCGTTATCGGTTTCAAGTTCGAAAGGAACATGTTCGACATACATTCGGAATTTCTCCAGTCCAAACATCACTGCGAGCCCCTCAAGCTCATATACGGAATAATTTACTTCAGCAGGGGACAGAGTTCGAGAAGCAAAACCAATAGGTCGTCTACCTAACTCACTTTCTTGTAACAACACAGCAGCTACAGCACCGAGCGACGCATCAGTCTGGATTATAAACTTCTTACTGAAATCAGGGACAGCGAGGACAGGAGCGCTACACAGTGCCTCCTTCAAATCGTCAAAAGCTGCTTGCTGCGACGGACCCCATTCAAATTTCACGTCAGACCTTCGCAGATGATTAAGTGGCAACGCCCGCTGTGCAAAATTGGGTATAAATTTGCGCAGAAAACCAACCATTCCCACGAATCGGGCTACTCCTTTCACATTTTTAGGAGGTGCAAAATCTCTAATTCCTTGGGTTCGGGAGTCATCGACCGAAACACCTTCAGCAGAAACATGTCCAAGAAAGGCAATTTTAGGTTCAGCAAGGGACACTTTAGACAACTTTACGGTTAGACCAGCAGATTTTAACCTCTCAAATACTTCACGAAGATGACGCACGTGGTCTTCGAACGTCTCGCTATAAACAACAACATCGTCCAGGTAGTGATACAAATAATCAAATTTGATGCCAGAAAACACGTGATCAAGAAGCCTACTAAGCACAGCGCCCCCTGTAGAGATGCCAAAAGGTAATCTGCAATACTCATAGAGATTCCAATCGGTGGCGAATGCAGTCAGATGCTTAGATTCTTCACCTAACGGAATTTGGAAATATGCCTGCGTCAGGTCAATGAGGCTATAATAGGAGGCGTTTTTGAACCAGGAAAAACAGCTATGTAAATCAGAAAGAGGGATGGATTCTAAAACAATATTTTTGTTTAACCTACGATAATCTACGACTGGCCGAAAACCACCATTTGGCTTAGGTACTAAGAACACAGGTGAGGAATATGCTGATGTGGAGGGTCGAATCACTCCATCTAGTAACATCTGATCGATTAATTTCTTAAATTCCAATATTTTGGGTGGACTCAAACGGTAGGGAGGATGTCTGACGGGTATAGTATCCGTTACTTCAATTTTATACTCCAGGATCTTAGTCATTCCTAATTCGTCAGTGAACACCTCGGGAAAATACCCACACAAATCCCGAATCTCTTTAGCTTGAGCGTCAGATAAATTACTTAAATCCAAGGATTCAACCCCGGTGGACAAGACGGGTTCAGCATCACGGTTGGCAACATGAGCACTCGCGCTAGGGACAGCAGTAGAAAAGAATTTAAATTTTACCTCAGAACAAAACCTGAACCAGAATGATTCGTGTTGCATATCTAGCAGTAAGCCAGTATGAGCAAAAAAATTAGCGCCCTGGTTATGTGAAGAACAGCCCAAGTTCGTTCTCATAAACGGGAGAAAGCATCAGGCAAATGCCTGGACAAAATAACTACTGTGAAAGGAGCTATTAGACTGAATATTTTGGGCTAGGGGAGTGCGGCCTGGTTCTTTATCCTCAACTTTAAGTCTAAATTTAACACTGAACATTTAAGCATTAATATAATATAAACTTTATTTGTTGTTTGAAACAAGTGATAAATACTATACATTACTGGAAACCCCTTGGGTTTAAAAATTAGTAGGTTGGCACAACTTGGTGCTATTTACAAGAGTTCATTTGAAAGACACACTATTTTTGGAAATAATTGCACTTGCAAGCAATATTAAAACCATTAAAACATAGAAGATAAGTGATAAAAATAGAGAATAAAAGAATGTAACTTATCTTCCGTTGCTATTTATGTTCACTAGAGAGGTTTCAGTGCTGCAGGTCGGCCGTGGCCAGAGCTTGCTGGTTTGGCTGTTGTAGTTTGTAGTTTAAGAACACTATACTTTGTGATTGCGATGTCCAGCATCTCGAAATAAAGTATCGGCTTGAAGAAGGTTTCTTCTTTAGAACCAAAGTACACTGAAGAGCGAAAGTAACAAGCAAGCTTTCATCTTGCGTAGCGGTGAGAACTGTAATCTGAGCCTTGCAACAGCTCATCTAGTTGTGACATTGATGCGTAGTAATCTCCAGCGTATCGGTGTGACGTGCTGAGTACACCGTCTTACTGTAGAATACCGTCAGGTGTTTGCCCCATGGAACGAAGCTTTGGAAGATACCATGAAGTGATGCGGTAATGCGGTACTGGCGTACTGGATCTGGTTGTACTGGATCTTGAAGGGGAGAACCGCTGCTTAAATAGGGCGTAGAACAATCGAGAAATCCCACTGGCTGGCGGCGACTGATTGGCCAAAGCGGAGATGTGACGACAGTCCTTCACGTAGCGGCTAGCGAGGAGCAACACCTTGCAGTAGTGAACTTGTGGCTCGAAGAGTCAACATCTATGAACAGGCTGAGGTATGTGTCTTAGAAATTTTGTTTGTTACGAGTAATCACTCGAGAATTACATTATATATTATAAACATAAATGTGATTAAATACATTAATAGTTCGGTGGTCTCAAAGCATTTGACCGACAAATGCGGCATAAGAAAAAAAACACATTAAAAACATCACGAAAGTGATCATGCTCCGAGACCCCCGAAAGAAAACAATCAAAGAATCATCTGGAAAAACATGAACAACAATGAAAGAGGATGACACTAAGCCTCAACAGGCAAAATAGCAACCATAGAAATTGGTCTAGTATAGACTCCTTTACTAGTGAGAACATCTACAACTCTCACATGCCTATCACGACCTAGATGGCAGTGAGTTACCCTACCAATATTCCATACGAGAGGGGGACTTGGATCTCGCAAAAGAACCATATCTCCCACTCGCACATTAGGCTGGGAAAGCCGCCACCTCTCTCTCCTGTTAAGTGAGCCGAGATACTCCAGCTTCCAACGGCGCCAAAAGGAGTTTCGCAAAGATTCTAACTTTCTCCAGAAAATAGGCAACCCGAGATCACAACGTCGACTCAGCAAAGGAGGCGTAGAAGCTAAAGAACAGCCTATTAAAAATGACCAGGTGTTAAGGGAAGAAGATCCTTAGGATCGTTAGACAAAGGCGTGAGCGGCCTAGAATTTACGATACCCTCAACCTGAATAATTAAGGAATTGAATTCCTCATAGGAAAGGATGGCTGAACCAAGGGTTTTCTTCAGCTGTCTCTTCGTGAGCTTTATGCAAGATTCCCAACGACCACCATGATGGGGGGCGTAAGGGGGAGTGAAATACCATTTGAATCCCTTAGCATGAGAAAAATTAGAAAACTGTTCCTTAGCAGAAGGGGAGGTAAGCGCAGTTTTCCAAAGATCAAAAGTACTAACAAAAATTTTTGCGTTATCTGAAAAAACCTCGGAGGGAACACCCCTTCTAGCGGCAAATCTAGAAAAGGCTGCTATAAAATAAGGAGTAGAAGCACTTGTAACCAACTCAAGGTGAATGGCTCCTGTCACCATGCACACAAATAAAGAAATATAAAGTTTACCTAACAACTTTCGCTTAGATAAGGGGGAATTAACTTGATAGACATAAGGCCCAGCATAATCGATACCCGTAAGGGCGAAAGGCTTACTAGGTTCGGAACGAAAAGATGGCAAGTTTCCCATAATTTGCGTGATTGGCGGGGGCTTAGATTTGAAACAAGGTATACATTTCCGAATAACAGAAGAAACTTCATGAACACCGTTAATGAGCCAATATTGCTCGCGAATTAAACAAAGCAAAGTGCGGGTGCCAGCGTGCAAATTCTGATAATGAAATTTCTTTACGATGAGAGTAGTAATAGGATGTCTAGAAGGGAGAATAATGGGATGTTTTTTCTCATCTGAGTAACTAGAATATTCTAGCCTGCCCCCCACTCTTATTAATCCATCTTGGTCCAAAAAAGGGGTGAGAGGTAACAGCCTACTAGACTTTGGTAAAGCTTTTTTGCTTAAAAGCGTCTGATACTCAAGAAAGAATACTTCTTGTTGCATAAGAAACAAGATTCTACGAGTAGCAAATTCCAATTCCATTTTAGTGAGAAAGGGTTGCGGTTTCACAGGCTGATCAAGAACAAGAAATTTCCATCGAAATAAATATGCTACCACACGAATTAATTTATTAAATGAAGAGTACCGCTGAAAAAGACTAGTAGCAATAGAAGTTAGAAAAAGGGAAGCGGTAACAATGCGAGCATCAGGAACATCTTCTGCGAGTGGATTAGATGAACGAGGCCAACAAGAGAAATCCTGACTGAGCCACGCCGGACCATTCCAGTATAATTTAAGAGAAATTAATTTCTTGGGCAAGCAGCCACGTGAAATTATATCAGCGGGGTTTTCTTTCCCCGGAACATGATTCCATTGGTCAAAATGAGACAACTCTTGTATTTTAGAAACGCGATTAGCCACAAAAGTGGTCCAATGTGAAGAAGGTTTTGAAAGCCAAGCTAACACGATGGAAGAATCACTCCAAAACCATGTGATCGAAAATTTCAAATTTAAACTGATTTTTAATTTACTGGCTAATTCCACAGCCATTACAGCAGAACATAATTCCAATCTAGGCAAAGATATGGATTTGAGTGGGGCTACCTTTGGTTTTGCACAAATTAAATTGGAAAATCCGGGTAAAGTATTGGAAGAGCGGCCTACTAAGTAGGCGCAGCAACCGTATGCCTTTTAAGAACTATCTGCAAATACGTGAAAATAGAAATACTGACATGAAAGGTCCGAAATTAAAGTGCGGGGAATAGAAATTTGAGAAAGATCTAACAAACTCTTGCGGTATTTCAACCACTCATCCAAAAGGGGGGAGGGTACCTTATCATCCCAACCAACTTTCAATCACCAAAGTTTTTGTAAGAAAATTTTTGCAGTAATAACCACCGGAGCAATGTACTGCAAGGGATCAAAAACTTTCGCTATTTCTGATAATAATTGCCTTTTCGTTTGAGGGTGAAACTCAGATAAGTGTACCTGATAGGAAAAGGTATCTGAAGAAGGAGACCAAAAAACACCCAAGGTTTTAATAGCTGATTCCTCAGTAGGAAGCGCAACACATTGGTCAACAGGAGTTACTTGTGAAAAGTTAGATAAAAAGTCGGTTGAGTTCGAGTTCCACTTATGAAGGGTAAACCCACCACCGGAAAGAAGAGAGTTTAAATCTTCACAAACAAGAAGTGCGTCAGAGATACTAGGAAAGGAGTACAGGAAATCATCTACATAAAATGCAGTTTTCAAAACTTCAGAAGCTAGAGGATGAAAAAGATGACCATCTTGTTCTGCCAACATGTGAAGAGATCGTATTGCGAGAAAGGCAGACGGCTTAAGACCGTATGTCACTGTTCTTAAACGAAATATTTTTATAGGTTTTGCATTGTCATCTCGCCACAAAATTCTTTGCAAATCACGTTGTTCTGAATTTACTAGAATTTGCCTATACATTTGCTTGATGTCAGCAAGAACAGCAATGGGGAATAGACGAAAGTTAAGTAAAACTGAAGTAAGATCTGTCTGAATAGCGGGTCCAGAATGCAGAGTGTCATTGAGAGAAACACCATTAGCATCTGGAGATGACCCATTAAAAACTACTCTTATCTGTTCTCGGGTGGAAGAATTTTTCCAAACTGGATGATGATTAAGATATACTATTTCTTTAGGAGGATTACTAATTTCTCCAGATTTTGGAACTACTTCCATGTGATTCGCTGATTCGTATTCTTCCATGAAGGAAGTATACTGAGTTTTTAAGAGAGCATCTTTTTTAAAGCGATTTTCAATTGCGAATAAAGCTTTGAGAGCTCTGGAATGTGATTCTGTAATAACAGGGGGGTTAAAATGCGAGGAAGAGTAACCACGAATCTGCCTTCAGTAGTGCGAACAGTGGTTTCTACGTAGTGTGTTTCACAGATCTCATTATTGCGAGAATGAGGTGAGGTGACTTGAATATCCTCAATGTCCCAGAACTTAATTAATTCTTGATTTAAATCAGCACCAACAAAATAACAATGAGACTTTTGTTGAACGGGGTTGCGGTATATTTGCCCAGTGGCAATCCAACCGAAATCAGTTCTACGAAAGAAAACATCACGGGCAACTTTAACCTTTTCCGGATGTAAACATTGCCAAAAAATGCTGGCACTTAAAAGAATTTCTACAGATGAAGCTCTGTTGAAATTCGGATCTGCAAGTTGCAAATGATGCGGAATATTCCAACCCTGGACTTGAAAAGAAGTAATGGGGGTGTCATTACCTATGGAATTGATAATTAAAAATCTAAATTTAAATGAATGCCGAGATTATTGGAATCTTTTACATCCACTTTAGCATAACTCAGAGATTGCGATTTGGAACCATTAATTCCTGTAACTTCTATAGAAGTAGGGCATATTTGTAGACCTAACTTGCGAACTAGCTATTCACTGATAAAATTGTTAGTTGCAGCATTATCTAACAATCCCCTTACAGAAACCCATTTTCCGTGAACATTCTTCACTAGAATTTGGACAGTGGACAATAAAACTTGAGTTTTACTGAACGAAACAGAACTTTGAGTAAAAGACTGAGCGTTATTCGGCAAAGTCTCAGAATGAGATTTAGCGGATGAACTATTGGTTGCTGATGACCGCGATCTTTCATGCCTATGCAGGAGAGTATGATGCTTTGCTTTACAGTGAAAACATAACCGTTCAGAATGACAATTGCTTATCATATGTGTCCCTGATAGACAATTGAAGCAGTGCTTGTGGGTGGTAATTAATTTGCGTCTTTCATCCACAGATAAAGATTTGAATTGAGCGCATTGGTACAAGTTATGTGGTTGTTGACACAAAACACAAGCTTGTGCTTGATTGGAAGACCGAATATTGGTAGAAAAGGCATGTGACCTTAGTACTCTCTGAGTGGGGCTGATGTCCTTACTATTAGAGGAAGGTTTGAAGGTAGAGCTACTCTTTTGGCTGGCTACAGCAGAGAGAATTTGGCATTTCGCCTTTAAGAATTTAATAATAGCTTCATAGGTACACAATGAATGTTGCGACAGATCTGCTTCCCAATCTTTTAACGTTTTAGTGTCTAATTTAACAGAAATGAGATGAATCAAAAATAGATCCCAATGGTCAACTGGTTGGTCCAAATTGGCAAGCGCACGAATATGAAGTTCTGCAGCATCGATCAAATTACGAAGCGAGGCAAGATTATCAGCTTGAACAATAGGTAAATTGAATAAACCCTGTATGTGACGTTGAGTTTTTAAACGAGTGTTCCCAAACCGATCTCTGAGAAGTGCCAAAGCTACTTCATAATTTTCATTTGTCAACGTAAGCTCTTGGATGAGTTTAAGTGCGTTGCCTTGCAAGGACAAACGCAAATAATGAAACTTCTGTATTGAAGGAAGAGAATCGTTTTCGTGAATCAATGAATTGAATAATTCAAAAAATGGTTCCCATGTAGCTTCATCTCCGGTAAATTTAGGTAATTCTATTTTCGGTAATATAACACGGGAAGGAAAAGAAGAAGATTCTGAAGGAGTTTTCTCCTGCTTTTCCCGCAATGTTAAACTTCTTAAAAGCTCCTTTGCGTCTGCAAACCCCTTATAATATAAATTTTCAACCTCGGAGCGGTCACTTTGCTGGTCGGGATATTGTGTCTCAATATTGCTTTGGATCTCGTCATACTTTTCAAAGGCCTGTTCATAACCTTTCAGTCTTTGAGAAATTATGTCACTATTACGTTCTTTTTCCGTGAGCTCATATAGAAAAGTGCGAAAACGCGTGAGTTTGCCCTTGACCGAAGCCCTCGCATTAATGAGTTTTTCGTCAATTGGCATTGTGAAAGTTTGTTGTGAAGGTACTCACGACTTCCCTGTGAACTCGTACAACAGCCTGCCAGAAGAGAGAGAAAGCAGCCCCTCCAACGGTTAAATGTGGAACTTGTTTTTGTTTCTCCTCTTCCAGTGCCAAGCATGAACTCCGAGCTGAAACTTTCCAAAAGAATTAGAAATCACAATTTTTGAACAATTTATACACTTAATGTTCAGTATGAGAGATAAATTTTGTTAATTAGTTCAAATATTAATTTCTGAGAAAGGTTCAATATACAGACTTGCTTCAACAAATGTTTACAAAACGCACTCCCGGTTATCGGCTCCATATGGTTATGTGAAGAACAGCCCAAGTTCGTTCTCATAAACGGGAGAAAGCATCAGGCAAATGCCTGGACAAAATAACTACTGTGAAAGGAGCTATTAGACTGAATATTTTGGGCTAGGGGAGTGCGGCCTGGTTCTTTATCCTCAACTTTAAGTCTAAATTTAACACTGAACATTTAAGCATTAATATAATATAAACTTTATTTGTTGTTTGAAACAAGTGATAAATACTATACATTACTGGAAACCCCTTGGGTTTAAAAATTAGTAGGTTGGCACAACTTGGTGCTATTTACAAGAGTTCATTTGAAAGACACACTATTTTTGGAAATAATTGCACTTGCAAGCAATATTAAAACCATTAAAACATAGAAGATAAGTGATAAAAATAGAGAATAAAAGAATGTAACTTATCTTCCGTTGCTATTTATGTTGACTAGAGAGGTTTCAGTGCTGCAGGTCGGCCGTGGCCAGAGCTTGCTGGTTTGGCTGTTGTAGTTTGTAGTTTAAGAACACTATACTTTGTGATTGCGATGTCCAGCATCTCGAAATAAAGTATCGGCTCGAAGAAGGTTTCTTCTTTAGAACCAAAGTACACTGAAGAGCGAAAGTAACAAGCAAGCTTTCATCTTGCGTAGCGGTGAGAACTGTAATCTGAGCCTTGCAACAGCTCATCTAGTTGTGACATTGATGCGTAGTAATCTCCAGCGTATCGGTGTGACGTGCTGAGTACACCGTCTTACTGTAGAATACCGTCAGGTGTTTGCCCCATGGAACGAAGCTTTGGAAGATACCATGAAGTGATGCGGTAATGCGGTACTGGCGTACTGGATCTGGTTGTACTGGATCTTGAAGGGGAGAACCGCTGCTTAAATAGGGCGTAGAACAATCGAGAAATCCCACTGGCTGGCGGCGACTGATTGGCCAAAGCGGAGATGTGACGACAGTCCTTCACGTAGCGGCTAGCGAGGAGCAACACCTTGCAGTAGTGAACTTGTGGCTCGAAGAGTCAACATCTATGAACAGGCTGAGGTATGTGTCTTAGAAATTTTGTTTGTTACGAGTAATCACTCGAGAATTACATTATATATTATAAACATAAATGTGATTAAATACATTAATAGTTCGGTGGTCTCAAAGCATTTGACCGACAAATGCGGCATAAGAAAAAAAAACACATTAAAAACATCACGAAAGTGATCACGCCCAGAATAATAGGACATGACAAATTCTTAATGACCCAAAAGGAAAATTTCCAACAAAATTTATGAATCCGAACCTTAAACTTCACAGAACCAATTACGTCCAATTGAGCACCATTGGCAGAAACCAACTTAACATCTACTTTTGACAGGTTACTGAATTTACAAATGAGTTT
This sequence comes from Meconema thalassinum, assembly GCA_946902985.2. NCBI lineage: Eukaryota > Metazoa > Arthropoda > Insecta > Orthoptera > Tettigoniidae > Meconema > Meconema thalassinum. The sequence continues at coordinate 1,120,211,466 of OX336389.2, read as the reverse complement.
CATAGACAAATACCAATTCTCGCTAACCAATGAAGCAGCACTTCCCGAGTCTAACAAAGCTATTACACATGCGTCATTAATTGCAATTTCAACCATAGGAGAGGGTAGAACTACATCAGAAACTTTAGAACAGACACCATTTGCTCCGATAACTTTGGCATCATCCCTCGTCACCTCATTTCCCAATGCACATCGCTGATCCTTGGCAAGGAGGATTTCAGGATGCTTGTCTCGGAATAGTCAATTTCTTTTTACCGGACAGTTCCATGCTATGTGGCCCTGCTGCCCACAGTTGAAGCACGTCACAGGGCGATTACTACTACTCCTAGGCGAATTATGGGAAGGACGACCGGCCCCAGGTGGTGGTCGAACCGAGGGAGGTCGAACAAACGGAACAGGGTTAATGAAGGGAGGGGGCATGCTAGTTGCATACCTTATGATATCAACCAAACGCACGGATTCGGCCTGAATAGTGGCTTCACGTAGTTCCCTAATCGTACTCGGATTAGTTCCAACACATAGGCAATTCCGAAATTCCGGCGTAGCACCGGCCAAAATAAGCCTTACCACTTCTGCCTCTGGCATATCTACTCTAAAGACTTTTACAAACCTGGATATGTCCACAATGTATGAATTTAACGGCTCGTTAATACCCTGTGCTCGGTACAGGTAACGTCCCTTCACAGTATCGAGCGACCTGATGGGCACAAATACTCGCAACACCTCGGACATAAAATTCTCCACACTCCAACCTTCACACATGGCACTAGTCACATAGGTCCCCAACGTATCCGACACATGGGAGGATATTAATTGAAAAACCACTTGGTCGCTGACACCGAATTGGATAGCACACTCATGAATGTCGACTAATATTCTCAAAAAATCAACGACGCCTTCAACCGTGTCCATACTTCTACCCGATAACTTTGAAACAAAACCCAAAATGGTGTGACTGACAGAACCAAAGCTGGCCTTGGAAAAAACAGAATAATTAGAATGCTCATCATTGGACACGTTACGACTTGGCATTTCGGCACATGGATTTCTTTGCACATAATTTTGGTTTCCGGAACAAGATAAAGAAACGAGGTTACGCCCTGAATTTGAAACACTCCCCTGAGAGTCTCGATAAACAGAATTTAAATCCCTAACCGGTTCGGAAGGAGAATTTTGTGTCACTGTAGGCCCCTGATGACCTGAGTTACCCTGCACTTTAAATGATGAAACAGACCCGGAATTATCTCTAGAATTTACTTCTCGAGCACCGACACTAACAGGATTACAACTAGATGAGGGGATATTTAAGACAGACTGGGGTTCGATCACCGACCTCCTTACACGAGGCGAGCCTACAACAGCAGAGAAGGAGTTACAAGTTACACAGTTACAACTACAAGTACAATTTTCACGTCCGGGGAGGTTGAAGGTTACGCTGCTGGTATTATTTGGCACAGAAGTCATCACAGCATTAGGGTTAATGGTATTCGAAACTGGTATCACCGTATCAGGACCTAACGGTGCCTGGTCAAGCCCAGAATTTGTTGTCACAGTTTCTTGATTAAAAGTACGGTTACCGACAATAGGAAGAATCTCTCGACTCTCACAGCTGTTGGGCAGGCGCGCTATTCCATTGCCACGGAGCGCGGCAGGTTCAGCGACACGATTACCAACTTGGCCAGTGGCATTTTCAGCCAGACTGGCGCCTAGATTTGTCGAGACATTACGGCTACATGCAGGAGTCGAATTCAATAAATCCCCACTTCCACTAACACGATTAACAGTGTCCAAGGTCTGAGCACATTCCACTAAATTAACTTCAGCCTCTAATAAACCTTTCAAATCGGCGATGGGACGTTCTTCATCAGATTGCAACAAATCCACACATCGAAGATATAGGTAATCAATTCTAGCTTTCAATTTGGTGAGATCAACAGGGCTACATTCTACTTCACTGAAACAATACTTAATTACATTACAAATTTCTTTAACTGCGTCACATAACCTTGACTCACCGAGTTAGAATTCAGCAATTGACAGCTTTGGAAGGGTTGCTGCAAAATTCACGGCATACTCTAGACTCTGGCGCGCTAGTTCTGCGTCCCTGGGCACTTCAAGGTTACGTAACAGCAATTCGTAGGTTACCTCTTCATCCGATAAATATTTCACGATGATTTTGCGGGAAGCCATCGTACATAAATTTCATGTAACAGAACACAAATTAATCATTACACAGAGTTTGAACCAATCCTACCTATGTGGAGAAAAGATTAATAAGGAGGAGGGCCCAACAATCTACGTTAATTAAGTTACTGAATTTAATTTTAATTGGTTACTGCAATGGTCAGCAGGAAAGATTATTTGCTAATGGCAAGATCACAGAACAAACCATGCTCACTGCTACCACTGTAACAGGCTCTCATCCCCCCTTACCCTGTTTATTAGGCAAAAAGATAATAATAATAATAATATTAGCATATCAAAATTACAATTCAATTTTCGCTAGGTCACCTGAGTTCACAGCAAAGAACCTAGGCAGAGAATATTCCTAGTTTCATGGTTTTGTGGAAATACTCTGGTCTAATTTAGAATAAGGGAAAGACGGGATGTAACCGGGGTCAAGGCCAGCTTGTTGAGAGGAAGGCCTGATGCGTACCTCAGTAGGCCGTATTAAAATGACCCAGCCACACATGCTGAAAGGAACAGAATCAATCTTCCTACTGACTGTAATCATTAAATTAAAAAAACAACATCTCAATATCAAAGTATAATGAAAATCTAAAATTGATACAATTAAATCATGATTAAATTACAAACTAAAACCCTAAACCGCTTAACTTAGGCTAATATTTAAAAGGTAATGCAAGTTACGGATAATACTGTGAATAAAATAAAGTCAGACGTTGCCCAGTTGGCAAAATTACATTTCCCCATCATACGATTAATTGAATTACTGAATAGAGGGTAATATCATCCAGAAGGATAAAAGGAAAATTAACAACATGAAATTCAGGCCCGGTGCCGTTTCACAAACAAATTGCATAAAGCAACAAACGCGTTCCTTAGTGAACGAAAGCGTCCGAGAAGCTTCAGAGTCCATCACTGACTGTCTTTTGAAGCCTATCTGACCAAGGTTAAATCCACGAGGTTCCCATCCAGCTAACGGGAAATAGGGCAATAATAACCCACCCTGCAGTAATTACATATAAAGCTACCACCAAATTATACAAACCCTTCCAAAATATTACATACTAATATACTAAAATAAAAATGTCAGTCCGCTCAAAATATGGTCCACCGACACATGGCCTTAACGACATAGCAAATGACACAGTTTAATGTTCCATCGAACGGTTGCCCCTTCTAACAAATTGAGTTCATACCACCTGGTGTATTTCAGCCCTCCGGAGAAACTGCACTCTCAGTTCCCCCGGAGGCGATCGCTTAAGAGACCTTCCGTCAGCAAGCTTCCTCTCGCACTGTTCCCCCAGCCACAGATCGCACCCCTTTGTATTCCAGAGTCCCCCACCACCCTACTCCAGTCGTACCACCTGCGACTAGTGGCACAATCGGCCAACACAAGGGCAGAGCCCAAGGCCAGAGTCCAAGGTTTTGAGTTGGTACTATTGAATCTCACCCCACACAGGTTACTGCGTAGAAACTTTCTAGGAGTTGAGGCGTCACACAATGTTCTTGCAAGGGTGTTCTTAGAACAAGGCTTGGCGAATGTAGCTGACAAGAAATGTTCGCTTTTCCAATGTTCACAGACACAAAGCTTGATTTATCTCCCTCTACAAGTGTTTATCAGGGATAATACTTTAAGTGACAGTTCGCACAAAGGGGTCAAATCCTGGCAGAAAGGGCTTGGCGAACATTTCACTAACAGTCAGGCGCCAGTTTGGCGAAAGGAATTCTCAGAAGAGGCCTGGTGTATGCTCTATGATAATCCGGTCAGACCTGGAGTTCTTGCTGCGTCTCGAAGATAAGATGAACATGTACTGATTTGCAAAATCGGTACAACTATGAAGTCTGTAACGACCAATTCGACTCTTAATCGCACTACCAATTTGTTGAATATTCACAGATTTTTTCATGACTAGCGTTATTTTTATTTTTAATACTGCGTAAATGTCCATGAATGATTGAAGATGGTATATCAATATTGCATTTTTGCAATGCGTTATCGAAGGATCACCATTCTTCATTCTTTTTGCGGAATAACTATTTTCACAATCTTGAAAACGTTTACGCTTTTAAGCATTTATTTCAGGACGGTCACGCCCTACTTCATCACATTTATTTAAAGGTTCCGTGCTAGTTGATGGTTTTGCAGTTTTTAATTCCTGTTGTTCTCCATGCACTTTACCATGTGGGATTGATATCGCTTTACACCAGAAAAACCAAGTTCGCAAACAGAACATGAAAAATGTGCTGAACTGACATGTTTTAAACGAGCATGCTGTGCAAGATGATCCTGTCTGTTAAATGTCGTAGCACAATGACTGTACGCAAACATTTTAAGGTTATGTTTAGTACTTGCGTGCTGTTGAAGGTTGTCAGGTCTTGAAAACTTCTTATTACATTCACCACACTTGAACATGATGATTATCAAATCACATTCCAAATTACCTATGAAAGGAAGAAATCATAAATGTTAATAAAAGATAAAACAAAGTAAAATATAAATAGTTTAATTATTATATATAAATTACAGCCAATGGTCATGTAATTTAATTTACTCGTCCGTGAACTCTCAGCAAGTCAAATTTCAAGTAGTTCCAACTTTGGTTACCATATACCATTGTCAATGACACCTAGCGGTGAAAGTTCGAACTTAATTGAGCGCTTATAACCAACTAAAGATGATTTTTAAAGAAAACAGACTTACCAGAATAGTAATGTATTTTCAAGTCCTCTTCCACCACACAAGTAAGCTGTAGAGATAACACGTTGTTAACTGTCGTTCACGTGCTTCAACTACACACATCAAAAAAAGTTTTGCATCACCTCGGTTCCCAGATCTCCGGCATATAGACGTTGACTGTGTATATTGTATCCAAGATACAGTCCCTTTGACTGTTCATAGATGTCACTAAAACTGCTCAAAGATGTAAACAACCATGCATGAGCAGGGCCTATTAGACGGAGGGGGTACGACAGCCGATCAGTTCCAGTCATTCCACCAGGACGAAGGTACGCTGCTCATGTTGTCTGTAGTTCTACCATGCCTAGAAGGTCAATACCGCAGTTCGATCGCGTCCGCATTGTTACTTTGTGTCAAGAAGGGCTCTCAACAAGGGAAGTTTCCAGGCGTCTCAGAGTGAACCAAAGCGATGTTGTTCGGACATGGAGGAGGTACAGAGATACAGGAACTGTCGATGACAGGCCTCGCTCAGGCCGCCCAAGGGCTACTACTGTAGTGGATGACCGCTACTTACGGATTGCCGCTCGGAGGAACCCTGACAGCAATGCCACCATGTTGAATAATGCGTTTCGTTCAGCCACAGGACGTCGTGTTTCAACTCAAACTGTGCGCAATAGGCTGCATGATGCGCAACTTCACTCCCGACGTCCATGGCGAGGTCCAGCTTTGCAACCCCGACACCATGCAGCGCGGTACAGATGGGCCCAACAACATGCTGAATGGACCCCACGGAATTGGCATCACGTTCTCTTCACCGATGAGTGTCGCATATGCCTTCAACCAGACAATCGTCGGAGACGTGTTTGGAGGCACCCTGGTCAGGCTGAACGTCTTAGACACACTGTCCAGCGAGTGCAGCAAGGTGGTGGTTCCCTGATGTTTTGGGGTGGCATTATGTGGGGCCGACGTACGCCACTGGTGGTCATGGAAGGCTCCGAAACGGCTTTACGATACCTGAATGACATCCTCCGACCCATAGTGCAACCATATCGGCAGAATATTGGAGAGGCATTTGTCTTCATAGACGACAATTCTCGACCTCATCGTGCACATCTTGTGAATGCGTTCCTTCAAGATAACGACATCGCTCGACTACAGTGGCCAGCATGTTCGCCAGACATGAACCCTATCGAACATGCCTGGGATATGTTGAAAAGGGCTGTTTATGGACGTCTTGACCCACCAACCACTCTGAGAGATTTACGCCGAATTGTCGTTGAGGAGTGGGACAATTTGGACCAACAGTGTCTTGATGAACTTGTGGATAGTATGCCACGGCGAATACAGGCATGCATCAATGCAAGAGGACGTGCTACTGGGTATTAGAGGTAGTGGTGTGTACTGCAATCTGGACCACAAATGCTGAAAGTCTAGCTGTATGATGGTACAACATGCAATGTGTGGGTCTCATGAGCAATAAAACGAGCTGAAATGTTGTTTGTGTTGATCTCTATTCCCTTTGTATTTAACGGTTCCGGAACTCTTGGAACCGAGGTGATGCAAAACTTTTTTTGATGTGTGTATGTTTGGAGTTTCGCTGCTCACCTCAGCCTTTCTGAATTGCGTCTGGGACCTGCCATCCATACGCCTTTCAAGCTTACGCTGGGTAAACCGTTACAGCAACCAAGCGAAGCTAGGGCGGTTACTAGCATGGGTATAATTGTACATAGCTATGCTATATCAAATTCTTAACCATATCAAAAGCTAGTTCTTCCGTAAAATTGGGTGACATTATAATTAATTAGAAGAATACCGGTGTCATTTGTGAAACGAAAAGTATAAAAAGATCTTAAGGACTTCCCCTTCCTAGCTCTTTTATACCACAAGCACACGTGCGTTGGATTAAATATCAGTCGATGCAGCGTTTTCATAGTTGACAAGACAGTTCATGTTTCGCTGACATCATACGTCTGCAATGTTTCACACACTTCTTACCCTAATGCTGCATCTTGCATCCGGTGGCAAGTTCATGTTTCGTTGACATCATACGTCCGCAAGAATCATGTTTCGCATACTTCCTTGCCCTAACGCTGCATCTTGCATCCGGTTGCGACTCATGCATCGCGTGGCGTCATAAGCTGCGAAAGTTGGCTGGTTTTAAACCACACATCCCTGGCTTTCCTCATCCTCCATAAAACAGCATGGGATAGTTGTATGTGTCCCGTGTACTTTGGTGTGTGCATTAGCCCCGGTGCTAGTTTTACCTCACCCTCCATAAGAAGAGCATGGGATAGTTGCCTGTGCCCCGTGTACTAGGGTGTATGCAATAGCCCCTGCTCTAGAATGCATTCACTCACCGGTTCGGTTCAATCCTGGTTTAGTTCAGTTCGGTTTGGTTCAGTTCTGGTTCGGTTCGGTTCCGGTTTAGTTTGGTTCGGTTTAGTTCGGTTCGGCTCTGTTTCGGTTTGGTTCGGTTCAGTTCGGTTCCGCTTAGGTTAGGTTTGGTTAGGTTACCTAGACTAGGTTAAGAGCTATGACCACCATCTTATTTGAAAGGCGCGCCATGCATGTAAGTGGTTGCGCGCAGCCGCCATATTGTAGGAGAAAAGTCATAGGAGGGCCTAGAACCCGTAAAAAACACTACTGGCTTAAAAATGGCGTGCGTTATCTGAAGAGGCCTGGCGCAGGAATTTCGAAATGATGCCCGTGAATGACGTGCGCGTTGTGGTGGGTATGAAATGATTCAGGTGTAACAAACATTCAGTCCCGGAGCCAAGGTTAAAAGCCTTCCGAGATTAAAATCCAACGGCTATTCGAGAATCGAAACAAGGACACTTAACGAATCAAAGTCTCACATGGTAACCCCTTAGTAGCCCCAGAGTCCGACACAAGGAGGATATAATACCAGAGACTTAGTTCCCGTTTTAAATAATTTTCCTTAAATCTTCCTAAATCCGGCTTAAGAAAAAAAGCATTTCGCTCCGGTAGGGGAAACATAATGATCTAAATACCTGAGATGTCACCTTATTTTTATGGTTATTTCTCGTAGCTAGTCCCTTTGTCGATCAAGTAACATTAATATCATTGCCTTTGACATTAGCTCCGAAGAAATGTTTCACGGGCAGTCAACAATATATTCGAGACATGTTTAAATTAGTCGTTCATTTTGTAATGTTGGCAGCAAACATGTATTTTTTATCACCGTTCCTTTTTTATTGAAATTAGCTCATCAAATACGACAACTTAGAAATCTATTATCTAGCACATTGTATCTGCTAAATGCTATAAAATCAAATATGAAGTCAGATTTCTTAACAGACATAACCTCTAAATTCCTAAGCACATCCCTTTCCCCCCGATTTTCGTCCCACCCTACAGCATAACCTCCAAATCTGTTATAATGGAATCACCTCTCTCTCTTCTTTTATTCCCCTCCCCCACCATCCTATACAGGTTCCAAATTCTTATTTGAATCCCATGATCCCTTTGCAAATGTGTTATGAGAAGGAAGGAGAAAAATACATAATAAAACCACAGGAGGTTGGTAATTGAAAAAGTAACTTTTATTTTTAATTTGCATTAGCTCTTGTACCCGGCGTTGCCCGGGAGTTGTCTTTATGTATTAGGTAGAAAGATACTGTGCCCGTTTAGACCGAAGTCCAAAGACCTCATATGCATATTATTGAAATCAGCTCAGCCCGAGATCCAACATCTCAGGGCCATCTGGGTGAAAACAAAAGAAAAATTGCAATAGTAAGGATAAGAAAGGAGAATTACAAATAGCACAATTTCTTAAATTATCTCATTTTATTTAGACTCAAAAATGAAATTTAAAGTTAAAACTCATTTAAAATTAAGGAAAATTATCCGCACAAAAAATCAACACTGGAAAACTCCACGTTTCCCCCACATAGTGTACTGAAACATATTTAAATGTTCACTGATTTGAAGTTTCAATAATCGATATCCAGATAAATACCAATCAATTTTGGTATCGGATTTTACATTATTTACATTTGATGTCAGGTTGTTCAGAATGCAATATCAGTCCGTCTGACACCTGTATCTTAATATTTACATTTATCACTGTTATACATCAAAATCACGGTATGCATTTCAAAATATTTTCTAAATATCATTCAACATATTATTGTTCGTGGTTTAAGGATCCTAACCTTGATCTTATATCTCTTAATAGGATTTAATTTATCATTACCAGATAAATCTTTTCGTTTTGAAAATTTGTAGAAATCCTAAATCTCAAAATCGACTTGTCACATTTTTACATTTTTACTATCGTAATTTGAAAAAATGAATTTTTATGATCGGTCACCCAAATATGTGATCATAATTATTCCTTTCTGTAATTTTACCCGTCACATTTGATTTGAACTTGAATTTGAACTTGATATTTTCAATATCAAGATTTGAATAACATACATTTCAGATATTAATATTGTTCAACTTGAAATCATATTTCATGTATTATTCTCTTTATCATAAATCCCTATTTAATATTTTAAATATATTTTTCCAACTTATTTGATTCAAATTACAATTTACTCAATTTTCAGGATTCATTGTCAGCACGATGAATTTCACTACTTTCTACTAACTTATTCTCACTATGATTTTTTTAAATTATTCCATCATAATGAATTTTACTATGATGATTGAAGCCATTATTTAGTGTTGCCTTAGTAAACAATAGTTCGATGCTTTTCAGTCGGTCAACACGATTTACCCAAACGAGATGGGTTATTCTCTAGTCCTGAAAAATAACCCATCATAGTTGGGTACAATCGAGTTGACCGACTGAAAAGCATCAACATTGTTTTAAGAAATTTATTGATATTATTTCATAATAATGTATTTATCAATTTATTTACGTAATTAATACATTTAATTTTCCATAATTATTTAATAATTTATTCAAATATGAGATCCAGTATAATTAATCTTATTTTTAAATATTAATTATTTTTCCTGCAATATTAAGATCCATATTTATTTCAAATGCAGATTGAAACTAACAAGATACAGGATTTTTCTTTGCACACAAAGCATCAACTATTTCACTTTTATTGAAATTGGATTTATTTCAACACATTAAATAACATGAATTTCATTCCTCATGAATAAATCCTTATATGCATTATTTTAATCTTTGTCAAGGCATTCGGTAAGGTTTCGAACAAATCTGAGGTAAATTTGACAGCTTCGCTCAACAGGCGACTTCGAATAAAATCAAGGATATAGCATGGCTTGGTAATTAGCTAGTGGGTAAGAAGCTATAACAAATAGACGCCTTAATACCGTCGGGGTCGAGAGAGAACAAGAGTTCATCAAGAAAGGTCAACAATAAAGCTAACAGAAAAGAGTTCAGCGCAATTGTGTGGGATTAAATCACTTAAATTTGCTTTTTTTAATGCTAATCTGTGTTATGCCTATAGTGCTTGCGGTAGGGTAAATTTAACATTTAGAATGGGATTAGAATCAAAAAATCGATGTAAATGTTTCAACTTCGCTTGGCCGCCATGTTCGTTTTGTTCTTAACAGTTTTATGAAAGTCACAGGTATGATATTCTACGTAGTAGTGCCCTTATCACCATACAAACTTTCAGGGTGATATCTCTTACTGTTGCGAAGATATAAAATGCCAGTGAAATATTTCGCACGGCTGCCATGTTGGATTGGTGAAACGTATTATAATTTGAAAGGCACGCTCGAGGTTGGGTGAGGTAGTCTTATGCACTTACCGAGTTTCATTGAAATCCCTTCGGCCGTTTAGACTTTATTAGGGACACACACACATACACACATACACACACACGGACAAAAGGTGATCCCATGAGCCTTCTTTTTTCATCATCAATGAAAACAGGCTAAAAAGAAGACTAGGGATTTGTGTAACAAGCAGAGCCAGAGATAAATACATGTAAATCGTATCCAATGTAGGAAATTTCTACTCATAAAAGTCAGTCTCATTGGCCAGTCACTTTCCCCTAGCAGCCTATAGATTGAATATAACCTGTAGAACATTCCTCACAACTGCATAGTATTGAGTGTACAGCATCGAGCATCGTAAGTGCTTACTGTATTGCAAAGGACAAGATGACAAGAAAACTCGGCTTACGCTTCTAGTTAATTCGCAGCCCGCAGCGTAGCCGTGCTCGTTAAATCTTGCACTACGGCCACGAGGGCAGCTGCAGTAAATCCGGAGATCGGAGGTTCGAATCCCGACGCTGACAGCGACTATCTTGAGAGTGTTTTTCCCCAGGTTTTTCCACATTTCGTCCAGGCAAATGCCAGGTTAGTACCCTACTTCTAGTTCCGTGGCACCTACCTCATTCCTACACTCAATTACATGAGGATGTTGCTTTAATGAGCCTAACAACTAAGTTATCGGCCCCACACTACTACAGCCATTATCAGACAAGTTCAACACACACACAACTACACGGGGCTAATGACCAAGGTGTCTCAAGCTTCTAAAATGAATTATTAACAACAACAACCAAAGTCCGTTTTGCCTAGCACGTGTGTGCGATGGAAAACAAGATTTCATTGTTAGCTCACTCAAAAATATCTTACATAAGGGAAATTGCTCTCTTGATTTCCAGATTTTGTCTATTGTAGAATATGTAAGCTGGACAGTAAGTCAGTATGAATATTATGACGGATAGCTTTAGTTTAGAAACTCATGCATTTCTTTTTCCAGTTATGACTAACTTATATCTATTTTTACAACCCTGGTAGTAATGTCGTGATTTACTTAGAATTAATTTGGAAAGTAAGGCTTATATTGTCTTGTACCAATAGCTACGCTCGCTAACGCGCAGCTCTAGGCCTCTAGGAGTCGGTAGACGTTCGAGCGCCCGAACGTCGGCCGTCCTTGAAATGATTCTCCGTGGTTTCCCATTTCCAACTTCAGACAAATGCCGGGACGGTATCTTCTAATAGGCCACGGTCGCTTCCTTCCACATCCTTGCCCAGTTTCATTAATTTCATCTCTCATCAACTGCTCCCATGAGGTTAGGAAAGGCATCCGGTCATAGAAACACCCGCCACCTAACCCTTCATCGCATCTCATCCCCGACCCCGTTTTTTTTTTTTTTTTCGTGTGACCTTCTGAGAGACCGAGTGTAGGTCTTTCTAGTCGACGCCCGTGGGCGACCTGCGTGTCGGGATGAGAGATGGAATGGATGAAGATGAATGAAACTCGGCAAGGATGTGGCCGTGGCCTGTCAGAAGGTACCGTCCCAGCGTTTGCCTGGTGTTTAAAATGGGAAACCACGGAAAACCATTTCAAGGACGGCCGACGGTGGGGCTCGAACCTTCGCGTCTACCGAGTCAGCACCAGCAGAGAGCTTGGCCCCATGGCCTAACGCTGCGCTTTAGCGAGCGTAGCCGCCACTGTCGGTACCCCGTTAATAAGGGGTAGACAGGCATTGCTTTCTGTCTTGTGTTAGGCTAGTTTGTTGTAGGTTCACGTGTGATTGGAGATACAATGGTACTCCACATACGAGGTACTGTATATTGATTGAATGTTTGTGACGTGTTCGTGAAAAAAGAAAATACAGTATACCTAGGTACATTAACAGTGGAGAATCACTGAAGACAACTGCTTGCCTATTTGAACCAGCTGCCTCGGTTTCTGGATGGAAAAATTCATACCACTCGGTTAGTAAAGTAGCGTAGTCGGCTATCTGTAATTAAAGCGTTCCCCACTACTGAGGTATGTGTATTGTCCATATAGAAGAGTATGACGGCAAGTCTTGATCAATTAGCAGATGCAATTTGGTTCAAATAGATTGATGCATTTATCGATCCCATGTTCTGAAGCAAGGTGCTGCGTGTACCTTATCCCATGCCACATCGTGGCCTAGTTCGGCATACGCTACATACAATCACATTGACCTGCATATTGTTTTACCATACTCCAAGCGTTCCCATCTGAGTTGTTGTTGATTCATTTAGGGACTTGGCTACATCGTGGTCATGTAGCCCCGCGTACTTAGATGTGTGTGGAATTTGTGTGATAACCTGTGTTATTGTGATGGCTGTTTTAGTGTGTGTATTTATAATTTAGATTTAGGATCCATCCCGGCATTCGCCTGGAGTAGAAGTGGGAAACCATGGAAAACCACTTCCAGGATGGCTGAGTTGGGAATCGAACCCACCTCTTCTCAGTTTTGTCTCACGAGGCTGAGTGTACCCCATCCCAGTCCTCAGACCATAATTTAATATCTTGGCAGAGCCGGGAATCGAAACCGGTCCTCCGCGATGACAACCGAGAGTGCTAGCCACTACGGAACGAGGCGGACGTTCCCATTTGAGTTCAGGACCAAACAGAGAAGCATTTTTTTTGCAATACGCCTACACTCTGTGCAAAGAAGAATAGAAATCAGTTAATATTCAGCCATGGCAGTATACAGTATCTATTTGAAGGTAATGTATAGGCCTACGAGTGAGGCTAGGCATAAGACTTACAATTCCTTGATTTTGAACATAAATAGTGTAGATCAAAAATACGTTAGCATGCATTTCTTATTAATTTTACTGTAGTGTAAGATAAAGATGAGTTAAACAATGTGTCCGCCTCGTTGAGGAGTGGCTAGCACTCTTGGCTGTCACCGTGGAGGCCTGGGTTCGATTCCCGGCTCTGACGAGAAATTTAATTCTGGTCTGAAGGCTGGAATGGGGTAGGCCTACACTCAGACTCGTGAGGCAAAACTGAGATTAGGCGAGTTCAATTCCAACCTCAGCCATCCTGGAAGTTTTTTTGTGGTTTCCCCACTTCTACTCCAGGCGAATGCTGGTATGGTTCCTAAATTAAGGCCACGCCCACTTCCTTCCCAATCCTCATTTGAATTATAAATACACACACGAATACAGTCATCACAATAGGCTAACACAGGTTATCAGAAAAATTGCCCACACACACCCAAATAACGGGGTACATGGCCACGATGTTGCATAGCTCCTAAGGGAATCAACAACAACAACAACAGATAAATAATGTAGAAATAAGTGACCAACATTGGTGAAAACTAGGAAGGAGGGAACGACAAGCAGGTTAAGAATGTAGGGAGAGACTGGTCCAATACAGTATGAAGAAACGAGGTGTAGATCATGAACGGAAAGGGAAATAAAAGCTATCCTGAATTAAGTCGTCGATCAAAAAGAGCTCATCGAAAGAATTGTGTGGATATAAAAGTGGATACATTCCTTCATAATAACAAAGATGATAATGATAATAAAAATAACAATACGAAGACCATCCAAGGTTTACTTTTAGAGCAAACGTATTTAGCCGCGAAATATGAGTATACGCGACCGATTAAAGACGTATACCGGGTGGAGGTGGACATGTCAGTACCGCAAGCAGCAGCGGCACTTATTCTGTCTCCTTCCGCCTGCGAGGTTCAGTCTGTGATCAAGTCTCTTAATGACATTTAAAACAAGAGGCGTGGAATGATCAGTGCATGTGTCGTGCTGATCCATGACAACGCTCGGCACACAGCAACTGTTCTCCATGAGCTCGGCTCGGAGCTGTTTGATTATCCACCGTACAGTCCTGATCTTGCTTCCAGCTATTTCCATCTTTTATAGCACCTCAAGAAATTGCTGTCCTCCGGTAGGAATTTCACACTGACGAAGAGCTAAAGTTGAATGTCACATGCTGGTTCCACTCCCAGGCGCAGACGTATACGACACAGGACTACAAAAGTTGGTCCCACAATATGACAGGTGGTGAGCTCAAACATTGCTGTTTCTGGTTTCAACAAAGTTTTTCATGTAACTATGTTTTCTTCTTATTTAGAAAATAGGGAAACTTAATTTCTGGATGGACCTCGTATCAATAATAATAATAATAATAATAATAATATGAATAATAATAGCAATAATAATAACTAGTGGGCCCGTGCGAGCTTTCGCAACATGAATGTAGTTTTATGGGGTAGTAGGGAAGAATGCGGGAGAACGAAGTTTTAAATATTGAAGAAATGAATTTGTTGTTGTTAAACGGCATACGTACATGAGAAGAACACAAATAATTATGTAGAACAGTGTTTTTTACTTGTCACAGCACCTCTTTGCAGAGAATATTCGATGTTACAACGGATGCATCGGTTATTGTTTGCTCGGGAGTTTCTTCTACAGCAATTTTTACATTTGCAAAGGATTGAACCCTAGAGAAAGTCTTGGCGAGACCACACCGGAGCCATCTGCTGAGAGACTCCCCAGCTAGCAGTACGCCGCGCTCGCACTCTAGCGGCAGGCTCGCCTAGCAGTACGCCGCGCTCCCGCCAGATGGCTGCCGCCGCCGCGCTGCCCTGCGCTATAGCGACTGGCTCGCCAGGTTACGGTGCTCCCATTGTAAATGTACATTTTTAAGGTATTTTTTTAATTGTGAGGCATTAAAGAGGAAGTGAGTGCGTTTCGGGCACACATGGGGTTATGCGGCACCTGTAGGTACCCCATATGTGTAGGGTGGTGTTAACAGGACCTTATTTTCGGTTCAAAACCGGAATGGGACCTTAGCAGAATAATATAGGGAGGATAATAATGTTACTGGCTTTACGTCCGTTTTAACTACTGTAGCTTTTAGAAACGCCAGGGTGCCGGAATTTAAAACCGAGGGGGATATCTTTATCGTGCCAGTAAATCTACTGACACGGCTCCCTCGCATTTAATCACCCTCAAATGCCAACTGACTGCGCTGGGATTCGATCCCAAAGCCTTGTTCAGCGCAGGCTAGAACGTTACCGCTGCACAACGAAACCAGTCTAACACTCAAGATGCTATTGAAAATCCTTTTTTTTTTTAGCGTATGGCTTTTAGTGCCGGGAGTGTCCGAGGACATGTTCGGCTCGCCAGTTTTGTAGCTGCTTCGAGACGGACACCCAATGGGTGAGCTACAGGTACCGTTGGGGAGGAAAGTTGGAATGTAAGGACGAGGAGTTGGAAGGTAGCGGCTGTGGCCTATAGTTAGGGACCAACCCCGGCATTTGCCTGGAAGGAAGATGGGAAACCACAGAAGACCATCTTCAAGGTTGCCGCCGGAGGGATTCGAACCTCCTCGCCTCCCGGATGTGAGCGACTGCCAGCAGTCATGCCGTAACGACCACGGCTAACTCACTCGGTATTGAAAATACTAATGCAATACCAAGTAGAGGCACAAAATATGATGAATGGACGTATTCTTTTAAGAGTAGAGACGTAAAAGTTGAAAACTAGAAAATATTGCTCATTAATTTAAGAAAATATACGTGAACTGGAAAGAAAACAGTGGCAACATACGCATGCAGATCCACCATGCCTCTACAGGCCTTCAATTTAATCCTTTAGTTAGTTAGTTAGTTATTGTTGTTTTAAGGGGCGGAACTACGAGGTCATCTGCCCCTTTAATCCTTTACAGCATGTTACACCCTTTGCTAGATGTGTGCAAGTTGCAGGATACCAGTGGCAGTGTCGTCTTGGTTGATGCCCGTGACAGAGCGCTGCGCTGCGCCCTACCGCTTGAAGTATGGAGTCTCGTGAATGGTAACACTTCCCTCAGAGTAATTCCTTTAGGTTCGAGAAAAGACGGAAGTCACAGGGTCTCATGCTCGGTAAATAGGGTGGATGATCCAAGATGCTGATGTTACCATGTGTACCATGCAGTTCTTCAGTTCTTCTTAATAAAAGACGGTGAGTGCCGCATACGAATACTACCGCAGGTCTCCGGAACATCATATTCGTCCTGCTCTAAGCAGGAAACGAAACGCATTCGCTCGTTGTCACAATGCTGCACCTGTGAGAGACTCGTTGACATGGTGGAGGTGGGAGTCTAAGAAGTCCCTATTATTTCTATTTTTGTAAATGTCTTCACTTATCACCCTACTTTTCTGTCAAAATTTCGTCGGTAATCTCTCTTTCTCTTCTCACACATACGCAGGCTAGGGTATCAATTTTCCTGTCTTTGATATCCTATCTCTTTCTTTCTCATTTTCGCAGGAGGCGTGATCGAAGAGTAACCCAACTGCTCACTTCTAATCGAGGCGGCCGTGGTTGCTCAGTCCCCATTCAAGCGTGTAAGATTTTCAACATAAAATATCACGTCCCGTGGAAACTCTTACTGCGAAATAGTTCCTTTTCTTTATTCTCTTTGCATTTTAGCCTATTTCATCTCATGAAATATAGGATTATAAGATCACCTTCTGTCAGTGTAAGTGTGTGTCCCTAATAAATTATTCTAAACGGCTGGAGCGATGGCCATGGAACTTTGGAAAGACCTACAACTACCCCGTCCGACCATGACCGTACCTTTAAAATTTTAATAAGTGTCACCAATCAAACATCGCAGCCCGGCATTCAGTATCTACAAAACTATTGCTACAATCAAGCTGAAGTTTAGAATTGTGATAGAGGCCAATAAAAAAGTTCACATATATGACTTTCAAAACCTGATATGCGCAAAACCAACATGGTAGCCAGGGATTTTTAGCCTATTTTCATTTTATGAAAAGGTAGGCTTATGAGATCATCTTTTGTCCGTGTGTGCGTATGTGTGTGTGGATGTGTGTGTCCCCCCTAATAACTTCTAAACGGCTGGAGCGATTTCAATGAAACTCGGTAAGGTCATAGTACTATTTCGGCCGACACCGACCGTACACTTCAAATTTTATTACGTATTACCAATCCAACATGGCTGCTGAGCGAAATATTTCACCGGCATTCTATATCTCCGAAATTATTACCGATATCACCCTGAAATTGTGTACGGTGATAGAGGACACTACTAGAAGTTCACCTATGAGACTTTCAAAAACCTGTTGACTACAAAACGAACATGGCGGTTAAGCGAATTTGAAACTTTCAAATAGACTTTTCTCGCGATTTAACCATCCAAACTCAATGAAACATGGTACAGCAAATGTTTATGCACATTTTAATGCATTGGCATCTAATTTAGTTCAATTGTTTACATAATCTCAAGATGGCGGCTGTGCGAAATATTTCACCGGCATTCCATCTCTCCGAAACTATTTCTGAAATCACACTGAAATTGTGTACGGTGATAAAGGGTATTACTAAAAGTCACCTATGAGACTTTCAAAAACCTGTTAACTACAAAACGAACATGCCGGCCAAGAGAAATTTATACTTTTGAATAGACTTTTCTCGCGATTTAACCATACAAACGCAATGAAACTTGGTACAGCCAATGTTTATACACATTACAATGCACTGGCGTCTAATTTAGTTCAATTGTTTAAATAACCTCAAGATGGCGGCTGTGCAAAACATTTCGTCGGCATTCTATATCTCCGAAACTATTACTGATATCATTCTGAAATTTTGTACGATGATAAGGAGTATTACTAGAAGTTCATCTATGAGACTTCTAAAAATCTGTAAAATACAAAACGAACATGGTGGTCAAGCAAAGGTGAAACATTTTAATAGACTTTTCTCGTGATTTAACCATCTGAGCGCAGTGAAATATGGTACAGTAAATGTTTATACACATTGTAATGCACTGGGATCTAATTTAGTTCAATTGTTCACATAACCTCAAGATGGCGGTTGTGCGCCTACATGAAAATGAAAATCCACATCCTGCTTCCAGTCTCCGATCGGGTCAGGAATGGAATGAATGAAGCCCCCATCTAGCGGCGAGGATATGAACTGTGCCGGCTGCCGAAGCCTGTCACACTCCTCTGGGGCAATGATTAAATGAATGACAGATGAAATGAAATGATAGTGGAGAGTGTTGCTGGAATGAAATTTTGACAGGGAAAACCGGAGTACCCGGAGAAAAACCTGTCTGCCTCCGTTTTGTCCAGCACAGATCTCACATGGAGTGACCGGGATTTGAACCACGGACCCAGTGGTGAGAGGCCAGCGTGCTGCCGCCTAAGCCACGGAGGCGCTAAATGTATGGCCTACATATATAATAAAAAACCAACATGGCGACCAACCGAAATATTTAGACGGATCTCAATATCTACGAATCTATTACAGCAATCAAACTGAAATTTTAAGGGGCGTGGTGGCTCAGCGGTCTAGCTGTATGCCTCTCACCAAGGCGGTCCGGGTTCGATTCCCGGTCAATGCATGTGAGATTGTCGAAGTGAAATGCCATGTCCTGTGGTTCGGATTCCACGTAAAAAGGAGGTCCCGTGGCTTATAATCACAAGATTCACGGTCACGTAAAACTACAATCTTCCTTCCTTCTTCCTTTTAAACTGAAATTTTATATGTTGATAGAGGCAATTTACATAAATAGGATATATGAAAATAGGCTGTATAGTTCTTCACGGAACTACTTGTTCAGTGTTGCCTTAGTAAACGTAGTTTACTTCTAATAATATCTCGCATCTACATGCAAGCTATAATATATTAAAACATGTACTCACTCAGGATGTGAAAATCAAAAGAATTCCTCTTCTATTTAGAAAACTAACTAAAGACACTAGCACTCCATGTCCGCACTGTTTGTATGTCTAAGTCGATGTGATCAGAATGGTTCTCACAACCAACAATTTCGCGATATCTCCCACCCCCTTCTCCCCACAATTGTTCTGGAGTGTTCACCACAGCCGAAGCTTGATGACGTCAAGTAGAAAGATTTTTTTTTTCCAGTTTGTGTTAGAAATGCGCTTTGTTTTCGAGGCTTATCGGCAAAGCTAAGTAAACCAAGAAATATTGATAACATGGTGGCCAACATCCAGTTTAGTCTTTCTTAAGCAAGGCACTCTGCTCCACAGATTATTTATAAACATTTTCATTGTGACTTCTGATTCTTTAATTTATCCTGGAGCAGTCACTTGGCATTTGAAGGTGCGCAAATGCGGGGGTGCCGTATCAGCACATCTACTGGAACGTTAAAGATCCCCTTCGGGGCAACATTTCGGCGTCTCCAAAAGCCTCATCAGTTAATAAGGACGTAAAACCGATAACAATATTTTTATTATTCATTAATTTGTTAGCTACTGTTTTTAGCCCATTTTCATTTATGAAAAAATAGGTTTAGGGGATCACCTTTTTTCCGTGTGTATCTGTATTTGTGCGACCGTGTGTGTGTGTCCCCTAATAACTTCTAAACGACTGGAGCGAATTCAATGTAACACTGCAAGGTCATAGTACTATTTCGGCCAACCCCGACCGTGCCCTTCAAATTTTATTACATCTCACCAATCCAACATGGCGGCTGTGCGAATTGTTTCACTGGCATTCTATATCTCCGAAACTATTAATGATATCACCCTGAAATTTTGTACGGTGATAAAGGGCACTACTAGAACTCACCTATGAGACATTCAAAAACCTGTTAACTACAAAACGAACGTGGCGGCCAAGCGAAGTTAAAACTTTTAAATAGACTTTTCTCGCGAATTAACCATCCACACGCAATAAAACTTGGTAAAACAAATGTTCATACAAATTGTAATGCACTGGCATCTAATCTAGTTCAATTGTTTACATAACCTCAAGATGGCTGCTGTGCGAAATTTTTCACCGGCATTCTATATCTCCGAAACTATTACTGATATCACCCTGAAATTGTGTACGGTGATAAAGGGCACTACTAAAGGTTTACCTAAAAAAACTTTCAAAATCCTGTTATCTACAATACGAACATGGCGGCCAAGCGAATTTGAAACTTTTAAATAGACTTTTCTCGCGATTTAAACATCTAAATGCAATGCAGCTTGGCACAGAAAATGTTTATACTCACTGAAATGCACTAGCATCAAATTTAGTTTAATTGTTTATATAACCTCAAGATGGCGGATGTGCGAAATATTTCACCGGCATAACATATCTCCGAAACTATTATTGATATCAACCTGAAATTTTGTACGGTGATAAAGGGTACTACAAGAAGTTTAGCTATTAGACTTCTAAAAACCTGCAAAATACAGAACGAACATGGCGGCCAAGCGAAGGTGAAACATTTTAATAGACTTTTCTCGCGATTTAACCATCTGAGCGTAGTAAAATATGGACGTGTAAATGTTTATACACATTGCAATGTACTGGCAACCGGCCGCGGTGGCCGAGAGCCCTAACGCGCTACCTTGTGTCTCGCTGGTATCGGGAGAGAGTGGGTTCAAATCCCACCTCTGTCGTCCTGAAAATGGTTTTCGTGGTTTCCCATTTTCACCACCAGGCAAATGCCGGGACGGTTCCTTTCAATAGGTCCACGGCCGATTTCCTTCCAATATCCCTTCCCTGACCCGTCCTGAAAAAAAAAGTACATGGCCATTGGCTGCATTAATAAAATTATAATGTACTGGCATCTAGTTTAGTTCAATTGCTTACATAACTTCAAGATGTCGGCTGTGCACAATTTTAAAATTAAGTTTTCACATCTTGTGTATTAATCATGCGATCGAAGTGAACGTTTGAATAATGAACCTACGTAAAAATTGTCATCTAATAGAACATAACTCTATGACCTACATATATAAAAATCCAACATGGCGACCATTCGAATATTTAGACGGTATTCAATATCTATTAATCTATGATAAAAATCAAACTGAAATATTGTATGTTGATAGAGGCTATGAACGTAAGTTCACCTATGGTGTTTTCAATAACTTGGTGAGCACAAATCCAACATGGCGGCGACGCGAAATATACATATTGAGATGGGTGTTTCTCGCGATTTGACCATCCGAGTGCAGTAGAACTTGGTACGGTAAACGCTCAAACAAATTTTAATCCACTGGCAAGTAATTTATTTCAATTGATTTCATAACCACAAGATGCCAGCTGTGCGAAATTTTAAAATCAAGTTTTCATTTCTTGTGTCCTAATCATGCGATAAAGTTTGAACACTACTCCTACACAATAATCTTCATGTAATAGTTCATAACTCTAAGACCTACATATATAAAAATCCAACATGGCGACCGTCCGAAATATTTAGACGGTTCTCAATATCTACGAATCTATTACAGCAATCAAACTGAAATTTTGTAAGTTGATAGAGGCAATTAACCTAAGTAGGATATGTGAAAATAGACTGTATAGTTCTTCACGGAACTATTTGTTTCACATATTTAAACGTACTTTTCTCGCGATTTGAACATCTCAGCGCAGTGAAACTTGGCAGGTAAATACTCATTTAATGCTTATTATACAGGTGTCTAATATAATTCAATTGCAATGAGAAATTCAAAATTCTAGCTAGGCGAATTTTTAAATGCCCTGTGTTCCATTCATATGATCGAAGTGGAACTGCTAAAATATTTGTCTACTGGTATATAAATCTATGGCCTATATGTAAAAGAATGCAACATGGTGTCCCTGCGAACATTTTCTCCGGTACTCAATATCTTCGAAATAATAACAGCAATCAATCTGAAATGTTGTTTGGTGATAGAAGACTATCAAGTAGGTAGTGCATGTGACTTTCAAAAACTTGGTTTTCAAAAGAAAACATGGTATCTACGCGAAATTCAAACATTCAGATTACTTTCTTGGTGCACTCGTCAGCCGAGTGCAATGAATCTTGACACAGCAAATCTTTAATCAAAGCTAAATATACTCGCATCTACTATATTTCAATTGGTTTCGAAATTTCAAGATGGTGGAAGTTTGAAATTTTAAAAACCTATCGCTCCCGCTTTGCGGATGAAAATCCGATAACCCGGCTAAACACCTCAATTCATCAGAGAAGGAGTACACTAAAGACATATAAAGGAAATATTTGTGTGTGAATCTTAATTAGGAATTAAATAAATACTGTTGCTCGGGTGGCAAGAAACAAACGAAAATCCCTGACGTGCACACATTCAGGGCAATATCAATTCTCAGGAGAGTACAACAAATAAAGTTAGAATCCAAAATGTTTAAAATAAAGTATCGAACATTTATTCCATTTATTAAGCAGAAAATCCTATCCTACAATCTGTGGGATATTAAAAAAAGCATTATGCTGGGATCTCTGATGCAAAGAAAAATCTGTCCTGACATAAGTCAACAAAGAATCCCACAGATGGTCTTATTATAACTAACGTTGCAGGAGATTATCAAAAGGAAGCAAAAATCATGATGAGAATTTCTTAACTAGACTACAATCACCTGAATTCTCAAAATAATCTAACTCCTAACACAACACAATCCACTCTGCACTTCCGAGCGAGGCGCGCCATGACGTGTATGGGCTCCATCTCGGCAACGAAGTACAGCTTTTCCCGGAGCGGCTAGCTGGTGAACCATGTCTTATTTCCCCGTACAAATACAAACCGATATAAAATAAGTGAATTAATTTACGTATTTCACAGTCATACGGCATAACTTTTTGATGTATAAGGATTACAACGCGACCAAGAACTACATTTTCCAACCACCCCGAGTCGAGAAAAAGTTACCTTACAAAAAGGATAACAACTTTGATTCTTGGACACAGAGCATTTTGAAATTAATAAAACAGTTATACAACATTCCGATGTAGCCTATATTGTGTTACAATTTGGATTCGATCAGATGACGGGTGTTTAAGATAGTAGTTCTTAATTGTGACGCATGGTTGAAACACGCTTAAAAACGGGCACATTTTGTGTTCCAACTACGATAAAAAATATTAAAATACAAATTAAAAATTCCAAACCTACATGAACTAACGTAATTAGAACGACGAAAATGATGATGTTATTGTATTTTATGTAGGTCTATTGGTTACTTCACAAACAACCTTCAAACTCGAGTGCACTTAATATTTTGGTCGACAGTAGATCATGTTTGGATTTTATGACGTATAGCTTCATTGATGAAAAGAACTTCTGAAACGCTATTTGAAGACAGCGTTGTCAGCTCTAAAGATATATACCGCGAGCTCTTTAATGCATATTTCTTTAATTTATTGCATACTTGATTACATGGGTACCATTAGTGACAACGCTTAACATATTTCTATCACTTAATATGATAGGCAAGATTATGGGAATAGAAATAAAGAAATCCGAAATCAGCGTGAGTCTGGTGACTAGTAGTACGGTGAAGTATCCAAATAATCCCCTTATTTTGAAACTGTTGTTAAAGTTATCGTTTTACTATGAACTTTTTCCTGTGACAAAATGTAATTTATGTAATACAGTATGTATTTTCTTACTTCCAGGTTACGTCTTGGCACTACCCCTTCCATTCCTCAATTCACCTCAACTGGTCTCGTCTGTCGGCGGGGTGTATGAGGTACGCAGTCCGGTATAACATAATTTTCAACAGATTTTGAAAAACAGTGCTGTTGAATGGGTTTGTACAGATTAGTATCTTAGGCTGTTAATCTCAGTCAAATAGTACTAAAATTGTGTTTACCGATGAGGCAACGTGGAATTTGTCACGACCAGGTTAGTACGGTGAAATCTCGGCTGAGACAGCAATTTCATCATAGATTACC
Source organism: Meconema thalassinum (assembly GCA_946902985.2). Classification (NCBI taxonomy): domain Eukaryota; kingdom Metazoa; phylum Arthropoda; class Insecta; order Orthoptera; family Tettigoniidae; genus Meconema; species Meconema thalassinum. The sequence goes on along the minus strand of OX336389.2, from coordinate 1,120,187,200 downwards.
TGCATTACGCTGAGCGAGTATTAGGTGTGGCAGCTGTTTATTTATTCTGTGGTAGTGAACTACGTGTTTGTTGGCCTGCACTCAGAGATGAAGTTTTAAAATTTATATCTAAAACTTTAGTTTGAAAGTGACTAATAGAAAAGAACCTGGAGCAGGCAAGTTATATGAATCTTAAGAGCTACTTTTTGTCATGAGCTACTTTGTTTTGGGATTCATTAACGTCATCCGAACCTCAACCTGGTTAGGCCCAACACATGCTTTATAGTTGATGCTATGCCTAAGGTTCAGGATCGAATCTTGGCACATTGAAGGGTGCGCAATAGAGCGATGTAAAGTTTGAGGTTAAATTCAAATTCCGAAAGGACCTAAGGACCTAAGCTGTGCTCGGCTAATCGATCAATAAATAATCGAAACAAAAGTTTGGTGCTTTTCATTCGGTCAACACGATTGTACCCAAATGCGATGGGTTATTCCCTAATCCTGAAAAAATGTACATGAGATTAATAAATACACTTGGATAACCAGTATCGATCGTCAAGCGATCATCGTCAGATCCATTAGGCCCTACACTTACGCTATAAAATCTATGTCTGAAAGTATGGGTGAAAACATTTACAATATATACACTCCTTTAGTTGCAGTATTAGTTGAGATGGTGCAACTCGTCAGTATTTGTAAGTTGCAGTCTATGTGATGTTTTGTTGAGATACTGCAAGTGGTGATTGACCTCCGGAATTTGCTTGTTTGGAGTGAATATGTGGTTGTTGTAAATGGTCAATTCAGATTGTATTGTACAGGCTACTTATCTGGTTGATTCTTGCGCGGTCCTTTTGAGAGCAGTTCACTTGTTTGCTGTTAGAACTGAGTACGAGTTGCATTATCACAACTAATACTGCAACTAAATAAGTATATATAGTGTAAATTTTTTCACCCATACTTTCAGACATAGATTTTATAACCTAAGTGTAATGGATCGGATGATGATCGCTTGACGATCGAAACTGGTCATCCAAGTGTATTTATTAATCTCATGTATTTTTTTTAATCAGGATTAGGGAATAACCCATCGCATTTGGGTACACTCGTGTTGACCGAATGAAAAACGCCATACTTTTCTTTATTAAGGCAACACTGAAAAATGGCTCCAAACAACATAATAATCAGTAATCGATTAATGAAATATTTTGAAATTAATCGAAAACGATTAATTGACTGACCGTTCAATCGATTAATTGGCTAAGCGAAGAATCTATTAATCGGCTAACCAAAGAATAGATTGATTGATTAGCAGACACGAGGTAAGAAAATAAGTTTAAATGAGAGGTCATCATTTAAGTTGTTAAGCTTAATTTCGAAGAAATCAATAAAAGTTACTTTTTGCCCAAATATGCAAAGTGTCCTTCCTTGTTTAGTGTTAACAATAACCAAATAAGACTCAGAGACAATGGAAGGACAAACATCAATCAAATTGGGAAGGATTTAAAAAAATGAAGAGTTTTTAATAGGTTTTTGTAAGAAAAATCTGTTTCTTCTTCGATTAATCGATAATTTGGTACCTGAAATTAATCGATTTAAAGTAGCAGCTTTAGTGCGCAAATAAAAGGGAATCGTGTCAGCATATTTACTGAAGACTTCACTGTTCCGTCCCTTAAAGCAACAATCATCATCAGATTTCCTGCTACGTTGATGATCCCCTTCGGGGCAACATTCCAGCACCCTGGCGTCTTAAGGCACAGGGACGTATAAGCAGAATAATAATAATTATTATTTAGTCGAATTCTAGTGTTGGTTCATTACTATAAGCTTATAAGCTACAGTACAACGTAAAGCGAGTTTTGTAGCTAAAGAAGAGCATTATGTTGTCTCTAAGCTTGATAGTGTTTTATGAGACTTGTATTACAGTTTTGTGTTGTTTATTTATTTACCGTATGACTTTTAGTGCCGGGAGTGTCCGAGGACATGTTCGGCTCGCCAGAGGCTATAGCTGCTTCAGGCGGACGCCCATAGGGTGAGGTACAAGTTCCGTTCAATTTCAAGTAGTTCCAACTTTCGCTACCAGATATCACTGGTACCTAGTGGTGAACGTTGGAACTTTGATAGAGCGTTACAACGAAATCTAACCTAGAAGTTTAGCTTCACACAAATTTAGTTAGTGGAAGGAACTTTTACATGCCATAGATCTATGACATGGGACCGCCGGCTTTACTTCCCCTTCGAAGGAAGGCATACGGAAGGATTTTAACGCTCTTAAAAAGATCCGACGCTTCGGCCGGGTTTGAACCCGCGATCTTGGGCACAGCAGTTCGGCATGCTACCAACTACGCCACCGAGGCCGTTAATCCTAATATACGCAAATAAGAAAGCAAGGTTGCTGTGAAAAATGAAAGTTTTCAAATACACATATTTAACCGAAAAGCGTAGAGCTATTTTAATCGACCAAGCTCACTTCAACAAGAGTTCAGCGAAAACCTTGAGTCAAAGACTAATCAATAATGTAAGTCTAACGAGTACCCTTATTATGTTGTGAATAATGAACACATGAAAATTAATCAGAGGATGGAATCATTTATGAGTGGTTTAAGTGTTGTTAACCCCAAATTTGGCTTCCTGATGTTGATGTGGATATCAAATGTGGTAATAATGATCGTGTGGTCTCCGAAGAGGCCGAGTGCAGGTCTTTCTAGTTGACGCCCCTGGGCGACCTGCGCGTCGTAATGAGGATGAAGTGATGATGAAGACGTCACATACACCCAGTCCCCGAGCCACGAGAATTAACCCCAGGTGATTAAAATCCGTGATGGCTCGGCCGGGAATCGAATCCGGGTCACTTTGGGCCAAAGCCTAGCGCGCTAAACATTTAGCCACGGAGCCGGACATCACTTGTGGTGACATTCCTGTATAGGTGAAACAGATACACACACCTCAGTAAGTTGGTTTTCCTACAGAAAAGCAGATGGGAAGTCTAATCCTGTGATGTGCCGGCATTTTCTGTGCTTTACAAGGCAAGTATCAAGTAAAACAGGTCGAAATCTATCTTGAAAAGACTGATAGTCAGTCTGAAAGACTAGACTTTATATCATTTTAAATGCTACAAATGCTGAAAAATGTTGGGTGAAAGCCTCATGATCATGCAGTGAATTGCGTGAACTCAAACTCCATTAGCAAGTGCAAACCAAGGTCAAAGGAGGTAGCTGGCTGGATGACGTCACGCTAAGCGGAGCGCGCGGGGAAAGGAGGCAGCAAAAGCGGTACTATGACGTCACACACCTCAGTGCATTCTCGGTACATTTCGTCCAGTCGCCGTAACGTAACGTCAGACCTCAGCATAACGACGAAGTCGACAAGATCATTTAAAATGATAAAATTTGTGGACGCAATCGTTCTACTATATGGGGACAACGTGCGGAAAATCAGCCGCCAGATTGAACTGCAAGGCTCCGAAATCATGTGGCGAATCTCTCATATAAATCAATGGGAAGTAGCGAGTACCGTACATGTTGGAAGGGACAGCCCTGACGGTCCAAGCACTCAAGGCCGGTGGGAAGCAGCCGCACGCTCCAGTCAGCATATACTCCTCACCACGCGACTACTCCGAGTGCCACAGGGATGTCCAGCTCACCAGTCGTCATGCCTGCGTACCAGGGTGTCAGGTACGATTTCGGAGTCTTGCAGTTCAATCTGGCGGATGATTTTCCGCACGTTGTCCTTTTATAGTACAACGATTGCATCCACAATTCTTTCAAGATAGGTTTCGTCTTGTCTTTGCCAATACTTCCTTTGTTAGATGTGCAGTGGGACGATCGAGTCTGAAGGGGAAAGCTTCGAGAGACGTAAATAAATATTGTCATGTTGTTAATTCATTTTAAAGTCTTCGGGCATCTTGATCATCAGCCCGTGTGGTTGGATGTGTGTTTAACCTGTATTTATGAGATGACTATACTAGTGTCTGTAACTGTATTAGGGACAGGGATGAGGCAGGTGCCCCGGGACTTGAAATAAGGTAGGCTACTGTCCCGGCATTTGCCTAGAGGGTGCGTGGAAGTAACTGGGGAAAACCCACACTTTGGGTAGCTGATGTCAGCGCCAGGATTCGAAACTCCAATCTACTGACTTGCTGCAGCTGCTCTCGCGGCTGTGGTGCACGATTTAACGAGCACGGCTACGTCGCGAGACCATCAATAAACAATTGTATCCATGGGGGTACCTCAGGAGTAGTGTGTTTTGATCGGTTCCGCAGCCACCTCCACCTCCCCACCTCACAAGATGGCGGCAGCCCGATAACTCCCGAACCCGTGGTCGGATTTTGACGAATGAGGTGTCATTGAACTCGGGCTGACACCCACTTTCCAATGGACGACATATTTCAACCCCAAAAATAAAACCTACCCCTACTAGGGGGTGAAAATGTAATTTTTTAGAGAATCTCTGTTACCAATTGCAACATGTGAGAGTTTGAATGCCGATATGGATTTAAACGTTGTTCCACATAAAGTGCATATGTTCGGTGGAAAGCCACTATGAATTAGCATGCCCACTCATGGCTTTTGTAAGAGGGTGGGGGAGCGGATCCCTGTGGATGGGTTATTGTTGACGGGTCATTGTTGGCGGGGTCATTGTTGTCGAGTCCTTGTGGACGAGTCCTTGTGGACAAGTCCTTGTGGACAGGTCATTGTTGACAGGTCATTGTGGACGAGTCTGTGTGGACGAGTCCTTGTGGACAAGTCCTTGTGGACGAGTCCTTGTCCCTTTGGACTGATCCCTTTGGACGGGTCCCTTTGGCCTGGTTCCTACGGACTAGTCCATGAATTTATTTAAATTATGTCAAAGGGCCAAACTACATTTGTGTGTGTTGAATTGACGTTGTTCACCACTACTATAATGGAATAACGATATGAAAGGAAAGTGACGAAATACATGTGAACACGTGTGAAATGACCTTATTACCGTCCTCCTTGTGAAACAAGTCACATCCTGTTTTGCTTCATACGTGAGAAAATGTGAGTTCGAACCCGTGGTCGGATTTTGACGAATGAGGTGTCATTGAACTCGGGCTGATACCCCCTTTCCAATGAGCAACATATTTCCACCCCAAAATAAAACCTACCCCTACTAGGGGGTGAAATTGTATTTTTTTTTTAGAGAATCTCTCTTTCCAATTGCAACATGTGAGAGTTTGAATGCCGATATGGAATAAAACGTTGTTCCACACAAGAGACATGTGTTTGGTGGATAGCCACTATGAATTAACATGCTTGTTTTTGTTTTTTGTTTTTTTACGCATGCCCACTCATAGCTTTTGTAAGAGGGCAGGCTTTTTAAAAGATGGCGGCTGTAGTGTAACCTAACCTAACCCAACCCACGAGTGGTGATCAAAAAGTATTTTAAGTGACGCTTGTCGATTGGCAAACCAGTAATCAAAGAGGGATATGTCAGGCCTTGAGGTGATAGCCTCTTTTGATTGATCCCTGTTGATTGATCTCTGTTGATTTGTCCCTTTGGACTGGTCTCTGTTGACTAGCCTCTTTTGGACGGGCCCTTTTTGACAGGGGGTCATTTTTGATGGATCCTTTTTGACATGTGCTTTTCGACGGGTCCCTGTTGACGAGTCATTGTTGACGGGTCCTTGTTGATGAGTCCCTGTGGACGGGTCATTGTTGACGGGTCCCTATTGATAGGTCATTGTTGACAGGTCATTGATGACAGGTCATTGTTGACGGGTCATTGTTGATGGGTCCTTGCTGACAAGTCCCTGTTGATGGGTCCCTGTGGAAGGGTCCCTTTAGACCGGCCCCTTTGGACTGATCCCTATGGACCGGCCCATGAAATTTATCCAAATTATGTCAAAGGGCCTAACTACATTTGTGTGTAAAGCAGTGTGTTGAACTGACGTTGTTCACCAGTCCTTACTACTACAATTGGATAACGATATGAAAGGAATTGATTAACTAGACATGAGTTAACTACCAACGAAACACTTTGGCGACTCTGCTTGTTATTGACCAATGAGTAGGGTTTTAGAAAAACTGTTTGTTATTTTGGGTTATATACAAAAAATGCTTAGACCTTTTGAGTGACTATGTTTGCTAAACAAGACATTATACCAGACACGATTAGGATTCTTATGTAGCACAGACAAGGAAAGAATTTCTACAGAATCTGTTGACATTGAATATAGATTTAGGTATTAGGAAGTCATTTTGAAGGCCTTTGTCTGGAGCGTGGCACTCTATGAAAGTAAAACTTAGACAATTGGTGTAGCAGAAAAGTGGAGAATTGAAGTGTTTGAAATGTGGTGTTACAGGAGAATGATGAAGATTAGATGGGTAAATAGGGTTACTAACAAAGAGGTATTAAGACGAGTGGGGGGAGAAGAAATGTATCTAGCGACTGTTAATGAAGTAAAGAGATAGGTTGGTAGAACACGTACTAAGACACCCAAGAATAGCAAACTTAGTTAAGGAAGAAAGGTTCGAGGACGAGAACTGTAGGGGTAGACCAAGTTTAGAATATGTTAAACAGATAGCCTTGAAAGTAGGGTGTGGTAGCTATATAGAGATGAAACGATTAGCTCGGGACAGATAGGCGCTGAGATCTGCATCAAACCAGTCAAAGGACTAAAGACTCAAACAACAACATGTAAGTTCACTAAAATAATGTTGTGTAACGGTATATGTTAGTCAACGAACAGTAATGCATTACTAAAACCCATGACACGATACCTAAGAGCTTTTCTAAAATGATTTTAAAATGCCTTTAACCCTATATTGAACACCCAGTTCACAAGACTCATAACTGCAATGTTATGGTAAAACAAAACAAAATCTATATTTCAAAACAAGCAAGTGGTTTAGTCAATGTATACTGGAAAAAGTTTTGTAAACACTCAAGTCCTCAAGACTAATTAAATTAGTAACTGTCAGGTTGACCGAGTGGTTAAGGTGTTTGACTTAAGATCAAATTTTCTGTATAAGGAAGCAAGGGTTCGAATCCCTTACCTGACATAACTATTGCCTTGACATGGCTTGGCCACACTGCATTATTATTATGACACTCGGTACACAAACCATAGATATAGTGTATTGTTTAAGGCCACTCTCTTTCTGAACATAGTCAGAGACTGTTGATGGTTAACTATTGTATTAATAGTGGGACATGGAGATAGTAATTAAGAAAAAACAGACAATACCCATACAATATTTTTATTAAATTCATTTTATAATAGTTACACACTGAATTCAAGTCTATCTCTTTACCATTGTTCTATATAGATTTTTAAACACAACGCTTGTTGTAGATCCTTTTACAACTTTCTCCAGGTACTCTTGCTCTTAAAAACTGGGGAAGCCGCAATGGTTTTATAAACATAAAACCCTCATCCTCTTCTTTTTCATAATTATCATCATCATCATCATCATTATGAATATTATCATCAAAATTATTATAGTCATTGTCACCATCATTATCATCATCATCATCATCATTCTCAACATCACTAGAACTATCCAATTCCTCTTGTTTGTTTTCCACAGGGACCTCTTGTAGAGTCTGCGTTGCTTTTGATAGTGTTAAGGGTTTTTTGAACGATGGTATTTGTCCTAACATGTCTTTTTGAGGTGATGATGAATGCTTTTTAACAAACAATGCACTATCTTGAGCAGCAATATATTTTTCTTGGACTTGCTTTTTTTAATCTGGGTTAGAGTATTTTGCGTATTTAAATGTGTATTAATTTGAGATTCACAATGATGTTCTTTTGAAGTAAGTACGTTGGAGTCTTTTGTTTTAATCATTCCTCGACACTTTTTGGATCGTTGTTTTGAACATCGCCAAATAACAGTACCATCTTTATTGGTTGTTTTACAATATATGTATATCCTTTATAGAAGACACATGGCTTGCCATGACTGGTTGTTGAGACTTCCATATCAAGTAATACATATGAATTAAATTTTAGTAAAGTCACATGAACAATCTTTAGATTACAAGTGATTTACACACACACACACTTTCCTAAATGTCAAGATTTATGGATGTTGTTTTCCGCCAACAGCTGCTTACTGCGTATGACAAGGCTGGAGACTGGTAGGTGAGACTGTCTTTCACGATGTGAACACTGTAACAGGCAGTAGTCAACTGACAATATTCTTATACCCTAGTCAAGGTTAACAGGTACTTACTGCGTATGACAAGACCGTACACTCGTAGGTTAGACCGTATTTTTTGTTTGTTGCTAAGGATTCCATATATACTCTAGACATGTTAGTTCTGAACACTTAGTGGTTAATTGTATATATTGAATTTAAATACACAGCTCATACAAGCACGTTTTGCGGATGGGAGGGGTGAGAGGCTGGCAAAAAAGGAAATGTTTTAGTTTAATGAAACGTTATGTCCTAGTAGGCGTGATTTATAGTAGACGCAATTGATAGTAGACGTAATTGATAGTAGGTGTAATCGATACTAGACGTGATTAATAGTAGATGGAATTGATACTAGGCGTGATTGATAGTAGGCGTGATTTGTAGTAAGCGCGATTTATAGTAGACGCAAATGATAGTAGGCGCGATTGATAGTAGGCGTGATTGATAGTAGACGCGATTGATACTAGGCGTGATTGATAGTAGGCGTGATTTGTAGTAAGCGCGATTTATAGTAGACGCAAATGATAGTAGGCGCGATTGATAGTAGGCGTGATTGATAGTAGACGCGATTGATACTAGGCGTGATTGATAGTAGGCGTGATTTGTAGTAAGCGCGATTTATAGTAGACGCAAATGATAGTAGGCGCGATTGATAGTAGGCGTGATTGATAGTAGACGCGATTGATAGTAGGCGCAATTTGACATGGGCGCGACTCAGATCATTTTTGATATCATAAAGTTACAGTGTCAATGTTTATACAAAGTACAAGGTATAGGGTATTTTAAGACATAACCTCAGCTCACTTAACATAACCTAACTTTACCTAACCTAACTTTGTCACGTGACATGTTCTACAAGTTTAGACTTGCTTTAAGACTGATTATGACGTCATAGATTGATGGGAGGGGTGAGAGACTGCCAAAAACGAAATGTTCTGGTTTAATGAAACGTCATGTCCTAGTAGGCGCGATTTATAGTAGACGCAATTGATAGTAGGCGCGATTAATAGTAGACGCAATTGATAGTAGATGTGATTGATAGTAGGCGTGATTTGACATGAGCGCGATTTATAGTAGACGCAATTGATAGTAGGCGCGATTAATAGTAGACGCAATTGATAGTAGACGTGATTGATAGTAGGCGTGATTTGACATGAGCGCGATTTATAGTAGACGCGAAAGATAGTAGGCGCGATTGATAGTAGGCGTAATTAGACATGGGCGAGATTTATAGTAGACGCAATTGATAGTAGGCGCGATTGATAGTAGGTGTAATTGGTAGTAGGCGCGATTTGACATGAGCGCGATTTATAGTAGACGCAAATGATACTAGACGTGATTAATAGTAGACGCAATTGATACTAGGCGTGATTGATAGTAGGCGTGATTTGTAGTAAGCGCGATTTATAGTAGACGCAAATGATAGTAGGCGCGATTGATAGTAGGCGTGATTGATAGTAGACGCGATTGATAGTAGGCGCAATTTGACATGGGCGCGACTCAGATCATTTTTGATATCATAAAGTTACAGTGTCAATGATTATACAAAGTACAAGGTAGAGGGTATTTTAAGACATAACCTCAGCTCACTTAACATAACCTAACTTTACCTAACCTAACTTTGTCACGTGACATATTCTACAAGTTTAGACTAGCTTTAAGACTTATTATGACGTCATAGATTGATGGGAGGGGTGAGAGGCTGACAAAAAAGGAAATGTTCTGGTTTAATGAAACGTCATGTCCTAGCAGGCGCGATTGGTAGTAGACGCAATTGATAGTAGACGCGATTAATGGTAGGCGCAATTGATAGTAGGTGTGATCAGGTACTTACTGCATATCAAAAGGCTGTACACTCGTGTGTTAGACACTCTATCTTGTTAAGGACCCCTATATATTCCCTATACAAGGCTATACATGTTAGTTCTAAACACTTAGTGGTTATTTGTATTTTAAATTTATATACACAGGTTATACAAGCACGTTTTTTCACACAGTAAAACTTTGTCAAATAGCCACATGCGATACGCAAAGTATGTTTCCGCTATCTAGCGGTGACTATGGAAACTACCTGAACATATCCTAATCTAATCCTAGCTAACTTTACCTGACCTGACCATACCGGTTTGTAAGCAACAACAACAACAACACACTAAGATTCCATGAATTCCAGAGTACTTTTAGATTAATTATCGACTCTCAACTCTTATAACTATGTCTATCCCACTCTGTCAAAAACACGATTTTTTTTAAATTTTTGCTTTATGTCAATACTAAAGTGATAATGGGTTTTCCGATCCTATCACTATAAATTCATTACCCCCACTCTTATCTCGGTCTCGACAACAATCATGCCTATTTTTATTATGTCAGATGATGTAATGTTCGAGTGCAAAGTGGGTGTAAAAGTGAGTGCAAAGTGAGTGCAAAAGTGAGTACAAAGTAAGTGTAAAAGTAGTTGTAAAAGTGAGTGCAAAGTGAGTGCAAAAGTGAGTGCAAAAGTGGGGTGTAAAAGTGGTACCCTATTTGTAATGGCTTATTTGACAAGTTATTTTGTGGTACCCTATTCGTAATGGCTTATTTCACAAGTTGTTTTTGTCAATGTATTTAGAGGATATTTCTCTTGTTCATGGAAAGTATCTCAGCCCTTTTTATGATAGCATAATGCTTACCGTCATGTTTGTAAGCAACAACAACACACTAAAATTCCAAGAATCCTAACTACTCTAAGGTTAATGATGGTCTCTCAACTCCATTCCACGCCTAGTCAAAAACATTATACATTTCAAATTTTTCAAAAAAGGTAAATTGAGAAAGTAGGCTATATATTTAAACTAAAAAATCATATGCTAACTCCAACACCTACGTCTATCCCATTCTCAGTCAAAAAAAAATATATATTCTTTAAATTGTTCCAAAAAATATTTGGAAAGTAGGCTATAATTTGAAAACTAATCATCCTAAAAAGTCATATATAGACTCAAACCAATGGCTTTTATGTCCTTAATCGTTAGAACAAAACATGGAATTGACATTTTTCCAAATATTGATCATTTTTAAAAATGGGCTATATTTTGTAAACTATGAATTACACAAAAAATGTGTTTGACATAAAAATACAGGTATTTACCCCCCTCTACCCACAAACCAAGTCCCAGGTCTCTGGGACAAAATCCAAAAAGGTTCAATTTTGAAAGTAGACGATATTTTGAAAACTAATCATTCTAAAAAGTCATATATAGACTCAAACAAATGTCCTTTAAGTCCCTTAACGTTAGAACAAAACTTAACATTTTTTTCATTTTTTCAAAAAAAGTCCAATTTTCAAAATTGCCTATATTTTGGAAACTAAGAATTAGTTCCAAAATGGCGGTCGTAGCTTAACTCAACCTAACCTAACCCTACGAGGTGTGATCAAAAAGTTCCAAAATGGCTGCCGTAGCTTAACTTAACCTTTGATTGATCCCTGTTGATTGACCCCTTTTGATTGATCTCTGATGATGTATCCCTTTGGACTGGTCCCTGTTGACTAGCCCCTTTGGACGGGTCTTTTTTAAAGGAGGAGTAATTTTTTTACGGGTCCCGGAGGACGGGTGTTTGTTGACGGGTCCCTGTGGGCGGGCCCCTTTGATATAATTTGGATAAAATGCACCGGCTAGTCCATAAGGATCAGTCCAAAGGAACCGCCCACAGGGACCCGTCAACAAGGACCCGTCCTCCGGGACCCGTTAAAAAATGACTCCCCCTTTAAAAAAGACCCGTCCAAAGGGGCTAGTCAACAGGGACCAGTCCAAAGGGATACATCATCAGAGATCAATCAAAAGGGGTCAATCAACAGGGATCAATCAAAGGTTAAGTTAAGCTACGGCAGCCATTTTGGAACTTTTTGATCACACCTCGTAGGGTTAGGTTAGGTTGAGTTAAGCTACGACCGCCATTTTGGAACTAATTCTTAGTTTCCAAAATATAGGCAATTTTGAAAATTGGACTTTTTTTGAAAAAATGAAAAAAATGTTAAGTTTTGTTCTAACGTTAAGGGACTTAAAGGACATTTGTTTGAGTCTATATATGACTTTTTAGAATGATTAGTTTTCAAAATATCGTCTACTTTCAAAATTGAACCTTTTTGGATTTTGTCCCAGAGACCTTGGACTTGGTTTGTGGGTAGAGGGGGGTAAATACCTGTCATTTTTATGTCAAACACATTTTTTGTGTAATTCATAGTTTACAAAATATAGCCCATTTTTAAAAATGATCAATATTTGGAAAAATGTCAAATTCCATGTTTTGTTCTAACGATTAAGGACATAAAAGCCATTGGTTTGAGTCTATATATGACTTTTTAGGATGATTAGTTTTCAAATTATAGCCTACTTTCCAAATATTTTTTGGAAAAATTTAAAGAATATATATTTTTTTTTGACTGAGAATGGGATAGACGTAGGTGTTGGAGTTAGCATATGATTTTTTAGTTTAAATATATAGCCTACTTTCTCAATTTACCTTTTTTGAAAAATTTGAAATGTATAATGTTTTTGACTAGGCGTGGAATGGAGTTGAGAGACCATCATTAACCTTAGAGTAGTTAGGATTCTTGGAATTTTAGTGTGTTGTTGTTGCTTACAAACATGACGGTAAGCATTATGCTATCATAAAAAGGGCTGAGATACTTTCCATGAACAAGAGAAATATCCTCTAAATACATTGACAAAAACAACTTGTGAAATAAGCCATTACGAATAGGGTACCACAAAATAACTTGTCAAATAAGCCATTACAAATAGGGTACCACTTTTACACCCCACTTTTGCACTCACTTTTGCACTCACTTTGCACTCACTTTTACAACTACTTTTACACTTACTTTGCACTCACTTTTGCACTCACTTTGCACTCACTTTTACACCCACTTTGCACTCGAACATTACATCATCTGACATAATAAAAATAGGCATGGTTGTTGTCGAGACCGAGATAAGAGTGGGGGTAATGAATTTATAGTGATAGGATCGGAAAACCCATTATCACTTTAGTATTGACATAAAGCAAAAATTTAAAAAAAAATCGTGTTTTTGACAGAGTGGGATAGACATAGTTATAAGAGTTGAGAGTCGATAATTAATCTAAAAGTACTCTGGAATTCATGGAATCTTAGTGTGTTGTTGTTGTTGCTTACAAACCGGTATGGTCACGTCAGGTAAAGTTAGCTAGGATTAGATTAGGATATGTTCAGGTAGTTTCCATAGTCACCGCTAGATAGCGGAAACATACTTTGCGTATCGCATGTGGCTATTTGACAAAGTTTTACTGTGTGAAAAAACGTGCTTGTATAACCTGTGTATATAAATTTAAAATACAAATAACCACTAAGTGTTTAGAACTAACATGTATAGCCTTGTATAGGGAATATATAGGGGTCCTTAACAAGATAGAGTGTCTAACACACGAGTGTACAGCCTTTTGATATGCAGTAAGTACCTGATCACACCTACTATCAATTGCGCCTACCATTAATCGCGTCTACTATCAATTGCGTCTACTACCAATCGCGCCTGCTAGGACATGACGTTTCATTAAACCAGAACATTTCCTTTTTTGTCAGCCTCTCACCCCTCCCATCAATCTATGACGTCATAATCAGTCTTAAAGCTAGTCTAAACTTGTAGAACATGTCACGTGACAAAGTTAGGTTAGGTAAAGTTAGGTTATGTTAAGTGAGCTGAGGTTATGTCTTAAAATACCCTCTACCTTGTACTTTGTATAAACATTGACACTGTAACTTTATGATATCAAAAATGATCTGAGTCGCGCCCATGTCAAATTGCGCCTACTATCAATCGCGTCTACTATCAATCACGCCTACTATCAATCGCGCCTACTATCATTTGCGTCTACTATAAATCGCGCTTACTACAAATCACGCCTACTATCAATCACGCCTAGTATCAATTGCGTCTACTATTAATCACGTCTAGTATCATTTGCGTCTACTATAAATCGCGCTCATGTCAAATCGCGCCTACTACCAATTACACCTACTATCAATCGCGCCTACTATCAATTGCGTCTACTATAAATCTCGCCCATGTCTAATTACGCCTACTATCAATCGCGCCTACTATCTTTCGTGTCTACTATAAATCGCGCTCATGTCAAATCACGCCTACTATCAATCACGTCTACTATCAATTGCGTCTACTATTAATCGCGCCTACTATCAATTGCGTCTACTATAAATCGCGCTCATGTCAAATCACGCCTACTATCAATCACATCTACTATCAATTGCGTCTACTATTAATCGCGCCTACTATCAATTGCGTCTACTATAAATCGCGCCTACTAGGACATGACGTTTCATTAAACCAGAACATTTCGTTTTTGTCAGCCTCTCACCCCTCCCATCAATCTATGACGTCATAATCAGTCTTAAAGCAAGTCTAAACTTGTAGAACATGTCACGTGACAAAGTTAGGTTAGGTAAAGTTAGGTTATGTTAAGTGAGCTGAGGTTATGTCTTAAAATACCCTATAGCTTGTACTTTGTATAAACATTGACACTGTAACTTTATGATATCAAAAATGATCTGAGTCGCGCCCATGTCAAATTGCGCCTACTATCAATCGCGTCTACTATCAATCACGCCTACTATCAATCGCGCCTACTATCATTTGCGTCTACTATAAATCGCGCTTACTACAAATCACGCCTACTATCAATCACGCCTAGTATCAATCGCGTCTACTATCAATCACGCCTACTATCAATCGCGCATACTATCATTTGCGTCTACTATAAATCGCGCTTACTACAAATCACGCCTACTATCAATCACGCCTAGTATCAATCGCGTCTACTATCAATCACGCCTACTATCAACCGCGCCTACTATCATTTGCGTCTACTATAAATCGCGCTTACTACAAATCACGCCTACTATCAATCACGCCTAGTATCAATTCCATCTACTATTAATCACGTCTAGTATCGATTACACCTACTATCAATTACGTCTACTATCAATTGCGTCTACTATAAATCACGCCTACTAGGACATAACGTTTCATTAAACTAAAACATTTCCTTTTTTGCCAGCCTCTCACCCCTCCCATCCGCAAAACGTGCTTGTATGAGCTGTGTATTTAAATTCAATATATACAATTAACCACTAAGTGTTCAGAACTAACATGTCTAGAGTATATATGGAATCCTTAGCAACAAACAAAAAATACGGTCTAACCTACGAGTGTACGGTCTTGTCATACGCAGTAAGTACCTGTTAACCTTGACTAGGGTATAAGAATATTGTCAGTTGACTACTGCCTGTTACAGTGTTCACATCGTGAAAGACAGTCTCACCTACCAGTCTCCAGCCTTGTCATACGCAGTAAGCAGCTGTTGGCGGAAAACAACATCCATAAATCTTGACATTTAGGAAAGTGTGTGTGTGTGTAAATCACTTGTAATCTAAAGATTGTTCATGTGACTTTACTAAAATTTAATTCATATGTATTACTTGATATGGAAGTCTCAACAACCAGTCATGGCAAGCCATGTGTCTTCTATAAAGGATATACATATATTGTAAAACAACCAATAAAGATGGTACTGTTATTTGGCGATGTTCAAAACAACGATCCAAAAAGTGTCGAGGAATGATTAAAACAAAAGACTCCAACGTACTTACTTCAAAAGAACATCATTGTGAATCTCAAATTAATACACATTTAAATACGCAAAATACTCTAACCCAGATTAAAAAAAGCAAGTCCAAGAAAAATATATTGCTGCTCAAGATAGTGCATTGTTTGTTAAAAAGCATTCATCATCACCTCAAAAAGACATGTTAGGACAAATACCATCGTTCAAAAAACCCTTAACACTATCAAAAGCAACGCAGACTCTACAAGAGGTCCCTGTGGAAAACAAACAAGAGGAATTGGATAGTTCTAGTGATGTTGAGAATGATGATGATGATGATGATAATGATGGTGACAATGACTATAATAATTTTGATGATAATATTCATAATGATGATGATGATGATGATAATTATGAAAAAGAAGAGGATGAGGGTTTTATGTTTATAAAACCATTGCGGCTTCCCCAGTTTTTAAGAGCAAGAGTACCTGGAGAAAGTTGTAAAAGGATCTACAACAAGCGTTGTGTTTAAAAATCTATATAGAACAATGGTAAAGAGATAGACTTGAATTCAGTGTGTAACTATTATAAAATGAATTTAATAAAAATATTGTATGGGTATTGTCTGTTTTTTCTTAATTACTATCTCCATGTCCCACTATTAATACAATAGTTAACCATCAACAGTCTCTGACTATGTTCAGAAAGAGAGTGGCCTTAAACAATACACTATATCTATGGTTTGTGTACCGAGTGTCATAATAATAATGCAGTGTGGCCAAGCCATGTCAAGGCAATAGTTATGTCAGGTAAGGGATTCGAACCCTTGCTTCCTTATACAGAAAATTTGAACTTAAGTCAAACACCTTAACCACTCGGTCAACCTGACAGTTACTAATTTAATTAGTCTTGAGGACTTGAGTGTTTACAAAACTTTTTCCAGTATACATTGACTAAACCACTTGCTTGTTTTGAAATATAGATTTTGTTTTGTTTTACCATAACATTGCAGTTATGAGTCTTGTGAACTGGGTGTTCAATATAGGGTTAAAGGCATTTTAAAATCATTTTAGAAAAGCTCTTAGGTATCGTGTCATGGGTTTTAGTAATGCATTACTGTTCGTTGACTAACATATACCGTTACACAACATTATTTTAGTGAACTTACATGTTGTTGTTTGAGTCTTTAGTCCTTTGACTGGTTTGATGCAGATCTCAGCGCCTATCTGTCCCGAGCTAATCGTTTCATCTCTATATAGCTACCACACCCTACATTCAAGGCTATCTGTTTAACATATTCTAAACTTGGTCTACCCCTACAGTTCTCGTCCTCGAACCTTTCTTCCTTAACTAAGTTTGCTATTCTTGGGTGTCTTAGTACGTGTTCTACCAACCTATCTCTTTACTTCATTAACAGTCGCCAGATACATTTCTTCTCCCCCACTCGTCTTAATACCTCTTTGTTAGTAACCCTATTTACCCATCTAATCTTCATCATTCTCCTGTAACACCACATTTCAAACACTTCAATTCTCCACTTTTCTGCTACACCAATTGTCTAAGTTTTACTTTCATAGAGTGCCACGCTCCAGACAAAAGGCCTTCAAAATGACTTCCTAATACCTAAATCTATATTCAATGTCAACAGATTCTGTAGAAATTCTTTCCTTGTCTGAGCTACATAAGAATCCTAATCGTGTCTGGTATAATGTCTTGTTTAGCAAACATAGTCACTCAAAAGGTCTAAGCATTTTTTGTATATAACCCAAAATAACAAACAGTTTTTCTAAAACCCTACTCATTGGTCAATAACAAGCAGAGTCGCCAAAGTGTTTCGTTGGTAGTTAACTCATGTCTAGTTAATCAATTCCTTTCATATCGTTATCCAATTGTAGTAGTAAGGACTGGTGAACAACGTCAGTTCAACACACTGCTTTACACACAAATGTAGTTAGGCCCTTTGACATAATTTGGATAAATTTCATGGGCCGGTCCATAGGGATCAGTCCAAAGGGGCCGGTCTAAAGGGACCCTTCCACAGGGACCCATCAACAGGGACTTGTCAGCAAGGACCCATCAACAATGACCCGTCAACAATGACCTGTCATCAATGACCTGTCAACAATGACCTGTCAATAGGGACCCGTCAACAATGACCCGTCCACAGGGACTCATCAACAAGGACCCGTCAGCAATGACTCGTCAACAGGGACCCGTCGAAAAGCACATGTCAAAAAGGATCCATCAAAAATGACCCCCTGTCAAAAAGGGCCCGTCCAAAAGGGGCTAGTCAACAGAGACCAGTCCAAAGGGACAAATCAACAGAGATCAATCAACAGGGATCAATCAAAAGAGGCTATCACCTCAAGGCCTGACATATCCCTCTTTGATTACTGGTTTGCCAATCGACAAGCGTCACTTAAAATACTTTTTGATCACCACTCGTGGGTTGGGTTAGGTTAGGTTACACTACAGCCGCCATCTTTTAAAAAGCCTGCCCTCTTACAAAAGCTATGAGTGGGCATGCGTAAAAAACAAAAAACAAAAACAAGCATGTTAAATCATAGTGGCTATCCACCAAACACATGTCTCTTGTGTGGAACAACGTTTTATTCTATATCGGCATTCAAACTCTCACATGTTGCAATTGGAAAGAGAGATTCTCTAAAAAAAATTACAATTTCACCCCCTAGTAGGGGTAGGTTTTATTTTGGGGTGGAAATATGTTGTTCATTGGAAAGGGGGTATCAGCCCGAGTTCAATGACACCTCATTCGTCAAAATCCGACCACGGGTTCGAACTCACATTTACTCACGTATGAAGCAAAACAGGATGTGACTTGTTTCACAAGGAGGACGGTAATAAGGTCACTTCACACGTGTTCACATGTATTTCGTCACTTTCCTTTCATATCGTTATTCCATTATAGTAGTGGTGAACAACGTCAATTCAACACACACAAATGTTGTTAGGCCCTTTGACATAATTTAAATAAATTCATGGACTAGTCCGTAGGAACCAGGCCAAAGGGACCCGTCCAAAGGGATCAGTCCAAAGGGACAAGGACTCGTCCACAAGGACTTGTCCACAAGGACTCGTCCACACAGACTCGTCCACAATGACCTGTCAACAATGACCTGTCCACAAGGACTTGTCCACAAGGACTCGTCCACAAGGACTCGACAACAATGACCCCGCCAACAATGACCCGTCAACAATAACCCATCCACAGGGATCCGCTCCCCCACCCTCTTACAAAAGCCATGAGTGGGCATGCTAATTCATAGTGGCTTTCCACCGAACATATGCACTTTATGTGGAACAACGTTTAAATCCATATCGGCATTCAAACTCTCACATGTTGCAATTGGTAACAGAGATTCTCTAAAAAAAATTCAATTTCACCCTCTAGTAGGGGTAGGTTTTATTTTTGGGGTTGAAATATGTTGTCCAATGGAAAGGGGGTGTCAGCCCGAGTTCAATGACACCTCATTTGTCAAAATCCGACCACGGGTTCGGGAGTTATCGGGCTGCCGCCATATTGTGAGTTGGGGAGGTGGAGGTGGATATAGAACCATCCAAAACACACTACTCTCAGGGAAAGGCTTTTGTCTCGGGTCTCCCGGCTCTGCCAAGAAATTTAATCTGGTCTGAGGGCTCAGTTGCTCGGCAGCCTTGGTCGAGTGTGGTACGAGTGTGACTCACGTGAGGTACAGTTTACGCCATGTTTTTTGTCCGGTCAGTCTCAGTTTCACAGTCGTACAGAGGACACTCTGCGAGCCTCATGCATGTGGAATTGATAGGCCTACGTAAGTTTTCAGTTGCGAGGAAATCAACCCACGTATCACTTGCACGTGCCTGAGGTTCACCACCTACCCTCTGTACGACTGCGCAATCGGAACTCAACGGCGAACCCTTTATAATACAGGGATTTCCGGCTTAATGGTTCTAAGAAAAAGGCATTTAAGATTTGAAAATCATATCAGTAAACTAACTCTCCATCATGGTACAACATACAAAGCTAATAGCTGTAATATGTTCCAAAATATTGAATGCCAGGAATGGAACTAGCTTACTATCAAATTTCATTAACATGTGTATAGTATATGAAATGCCTGCCTCGTTGCGTAGTGGCTAGCACTCTTGGCTGTCACCGCGGAGGCCCAGATTAGATTTCCGGCTTTGCCAAGAAATTTCATTCTGGTCCGAGGGCTGGATCGGGGTACACTCAGCCTCGTGAGGCAAAATTGAGAAGAGGCAGGTTCGATTCCCACCTCAGCGATCCTAGAAATGGTTTTCTGTGGTGTTTCCCACTTCTATTCCAGGAGACTGCCAGGATGGTCTCTAATTTAAGGCCATAGCCACCTCCTTCCCAATCTTCATCTGAATTACAGCTACGCACACTTATACAGCCATCAAAGTGACACAGGTTATCTGACAAATTCTACACACACAGATTCTTAATTATTTCTCTTCTTCTTGAAATCCTCCAATTCGTACATTTCCTGTTACATGGTCGGTGGAGTTTATAGCCCACAGTAGGAATTCAAGTACAGTAATGTAATACTCAGGCATGTTTTTATTTTGGTGTGTGTATTTTCTATATTTCTGTGCATATTTATCTATTCTAGTGCATATTGTGGTAATTTTATTGCATAATTTCATGCATATACATGTAGTGCATATAATTCTCAAAACGAGTCACTAGAGAATAAAAATGTGTATGGTTTCCTCTGAGGAGGTACTAACGACAATGATGGTAGAATGTAATCATTCTCACGTTAATAAAGCAACAATATTTAATGTAGGTTAAAGCCAAGTTTAGCACGAACTTATAAGCCTATTGTCCACATCATCCTACTTTCGCCATGCTTGGCAACCACTGCGCATGGTATTTAACATTCTTCCGCAATATGAGCATCGAATTTTATGGTTTGTCTACAATATCTTCTCTCTGATATCTACAAGGAACGTGGCTTCTCTTGTTCCAGGTCAAACATTAAGTAGCTGCTCGACATCGAAGCAGATGTGGCTACAGACGACGTTACACCCCGACATCGAAGATGCCGGTTATGTACAGCTGCTGTTTCTGGTTCTCGGTGCGTCTCGGCTCCATTATCGTCGGGTTCGTGACCCTGGTAAGTAGTCTTCTTTTGAAGGGGCCACGTTTAAGAAACGAAGTATAGTTTGTTAGAATAAACTTACCGTGATAGAGGGCAGATGAGCATGTGCACTCCTGATAATTATAGTTGTGCTTGAGAATATTATTTGTGGAAAGCTTTATATAACAAGAAACAGTGGAAATATTTTACTTCCTTCCATCCCCATGGTCATCAATGATTCAACCGTCTTTCTCGCGCAGATGGACCGTGCACCAGTCCAGCTCATAGTTCAACCGATGGGCAAGAACATCCAATGCTTATCGAGTCGAATTGAAAGTGAAAGAATGAACTGCGCGGGCTGCACATTGCCTCATACCAATCCACATGTTCCATTTCAAACCAGGGAACTTGAAATACTATACTTCTTGTTAAGGACCTGACATAAAGTGGAAGTTAGTCACAATCCGCCACTTGTTATTAGGGAGTCCATTGTATTTTGAAAATGTGACCATATCTGTGCAATGAATCAGATCCAGTACGTGATAGGTCAACCCTCATTCATTTATAGAAAAAAATTGAAGTGAAAACTGAGCAACGCATTGGAAGGAAGTGACTGTGGCCTAGTAGAAGGTACCGTCCTGGCAGCCTGGAGTTGAAAATGGAAAACCACAGGGCAGCCGATGGTGGAGTTCGAGCCCATTCGTCGACGATACTGCATGGCCTAGCGTTCCAGCCCAGCTCAGCCGCGTGCGAGCAGTCAGGTTTTATACGGAAAATACTAAATATAAAAACTTGACATACACCTTATCATGTAGGCTACTGCTTCGATAAGTTTCTTACGTATCTTCTATTAACGTAATAGCGTCCCATCTGGCTGTCTGGTTCGCTTCCTGACCTCCACTTTCCACGCTGTGGCTGTGGTCAGTAGTCCACGTTCGTTTGTGAAAATGGTAACCTTTAGAACAATTGTATGTAATTTATTATAAATATGAGTCGACTCGCCTTGTTCCTGGAAAGTTTATCATGAGGTTCCCTCGGAAATTGCCTCCTTCCAGAACTACAATCCATGACCCCGTAAATAAACTTGAGATTACTGGTTCAGTGCAAAACCAGAAACACATGCGAAGACGTACAGTGTTAAGGTGGATTAGAAGAAACTGGTACAAAACTTCAACGTTTCCTACGAAAATCACTTTCAAAATTAGCACAGCAAGTTGAGGTTTCAGTGACTTCTGCACATACAACAACAAAATGTTTAAAACTCAAACCTTATAAATACACACATGTTCGTAATTTAAAGCCAAGTGATCCCGCAGCAAGTGTACGTTGTTGCAAGTGGTTTCTGCTATCAACAGCTGAAGTTTCAATCGACCCTCACCTTGTATTCTTGACAGACAAGACATATTTCAGTCAAACTGGACAAATAAACATTCATAACACACCCTATTTGTGTTCCACATCGTCCCTCTCTATGATACGGTCTAGCTGTATGCCTCTCACCAAGGCGGTCCGGGTTCGATTCCCGGTCAATGCATGTGAGATTTTCGAAGTGAAATGCCATGTCCTGTGGTTCGGATTCCACGTAAAAAGGAGGTCCCGTGGCTCATAATCACAAGATTCACGGTCACGTAAAACTACAATCTTCCTTCTTCTTCCTCTCTATGATAGCAATGCGTAAGATCGCTCCGTTATTTAAGTCAATGGCGAGCGGTACTCTCGCCCCACAGCTAATGGAAGATTCCACAACTGCTCAACAGCTTTCAGTCAATCAACACAAAATAATTCCAATTACTGGAATAAGGGAAAATATAACCTGAAATAAATTACATGTGTTTAATATATACCGTATATTGTTATGGGCTTTTGAAGAAGGAGAAAATTAAGGATGGCATTTACCGCTCGTCAAGCGAGCATCATCAGATCCAAATCACCCCAGACAAATAGCTCTAAAAAAACACTACAGAGCCTACAATGACACCCACAGACAGTCTCTTCCCTCCATAAACAAAGAACAAAAAACCTTCAGAAAACGTAGTAAGTGTGGTAACTATTACCGATAAATGTTAAGGCATTAAGCACCCGAAAAAAGAACTATTTATTTTAATGTTGCAAAACTTAGAAATGACGATCCCATCAGCAGACAAGCTTGCCACGGTCGGTGAGTGGTCAACGTGTCGGTCTACTAACCCCAAGCTTGCAGGTTCGCTCCTGGCCATGGTAAGTGGTTTTTGAAAGGCGGCAAAAATACGACACCATGTCATACGATGTTGACATGTTAAAGAACCCATTTGAATTCAGTAGGCCGTGTTCATAATGGCAAAATTAATCTCGGGATGTATCGCCAACACAAAGTTCCTCATTTCTTTACTAGAAAGCGCTATAGTGTTCAAGGAGCTTAGATATTTAACCTCCTTGACTTTCATAGTGCTTCAAGGAATAACGAAATTCGACATGCAAGCTACCCTTTCGGTGTCAAATAACAAAGCTTGCACCCGGCATCCGAGGCCATACGATATTATTATTATTATTATTATTATTATTATTATTATTATTATTATTATTATTATTATTATTATTATTATTATTATTATTATCAGCAGACAGTCTTACTCCTCCAACTAACCTATTGCTGTCATACGCTTAAGCAATAATCCCTAAACTACTGTAGAATTGTAATGACCTACAAGTACCCTGCTGTGATGATGGTAAAAAGGCTATAAGAACAACATACGCAATAGTGTTTGTCTACTTGAATGTGTCCAATGATCTGATGTGAACTCTTGCTCTCACAACCACTTTTGATGTTAATAAAATCTGCCCAAACTCTTACTCTGAAGATTCCCGGTCAATGCATGTGAGATTTTCGAAGTGAAATGCCATGTCCTGTGGTTCGGATTCCACGTTAAAAGGAGGTCCCGTGGCTCATAAACACAAGATTCACGGTCACGTAAAACTACAATCTTCCCTCCTTCCGTCTTACTCTGAAGATTAATTCTTTGAATTTGAGTAGCTTTTATAAAAGCAGTTATCTCTTGAAAAGTTTTCAGATTATGTAAGAATGAAATACCGTATCCAAGTTTACATTCAAGCAATAGTAAAGATGTAAGAAACATCTATGTTATTGAAAATCTAAAAATCAAAGACATTAGAGTTCAAAGAAATAAGTTGACTTTTGATTTGAGTTAAGGAGAAGAATAGCGAGGTCACCTGCCCTTCAGGCAAGAAACAAGTCCATGTCTTAATAATACTGTCATGTGGTCATGCGAAATAATCCAATAACGAGTTTCATTATCAGGACATGAACTTCGTAACACCGCCCAATCTAGATCTTGGTAGGTTGCGAAAAAATACGAATGACATTGTCTTTGTACTAGTGGAAATAGTTGGGAAGAAGGAATAGGGGAAGTAGCATACACGCAAAACCCTGCATATTAAAAAGTCATTACATTAAAGTTGAAAAAAGGCAGAAATATATGAATGAATTGCAGGGAACAATTCAGCAACTAACTGTTCCCGTTGTTGATGCTTCGTTTTGAGACAAGAATAATCTTATCCGTGAGATTCGTGAGTGAAGTGACAACTCGCGGAATTTAGGACATGTCGAGGGATTGATGAATGAGGAAGGGAGGAGTAAACAAGATGATTTAATTACAGTAGACCCCTAGACCCCAGTTACTTATTTAATGTTTGCATCCACACCGCATGTTTACGCACAACCACTCCAGCTGTTTGCTGCCTTGAACTGAATGAAAGCTACAGAGGCCGAAAATGAATTTGAAGAAAGCCGCAGGGGTGTACAGTTTCACTGGTATCTTGAGGGTTAATGGACCACCACGGCTCTCCTCCTGTCAGGGATGAAAACGACGAAGATTGCCTTGCAGTATAACTACATCAACGACGGGCACGCACAGGCAATATTGAAATCAAATCCACTATTGCATGTTTGACTTCGTGTTTCTCAAAAATGCCCGTTTGCAAATATTCACCTAAGTCTGCTCTCTTTCCCATACACACGACCTTCAAATTGTTTGCAGTGATCTAAACATTGGATTCTTATTCAGAGACCTCGAACAACTTGGTATGATGAATTTTACGGAAATATAAGTTAATACAAAATTTAGGAATTTAGTCTCAGTGTGTCACTAATACACCGCTGTACGTTAAATATTATAAAGTGAAGGTGTATTTAGACTACTGTATATTTGACTATATTGAAAAGAAAATTAATTGATGTATGTACGCTGAATGCTTCAGAAAACATGTTCTACTTTCCTGGACTGAGGTCATTCAAGAGTACCGAGGTATGATATGATAAATTAAGCCATGCCTCATCGTGCGACATACAAATATTTCGCAAATTAGTGAAACGGAAACAATTTGCCATATACAGTAGAGTCTTGATTAACCGAGGTGATGTGGACCGAAGCCACCTCGGATAACCAAATCCTCGGTTAACACGGATACTCCGAAAGAGATTGAGGAAAATTATTTTTAAAAACAAAACATATGACAGCAGCGCTACTATTATTGGATTGGCTCAAAACATACAAAAGAACTAATTATTTACATAAAAAGTATACGAAGTACAGTGCAATACATAATGCACACCCACCTCTAAAATTACAAATGTTTCAAAAAGTTCTTTACAGTTTTCTGCTTGATTGCGGTGCCTCGTTTCTTGGCCGCCAAACTGTGCAGACGACGTAACATAATGATGTCAGGTGGTGTTGTGTCTTCTTGTTGTTCTGTGTAGAGCAGTGCCTTCTCAATAGCGCTCAATTCGTCAGTGTGACTGATTTTGGTTTCCAGTCGTACATCACTTGGCGTGTCGTCATCTTCATCGTCACTCTGCTTGTTTTGTGACACTAAATTTTTGATTGCTTCATCGGAAAGTTCACACTGTTCGTCGTCATTCAACCAATCACTCACATCTTTCTCCTTGATGGTTTCAGCAACAGGAAGTTGATTTAAAAGATGGCCTAGTGGCAAATCGTCTTCATTATCTGAATAACTTACAGGCAAAACTAATGTATTTACACATCCAGTTCATGCTCGGTTGACACGGAACCTCGGTTAATCATGACTCTACTGTACTGTCAATTAAAACAAGGCGTGTGAATTAGCAGTCACTTACTGTTCCATTCAGAAAGTATTTAATGTGCTGCCTGGGACAAAGTAACGACACTAATAATGATTTTGGTTTTACGCCCTTTTAACTACTGTGACTTTTAGAGACACCGGACTGCCGAAAATTTGCATCGAAGGGGATCATTAAAGTGTTAGTAAATCTCCCTCTCAATTGCCAAATGCGCCAGGATTGGATCCTGCAACCTTAGCTTCAGCAGACGCTGTGCAACGTAGCCAGTCTCGGGCCCATCCCCTACGTGAACATCCATTAATCCGTAGTTTCATGCATCAAATGGCAATAATAATAATAATAATAATAATAATAACGAATTTACTGTATTGGATTTCTATCCCTACGGGGTCGGGGATGTGGTGAAATGATCTCTATGTGGCAGGTGGCTTTTATGGCCGGACGTCCCACATGATTCCAACTTCAACCAGAGGAGGTATTGAGAGGTGAATGAAACTGGGTAAGGAGTTTAAAGTAAGTGGCCAAGGAAATGTGAATGGGAAGTCATGATAAGTCTATGCAAAGACAGCCGACGTTGGAGTTCGAACCCAATCGTCTTCCAAGTCCGGACATAGCCTGGCTCCATGACGCTGCACCTTAACGCATGATGCTACAGATGTACTGACGAGGTATGTTTTATAACTTGTATACAGAGTACAACGGCCACGGTGGAGAGAGCGTGCCCGGCTCCGTGGCTTTGGCCCGAAGGGTCCCTGGTTCGATTCCCGGTCGGGCCATGGGGAATTTAATCTCCGTCTTCATGTACAAAGAAACCAAACACTGGAAGCAAATCGAATAATCAGAAACAAATAAAAAATATCGTTAATGCGCTACCTCATACCTCGCTGGCATCGGGAGAGCGTTGGTTCGAATCCCACCGTTCTGAAATCCGTTCTGAAAACGGTAACCTGTGGTTTTCCATTTTCACCCACTTTCACCCCCAGGAAAATGCCGGGACAGTTCCTTTCAT
Organism: Meconema thalassinum; assembly: GCA_946902985.2. Classification (NCBI taxonomy): domain Eukaryota; kingdom Metazoa; phylum Arthropoda; class Insecta; order Orthoptera; family Tettigoniidae; genus Meconema; species Meconema thalassinum. The sequence goes on along the minus strand of OX336389.2, from coordinate 1,120,160,209 downwards.
CAGTTCACGGCCGCCTTCCTTCCCACTCCATTCCGTGACCTTTCCCTCATTTGACCCAAGTTAGCTGTCGCCTGGGCGATCGGCCTGTCACAATCCCTAGTTGTATCTGCTGACAAAGTAGGTCCAGTTGTGGCCGGAGAGGAATGATCCCTCACAGAGTCCGTGGGTGAAGGCGAGCTTGGAGGATAAGTGATCTACAAAAAAAGTATACAGAGTGGTCACCAGCCCCTTATTTTTTCGAGGATAGGCAACCCAACTAACGCGTATATTATAGTCATCCTAAAAACATTTGTACCCGTTTGTTTACGACCTTAGTACAAACTTACCGTTGAGTTCATACTCGCACATATAGTAGAAAACTATAATTAATGCCTATACCGCTCACAGCTGCGAATGACACTACCTTGCGTTTGGACAAGAAGTGTACAAATGGGCGATGAATAGATTATGGACGTACCAGTTTTACACCACGGTTTTCAATAGCTAAGGTGGCTAAATCTCTCATCTCTGCTGTTGCGTCAGCCTAGCCGCCTGGTAGCAGGTTCGATCCCAAAGTTGGCACTCATCGTTTTTCGCTTAGTGGCGTTTATGACCGTTTTTATCCGATGGTACGAAGCCAGGTTGTACAACAACATGATAGTCTGTAGGTAGGAAGCAGGGTGCCCTCCATATTCAGAATAGCAAGTGTTTGAAACGTTGACCACTTTGGTTTATACAAATTTCAGCATGACGTTGTAAAGACAGCCTTGCACTTTGTAACATATGAGGTGTGTAACAGCTAGACATGCCTCGGTTATCAGTTGCCGAAGGTGATCAGGATCTTCAGGCTTCTGTGAATACGCTATCTGCTCTTAGTGACCCCACAGGAAGAAGTCCAGGACGATCTACCGGGCCAGTGAACGGGTCCACCCATTCCTATCCATTTATTTTGATATGTAGCCTGAATATGGTTTCGGATGACTAATGATCCGCAAGGTGTGGCCCCGTCCTATAGCCACCAAATTCGTATTCATTCGCGCAGTGGCACGTTCTCCAGAAACATTGGGAATTAATTTTGCAGAAGATGAAGGTAGCTTGCTTCCGTTAGATGGCCGTCGAAGAAATATGGTCTGATTAGATAGTCACCCAAGATCCCTCACCAGATTTTACTCCCCACTGCACTTGAAACACACCCTGTTTTACCCAATGGGGATTCTCCGTGTTACAATAGTGCGTATTGTGCCAGTTCATAGTGAAATCGTGATTCGTGAAGTCTTTAAGCCATTTTCAGTGTTGCCTGTACAAACTGTCAATATGATCGGATGGGGTTACACTATATCTGGTCCTATTACATGTATTAATATTATTCACTGATACATAAGGGGGGATCAGGACCAGTGTAACCTCGCCCAATCATATAGGGCTAAAAGAGTGTTGACCGACTGGAAAGTATAAATTGACAAATCGTGATTAGTCTGAAAAAGAAAAAGAAAAAGGCTGTGTAATGCCCATTGTCATAATGTTACTTAAGCATAGAAATCACGTCCATGTAATTCAGATGTTACGGGTGAAATGTATTGTTATGCGGTATTCGCATGACAGATGCCCAGCTGATGTTGGTCTGTTGTGCAAACAGCCTCTTCATTTGAACCAGCGGTTATCGGAGCATATTATCTAACAGGAGGCAACCATCAAAGTGTCTCACTTGACCGCAATCTTATCTAGCCTATAGTCTAAAGTTTAGGGAACGTATTGGTAGTCAGTCAGGAAAACGCTCGTGATACAGGCGTTGCGACTGAAATGAGTTCTGCCGTGTTTCTCCATAAATGAGCAACATGTCAACGTAATCGCCCCTGGAATATATCATCAGTGACTGAATACATGCTGTGATGTGGCTTAATATTGTGTGTCCGTTAAAATGGGGCACGATCTGTCGTTCAAAATTACATAAGGTTCGTTGGTACTCAAATACCTTGTGTCACTGGCCATTAACCGCCCCCGCCATAAACTCAACATACAGTATGTTGTGATTGCTAGAAGTGTAGTGCCGGTACATAACCACGGCTCTTCCGCCTCGACATTTAATATCTGTGTCAGAGTTTTAAATCAAGGTTTACTGTGTTCATTTAACTTTCTACCATTACAGATCTACTAATTCGATCGTATTTTCCCCATAAAACAGCAGCAATTGAACGAACTCTTCACAAGAATGCACCGTGAGTGAATGAATAAGTGTGGTGATGTGATCTGGTAGGTGTGGCTTAATATTGTGTCCCTACTAAAATGGAGCACGGTGTGTCATTCAAAAGAAATATGCTTAATGCTGGATTCGAAGCACTTTACTACCGAATCTCATGCACCACGTCTGACTGGCCCTTAACCGACTCAGCTAAATAGGGAATTCATGATGCTCACTAGACATTTACTACTTAACTATGGTGTCCCACCTCGAATATTGATGATGATAATTGTTGTTTTAAGGGGCCTAACATCTAGGTTATCGGCCCCATCCTCGAATATTAATATCCGTGCCAAAGTCTTCCATCATGGTTTACAGTGTTCATTTAACTTTCTACCATTACAGATCACGTAGCATAGTTTATTAATTCAATCATATTATGGTGTGTTCTTTCAAGAAGCAATAAATCACATGTTTGTAGAATGATCCTTGGGAATTGTGCATAGTCATTTTTCCTTTGCTAGGTCCATTACTCAATTTGCATTGCTGACACACAGGCAGGGCTCAGAGCAATATAGACCATCATCAGCAATGTAATGTTAGTTGGGTTTCATAAAACTAAATGATACGAGGCTGGTGGACCACTATGAATAATGAAACCAAAGAATTAACATTTGTGTGTTTTAAGTTTCTCTTGATGAACGAAGCATGCCTCATATTATTTTAATACAGGAAATATTTGTAAATCTATACTAAAGTAATAAAGCTGAAGAGTTTGTGTGTTTGTGTGTTTAAACGCGCTAATCCCTGGAACTACCAGTCCGATTCGAAAATTTCTTTTTTTATATGATAGCCTGATTCAAGAGGAATAGTTTATGCTATGTAGCATTAGGCTACACCTCTCAGGTGACCTTCAAGATTGATTTTTGTTCAGTAAGTCGGTAGAACAAGTGCTCCCGAACAGCTCTATCCACATGCGCTGGCGTTATGGTTAGTGATACGTACACCGTTTCACCTATCAGAACCAAAATTTGTATACTTACCCTTTGGAACCCTGATGGTAACACTGTCTACGTGAAATTTATGACAGACCAGTCCATTCCCTGCATTTAGGCCCTTTGGTTCAAATCTACACCTTTTCCCCGATCTGAACCAAAATTTGTATACTTACCCTTTGGAACCCTCCGAGTAACACTGTTTACATGAAATTTCGGACAGACCACTCCATTCCTTGCATTTAGGCCCTTTGGCACAAATCTACACCGTTTCACCGATCAGAACCAAAATTTGTATACTTACCCTTTGGAACCCTGCGAGTAACCCAGTCTGCATGAAATTTCGACAGAACACTCCATTCCCTGCATTTAGGCCCTTTGATACAAATCTACACAGTTTCACCGATCTGAACCAAAATTTGTATACTTACCCTTTGGAACCCTGCAAGTAACACTGCCTACATTAAATTTATGACAGACCAGTCCATTCCCTGCATTTAGGCCCTTTGGCACAAATCTACACCCTTTCACCAATCTGAACCAAAAGTTGTATACTTACCCTTTGGAACCCTGCGAGTAACACTGACTGCATGAAATTTTGGACAGACCCCTCCATTCCCTGCATTTAGGCTCTTAGGCACACATCTATACCGTTTCACCGATCTGAACGACAATTTGTATTCTTACCCTTTGGAACCCTGCGAGTAACACTGACTGCATGAAATTTTGGACAGACCCCTCCATTCCCTGCATTTAGGCCCTTCATCACAAATCTACACCGTTTCTCTTAATTGCACCAAATTTTACATACACTTTGAAACCCTGCTGGTAACACTGTTCACTTGATATTTTGGACAACGCTCCCCATTCCCTACATTTAGAATAACAGACAAAATGAACTTGAAAACCACGTATTAAGGCCCTAGAACCATTCATGTCCGTAGTAGTGTAACTGTAAGAGTATTTTAATAAGTCTGTTGTTGACGGGCAGTTCGGGCTGCATCACGTCACCCCTACCAGTGGTCTGGTGCAGAATTGCGAAAATAGTTGCATCTTGCGCTGTTTATAAATTGCAGTCACGGGGGGTAATTAGTACAAAAAGATTTCTTAGACCCCTTTAAACAGTTATCATCATGAAAATATTATGCCTCTGTATAAGTGCAATGGTGTTAGTGCAGTACATTGAGGTTATCAGCTGCAATAAGCGTTGGTGCTTTCAAATTTACCTTCATTTATTCTGACACTTATCGTTAAGCGCTTTGTGGCGATAAATGATACTATTGCTACCTCAGTAGCTCGGGACAGCCGAAGTTTGCCAAAGAGTTCTGATTATTTTCCTACGGCGCTATGCGACAAAAGACGACACTATTGGTCTCTACATTTCTAACTGCCAATGAGATATAGGCCCTAGGCAGTGTCTATTGTTTCACTTACTGTTCTTTCTATTTTTTTGTAAATTTGTTTGTAAATTACATGTGTCATTGCTGTAGTTAGTAAATAGCTGTTTCCCTATTCATAATTATCATTACGGGAAATTGACCTGAATGTTACGTCCATTGTACTGTACTACTTATCACCCCCATTACAACCACCACCACCACGACCACCACCACCACCACCACCACCACCACCACCACCACCACCACCACCGCCACCACAAAAATATATATTTTTGAAATATAGTTCTCTGTTAGTTTAAGTATCATGTGCCAGTTCTGTAGTAGTATTCATTATCATCCATAAAACAAATAAATCCACCGGGCGAAGACGGGCACTACTGCTAGTAAGCTATAAAGTTTTTTTACCTCTAAACGCCGTGTATTTATTTGAATTTATAAGTGTTTGTTTTCGATAATGCTCTCCACTCAATATTATTTGTCTCCCGTTGGCGTGTTAGGTGGCTGAATAACAACATAGCCTATCCATAGGATTTACTATCCAACAATGAAAAATAATGATCTGTGAACTTGCTATTGTTAAGCATCATATAAATACTAGTAGGATATTGTGTACGTACAACAATGTTAAGCTGGGAACAGTATTATGGAGATAAAGAGAAGCATACTGTAGATCAGTGGTTCTGAACCCGTAGAATTCTGCGGACCACTCAGCCTAAAATTGAATCATGTACGGACCACCCCTCCCCCATTACACCTTATCAGTTGTAACCCTTCCTCAATATCACCTATTTTAAAGATAGTTCAATTCAAACCCTGATAGTCATCGCCGCGAATACATTCCGACGATTCTCGTTCAACGTACATCGTTTCCGAAATCCCCATTTATTGGACACTTTTTATACGTGCTGGTGGACCCGTTTCTCTCACGGACCACTCCCGAGGCACTCGCGGACCACCGGTTAAGAACCACTGCTGTAGATTTAACATTCATAGCACTAGGAATGTCTAACCATTCACTGAAGCAAAATAAATAGCTATGTTAATGCAAAGTGGGGTGTCGACTAGTTCTTACCAATCTATGATCAAGACCATCAGCCTCAGAAAGGAGGGAAGAAGACCTGATCCTTCAAAGAGTGATGATTTTAGAGTACACTACATGAAGAGCCAACCTACGAAAAACCTAATAGTGTCAGGATTAGAAAAGGAAAACAGAGTTGACCGGACATGAGTATTACAGTTTGGAAAGAACTTCACTGCCCACGGTCTTGCAAATATTCGTAAAAACGCTGTGCACATCTTCTGCAGGTAATTCCGATTTTAACAGTTTAGTTGAGCTGCCATCCTCGCTGCTTGACATAGCATTGGTGCTTCTGTTGCATTCTTTAATTTTCGAGCTACGTTTTTTCAGCTGTAGCCTTAAGCCCTTGATAATTACAGTAATAAAATATATGCTTTCCTTTATCCTATCGATATATTTATCGACCATTTTCTCTAAGAGCAAGTCCCAAAGAGTCGATCCTTTTGGTATTTATTGAAGTGCATTTACACGAGGAGTAACTAGCATTCTTGGCTAGGGCTACATGACCACCATGGCTCAAAGCCCCTAAAAGAATCAATAACAACCTCTAATTCTCAGGTCGTAATGGAATTGCAAGATTTTGAAGATGGCAGCACTCACGGATACAACCATAAACATTTTAATAATTTTTAAAGCGTGAGCAGTTTGAAAATTTTGTGGCACTGCGCAATTTTTACGTTTTAGCTTGTTCATTTTTCATCTTCTCTTGGATCCACCACAATAATTATTTTCCAAATGAACATGTGGGTGGACATAAACATCGGCTGTATGTTAGGCATTGAATTGATTTGGAGCTGAAATGCGTCCAGCGTCGAAACAATAATCTACCAGGTTGTCAAAAGGACACCCTACCTCAATCACCGTCACAGCTTTTTACAAACGTTTCGACTTTTGAATTAAGCATATCGGAACTGGGTGAGCTAGCCGTGGTCCTTACGGCATGACTGCTAGCAGTCGCTCCCATCCGGGAGGCGAGAAGGTTCGAATCCCCCCGCTGGCAACCTTGAAGATGATCTTCTGTGGTTTCCCATCTTCCTTCTAGGCAAATGCCGGGGTTGGTCCCTAACTATAGGCCACAGCCGCTACCTTCCAACTCCTCGACCTTCCATTCCCACTTTCCTCCCCAACGGTACTTGTAGCTCACCCATTGGGTGTCCGTCTCGAAACAGCTACAAAACTGGCGAGCCGAACATGTCCTCGGACACTCCCGGCACTAAAAGCCATACGCTAAAAAAAAAGCATATCGGAATACGTATCGAAACCTCCATGACTATATTCAAGTGTAATTTGAGAATTTATTTACGCTGGCCGAAGTATATATTAATTTAGATTATGTGAAAGAGAATCGTACTCAAGTTGAGGTTTAACAACCATGTCTCTAGAGAACACGGTTGCAATTAACTCTGCAATTTCTTTCCATTATACTTTGCCCGTGAGGGAAGAACGCACAAGCCAGACAGTTAGGCTTCAGACCCAGAAGTATGTCGTGCATCACCTTTGTCTGGTGAGTGTTACGACTTGAAAGTTACATGGCAAGTATGATTTACACATGCATATATTGTAAGACTTTATATTTCCACTGATAATGTTATCAATCAAAATTTGAGATGTGTTAGTTTTGCAGCATATAAATCGGGCATGTCCGACCTTCTTTGGAAAAGGGCCACACTGTCCTTAAGGTGAATTGGTTTGCGGACCATATGATTCGATTTTTTCTAACGTATTAAAAGGGATCTAAATACTGAGATAAACCAATTAATTTAAAAAATAGCTAATATATTGATGTTATTTTTATTAAAATATTAATCATATATTAGTTAAGTTATTTCTAAAATGAAATTATATATATACCTGTCAATGTGACACCTGGCACTGATTCTCACGAAAAAGGCATCCAATATCTGGTTTGATTGATGTTGTTGGAACTCGAAATGAACTCTCCAGATGACTGTCGGTGATTCGTGGTCTCGTTGCGCACTTCATATATTTCATCCTGGAGAACACTTGTTCGCATATTATGTATGTGCTACTGAAAAGTGATGCAAAACAAAGTGCATGTCTATTAATGCCCGGATATTTTTCTCTGGGAAAGTAGTCGCGATAGAATTGTAGTAAGGGGACATTGTTGAACTTATTCTTTAGGTCTGACTGAAAAAATCAACACACTCCATTTGCAGATCATCGGGAACCTCGTCTATGTTAATGGAGATAGGGGAAGAAAACATATTGAAACTTGTAACATTCTCCTTGAAATCTTGAAATCTAACGCGGAATTCGGTTCTTAATTCAGATATGATTTCTGCGTACTTTTGAGAATTTTGATTATTACAGTTTTTTAGGACTGGGAACTGCACAAAGATTTAGTTTTTTTATTTGTGATTCCCAAATTCACAATTTTGTTTCAAAGGCCTTCACGTAATCAAACATAGTAGTGATCAATTGGTCCTTACCTTGAAGAAGAGAATTAAGTTCGTTCAGTTGTGTTGTTATATCTACCAGAAAAGAAAAATCACACATCCATTCTGAGTCTTTAAATACAACAATAGGTTTGCCCTTCTCCTCCATAAATGTTTGTATTTCGGTTTTTGGGTCAAACACTCGCTTCAACATTTTGCCACGGCTCAGGCATCTTATTTCAGTATAATGAACAACATCTTCAAATTTTGAATCGAGATTTTGTAATAAATTTTGAAATTTTCCATGTCGCAAACCATGTGAACGAATGAAATTCTCTACTTTTACAACGACTTTCAAAACACTATATAAATTTAGGGATTTAGCACAAAGGTTTTCTTAGTGTATTAAGCAGTGATATTGCATTACAGAAATGTTTCCTACTTCAGCTGTCTCTGCTTGCAGTAATTTAACTAACCCCTCTCGTTTTCCTGCACATGCAGGAGCTCCGTCTGTTGTTACACCAGATGGCCTAGATTTGTATATTTCAAGCCAATGCGGTTCAAGGTTTCAGTGACACCTCCCATTAAATCATTGACTTTAGTGGTGCCTTTAAGAGGGAAAACAGCAGCTAATTCGTCTGTAATATTGAAATCTTTATCAACCCCCCTTAAGAAAATTGCTAATTGGGCAGTATCGCTAGCATCACTACTCTCACCAAGTGCCAGAGAATAGAACTGGAAATCTGTGGCTCGGTATTTTAAAGTTCTCTCTATATTGGACGCTAATTCGTCGATACGGTGAGCTACAGTCTGTCGCGAAGAGCTTAATTTTGCAAACTGCGCCTTTTTGTCAGTACATATAATATCAGCAACACTCTCAATGAATTCTTTAACAAACTCACCGCTTGAAAATGGTTTAGATTATTTTGCAATAATATCTGCTACTGCGTAACTCGCTTTCACCAGAGATTCAGTTTGAAGTGACACATTATTAAAGAATAACTGCTGTCCCGAAAGTTTAATTTTAAGTTCAAATACCTTGTCTTTACGAAATTGACCCTCAAATTTATCATATAAAAACGCATGTTTAGTATCGTAATGTCGCTTTATGTTTTACACCTTAAACACTGAAACTGTTTCACTGCAAATTAAACACACTGCTATCTTGTTTATTTCAGTAAAAAAGTACTGATTTGCCCACTTTATTTGAAATGATCTATCTTCGTCCGAAACTTTTCTTTTCTTGCCGCTACACTTAGGATCAATCAAGATAAGACAGAGTATATGATTGTAACCAGAAACAATGAAGAGGAACAGAGGGAGTACTGGCAATAGACGATATGGATTAGGAAGACTAGGTCTTTCAAATACCTAGGGGGTACAATCAATGCCAACAACAACATGGAGGAGGAAGTAATGAACCGGCTAAAATCTGCAGAGAGGTGTCTCGTTTCAATGAATAAACTATTTACCAGCAGGCTATTAACGAAAACAACAAATCTCCGCATTTACAAGACAATCGTGTGACAGTATTAATGTATGGGGCGGAAACATGGACACTGAGCAAGAAAATGGAGATAAAAATTATAACTTTTGAAAACCAGGTGTTAAGAAAGGTTTTTGGGCCATTGTCTGAAAATGGAATTTTTAGAAGAAGAAAAAATATTGAAATCCACATGCTGTTTAATGAACCCGATGTGACAGCTGTAATAAAGAGCAGAAGAATTGAATGGCTGGGACATGTCCTGAGAAGAGAAGAGAAAATGGTGAAGACAGTGCTAGAAGGGAAGCCAAAAGGTACGAGACCCCTGGGTAGACCAAAACTGAGGTGGATGGATGGAGTCCAGAAGGACCTGGAGACACTGGGAGCCAACGAAAACATGGATTGCAACAGACCAATGGAAGAGGCTAAAGAGTGATGCAATGAACCGACTTCGGTTCGTGTGGCCAACGAAGTAAGTAACACTCAGAAGCCAAAATTATCACTTATAAAATTCACAGAACTAATTATATTCTTCAAACCTCTCACTAGCACATAAAAATCACAGTGTTAATTATATTCTTCAAACTTCTCACTTGCACTGGCAATACAATGTGAGCGAACAACTGCAAACAGTAAACTAACTTGAAAGTTTTACAATGTAACGACAATTGAACATCTGGCACACACTCACCTTTGAAAGTAGTAACGTTACCGCGCGGCCAGCAATGCACGGAGACTTCAATGCGATGCGCGTTAGGTAGGATCGTAAACAGGGCGAATAAAGTAATAAGTGGTAGAACTTCTATATAAGTCAATGATTAAGATGAAGTAGTTGTAAATTTCAACACCACGTGCTGCTCTGAGCGTGTGGTCGTAGCAGATGCCGGCTGCCAAGCAGTGATGCATTGCCGTGCGCAAATTGTACTTACAATACAAGTACGTTTTAACTGCAAAATTAAATCAAGTCCCTTCTGAGAGGTATTTTGGACTTAAACGAGGTTTAGGCAGTGACGATCATCCTACTTCTACTGACTTCTTTCGCCTCCATTTGCTTCAGTCTATATACTGTACATAGGCCTACCAGTGAAAGAGGTCCTTTCTTCACAAACTAATTATGAGGACGTTATTGACAATTAACTTTCTTCTCTTAATGAATACGGCCAATGGCGAGAAATGAAATACATACGAGCAGAGAGGCGAAGGATAACAATTGTCAGAGAATTAAAGAAACTATTACACTGACAGAAATTGAACCCTATAATCCTGTCAGTTAATGATGACAGTTCTGAGAGAGCAGGCGATAACGTTGTTTATTATTTGAGTGGTTACCTGATTCACACAGCAGCAACGAAGATTGTGATATGTACTTCCTGCATTTGGTCATTGGAAAGTGATTCCGAAACATTTAATGCTGTTAGTGATGTACTGTATGTATCCTCACCATGCTGAGAGACTTGGGCGGAAGTGAATCTAAATTTCTCAAATACCCGTCTTTATCTTTATTTCACGTGATGAAAAAAAAAAAATGATCGTTTGGCCTCCTGAGAGCCTGAGTGCAGATCTTCCTAATTGACGCCCGTGGGCGATCCGCGCGTCGTAATGAGGATGAGGTTATGATGAAGACGGCACATACACCCAGTCCCCGAGCCACGGGAGTTAACCCCAAGAGATTAAAATCCCTAATGGCCCGGCCAGGAATCGAACCCGGGACATGGCGGACCAAAGCCTAGCGCGCTAACCATTTAGCCACGGAGCCGAAGATTTCACGTAATGAAACGTGTAGATGCAGTAGTGGAGGCAAAGTTGGAGCAAGAAGGCGTGCTGTGGAGCGATATCTTTTCAGATTGTGTGGATATGATCTGTGAACTTCCTGTGTTCTGAAATGTATTGTAACGTGTTTTTCGAGGGGTTTTATGCAACTGGCATAAGTCAGTAGGAAGCCATTCTATATTTATTTACGCGGCAAAGTGTTCAGCCAAGAGAATTTTTCATGGTAATTTATTATTATTATTAATTTATTATAATTATTATTTAGGTATTTTCGGAGCATTTTATAAAAATTATTAGCATTCAGATAGGTTTTCTATGTCTTAAAATTCCGCTATCATGCAAATTATTACGAACGACGATATCATAGAAAATTATCTGATTACGGAATTTTACGGAGTTTTCGTCAGTTAGGGTATATCGAGAGACGTGACTCACTGGGATTTCAAGTACACGCTTAATCTTGTCGAGAAGCATGACGCAATCTTGGGTCGCAAGGTCCAGGAAAGGCGAATTGTTGAAACGGAACCCTCCCGCCGAGTGTAATGACCCAGAGAAGGGGAGTATAGCGAGTGGGGTACAGCCAATCAGCGGAGACAACGTAAGCTAGTTGGGACTGAAGAGTGGGGAGCCAACGTGTGCATATATCGTTCGACGCGCCGTGAAACGAGAACAATCTGTGTAGTTCATGCCGAGTGTGGTTATACGCGGGGGAGTCGCTCCGATGTTCCGTGGGACGTGGACTATCTGTGAAATACTTGAGGAGTATGGATGCGCGTGCGAGTCGCTCCGATGTTCAGTGGAGTTAGGGACAATCTGTGTAGAACTTGCAGAGTACGGTCGCAAGTGCGTGTCGCTCCGATGTTCAGTGGAGTTAGCGACGAACTTTTGTAAAACTTGGTTGTACGAGTGTTTGGGTCCGAGGTACGGACCATAGAATTATCTAATCTACCAGAATATCATCAAATTCCGACGGAGATGACGACGTCCAGGAGACTGTGGGAAGCTCACAACATCATCAAGAACGAGGGAAATGCTTTGGCAATTTCCAGTGGTAAGCGCCAATGACGCAGAAATACGCAATCTCTCATTTTCTTTGTTTTACATTTCATATTTCAGTAACTTCATAGCTTGGAAATAAGAGTAAAATCAATTTATCAGACTCCGTTTTCACGTAATTTTCTATCGGTAATATTCAAATCACAACGCTCCAATTTAAATTTTATACTTATTATTATTAATTTTGCTATTCTTGTTTTATATAATAAATTCATTTCTTTTACAATGCAATCTTTGCTTTCAGTAGGTAGCATTAGATATAGACCAATTCCTTCTCCTGATACAATTGTTTGTTGGGTTAATGATCAAATCATACCACGATCTGAGTGAATAGAGTCTTGAAGGTGTTCTGCCAGAGCTAGACGTTGTTAAATACAAATTTAGATTTCAACATTGCGTTGAGGTCTTGGCGCCCATTAAAACAACATAGCTTAGGCAAAGGTAAACAGTTACATTTCTCACCCAACAGTTAGGAGCCAAGCAAAACGTTTCACTTGGCGCCCAACGTGGGGCTGAAAACCTAATAACATTTGTGGAAGGAGAAGGGTATATATTTCTGTGCCTGTATTTTGGGGGTTATTTGTCTGTATCAGTGTATATCATTATGGGGGATGAGAAAGAAAGACAGATGAGGTTACGTAGTGGTCATCAACGGGAGAGTGATGATACGAGCAGTATGTCGAGTGATGGTAGTACCGGGGTAGCGGAGGTAAATCCCGATACTGAAACAGGGAGTGTAGGCGGCCAACCAGAATTAAAAACTTTACTTCTCGAGTTTATGTATCAGAACAAAGTTAGTAGTGATGCCTTAAATGCAAAGTTAGAACAGAATAACGCTAAATTAGAACAAAACAGTAGGGAAAATAAAGAAAGTACAGAAGCTTTAAATGCAAAGTTAGAACAGAATAACGCTAAACTAGAACAAAACAGTAGGGAAAATAAAGAAAGTACAGAAGCTTTAAATGCAAAGTTAGAACAGAATAACGCTAAACTAGAACAAAACAGTAGGGAAAATAAAGAGAGTAATAGGGAATTGAGCGATAGTTTAAACGCCAGATTAGAACAAAACAGTAAGGAAAATAGAGAGAGTACTGAAACTTTAAATGCTAAATTAGAACAAAACAGTAGGGAAATGAGTGACAAATTCGAACTGATTAGAGGTGAGATCAGGGGGGTGATGGAAGAAAAGGCTAAAGAGATTATTGCAGATGTAGACAGAAAATTAGGAAAAGTACAGGAGGAGTTGGAAATTAGAATCAGTACACAGGCTGAAAATTTAAAAGAACTAGTGCAACTGGAAACACAGCAGGTCAAAAAGCAATTGGGGGGAGAAATTGACAAAATTCAGGTAGCTACTAAAGAGGTTAAGGAACAGCTGGGGGGTAGAATTGAGAAAGTCCACTCACAAATAGTTGCAGAAGTAAATGATTTAAGAGAGAGTAATAAAGAGAGCATTAGCAAGATTGAGGAGAAACAAGCAAAGCTATATGATAAAGTAGAAGAATCAGAAGGAAACATTAAATTAACAGTAAACAGTATTGAGAGGAAGGCTGAGGAGAAAATCGCAGAATTAGAATTAAAATTAAAAGCTAGGATCAGGCAAGAAAATAGTCAGAATAGACCAGTTTTTGTGAATAGCACACACAGGGAGGTAGAACTGGGTAAGTTCAGCAATCGACAGGGGTGCCCAATGGAGTTCATGAACACTATAGAAAATAAATTCGGGGAGAGGTTGGAAAATGGTAGTATTGAGTGGTGCCAGGTAGTTGAAATTTTAGAACAAGTGTTTGTGGGGGAAACGAGGAATTGGTTTGCTGTCTACAGAGACAAGTTTACTGATATGAATGATTTTAAAATGAAATTCTGTGAAAAGTTCTGGAATGAGGTTATTCAGTCGCAGCATCGTGAGGGAGTAGTGTGTGGTAAATATAACCCTAAAGGAAGCTCCACTATGACCGAATACTTTTTAGGGCAGGTATTAGTGTGTAAATATCTGGATGGCTTGAAGGAGGAAAGTGATGTGGTAAGGTTGCTACTTAGGCACTTTCCCTATAGGATCAAGGAGGCTGCTTGTATCCAGAATGTAAAGACTATATCACAAGTAGAAAATTTGTTAAGCACATTTGATGCACTAGGGAGAGGGGGTTATGAGGACAATTTCAATAGGAACCAGGGTAATAATAATAATAGACCTAATGAAGCCAGGCATCAGGAAGTTCAAGGGAACGGTGGCGAAGGGGCCAATGCTCAAAATAGAAATAATAATAATCAGCTAAATCAGAACAGAGGAAATGGCTATGGTAATCAGTATCAAGGGAGGAACAATGATTACAGGGGAAATCAAGGGAGAAACAATGATTTCAGGGGAAATCAAGGGAGAAATTATAATGACAATAATTACAACCAGAATAGGGGTCAAGGAAGAGGACAGCCTAGTGGTAGTAATATACAGCCAAACAATGACAACACAGCTCAGAACAACCAGACCAGTGCAGTAGTAACTAGTACTACGGCCAGCTGTAGCGGTTCTTTAAACGCGAACCAGGCTGCGAAGTAAGGTCAGAATCTCAGTCTGTAGCATGCCCTGTCCATACAATTATACAGGAACCCTATGACCTAAATGTGAGAAATGAATTATTACATGAACTAAATGATGAAGGTATTATTCAGGAAGTGGTTAGTAAGAGCCCCATAGTTAAATTTAACGTGTCCGAGGCGTACACAGATGTTTTAATTGATAGTGGTTGTATGAAGAGTTGCATAAGTAGTGCATTTTATGATAAAATGAAAGGAACTGGAGTAAATTTTGAGGAGATGCCAATTAAAAGCACTTTTGTTATCACAGCTGTTGGGAAGAGGTCTAAAGTAATTTCTAAGCAAGTTTTAGTAGACATTAAAATTAATAATCATGTAGAGAAGCAGATTTGCCTTGTAATTCCAAATTTAGTATTCAGTGTTATCTTGGGTTCAGAGTGGCTAAGTAGAGTGTCTGGTAACTTATGTTATGATGTAGGGAGTTTGAAATTTAAATGGGGAGATTCTGAAGTAGAAGTAGCGTTCAATGACCATATTCAGAGGAGTAGTATTGTAGGTGTGATTTGTACTTTAAATGAGATATCGCCAGCCGTAGAGCGGGGTTCTCCATGTTTTGTGGGCAGTGTGATTACGAACGGAAGTCTAGAGGACTCGTTACGTGAGGCTGCATTTCAGGGTAATATAGAGGTGGAACAATGTGTTCGGCTCTATGATGTGTTATTGTGTAATAGGAGAGTTTTTGAGGATCGCATTGGTATGGCCAATTGCTATACACATTCATTGAACGTTATTGATAGGTCAGTATTCACAGGACATAGATATCCTGTACCTTTCGCTTATCAGAGTGCAGTTGAGGCACAAATTAATCAGATGCTTGAAGATGGGATTATTGAGCACTCTAACAGTCCATATGTTAATTCTTTGATCACGGTACCCAAGACCGACGGCACTGTTCGTATTTGTTTAGACGCTCGTTTGGTTAACAGTAGAATTAGTTCAGATCAGCTGAAATCTATGTCAATAGAAGAATTAATGCAAACATTTGAGGGGAAGAAGTATTTCACTTGTGTAGATTTGAGTTCCAGTTTTTGGCAAGTGCCACTTATGTACGAAGATAGACCATTTACAGCTTTTAGTCATAAATATAACCTTTATCAATTTTGTAGAACACCTTATGGGTTAAAGAGTAGTTCAGCAGCTTTAATTAGGGCTTTAAACATCGCATTAGGGGATGACACAGGAGAGTTTGTAACCATTTACATAGATGATATGGTAATTAGTTCACTCAGTTTTGAGGAGCATCTACGTCATTTAGATATAGTTTTTCAGAAGTTAGATCAGGCAGGGTTCACTTTGAAGCTGTCTAAGTCGTCATTCTGTCAGTCAGAAGTGACATTTTTAGGTCATAGAGTGTCGAGTAGAGGTGTAACACCAGAGGAAAGTAGGGTTAATAAGATACTTAACGCAGAGGTGCCACAGAATGTTAAACAGTTAAAAACGTACCTGGGAATTTGCAACTTTTTCAGGAGGTTCGTTCTTAAATACTCAGGGTTGGTAGAACCATTCAGGGAATTGCTTAAAAGTGGGACTCGGTGGAGATGGGAGTCTAAGCATGATCAGGCTTTTAGAGCGCTGAAGGAAGGTTTTGAGAAAGCTGTAGTGCTGAAATATCCGTTAAAAGATAAGGAATATGTGGTTATGACAGATGCTTCACATATAGGCATTGCTGGAGTATTATGTCAGAAAGATGATGAGGGTAATCTGTGCATTGTATCTTTAGCCTCGCGAGGACTGACAGCAGCGGAGAAAAGATACACGATTACTGAGTTAGAGCTTTTAGGTATTGTTTTCAGTTTAGGGAAATTTAGAATGTATTTAGTAGGGGGGAAATTTGAGATCCACACAGATCACCATGCATTACTGTATATGAGGACTTGTAAACTCAGTTCTAACAGAGTTAGTAGGTGGATTCTTGCTCTGCAGGAATACGAATTCACAGTAAAATATATTAAAGGTAAAGATAACATTCTTGCAGACATGCTATCGAGGGACACTAATTTATGTAGGGATTATCCTGTGGTTAAAGCAGAGGACGGAATTTTAATATGTGCATGTGTGGACAGTAGCAACAGGGCATCGTTACAGACACTGAGAAATATGCTAGGTAGAGCAACGTGATGACGTTCATTTAAGGGAGCCACTTGCAAGGTTGGAAGCAGGTGACGCAGAAACATTTATAGTTTCCAAACGTATTGGGAAAACAGCATATGTGCTGGAGAATAGTGAGGGAAACAGATTATACGGAACGTATAATATACATAGTCTACGAAAATATGTGTCATAAAGTGAGTGTGTTTAGCTGGCGAGCCAGCCTATCAAATGAGTAAGTGTGGTATTTGGTGCGTGGGAGGATCTGGTCTTAAGGCAGGCGTATCAGAAGTCACACAGGGGGGTAGTATGTAAGTAAATGAGAGTTTTTAAGGTACAGGGAAATATGACGGGATTGTCGGATGCTGTTGAGCACTAAATTGTCTCGATGCACCAAGGCCATTTTGGCAGCGCTGATGGGTTCCCATTTATCTCCAAGAGATGGGGGAGCGCTTGAATAGGGCTTGTTAGCTTAAGGCGTCCACGAGATAAAAGATGGGCCATCAGAATGCGAGACAGTCCTTCATGAAACTCATACATATCAGCACACGTGATTTCTGTTTACGGCCTCGCCATGTAAGATTTGTAAGTGTGTAATTTAAGATAATTTGTACAATGGTATTATTTGTGTGAGGAGAAATGGTCTGTGTTGAGAACTAGTATTAAGTAGAATATGGTTAACGGGAACTTAACAAGACAGGGCGATTACGGCACAGAAATATTTGGTGTTATATGTAATGCGCATTTACTGGTTTTTTTTTTCAGAAGTCAATATTAATTTAATCTACTTTAAAGAGAGATTAAGTATTATGGTCACGAGGCGCTGCCACAATAGTGTGATCGTGTGCTCAGTGATAAGTGGAATTAAATGTCACCATAAGGAGGGGACCTCCAGTGAAATTAGGAAGTTCTATGGTGATATAAATATATCAGAACACCTTCAATGCGTGTGATATGACATCATAAATACATAGTGCTCACACATTAATTATGTCTATTTCTCCAACATAGAGAAATTTGTGAGGCGGAAATATCCGTGGAACACTATTCCATATGTAAAACATTGGACTGGTTGCAAAGTGCAATCCATTGTGACAACAAACTTTGACGCAAAGTGCGTGAAGAAAAAATATGAGTGTATATATCTGTAATTTAGGGTGATTTCACTTATGTAATATGTA
The DNA here is from genome assembly GCA_946902985.2 of Meconema thalassinum. Lineage (NCBI taxonomy): Eukaryota > Metazoa > Arthropoda > Insecta > Orthoptera > Tettigoniidae > Meconema > Meconema thalassinum. Next base: position 1,120,142,009 of record OX336389.2, on the reverse strand, counting down.
TTTTGTATGGGGTTTATTAACGTGTCTGGGATAATCGGATAATGGACCGTCGTCACGGTAAATCATCCGATGATCCGAGGCGAATATGTAACGTGTTTTTCGAGGGGTTTTATGCAACTGGCATAAGTCAGTAGGAAGCCATTCTATATTTATTTACGCGGCAAAGTGTTCAGCCAAGAGAATTTTTCATGGTAATTTATTATTATTATTAATTTATTATAATTATTATTTAGGTATTTTCGGAGCATTTTATAAAAATTATTAGCATTCAGATAGGTTTTCTATGTCTTAAAATTCCGCTATCATGCAAATTATTACGAACGACGATATCATAGAAAATTATCTGATTACGGAATTTTACGGAGTTTTCGTCAGTTAGGGTATATCGAGAGACGTGACTCACTGGGATTTCAAGTACACGCTTAATCTTGTCGAGAAGCATGACGCAATCTTGGGTCGCAAGGTCCAGGAAAGGCGAATTGTTGAAACGGAACCCTCCCGCCGAGTGTAATGACCCAGAGAAGGGGAGTATAGCGAGTGGGGTACAGCCAATCAGCGGAGACAACGTAAGCTAGTTGGGACTGAAGAGTGGGGAGCCAACGTGTGCATATATCGTTCGACGCGCCGTGAAACGAGAACAATCTGTGTAGTTCATGCCGAGTGTGGTTATACGCGGGGGAGTCGCTCCGATGTTCCGTGGGACGTGGACTATCTGTGAAATACTTGAGGAGTATGGATGCGCGTGCGAGTCGCTCCGATGTTCAGTGGAGTTAGGGACAATCTGTGTAGAACTTGCAGAGTACGGTCGCAAGTGCGTGTCGCTCCGATGTTCAGTGGAGTTAGCGACGAACTTTTGTAAAACTTGGTTGTACGAGTGTTTGGGTCCGAGGTACGGACCATAGAATTATCTAATCTACCAGAATATCATCAAATTCCGACGGAGATGACGACGTCCAGGAGACTGTGGGAAGCTCACAACATCATCAAGAACGAGGGAAATGCTTTGGCAATTTCCAGTGGTAAGCGCCAATGACGCAGAAATACGCAATCTCTCATTTTCTTTGTTTTACATTTCATATTTCAGTAACTTCATAGCTTGGAAATAAGAGTAAAATCAATTTATCAGACTCCGTTTTCACGTAATTTTCTATCGGTAATATTCAAATCACAACGCTCCAATTTAAATTTTATAGTTATTATTATTATTAATTTTGCTATTCTTGTTTTATATAATAAATTCATTTCTTTTACAATGCAATCTTTGCTTTCAGTAGGTAGCATTAGATATAGACCAATTCCTTCTCCTGATACAATTGTTTGTTGGGTTAATGATCAAATCATACCACGATCTGAGTGAATAGAGTCTTGAAGGTGTTCTGCCAGAGCTAGACGTTGTTAAATACAAATTTAGATTTCAACATTGCGTTGAGGTCTTGGCGCCCATTAAAACAACATAGCTTAGGCAAAGGTAAACAGTTACATTTCTCACCCAACAGTTAGGAGCCAAGCAAAACGTTTCAGTATGCTGCTCAGAGGATCAAAATATTAACCCCTGGTACGACAGCCCTTGAAGAACCTAGGCCTACCAAGCGACCGCTGCTCAGCTTTTTGGCCTGCAGATATTGAGGTGACGAATGGTCAGCGCATCGGGTACCCTCGGCCGTTTTTCTTGGTTTTCGTGACCGGGGCGCTGTCTCACTGTCAGACAGCTACTCAATTGTCCCACGAGGCTGAGTGCACCCCATTCCAGCCCTCACGTCAGTTTCTAAAATCCCTGACGGAGCCGGGAATCGAACCCGGGGCCTCCGGGTGAGAGGCAGGCGCGCTACCCCACCACCATAGAGCCGGCGCTCAGAGGATCATCTGTTACTATATTTCCCTAGGATAGTGTTTCATTACATTAAATGCCGGTTCATTTTCCGGGCGAAAGGAATGTCCAGGGAACTGAGATCCAGATCGTCTTCAAAATCAGCGAGAGAAATAATGAAGGTCTCTTCTGTTTAGAACTCTTCTTAGAAATTTATTTTAGTGTGTTCTGAATAGTATTTTAATATGTTCATTCCCTTGAAGATTTGTTTCTGTTATTCACAACTTGCTTAGTATTTAGTGCAATACTTATTTTAATAAACAACTAGCAACCCACCCCGGCTTCGTCCGGGAACAGTTATGAATGTGCAAGAAATTCATGTCAGACGTAATTTTAGAATGGCGAGGTGCATGAGAGACAAATCCCCCTTCCGACCAAAATAAAAACACTTATTGTGGGCGAAGTATTGAAGATAGAGATATGCTCTCAAGGACTTTTTTGGAGAATTTTTCATGCTGAACAATTCTTACACTCATAGTATAGACTATTGATATTTTTAACGGTTTGCCCAGCGTAAGCTTAAAAAGCGCACGGACGCCAGATTCTTTTCTCGACCTTTTCACTGAGATCTGAAATCGTAAATGCTTGGCTCCCTTTTAGGTCGCGGGTTGGACACACCTGAAAATATTTACGTTTGCCTCCAGTGACCGGAACAACGCCTATTCTTGGCTGCTAGCTTTCCCTCTTGCTCTTGCCCATAATTACACCACTACACACGTAGGAGTGGGGCATTATCTTACGCGCGCTGACATTTTAACGCCAGCACTATTAAAGTTTGGTTGGTGGGGATCGTTATAAACAAACCAGTGCTTTAGGACAGCAATATAGGAAAAGCACGCATATAAACGTAAAGTAACCCCCCCCCCCCTAGGTTACTGAACCTGTATGACACGCTCCCTCCAGGCAAGTCCCATTGCTACCCCTAATACTACTACAATCATCACATAAATATAGGTCATCAGACACCCAACCACACGGGACTAATTACCAAGATGTCCCAAGCCCCTAAAATGAAGTAACAGCATCTCTTTACTATAGAATGTATTTTCAACACCAGGCAAATGCTGGGACAGTACCTTCTGACAGGCCACGGCCGCTTCCTTCCACATCCTTGCCAAGTTTCATTCATCTTCATCCATTCCATCTCTCACCCCGACGCGCAGGTCGCCCACGGGCGTCGACTAGAAAGACCTGCACTCGGCCTCTCAGGAGGCTACACGACAAAAAAAAAACTATAGAATGTGGCTCAGTTCTGTTTACATACTGTATGTTCATGTCAACATGAGCAGTGTTCTTCAGGTACCCAATATTGCCTGTTAGTGATATTTTTTTTCTTTTTTTTTTAGCGTATGGCTTTTAGTGCCGGGAGTGTCCGAGGACATGTTCGGCTCGCCAGTTTTGTAGCTGCTTCGAGACGGACACCCAATGGGTGAGCTACAAGTACCGTTGGGGAGGAAAGTTGGAAGGGAGGGTCGAGGAGTTGGAAGGTAGCGGCTGTGGCCTATAGTTAAGGACCAACCCCGGCATTTGCCTGGAAGGAAGATGGGAAACCACAGAAGACCATCTTCAAGGTTGCCGGCGGGGGGATTCGAACCTCCTCGCCTCCCGGATGTGAGCGACTGCCAACAGTCATGCCGCAACGACCTCGGCTAACTCACCCGGTGCCTGTTAGTGATATTCTTGTACTGCAGAACATAACGGGGGGGGGGGGGGCGAGGGCTTAGTGATATTCTTGTACTGCAGAACATAACGGGGGGCGAGGGCTGCGTAGCGTAGTCGGTAGAGGCGCTGAGCTTCTAATTGACCGGGAGTGGGATTGATCCCCACCCGGGTAATGGATTTTAGAAACAAAACTACCACTTTCGGAAACGCAAATAGCCCTAGGGTTCCCTCAGCCTACCCCAGGAATGAGTAACAGGAAAATTTCTGAGAGAAGAGACGGCTGACGACTCCATCCCATTTAGTGATTGTCACAAAGAGTGGGAACCTCTACCTTCCACTACTCCCAGGGCCTCCATAGCTTTGCTTTGCTTTTCGCAGTACACAATAAGATGTTCCATAAAGAACACACAGCCTACTTTATTCGAAATTCATGATTTTTTTTCATCTTCTGTTTTTATTGTTCAGTAAGAATCAGTAGAAATAGGGTAAATAAATTTGTGCATTATATACCATAATCACGCTGGGAAAAGTAGCACGAGACTTTTCTTTTATCAAGTATCTTATATGAACCTACTATTTTGTCAATTTTCTGTACTTGTAGCTTTATTAGATGTCGAGTATTCGATTTTAATATAATACTCGTACATATTTGAAATATCAATTTTGCGGAATGTTCATTGTAGCAGTCGTCTGGCTTAAATAAGTGATTTGTGACTCCTCACATGGTGAACATTTCCGCTACATTCTGGGTTATCTATTTCAATGTTGACTTGCATTATCAGTCTATTAAGTTCTGTAAATTACGTGGGGGTCGCCTCCGTAGCGTAGCGGTCAGCATGGTTAGCTGCCGCCCCGGAGGTCCTGGGTTCGATTCCCGGCTCTGCCACGAAATTTGAAAAGTGGTATGAGGACTGGAACGGGGTCTACTCAGCCTCGGGTGGTCCAAATGAGTAGAGGGGGTTCGATTCCCACCTCAACCATCCTCGAAGTGGTTTTCCGTGGTTTCCCACTTCGTCTTCGGGCAAATGCCGGGATGGTACTGTCCCCGATAATCCGGATAGTAGGCTGTCAGATATCCGCCCCCTCAATCGGATTGCCAATAATCAATCGCACCGGCACAGCTACATCAATGAAAATGGCACTGACAGATACTACCGAGATTAGAGCACAGTAGTTAACAAGAAATTATTGTGGAACACACCAAAATATACGGGGGTTCATACTTACCTTTTACTTACCTATTCAAATTAATCTCGGGTCTGGGTTTTCAACTGGATCACTAAATAGTATGCCCTCACAATAACCTCCACCACGATATTTAAAATGAACCAAGTCGAAACAAGAAAATCTAAACTGCACAATAATTTATTTCACATAAAGAAAATAATTTAACAAATTTATCAACAAAATATACGTGGCAATCACAAGCCATTGTCAATGCAACATGTCCTCCTGTAGGACTTGTAGACTTCACATACAAAAATTCAGCTTTCTCTAGCTCAAAAGAACGTAATAATAATAATGCACATTGGAATGGATAAGGGAGTTGGAACGAGACATATAGCATTTGTTTCCTTGTTCATGAACTTCACATTTTATTTATAACCACAAGGCTGCTATGTAGATGGCCTCTATCATACAGTTATCTGGCCACCTGCGATACACCCTGCACCATGCCGCAAGCTTGCATCGTCAAATGGACACACCTGTCCAGTCAATGTTAGCATAAGCTAGTTACCTCAGAGCCTAGCTCCTTTTCAACACTTTAAATGTTCACATCTCAACTCAAATATTATCACGCAAATCTTTTAAATGCTCCGTTCAAATATCAATGGATTACTCTAATAACCCCAAATCTTGTTTAATTGTATAATCCAATTGTTGAACTAGCGTTGTTTAGAGTATAATAACGAAAACGCTTAATGTTTATAACAAAATGTTCATTAATTATTTATAACATTTTAAATTGTTTATAGCATTGTCAAACGACAATTGAAAAATTTATACACGCCTCTATTAATCCCGTTCGTTTCAAATTATTATTAAAGATATTTACATAGTTATTTACATTATTTATATTATTTATATTAGAAATACATTAAACCACACGTTTATCCGGTTGATAATTACTTAAATCGTGGTGATATAATCGACCAATGAAGGTTAGTTATATTTAAATTTTATTTTCAGGTTTAATAAGATTTAATAATTATGATTATTTGTGACGGTAACCTCCATTCAAAATCGTTATCTCAAATTATTTAAACACTCTTGTTAATTTTAACAGTAACTTCACATGAATAATTTTCAAAGGACCTGAACCATCCACTCAGCGGAAAAATACCTCGCCCAAAATGCACAAAATTGCACCAAAATTGGCCCATAATTCATCATATATCTCATTATATATGGCATCAAAATCTTCCACAATACACAAAAAAAAACTCCACTTACAAATTCATCAACATCATCAATATTACTGTGGGAACCTCCTTCACTTAATACAGGGCATTATTCATCAGCGACTTTTACACGTCCACTGAACTAACGATTATACATCCATAGTTCCTCTTTAAAAATTCTTATATTCATCAATTGTATCGAAAACTGTTATTATATTTAACCTTCGTGGGTTTCATTCATGAATCGATATGAAGTAAAAATTTGCCAATCACAAATAAATTTAATAGCAAATACGATTTGACACGCCTCCCTGGTCTATCAAAATTGAGATTAATATCATCAAAGTATCGCAGTATAAAAATACTATCTTCAATCAAAGTTCATCTAAACTGCATAAATAGTCGAATAGAATACAATTAGACTGTGGACTGCAAACATTATTGTTCCAATCTAGAATTGAGAAAAACTCCTATCAAATGTTCATTACTATAGTGTACTCAATAAATCGTACTCAAAGTTCATATTTCATAAAATTGTCTATAATGCAATGGTATTTCATAATTGACGATAAATGTCTATGTTGCAATCATGTTCATAAAACGACTAGTATTTCCAAGATCGTCGATAAAGTAGTAGATTTTAACGCTCTAAAATCTTTTAATCATTCTTCTTTCTTGAGGATGACAGAAAATTGGTCAAAGTAATTTACTGAATAGAATTACTCTAATAAAATGACACGCTGTCTGAATTCAAATTTGCCATAGAAAATCGTTAACTTTACAGTTAAATCGTGACTACAAAAATATGCAAATTACTGAAAGAATATATATTATCAGTCTCAACTGATCCAAAATTATTTAAATATGCCAATGACATAATAATGTCTCAATAAATCGTAGAAAAAGGCATAAATCAGCAAAGTGTACAGAGTACAGAAATATCAAGCAAGAATATGGGGCAAAATATATGGGACAGAAAATATGGGAAAAATGGTTGCTCAGATATCGCTAAATGGCTCAAATAAAACAAGAAACGTTCACGACTACCTTATCTGTTGATTGAAGTTCTAGAGGAAAATTTCCAAAAGAAGACTGCTGATGGTTCCATTTCACCACCGTAAAGATGTGCTCCGACCTCGAACCTGGAACCTGCGCCCTCGGAGAATAGAACTGCTTCCTCCTCCGGAAATTGCACTGCTCCGTGTAGACGATAGACATCCTTCTGGCAAAACTCTTCTTTGTGAACCGGGTCCACCCTGGCCTCTCTTGATAGTTCCCTGAAGTTCTGGTAGAAATTCGCCATGAAGTCTATTGCAATTATTTCCGCAGAAATGTTCATAATTGTGGAGTATGAAGATATTTCCACTGCCATTTGATGTAATTCAGCGATGGATTACGATGCATGAGTGTAGTTGAATGTTCACTACATGCTCGCTTTTGTAGAATGCCGATTAACGAAGTTCCATGCTGCTATTTCACTCCATTGATATATGTCCCAATTGCATAAAGTTTTAGTCTTCCATCTCCACTTTCGTTATAATAATAGTCGAAAGTACTGCCAGATTATATTGTTCCATTGTAGAATGTAGCGTTATATCACCAAATGTAATCTTCAGTATCACGGTTGCAATACATGTGTCAGCCGTAGCGTAGAATGTGGTATTATAAAAGTGCTTCTCAGGTGTCGAGAAAATAACTTTTGTCTGCAGTCTTAAAATGCGAATATCTTCCAAAGTATAATAGTGAAAATGTTCAACTTTCTTACACGCCTCAATATTGTAATGCACAATTGAACTAGCATAAATGCAATAGCTAACTCTTGATAGACAATCTTGTAGACTCGTTTATGTGTGCGCTCCAACTTCGCCTAGTTTCAGTAACCGTAAAATTGTACTGCTGCACGCTCCGTGCTTGTTCGATGCTGTGGGCTCTGCCACACGTGCTAATGACAACTTGCTTCACTTCAGAACTCGAAGTCTGACAATATGAGAATCAAAAAACTGAGCCATGAGAGCCTCCTCTCTGCTGTGCAAGGCCTTTTATCAACTTCTTAAGGGGCGTATCCATCCTTTCCATAGCTTGTTCCTCCGTCATTGCTAGAAGTTCTAACTTTGGCTATACTTGACGGATTTTCAAATTTCAAAAACTCATAATTAATTTCTTCAAAATTCCAAATCAATGCCATAACTGAAAATAGATTTCCACAATTCTGCATGCCAAAAGTAATTAAATATGGTAGTTTCAGTAATCTCCGTCTTCCTCCAAACTATCATTCATTGGTTCGAGCCTCTCCTCCAATAGCGTAACTTCTTCCTCAGCACAATTCCTTGTTTCCCTGCGACTGCGTCGTAAATCTCAGAACCTTCACGAACAAAATCATGACGTCACCAAGAATCTCAGCTCATCCAGCCTACTTGCATAAAGTCTGCGTCATCCGTGCCTACGTCATGAATATACACGTCACAACTATGACGGCCATAACTTTATTCACATATGCCAATACAGCCACCGTGGTCTCAATATAATTCAATTTACGGGGGCAGTACCTACTGTAAGGCCACGGCCGCCTCCTTCCCTCTTCCTAGCCTATCCATCCCAATCTTCCATCCCTTCTCATCCCTCATGAGACCCCTGTTCGCTTTGCAGGTGAGGCCGCCTGCGCGAAGTGCTGATCACATCTCCCCAGTTGTATCCATCCGACCAGATGTTCCAAGCTCCAGGACTCTGCCCATAGAGGCGGTAGTGGTGAGTTTCCTCGCTGAGTCCGTAGGAACCACCAACCTAGAGGGTAAATTGACTAAATAAAATAAATAAAATAATGAAATTACGTGGGACATGAAATCGTTGCTCCGCCCCTTAAAACTACAACCATCATCATCACTGTAAATTACTTTGCCACACCACACAACGAGTACATATCATTTCGTGTGTATGCCACATTTACCATCCTTGGTTTATGCTCCACCCAGGGCCGGATTTAAGAGTATGCCGCCTATAGGCTAAAGTCCATTTGCCGCCCCCCACCCCCCCCCCCCACCCCTCTATAGCTCATATTTGCATAATACATTTCTTTCACACAACAAAAGAATAGAGTTCATTGGAGTTTTCATCTTTTTTAAACGTAAAGTTCATTTATTTTAGATAAAACTACAATTTTAATGGTTTACATAATAAATTATACCGTGTAATGAAATTAGTTATCTACTTGTTTTTTTTTACTTACTTCTTTTACGATTCGTTAAAAGATGAAATGGGTTTCAAACTTAATCAATTAATTTGTTCTTGGAGATAAGTGATCACTATTTTACACATATTTTTATATTTTAATGCTAATGACTATATTTGCGTAATTGAAGAACTGTGTTCAATTTGAATAAAGTTGCCCTACACGGTGAAATGAAATTACACAAAATGTAGTTAATTACTGGTTTATTTGTTGAAAAATATACGAACTTCTCTAAAACTACTCACCCCAAGTAATCTCAATGTACAAATTTACATAGCCTACTTACGAGATTTCTTAATGGCAAACTCGTTAATAATGTCCTTATATGGAAGTGTTTTTGTTGTATTTGCCTCAATACAAAGTAATGAAACTGAGTTTAACCGTATTTCAGAAATACTAGTTCGCAGATAGTTCTTAACTCTTCTAAGGCATAAAAAACTGTAGAAGGACTAAAACATCTTTTTAAGTAACATTTATTCTTAAATTCGTACGTAAAATATTATTAACGTCTGAAATACTTCATTTTAACTTTTGAATAAATTGCCAAACTGCCGCCCCTGAAAATTTGCCGCTCTAGGCTGCAGCCTACTTAGCCTATTTAGAAATACGGCCCTGGCTCCACCCCTTGTATTTCTTTTGGAAAACAGTTGTTGTATTGCTTTAATTAGTGGTTTTGGGACATAGGTGGCCATCAGCCCCCTGTACTTGTGTGTGTCTGATAATCTGTGTTGTTGTGTTACTGGAATCGTTATGGCCTAGGACTGAGGTACCTGCCCCAAGATTGAAATAAGGCACAAACCCAGCATTTACCTAAAGTATGAAAAAAAACTGAAAAAACTCAGCTAGGGATGTCGCTGACAACACTGGCTTTCGAAACTTGGATCTTGGAACTTGCTGTTCCCCAATGTAAACGTGGAACGTGACTAAACATGTCCGACTACGCTGCCTGATTTTTGAAAACAACAGATAAGCTTTTCTATAAGTACCATACTTAAACATGTATTCCAGTTTAAATTTACACAAGTGTAATAGTTGGATTTTTTCGAATGTTCCATTTCTTGGTATTCATCGGCTGCGGCTTGCAGTGCAGATACATTGTGCTAGCATACGCTAGATCCACTGTTGTCTCCTTGTCTAGAGAGTTAATTTCCATGCCACATTAGGCCAATGGTAGAGCATTGGCGAGCAATGTCAAAGGTTGCCGGTTCTGTTCCCATATACTTCATGACATTTTAACTCTCTGATATACAGCAATGTGACTTGTACTCAATGTACACAACAACTGAAAGCCTCCTTTGCCATATATAAATATGTACGTGACGTCTCGAATGACTCTGTTGCAGGTACAGACGATGGCATTCTTGATCCTGTGCAGTACAGGTCTCCAGAACCTGGAAGACGTATCGCTGAAGATGCAAACATGGCTTGACAACAATAATATGCTGTTTCTGAAAGGAGTCATGGAGGACATGAAGAACAGTAAGTACTACACAGGAGAGCAGCTCCAAGTCCAAGGAGAGAAAAGAGGGCCACACCATGTGCATGCGGTATCTCCTAGGGCGGCCTATTATACAAGCAGAACATCAGAACATGTCTGGATATAACAATCATACCACGTATTTATTTATTTTATTTATTTATTTATTTATTTATTTAATTTAGCGTATGGCTTTTAGTGCCGGGAGTGTCTGAGGACATGTTCGGCTCGCCAGAGGCTGTAGCTGCTTCAATGCGGACACCCATGGGGTGAGTTATAAGTTTCGTTCAATTACAAGTAGTTCCAACTTTTGCTACCAGATGTCACTGACACAACGTTGGAACTTTGATAGAGCGTTCCAACGTAATCTAACCTACAATTTAGCTTCACACAAGTTTAATTAGTGGAAGGTTCTTTTGTATGTCTACCCCTTATTATTCCCGTTTTCCAACGGAGTCGGGGATGAGATGCGATGGAAGTCTTTGTGGCGATGGTTTTTACGGCCGGATGCCCTTCCTGACGCCAACCTCATGAGAGGAGTTAATGAGAGATGAAATTAATGATGGTGAAAGAAACTGGGCAAGGATGTGGAAGGAAACGGCCGTGGCCTGTCAGAAGGTACCGTCCCAGCATTTGCCTGGTGTTGAAAATGGGAAACCTCGGAAAACCATTTCAAGGACGGCCGACGGTGGGGCTCGAACCCACGCGTCTACCAAGTCAGCAGAGAGCCTGGCCCCATGACCTAATGCTGCGCGTTAGCCAGCGTAGCCACTACTGTCGGTAGTGGAAGGTTCTTTTACATGTCATAAATCTATGACATGGGACCGCCAGCTTAACTTCCCCTCCGAAGAAAGGCATACTGAATGATTTTCACGCTCTTAAGAAATCCGACGACTTCGACCGGGTTTGAACACGCGATCTTGGGCATAGAAGCTCAGCATGCTAACGACTACGCCACCGAAGCCACTAACCAAGCCCGACGAGAGGGTGGGACAAACGGAGCTACATCCTTGGGGCCCGGGAGTGTTGAAGGACCCGGGCGAGATAAGATCACCTTTCGAATATTTTGCAAATAACGCAAACAATCTGTGCAAAATACTAAACCAAATAAATTCTACTTATTTTTGGGAATAAACAATACACTTGAACTTTTGTTAGGAAATATTAAGTGGGTAAAGGCTCTAAACAATATTATTTATATATAAAGATATTGTTGAATAGTTGAAAAGCGAAAAGCTTGTATTGTTTTCCTTGCTACATGCATATATTTTCAAGATTTCCAAAAAGCATGCTTCTCTTTCCAAGTCTATTGAAACGCTAGATTTGAGGTGTTAAAATGCCCAACACAAAACGTAAGATGGAGGAAAGCCACCAACTCAACAAAATAAAAGCAGTGAGTAAATCAATAATATTAAAACAAATGACAACGAGTGTGCAAAAATAAGAATAATTTAAAAAAACATGAAGATTTGTAGACTATATATTATATTTATTACTCTACGCTATTTCTTTTTGTGATTTTAGGGCTTATAAATGGACAACGAGGATGTCACTATAGAAACATATTTATAATGGGATCCGGTAGATTTTTCCCAGGGCACTGCCACTAACCAACTACATCTCATGTAACTACTAACGAATCACGATGATTCCTTCGTTAAAATGAAACAGACAATGCGATACCACTGCTAATATTGCCTATTATGTATGTATCTTTAATTTTTAGACTAGTTTGATGCAGCACTTCATGCATCCCTGTCCTAAATTAATTGTTTCATCATTACCCAACATCCTAGGCAATCTGTGTACCATATTCATACCTTGATCTACCCCTACAGTTCTTGTCCTCCACCCTTCCTTCCATAACTAAGCATACTATTTCTGGGTGCTTTAGTAAGTGCCCTTCCAACCTATATCTTCCCTTCATTAGCATTCGTCAGGAACATTTCCCCTCCGCCACTCGTCTTCAAACCTCTTCGTTTGTTAATCTATCTACCCATCTGATCTTCATCATTCTCCTGTAACACCACATTTCAAATGCTTCTACTCTCCTCTTTTCTGCTGTGTAAACAGTCCAAGTTTCCCTCCCATAGAGCACCACACTAGAGACAAAGGCTTTCAAAAATTACTCTCCAATCAAATCTATATTTAATGTCAACAGATTTATTTCCTGTAGAAATGATTTTCCTCGCCCGTGCTTACCTACTTTTTATATCCTCCTTGCTTCGTCCATCACTGCTTCTTTTGTTTCGTCCATCACTGCTTATTTTGCTTCCAAAGCAACAGAAGTCTCCTAATTCATTTAGCTTTTCACCTGCCAATTCGATGTCAATAGGGGGTTCCTGATTACTTCCAGATGTATTCCATAATTAGCCTATTTTCATTTATTAAACAAGTATCTCCGGGAAGAACTACATAGCCTATTTTCATATATCCTAATTATGTTAATAGACCCTATCAACATACAAAATTTCAGTTTGGTTGCTGTAATAGATTCGTAGATATTGAGAAACATCTAAATATTTCGGATGGTCGCCATATTGGATTTTTATACAGTGTGGTCCACCCGCCCCTTATTATTTAGTTTTATGAAACCCAACTAACATCACATTTTCCCCGATGGTCGATATTGCTCTGCGCTCTGACTGTGTGACAGCAATGTAATTGGGTCATGGGTCTAGCAAAGAAAACCCGACCTTAAACTTTTCCCCGCCAAATACTGTGGCTCATTCTACTAATTTGGCCGATAACCTAGATGTTAGGCCCCTTAAAACAACAATTATCATCATCATCATTCTACTAACATAATTATGACTTACTGCTCCTTGAAATAACACACATACACGTAATACGATCGAATTAATAGCTTACGCCACGTGATCTGTAATAGTAGAAAGTTAAATCAACACCATAAACCGTGATTGAAGACTTTGAGATGGACTTAAACGTTTGAGGTGGGACGGCTACAGTAACTAGAGCACGTTTAGCGTGCAGTGTCTACCATGCGTTCGTGGCTGAGAGGGTTAAAGCCTGACCGCACGTGGTGGGCGCGAGCGGGTAGAATGCTGCTTCGAATCCAGTAGTAGGCATTCTTTTTTTGAACGAAATCCCGCATTCCATTTTAGTCGGGATGTAACTACATTGCCACATTTATTGCCTTACGACGTATTTTTGTGAAGAGTACGTTGAATTCTGCTGATTTATAAAGAGAATATGATCAAATTGGTACGTTATGCCATTTGACCTGTAATGGCTGAAAATTAAAAAACTGGCATGAATATTAACACAACATATCGAAGTGTCGCTCCGGAGGTCCGGGTTCGATTCCCAGCTCTGCCAAGAAATGTAATACTTGTCTGAGGGCTGAAATTGGGTACACGTAGCCTCGTGAAGCAAATATGAGATGGAGTGGGCTCGATTCCCACCTCATCCACCCTGGAAATGGTTTTCCGTGGTTTCCCACTTCTACTCCGGCCAAATTCCGGGACGGATTCTATCTTAAGGCCACGGCCGCCTCCTTACCTATCCTTAATTGCAAATACACACATCATTACAAGCCAGCAATAACTCAAGTTATCAGACAAATTCTACACAAACACCCAAGTAAACGGGGCTAAATGACCGCGATGTTCTAGCCCTTCAAATGAAACAATATCGAAGGATATTCTGATCGCCATTGCTTGCATCGAAGTATACGTATTCCTTAGAAATTCCCATGGTATTATTAGCATACTTTCGATTTTGGCAAAAAATTAAAGAAGACTTATGAGATCTACACAGGGCCAAAAATTGTGTGTCTGTCTGTGTGTGTGTGTGTGTGTGTACTCTGAATGTCTGCCCCCCCCCCCCTTCAATAAATTCGAAAACGGTGAAACCGAATTGAACGAAATTTTGTACACAGGTAGAACTAGCAAAGGGCTCCTCAGTGTCATGTTTTATATTGCCGCCATCTTGACGGAAACGTAATGGCGGCCACCCAAATGATCAAAGCTTAAATCAAATTACGAATAACCTAATCATCCGATCTCTACCAAATTTTTCAACAACATATATTTAAATGGCGAGCGTCTTTTGACTAAACTACAAGATAATCAGCCTAATAGCTTACAGATGGCGGCCATGTATGTGTGCAAATCGATTCCCCCTATCAATTCAAACACGGTGAAACCGAATTGAACGATATTTGGTACAGAGGTAGCACTAGCGTAGAACACCTCAGTGTCATGTTTATATCGCCGCCATCCTGACGGAAACGGAATTGCGGCCATCCAAATGTTAAAAGCTTAAATCAAATTACGACCAACCTAATCATTTGATCTCTACCAAATTTTTCAATAACATATATTTTTGTGGGAAGCAACTTTTGACTGAACTACAAGGTGATCAGCCCAATAGTTTGCAGATAGCGGCCATGTATGTGTGCAAATCGATTCCCCATGTCAATTCAAACACGGTGAAACCAAATTGAATGAAACTTTTTACAGAGGTAGCACTAGCAAAGGGCACATCATATTCATGTATAATATCCATATAGCACGTTGTATTTCAAGAAGCTACTATAACCAATATTCAATTATACTCCTTGAAAAGGACAAAGCGTTATAACAATACCCATGCATTTGGGAGAATGTAGGCTATACGTTCTTTACCGAACATCTTGTTTTGTTATTAAATTTTAACAAAAAAAAAGTCTTAGCATATCTTTAGGCCCGTATCACACGACACTCGCTGGCAAGGAAGCTGCTGTGATCACTGGTACACAATCCTGTATGATTCTGTTCTCTTCGTCAGTACACCTGCTTGTATGACCGAAGTGTATCACACGCTAGCATTTTGTACGCTAGGTTGTATGAAATAAAACCGAAGGGCTGTTCTTTGAGGGCATTATTTGCAGTTCATTCGCCTTATTATCGCAAAGCGGTCGCGAAACTTGCTTTAAGTAAATTAGAAAACATGCCAGATACTGAATGAATAAATTCCAATCAATATTTAAGATCTAACTGTAATAATTGAATATTTTACCATACGCGTTGAAGCGTAACAAAAATTTCCAGAGTGTGTTGGAAATGCGTGCAAGTGTTATTGCGCCCGCTCGCTACTTCGAAGATCCCGGGTTCAAGACTATCCAACGGCAGATATTTTAAATTCTTTTAAACAATTTTATTATACCCTCCCTACCTCGTACAGCAAGATTTCAACTTGGTTTTGTTCACATTATCTACGAAGACGATAGGTTAGGTTTCCCCACGGACTCAGCGAGGGATCCCATCATTACCACATCTACAGGCAGTGTCCTGGAGCTTGAAACATCTCGTCTGGGGGATACAACTGGGGAGGTGGGATCAGCACCTCGCCCAGGTGGCCTCACCTGCAAAGCGAACAGGGTCCTCTTGAGGGATGGGAAGGGAGGGGAAGATCGGGAGGGATAGGCAAGGAGGAGGGAAGGAGGTGGCCGTGGCCGTACGGTAGGAAACATCCCGGCAATTGCCCGTAGGCGAAGTGGGAAACCACGGAAAACCACTTTGAGGATGGCTGAGGTGGGAATCGAACCCCCTCGACTCATTTGGACCACCCGAGGCTGAGTAGACCCCATCCCAGGCCTCATACCACTTTTCAAATTTCGTGACAGAGCCGGGAATCGAACCCAGGACGTCCGGGGTGGCAGCTAATCACGCTGACCACTACTCAACGGAGGTGACTCTATTCGTGATAATTAGAATTTTAATAGTTCAATATTTATCCCGGAATAATAATATGACACGTTCTGTAATTACTGCCTTGCTGCGAGGCTCAGCGGTAACGTTTTCACTTGCTGTGCCCAAGATTGCAGGTTCGTATCCTGGCGCAGACAGCTGCCATTTGAGGGTGCGCAAATGCGAGGGAGCCGTGTCAGTAGATTTACTGGCACGTTGAAGATCCCCTTCGGAGCAAAATTCTGGCACCGCGGCGTATCTAAAAGCCAGAGCAGTTAAAAGGGACGTAAAAGAAATAATGTTATAATTATCTGTATTTACTGTATGTTTGGGGCAGATGACCACGTAGTTCCGCCCCTTAAAACATCACTAACTAACTATTACTGTAAGTGTATAGCAAGCGCTTTTCGCATATACGCCGTTGAAAGAAATTATAGTTTCGGTCTGATGTATTTATTCGTGAGCCTACCTACATAACAAATCTATTTGTTATGTGGGTCGTCTGAGTGAGTCGGAATTTTCCTTTAAACAAAGGTGGTCAAAATTTCGAACACTTGCTACCTTGAATATACAGGATACCTTGTTTTCGTTCTACAGATCATAATGTCGTCGTCCAATCTGGCTGCGTACCATCGGATAAATACGGTCCTTTTGAGGACCAAATAAAAAATCACTCGTTGGAGCAGATAGATATGCGTCCATAATACATCCCCAATAAACGACATTAAGCAAAAAAAATTAAAATGTACAAGTTCAAGGTTCGAACCTACTACAATGCGACTTCGTTTACGCTAATCTAGCAATTCTTGATTTAACCACCATAGCTACCGAGAACCATGGTGTACAGCTGTAATTGAATCTATCCGTAGACACTTCTTGTCCAAACGTAAGAAGGTGTTATTCGGAGCTCTGGTCGTTTCAATTATGCATTACATTTGAGGTCATTGAAAGAACACTGCCACTATTGATTTCTACTCTATTCGCGAGGGTGTACTCAACGGTAAAGTTGTACAATGGACGTAAAGGAGCATGTATTAATGTTTTTAGGATGACTGTGATATACGCGTTAGTTGGGTTGCCTTCCTCCAAAAAAATAAGGGGCTGGTGGACCACACTGTATATGTAGACCATAGAGTTATATACCATAAGATGAAGATTATTTCGTAGGTTTATTATTGAAACTTCAATCGCATGATTAGGACACAAGAAATAAAAACGAGATTTTAAAATTTCGCACAACCGCCATCTTGAGGTTATGTAAACAATTGAAACAAAGGAGATGTCAGTGGATTAAACTTTGTATAAGCATTAACCGTACCAAGTTTCACTGCGTTCGGATGGTTAAATCGCGAGAAACGTCCATTTAAATTATTAAATTTCGCGGCACCGCCATGTTGGATTTGTGCTCATCAGTTTAATACAAATTATATATGTGAGCAAATGTTAATAGCCTTTATCTACATACGCAATTTCAGTTTGAATGCTGTCATCGATTAGTAGAAATTGAGAACCGTCTAAATATTTCGGATGGTTGAGTTAGCCGAGGTCGTTACGGCATGACTAATGGAAGTCGCTCACATCCGGGAGGCGAGAAGGTTCGAATCCCCCCGCCGGCAACCTTGAAGATGGTCTTCTGTGGTTTCCCATCTTCCTTCCAGGCAAATGCCGGGGTTGGTCCCTAACTATAGGCCACAGCCGCTACCTTCCAACTCCTCGACCTTCCCTTCCAACTTTCCTCCCCAACGGTACTTGTAGCTCACCCATTGGGTGTCCGTCTCGAAGCAGCTACAAAACTGGCGATCCGAACATGTCCTCGGACACTCCCGGCACTAAAAGCCATACGCTAAAAAAATCGGATGGTCGCCATGTTGGATTTTTATATGTACAGTAGGCTGTAGAGTTATGTACTGTTCCCATGTGGATGGCACAGATATCGAACCCATATTCTTTTATGTCAAGAAAAGAAGAAATGCTACAGGATTTTTGTACTGTTCTAAGGCTGGCAGAAGGGTTAAGTTGAGATCACCCCTGTGTGTCGCATAAATGGTGAGGTAATGTTGGAGCAATACGTGCAGCTGTGAGTGAGATCATCAGCCCGCTTAGTCACAAGATGCTTGCGCATGAGATTAAAATAGCCCAACGGAATCTTCCATCGAAAAGACAGAGACATAAAATCTAACAAAAAGTCCTTAGCTAGAAATTGACAACACTGTGTGAGAAGTGTGGCCAGGAAATTGGTAAAATAATGGATTTCGGCCAGAAACATGCAAAAATCTTAAGAAATCTCTCCGCCAATATTAATTATTTTAGAAATTAGAATTTTGAGAGTGATAAAAGTTCTTAATAATTGTTTAGTATAGAAAGGCTAGGCAGTATTACGTAGTGTGGGCTCCACCGAACCAGTGGCCAGGGGAGATGGAAAAAACAAGTACTACCCACGCAAGACAGGAGCCCATTTAAATTTTTATTAATATGTCCTCAAGATCGGATTTTGGAAATTTTGGTATATTTTAAACATTCAGATCGTGAGCTTCAAGAAGGTTATTTTTTTTTTCATAAAGATACCATGGTTAGTTCAGAAAATAGTTTTGGAGAAGAAACGAAACTGATTTATTTTGATCAAAATCAAATAAACAGGCAGCGAGTGTAAGGGAAATCATTCAGTCTTAAGCAGGCACGGAGACGCTGCGCTGGATCGCCATTATTCAGTCTTCAGTGTCCTTTTCTTCTTTTCTTAGTCGTTTACCCTCCAGGTTGGTGGAACCCACGGACTCAGCGAGGGAACTCACCACTACCGCCTCTACGGGCAGTGTCCTAGAGCTGGGAACATCTAATCGGAATGGATACAACTGGTGAGGTGTGATTGGCACCTCGCCCAGGCGGCCTCGCCTGCAAAGCGAACAGGAGCCTCATGAGGGAAGGTAATGGATGGTCAGGATGGAGAGGCAAGGAAGAGGGAAGGATGCGGCCGTGGCCTTGAAGAAGTTACCATCCCAGCATTTTCCCGAAGACGAAGTGGGAAACCCGGAAAACCACTTCGAGGATGGCTGAGGTGGGAAACGAACCCCCTCTACTCATTTGGAACACCCGAGGCTGAGTAGACCCCGTTCCAGTCCTCATACCACTTTTCAAATTTCGTGGCAGAGCCGGGAATCGAACCCAGGACCTCCGGGGCGGCAGCTAACCATGCTGACCGCTACGCTACGGAGGCGCTTCTGTGTCCTAAGGGACGTTATACTGTTTCACAGTTCATACAGTTCTCCTTGAGGGGAGGTGCTGCACCAGTTAC
This sequence comes from Meconema thalassinum, assembly GCA_946902985.2. NCBI lineage: Eukaryota > Metazoa > Arthropoda > Insecta > Orthoptera > Tettigoniidae > Meconema > Meconema thalassinum. Next base: position 1,120,122,393 of record OX336389.2, on the reverse strand, counting down.
TATTCAGCAGTGTCGCCGTACATTGAAACGCTAAAATCGTTGGTAGAAGGAAAATTATCGTCGAGCTTCGAACATTGTAATCAGTCTTTGGACTTAGGCAAAGTAGTACACTTTGGCTCGAAATACTTTCAGCCGGCGAAGGCAGTATAAAGCCTTAATATCAGTATTGAAGCAGAAATCGTAACATCTCGACAGTAGAACAAGACTTCGAAAGAGTAGTGAAACTCTACATCTTTATCCAGTGCGTTAAATAACCGCGTCAGGGTTAAACGTAGGATAATTGCATAATCTGCCTATGCCTAGGAGATTATAGCACAGTGGCGTTAGATTTGAGAAATCTACAATGTAGGCATCAGTTGCCCAGTGAAACACAGTAAAGACTTTGGAAATTATTCCACAAGTAAAGACTACAGTCTTCAGAAATAAAGTCCAAACGTGGACCAAAGAAAAGCAATTGTTAGAGTGCGGTAGTACCAGATACAGCGACTCTAGAAGTGAATGTCAAATTATAGACAGTCTGCAAGACGAACATTTGCGTACCGAACGAGATATAATATCGTGCATTAGCTCAAAGAGTGCCGATAAATTACAGTAACCAGAATAGGAGAACCATCCGTTACCAGTAGAGGGGAACGATCGAACGAGACTTTCAATCATCCCGATAGGAATTAGGAAGTCAGCGTTGATACTTGCACCCCTAGAAGGCGGAAAGAAAGAAATCACGTGTGTGTAAGGCAGTAATAAATGCCAGAAGTGAAATTTGTATGTGTAAAAATAATTTGTTAGTGAAATTTAAGTGTTATAAATATTTTAGTGTTCTTTTTAGTGATAGTTAAAACATGAGTGCATTTCCTCAAACAAAGGTAAATAGTGTATATAAAATGTGTAAGTTTGAGGAAAATTTTACGTTGATATGTGTGTAATAATGGCGTAAGCTCAAAATAGTGGGCAAAATGTCACTTCATTAGGATCCAGGGAGCCTTGCTGGATAAATCATATAAGTAACCAAATTTGATTATGTATTGTGCCTCTGGAGAGCTCGTGTAACAATAAATATGGAGAAGTTATTCTCAATTTTGAAAAGCAGGGATATGTGAAACTGTGTATAATGATAATATGCGGAATCTGAACAGTAACTTAATGATGAATTTAACCAGTTAATTGTGTTGATTAATGCTCAGTGAAATAGTATTCAGTGGAATACTAGTAATAAATAATAATATACTATTCGATACAAGCAAGATAAGAAAATAATAACTTCATGAATAAATTAATTGTTTAAGTAATTTTCATATTAATGAATAATGGAAGCCATTAAATTCCTTGAGAGGATAATGATAATGATAATCATAATGATAACTTTTTATAATGGAGCATTGAACTATTTGAGTTCTAGTAAATGTAATGTCAAGAATTGTTTATTAAAGGCAAAGACTATTTTTGGGACGGGGATCAATGAATTGAGTTGAAATAAGTAATCTTACTTTGGAAGCCATCATGGCTTTACTAATGTAATTGACGCTATGGAGCGCATATATTTTAATTGTCACGCTGGGAATGCTGTGAAATAGGCCAGGAAAAGTAATATTGGGGACCAGTTGGACGCGGTAATGAATTATCGTGTGTATTTGCTAAATGCAAAATTTTAAAGGGTGCTAATTTATATTGTTGTTGTTAGCGCAGGGATTATTGCATACACCACCCATAAGACGCTGATATAGGACGGTTGGTTTGATGCCATAGTGCCATTTGTATGGTCCTAAGTCCTCAAAAATTTGGAAGTGTCCAAGAGGCCGGCCGAGGAACGAGCCAGCGTTCCATTACTTCGAAAGCCCCTTATATATTGTTGGTTCTAATGTGTATCTTACCCGCCAATGCGAAAACTCCACAGTTATAATCTCAACTGAGCCCAAGGAGCAGGTTATAATAACCTCATAATGTATTGTAGATTGAATTTAACGCGTTGCCTTTCCAAGTTAAAGAATCGTTTGTGCTGTTAGCAAGCTAGTTGTAAACATCTCGTCCGTGCGAGGAGGCATTGAGTTTCCCTCCACTGTCATAAATTTACCTGAAGTGCTTTGACAAGCGAGCGACCCCTGTGTTGGGATAGGTCTTTAATGAACCATATGTTTCTGTGGTTAACAGAAGTAAGTAACGTTTTAAAATGATCCAGTAATTGAATTGAGATCCATTTATTTTAATTATTCTTGCTTGATGAAGTTCATATCCGTATTTAATAATGATATAATTGTCATGGAGACAATAATAGAAATCCCTTTGTTGTTGCATTACATTACTATTGTTCCCGAGTATGGTGGAAACATGAAGATAACCTGGGAGTATATCATGACTTGATTTAATCAGTAGTTTCCAAAACTTGAGGGTACGCGAGTTCTTCCCGTGCAAGTACAGTTTGGTAGTGTTGGATAAGAGAGATGATACTTTTGAATATCATGTGGACCCAATGAATGGTAATTGTTGTTACCATAAATTCAGTTTAATAATAAGACCCCGATTGAGGGTAATTAATGTGTTTTAATCCTGTAAATGTATGTAAAGATAAGCACCGTGCCATTTTAGAGCTCGCCTGTACAATTTAAGAAAATGCTATATGGAAGTGAAAGCTATTTGACATTTTTGTCAGGTTCAATGGAACCTTAAATGAGTGATTATGTAAGCTATGTTTTATTGATTCCTTGTTCTTCCTAGAACAAGTGTGAAGTTTTCAGTTTTATATATTGTTTTGTAGCGCCTAATTTTGAGTTTGATTAAATAATTTTTATAGTTGGATTTAGTTGTTCATTTTGAAGTGTTATCCTATGCTTGATCCGGAATGTGGGAATCATATAGTGGGAGAACATACTATGCCTCGAATATCCTACTGAGCTAGCGGACTGTCATTTGCATATTCTTTGTTCTAAAGGGCACAGTACTATTAGATGACGATTGTTGCGTAGGTTCATTATTCAAACGTTGACTTCGATCGTATGATTAGGACACAAGAAATAAAAACTAAATTTTAAAATTTTGCACATCCACCATCTTGAGGGTATGTAAACAATTGAACTAAATTCAATATTGGTGCATTATAATGTGTATAAACATTTGCTGTACCAAGTTTCACTTCGTTCGGATGCTTACATCGCGAGAAATATCTATATAAACGTTTCAACTTCGCTTCGCCGCCATTTTCGTTTGGTAGTTCACAGGTTTTTGAAAGTCCCATAAGTAAACTTCTAGTAGCTACCTTTATCACCGTACAAAATTTCAAGGTGATATGAGTAACAGTTTCGGAGATATAGAATGCCGGTGAAATATTTCGCACACCTGCCATGTTGGATTGCTGAGACGTAATAACATTTGAAGGACACGGTCGGGGTCGGACAAAATAGTACTATGTCCTTACCGAGTTTCATTGAAATCGCTCCAGCCGTTTAGATCTTATTACGGGTGGGAGACACACGCGCACGCACACACATACGCACGCACACACATAAGCACATACACACACACAAACAAAAGGTGATCTTACAATCCTCTTTTTTTTTCATAAATGAAATTAGGCTGAAAATTGAACACATTAATGGCCAAATAAACAAATTTAAGTGAAGACTAATATAAGAATCGATTTATCTTTAAAATCATAAAATGGTTTTCAGAAAACATTTCATGAGGAAACTAATTGTTAAAAAAGTTTTGTCGTTTTCTATTAAAAAACGATTTAATGTTTTTCAAGAACCCCCCCATATTTCATTAAATGTTTTACGAAACGTGGCTAATAAGAAAACGTGTAAACGATTAAACGTTACATAGGGAACTCCAATCAAACCATCGAACTATCCACTTAGTCACGAAGCCCGACAAGTGCAAATTAATTTAAGGGTGTAATATGAAAAGTAATGCATGTTATACATTAGACGCTCCATATAATTTCACCCAACATGACGAAGTGACGAGTCATATCGTAATTAATAGAGCCCGGACAACGTCGTGTGCAAATGCTACTGAAATGAAAATCCACAGCCTGCTTCCAGTCTCCGACCGGGTCAGGAATGGAATGAATGAAGCCCCCATCTAGCGGCGAGGATATGAACTGTGCCGGCTGCCGAGTCCTGACGCACTCCTCTGGGGCAATGATTAAATGAATGACAGATGAAATGAAATAATAGTGGAGAGTGTTGCTGGAATGAAATTTTGACAGGGAAAACCGGAGTACCCGGAGAAAAACCTGTCTGCCTCCGTTTTGTCCAGCACAGATCTCACATGGAGTGACCGGGATTTGAACCACGGACCCAGCGGTGAGAGGCCGGCGTGCTGCCGCCTAAGCCACGGAGGCTTGCAAATTCTACTAATATAGTCTATATACAATTTATGAGATGTCAACTTTTATATAAATTTGAACTTTCACCTCCGACATTTTAGCAACAAATTCTTTGGGGGCATCAAATCTCGCAATTTGAAAACATACTACATATGCCTTTGATGATGATGATGATGATGATAATTGTTGTTTTAAGGGGCCTAACATCTAGGGTATATGCCCCATATGCCTTTGAGGATGTGGATGTGGAGGATGTGGCTGGAACGGGGTACACTCAGCCTTATGAGACAGAACGGTTCGATTTCCACCTCAGCCATCTTGGAAGTGGTCTTCTGTTGTTCCGTCTATTTTATGGTTCAATATTTTATTGTTGTAAATTTACACAACTTGACGATTAACATAGCAGGACAGTGAAATAATCATCCCGATTCGTCAATAGTTACACGAATTATGAAGGTGTGAGTCTACAGTATTTGTTGGCAGAATGTAGGCCTACTGTGATACCAAGAGACCTCTTGGATACAACATGGATGTTGTGCTCGGTTGTCACTCAGGAAGTGATCGTGCACTACGACTGATGGCAATCACTAATAGTTGTACATGTTTGATAACTAGATGTTCGGGATAAGCCTGAGTACAGGGAAGCCACTCTTGACTGACCCTGACTCTTCAGGTGTAGACAATGACATTAGTAGGGCTCGGATCGAGCATATTTGCATATTTTTTTCCTGAATAGTACACATTGAAAGAAGCCTTTCGGTGGTATTTTCACCTCTCTGGGACCTTCAGAATTGAAATTTATCGAGCATATAAATGCATAAAACAGCCGTTTTCAGAATAGAAGCATATAAATGCATATTCTTGTGGTTTTCGTCTAAATCGTTTGTTTTTCTTCGAATTCTCCCCTCCCCGAATTCAGGCCCTGACCATTCTTAAGATTCGAAAACAGAAATAATTTTTGAAAAGCCTATCTGGTGCGAATAATGGAACCGCTGGTTTTTAACCTTTAGTGAGGTCGTTCTCGTCATTGAAACTTTTATTGACTGATTTAAGAAAATCATTCAAAACTGAAAACATAGAAAAAAAAATCTTGTTGTACAGACCAATGCAGATCTACTTCATTGACTCGCCTAATTCTGAACATTTTGTAAATGAACTTTTAAACTGTAACTTCTATAAGAAAACGTCTCTTATATATACTTGAAAAACTGAAATGCGAGTATTAGAAAATAAAGCTCGTATATAAGGGTATGTTATTGGTTTTTTCGTTTCACTTTCCTTTCTATAGATTATAACGGTGTTTTTCGAGCATATTCTGCATATTTAACTGCATATAACCGTTTTTTCGAGCATATCTATCGAGCATATAATGGGTTTTTACGAGCATATCTATCGAGCATAAAACACATGGTTTTTGAGCATATCTGGAGATTTTATCGAGCATATCGATCCGAGCCCTGGACATAAGTATTTAAACTGCATCACACTCGCAGGTGCCTGTTGTCATATCTTGATGAATGAAGTGTTTTTGCATTTTTCTGTTAGTACAAGCTATAACTAAATGTGGCTTTCGCCGATTTCTGTTTCACTTATGGCCTAGCAATGGGATTCAAGGCACGGCTAGTGCCTGTGAATGCTATAAAAGGTGTCACTTCTAGGGCAAACGTTGCTGTACTGCCTCAGTGAGGAAAGCAATGTTAAACTACGTCACCTTGTCTAATATACATTACTAGGTTTTAGGGATTTCTACTAACATAACCTACGGTGTTGCATTTAAGGGATCCAACCAGCCTCCGGGGATACGGTCGAACAGATACACTCTCGGAGTATATAAAGTAGCAATACCAGTAACTGTATAATACGCATACCCCATTTACATTTTTTTTAGCGTATGGCTTTTAGTGCCGGAAGTGTCCGAGGACATGTTCGGCTCGCCAGTTTTGTAGCTGCTTCGAGACGGACACCCAATGGGTGAGCTACAAGTACCGTTGGGGAGGGAAGGAGGGAAGTTGGAATGTAAGGACGAGGAGTTGGAAGGTAGCGGCTGTGGCCTATAGGTAGGGACCAACCCCGGCATTTGCCTGGAAGGAAGATGGGAAACCACAGAAGACCATCTTCAAGGTTGCCGGCGGGGGGATTCGAACCTCCTCGCCTCCCGGATGTGAGCGACTGCCATCAGTCATGCCGTAACCACCACGGCTAACTCACCCGGTCCCATTTACATTAATGATCCTGAGCAACATATAATCTTCATTTTCCTTTTCTTTTTAGATCCCAAGCAGTTTCTGGTCATTCTCACCGTATACTCAGCAATGCATATGTTCTCATGCCTACTTCTGGCTTTCGGTGCCTTTAGGGTAAGTATTCAAGTAAGTTAGTAAATTCCTATTTCTGATAATCGAATCCTTTTCCTTTGTTTGCAAAAGGGTAGAAATGTTTTCATTGTTTTTCCAGCTGACAAATCAAGTGAACCATGCCCATGTGTTTCCATGATCCTTGTTGGTGTAGCCTAGTGCCGTGCACATGTGTTCACAATAATGTACCTGATACAATGTTGATGTATAATTTTCAAGGCTCCTTCAAGCTTCGTACACTTTCTGGTGTAACGGCTAACTTCTTGGCTGTCACCTCGGAAGTCCAGGTTCAATTCTCGGCTCTACCAAGATATTTAATTCTGGTCTGAGGGCTGGAAAGGGGTACACTCAGCCTTGTGAGACAGAATGGTTCGATTTCCACCTCAGCCATCTTGGAAGTGGTCTTCCGTTGTTTCCCACTTCTACTCCACGCAAATGCCGGTTTGGCTCCTTACTTAAAGTCACGACCGCTTCCTTCCCGATCCTAGCCTCAATTACAAGTAGTCACCACTACAGGCACCACAATAACACAAGTTATCAGACAAATTACACTCACACCCCCAAGTACATGGGGATAGATGACCACGATGTCCTGGCCCTTCTGCCTCCCTTAAAAAACAACTAGCATTCGATGCTCAATTGCCAACTCAAACTATTACTTGGGACACTGCGGTCGGTCCAACATGGCCGGGATAAGTAGGATAAAAACATAAAAAGACTCAATAACACATCATTGATATGGAACCACTTTTCTATTGTCCTGTTATAATCAGTAAATGTGATCCCACAAATACTGACAGTGTTATTTTTTGTATAACTTTTTGACACACGTGATCTAATGTGCGAATTCCACTGGATTTTATGTGTGAATTAGTTATACCCGGCATGCGTTGCAATGCTAATCAAAGACAGATAGAGAAAGGAAGATAATAATAATTTTATTGGTTTTACGTCCCATTTAACAAATGCGGCTTTTAGAGACGCCGGGGTGACACACACTTTGTCCGAATGGGTCTTGAACGTGCCAGTAAATTTACTGACACGGACCCCTTGCATTTGCCCACCCTCAAATGCCAACTGACTGCACCAGGATTCTATCGTGCAACCTTCGTCACAGCAGCCGAGAACGTTTCCGCTGATCCACGCAGCCAGCCGTAATTTCGTAACATCTAGGACATTTGCCCTTAATGATAATAATAGGCTAATGAAACGGAAACGATTACTAAACGAACATTGTGACATTTTAAAACTGATATAGGTAATTCAGATTTCTACCGTTGATATCTTCCTAGTCTCAACCTTATTTGCTGGCTTAGGCCGATACACGTTGTAACGTGTTTTTCGAGTTTTTTTTTATGCCACTGGCATAAGTCAGTAGGAAGCCATTCTATATTTATTTACGCGGCAAATTGTTCAGCCAAGAGAAATTTTCATGTTAACTTATTATTAATATTATTATTATTATTATTATTATTAACTTATTATTATTATTAATTGATTTTTTGGAGCATTTTCTTATAAAATTATAAGCATACAGATAGGTTTTCTATGTTATAGAAAACGCTATCAAGCAAATTATTACGATCAACATTAGCGTAGAAAATTATGTGATTACGGAATTTTACGGAGTTTCGTCAGTTAGGGTATATTGAGAGAGATGAGTCACTGGAAATTCAGCTACAGGCTTAATCTTGTCGAGTAGTATGACGCAAGGCTGGGTCGCATCGTCAAGAAAAGGCGGATGTATGGAACGGCAAACGACTTCACCCTCCCGCCGAGTGTAATGAGCCAGAAGAGGGGAGTAGCGCGTGAGGGGTCAGCCAATCAGTGGAGACCACGTAAGCTGGAAGTCGGCACTGGAGTGGGAGGCCGTCTAGTGCATATATCGTTTGGCGTGCCGTGGAGCGGGGACAATCTGTGTAGAACTTGCCGAGTATGGTTGCACGCGTGAGTCGCTCCGATGTTCCGTGGAGTGGAGGACTATCGTTATAAAATTTAACCAGTATGGTTGCACGAGTGAGTGGCTCCGATGTTCAGTGGAGTTAGCGACTATCTTTGTGAAACGTAACCGTTGTGGTTGTACGTGTTGGTTCCGATGTACGGACCATAAATCTTCATATCTACAAATATATCATCAACAACGAAGAAGATGACGACGTCCAGGAGGCTATGGGAAGCTCACTTCAACATCCAGTACGAGGGAAATGCTATGGCAATTTCCAGTGGTAAGCGCGAATGACACATAACTACGCAATCTCTCGTCTTTCTTTGTTTCATATTCAGTAATTCAGTACATTCATAGCTTGGGAATAAGAGTAAAATCAGTAATTTATCCGACTCCGTTTTCACGTAATTTTCTAGCGGTAATATTTAAATCTCAACGCTCCAATTTAAATTCAAACTTATTATTATTATTAATTTTGCTATACTTGTTTTTTATACAATAAATTCATTTCTTTTAACCATGCAATCTTTGTTTTCAGTAGGTAGCATTAGATATAGACCAATTCCTTCTCCTGATACAATTGTTTGTTGGGTTAATGATCCAATCATACCACGATCTGAGAGTAAAGATTCTTGAAGGTGTTCTACCAGAGCTAGGTGTTGTTAAATACAAATTTAGATTTCAACATAGCGTTGAGGTCTTGGCGCCCATTAAAACAACATATCTTAGTAGAAAACATTACATTTGTCACGCAAAAGTGAGGGCTATAGAAGACATCACAACGTTGCATCTAGACAATGAGCTGTTGGCGTACTGCTCGGGTCCCAGCTCCGTGAATTTGAGAGGAATGTGGATCGCAAGGATGACGATATAGCCTATGATGACAGGCGTGTAGGGTTCCCGGTCCTTGCGTAGTAACATACCAAATACATTTGGGCGTGTAAAATGTTCACCGAAGTTCATTTGTTGAAATGACTCGCACGCCATTTATTGTAAAATGGATTTTCTAATTCGAAAAACTTCTACTCTTGCACTACCTATTGTAAATACCTTTCCTAAGTTTAATCGCAATCGGGTGACTGATATATGAACGCATAAAGGACTTGAAACGATTCGTGCGCCGTCACTCACTTGTTGAATCTACTCGTGCGCTATCTATTGTAAAGGGGATTTACTAAGCCAGAACCCTTCCCTGGAGTGCACACAACAACTCACTCAAGTTTAATCGCAATCGGACGACTGGTATATGAACGCATACAGGACTTGAAACGATTCACGCGCCATGACCGTATTCGAACCGGCAGCCAAGCTTGAGTTCAGTTTCAAAAACTTTACTTTAACATTGACCCATGCCTGCTGGTAAAAATAAAAATGAAAGATAATCGGTGTGAAGTGACTGATAGACAATCTTAGAGGCTGCTTTAGAGCTGTGGTGAGACAGCTTGTCACCTCGCGATGAAACAGCAAGCCATTCTCACACCTTGCATTGAGGTGGCATAAGTACAGTATACAGATTGTGCAATTGGGATACTGTGGGATTTAAGGCTTCCTTCACCCTTTTGCGTTACACTAATAATTTGTAGCCAGAAACCTTCCCTGGGTGCACACAACAATTCACCCAAATTTCATCGCAATCGGATGAATGGTAGGCCTATATGAACGCATAGGAGACACACAGACAGACAGACAGACAAACTATCAAGTAACATTGATTTATATATATATATAGATTACGTATTATCAAGCATTGCTTGTCTGCTCGGGTTTGTTTTTGTGCATTTCGAATCATGACGCTGTTAAGTTTGGAAGCTATATTCGAGTTTGCTAACTGTACTATAGACTCCAGAAATTTTACAGAAGGTGTAGAGGTGGTATTTGTGAAACATGTTATGTGGATGAGTACCCAATGATGAAAATGTTTGGTCAATTTACGCTCTTGTGCTCCAGAAGTTACTGCTCCATCTCTCACGGGTACAGGATAAATTGAAAGGAGAACGTTAACAATTAAGCAGTTTCAATGTTCATGTAAGGCAGGTGTATCAGAATGTTGCAAACATGTTTTAGCAGTGCTTCTTTTCTGTCTCAGGTAATTAGGGCATATTAGTCAATTATTATTATAAGTATTATTATTATTAGTATTGAAGCCTCCGTGGCTTAGGCGGCAGCACGCCGGCCTCTCACCGCTGGGTCCGTGGTTCAAATCCCGGTCACTCCATGTGAGATCTGTGCTGGACAAAACGGAGGCAGACTGGTTTTTCTCCGGGTCCTCCGGTTTTCCCTGTCAAAATTTCATTCCAGCAACACTCTCCACTATCATTTCATTTCATCTGCCATTCATTTAATCATTGCCCCAGAGGAGTGCGTCAGGCCTCGGCATCCGGCACAGTTCATATCCTCGCCGCTAGTCGGGGGCTTCATTCATTCCATTCCCTGACCCGGTCGGAGACTGGAAGCAGGCTGTGGATTTTCATTTCATTTTCATTATTATTAGTATTATTATTTTAACTAGCGGACCCGTGCGAGAACTCTTGCATTTGTATAAAACACTCGCCTGGCTTTACTGTTATGCAGGCTTCTATAAATATGTGTATTTCTATAAACGCACTTTTTAAACAAATTGTCGATATTTATGAAATCAGAGTGCAATTCATCACTGCTGCTGGTTGCACAATGGGTTGTGTGCGCCCCAAGTGTACAGACTACCCGCCCGTCACTAGTACTATGCGCCTGTACGCGACACAGTTCTGCCAGGGGCTATCGTCTTATATATTTGTTTAAAAGCACTTTATGAACAAATAAATATATTTCCGTTGACTTTTCAAGAAATGCACTGAAATTTTAGCTTGTACAATAAGATTGTTTTCAAAAATGTGTAAATAATATTGTAACAATTATGAACGACTGATGAAAGCGATATGCCGAAACATGTATCGTTGTGAACTGAGATAAATGTATCGAAACAATTTTGTACTGAAATTTGGGAGTTGTAATTGGTAATTATAGTCTTCAATACGGGCCAAATACAGTAACTATGTCGAAAGTCGTAGACATACATATTAAAGTATTTCTTTTTGAATTTACATTATGAATTTTAATACAATTTTGAGAGCCTACACAATCAAAATAGTATATTTTTATAAACCTTATTTCATCTTCGTTCATCACCATGCATGTTAATTAGCTCCGAACAAGAGCGTTAGACACACGACTTCAAACAATAACACGCACGGGAAATTAGCTGACTGCAGCTTGTTTAAAGAATATCTATTATTAATTCAGTTATTCACGGAACTCAAACACATCTATATATTCAGAGAGATAATGATTCCGCCGTTGTTTTGGTTACAACACTAAAAGCTCTACGTGGCTGGAAATAATTATATTTTTTAAAATTTAAAACAAAGGACCCATGGCATTTCAACAAAAGCTCCCTCAACCGGTATATCAGTCCTCCGGCACTCTAAGGGTTAAATCTCGCACCACGACTGCAATGGGGAGCTGCAGCAAGTCCAGAGATCGATGGTTCGAATCACGGTGCTGACAGTGGCCATCTTGAGTGTGTTTTCTTTTTGTTCTTCCCACAGTTCCCCCGGGATGGTTCCCTAGTTCAAGTTTAGGGCACTTACCCCAATTAAATTACAGTTGCAGTCACTACTACAGTCATCCCTGAGACACAGGTAATCAGACAAATCCAACACACACCTAAATACACGGGACTAATGACCAAGTTGTCCCAAATCTCTAAAATGAATTAACAACAAACAACCAGTAACAATACCCTTGAGGTTGTAATGAATTCCTAGGTAGGAGGAATCTCCATAGCATGTGTATCTGGAAGAAATATCAAGTTCAAGGGTGGAGATAAAGAAAAACACTTCTAAGGAATGCTTAATTAAATGAGAGTCATAAATGTAACATGTTGCGATATGAATGACCCTTTGGATTTGCCTTTCATTAATCTAGTTTATTATGGCTGGTATTCTTATCCAATGTACGTCTTTCTTTTACAGTGCAAGTTGTTTTTGATGTATCCTTTCATGGGACTTGAGATGGTTCGATTGCTGTTCCTGTCCATCACCTTCGTATTTACTATGATGTTAATAAAGGAAAACATACCCAACCTGGGACTTCTCATTGGATGCAGTGTGGCAGGAGGATTCCTTATTTGTAAGAACATTAACTGGTCTATGTTTTCATTCTTAAGAGATGGCGTAAAACCCTGTCTTATCAATGTTAAGACTGCCTAATGTCTCCACAAAACCTGCTTGGTAGATATATGTGATCCCTTTATTAAGTTGCTTGTTCTTTTGTTTTTAATGCAGTATTTTTCAACCATTTTAGTAAATTGTTTAAGGAAAATGTTATAATTTTATATACCTATAATTGAGGATCTTAAAAGCTAGGGCTACAATTCGTAAGTTATATGTTCAGAAATATTTCCCGTTGGATTTGTATTTTAATGATAAATTTTACACATTTCTTAATCTTCCAATCTTTCCCTTTGTTTCTAAGGTGAACAAATTGTTCTACCACATTTTGGATATTTTATTTCATTTAAGTAAACAATTTGAGAAAACAATCAATAACGCTTTCAGTTATTAGGTCATGTATTGTACAATGTTATATAGTCTTCATATTTAAATGATTTCACTTCACATCAGTAGTGAGGCTTGACATCGTCTTGACTGTGAGCAAAACATCAAACCCAACTCCCAAATTACCCTTAAATAAGGTCATTAACGATGCCAGGTTATTACCCGCAATATGCATATTCTTCTTTGAAGAATAGCTCCCGGCAGGAAACAGAAGACAAGGCCAACAACATAACGTTGAGCATTTCATACAACCACACAATTAGCTGATCACCCATAGTTTGATTTCTAAAATACCGCGTACACTGCTCTGTCATTGTTATTTCCTTCAGGGGGCATGATGGTACAGTGGTCAAGCTGCTTGCCTCTTACCAATGCAGATCAGAATCAATTCCCGGTCAGTGAGTGTGAGATTTTCGAAGTGAAATATCACGTCCTGTGGCTCGGATTCCACGTAAAAATGGAGGTACTGTATCTCATGATTGCGAGAATTTGGATCACGTAAAACTACAAGCAGACTACTTCGTAGTGTAGCGGCTAGCCTTCTTGGCTGTCGAACCAGAGGTCCGGGTTTGATTCCCGGCTCTGCCACGTACGCCGTTACTCTGTATGCTAAGCAGACTCATGAAATTGTAGTGCTTGTAGTTTTAGTCTTAGATATTATGTTGGAGAATATATTAAGGGTGTTTGTCTGGGTCGTGCTGGTCCTCGTGGAAGTCGTGGAGTGGAAACCATCTATGAAGACGCTCCTCCAGATTGTGGATTCGCGCTGACCTTCGCAGAAGCCGTGGACTGGAAACTGTCTGTGAACTCTCCACAAAGATTATTGTAGCAGGTGTTGGTGGTATCACTATTGTTGTTGATGGAGATGGTACTGTTGGTGTAGACGACACAGCCGATGAAGCAGGTGTTGTCACTGGTTGCCGTGATATTGCAGGTTGAGTGGCAGCTGCTGCGTTTTCGTAAAATCGAATTCGTGGTGGTGAAATGGGGCGGTCTAGACGTTGCCGAGTGTCATTATTCGGTTGACTTACATATTGATCTTTTTGGCATCCTCGAATTTGCCCAACTTGTCTTTTGAACTTTTTACCTAAATAATCAACTTCGTATTAGGGGCCTCCCAGGCGTGTAACTATCGTGTCAAGAATCCATTTGTCCACCCTAAAAGAAAATCGACTAGTGAGGAAGGAAGGAACAATTTGTCGAATTCAGTTGTGCCAGTTGTTTTTCAGTGACTCTCGTGCAAACAACATCTGGTATGGTCAGATTCAGTCGAGTACGTAGATCACGTCCAAAGAAAAATCGTGCTGACTCGTAGCCTGTAGTGATATGAGGAGCCTTGCTATATAGACGAAGGTATTCCTTCAAGTTTCGTTTTAGTGATCGTTTTGTTTCCATCTCGTGCGGAGCATCCTCTGCTGTTTGCACCTACCTCTCAACTCGACCATTTGTAGAAGGATGAAATGGGGCTGGTAGTTTGAGGTACTCAACCCCACTGCTTCGAAAGGATACTTCGAACTTTTCGGATGTGAATTGTCAGCCATTGTCGGAGACAAGCGTAATTGGTATACTATAGGCTGCAAATAGTTCATCCAGAAGAGCAATTGTGGTGTCAGCCGTTGTCGAATCGGTTCTTTTGACTTCTAGCCATTTGCAGCAGATCATAGCATCGTGCCAGCAACCGGACCCATGTAATCAATATGAGAAAATGTTCACGGAGCTTTAGAATGATCCCAGTGATGGTCAAGGAACTTTGGTGGAGCGTGCACATGTGCGACACATTCGTTGCATGATCTGGTGGTGCGTTCTACCTCTGCATCGATGCCAGGCTAAAATACAAAAGACCGGGCCATAGCTTTAATTTTGACGATTCCTATTTGTGCTGTGTACAGGCATTCAGAATTGCCTCTCGCAGCGCAGGAGACACGATGATACGATGCTCGAACATCAGACAGTATGCAACAACCTCTGGATATATTAAATTATGACGGGACAGATCCTGGACTGTTTCCAGTAGTCTGACAATTTTACTTCAGTGAGGAACCTTCCTCCTTTCCTGTGCAATATTTTGTGCTCGAAATTGTAGCTTTTTATTTGATATACAACAAATCGGTCGTAATCATCAAATTCTACAGTCTTCTCTCTCCTGTGGTGGTGATTGGCCAATCGAGTTCCCCGTCATCTGTACAGATACACGGAAGTGTAGTCGGAATTCGCGCTGGCTTTTGTATTCTTGAATTTATCATCATAGTTGAAGTGAGAGAAGTAGTCTGTGTAGTTTGCCATACGAGTTATGCACAGCAGTGGTGGTTACTTCTCCAGGTAGAGGGTTTGCGTTAATGGCTTTTGATCAGTGAATAGCATGAAATGCCGTGCATATAAATAATAAAAGAATTTATGAACTGCCCAACCTGTGGCAAGTGATTCTTTATCTATTTGTGGATATCGCTTCTCAGTTGCGGTCATCGTGCGAATCACATAGGCAATTGGGCGCTTTTGACCGTTGCTTAGTTGATATGACACTACAGCATCTGAGCCCGTTTTCCTGATATCTGCTGCCAACATCAATGGTAGAATCATAAGGCAGAAGGAATTGCGGCGAGGCAAGCACTTCCTTGATGTCATGGTACGCCTATTTCACCTGTGGGAGCCAATGCAAAGGATTCGACGAGCATCATGTCCCAGAGCGGTCGGTCCTTGTTTGATAGATCTGGGACGATGAGCTGTAGTAAGTTGCTTTACCCAAAAACAGCTGCAATTCTTCGGGGTTATTGGTTTTGGTGCATTTCTGATCGCCTCTACATTCGAATCTGATTCATGCAAACCTTCAGCATCTATTTTGGGTTCTAGAACTTCTACTAGAACAATTACAGCGAACACACAGTTTTCTTGATTCAGCTTAGGCCATGTGCTCTGAGATGCTCAAACAAATGTTGCACCAAGAACCTTCCAAGAGATTGTCAAAACCATTCGCATAAACAATGATGCCATGAAATAATTGGCATCGTTGGGACTGATTTCCAAGACTGAATCCATGCGGCATTGTCAGACAGCGGGGATATTCACTGCCACGTTAACGGCACGTGTCGGGCTAACATGTCCATGTGTCGGAGTGTTGAGAAATAAGGTGTGGCTAAACTCGTCGCCTACTTCAAGGTGAGTGTATGCGACCGAAATATCCAGATGTCAAAATAGACTGGCACCTCTCATTTCGTTGAACAAATATTCTTTCTTTGGATAGGGGTTCTCATCAATAAAGATGCGTGGATTGAGCATGGCTTATAAATACCCGTGATACGCAACTTTTCATTCTTCTTTGCTGCAACATATGTTGTCAATGCCCATAATGAATATTCGACCGTATTTTAAGATCCCGATGCAATTTTGGCATATATTTCTCTGGTGTATGCGTTGGGCTTGTGGTACATACTCCATGTGCTCGGAAGAAGACGGGTGTTGGTTTCAAGTGCATCTTTACTGACAGTACTTTCAGCTACCCCGGGGTGTTGTCGAAAATGTCATAGTAAGTCATTAGGTTTCTTGATGGACTGCTTTGATTTTGAAAAGGATTTTTACAAAATCTATTTCCCGAAGAAATTCTGCGATCCATTCACGTCTAAATAGTGTCTCATAGTCGTCATTGACTACGTGTAGGTTAAACCTCCGGGATGTAGCTCCAACTGTGACCTTAGCTGACACATGACCGATACATTCGACCTGGGGACCCGTGTAGATATCTAGTTTTCGTAAGCATAAATTTGGATTAGTTTCATTTAACTTGGGTTTTCTGATTACTGCTACTGGTGATCCAGAGTCAAGTTCCATTTCAATCAAAGACCCGCCTATTCACACTTGGTGCATGTGAGAGCGCTATACTCGGGCTAGCTGGCAATCCCAATGATGGAAGTGCTGTGTGCAGGAATTGGTGCTCTGTAGAGCTCCTTTTACCCTTTATTCTGAAAAATTTTAAGTTTAAAGTTTTTGTTTGTAATTTATTAATTTATTTTCCTCCTGGTCTTTCATATTGGTCCAGGCGAGGAGAAATAGTGTGAGGAATCGTGTTTGATTAGGTTACGAGGTTTGTTAATAGTTTGCTTGCTTATTTATGTGTACGAGATAGCGTGCGCTTTCAGTTCCCTCACAGCTTGCTCATCCCTCCGAGATGGGGCCATGTAGGATGTTGCTTCGTAGAAGTACCTGTTTTTACTTGGTCAGAAGGTAATCTCCAAGATGGTTTAACGGTACCTAGGTGTTTAATTGGTAGTTTGTAATTTGTACTCCCATGGTTTATCGGTGGTTAGATGTTGATAATTTGCACCTTGGGGTCCTTATCAGGGCTGTGTGAGTGTGTAATGTGTTTATAGCAGACAGTAGTAATCAATAGGAGTTGAACTCTGATTTCGCTACTGTCTGCCATGTGTTAGATTTTGTGTGTGTTGGTCTGCGATTGGTGGGTTGAATTTGATCTGTATTTTGGCTGTTTTGTTTTTTCGTGTTTGGTGTTTAGTTTTATGGATCTTGAGTAGAATGATTATTGTGTTTGAGTCATTTCGTGTAGTTGGGGTCTGTATTAGGTGAGAATTTACGTCGGACGTCGGGCGTGCTATCCAATAGGTGGCTCACGCCCGAGTTGAGTGGTGTACTGGGCTGGGATTGGTGGATATTATTTATTCTGTAATTTTGTTGTGGTTGGTTTCAGCATGTTGGACAGTGTTATTAATGAATTTTGAGGAGTATGTCTATTGTATTTGCGTGTTCGTTGAGTATTTTGGTCGGTATTTCGTAGAATTTTTAGTCGGACGTCGGGCATGCTATCTAATAGGTAGCCCGTGTCCACGTGTTATTTGTTGTTCATCCGCCCAGGTTTTGTCTTGACTGATGTTGCTTGTCTGTTGGTTTTTGTTGTTGTTATTGTTGTTAGGCTTAAGACTGTAGTAGTTGCTTCATAATTAAGATGTATTTAGGCTGACGCTTGAATTTTTGTTCTGGGTCGGGTTGATAGTTGCCTAGTTACCTGATTAGTGGGTTGGTGTGATGTTCTGTTTTGCTGTGGAGTTTTTGTGCTTGGTTTCTAACGTAGTTCATTAGGTACTTCATCTTGAGTGAGTTGTGTCTTCTGTGTATTGAGGTTAACTGAGTGGTCTGTTTATGTGCCAGTCTAAGCATCCAGTTTTGGACTCGGAGTTTGCGAAGGCTTGAGTAGGACAGGAAGACTATTGCTGTGTATGAGTAGGTTAGAATAGGTCTGATGAGCATCATGTACATTAATTTAAAGTTTTTGGTGTTGAGTTTGCTTTTAGGGTGAATGAGGGGACAAAGAGTCTTAATTTGTCCTGTTGTTTCGGCTATTGTTGTTTTAGTGTGCTGATTGAGGGTGAGTTTGGCGTCTAGTTGTATTCCTAGGTATTTGTAGTTGTTAGTGGTTTCGATGCCTGTGTTGTGTAGTCTTATGGCGTTGAGTGGGTGTTTGTGTCTCCATGTGAAGTGGAATGTTTTTGTTTCGTTTATGTTGATCTGTATTTTATTTTGGGTGAGCCAGAGTTCAAGCTGGTAACGTGTTCTTGGATGTGGCGATGCGAAATTTCGGGATTTCAGGATTTTGCCATTATGGCAGTGTCATCCACGAATATTGATGTAGTGGTGTGTCTGTTGTTGGGGATGTCATTGACGTATACAAGGAAGAGTAAGGGGCCCAATATGCTGCCCTGCGGGACGCCAGTAGCTATTGGTTGGTGAGTTGAATTTGTGTTCATGATATTGACGTAGAATGAGCGGCTTTTGAGGTATTGGTGAATGAGTTTTACGTATGTGGGGGGAACATTAAGGGTGATAAGTTTGTGGATTAAGTTCGTATGGACTACCCGGTCGAAGGCTTGCTGGTAATCCAGGAATATTGCCAATGGCCTTGATTGTGTTGGAAGCCATGGGTAATAAATTCTGTTACTCTGAGTAATTGTTGTGTGACTGAGTGATTTTTACGAAAGCCTAATGTTTTGTTTATTAGTTTGTCATCGATGAAGGGGATAATTTTCCTGTATATGATGCGTTCGAAGACTATAGATATGACACTGGGTAGGCTTATTGGTCTGTAATTTTCGGGGAGTTTGTGGTTTTTGCCCGGCTTCGGGAAGCAGATAATTTTGGCAATTTTCCGTTGGCTGGGGTAGTGTAGGAATTGAATGATGTTGTTGAATAGGTGGGTAAGTAGTTTTGAGGCTGTGTGGTTGAGATTTTGAGCATGGAGAGGTTTTTAATCGTATTGTTTACCTCGTGAATGGTTATGGTAGGTGTGGAGGTCGGCATTTGGGGTATGTAGGTAGTCTGTGACTGTGGCGTTTACTCTGCTGTCATGGTTTTGGTCTACTAGATGATGATTTGGAGTGAATTGTTGCTGTAGAGTGGTTGCTAGGAGTTGCGCTTTGTCTTTATTTGAAGTGTCTGTGAGTCTATTGTTTATTTTGAGCGGGATGATTTGTGATTTTGTTTGGTGAAGACTTTGGCCATCTTCCAGAGTGAATTGGAGGGGTTTTCTGTTTGTGGTTTGAGGTTTGTGAGTTTGCTTTCCCAGGTTTCTTTGGAGTGCTTGTTGAATTCTTTTTTGATTTTGGCGTGTAGCCTGTTGTATTGTACTTTGTTCTGCATTGTTGGATTTGTTCTGTATCTTTTGTTTGCTGCATTTTTATCTTTTATGAGTTGTGCTAAGTTATTAGGGAGTGCTAATGGGGATTTGTTTTGGGGTGTTTTACTTGCTCTGGCTGCTGTGATTAGTGTGTTGGTGAAGATTTCTATATTGTTGTCTAGGTCGTGTGTGGAAGTTATGTTGGGCCTGTTGTTCGGTATTAGTAGGTCTAGGTGTTCTTTGTATTTGTCCCAGTAGATTCGTTTGGGATTTATCAGTTTTCTGGTGTTATGTAGTTGATGTCGGTTCCGAGTTTAAAGGTGACTGCATTTGGTAGGAGCTGAGTGCATGGATGACTTCTATGTTGATGTTATATGGGACGTTCTTGATCAGGGCTATGTCTAGAATGTCTCCATCGTCAAGATCCCCGTTTCGACGCGTGTAGTGTGTTGGGTCTGTTGGCGCGATGATGAAATAGTCATTGTTAGTGTTGTGATTGTTGAGTCTGATTCCGTTTTGGTTTGTGGCTATGCTATTCCAGTTTGGGTGTTTACTATTTAAATTGCCCGCCACCATGACGTGCTCATAGTCTAGGACGATGTGAATGTCAGGGTGTCGTATGCGGCGTTGTGGTGCATGTATGCTGATATGAAGGTGTAGTTTGTGATTTGAATGCCTATGTTGATCGCTGTGGCTTCAATTTTTGTGAGTGCAGGTAGATATATTTCATAATGAGAGATGCTTTTGCGTACGGCTATTAGGGTGCCGCCACCTTCTCCGTCTATGTCTCTTCTGTAAATAGTATAATTTTTGAGCGTGAAGCACGCTGTTGGCCTGAATTTGGTTTCTTGTATGAGGAGTACGTCTATATTGTTGTATGTGAGAAATTGCATAAGTTCGAGTCTTTTGTGTCAGAAGTAAACCACGTCAGCATTCCATGTGCACACTCTTAGTTTTTTCAGTACCATTGTTCTTGGTTGGGTGAGCTGACAAGTTGGGAGAGAGTGCTGCTTAGCCGTGTGAGTAGTTTGATGAGGTGTTCTGTTATGCCTTTAAATTTGTTTTGTAGCAATTGAATGATAAGTTTGGTGTGTGCTGGCATGTTGCTTGGGACGTTCAGGGAGGGGAATGTAAGTAGTTTTGAAGGTTGGTGGGTCATTTATGGGCTGGTTTGCTGGTTCTGTTTGATGTTGTTGTTGCTGTGCTGTATAATCTGTTTGTTTGAGGCGTCTGCGTGAAGTGTTTTGTTGTTGCTTTTGCCTCTGTGGTTTAGGGATTTGTGCCGATTGCGTGGGTTTTTTGGGGGCTTATGGCGGAGCCGCCGGTGAGATCGGGGGAGGGGGGAGGTAAGCGAATTGGCGCCTGTGTTGTTGGGCGGGGTCGTGGTTTGACGGCAGTGGCGTAGAGTTTTTGGGGGTGGGTGGGGAGACATTGGGAGATGGTGAGGGTGATGCTCGATCTGATAATTCACTCTCGGAGGAGGCGTCGCTTGAACTAGATGGTTTTCTGGTTCTGAGGATTGAGGTGTGGGTTACCTCGAAGTCGGGGAATCCCTCAGGTAGGCTGTGCATTTGGAACCTGTTGTTTGTAGTGATAGGTGTGTGGGGTTCCAGAAGGGGCCGCCTGGTGCGTTGGTGTTTGGATGTGGCGACGGTGCGTCTCCGGCGTCGGTGGTGTTCTGGTCGGTATGGTTGGTGTCGGATTGAGTGGTGTCTTGTTTATCGGGGTGATCTGTGGCTTGGATGTTTCTCTTCTGGAATTTTTTTGTTTGTAGATTGGTCATTTGTTGGAAGAGGAGACGTGTTTGCCTGAGCAGAAAGCGCATTTGAGGTGCACGTCTAACGTGATGTCACATTTGGGTGGACCTCCGCATTTGACACACTTGGTGAGTTGGGCGCAATAGCCTTTTGTGTGCCCGTATTGTTGGCAGTTGTGACATTGGGATAGTTGTGGAGCCCTTGTTCTGGGTATGTAGCCTAATCTTCCATTGGAATGGTGCTGCAAATAAGGTAGTCTAGGCGTTGGAGTGAGGTGTGGGCTTCTGTCTGATCGTAAGTGATTGGGTAGAGTGGGTATTTGGGTGGCAGTGTACTGTTTTGTGTGTATTTCTAGTTAGTTTTGGTGAGTTGGCTGACGTGTTGGATGGTGTAGTTGAAGGCTCTTAGTTCAGCGGAGATTTCGTCAGTGGTGATGTAATTTGGGAGCCCTCTGAATACAACTTGTTTGCTGTTTTGTTGTGGTTGTGGGCATGGGTGAAGTAATTTCTTTCAATTTGTTTATGAGTGCTGTGTGGTCCTGTTCAGTGTGCACCTGGACTGTGACTCCACCAGGATTAGGTTTGAGGATGATCTTCTTGTCTGAGACCACTTCTTCGATGTAGATTTTAATGTCCCGCCAATGTTTAGAGGTGCATAGAGGATGATTATGCAGTAGTGTGCAAATATAGCATTGTAACAACCCTCAAGCCTAGAGTTATCACTTGGTGGAATGCAGATAGGATGGTGATCGAATACCCCATAACTACTCACGAATTGAGTGTGCAGTTTGTGGACATGAGATAGGATGACTATTCAACACAATTAAAACATGGCACCAAGGACTTGGCCGTTACTGGACTGCTGATCTAATAGTGTCTATTCATAGCACCATAACAACTTCCGCGTAGTATTGGCAGTTTGTGGATAGCAGAGAGGATGATGATCCAATGGAGTCCAAACATACAGTAGTTCCTCAACAACTCCCGCGTTGATTGACGTTATTGTGCATCAATGCCATTTGGCGATGGATATCTGATTGGTTGCAGGAATCTGTTCAAACAACAATCACTATGTTTTCCCCCGCATTGCTATTTTGCAAGTCATGTGAGATGCAAACCTAGTGTCGTACTCTTCACATGGGAAGTCTTTTTACCTTTCTCTAATTGTTGTTTTGTTGAAAAGCATTCGTGTTTGAATATGTAGGTATTTTATAGTGCCTTCTATTTTATACAGTATTGCAGAGTATTTATTATTGAACATATTGCCGATTCTTCGTTCTGTGAGCAATTTGCAAGCAAGTGCCCATAATTTAAAAAAATTAGTTGGCAATACCCCCTGTGATATGGGTGAGAATGGAGCGTGATGGCTCAGTGACTATGCTGTTTACCTCTCACCGAGGAGGACTTGATTTCTGGTTAATGGCATGTGGGAATTTTGAAGTGAAATCTCACGTACGGTGGCTCGGATTCCACGTAAAAAGGAGGTCCTGTTGCTATGATCGTGCTATGAACGATCACGTAAAACTAGAAGCTTCCTCTCTTTCCTTACGTATGACAACAACTAACTGCAAGGTGTCCGACTTTCGAACCACGTTGTCTTCCAAGCACTGGTGGGAATCAGCGTGTAAGCAGTAACTGCAAATGAGGTTTTAGTTCTCCCTTACTCTTCGGATTATCCTTATGATTAGCATCATATTCTCAAGGATGTGTAGCTGTCTGCCTCTCACCAAGGCGGACCAGGTTCGATTCCTGGCCAATGCATGTGAGATTTTCGAACTGAAATGCCATGTCCTGTGGTTCGGATTCCACGTAAAAAGGAGGTCTCGTGTCTCATGATCGCGAGATTAACGGTCACGTTAAACTACAAGCTTCCTTCCTTTTTCAAGGATGTGTAATCAACAATTTTACATTGCGTCCGCCCTTTGTCTTAGAGTGAGTGGATCCATCTCTGGATTAAACAATTATATACCGTAACATCACAAGGATGCATGTAATATCAATCGTTTTCTTCTTTACTTTCAGTGTATTTGTTTTACCTCTGGTTCTGCACATTGAGCATGTGCCAGATTGTGAAGGAACTGGAGCAAGTGGAAAACTTAGGCCCTTACCAGCCACCCGTGGCTTCAGTCGCCATTCCTGCATACCCCAGCAAGTCTCCCATGGACATGGGTGTTGGTGTGGGCATGGGGTTCTACAACGGCGGCTATGGCACCATGAGCAGACCCATCTACTAAACACTCCTCGTCTCACTACATAAGAGTTCTTACACTTACCTTTGTCAGAGTTATGGTGTATAATTAGCACGCAGTGTTATTTAATTGTTCAATTTTAACTTGTAGAAAAAGATTTATTTGTATTTCTGTATCCAAATGTGATAACAAAATATACAGTATTTAGAAATGTAAACGTGTTAATTATATTACAAACAAATGTGATTTGGAAGCGGTGTTCTACTACCTTTTATCATTCAGACTTTCTTCTGTTGAAGAAGGAAGATACTGAGCTACACAAGCTCGAGAACACAAAAAATAAAAAGCATAACATTCTATATAGTCAAGGAGGAATATTCAAGGTGTCTGAAATTTGAATTTCCATCCCTAACAATAATTTTAACGATTCCACATTCACTTTTCTTTTTACTTAATGATAAAGAAGAATGGTTTCAAAACTAAACATCTCCATAAAAAGCACAACATACCTTTAAATACTCATTACTATTGACACATCTGCTCTCTTCCCTATTTGTAATTTGATCAGTACGGTTCCGGGAAAACTATAATTGCAGGGGACATAGTTACTTCTGACATATAAGCAATTTTATTTTTTATTAAAAAAATCGGTAAATCGGCAAGCCTATTTGATGAGTTTTTGTTTATGTCAAGTGTTGCTTAAGTAGGTATATTGAAAGCATATAGCGTATCGAAGATAATACACAACTCCTTGTATATTTTCGTAGCGATGGTAACGAAGAGGTAATCTACTTATACACTTGACTACCGTAAAATGGGGTAATACCGATCAATATTTTGTTGTACATTTACAGTGACATAGTTTCAATACGTTTTAACGTACAGTGAGGGAAACATGCCCAAATACAGCGAAGGGTATAGTGAAAAAATATTGAAACTGTGTTCCAGTCTCACCTCAGTTGTGATTCTGTGCACCTACTACCATGCTGCGCATCAATTTAAGATTGTTGTGGAACTTTCGCAATGATGTAGCCCACGAGCTCGGTTTCATGACAGTACCGCAATGAGTGAAAAGTTCCCGCGTAGCAGCGGCATTGACAGTTGCCAAGAAGGGCGGAGATGATCATATTGGTATTACCCCATTTTACGGTATATCTTCCTGGAGATAAACAGAAATCCTACTTCAGTAAACTTGTTTAACCAATACAGTACTGCATTCGTGTGATAAACGTCTGAACACTACAGTATATGTATGCTTACCCTCATTATTCCTGTTTCTACAGAGTCAGAGATGAGGTGTAATAAGAGCTAATAAGAATATAAGTCAACGGCCTGGCCATGTTGAAACACCAAGTCCCATGAGAACTCCGCAGTTAAGCAGCATTGGGCGTGGTTGGA
Source organism: Meconema thalassinum (assembly GCA_946902985.2). NCBI lineage: Eukaryota > Metazoa > Arthropoda > Insecta > Orthoptera > Tettigoniidae > Meconema > Meconema thalassinum. The sequence continues at coordinate 1,120,097,219 of OX336389.2, read as the reverse complement.
CCTTGGATGGAATGCCGGCAGTGGGACCACGCGCTGTTGGCGGCGAAATGAGGAGCGGAAAGGCCCTGCCCACCCTACCGCACGTAAACTCCTGCTGAGGATAGCCTCTTCAGAGGCACGGACCTACAATTGAGCAGAATACCAATAATAATAATAATAAAAAGAAGAAGAATATTAACTCGCGAGATCGGTCAAATTTTCTCAGTTTTATTTTAATCTGTTAGATACCACATCTTGTACTGATTGTAGAAGAGACAGATGTCTCGAAGCAAAAACTGTTGCATACATGGGGTTAACTGTCTCGTCATCCTTGTCAGAAGTTGACTATTTGAGGAAGGCTCGAGGTGTGATCCCAAGCAGTATTCCATAGTTAAATGACGTCAGAAATGACAGAAACCACTAGTTAGTTTCGAGTCCAATTTATATTAGAAAATTCGACTGAACATAGCAAGCGGCTCTTCTGAGCACGCCATAGGTACCGTTCGAAACTGTGGACCACTTTTCGAGCATTATTCTGCTGGTAAACCACTCTCTGCTTCTGTTTGTGGCTAGCAGTTCACACTCCCAATAGTCAATATTAATGCTGGTATATCAGCTTTCACGGCTAAGCAAACAACGAAAACCTTGTAGGTTTTTGCCGGGTATGTTTCGGGGTTTCACCCTGGTGTACCAAATCGACAGACGCTTGTTTTAGCCATCTGATCAGTCATGATTTACGGTATCAATCATTTAAGTAATATGTAGATCCTAACTGACTCCAAACGTGCAATACAAAGACTTGAACGTCCGACTTGGAAGACAGGAATCAAAAATCCCAGATATTCTGATCATGTTTGATGCCCAACAAAACCATAATAAAGTGCACATTCTGTGGATAAAAAGTAATGCTGGTATTATAAATAATGAAATAGTCGAACAGCTAGCAAATAAATGCGCTACAAAGGGGCAGTTGCAAGCAGTCCAACTTCCATATGCTGATTTCACCAAAATCATGAAGAAACACGTCAAACTCGAGTGGACAAATACATGGGCAGTGTCACAACTCACAAAAGGTAAATATGTTGCTTCAATACGGCCCTAAATCCTACAGAAACTGTGGTACAGTTGTATAAATTTCTCAAGACGACATATTACCACCATCATTAGGATGAGACTCTGGCATGGTTGTTACTCGAGTCACTTGTACAGAATCATGGTTGTTGATTCCCCATTATGTCTAGTTGACCCTGAGAAAATAACTGAGCTCAACTACATAATTTAGCGTGCACAAGGTTCGAACGACAACGGACAACTATCAGGACCTTATCAAACCATCCTCAAGCTAAACGTCACTCTTCCCACCTTCATTCTGAACATATTGTCAAGATCCAACATTAGGATATACAGTATATAGCCCTGTCCAAATATCTCTCTTCAAGTGTAACTGTCGCCTCTCTGAAAATACCTGCACACCCACTCTTAATTCAAAAGCTTTTTCCTGCAACGCATAATAATGCTTACAGTATGCTGTGGAAAGACTATTCAGAAAGAGGCTAACAATCGAATTTCTAGCCTCCAACAAGTGCACCAACCACAGTATCAACCAAGCCGTACAGCTACTGAACATAGGGAAAGACTTACCGTATATGAAGTGTTACTCTAAGGACACGAACTATTGATCTTAAATTATCGCTGGCTGAATCGTTCACAGGCACCAAAAACAATTTGGTTAGATGACAAACCAATTAGTACCGTGAAGAACTAAAGAGCCTCTTTTTCTTAAAATTAAAGATTCAATATATTTTCATCCAATTTGACCTCTTTAAAATACTAACTTAATCTAAGGAATTATGCTAGTAGCACTGGAATTATAAAATTTGCTCAAAATATAAGTGAAATATTGTTGCCTAATGCATGTTCGAAGTGGTTTCCTTGCGTGGATTCTGAGATATTGAGAGTCTGCAGCTCAAATGCCCAGAGAGAGTTATTATGTAGTTGGTAGGACTGAAAATGTGCACAAATTTCTCTTAAGGTATACACTAAATACACAAAATTCGGTAGAATCCACTGAATGTTATGGGAGTTACACACAAATCAACATGGAACTTACAGTACAAACGTACTTAGAATCAGTTTAGTAACATTGGTGTATGTATATTATATATACGTATATGATGTAGTCACACCCTAAATCGTGAACCATGGGCAACGGCTGAGTGGCCTAGTAAGTGGTCCCGACCGTCGGGACACCAGTTATTATGGAATATGAATGGGCATCTTGGACTTATTCTGAGTCGTGGCCTTCCTTGTGCTCAGATGGCTAGTACTACCCAACTCACTTCCTTGTTCTCTGATGTGAAACTCAGGGGCCCTGTGTAAGTAAGGCTAGCAACCTGCTTCGCTTGTACTCTCTAAACCTGCCAAACATGTAATGAGCAAGCCTCGGACCTATGGGAGTGATGGAATTCCACTCCCATCTGACAGAACAGGAACTCCTTGGAAACGAATATCAATTGGTCTTTGATGGGGTGCTATTAATATCGAGGGTGGTTATGGAAGGAAGAAAGTAGAGTTAGATGAGTCAACAAGTAACATGAGATTTGATATTCTTAGGGACTAGTGAAGTTCAGATAAAGGGAGATAGTGAGAAGGAAGTAGGATATTACAAGGTATAAGTGTCAGGTGTAAAACGAGGTAAGGCAAAGTGGGTAATAGGGCTGTATATCAAGAAAACCTTATAGCGTAACACAGTTTCTGTGAAGTACGTAAATGAACGATTAATGTGGATAGAATTGGAAATGTCAGGAAATTGGGTCAGGATTGTTTCAGTGTACACTCCATGTGGTGGATCATGAGCAAGTAGACAGATTTTATGAGAAACTGAGTGATGTGATAATGAGCGTTAACAATAAGGATACCATAGTGTAGTACTGAAGGGGGATTTCAATGCTAGGATAGGAAATAGAACTGAGGGGTAAGAGAAGGAAATAGGTAAGTGGGGTGAGGATGGGGATGCGAATACCGATGGGAACTGTTTATTGGCAGGGTGACCGCTTTCTGGAAAACTCAGGGAACACAGGGAAAATACAGGGAATTTAAATTGCATAGAATAAACAGGGAAACCAGGGAAAATATCTGGATCACCAGCCAGCATGTGACTGCACTTTTCTCAGATCGAGCCATACTTCAGTTTGGTCGTTTTATATCCCGTGTCAACAAGACTGTGCTTGAACAATTTGATAGGAGTAAATCTCTCCTGGATCATTTTCATACTAAACAGTTCAAGGGCTTGGAAGAATATAAAGATGTGTGGCAGATCATCCTCATTTTCTCATGATAACGCCTTTGTGGAAGGGTTTTTCTCCATTAACAAAGAAATGTTAGTGGAAAACATTCACAAGGAAACTCGCATAGCGATGAGATGAGCATGTGATGGAAATCTGGAAGCAGGTGCAGAGGATGCCATAAACATTGATGATGAAATGATTCGTTACGCTTGTGGGGATTGGGCTAAGGTAAAAAACGCTATCGAAGAACGAAAATGACGGGAAACACAAATAGAGCAGTTGAGTCGGTACGAGAGAGAGAAGAAGAAGAGAAGGGATGAAGTGTTAATAGCATTAAATAAAGGAAAGGAAGAATTGCGCACAAAGCAACATGAGCTGGAAATGAAAATAAAAGCATTGAGGAAATAAGAACTTCAAACGTATTCAAAGTCACCTAATCTGTGATTAAATATTCTACCTGAATAATTGTGATTATTTTGAATTGTGATCAATGAAACGTGTAAGTTAATTAATTTGTGAAAGATATACGTTGTCGTAAGAGACTACAGTATATGTGTAATGTACTTTACGTTCTATAATAAATAAATACAAGTATTTACCGTACATAAAATTTGTTTTATTTTTGAAAATGAACATAAATAGTATCCTTATAAAAGTATATGTCTTACATAAAGGTTAAATTTAACACAGGGAAAAATTATAATAACAGAGGGAAAATAATTGTAAGTAACCAGCGGTCACCCTGATTGGACTTCTGTGCTAGCATGGGTTATCTTTTGTGAACTTATTCATAAAGAATAGGGAGATTCACAGATACGCATGGGAGGGTAGAGGAACCAGTTCAGTAATAGACTATATCATTACTGACTTTTAATTTAGTAAATTGATAAGGAATTGTAGGGTATTCATGGGCTTTTTTTTTTTTGTGAAACAGACCACAAACTGATCTGCTGTGAATTAAGTATAGTTAGACCTCAAGACCTGTGAGGGTTGTTTGCAGACGGATTAGGGTTGAAAATCTCAAGGATAAGGAATGTATGCAGAAATACATGGAAATGATTGATTAGAAATTCTTAAGAGTAGATGGTAAAGAATTGCAAGACATTGAAACGAAGCGGTCAGGATACAGGGATACAGTAGTAGACGTATTAAAGGCATGTCTTGTGACAACAGTGTGAAAGGACAGGAAAAAGCGCACATCCTGATGGAATGACATAGTGAAGTCTACTTGTAAAAGTAAAAAAAAAAAGCTTACAAAAACGGCTCCAAACGAGGAATTCGGCAGAGATGTACCGGTAGTGGAAAGGAACAGAACAAAACAAATAATAATAGAGTCCAAAAGGAAATCATAAGAGGAATTTGGATATAAATTAGAAACGTTAGGTCAAGCGGCACGAAAACCTTTATGGGCTGTTATAATGAATCTTAGAAATTGAAGAAAAAGAGAAATGTACTGCGTTCTTGGTAATTCAGGGAAACTCATTGTAGATACCAATAAAACACTGGGAAGAAGACAGGAGTACTTCGAAAACTTGCTAAATGTTAACGGAGCAGAGTTTGAGATTATGCAGGAGGAGAATGAGGACGGGAACAGGATCACGGCTGAGGAAGTAGAGAGGGTGGTAAATAAATTCTAATGTCACAAAGCGGCAGGGGGAGATGAAATTCAGCCAGAAATGGTAAAGTATAGTGGAAAAGCAGGGGTGACAGGGTTGCATAGGATACTCGAATTAGCATGGGTTTTAGGAAAGGCACTGAACCCGTGTTTTGCTTCCTGTTATTGTAATAAATATACATTACGATGTACGGAGAATACTGCGTTATTTTATTGAGGCTAGAAATGCAGAAATGCCAAAGTATCGAGCAGAGAAAAGAAGGGGATTTGTCAAAATATTTGCCGACAACTAACTGGTTATTACTTTATTAAATCAACACTAGAGACGGCTTATTGTCATATCAAAGGAGTGAGTGAGGCAACCAGTGAAGGGGAGAAACAGTTTTTTTTGTTGCAAAAACCACTACAGTTTAGACAGTGGCCGTGCGCTGATAAAAAGAAGAGAAGCTATGTCACGCGCGAGGCTTGCGACCGAGGGTGACAAAGGAAGGATAATGAAGTCACGTGAAGCAAGTGACCAATGGGAATTAATAAAATCCAGTATAGCTTAATTAACAAATATTAATTGTTACAGAAAAAACAGAAGAAATTTTAATTCACAGAGAAGTGAAAAAAATTATAGAGGACATTTCCATGTTTATGGAAATCGCTTAAGAAATGTTGTACTGAAGAAAATTTACTTTTCCAATTTACTTTTCCAAATATGAGCGCGAGTTTTCCCGAAAATTTTGAAGAGGACGCTACCGGATTTGAGAAGGAGGGATAGAAGGTGACTTCGATCCAGGCTTTTTCGTGTAAACGTTTGAAGGGGGAAGCACGGTCTTCCTATGTTAATTATTGACGGCGATAGCTCGCGCATCGAAGGTCAAGTGATACGTGAACAGACGTACTCGCGATTAACACAAAGGATGGTCTTGTGATATTTTTATTCTTGGTTGAGAATGCACAGCTCAGTCGAGATGACTTAAACATTTTATGAGAATTAACAGAAATTATAATAGTGAGCGACATTATTTAAACTTAAATGGCGAAACATAAAGAACATTTTTAAGAGTATTCCTGATAAATATTTTCTACAAACACTGACAATTATATTTTCGAGGGAATTTCAGAAAGTACCCCAAACCATGAAGCTCCGATACGTGGATATAATACGAGTTTCTATTGTAATTCTACGAACTTGCATACACTTTTGCAAAGCTGAAACATTATCAAGTAAATATTGCGACGGAATTACAAGGACAATTCCTAAAGTTTTTCTAAATTTATTCTACGATGGAATTTATTTCTACATTGAGAGGAACGGCATTTGTACTTGAGAAAGCAGTGGATATGCAGGTGTAAAATATGACAAGGGGAACACTACGTTGATAACTATGGAAATTACAGGAGTAACCTAATAAAGAAGCAACTATGGAAAATACAGGAATAACTTAAACGCCACATTACAACATTTAAATACTATGAGAGGTGAAAGAGACTTTCGAAATTCATCTGTGGCAAGAATACAAGAGAGAAATGAGCTTCTAGATTCTGCGCTAAGTAGAACAGAAGAATATGACTGAACCAGTTCGAGGGAGAGTCCAGTTGGAGACCCGAACGAGTATGGAATTCGAGGCCCAGAAATGCAGTTCGACTGGAGGAGGAGAAGGAGAAGCTCATAACACCATGGAGCAGAATGGTATATCTTCCGATATATTCTTCAGAGACATCTTTGAAAGACACAAGGAAGAGGCAAATTTCAACTATGTAGTTTTGTTGTAGAATTGTGATTTTCTATGAGGAGCCATTTTCGATATTTTCAATATTTTGATATTTTCTGGATTAAGAATTTCTCAGTGAAATTTAGGAGTTTTTTAGATCGACGATTTTGGATATTTCAGGATTAGGATTCGGATTAGAAATTTTAGGATTTTTCGGAAGTTATTTTTGTGATTTTGGATTAGGATTTTCAGATAGGATTTTTTTTAGTTCTTGAGATTTCGGTTTACGTTATTTATGTATTGGAGATATTTATAATAGCAATAGGATTGAGATAGGAATTTAGGATTTGGATTATAGTTGTAAGAACTTTATAGATCAGATGTGGAATTTTAATTGAACCTATTTTATCAGATTTTGAAATGACTTTGATCATTATTCATGTAAAGAAATTAGAATTTGGTTTTCAGACGATAACAGCTGATAGTAAAGTTAATAGAACAGTGATTCTACTTAAATTACGACAGAATGGAGACAAAGGTTTAATACTGCATTATGGAAATATGTGAAAAGGAAATGTATTTTAGAAAATCTTTCATAATTGTTGAAAGAAACAATAAACACAGATAAGTAAAGAGAAGACAGAAAATGTATAGTTATTAATCCATAATGAAAGATATTGTAGAGGTAAAAACTATAAAGTGTGGCAAGTTTATGAAACTTTTTTTAGTAAAGAATGATAGTCAGCATTATCAAGAATAGGAAAGGCACGATGTTGTATTTATGAAGCATGAAGGTACTGCAGAATAAGGTTGTTTAAGGTTTAAGACAGTTTTAGAAATATGTGAAATTGCAGTTATATTCTTGAAGTTACTTTTCAAATGATCAAGACGACGTTCAAATGCCAGTAACGAATTATGTGGTGATATGTAAAGGTAGTTGAGATATTGAAGTATTCGTGCAAGGTATTAAGAGAATTGCAGGTTTATTTGGAACTGAAATATGTAGAGGTCAATTAATATAGGTGAAGATTGTGTTTATGTGAGAGAGAATGGCATAAGTGAGTTAGTAAAAAGCCAAGGTTGAATATGAAAAGGAATTTACGTGTATTTGTAATTGCGAGCAGCTATAGGAAGATCATGTTAAAACGGAATGCAGGAAAGAATAGCTATATTGATGCAATATCCCTTTGTTATTATTATTATTATTAAATTATTGAACCAGGAGATGACAGTAAGGCATGAGCTAGACTTAATTGTACAGCCATAGCGAGCTTTGATATGACATGTAAACAGGAATTGGAGTAAAATACGTTAGTAAACTTTTGTGAAAGTTAGTATGATGATTTATGGAAGTGAAACAGATACACTTTTAATATTGTGAGAGGTGAGAGCAATAGTTGATATAAATAGTAGTATATAGTTCTGTAGACATTGAAAATAGTAACAGCTGGCTATTTTTAATTTAGTTTGAGTGTGAATAATTTCATTTACGTAATTACAGAGTTTAAATATGTATAGAATAAAGTATATAAATGTGTTTAGATTAGATGAACCGAATATACGATTGATTTTGTAACTTAGGGTGTTATTATTTTTAATAACTCTGGAGGTGAAAATAAGTCGAGGAGACCATTAAGTTAATACGAAAGGCATTTTGGAAGAGCGGTTTTTATTTTTTAAAGTAACTGATTATTTTATTATGGAGGTGAATATTTTACTTTCGATTTTGAATGTATTAGGAGGGAGTTTTTCGTTTATTTGTATCCTGTTTTCTTGAATAAATTTTCGGACACGAGGTGTTCGATTGTCCGTTTTGTTTTATAAAATCGAGGGTTATGATTTATGTTAGTTGGAGAGAATTGTACTATGGAGGTAGTGAGAGGCGCCCAATAACTTTTTATCCACCCGTTGTACCCCGAGAAGCGTAAGTTTCTCACTCTCCAGTAGTAGTTAGTATTTTAAACCAGTAATAAAGTCCCATAGTACAATTGTAGAACGTGTTCCTTTTGTTTTATTTGTCAGGCATAATTTCAGTGGTTTTTCTAGCCGGGGACCATGAAGATTCTGCGATCCTGGCCATCTTTGGATACTGACAAATATTTTAATGGTACAGTACACTCCGACTGGATAAAAGCAGTACTCGGCCCAATTCATAAGCAAGGTAACAGAAAGGATTGCAGTATTGTAGATGCATTTCTTTCATAATTGTCCCGGGCAAAGTGTATCAGGTATTGTAGAAAGCAGGGGCGCACCCAGACTTTTGGTTTGGAGGAGGATTTCCTCAATAACATGATTTCAGCTATGGAAAGGGAATGTGTCATCATTATTCTTGTATGTAAATATGTATATTTGAGATCATATGCATAAAAAGATATTCTATAAGATCAAACCTACTGTAGAATGCTCTGTTAAAACCAATACAAAAGATGATATTGGACTGGGGATTATTTAAACAAAATGAACATTGGTTTTATACAAATTTTAGTTACAGCACCATTGAGCTAAGATTATACAAGTAATAAAAAGGAACTGCATGATTTTTATCAAGAATTAACTTTTGATCACGATCAGAGTGATAACGACTGGATTATCATAACTATATATCCTGCAACCAGGATCGTCAGATTGATGTGTAACATCAATTATCTGCAATCATTTACTAAGTTTTGAGTTGTTTACACCAAGAACTAGTATAGGTTTTAGGAAATTAATAATAACATTTTGATTTTGAATATGTAAATTTAATTGGAACTAAAAATTACATTTTAAAAATTACGAGATGTAATTGTATACCATAGAGTTATGGATTGTAACAAATATTGTATGTACTGTACGTGAAAATATATAAGTTATTTTAATTTTCCTTAATAACTAACATTATAATAAAAAAAAATCTTAAACATTTCTAGAATTTCAAGTTGAACTTAATTACACAGGCTGAATGCAAGTTTAAACAAATAGTTGAATACAAATCATGTATTAATGAATTAACATTAACGTTGTTTGAATAAAGTGGAAACTCAAATTTCACAGTACAAAATCCAGCCGCCTAGCAGATTTTTTCAAAACGGAAACTACCTCTGTACTGGTGACTTCAATTTCCCGGTGAATATTCAGTGCTGCTAGTCCAGTCAGCTTGTCTGCACCCATGGTATTCCTAAGATATGTTTTCATCCGACGTAGTGTAGAAAATGACCTCTCAGCAGTGCTTGTAGTCACAGGGATGGTACACAAAATTCTCAACAATGTGTGGATATTAGGAAACAAGTCCTTGTCACATAGATTCAACACATTGCGTTTTTAGGGACATTAGCGTGGGTCTTGAAGCTCTTGTGCCACAGTTCAAACTCAGCCGTAAGCAGGCCTTTGTTGTTTCCTCCACTTTCAATTATGTCATTCTTATAAAAATTACACAGCTGTAAGAAATCAAGTTGCATTTTTTCTTGGAAGGTTTCTTTATGTGCATGTGATGCATTGGCCGATGGCAGTAAGCACTCAAAACTCTTTAATAAGTCTTTATGCTTTATGAATCGAGATTCCAATGAAATAATGAAAGAGTCAATCCAAATAGTATAATTCTGTAGTTTCTGCTGGTATGTTGCTTCTGTTCAGTTGTCTTCCAACTGTTCGAGGCATCGAAATTATTGAACCGCAGTTATTAGCAATTTCGGTAGCTTCTTCAAACAACGAGTGAAATTCTTGATCTGCATTTTTTCTTAGAGATTTTAAGCTTTCAATCACAGTTTCAGCGTGTGTAATTGCAGACGATAAATCTAAATCAGTTCCCTGAAGCTTTTTGCTTAGTTTTACTGTGTAACCAAGCAGTTTTTCTGATGCCATGAGAGAAATTATAAATTCACCTTGACTTAAGGAGTTTAGTAGTATTAGAGCTCCTGAAGAAGATTCCCTATCATTCCAGTTTTTATCTCCCTTAACGCTACTTAAAGAGGTTGTAGCAGTTCTTTCATAACAAAAATAGCATCGTGCCTTTGTATCCATCTCGTTGGACAAAGCTGCAGGAGTTTTTTCTTGTCGGTTTCAAGATTTACCTCAGATTCAATGCACTGTTTTAAAACTGCTTGTCTTTTAGGCGTGTTAAAAAATCCCACAACTTCTCCACTATTCCAAAGCAGTTCCTGATTGATATAACCTCAGACGCGGTCGGCAATGCCAGGTTAAGGCTATGAGAAGCGCAATTCACGTTTATTGCTGCGGGGTGAGCTTCTTGGATGCACGCTTGAGCCCCTTTAAACTTGGCACTCACGGCCGCCGCCCCATCGTACCCCTGGCCACGTAGGTTATTTATGTCTATATGACTGTCTTCAAGACCTTTAATCAATGTTTTGCCAATACGCTACCCGTAGTAGAGGTTAGAGGCATGAACTTCAAAAATTGCTTACATATATAACCATTTAAAGTATTTGGCGGTACATAACGTAAACACAAAGAAAACTGTTCAACAGCTGAAATATCAGATGTTTCATCTGCGAGAACACTAAAAAACTTAGCTTCTTTTACTTTACTTGCTATTTTTTCAGTTATTATTTGGTTACAAGCATCGACGACTTGATTTTGAAAATTCCAACTTATGTAGGTCGTATTTTTGCCACATGACCCAAAGTGATCTTTCAAATTGTTGTCACCTGCTTCAATTCTAGCTCTGAGCAAAGCTCTTAGGTTCCCCTCATTTTCAAATGATTTGCTGTCGATTTGAAACTGACCATAATCTCTATGGCCGCTAAGGGCGATATTTTGCTTGCCACACAAAATAATAGTTTCTATTAAGTTGGAATTATTCTTTTCACATTATTTTGGGCTTGGACGTCTTTTCCTTTATCAAGAGATTTGTCAATCGGTTTCATTTGGCAGTCCATAACTCTTTTAAAGTTAGCTGTGCTTACACATGAGTCTTTATGATACTGCGAGTTTGCATGTTTTTCAAACTTTTCTAGTGCTTTATTCCAGTTACAAAAACCTTCTTCAACAAGTTGTCCAGTATGTTGAGCGTTACTCTTACCTACTTCTTTTTTTTGAAAAAAGCATACAATGGACACAGTATGCAGAGTCTTCAATTCCAGAATACGAAAGCCAGGTATATTTCTTTAGCCATGAAAACGAAAATTTTCGTTGTTGGTTCCCATGCGATCTAAAAGGAAAGTTAAAGTTGCTCTGAGGAACCCATTTGTCATTCAAAACTTAAACTTTTCATTGTCCGTCAACACTTCGTTTTAAAATAAACAAATGTCCAAATCCATGTTATGTTTACTTACAACGGCCTTAGGCCTGCTTACATTTGCCTCAGAGCCTTCCTCTGACGCACAACTTGGCTGTTTTTCTATGCTTTCAGTCCTTGTTAACAGTTCCTTACTCGTTGAAGGATTGCCACATTCACTAACACTAACCACATCATATTTATTGATTTTTAACGGTTTGAAGTAGTTTTGCATGTTTGACTTTTTTTTGTCTCCCATTACTACTAGTCCAATTGGACACACTACGAACACCAATAGCCAATAGAAACAACAACAATCAACGAATCAACTTTTACAAACACCACTACTGACTTGACGCCTGACAAGGCTACAGCTGATTACATCATGGGGGAGCTCTACGAACTAGGCAGGAAAGCTTAAAACAACTTTAGAAATGCAAAAATTATAATGAGAGGTATTGTTCGGCGGGGAGATGTTCCGTTAAGGCGAGTTAAGACTGTAAATGACCGCATGGACTGGGTTTGTGCACAACTGGGATTAGTGTACGTAGATGCTGACTGCTGGATTGGTGGCCGTGACTTCGCCCGAGACGGGCTGCATTTAAATCGACGGGGCGCTTTCAACCTAGGGAGCCTACATGACAGGGTCATCGGTTCGTGCCGGCCATTGTGAGGAGGAGCAGGTCCAGAGGTTGCCAGCCGACGGGAACAGAAGGAGCTACTTCGGGATATTTGCTGCGGAGGTAAGACTCTAAGATTACTGCAGGTTAATTGTCAGAGTTTAGGAAATAAATTAATTGAATTTTGGAATCTTGTAGAGACGTATTCTCCGGACATTGTCATTGCTACTGAATCTTGGTTATATGAGGATATAAATAGTAATGAAATAATTCAAGGGACCTGCGAAATGTACAGAAGGGATCGGGGGAAGCGAGGTGGTGGGCTATTTATTTGTGTGCGCAAAAATATAGCTAGTTTCTTAAAGTGGGCTGATACGGATCATGAAATGTTATGTGTACAAATTTCGGATAAAGGAAATAAATTCCCTCTTCAGGTGATAGGGGCGTATAAAGCACCGAAAGATAACTTTTCTCTCCTCGAAACACTGTATGATAAAACCTGTACGGGTAATGCTATGAAAAAGAGCATAATAATTGCCGGAGATTTAAACCTCCCCAAAGTAGACTGGTCTGGTGAGTCAACTAGCTGTGGTCAAGCTCAGAGCGCTGCTAACAAATTCTTAAGGGAGGGGGGATTTTCCCAAGTAGTTAACTTCCCAACTAGAGGCAATAATACCTTAGATGTTTATCTCGTAAGGCCTGTAGAGCTGTATATTAATTGTCTGAAAGTACCAGGAATTAGTGACCATTCTGGGGTTGAATTAAATATTAGATACGGTGACATTACAAAATTAGACTCTGACGTAGAAAATAAGATCATATTCCAGTATCGCAGGGCGGATCAGGGCAAATTTCAGGGGTATTTGAATGATCTATTTGTAGGATGGGCATCGGGAGGAAATCACATTAATATCCTGTGGACTAACTTTTTGAAAATTTTAAATAGCGCTATTGATAAATTTTTTCCATTTAAATTACTGAAACAAAACCCAGATCCTGAGTATTACACACGGGAAATCAGGAGTCTTAAACGGAAAATTAGGAAATTATACAATAAAAGACATGATAGTGACAAGTATATGTTGAAATTTAAGTCATTGTCAAGAGAGCTCGTCTTAAAAACGAGGGCTGCTCATGACAATTATATGCAAGGTTTAGTTTGTTCGGGAGGCGATGGGTGGAAACAATTTTACAGTTATGTTAGGAGAAGAAAGGGAAATTCAAATAATTTGTCGATGATAATGTCCGGTGACGGTAAATTAATTACTGAGAATCAGGCCATTGCTACTGAATTAAATGTCTTTTATGGTAGTGTGTTCAAGAAATCCAATAGCTGTGTGTTGGACCTTAACGGTGAATCAGGGGCTCCACTTCTCCAAATAAACCAGTCAGCAATTGTGAAGCTAATACAAAAATTACGTTACAATATATCGAAGGGTCCTGATAATATTGTTAGTGAAGTACTTCAACTAGGAGGTAGGGCCGTGGCACGATACTTAGTGGTGATGTTTAATGTGACCATAAACAATGCGCAAATCCCGGATGACTGGAAAAGTGCTACGGTAGTCCCAATATTTAAGGGAGGGAGCAGACTTGAATTGGGCAACTTCAGGCCGGTTAGTCTTACGTCCATCGTTTGTAAACATATGGGGCATCTCATTTGCGACTACTTGAGGGAACAGTGGGAAACATTATCATGGTTTAATGATAGGCAACATGGATTTCGGAAATGTTACTCATGCGAGAGTCAGATGCTATCACTTTTTCAAGATATTAGAGAATCGTTAGATCATGGAGTTTCAGTCGACGCCGTAGTTATAGATTAAGCGAAGGCATTTGAAGTCGTGCCGCATGACATGCTACTCCTTAAATTAGCTTCGACGAAGATTGATAGAAGAGTAATTTTATGGATCCAAGAATTTTTGACGGGTCGTTCCCAGAAAGTGAAAGTTGAAGGCCCATTCTCGGATTAAATTACCGTAATGTCGGGTATCCCTCAGGGCAGCGTAATCGGAACTTTGTTATTTTTGGCGTTTATAAATGACTTACCAAATGGGATCCGCAGTGACTGTCGATTGTTTGCGGATGATTGTGTAATATATCGAAATATACATGACTCACAAGACAATGCAGTACTTTAAGATGACCTGAACCTGGTCTATAAGTGGGGATTGAAAATAAAATGAAAATAAACACAAGAAAATGTAGTCTAATAAAAATAGGGAAAGTGCGAAGGTAAGATTTTCAATATAACATTGGCTCGGAAATACTTGTAGAAGAAGATTCTTGCAAATATTTGGGCGTTCACGTAAGAAATGTTATGAAATGGAGTAGTCATATAGGATGTGTAGTTTCTAAAGCTTACAAATCCCTGCACTTTGTAATGAGGGTACCGTATTAAAAGGAAGTAGTACCTCTGCTAAAGAATTAGGATATTTGTCACTTGTAAGACCTATTCTGGAATACTCCTCGGCGGTTTGGGATCCATATCAAGTAGGGCTCATAAATGAGTTGGAAATGGTACAAAGAAAGGCCGCTAGATTTGTGCTCAGTGACTTTAATCCCAGGAGCAGTGTGAGCCGTATATTAAAGAAACTTGGGTGGGAATCACTTGAGGCTAGGAGGATGAAATCTAGACACTGCGCTATGTACAATGCGTATACAAATCAACCAGCATGGGGTGAGCTTAGCAAACGTATGGAAAAGCCTACTTACATGGGTAGGAGCGATCATCCTTTCAAAGTTAAGGGCCGACCACAGCGAACAAATTATGGTAAATATTCTTTCGTAAACCGTGCCATTGATAATTGGAACTCTCTACCTGCCGCAGTCTTAGAGCCTTTTCCCAAACATATAGGTGTGTTTAAGAAAAGACTGACTATTTGTGTAAAAACTCCAGTTTAATTGTTAGTGAATTGTTATGTACAATTATTTATTTGTTATGTATATCTAATTTGCCACCGGGGCCACACCCTCAATTGCAAATAAACGAATGAATGAATGAATGACACAGAGCACAGCACAATACCTTGGTGAGATAAATTTTCATTGCTGTCCCACGCGCATCTTGATCCGAGCATAGTTACGACAACGGCCGGAAATATCCGATCGTGTTGTGTTTACAATATATATTATTATCATTCAAATGTTGCATAAATATAGGCCTAACATAATTCTATTTTAAACCAGTAGAAAATCGCAAAATGTTCCAACGTTCCAACACTAAACATTCTGTAGCCCGTTATGCAATCAATTTTCTTGAAAGATATCATCAATGTTTTTAAAGTATTCCCAGGTTTTTTTTTGGGGGGGGGGCTTAAGCCCCCAAAGCCCCTGGGTGCGCCCCTGGTAGAAAGGAGAGTTCGAACATTGGCCAAGATGAATGAGTAATATGGATGAAAAACAGTGTGGCTTCAGACCACAACGAGGATGTCAAGATCAAATTTTTAGTATGCGCCACGTTATTGAGAAATGCTATGAGAGGAATAGACTGTCGTGTTTGTGTTTTGTATATCTACAGAAGGCGTACGAAAGTGTGCCCAGGGAGAAGGTGCTTTGCATCCTGAGGGATTATGGTATCGAGGAAGGGCTGCTACAGGCAATGAGGAGTATTTAGGTTGATAATCAGGCTGCAGTGAGAGTTGATGGTAGGATGAGTTATTGGTTCAGGATTGTAACAGGGAGTCAGGCAAGGTTGAAACCTCTCACCACTACTGTTTATTTCATAGATGTACCATTTGCTGAAGAGCATAAACTGGCTGTATGGCATTCAATTAGGTGGAAACTATGCAAACAGTCTGGCCTATGCTTGTGACCTGGTTGTAATGGCGGAATTTTTCGAAAGCTTGCAAGCCAACATGTTAGAAGTTGATCAGAAATGTATGGAGTATGGTATGAAGATCATTCCAAAGATGAGTGTTATGTCGTTAGGGAAGAAACGCAAGATAATAAAATTCCAGGTAGGAGGAGCTAAATTAGAGCAGGTGGAACATTTTAAGCACTTGGGCTGTGTATTCTCTCAGGATGGTAGTGTGGGAAAGGATATAGAGTAGAGGCGTAGAAAAGCCAATGCAGTGAGTTGTCAGTTGCGATCTACAGTATTCTACAAGGAAGAGGTTAGTATAGCAACGAAACTCTCCCGACATCGCTCAGTGTTTAGACCGACCTCTGCTGTATGGAAATGAGAGCTCGGTAGATTCAGGATATCTGATAGATAAACTAGAGTTAACTGATATGAGGGTAGCTCGAATGATTGAAGGGACAAATAGATGGGACCAATGGCAGGAAGGTAGGCGTAATGACGAAAATAAAGTCTACGTTAGAAACGAACACGCTGGATGAAGCTGTTCGTATGAGCCGACTCAGATGGTGGGATAATGTGAAGATAATGGGGGAGGAGAAATTACCAAAGAGGTCAATGAGTTCTGCTGTAGTGGGTAAGAGAAGCAGAGGTAGGCCTAGGAGGCGAGGGTTGGATTCAGTGTTGAACGATTTCAAAGTGAGATGTATAGAAGCAGAGGAGGCCGCAGTGCTAACCGCTAATAGGGGATCACGGAAGTGACTTGTTCGTAAACTGAGGCTTTCAGTCTAGACTGGGCGCTGAAAGGCAAATCAGTCTTGAAAATGTATAAGGTGCGTTCAAAAAGTAACGAGCCGGAGGCTGGAATGTGCAAACCGGTGATGACATCGGCTAATCGTGGCGTGTGTAACGAGGTGTGGTTCCGACCAGAGCGTGGAAGGTCACAACCCGTCGCTAGAGGGCACATGTGCACGTCACGTGACGATACAAAGCGAGCAGCAGCATGCATCAATCGTCCAACCAAAACCAAGACAGTAGGCCATTCGACATGCTTCCTGGTGTGGTTGAAGACTGAGGGCCACCCATTGGGCACACACTTTGCGCATGTGCAATCGTTCCTTCATGATGTTGTGCACACTTCCGACGCTCAATCTGACCACGGCGGCTATGGCATTCACTGTCACTCGGCGGTCCTGGGTAATGAGTGCATCAACCAGCTGGACGTTGTCATCGGTAATGCAGGGGGGTGCCCCAGACCTGGCATCATCGGCTAACGACACCCGTCCTTCCCTGAAGCGCTTGTGCCACGCCTTGACCCTTGCAAGGGACATGCAGAGTTCACCGTACACTTGTAACATTCGGCGATGAATGTCCGTTGCCCCAACTCCTTTCGCTGTTAGAAACCGAACAACACCGCTTTGCTCTTCGTTTGACACCTCCATGTCACTGTTTGCAATGCGACTTGCAGCGTTGGACGATTGATGCATGCTGCTGCTCGCTTTGTATCGTCACGTGACGTGCACGCGTGCCCTCTAGTGACGGGCTGTGACCTTCCACGCTCTGGTCGGAACCACACCTCATTACACACGCCACGATTAGCCGATGTAGTCACCGGTTTGCTCATTACAGCTTCCGGCTCGTTACTTTTTGAACGCACCTTATATATACAGTATAGCCTATATTGCACCCTTGTAGTACAGCATCAAATATAAATAAATACGTAACAGGGGTAACAATTGCAGATCTGCATCAATAATAAATAAATTGGCTCGAAAATAAGCCGCACTTTTTATTAAAATTATT
This sequence comes from Meconema thalassinum, assembly GCA_946902985.2. Taxonomy (NCBI): domain Eukaryota; kingdom Metazoa; phylum Arthropoda; class Insecta; order Orthoptera; family Tettigoniidae; genus Meconema; species Meconema thalassinum. The sequence goes on along the minus strand of OX336389.2, from coordinate 1,120,079,201 downwards.
TGGGTAAAAAATCTGGGTGCGGCTAATATTCGCTACCTACACTTTTATATGTCACTAGCTATACCCGGCATGCGTTGCAATGCCAATCAAAGGCAGATAGATAGAAAGAAAGATAATAATGCTACAGGTTTTACGTCCCTTTTAACAATTGCGGCTTAAGACTTGCCGTCATCGGCAGCTAACCTTGATGGATACTCTATATTACGCCATGACCGTATTGACAAAATAGGTGGTGGGCTTCTACTTTATTACAGAAACGACCTAAAATGTAAGATAATTTCCACTTCTGACCCAACACTTTAACTGCGACCAGAATTTATGTTTGTAGAATTAGACTGCCATAAAAAAGATATTAATAGGGATTGTATACAAGCCACCTAAAATAAGACAGACTGCTGATTTTGAAGATTCATTAGCAGGTCTTGCCTCGGCATACGACGACATTATAATCATGGGTGATTTTAACACTGACCTTTTAAAGCAGACTGGTGAAGCTAACAGCCTACTGAATTTATTTCTCGCCACAAACATGACGGTTTTACCCCTGAACGCTACTAATCATGTTCATTACTCTGACCATACGAGTCATACCTTAATTGATCTTCTTGTGACAAATCAAACTCAGAAAGTAATTAAACACGGACAGATCCCTGCTCCTGGCATCTCTTCACATGATTTATTGTACGTATGTTATTCTATACGAATACCTAAGTATAAACCACGCTACATTACAATACGAGACTTACGACATATTGACCAGAATAAACTACGCTATGATGCATATAACTTGCCTTGGGATAATATACGTAATTCTCAGAACATAAACTCTAAAGTAAATACATTCAATTTAATGGTACTAGAAATATTTGACAAACATGCACCAAAGAAACGGGTAAGAATCACCCGCTCTTCATCAGCGTGGCTAACGGCTGAGGTAAGATCTGCTATGGCCAGTCGTGACAAACTATACAGACAATACAGACTGACACATGATGCAGTTGATTTTGAGAGATATAGAATTCTGAGAAACAGAACCAAGCAGCTAATTATAAATTCTAAATATAAATACTTTCAGGAACTGATGAAAACCAACAGCCCTAGACAAAAATAGAGTAAATTAAGTGCATTAGGGATAGGTAAGACAGTTGAACAACATGTACCAAGCATATCGCTAGAGGCTCTAAATCAGTGGTGGTTCTAGAAACTTAAATCTGGCGGGGCCCGGTTTGGAATTGAAAGTTTGGGTGACAGAATTCAATAGAAAAGTAACCATATTTGTGAAAATACAATGGGCAACATTAGCACAACCATTAACATGTTTAGTTACACACATACTACTATGCCATATTATTTAAAGACCATAGGGCAGAGATGAGACCACAACAGTAATAAATACCCTGCATATAATAATACTTTATGTATGCATTATAAGATAATATTGAGCAATAATATTCTTCTGTTTCCACCCTGGGCAAACTGGTTCACTATATCTGAAGGGTCTTGAAGTAATGGTATTTTAGCAAGTCTTTTGGTTTCAATTGCCATGAAACTAATCCACTGTTGTTAAAATTCACAGATTTACCATACGTTAATATATTTATACAGGTTAGTAATTTAAAAAACAATTACGGTATTGGTAAAAAAAAGCACATTTCACTCTCTCATAAATATATTCTTCTGTATCCACTCTGGGCAAACTGGTTCACTATATCAGGAGGGTCTTGAAGTAATTTTCCACTTAATTATCTTTCAATTGAAAGAATTGCGAGATTGGAACGCCTCTTTGTTGCCATTGTCGCTCTTAAATAGGATTTTATTCGTTTCATGACAGAGAAACTGCGCTCAGCAGAAGCAGATGACACAGGAAGAGTCAGCATCAACTTGAAAAATAATAGTAGCTGCGTAAAAGCAACTTCCATTTTCAGAAGTTCAGAAAAAAAGAATGGGGAAGTGTTTCGATATTTGTCTCTAAATACATTCTTAGCTAAACTGATTTCAGTATGTAGCACCTTACGGTCTGTGAAGATAAGATTATACTTTTCACAGAATGTGTGAATATATTCAAAATTTTAAAAGTTTTCACTTTCAGTAAATCTACGCTGTAACTCTTCTACCATGTTGTCTAATATTTCAAAAAGATTTCTTTTACATATCTCTGATAATGTGACATTTTGCTCTTCTTTCTCTGCAGAGACTGGCATTAATAAAACGTAGTCTGAAAAGTTCTTTGGAATACTTGAGACTCTAGATTGTTTATGAAATTTCACGCCTAACGACGGAGCAGAGTCACATGTAACCCTCCATAGTTCCTTAAAATAATCATCATTTCGTTTGTCTTGCAACGATTTTACAAGACCATAGATCAATCTATGTGCCCCTCCGCAGTCCACATGTTTTTGTTGTAAGAACATAGAGGCTACATTGGCAAGCTCGAGAATATCAGAAAATATTTGTAACACAAACATCACCTTCACTTTACAAAGCTGTTTCAACAAACCTTTTGCTTCTGCTGCCTCTCTCTTGTTAGCTGACTTTGAAAAATACTCTAGAGCTGCTTTAACTGAAACAAAACGTTTCTGATGATGATGATAATTGTTGTTTTAAAGGGGCCTAACATCTAGGTTATCGGCCCCTGATGGTTTGGGTGATCGTGAAGATGAAAATGAAGAGCGAACTTAAAACTAAAACTAACTACTAACCTACATACTAGAAGAAGAAATGGAAAACTAAAGGAGAATAAGGCGAATAAAAGGACAGAAGGAAAAGAAATGCCCTCAACCCTCGGAGAAGGCGGATTGAGGGACTTGGAAGGAAGGAGAGTCATGAAAGGCATATAGGAAAGTGAAAGAGGAGAGGGTCCGCCCCAAAGGTAAGGGACAAAAGGGAAAAACGGTCCCAGCTCAGGAATCCCTCGGGGTCGCCAACTCCCGAACTCACCAGCCGTGAGCCCCTGAGGGTGTAGCATTATCTAGGGTGCACCAGAAGTGGTGGGGCTACATACACCCTGCCTCCTTAAGGGCCTAGAGCACAAGGCAGGAGGTAAAAGGAAGAGAAAAAGAAGGCTGACCCCTCGCAGAAGGAGGGTATCAGAAAAGATGAGACAAGGGCCAATTAAGGCGGGAAAGGAAGATACTCCCTAGGCCTCGGATACCCTAATACCGTCGGGGTCAGAAGAGAACAAGAGTTGACCAAGTGAGGTCGACAGGAAAGAAGCCAGAGAGGAGCCCGGCACAAGTAAGTGGAAGCAATGCCGGACTCAGCTGGGGCCCCGTGGTCGTCAACCCACGCCCACAAGATGTGAGTCCCTGGGGGACAAAACGTTTCTGAAAATACATTACTCCTCTATATTTACATACCCATCGCGTGTCACTTTGAAGAGGTATCTTTAAACACGTTCTCCTGGATAAAGATCACTCTGTATCTCAACAAACTTTTGGTGTCTTACAGTAGATACAGACTGAAAAGCATAAATTGCATCCAGTAAACCAAAAATGTCCCTACCACGTCTACTGCCTTTGAAACGTCCACCAAAACTGAATTTAAGCGATGAGCATAACAATGCACGTAAACATGACCTTTTGTCGCAATAAACTTTGCGCACCGTTATCTTCCCTGACATAACCATGGCTCCATCATATGCTTGTCCAATGCACTTACATGGATCGAAATCCACTGAAACAAGGTACTCTAAAGCTGAATTAGTTATACTTTCTGCATTCAGTTGAGACAAATATATAAAACCAATGAAACGCTCCTCTATAGAATTTTGTCCTACATATCTCACACATGTTCTACTTTTCTAACATCTCTAGCTTCATCCAGGATTAAGGAAAAATAACCATTGTTATATTTTTTCGTCTCTCCTCCAGTATGTTCAGCTATTATATTAGCTGTTATATCAAGAAATTCATTTTGAGAATCTTTAGATAAGTAAGTTGCATTCTTTGGTAGACTGTTTACATTCTCCCTTGTGCTTTAAATTTCTAGTTTAATTGCATTTAAAATTTCAACAAAATTACCTTTATTATTACCACTATCGTCATCTGAAACTGTTTCGCGATGACCTCTAAGCCCAATGTCTTGCCGAGCACAAAGTAATGCGACTCGGGCCATTGTTGCCACAGCTGAGCGGCTACGCAATATGTCATCTTTGTGTTCCTCGCTTAGCTTCGAAATCACTGTGCCGCTACGGTCACTTTCCAGAAAACTGTTCCACTTTACTATTGAAGATTTATGACATTCACTATTAGCATGCTTTTTCTCCTATTCTTTTCCAATTGCAAAATCCAGATTTAGTGAAAACATGTTCAGCATTGCTTGAATCAGATTGAACGAAATAACGACACGTAAAACAGAAAACAGCATCTTTGTTCTCAGAGTATTCAATAAATGTATACCTATCAAACCATTTACTGTTAAAACTTCCGTTCTTATTGTACAGTAACGTTTGTTTATAAACTGATTTATGTGGTTGGCATGGACCATCATAGATCGATGCAGTGATATCAAATGGTACTGGTTCGTCTATATTAGAAACACTTGCACTCACATTTTTGTCACAGAGTTGGGGAGATATCGATGCACTTGTATCGCATGGAGGTGTGTCTACATCGGAAACTTCTGAACTTGCATTTAAGTCACAAAGTTGGGAAAAGAGTTTAATACTCTTCGGTTCATTGAGTTCACATGCACTTTCATCGCACTTCCGCTTGTCACGGGAACAGAACTTCAAAATATTACTCTGTTTAGACATACCGTAACTAATACAAGAACACGTCTACTCAAGCATAGCGACTAATCATCTGCTACTGAAGACTGTAGCGAAACGATAAATCCTTTCTGTGATTGTTAGAATAAGGAGCAGTCGGCACTGTCGTATTTCAGACTTTGAATGCAGACCGCTTTGACTAATTGTTGTTGTATAGAAATATCTAAATATGTTGATCTTGGTGTATGCACTACGCATTTTAAAAATATTATATTTATACACGATTTCAATTGTGTGTTTAAATTATATATAATAAAGTAAATAAATCTTGAAATTGAAAGAAAAAATAACTTAATTAAATGCATTAGTTTGTTTTATATCAGATAAATTATATCTCTAAATTATCAATTTATTTAGGCCCCCGGCCCAGGGCTAGAACCGCCTCTGCTCTAAATGATCACTTCGCACGGCCAAAAGTAGCCTCTACCTCCCTCCCTAAAAGTTCACTACCCTTGTTTCAACAGCAGTCTGCGTTTGAGCATTTCTCTTTTTGAAATGTCAGCTCGAATGAAGTTAAAGGTGTGATATACTCTACTTCATCCAATGCCACAGGTAATGATGGCATTCCTAAATCACTGATTAAGGATGTCTTGGGAGCCGTTCTGCCAATACTAACTCATATATTTAACTACTGCCTGATAAACGGAGTGTTCCCAGATGTTTGGAAAGATGCACTAATTAGACCTATCCCGAAGAGCTCCAAGTTTGATTCTCCTTAAGATTATCGTCCAGTATCCATCCTACCACCATTATCCAAGGTACTTGTACGTCTAGTTCATACACAAGTTACTGAATACCTTACAAAGCATTCCCTACTCAACCCCTTCCAATCCGGCTTCAGAAAGGGGCATAGCACTGCGACAGCTTTACTACGAGTGACAGATGATATCAGATGTGCAATGGACCAACGGGACGTGACTGTACTGACATTATTAGATCTCAGTAGTGCCTTTGACACCGTCAACCCTCAGTTGCTACTGCAGAAACTTCGAGAACTAAATTTTAATAGTGTGTCACTCCGGTTCTTTTCCTCTTACCTCGAAAATCGCCGGCAACGTGTGATAGTGGGAAATGCGAGTTCGGGATGGCAAAATAAGACCCTCGGTGTCCCTCAGGGTTCGGTTCTTGGGCCACTGTTATTTATCATCCAAATAAATGGCATATCAAAAGCCCTTAATTTCTGCAAATTGCAAGTTATGCAGATGATGTACTGTGCACGTCAGAGGAGCTGCCAGGACAGCCAACAACCGCAATGACTTCCCTAACACCTCATCCGTCGGACCTAACTGCCGTGAGGATCAGGTGAACTTCCAAATAGGCCAAAGCGGCACGAGAAACTGTAGTCCACGGGGATCGTGGTACATGGTGACGAAGGTCATAGACTGCCTAAGGAAAGGTTCACCTTAAAAACTAGACTAAGAAAAGAAACATCCAGACTTATGTAAAACACCGTGAAAATTTATTATAAATTTTACAAACCCCTAGCCTAGTTCGGAGGGTTTCTATCGGCTAATCCGCAAGCTAATAAATAATCAAAAATAAAGAACAGGTCCCTACCTGAGAAGTTACAGTAAACCCTCGCGAAAGATCTGTCTCACAATAATAAAGCAACAACAGCAACACTAGGAAAATGGTACGACACAAATCCCTAGGTCAAGTTAAAAGATCAAGCTAATATCGGAATTTACATTTAACAGGCTAGCAAAACAAATCTAAGTTAGGATGATACCATCTCCACATTTACATTTAACATTAATTCATCTAGCTAAGTCCTATCAATTAATAACAAAATTTACGGCGGTGACGTCCGTAATATCAAACAATTACATTCAAAGCTAAGTGATCAGCCATAGAAAAAAAACATCTAAGTCATTCTTATAACTAGGTGCTAGTTACTACACAAAAGGGTAACATAGAGGATTCGTACACTTTCACATCATAAGTAAATAAATAAGAGACCACAGTTTTATTCAAATGCCTGCCTGCACCTTGGTTTACTGTTTGTAAGCCATAGTCATCTAATGTGTGTAGTTACGGTGACGACTGCGTAGTGAAGACTACGTCTAACATCGTATGGCCTGCGCTCCACCAGCTACGAACTCAAGGTTCGAGCAAGCTTCAGTCGCAACAAAAAGAGTGTCAGCTGTCCTCAAGTCATTTCCTCCAGGAAATACCTTCATTAGCACGGCTATGTCAGCAGGTTCCAAATGCAAATGAACAAGGTTAAATAGAAAGAATTCGTTAGTTAGCTTTTGTTTATCAAAATTATGCGTTTTATTATTAAGATGTCGGTTTAGGTTATCGTTGGTTTATGGCGAATAATACTGGCAAGCCTAGGCACGGAGCGTCTCCCCTGAGATCATCTCTGCCAAAAAGCCTCGACTCAAAAGTCGGAATACAATCAACGAGCAATAACAACTCGGACACACAATAACACACGTTACCAGCGGCGCACAGCTCGCATTCAATAACTCTGGGATGGGCCTGGACACAAGCAGTTACCCTCCCTAAATATCTGGTCCACGGGAACAATCCCGGTCATGGTACACACAATACCATCATACATGAAAAACCTCCCTAACGGGGCTAGCCTACAACGTACTATAGAAACCTGACATAACTGTATTCATCAACAAAAGTTTGGTGCTTTTCAGTCGGTCAACACGAATGTACCCAAATAGAGCTGGGTTATGCCCTGATCCTGAAATAAATTACATAAGATTAATAAATACACTAGGATGACCAGTTTCGATCGTCAAGCGATCATCATCAGATCCATTACACTTAGGCTATAACATCTATGTTTGAGAATACAGGTGAAAATATATACAATATGTACAATTATTTAGTTGCAGTGTGGTAATGCAACAGTCGGTGTATGTTAAATATGGTATATCTAATGTTAGGTAAACTTCTAAAATAGTGATGAAAATCCGGAATTTGTCTGTTAGGGGTGATTATATGGTTTTACAAAATCAACTATGGTTATACTGAAATAATGCAAGCTTATACTTATCGAGTTGTCTCTTTAACTGGAACTTGAAGCAGTTGCATGTTGCACTAGACACCAGTTGTAATCGACTAACACCGAGTGTTCGCTGGGTGGAACTGGTTTTCCCCTTCCTCCCCCTTTAGTTGCTATGTTCTTCCAGACGTCAGTGCCATGTATATTTGTGTGACTTTGCCAAATCTAGATAAAAGTGTATGCTATTGAATGCTGGAGTCTGCAACTACTAAAGACCGTGGAACTATCTTCGCCACGCATGGGCTAAAAAGCCATTTCTCACTAAGCGGTACACGGTCTATTGAAGACGTCCCGGCACCTTTAATACTGCCGCGCATATCGGCCTAGGTTTATTGCAGAAAAATGTACATAGTACACCTGATCCAAATAACATTTACCTATAAACACCGCTATTTTCCCCCCTTTTTTTATCTAGCTTGGCAATATCGCTAAGTTGTGTCTTGTTTTCGACAGGGTGTGTTTTTTAGTAGAGCGAAAAGGGGTGAACTCTCCATAAAAGTGTGTTCATTTAGATTGTTGGGATTGTTTTGTTTGTCTAGGTGAATCTCGATTGCTTCTTTTATGTCGAGGGCTCTGCCTTTCGATTCGTGATGAATTATTTTTAGATCAGTCTCGATTTTAGTGAAGCTGTGCCCCGTGTCACACATATGTTCGCATACGGCTGAATGTGTTCCGTATCTTATCGCATTCCTATGTTCATTATAACGTGTATCTATTCGTCTTCCGCTCTGTACAATGTAATTAGCTTGACAACCAATGTCTTGGCATGTAATAGAATATACCCCTGAATTTGAATACGGGTCTTGTTTATTTAGATTGCTATTTTGCAGGTGCCTGCACCTACATGACACAATCAAAATCAGAGCAACAAGGAAACACGAAATGCTAGAATATAAACTAAGAAAACTAGGAGAAACACAGAATAATCAACCTAGTGAACAACACACGAATAACAATGAATTCAATTTCCACAGCAGGGTAAACAACAGAACGAACGTAACCTTCTCTCAAAATGAAATGGATATGCTAGACAAAGGTTTGAAATACAACTGCACAGACGCACACACGGACCATAATATAAAACAGTTAATCACAGATATCGAGATAGCCAGTCACAAGCTCCCAGCAGAAGACAGGGAATTAACCAAAAATCTTGCCACCAACGAAGCCAAAAAAATCCTCAAACGAGAGGGCGAAAACAATTACACTCAAAACAACAAACAACTAAAAGAAATAAAGTCATTGGAACAAAAAATAAAAGAACATGACTTAATCATCACAAAAGCAGATAAGGGAAATACCACAGTAATTTTGAACAAAACAGAATACATTGAAAAAACAGTCGAATTCCTAAACAACAACGAATTCAAGGAATTAGCAAAAGACCCCACCAATAAATTCCAAAAACCAATAAAAAGTGTATTAAAAGAAACAGAATACATATTGACCAAAGCTGAAAAATCAAAACTAATAAACATGAACCCGAAAATACCGTCATTAAGGGGACAACCAAAAATACACAAAAATGAGTGCCCAATGAGACCAATAGTCAATTGTAGGAATGCGCCTAATTACAAAATCAGCAAAGAGTTACTAAAAATCTTAAAACGCCGCCTTTCCAACGACAAAAACAACTCTGTAAAGAACACGAGGGAATTAGTAACAGCACTGAACACCCTACAAATGAAACCTAGCATGAGGCTTGTATCTTTCGATGTAACTAACATGTATACCAATATTCCTATTAATGATGCAATCAACACTATCGAAAATAACTTAAAATCCAACAATTCGGAAAAAGAAACTGAACAGATCGTGCGAATACTGAGGGTCGTCCTCGGCCAAAACGCGTTTCAGTTCGACAATAAAAGGTACACACAAACAGAAGGATTAGCGATGGGATCACCACTAAGCGGATTAATCGCTGACATCTTCATTAATGCACTAGAAAATGAGTTTTTAGAAAAGACTTCAACAAAGGGAATTGTAATATGGAAAAGATACGTAGATGATGTAATTTGCATCTACGACACTGAATTAACAAGCGAAGAAACAATTCTCCAATCCATTAATAGCCTACACCACTCAATCAAATTCACCAAGGAAGCCGAAACAGATCGAAAAATAAATTATCTCGACATAACTATTGAACGTAAGGACAACGAGCTTTCATACTCCATATTCCGAAAAGCCACACAAACCTCGCATGCAATCGACTATCAGTCTAATCACCCCAGTACGCATAAATTAGCGGGGTTCAATTCAATAGTGCACAGAGCTTTAAACATACCCATGTCAACAGACAATTATACATCAAAAAAAGTTTTGCATCACCTCGGTTCCCAGATCTCCGGCATATAGACGTTGACTGTGTATATTGTATCCAAGATACAGTCCCTTTGACTGTTCATAGATGTCACTAAAACTGCTCAAAGATGTAAACAACCATGCATGAGCAGGGCCTATTAGACGGAGGGGGTACGACAGCCGATCAGTTCCAGTCATTCCACCAGGACGAAGGTACGCTGCTCATGTTGTCTGTAGTTCTACCATGCCTAGAAGGTCAATACCGCAGTTCGATCGCGTCCGCATTGTTACTTTGTGTCAAGAAGGGCTCTCAACAAGGGAAGTTTCCAGGCGTCTCAGAGTGAACCAAAGCGATGTTGTTCGGACATGGAGGAGGTACAGAGATACAGGAACTGTCGATGACAGGCCTCGCTCAGGCCGCCCAAGGGCTACTACTGTAGTGGATGACCGCTACTTACGGATTGCCGCTCGGAGGAACCCTGACAGCAATGCCACCATGTTGAATAATGCGTTTCGTTCAGCCACAGGACGTCGTGTTTCAACTCAAACTGTGCGCAATAGGCTGCATGATGCGCAACTTCACTCCCGACGTCCATGGCGAGGTCCAGCTTTGCAACCCCGACACCATGCAGCGCGGTACAGATGGGCCCAACAACATGCTGAATGGACCCCACGGAATTGGCATCACGTTCTCTTCACCGATGAGTGTCGCATATGCCTTCAACCAGACAATCGTCGGAGATGTGTTTGGAGGCACCCTGGTCAGGCTGAACGTCTTAGACACACTGTCCAGCGAGTGCAGCAAGGTGGTGGTTCCCTGATGTTTTGGGGTGGCATTATGTGGGGCCGACGTACGCCACTGGTGGTCATGGAAGGCTCCGAAACGGCTTTACGATACCTGAATGACATCCTCCGACCCATAGTGCAACCATATCGTCAGAATATTGGAGAGGCATTTGTCTTCATGGACGACAATTCTCGACCTCATCGTGCACATCTTGTGAATGCGTTCCTTCAAGATAACGACATCGCTCGACTACAGTGGCCAGCATGTTCGCCAGACATGAACCCTATCGAACATGCCTGGGATATGTTGAAAAGGGCTGTTTATGGACGTCTTGACCCACCAACCACTCTGAGAGATTTACGCCGAATTGTCGTTGAGGAGTGGGACAATTTGGACCAACAGTGTCTTGATGAACTTGTGGATAGTATGCCACGGCGAATACAGGCATGCATCAATGCAAGAGGACGTGCTACTGGGTGTTAGAGGTAGTGGTGTGTACTGCAATCTGGACCACAAATGCTGAAAGTCTAGCTGTATGATGGTACAACATGCAATGTGTGGGTCTCATGAGCAATAAAACGAGCTGAAATGTTGTTTGTGTTGATCTCTATTCCCTTTGTAATTAACGGTTCCGGAACTCTTGGAACCGAGGTGATGCAAAACTTTTTTTGATGTGTGTAATAAGGAAATAAGAACCATTAAACAAATAGCAAAGGAAAACAATTTCCCGCCAAGCAAAATAGACCAAATTGTAGCCAAACATAAAAATAAAGATAAAATGATTCCAAAACCGGACATTAATGAGACAAATTTCGCGCGCTTCAACTATGTGAATGAGAACACATATAAAATCACTAATCTATTCAAAAAGCAAGGTATAAAAATAGCATTTACAACGAATAATACGACCGGGAGGCACCTGCAAAATAGCAATCTAAATAAACAAGACCCGTATTCAAAGTCAGGGGTATATTCTATTACATGCCAAGACATTGGTTGTCAAGCTAATTACACTGGACAGAGCGGAAGACGAATAGATACACGTTATAATGAACATAGGAATGCGATAAGATACGGAACACATTCACCGTATGCGAACATATGTGTGACACGGGGCACAGCTTCACTAAAATCGAGACTGATCTAAAAATAATTCATCACGAATCGAAAGGCAGAGCTATCGACATAAAAGAAGTAATCGAGATTCACCTAGCCAAACAAAACAATCCCAACAATCTAAATGAACACACTTTTATGGAGAGTTCACCCCTTTTCGCTCTACTAAAAAACACACCCTGTCGAAAACAAGACACAACTTAGCGATATTGCCAAGCTAGATAAAAAAGGGGGGGAAATAGCGGTGTTTATAGGTAAATGTTATTTGGATCAGGTGTACTATGTACATTTTTCTGCAATAAACCTAGGCCGATATGCGCGGCAGTATTAAAGGTGCCGGGACGTCTTCAATAGACCGTGTACCGCTTAGTGAGAAATGGCTTTTTAGCCCATGCGTGGCGAAGATAGTTCCACGGTCTTTAGTAGTTGCAGACTCCTGCATTCAATAGCATACACTTTTATCTAGATTTGGCAAAGTCACACAAATATACATGGCACTGACGTCTGGAAGAACATAGCAACTAAAGGGGGAGGAAGGGGAAAACCAGTTCCACCCAGCGAACACTCGGTGTTAGTCGATTACAACTGGTGTCTAGTGCAACATGCAACTGCTTCAAGTTCCAGTTAAAGAGACAACTCGATAAGTATAAGCTTGCATTATTTCAGTATAACCATAGTTGATTTTGTAAAACCATATAATCACCCCTAACAGACAAATTCCGGATTTTCATCACTATTTTAGAAGTTTACCTAACATTAGATATACCATATTTAACATACACCGACTGTTGCATTACCACACTGCAACTAAATAATTGTACATATTGTATATATTTTCACCTGTATTCTCAAACATAGATGTTATAGCCTAAGTGTGATGGATCTGATGATGATCGCTTGACGATCGAAACTGGTCATCCTAGTGTATTTATTAATCTTATGTAATTTATTTCAGGATCAGGGCATAAGCCAGCTCTATTTGGGTACATTCGTGTTGACCGACTGAAAAGCACCAAACTTTTGTTTACTTAGGCAACACTGAAAAATGGCTTCAAACCTCACAATGTATTCATCAAAACAACGGTACACGCAACAGCGTTTAACTAACAAATGACAATCTACAGAACATATGATCAGATACAAGAATGGACACTGGGTTCCATAAGCTATAACTGCAATGAAAGGGAAAGTGAATGCTAAAAGCATTCTGTCCTATGTTAACATGAGTCTGTCTCACTTAGAAGCATGCGCTCTCAGTCGGGCGCTGGGTAGATATACACAAAACCTGTTCGTGTCGCCGCAGGCTACAAGATTCCTGCGCTGATAGACACAACACACTAACTAGGCCGGCAATTTAAGCAAGATAATAACTGTAAAACTGGCCTCTTAATAATACCTTTACCATAGGTTATAAACCTCGAAGAATATGTGCATAAAAAGCACGCTATAAATTTGAATGCAATCATATAACTCTGTATTTCACAGCAAAGACGTTTAAAAGGTAGCAATGTCACTCATTGCTGGAGCTCTCTGCTCTCAAAGATAAAATACTCTTCATCAGTAGCTTGTATCAAACATCAAATAAACACGTGTCATCACACATGATACAACAAAATAATAATTGTGGCGCAAATACCACTCTGCTGGATCTGCTTAATGATACGTTGGGAACTGGGTTCGATGCTGGGCAACGAAACATCCCTATTACTTATAAGGTCCACACTTGACCTGGATGGCTTCTGAGCTCATCTCTGATGAAATATAATGCAGTTACAAAACTGGTAATTACAGTCGATTACCCAAATGATACGACTACTCTAACGAAGTCAGGGGTGTAACATAGACTGGCTGCAAAAAGTACAGTTAAAGAAACATAACTACGGCATCAGATTGCCGTAACTAAAGTCTGCAAAGACTTGAAAATCACCCCAGATAGTAGCCTAAAAAGACTACAGTCACGTTTAGCAATAGGTAGAAATTGACGTTCTACGACGTCCATCAAGCTGCACCAGGGTTGACCAAAATGTCAGACCCAAGAGTGACTCACAATCACTGTAGATAAATGACATCTAATTAGACTAATTACATTCCCTACCTATGAAATGGCTGTCACTAAGTTCGGTTGGTTCACAAACTACACTAATCTAACTATACCACCAGAAACTAGAACAAGGAAGGGTGTACAAATCTCACGATATGAAGGAGCCCACACTTAGCTCTCTGTCTAACGACAAGGGTTGAACAAAAGCTCCTCTGGCTTTCAGGATTGGCATCGTCCTCATCAGAACTTCCATCTGGGCTCTCCCAAAGACCAGGGTTCTGTCTTTCCCTGTAGTTGACCTCGTGAATGGACTGGACATGCCTAGGAAAGGCATCCTCGGTTCCTTCCTTCTCGTTCGATGTTCTAGAAGTTCCATAATCAAGCTGGTCCCATCCGAGACATCTCCCTCATACCATAATGGTATAAGCCTATGGTCTCGGCCTCGAACATGGTGTTGAAAAAGTTGACCACGTGGGCGGTAGTATAAGACTTGTAGTAGTTCATTATTATCACTTGAAAATTACAGTATTCGTCGTAGATATCACAGGCTTTCAATATAACTGGTAACACAGCCTCTACACTTTGTAGATGTAAATGATAAATGGCTATGCACTGTTCTGCGGTTCCACACGTGTACAGACGCTACCTTTTCTATCACGTGGCATCCGTGAAATGGGCGTCGTTTTATTATAGATAAATTCACCGTAGCAATTCCTATATAATGTACTTTTATTATCACACTTGTTCAAAGTAATAATATCACATTTACCTGTATATTTCGCACCAGGCTCTCGGCCCTCCACAAACACGTGGGTGAAAAAAATGTGGTGCTACTGTAATGTCGTAAATTTCACAATACTTGCCAAATAATTCACTATACAATTCGTGTTGATCACTGCACATCAACAACAGTGATTCGTAGTTCAAATTGTGCTCGATGGCACCTGATAATGATTCCTCGCTGAAAAGCGGACTGTTTGCCACGTCTAATGCGACGGATATAATAACACGCCTACACAGGGCGGATTCTCCAGACGTAGTGCAAGGAACTGCGTTCCTCGTGGAAGCAAGTCGTCAAACTAAATCGTTGAGCGACTACTTACATTCCTATTTGCGTATCTGCAATGATATTACCTTACCTTAAAGTGAAAAAACATTCTCCAAAAATGTTTCAATAATACTGAATGACGAAATGGAATATTCTGAGTCTCGTGGAAAGATAAAATTGATTAATAAAACCTCAGATAAATAATTAGCAGACTTCACCAAAGTCAAAAGTGCGATTCTTCGCTACTTTAAAGAGAATTGTATAAGCTCTCAGCTTCTCGTAGCTTTCTGGGTGTGTTCAAAGGTAGTACATCCCATCATAAATGTGGTGTCGTGAAAAATATCACATGAACCTTAGCTCAGCGGGTTCAGTACAGATCTACTATCATTCAAAACCGAGTGATATCAATAATGCAATTATTAAAATAAAGTCTGACCTACAACAGCTTAGTGACTATGCTTATAAAAACAGTTTATTAATACACCGAAATAAAACTCAAGTGATTATTATCGGTACCAGTAAAATCTTATATTCCCTCAAGCAACGTGACATCTCGCCAATAATTTTAAACAATAAAATCATACCCTACTCTACTTCAGTGACAAACTAAGAATTATTATGACTGAGACCTTAAATTGGACTAAACAGGTGATAAGCACATGTAATAAAGTACATAAATGCTTATATCCTCTGAAACGGTTCGGTAATGTATTCTCTGTTCGACTTAAAGTACAACTAATTCGCTCTTTGATACTACCTATATTTGACTACTGTGACACTGTGTTGACTGAAATAACCTGCGACAGTAACAAGAAACTGGACCGGTGCCTCAACAACTGTGTAAGATATATCTTTAGCCTGAGATATGATGATCATATATCACCCTATTATAAGGAGCTGTCGTGGCTTCGAGTGCACCAGCGTCATGAACTCCACATGTTATCACTACTGCACAAAATACTTTCCACTAATACCCCTAACTATCTTGTTTCACCGTTTTCTTACCTCTCGTCCTATCATGACCACAATACGAGATCTGGCTCCTCTCTTGCCATACCTATAAACCGTACTGCTGTTTACAACCGTTCGTTCATAATCTCTGCGTCCAGGTCATGGAATTTGCTACCTGCGAACATTAGACACAATCCCTCTCATCGCAAATTTAAAGTGGCTTGCTGCGAGTATTTGCTGGGTGGATACCGCTGACTTCCTGTATAAATGTTGAATGAACGAATGAATGAATAAATGAGATGAATGATCGGATTACTGTAGTTAAGCCATTTAAGGGTAATTTAATTTGTGTATTTTTGAAATCAATGATTGTACCATTATTCATATTATCACTATTCTTATTGCTATTAATATTATTTGTGCTATTGGTATTTGTAATTATAAGTCATGTAGATGAATACTCTTCTAGTGGTTAAGTGTAAGAGAGGGTCTTGAGCCCTAACTTCGCCCCCAATAAATGCATTATCTATTTATCTATCTATCTATCTATCTATCTATCTATCTAACATCTTGGTCATTTTCCCTTAGTGATAATAATAGGCTAATGAAAAAGGAAACGATTACTAAACGAACATGGTAAAATTTTAAAACTGATATAGGTAATTCAGATTTCTACCTTGGATATCTTCCTAGTCTCATCCTTATTTGCTGGTTTAGACCGATACTCGTTGCATCAAGAGAATGAGCTGTTGGGGTACTGCTTGGGGCCCAGCTCCGTGAATCTGAGATGAATGTGGATCGCATGGACGACGATATAGCCTTTGATGACAGACGTGTGGGGTTCCCGGTCCTTGCCTATTAACTGACCAAATATATTGGTCGGCGGCTCACTCACTCATTCACAACACCAAATTGGATTAGGCAACGGCCCTATGTTAGCAGTATTGGAATAGACTGGAATATCAGATAACTCGGCGAGATGGTGACAGGCCCTTCACTAGTCGCCTGTCCCTTCCCATGACCAAGCAAGTTCACAGAGCTTGGCCTCGAGCAGTTGTGACACCAAATAACTATATTTAGAAATGCACATGTTGGTTGAATTATGTAGATGTAACTGGTAAAACATAGAATGCCTGAAATATTGAGATACTCCGAAAATCAATACATCATGGTCATCTGCCCCAGCTAGAGGCAAAGATGCACAATTATTAAATAACGAATGAAGCAAATTATGTCACACATGAACTGAAAAGTCGCTGTGGATGATTCAATTCTGTCAAGCATTCGCACTCATATAAATAAAATGCATGCACTGACGCAAAAATGTATGATATACACTCATTTCTTGAAGCGATTGAACAAAATCAATAACTAATTCAGAAACCTATGTGGGCGTGCACAAAAGTTCATTTGTTGAAACGACTCGCGCGCCATTTATTGTAAAATGAATTTTTAATTCGGAAAACATCGCGGGCGTGCGCACAACAGCCATCGGAGTTAATTTATTTAAATGTATCGCGCTCATAACTCATTTGTTGAAACTACTCGTGCGCCATCTAATGAAAAATGGATTTACTTATTCAGAAACATTTGTGGGAGTGTGCACAGCAAATCACCAAAGTTTCATCACAATTGGTGGAATTGTATATGAACGTTTTTGGGACTCTCCTGGAACGATTCACTGACCACCACTCATTTGTTGAAACTACTCGTATGCTTCCTACTATCAAATGGTTTTTCCAATTCAGAAACCTTTGTAGCAGTGTGCACAACTACTCACCTAAATTTCATCGCAATCGGATGAATGGCATATGAACGCATACAAGTAGTGGTTTTTAACTGTTCTGTGACATCCTACGGCTTTCATCCTACAAGATGGCGGCCGTAGCTTAACTTAACCTAGCCTAACCTAACCTAACCTAACCTACGAGGTGTGATGACAAAGGGCCTAACTACACTTTTGTTAATATCTCGCGAACCAATAAGGCTAGGGACTTGTATGAGGTATTGTAGGACTTGGGATGACGCCCCCTATTTGAATGTATTTTGAAATTTAGACAAAGGGCCTAACCGCACTTTTATTGATTTTTTAATTCATGATGGGGTAACTATTTTAGCCTGTAGCCGATAGCCAGCGGCAGACCTGGTCAGTGTGTAAAGCAGTGTGTTGAACTGACGTTGCTCGCCAGTCCTCACTACTACAATCTGTTAACGATATGAAAGGAAAGTGACGAAATACATGTGAACACGTGTGAGATGACATTATTGCCGACCCCTTTGTGAAGCAACGTGTAAGCTAACAAGTCACATCCTGTTTGGTTCGTACGTGGGAAAATGCAAGTTCATGTGTAATTTGACCTGACACAGGTGATCACCTTGGATGTTAGCTGTACACGTGCACGATAACAGCTAACAAGTCACATACTGTTTGGTTCGTATAAGTGTAAAACTTGGTGGATGGAGGACATGCCTAGACGCTAAGTGCAAAACGTGGTGGATGGATATGTTCTAGTGCTAGGGTTAATGAACACACCCTAGTACACGGGGCATATGGAATTTGAGGACAGGCCGAGGGACCTAAGTGTGAAACTTGTTGGATGGATGTGTTCTAAAGTGTCATTTGTAGTTGAAAGAGAATAATGCATGTTCTTAAGATGTCTAAACTCAGGAGATTGTACGTGCAGTAAGCTGACTTGTTATTTCTGGTGTCATGTTGCTGACATGGCAGAGAGGCACAGTTCTGTTGCTATGACTGACGCTGCAGTAATTTTAAACCACAGATGTTAATCTTGACAATGAATAATGCAAAGTCAGCAGTAATCGGATATTACACAGGTGTTCCTATTGCACTTTGGACACGCAGGTATACGGGGAAGGAATTGCAATGATCTGAAAAAACTGCTGACACGAGCGATGTAAGCCTATAGAGAGGTGTCATATATTTCCCTACTGTCTGTCTTTATTACTCGCTACGAGTGAACAGTGCTCTTTTACTGCTCAACATTTGCAAAAGCCTTATGGTGGAAAATCATTAAATTATTCTGCAAGGTAAGTACTTATTATTAATGGATTTTATTCTTTTATTACTAATTGATGTTCAAGTTTTTGGTTGGAATGTATTTATTGATTGATTTATTTGTTTACAGATAATTGGCGTACCTGTCGTGTGTAAGGTTAGCAGATTCCTGTACCTGGTTCAGTCAGTGGCAGCAGTTGATAAATTATTAAAGGTAAGTACCCCCTCTAATAACTTTTAAACAGCTAGAGCGATATTTTTCAATGTTCACCGCTAGATGTCAGTGAAAATGGTATATTTGATAGTCAAAGTTGGAACTACTTGACCATGGTGTGTGAAGCTAAATTTGTAGATTAGAATTTATTACCGCTCTATTAAGTCCGAACGTTCGCTGCTAGGTGTCAGTGACAATGGTATATTTGATAGCCAAAGTTGGAAGTACTTGACAATGGTGTGTGAAGCTAATTTTGTAGGTTAGATTTGATTACCGCTCTATTAAGTCCGAACGTTCGCTGCTAGGTGTCAGTGACAATGGTATCTGGTAACTAAAGTTGGAACTACTTGACAATTATGTGTGAAGCAAAATTTGTAGGTTAGATTTGATTAAAGCTCTATTAAGTCTGAACGTTAACTGCTAGGTATCAGTGACGATGGTATATTTGATAGCCAAAGTTGGAACAACTTGAAAATTGTGTGTGAAGCTAATTTTGTAGGTTAGATTTGATTACCGCTCTATTATGTCTGAACATTCGATGCTAAGTGTCAGTGACAGAGGGAATATTTAAAGACCTAACCTCTGCTCACCTAACATAACCTAACTTTACCTTGTCACGTGATATGTTCTACAAGTTTAGACTTGCTATAAGACTGGCTATGACGTCACACTTAGCTCACCTAACCTTATGTAACATATCATAACCTAACTTAACCCCATCTAACCTAACTTCATCTAACCTAACCTAACTCCATCCAACCTAAATCTTAACAGCTTTGAACATATACGAGAGGGAATATTTAAAGACTTAACCTCAGCTCACCTATATAACCTAACTTTACCTAACTTAACCTTGTCACGTGACATGTTCTACAAGTTTAGACTTTCATTCATTCATTTTGATTCATTCATTTATTTGCAATTGGGGGTGTGACCCCGGTGGCAAATTAGATATACATAACAAATAAATAATTGTACATAACAATTCACTAACAATTATAATGGAGAATTTACACAAATAGTCAGTCTTTTCTTAAACACACCTATATGTTTGGGAAAAGGCTCTAAGACTGCGGCAGGTAGAGAGTTCCAATTATCAATGGCACGGTTTACGAAAGAATATTTACCATAATTTGTTCGCTGTGGTCGGCCCTTAACTTTGAAAGGATGATCGCTCCTACCCATGTAAGTAGGCTTTTCCATACGTTTGCTAAGCTCACCCCATGCTGGTTGATTTGTATACGTATTGTACATAGCGCAGAGTCTAGATTTCATCCTCCTAGCCTCAAGTGATTCCCACCCAAGTTTCTTCAACATACGGCTCACACTGCTCCTGGGATTAAAGTCACTGAGCACAAATCTAGCAGCCTTTCTTTGTACCATTTCCAACTCATTTATGAGCCCTACTTGATATGGATCCCAAACCGCCGAGGAGTATTCCATAATAGGTCTTACAAGTGACAAATATCCTAATTCTTTAGCAGAGGCACTACTTCCTTTTAATACGGTACCCTCATTACAAAGTGCAGGGATTTGTAAGCTTTAGAAACTACACATCCTATATGACTACTCCATTTCATATCATTTCTTACGTGAACGCCCAAATATTTGCAAGAATCTTCTTCTACAAGTATTTCCGAGCCAATGTTATATTGAAAATCCTGCCTTCGCACTTTCCCTATTTTTAAGAGACTACATTTTCTTGTGTTTATTTTCATTTTATTTACAATCGCCCACTTATAGACCAGGTTCAGGTCGTCTTGAAGCACTGCGTTGTCTTGTGAGTCATGTATCTTTCGATATATTACACAATCATCCGCAAACAATCGACAGTCACTGCGAATCCCATTTGGTAAGTCATTTATAAACGCCAAAAATAACAAAGTTCCGATTACGCTGCCCTGAGGGATACCCGACGTTATGGTAATTTCATCCGAGAATATGCCTTCGACTTTCACTTTCTGGGAACGACCCGTCAAAAATTCCTGGATCCATAAAATTACTCTTCTATCAATCTTAGTCGAAGCTAATTTATGGAGTAGCATGTCATGCGGCACGACATCAAATGCCTTCGTAAAATCTATAACTATGGCGTCGACTGAAACTCCATGATCTAACGATTCGCTAATGTCTTAAAAAGTGATAGCATCTGGCTCTCGCATGAGTAACCTTTCCGAAATCCATGTTGCCTATCATTAAACCATGATAATGTTTCTCACTGTTCCCTCAAGTAGTCGCAAATGAGATGCCCCATCTGTTTACAAACGATGGACAAGGCTAACTGGCCTGTAGTTGCCCAATTCAAGTCTGCTCCCTCCCTTAAATATTGGGACTACCGTAGCTCTTTTCCAGTCATCTGGGATTTGCGCATTGTTTATGGACACATTAAACATCACCTCCAAGTATCGTGCCACGGCCCTACCTCCTAGTTAAAGTACTTCACTAACAATATTATCAAGACCCTTTGATACATTGAAACGTAGTTTTTGAATTAACTTTACAATTGCTGACTGGATTATTTGGAACAAGGGAGCCCCTGATTCGTCGTTAAAGTCCAACACACAGCTATTGGATTTCTTGAACACACTACCGTAAAAGACATTTAATTCATTAGCAATGGCCTGTTTCTCAGTAATTAATTTACCGTCACCGGATATTATCATCGACAAATTATTTGAATTTCCTTTTCTTCTCCTAACATAACAGTAAAATTTTTCCACCCATCACCTCCCGAACCAAGTAAACCTTGCATATAACTGTCATGAGAAGCCCTCTTTTTTAAGACGAGCTCTCTTGATAAGGAGTTAAATTTCAACATATACTTGTCACTATCATGCCTTTTATTGTAGGCTATATTTTCCTAATTTTCCGATTTAGACTCCTAATTTCTCGTGTGTAATACTCAGGATCTGGGTTTAGTTTCAGCAATTTAAATGGGACAAATTTATCAACAGCGCTATTTAAAATTTTCAAAAAGTTAGTCCACAGGATATTAATGTGATTTCCTTCCGATGCCCATCCTACAAATTGCTCATTCAAATACCCCTGAAACTTGCCCTGATCCGCCCTGCGATACTGGAATATGATCTTTTTTGCTACATCAGAGTCTAATTTTGTAATGTCATCATATCTAATATTTAATTCAATCCCAGAATGGTCACTAATTCCTGGTACATTCAGACAGTTAATATACAGCTCTACAGGCCTTACGAGATAAACATCTAAGGTATTATTGTCTCTAGTTGGGAAGTCAACTACTTGGGAAAATCCCCCCTCCCTTAAGAATTTATTTGCAGCGCTTTGAGCTTCACCACAGCTAGTTGACTCACCAGACCAGTCTACTTTGGGGAGGTTTAAATCTCCTGCAATTATTATGCTCTTTTTCATAGCATTACCCGTACAGGTTTTATCATACAGTGTTTCGAGGAGAGAAAAGTTATCTTTCGGTGCTTTATACGCCCCTATCACCTGAAGAGGGAATTTATTTCCTTTATCCGAAATTTGTACACATAACATTTCATGATCCATATCAGCCCACTTTAAGAAACTAGCTATATTTTTGCGCACACAAATAAATAGCCCACCACCTCGCTTCCCCCGATCCCTTCTGTACATTTCGTAGGCCCCTTGAATTATTTCGCTACTATTTATGTCCTCATATAACCAAGATTCAGTTGCAATGACAATGTCCGGAGAATACGTCTCCACAAGATTCCAAAATTCAATTAATTTATTTCCTAAACTCTTACAATTAACCTGCAGCAATCTTAGAGTCTTACCTCCGCAGCAAATATCTCGAAATAGCTCCTTCTGTTCCCATCGGCTGTCAACCTCTGGACCTGCTCCTCTTCACAAAAGCCGGCACGAACCGATGACCCTGTCATGTAGGCTCCCTAGGTTGAAAGAGCCCCGTCGATTTAGATGCAGCCCGTCTCGGGCGAAGTCACGGCCACCAATCCAGCAGTCAGCTTCTACGTACACTAATCCCAGTTGTGCACATACCCAGTCCATGCGGTCATTTACAGTCTTAACTCGCCTTAACGGAACATCTCCCCGCCGAATTATAATTTTTGCATTACTAAACTTGCTTTTAGCTTTTCTGCCTAGTTCGTAGAGCTTCCCCATGATGTAACCAGCTGTAGCCCTCTTCTTCAAATCGTTCGTCCCAACATGTAGCTACAACACTTTAACTTTTTCACAGCCCTCTACATTTGATTCTTCCACTTGTTGGGCAAGCTGGTCAATTTTAATCCCCGGATAACACCGCACTTTCGCACCTGATTTCCCCGCGATATTCGCACTCCATCGTATCACAGAATCACCCATTATGATAACGTCATCCTCAGTTTGCTCCTGCACGCCCTCTTCCTCACAGAACCCAGTAGAGAGCCGTTCAGTCACATCCTTCACCGTTTCCTCTGATTCACGAGGCTTTGTTCTAGGTTCCTGTATTATTTGATCCCTTGCTTTGATTTGCTTAAAGACTGGCTATGACTTCACACGTAGCTCACCTAACTGGCGGCCGCTGGTTTCTATTATTTAAAAACAAGAGATCAAGTGAAATGTGTGTTTAACGCTCTATTAAGTCCGAACATTCACCGCTAGGTGTCAGTGACAATGGTATATTTGATAGCCAAAGTTGGAACTGCTTGACAATTGTGTGTGAAGCTAAATTTGTAGGATAGATTTGATTAACGCTCTATTAAGTCCAAATGTTTACAGCTAGGTGTCAGTGACAATGGTGGTATCTGGTAGTCAATGTTGGAACTACTTGACAATGGTGTGAAGCTAAATTTGTAGGTTAGATATGATTAACGCTTTATCAAGTTCCATTGTTCACTGCTAGGTGTCAGTGACAGTGATATATTTTGGCAGTCAAAAGTTGGAACAACTTGAAATTAGACTTGGTATGAGTTCGCAAACGATTAAATTAAATACCCAGCTATAATCATTGACTGTAATTTATATATAATAATTAAACTATTTATATTTTACTTTGTTTTATATTTTATTAACATTGATGATTTCTGTCTTTTATAGGTAATTTGGAAAGTGACCATTACGTTCAAGTGTGGTGAATGTAATAAACAGTTTTCAAGACCTGACAACCTTCTACGGCACGCAAGTACTAAACATAACCTTAAAAAGTTTGCATGCAGTCATTGTACTATGACATTTAACAGACAGGATAATCTTACACAGCATGTACGTTTAAGACATGTCAGTTCAGCACCTTTCTCATGTTTAGTTTGTGAACTTGGTTTTTCTACTGTAAAGCGATATCCATCCCACATGGTTGAAGTGCATGGTGAACAACAGGATTTAAAAACTGTAAAACCATCAACTAGCACAGAACCATTAAATGAATGTAATGAAGTAGGAGGTGACTGTTCATAAAAAATGCTCAAAAGGGTAAACGTTCTAAAGATTGTAAAAATAGTTATTCAGCAAAAAGAATGAAGAATGGTGAACCTTCAATAACACATTGTGATGTATGCAATATTGATACACCTTCTTCGATGATTCGGGGACATTTGCGCAGTATTAATCATAAAAATAATGCTTGTCATGAAAAATATTCTGCAAATATTCAGCAAATTGGTAGTGCGTTTAAAAGTCGAATTGTTGGTTACAGACTTTATAGAGAAGAAAAAACTCAAAGTATTGAATCATTTTTAAAAAGGTTTGGCTTGGTAGATAATGTTTTAGTTGAGCATAAAACATTTTAAATGAATTTTGAACTCTTTGGGCTGTATGTAAAAACTGGGAGTGAAGGTGAAATTACTGATATCTAATCCTTTAATACAAAAAACATAATTGTTAGCGAATCAACTAATATCAGTGATATGTACCAAGATATTTCAAGTGCTATCAATGTGAATAGTGAAGAGTTCCAGGAAAGGGAGTCCGGCTGGGCGTTGGTTGAAGTACGTTATTTAGAAACCAACATGAATAAATAAAATACCCTTCGAGCATCATCATACATTGATTTACCAGTATGGATTAAACGGAAGAAAGCTTGTGTAAACATTTGGAATAATGATCAAGCATGTTTTGCGTGGGCTGTAACCTCAGCTCTCCATCTAGCAGTGGGGTATATGGATAGAACATCATCTTATCTTCACTATTCTTCAGTGTTAGATTTAAAAGAAATGGAATTTCCTATGGAGATAAAAGACATTAAATGTTTTGAAGAGCTGAACAATGTAAGTATTAATGTGTATGGAATTGAAAACAAGAGTATAGTAGGTCCTCTATATTATAAGGAAAAAAAGATGCTCATGTTAATTTATTATACATAACCGAAGATGAAAATGTCCACTATTGTTGGCTTAAACATCTCAGTAGACTTGTTGGCAGTCAGCTATCAAAAGATGAATCAAAAAAGTGGTTGTGTGATGGCTGTTTGTTATATTTAAAAAAGAGGATGAACTAACTCAACATCAAAAATCGGGTTGTACTCATGTTCGCACAGTATTACCTACTCCTGGAAATAACACTCTAAAATTTAAGGACTTTGAGAAGCAGTTTCGAGTACCATTTGTTGTATTTGCTGACTTTGAAGCTTTGTTAAAGCCTATTAATACATGTTCATCAGATCCAGCCAAACCTTTTACCAACACTACTCACATTCATGAACCTTTTAGCTTTGCATATTATATTAAATGTAGTTATGATGACTCTTTAAATAAGTTTGAGCTCTATAGAGGACCGGATGCACCTAAGGTTTTTATGGAAAGACTTGAAAAAGATGCAATCCGTATAGCCTACATTTTAAATACTATTATTCCAATAGAGCCACGAACATCATCGCAGCAAATGCGTTTTGAAACTGACACTAATTGTTTTATATGTGGTGAATGTTTATATACAGACTGGGTTCGCGATCATGAACATTTAATAGGAAAATATCGTGGTGCTGCTCACCAAGAATATAATTCAAAGTATAGAGTAAGTAAATGCATTCCAGTCATTCTGGATAACGATAGCAAATACGATAACCACTTTATTGTAAAAGAAATTGGAGCTTCAGATGAGAAAATTGATGTGATACCAAATAATAAGGAACAATACATATCGTTTACAAAATATACCAAAACTGACAATGAAAAACTATCAAACTGAGATTTTTAGATTCATTCCGCTTTATGCCAAGTAGTCTTTATAAACTTGCTAGTAATTTAAAATCAGATCAGTTTTGTGAAATTCAACGCGTCTTTCCAAAAGAAGATGATTTTAATTTGAATCGTCAAAAGGGTATATTCCCTTATGAATATATTAACTGTTTGGATTGTCTTCAGGAGTGTTCTTTGCCACCAAAAGATGCAGTTTACAGTTCATTAGACACAAGCCATATCAGTGATCAGGAATACTTACATGCACAACGTGTATGGACACAGTTTGACATTCAAACTTTAGGTGAATTTTCAGACATATATTTGAAGACAGATGTGTTATTATTAGCAGATGATTTTGAAAATTTTCAGAATGTTTGTATGAAAATTTACGACCTTGATCCTTGTCAGTATTTTACTGCTCCTGGGTTAGGTTTTAGTACAATATTGGAAAAGACAAAAGTAAATTTAGAATTGATGACTGATATAGACATGATTAATTTTATAAAATCATCAATTCGAGGTGGATTAAGCCAATGTAATGGGTGATATTCTAAAGCAAATAATAAATACATGTCTAGCTACAACCCTTGTGAAGAGTCAAGGTATATTGTCTACCTTGATGCAAATAACCAATATGGTTGGGCTATGAGTCAATATCTACCACTGAAAGATTTTCGCTGGCTGACACAACCTGAAATTGATGTCTTACATGTTAACACTAAATCAAAACGATGAGAAAGGATATATTTTAGAGTACCATAAAGAGTTACATGATTATCATAATGATCTACGATTTTGTCCTGAGAATATGAAATCTCCATACATCACATCACGAACAAAAATTTTAATTGCTAATGTGAATGATAAATGTAAATATGTAATACATTATCAAAAATTGAAACAGTGTCTACAGCATGGATTGGAACTAACTAAAATTCATCGTGTATTACAATTTCATCAGTCAGCATGGTTCAAACCATATATTGATCTGAACAATAATTTAAGAACACTATCGACAAATGCTTTTGAAAATGATTTTTATAAACTTATGAATAATAGTGTTTTTGGATAGACTATGGAGAATGCTGATAAGCGAGTTGATGTAAAGCTAATAACAAAGTGGGAGAATGAAGGTCAAAGGTATGGTGCGAACAACTTAATAAGCAAGCCTAACTTCCACAGCTGTTCAATTATTCATGAGGATTTAGTAATAAAACAAAGTAATCGCCTTAAAGTAACCTACAACAAACCCATATATGTGAGTTACGCCATTTTAGATTTGTCAAAAACTCATATGTCTGAATTTCACTATAATTATGTAAAGAAAAACTTTCACGATACTGCTAAGTTACTCTACACTGACACAGATTCTTTTATTTATGAGTTTAAAACTGACGATTTTTATGATGATATTAAGACTGAGCTAAGTAGGTTTGATACAAGTGATTATCCCAAGGATACTATCTACAATTTACCTCTAGTAAACAAAAAGGTTCTTGGAAAATTTAAGGATGAATGAACTGGTGTTGTTAGACACCTTCGTAGCACAAATTCTAAATCATACAGCTATATGACAATTGATGATGTATTAATAAAGAAAATTAAAAGGAGTAAAAAGAATGTTGTAAGTCAAGAGTTAGATATAAGTGATTATAAGAACTGTATAGACAGTAACCCACCAATATTATATAAGAAAATGTGTGTATTTAGAAGTAAAAATCATCAGCTACATACTAATTTGCTGAACAAAGTTGCTTTAAGTAATGAAGACAATAAACGATTCATTATACCCAACTCATTTGATACTCTTGCTTGGGGAAACAGTTGCATTGACAACTATTACTCTACTTAAGTCTAATGTTCACCATATTGTATTATTTGTAGTGTGTTTTATATTGTGATATATTTGTAAAAACTGTAAGTATAATGTTTAATATTTGGCTTTTGTAGTTTAGTGAAAAAAAGATAAGTAATACATTTTAGTGTAAAATGTTTGCTTTTTAGATTATGGTTAAAATTACTTTAAAAAATTTACAGAATGTGTGAACTGAACAAGGGGAATATAAAAATTTAAAGTGGAAATTGTAAATATACATGTGTGAAAAAATGAAAATGAAGAGATGGCTATCACCAGTTTTAAAATTAAAAGACATTGTGATCTGGTAAACGTTGTTTTTATTTCACAACAAATAGGGCTTTATAAAATAGAATACAAAGAAATACCAATTCCTCAATCCTCTTTAATGTTCATGTCGACTCATCATTAACTTTCCTTTTATAGCGCTAATCACAACGAGGGCGGCCAACCTTTCTACCACTGAGGCATTACAGGATGTCAAACGTTGTTTAGCTTTTTTTTTATCAATACTTTATCCACCACAAGTCTTAATACAGGATGACTATGGCGATAAGAAAGGTCATGTTCTTTGCATGCTTGATTGAAATGATTAATAGGTACATCACCACGTTGCAAACGTTGATTCAGCTTGGTTCCAGGACCACAATAGCGATTCCCAGGTAAGTGGCTTTTAAAAGGTAAGTATTGAATGGCTTTGTCAATGACGCCATGACCAGTACAAGTTTGACATATCCTTTTCCTTAGGTGGAGAAAACGTTTGATCTTCCTCTGTAGAGGATGTTGTTGTTGCTTTTTCCTCACCATCACACCCGTGGAATGAGGAAACAAAGTCTATACACTGACTTTTTTGACCGTGATAGAGTTTGAAAAGCTGACAAGTAGCACACTGTCGAATAGATAGTATTCTATTCATGGCCACTTGCATATTGTGATCATAACCCATACATGGTTGCAATTCACTTAACACAGGGTCTCCTGTCCATGATTTCGGTACATGTTGCCAGATTTATTTCACTGCATTTGGTGCCACATAATAAATGAACGATTTTGGAAGAGCCAATAATTCTTCTTTGGTAAAACTGTCTATTTTCATTTTGCAAACAAAGAACTTCCAAATCGCTTTATCGGTATCATCCCCTCTCTCCATGGTATAATGTAGATGTTTACACGTCACTTGTAGAAATCTCACTGGTGTCATTCACAGGTAAATCTAGAGTTTTAATTTTATTAAACAACTCCCAGCAGGCTTTGGTGGTTAGCCAATGAAACAATTGCCACACATGGGCCAGGTCTGTATGAGTAATGTTGCCTCAGGGGCAGCGGTCCATAAGTGTTTGCAGCGAGGGGCACCCCAAGTCCATCACATCAATACACTGACAGTAAGGCGCCAAAAATTCTTGTAGCCATTAACGTTTTCCATTACCTTTTACAAATACCACATTGGCTGAGGACAAGTGGGCTTTCATAACCATGTCCAGGTGCTTATAGGAAATGCTTCCTTGATTTCACTCTAGTTGCATATGAGTTTCAATCCACTGGGTTAGTTTACGGTCTTTTTCACACAACAAATCAAAAGCTTAGGGTGGTTTAAATACCAAATGAGTAGTTTGTGATATCCAAAAGGTGGAACAATTAATCATGGCCACTTCTTTAAATATAAATTTGTTATCTCCAATTTTAAACACTTGACAATCCACAATCAGTGTGCGCAACATGTTGACGCTTGTCTGGACCAAGTTCAACTGACCACGGACTGTCTATCAATGAGTAACGTACACCCATGACATTGACTTACACGCCATGCTACTTTAAAAATGAGGTTAGGATATGACAGGGAACATGAGAAATAACAACAATCTATTTTTTATTACATTATTTTATTGGCATCATAAGTTTTACATGCTTTTGTCATTTTGGGATACGGACAGTACCAACTCATACAAAATACAGCCTTTGTGTTTATAACGTCCATAATACCGATGATGTCCCATTGTCTCTAAACTGGGTGTTTTTGACTGTGAGCTGCTCACCGAAGCACCGTTGTTGCCATAAGGCCCACAAGTATCATAACTTTTTTCTTGACATAGAGGCACTAGTGAGGGGTAGATTGAATGGCAAGGTATATTACCTACATCCATTCTACACAGGTAGGGGCAAGCGGGTGACCAGCGCTGATGTTCTTGCATAGGTTCATGGAACAAAACACACATTTCACTTCATCTCTTGTTTTTAAATAATAGAAACCAGCGGCCGTCATGGCTTGAGAGTTCATGAGAGGCACAGGCCACGTCGCAATGGTCTTGAAACGTTGTTCCTCAGATTTCAAATTCATGGGTGTGACACCTCTTGAGGCTTTAAAGAAATTCATGACTGAGCTGCATGACGTGGGTTGGCCTGTTATTTATACACTCGTCACTTGGCTGGACAATGGATAATAGTTGACTTGTTTGTGATGAATGATCAAACAGAAGACAGTGGTATTGGCAGGAACATTGTCATGCGTTTCAAAATCTAGTCGAATGTCAATATTGGATTGCTTGACAGACTCTTCCAAGTAGGAGCAGTCAAAGACAATCAGTGGCGCCCTTGTTTTAAACGCTTGGGGTGACAACATGGGGCAATGCTCTTTTTGATAATACGACCATCTAAATTTAAAAAAAAAGTCGTACAGGGGGCCAAACTAATTTTTTGAAAAATCCAAATCCAGCCCTTCATAGGGAAAAACAGCTCCGTTGAGGAAAGGACGTACATTTCTCAGTTGCAGGTGATCAAATTGCGTAGCATCTTTGGTTTTTGATACTTGCGATTGGTTTGAAAACCTACGATAATGTAAAGAGGTCTCCCTGTATAGCGTGCTGTTTTTATAGTCCAACGGTGTGTGTTGGTGGTGGGCAATAGGGGGTACTCATGGACCGCCCAGCTTCTAAATCCCATGGGTAAGGGCATATCTCTTCTCACAATCTTGAGCATATCCAGTTTTTTGCTATCGGCAAGGGTTACATGGGGTACTTTCCATAGCATTCGTTGTAGTTGAATTTTTGAATCTATAGGTCCATCTTCAGCTCCCTTGAGTGCATTACTATCACTCCTGTCTCTAACCAGATAAAGCACTTGCCTTGCGTTGACCACAATACGCTGCTGATCTTCGACAATGCCTAAAATGAGTTTAAGAGGTAAAAATCCAGTAAAGGTGCCATCCGTGTATACCATCCAGTCATTTGTTGAGTCAGGGGACCAACCTGCCATGCAAAGTGTTTTACCTTCTTCCTCACTATAAGAGGGGTATAGTTTCATGACACTCGAAATACACACATTTCTAGTGCTATCCACCACAATATCGTTAATTTCATAACGCACCTCAGGAAACAGAAAGGCAAAAGCATGGATGGCTAACTTGGAAGTCGTGGGTGTGAGCCATCGGCTTTGGTGAGCCGACCTTCAATTTGAATGACACTTTCATGTGGTAGGGTGTAAATATGTTGGTTGTTGATAACAAATTGAATTTCATCATTGTTATTGAGTCCAGGTGTTTGAGCTTGATAGGAATGGGGGTCAATTCTTACCACCGCTTCTTGCGCCTCGATGGGGTTCACCACTTCTAGGATAGAATTCATCGTAGTGGTTGACGTGGTAACCCAGATGCTGTAAAATCTGCTTGTCCTTATGTGTGAACGTGTATTCAGGTGGTAAACAACTAACACCACTCCTAGCTGGTGTTGTTGCTTTACACACTAGCTTCATAGTGGCTTTAGAACTAACTTGTAAGTCACTGGTGTGGTAGAATCTAGTTGATTGATTTGTTGGTCTCTAATGACCAGTCTTAAAGTTATATTACTAATAGTATTTACAGCCACAGAATGAAAGAGCACTACTGGAGGGTTTTCACGAATAATATAGCCATTGGGCGATGTCACAATAAAATCATAAAGCGAATGCGATGGTTCTTGATTGGTGTACACGCGACTAATAATATTACACGTCACCGACGCGTGATGGTCCTCGATCAATTTCACTTCATAGTCTGAATCTTTTTTGTTGGGCTCAAACACGCGTGGTTTAAATCCTAGTAAAGGACCAATGGAATCTGGATGTGTTTAAAAGTCGATCTTAACCGTAGAGAAAATATTGCAGCGATGAGTGTTGGTATTTCCTGTAAGTTCAAACTTGTGTGTTCCATTAAGAAATGACTTTAGACCATATTCATTGATCAACACTGCATAAATGTGTTCATAAATATCGTCTATCATATATCCACCAGGGTTCAGGGTTAGCACAGAATCATCATAGTAAAATTTGTTGTTCAAATGTTCACGTATGTTGTATATTTTATTGTACGTTTCAATAGAAACAAGTCCCAAACCGTAAGGTCTTTCACTCAATTCGATAGGCGTGTAAAAGTCTAGCCTAACTTCAGGTCCACGCAGTGTAAACGTCTTACTTTCTGCCGACATACTGTTGACGTTTTTGCTTATGCTGTGTCTTATATAAAACATTAAACACAAACGTCCACACTCTTGGCTTTTAAACGCTTGCTCACGTTTTACATTATGATATATTTTGGTCCTGTTTCCAAAATAGGTCACTAGTTCCATGGGCGGGGGCATATTTCCAAAACTGTCAAAGTACCATATCATGGTTCCCTCCTTCACATAGGCTACATAATTAGTTCCTGGCCCTCAGTCATCATCTAGATTTAGAAATGCGCATTCCTGTTTCCATGGTCGCGGGGGTAATTGGTTCCGCATAAACACACCTAGAAAATGAGAAAGCTTTAGTTGATCGGCATAGCTTTTGACTTGTTCGTGAGTCAGGGCATGTCTTGCTATGGTTGTGGTTAAAAAAATATTTTTTATTTGGAGATGGGAAAATTCCAAATCCTTGTTGATAAAAGACTGGCTTTAAATTTGCGTTTCTATCCCCCATAGCAAATGACTTCCATCGTTTCATGGTGTCGCTGACTTTCTTTCATCTGTTGCTTGCCCTGCTGTACAGCTTTAATGGTTTTAACCAACGAACTGGCACCCCCCAACAGTGAACCCAGGTCAGCCAGACCAGCGAATAAAGCAGGTAAATATCCAGCTCGTATGGGAACGGGAATTACTCGACCTTGTTTTGAAACCTGTCGGTGACGTTTTGGAATAACACGTCTCTGTGCTGCTCGTAGGGCTTTCTTTATCGTTAACATATTATTTTTATTTTTTTCATTCGCAAAGGCTTGTCAACAAATGCCTTAACCCCATGCTTTGGCATGACAGGGTCTTCTGTTTAGTCCTCTTCACCACATATCTTTGTTTCACCATGATGATGACCAACAATCTTTCACAAGAAAGTTTAAGTAACAACTAACGTGAGGTTGTTATATCATGGCTGTATATTCATGTTCCACATTAAGTGGGTTATCGTTTATGGTTTTCCCTGCTTGCCTTTCATCCCATGTGAGCATGAGATGAAATGAAAATTCATCACCTACATAAACCATTGATGGTTATGGACCAACATCCTATGACAGCTTATCTCTACAT
This sequence comes from Meconema thalassinum, assembly GCA_946902985.2. NCBI lineage: Eukaryota > Metazoa > Arthropoda > Insecta > Orthoptera > Tettigoniidae > Meconema > Meconema thalassinum. The sequence goes on along the minus strand of OX336389.2, from coordinate 1,120,045,430 downwards.
GCAAATTGTTTTCATCAGGCATGGATTGTTTAATGTGAATAGTTCCATCATAGTGTAATCGATAGTGTCTTAAACCGGAAGAAAGCACATACGTTCGGTTGTCATTCACTAGCGGTAAATGGTTCCTGTCATTCACATTTTTTTTTTCACTTGTCAGGTACACTAAATATACTGATGGCACAAATTTATATAGTCTTTTCATTTGGTAGGTGAGGTAGCGTTTGGTGCAGACATCGTCATCTTCTTGTGGGTCTTCCACATGAATAATACAGTTATGATTAGCCGTATAGCCATCCACAGTAAGCTGAGGCACTTTGACATATAACTCATGCACCTTGTTATCCACATACTTTTTGTAGTGACATCGGTAGACATTCGAGGATGATTCACATGGGTTAACCGCTTTCCCTTAAAATCATAATCTCCCTGTTTAGTGCGTGGCATTACAGAGCTATCGACATAGTGTTTATTTGCAGGATCTGTTTCTTGTTTAGGATTATGTATGGGGACAAACTTAGCTTTAGCCGTGAACGCACGTGCAAACTCATCCATCGTCAACCTTTAGTAGGGGTCTACTGTTTCTATTACAAGGCATGGTTCCATGTATATAGACAGCCTGCTAACCTCGCTAACCCTTAGTTGATATGAAGTTTATTAAGCAACAAGAGTCATTCCCCGTGGGGGACATGGTTTCCCATCTCTATCCCACATCACATGAACAACGCCACGGTTCACTGTTTCCATCTTCCATTCTCTGCATCATCGCGGGGCCTTCATGATGTGGAAAGACCAATATTTGCTCACGCTCATCACAGCACCCGATGGTCTATGTTTTCAAAAATATTTATATTTTTGCAAAATCTCTCTACCAACCCCTCTACATGTTCCTAGATCAAGTCATGTCTCAATTACGAAGAGAGAATATGAGTTATTTCACATTTTCCATGCAAGAAAATGTTATTTCCCCGGATTCCCTAATTCGCTCATGATTTTTGATGATGTATCCACTGAACGACACGCCATCATTCAAAACTATTTCAGCATGGGTCGTCACAAACATATCGATTGCTTCTATCTTGGACAAACGTATTCTAACATAAGCAAACAACTTATTCGTGACAATGCCAATGTCATTGTTTTATTTCGCCAGGATGAGCAGAATAGTCGTCACATTTATAATGAACATGTCAATCGTGATATGACATTCCAAACATTTAGTGAATTGTGTGCCAAGTGATGGAACACCCAACGCCATGCCTGTTTGGTGATTGATAAACAAAGTGAACTCAACCAAGGACGTTATCGCTTAAGGTTTGACCATTTTGTTACTATTTTAGGGACTGTCTCATTCCCTCTCAAGTCATTTGTCAAGACACAATGGCGTTAGCAGAGAGTCAATTCAAAAAGCATATTATTAGAGCAAAAAATACTATTCGCCAAAAGTTTCGTCAATTGAAACGATCACGTGCGGATAATGCTTTGTTTATTCAACAACATTTAGCAACTCCGCTAAAAGCCATGTTTAAACCCTCTTTCAAGCCATCTGAAATTCCACCCACTGTTTCACAAGCCACGCGGACGCTACACGAGGACCCTGTGGAAGAGTAAGAGGAACAGGGACAGGACGAATTGACTAGTGTTAGCGATGTTGAGGATGCGCATGATCAAGTGTTTTCGCTTCAAAAAATCCTCACCCGTTGCAGAGTTTTTAAAAGAAAAGAAATCATTGGCCATGGTTCAAACACCTTCCACTTCCCAGCAAACACCATTGTCACAACTGTTGGCCACACCTCAACATGAAGATCAATTAAAACATATTTAATAAGATATTACGGATCAACACTGGAACTCAATTTCGCAGGTTTATTTATTGGAAAGACAGATACCACGTATGGTGTTCGCTATGAGCAGGATGGTTTTAAAATTGGTGATTCATCGATTAAATTTGCTCCTACTAGTGCCGTCATTAAAACACAAACCATAAATTAACATCAGATCTGTTAAAGCTGTTATTTTCTCGTACCCCTCTTCCCAAGTTTATACACAACAGGTGCTTGGCAAATATAAATCCATTTTTGGACACTCATGCCCACAAAATACAATATGTTCCCTCTCAACAAGTGAATGCCCATATATCTAAAAAAATATACATCTATCATTGCAAAAAGGTTTCCAACCAGTCAAAGTGTTCATCGTAAAGTGTCCGCTTCGGGAGTGACATTTAAACCATTAAAACCGCTTATGGACGTTACCTACTGGCATAATCCCAGTATGCTCGTCCAGCGGCTACAGCTGTTGCATGCTTCACGTCAAGCCGGTCATACCGGTCACGATTGGAAAATTCAAGAAAATGAAGGAGAACTTCGAAATGCCAAAATTATTGTTTAAGCCTTCACCCATTAAAGTGGGCATCGCTCACGAGTTGCATCGCCCAGCTAGACGTCACTATCAGCGACTCAAGGTGATTTCACGGGGTGTGGATGAACTTCCGCAAGCCGATTTGGTGGAAATGATTCCCTATGCTAGCGTTAACAACGGTGTACGCTGTATGTAGACGGTCATTGATGTGTATTCCAAAATGGCCTTTGTTCAACCCGTGAGCCGCAAGTCTGGCCCGCTAGTCACCAAGCTTTTAAACATATTATTCAACAACCCAAACGCCAACCCCTGTTGTTGCAAACCGACCAGGGAAAAGAATTTTTCAACAAGGATTTCTCTAGTTTTCTCAAATCTTTGGATAGTCACTATTACACCACGTACATCAATATCAAGTCGAGCGGTTTAATCGAACATTAAAAACTCATATGTGGAAAGCGTTTACCGCTCAAGGCTCATATCGCTGGTTGGACTTGTTATCTGAGCTAGTGTCACGTCACAATGACATCAAACACAGAACCATTGGGACCAAGCCACGACTTGTGACCAAAAATATACCACGACTGGATAAACTGTTTAAGCCCATGAAAACAGCAGACCCTTAACGTCATCTACTTAACATCGGTGTCCATGTTCGTGTGAGCAAAGTTTAGTCTACCTTTTATAAGAGCTTCACACCAAATTGGGGGACCGAACTATTTCGAATTCGTCAAGTCAACCTGAACAGCCCAGTCATTATTTACTCGAAGACGTCAACCATCAGCCCATAAAAGGCAGATTTTATCTCCAAGAACTCCAAAAGACAGCGTTTCCAAAACATTACATTATGGAACAATTATTGAAACAAAAAGGAAATAAATTATATGTAAAATGGTTGGGATTTAGCTCAGCCTTTAATTCTTGGATTAATAAATTACATGTTGTATGAAACTGTGCGCCTTGTATTTATTTATTTACTCATTTTGTAGTTAACCTATAGCCCTGTGTGTACAGTCCTCAGCTCTACATGTATTATGAGCAACACATATTTCTTTCTCTCTCCGCCTGTGTTCACTCTTACACCGCCCCTCCCCCTCCCCTCTCCACCCCTTCACCCCCACCACTACTGTCCACAGCTCTCGCCTAGCTATTGGTTGTTATGTCATTCCTACACGTGCATTATATTATTACTGACTCAGCAATTTACACACTTGCGCATCCTGTTATCATGCACGCGTACAGCTAACGTCCAAGGTGAACACCAGTGTCAGGTCATGTTACACATAAACTTGCATTTTCTCACGTACGAACTAAACTGGATGTGACTTGTTAGCTGTTATCGTGCACGTGTACAGCTAACGTCCAAGGTGAACACCTGTGTCAGGTCAAATTACACATGAACTTGCATTTTCTCACGTACGAACCAAACAGGATGTGACTTGTTAGCTTACATGTTGTTTCGCAAGGGGTAGGCAATAATGTCATCTCACACGTGTTCACATGTATTTCATCACTTTCCTTTCATATCGTTAATGAATCGTAGTAGTGAGGACTGGCGAGCAATATCAGTTCAACACACTGCTTTACACAAAGACCAGGTCTGCCGCTGGCTATCGGCTACTGGCTAAAATAGTTACCCCATCGTGAATTCAAAAATAAAATATCGATAAAAGTGCAGTTAGGCCCTTTGTCACAATTTCAAAAATACATTCAAAAAGGAGGCGTCAACCCAAGTCCTACAATACCTCATACAAATCCCTAGCCTTATTGGTTCCCGAGATATTAACAAAGGTACAATTAGGCCCTTTGTCAAAATTTCAAAAATTAATTCAAAAAGGGGGCGTCATCCCAAGTCCTAAAATACCTCATACAAGTCCCTAGCCTTATTAGTTCGCGAGATATTAACAAAAGAGCAGTTAGGCCATTTGTAGTAATTTCAAAAATAGATTAAAATAGGGGGCATCTGCCCGAGTCCAACAATACCACGCAGGTCAAAATCTCATCATGGGTTCGGGAAATATCAACAAAAGTGTGGTTAGGCCCTTTGTCATCACACCTCGTAGGTTAGGTTAGGTAAGGTTAGGTTAGGTTAGGTTAGGTAAGGCTAGGTTAAGTTATGCTACGGCCACCATCTTGTAGGAGGATAGCCGTAGGAGGTCACAGAACCGTTAAAATACCACAACTCATACAGGAGTTTATTGAAACGATTCGTGCGTCGTCACTCATTTGTTGAATCTACTCGTGCGCTACCTATTGTGAAATGGATTTACTAAGCCAGAAACTTTCCTTGGAGTGTACACAACAACTCACCCAAGTTTCATCGCATTTGGATGAATGGTATATTAACGTATAAGGGACTTTGTTGAAACCATTAGCAAGCCGTCACACATTTGTTGAATCTACTTTTGCGCTACTTATTGTGAAATGGATTTACTAAGCCTGAAACTTACCTTGGTGTGCACACAACAACTCACCAAAGATTCATCGCAATTGGATGAATGGTATATGAACGCATACGGGAGTTTCTTGAAACGTTTCGCGTGCCGTCGCTCATTTGTTGAATCATCTCCTACGCTACTTATTGTAAAAACCTTTCTTGGAGTGTACACAACAATTCACTAAAGGTTAATCGCAATCGGATGAATGGTATATGAAAGCATAAGGGACTTGAAACGATTCGCGCACCGTCACTCATTTGTTGCATCTACTCGTGCTCTACCTATTGTAAAATTGATTTTCTAAGCCACAAACCATCCCTGGAGTGCACACAGCAATTCACCCAAATTTCATCGCAATCGGTGATGGTATTGAACGCAAAAGGGACTTGAAACGATTCGCGCGCTCGGGTCCAAACTAAGCGAAACGGAGAGGATCGCAGATCAGACGTTCGGGGTTCCCGGTCTTATTTATATTAGCCGATAACTCACTCGCTCTTTCGCAACACCACCGTGGTTTGAGCTGCGGCCCCGTGTGAGCAGTATTGGAATAGACAGGAATACCAGATAACATGGCGGGCTCCGGATAGTCTCGTCATGTCACCTCGCGACATTCTCACACTTAGCATTGATGTGCCATAAGTATACAGACTGTGCAATTGGGTTACTGTGGGATATTATACTTCCTGTTAAGTCCCTCGCCCTATTGTGTTACATAAATAATTTGTAGCTATAAACCTTCCCTGGAGTGCACACAACATCTCTCCAAAGTTGTATCGCAATCGGATGAATCGTATATGAACGCATAAGGGGCATACATGCATAAAGACAAACTATCACGTAACATTGATTTATATATTGTGCCCGTTTGGACCGAGATCCAAAGACCACATTTTGTAAAATACCGAAATCAGATTAGCACGAGAAAATAAATCTCAGGGTCTATCTAGGTGAATACTTGGGTCTAATCTGGCTTCCCTGATCTCGGTAATTCACAAGTAAAGTAAGGAAAGAAATTATTTTGAAAGTAGCACATTTCTTAAAATCTCAATTTATTTATAGATAAAATATTATTTGACTGGCAAAAACCTCTAACACAAATAAAACACATCACACATGAGAAATCAACAGTCCCTAAAATTATATTCTAACGTCGCAGACTTGATAATCAGAAAATTCTTTAGTCCATTCTGATATAAAAAGAAAAAATAAATTCCAAATATTTACACTGGGTAATCACTGTTCAATAAAGAGTTCCGAGTGATCCCTTTTATTTACATATTTGTAGTTCACTTTTCGAAGATTTGCATTTGATTTTTCATGTATTTGTAGTAAGATATTTCAAAAAAAATAGACACTTGATTATTTCGATGTAGTTCCAAAATTTGAATTATTTGGAAAAATTATTATATCACTGTTTTGTTGTAGCATAATAACAATATCAATATTCGGCTGACATAAAGTCGAATGTTAATATTTGTTTGTAAAGATTTACAATTCCAAAACAAATATTGTTTATAAATCTTTTCATACTAATTTGAAAAATTAATCTTATTCTTTTCTCACATTCATTTGTTTCAATGTCATCAATATTTAAATTTTATTCATCTGTCATGTTTGTTAGCAAAAATTGTTGTTATCAATATAAATTGTTATTATCCACTATCGGTGGATTAAATCATTATCTCTTTCACCAAAATTTTTCTATCATTCAGAAAGTTTACATATTATCTCACACAAAAAAATATGTTAATCATAAAATTTATTATTATTATTATTATTAATAAATTTCAAAATTTCTCATCACTTTATTTATAACAAGTTTCTCATCCTCTCGTATTGTGAATATTTAATTTGCTCATTTCCATAGTTATTATTATTATTATTGAAAATGAAAATCTACAGCCTGCTTCCAGTCTCCGACCGGGTCAGGAATGGAATGAATGAAGCCCCCATCTAGCGGCGAGGATATGAACTGTGCCGGCTGCCGAGGCCTGACGCACTCATCTGGGGCAATGATTAAATGAATAACATATGAAATGAAATGATAGTGGAGAGTGTTGCTGGAATGAAATTTTGACAGGGAAAACCGGAGTACCCGGAGAAAAACCTGTCTGCCTCCGTTTTTTCCAGCACAGATCTCACATGGAGTGACCGGGATTTGACCCACGGACCCAGCGGTGAGAGGTCGGCGTGCTGCCGCCTAAGCTACGGAGGCTCCATTATTATTATTCCAAGCACAATATAAAAATTTCACTAATTATTTATTTTAATTTATTTTATTGCATTTGCACTTCTCATTTGATCTTTTTTTCTCGTTCAGGTTCATTAAATCTAAACTCATGTTCTTCAATTATTTAGGCATACTATTTGAAATTCGAGTTGATCCAGAAAAAATGTATATATATATATTAAATATTTGAATCGACAGTAAAATGAAATTTGACAAGAATATGGGGCGGTCACCATTGCCTAACCCTTCTTTTGCAAATTGAGCCAACATGCTCTTTAATAACACACGCACATCCTTGTGTGCCCACAACTACGGGAACAAATGCCCTTTTGGATGACCCCCTATGACTTCACAACTTTAAGTGTCGCCAAACGAACACTAAAATCATCACATTATTATTTGACTCCAAATAAACTTCACCACACATCATTTTTTTTATCATATATTTTTTCTGTGATATTCTGTCATAATTACTATACTGCATTCTTCAGTTTTATTTTACCAATAAAAAGATGTATTTAAATCTGGTCAATCTTTCCTTGCCTCCCATCTACATAAACTCGCTCTAATTTATACATTTAATACCTGCCGCTTCTTTTCTCTTCATCTGAATATTTTTAAGTGCATTTGGAAAATATTTCTGAGCTCAAAATCTTACTATTTCACTTTCTTCATCCATAAACTCTTTTAATTTATTTGTAAATCCAAACTTTTATTCCAAAAAATAAACAAAGTTATTTTATTTAAATCCTTCCGATTAATTAAATTCATCCTCAAATTATTATTATTTTTCCACAAATTATTTAAATTCTTCCAATAAATTATTATTATTATTACTGAAAAATATTTAGGCATCATCAACGTCTGAATGATTATTATCGCCCTATTTCCTCAATAAATAATATTTAAATCCTATCTACAAATGATTATTAATAATATCTCACTTTCTGATTATTTATGCATTAACTATTTAATTACAATTAACAATTAACTATTTAATTCCTAATGATTGGTGCCATCACTCCCTAAATTATTTATTTATTAACTTATTTACTTCACAGTTTATTATTATTTTTATTATTATTATTATTATTATTATTATTATTAAATAAATCAAATTATTTAAATACTCCAAGTTGTAATTACGTCTCCTCTCATAATAAGAGTTAAAGAAAACATAATACTCCTATCCCTTGGAATAACTGAAACATTTGATGTCGGAACACATGAACTAACTGTCTGTCCTGACCAAAAATCGAAAATAGAATAATAAATTGTCAGACAGCATGCTCCATTTGTCATCCCGACAAATACAATAGACGTTCTATTTACGATGAACATTGTGTTCATAATTATGTTGATTTCTTATCGTGACCGTGTTAAAAATGGAATTCTCAAATATTATAGGCTAGTGGATAGTACATGAATGGTTGTCTTACTTCATTCTTGATGTGCAGGAAGAGCGTGTCCTTTCGTGTACACTATCCCAATAGTGTCCTTCCATGGCCATCTGCTGTATCCGTATAACTTCATCCGTCTCCATGTCCTACCTATCCGCGAGTAATTTAACGGCGCATGTTGATATTCAAAGTCACTCGTTCAAAATAACTCCCGTTATCATCAGCACAGTATAACATGACGAAATGTTGTGCAGTCATAGACTGGTACAGTACTCTTGTAATATTGAGAATAATTCTCTTATTCGAAAAATGCGGTTTCGTTTGCACGCTAAGATAGGTACACCTATTAGCTGCATAAAACGAACTGATGAATAAATTATTCCTGATGAAATTCTAAGTGCCGGATGTATTTTCACCACAAGAAATACATCATTCTGTAGGCTAACTTCTGTGAATGGTTCTTCGACACTACCATCACCTGACCGGTTAGAATATTTGACCTGGAAGTCAGTTGATATTCTAAGCCCTTTCGCTGCCACAAGCTATGTTCGTTCCCCCGAACAGAAACTAAGTCCTACTGACCACTAGTTCAGCGACTAAGTCTTTCGACGGTCAGAATCTCGGCGTGTATACTCGTACTTTCACGTTGCGTAGCTCCGCACCTGAGCAAATGCTCCGTTGGAATACAATCTGTCTTCAAATCCTCGCTCCTTATATAGTCCAGCTGTCAAAACTTCCAGAAACTTCCATCTCGTATCTCGGCTTCTACTGGACCGATGTTAATGCTTGATAGCTCAAATTTCTTCTCTTGTAATTGCCAGTAAACTGTACTACTTTTCTAGCGTCCATCTCTTCTCCTAAGGGAAATTCCAGAATAATTTTCTCGTGACGTATACGGAATCCACTTCACAAACTCACGTCACTCGCACCTGCGATGCATGTTTCCCTCAGTACTCTGAGTCTCCTCCGCGCGCTATTCAAAATATCAGCCATTCCCTCACACAAATAAATCAAAATTTCTTCTTTAAAATGTCCGTGACATTGTTGACGTAATTATTATAAAGTAGAGCGAGTGACGTGGATATGTGACGTGGGAGCTCGCATACGTCATGAGAAATAGTTTTCTAGAATTTCCTCTAGGAGAAGGAATGGAACCTAGAAAAGTAGTACAGTTTACTGGCAATTATATGGGAAAAATTTGAGCTATCAAGCATGAAAATCCGTTCAGTAGAAGCCGAGATACGAAATGGAAGGTTCTAGAAAGAAGACCGGCTGGACTATATAAGGAGCTTGGATTTCAAGACAGTATTGTATTCCAACGGAGCACTTGCTCATGTGCACAGCTACGAAACGTGAAGTACGAGTATATACGCCGTGATTCTGACCGTCGAAGGACTTAGTCTCTGGACGAGCAGTCGGTAGGACTTAGTCGCAGGACTAGCAGTCAGTAGGACTTAGTTTCTGTTCAGGTGAATGAACACATCTTATAGCAGCGAAGGACTTAGAATATCGACTGACTTTAAGGTCAAGTATTCTAACAGGTCAGGTGATGGTAGTTTCGAAAAACCATTCCCGGAAGTTAGCCTACAGAATGATGTAAGTCTTGTGGTGAAACGATACATCAGGCACTTCGAATTATATCAGCAAGAATTTATTCTTACAGTTCGTTCTAAGCAGCTCAATGGTGTTCCTGTCATAGCGTGCAAACGAAACCGCATTGTTCGGATATGAGAATATTTCAAGAGTACCATATCAGTCTATGACTGTACAACATTTCATCATGTTAGACTGAACTGATGATAACGGGAGTTATTTTGAACGAGTGACTTTAATATATCAACATGCGTAACTAGAACGTCTATTATATTTGTCAGGATGACAAATGGAACATGCTGTCTGACAATTTATTATTCTATTTTCGATTTTTGTCAGGACAGACAGCTCATGTGTTCTGACATGAAATGTTTCAGTTATTCCAAGGGATAGGAGTATTTTTTTCTTTAACTCTTATTATGAGAGGAGACGTAATTACAACTTGGATTATTTAAAAAAATTGATTTATTAAATAATAATAATAAACAAATGTGAAATAAATAAGTTAATAATATTATAAATATAACTACACCATTTAAAGTTATAAATAAATAATTTAGGGAGTGATAGCACCTAACATTAGGAATTAAATTAAATCGTTAATTGTTAATTGTGATTAAGTAGTTAATGCAATCAGAAAGTGAGATGTTATTAATAATCATTTGCAGATAGGATATAAATATTTATTTATTGAGGAAACAGGGCGATAATAATCATTCTGACGTTGATGATGCCTGAATATTTTTCAGTAATAATAATAATAATTTATTGGAAGAATTTAAATAATTTTTGGAAAAATAATAATAGTTTGTGGATGAATTTAATTAATTGGAAGGATTTAAATAAAATAATTTTGTTTATTTTTGGAATAAAAGTTTGGATTTACAAATAAATTTAAATTAGTTTATGGATGAAGAAAGTGAAATAGTAAGATTTTGAGCTCAGAAATATTTTCCGAAATCACTTAAAAATATTCATATGAAGAAAAAGGAAGCGGCAGGTATTAATATTGGAAGAATTTAAATAATTTGTGGAAAAATAATAATAGTTTGTGGATGAATTTAATTAATTGGAAGGATTTAAATAAAATAATTTTGTTTATTTTTGGAATAAAAGTTTGGATTTACAAATAAATTTAAATGAGTTTATGGATGAAGAAAGTGAAATAGTAAGATTTTGAGCTCAGAAATATTTTCCGAAAGCACTTAAAAATATTCAGATGAAGAAAAAGGAAGCGGCAGGTATTAAATGTATAAATTAGGGCGAGTTTATGTAAAGGGGAGGCAAGGAGAGATTGACCAGAATTAAATACATCTTTTTATTGGTAAAATAAAACTCAAGAACACAGTATAGTAATTATGACAGAATATCACAGAAAAAATAATAATTATATGATTTAAAAAAATGATGTTGTGTGGTGAAGTTTATTTGGAGTCAAATAATAATGTGATGATTTTAGTGTGCGTTTGGCGACACTTAAAGTTGTGGAGACCTAGGGGGTCATCCAAAAGGGCATTTGATCCCATAGTAGTGAGCACACAAGGATGTGCGTGTGTTATTAAAGGAGCATGTGGGCTCAATTGTAAAAGAAGGGTTAGGCAATGGTGACCGCCCCATATTCTTGTCAAATTTCATTTTACTGTCGATCCATATATATTTTTTCTGGATCAACTTGAATTTCAAATAGTATGCCTAAATAATTGAAGAACATGAGTTTAGATTTGATGAACCTGACCGAGAAAATTCAAATGAGAAGTACAAATGCAATAAAATAAAATAAAAATAATTAATTAGTGAAATTTTTATTTTGTGCTTGCAATAATAATAATAATAACAATGTAAATGAGCAAATTAAATACTCCCAATATGAGAGGGTGAGAAACTTGGTATAAATAAAGTGCTGAGAAATTTTGAAATTAATTAATTAATTAATTAATAATAATAATAGATTTTATGATTAACATTTTTTTCGTTTGAGATAATATGTAAATTTTCTGAATGATAGAAAAGTTTTGGTAAATTTTGAAATTAATTAATTAATTAATAATAATAATAATAGATTTTATGATTAACATTTTTTTCGTTTGAGATAATTTGTAAATTTTCTGAATGATAGAAAAGTTTTGGTGAAAGAGATAATGATTTAATCCACCGATAGTTGATAACAACAATTTGTATTGTTAACAACAAATTTTGCCAACGATCATAACATATGAGTAAATTTAAATTTTGATGACATTGAAACAAATGAATGTGAGAAAAGAATAAGATTAATTTTTCAAACTATTATGAAAGGTTTATGAACAATTTTTGTTTTGGAAATGAAAATCTTTACAAACAAATATTAACATTCGACTTTATGTCAGCCGAATATTGATATTGTTATTATGCTACAACGAAACAGTGATATATTAGTTTTTTCCAAAAAATAATTTTAGAACAACATCGAATTAATCAAGTGACTATTTTTTCGAAATATCTTACAACAAATACTTGAACAATCAAAACAATTCTTCGTAAAGTTAACTACAAATCTGTAAATAAAAGGGATCACTTGAACTCTTCATCGAACAGTGATTACCCAGTGTAAATATTTGAAAATTTTTTTTTTTTTTGTTTTTGATATCAGAATGGACTAATGAATTTTCTGAATATCAAGTCTGAGACATTCAAGAATATATTTTCAGGGAATGTTGATTTTTATGTGTGATTGTTTTCTTTGTGTTTGAGGTTTTTGCCAGTCAGATTAATATTTTAACTATAAATAAATTGAGATTTTAAGAAATATGCTACTTTCAAAATAATTTCTTTCCTTACCTTACTTGTGAATTACCGAGGTGAGGGATGCCAGATTAGACCCAATATTCATCTAGATAGACCCTGAGATAGATTTTCTCGTGCTAATCTGATTTCGGTATTTTACAAAATGTGGTCTTTGGATCTCGGTCCAAACGGGAACGATATATATGTAAATATGATTTATATATATGAATAGATGTACTGTTTAAAAAGGATTGCTCATCAGCAAGAACACAGCAACAATTCAGTCTGTAAGAGAAACTAGCGGCATTTAATGACAACAATGCAATTTTTTTGACGGTGACATTGTTATTCGATAACACGGTATTGTTTCGTAAGCTTGATTAATCTACGGTAGCTCATTCTCAGTAAGATCTGTAAGAAAGCCTGTTTAACGCAAAAATGATCGATCATTTATCGGAGATAAGTTTGTAGATCTAGGTGAATATGCAAATTTATCAAATTTGTATTTGATTGCTAAGATACTTGAGTGAGAATCTACTTGTCTAGTCTTCACAGGTTCCCCTCGCGTCTGAGTTATTATGTATATTTCAAAAGAACTGAAGACTTTGAAAACGTTGTTTATTAGAGTAACCAAACACCAAGTACTTTACATGAATGAATACATTAAGTCTATCTTGGTTGCCTCTGGCAAATCGTACACTGTAACTACATAGCTAGAAGTTTATTGTTGAAGAGTGACCACATGGTCTGAAGTATAATTGTTGAAGAGACAGTTTGAGCTCCCGCATGAGCTTATATACTAGTTTAGTTTCGGTGGGGATGAGCCGAACACACTGGGAGCTTACTCGGGTCAACCGATGAAATCCACCAATAATGATATATCTAATATAGTTACAACCAGTAGGGAGTGAGGCTGTGGAGAGGAAGAACAACAGCCAATGACAATATGTCTTCTCGGGTGTTGTCCGAGGAGTGGTCTACAGGCGTCTTACTGATTTACTCGGAAATCCTGTGACAAGGAGCAGGACTAACCTTTCTTAGGAAAGTTAGTCATTGCTGGCAACTCTGATTTTCTGAGAATTGGTATCAGAGCTGTGTTTTGTGAGTAGCAATATATGTTCACTTAAATTGAGCTACAAGAGTTTACTCTTAGTAGGTTGGGACTGAGCCTAGACTTAGCCTGCTGGGTAAAGTCTGTCAAAAGGACCAGAGACAGTCTGTCGTTCTGAGAAGTGGATATCGGACTCATGTTTTGGGAGCAATGCTTCTTGTTTCCCGTAAGTGGTATTACGAGGTTTCGACTTGTAGCAAGAGTTTAGCTTTGGGGCGCGACCACTACCTGAGGGAGGCTAATTGCTTGGGCTCGGCCTGCTTGGGGGAGCTAATTGTTGGGCTTGCTTACATGGCCAGGGAAAGAGCCTTACTTGTTCTGAAGCAGAGTGCCACAAACAACAGCTTTTATCAATATGAATAACAATAAGGTCTAGAAACCAAAGCTGTAAGGACACATTGGCTGACTGTGAATATTAAGTGGGCTGCTTGGCAGGGTACATGACATCTCCTCCCCCCCCCCCCTTAGTTTTAAATTACTGTCCTCAGTAATTATTACCTTCTTTTTACAACTAAGTTTTACAGATTTACACAGGTTGCTTGATTGTTGTCTAAATATAAACAAAATTATAAATGCTATGGTTAGTACAAAAATCTTATTAATGGTTAGGAATTGCCTCCCTGTGATATAAGTTATATGGGTTGAAATATTTTTATCTCATTACTTATTGAAGCATATTCACATTCAATTGTGTTTGTTAATTTACAACTTGTGATTCTAATATTATAATACATACATATGATTGAGAATTTTTATACAGGGTGTACTAGACCATTTTGAAGTGGGTCCTTGCAAATAGTACTTTTCAGTTGAGACAAGTATAGTGTCCTTATTAGTTGGTACAGGGGTTACTTCATTCAATTGATATTGGCTTCCATCTGTGATTGGCATGGAAAGAATTACAATCATTTCTTCATCCAGTATAATTACTTGAGTCTTCGATAGTTTGCGAATTTCAAACTGGTGATACTGGTCTGAATGAATCATACTTTTAACAGAGTAAATAGACAGTAGATGTTTCACAAAGTTAGTCAAGTCTTTTCTTGAAAATAACCTTACATTGGTTATTTCATTGAACGAAAGAGAAATCGATTCTTGGAACACTCGTAATATTTTGTTGAATTTGTTAAAACACATTAACACGTATTGAGAATCTTCCAGCAAACTGATCTTGAAATCTTCTGTTTGGAGAATACCTTGAATTACCCTCATATTGATACTAACATGGTTCATTTCGTCGTAGAATTTTTCAGCAATTGAATTTGCGAAAGATACTAATTTATTAATATGTTTTTATTTTTTCTAAACCGTTAATTAAACTAAACGAGGTTTTATTAGAATGATATGGTATTAATTTATTTAAATCCTTTATTTATTTCAATTAATTTATTTTTTAAATGTGAATAGGTATTATTGCTCTTTGTAACTAAGGTAGAGACAGTATCATCAATATTATAGTATGCCTCTTTTAGAGTTATTAAATTGAAATGAAACATGAATTTATGGTAATTATTAATTATTCTGGAATAGGAAGAATTATCCTTTTAGGTTTGATGTCCCTAAAGTTTCTGGCATGAGTTTTACCATTTTTCATTTTACAATAAACTCGGTTTGTCTCAATCTTGAATATTGTACCTTCATTATACAAATTTTTGGACTTCCTGTTTCTGGTCAGAGGATCCAAAACATATACTATTTCATCTATCGTGTAGGGGTGCTCAAATGTGGAATCCCATGGGTCAGATTGCTTTTCATTCAAAATTTTAATTTGATTTGCTTGTTTCTCTACGTATTCGTTAATTTTCGGTGACGCAGAAAAGATGTGATATAAGGCCTTGTAGTAAGGAGTAATGCTTCTTGTTTCCCTTAAGTGGTATTACGGTGGCTGTTTGGTTGTAGAGTGAATTGATGAATTATAGTTCATGATTTCATTAATAATGAGTTGTGGTAGTGGAGTGAATTTATCGTGATCTCTCGAGATTCTTAATTTCTCTACTGGAGAGTTGGATTAGGAATTCAAATGTGTGGTTGCGTGGTATTCGATATTAATAGATTTACTGTATTCTGTGATTAAACTGTTTTCGAATTCACCGCCCTGGTCATGGGTAATCCACTTGGGATAACCATGGTGTGAGAAATATACCTGCAGTTGGTTTAAATCTGCTATGGCTGTGCCATTAGCTGATACATATGCTTGTCCGTATTTTGAGAATACGTCTAGTATTGTCAAGATGCGGTTCTGTTCAAAATGAAAGGTATCTATATAAACTTAGGCAAATGTATGATCGGCTGTAATGGGATCTTGGTTCGATACTACGTTAGGGTGTCTCTCGTATTTGTTTCTTTGACACAAATTACACTGGTAAATTAAATTCCTGACTTGTTCCTTTAAATGTGGCCAATATTACTTAGTTTGAAGGTGTTCAGATGTTTCAATGATACCATTGTGTTTTATCGAGTGATAATGTAATATCAGTTGTTTCTGGGTTTCTGAATATTCAATATCTTCTAGAAATTTAGATGCTCCAATAATTATTAGTTCTGAAGTGAATAATTTCTGGCATACTCTAATGAATGGAATCTCTACAGTCACATCATTGAAATAGGTTGCATATCTGTTTGAAGTGTGAATGACTTTAAGATGGTGTTTTCTTAAGTCTTCAGCAAGATTTTCTCGTGTTACTATCATAACATGACGAGTAAATTTCTTGAATAATTTCTGTTCTAAGATTTTTCGAAATTCCCCATACGTTACTATTATCTGGTTTCGGTTTTGGTTTAAATACCTTTCTTTTGTTTTCAGGTTGACAATCGGGTCTTCCTGATTGGAATGTATAGTTACATTGTCAATTTCCTGTTGATATGTGTTATCTCCAGGGATGGCTACATTGGAAATTGCCTCCTCATTCACATTAATTTGAATCTGCGAAAGGGCGTTACTTTCTAAATATTCAGCTAAAATCTGTTCTTTAAATTCCTTTTGTATTTCTGTGGTATGTATAACCTGGCGGTTTTCATCTAGGTAGTGCATTTCGCCGTATTATAAAATTTTGAAAATACGCCTCTTCTTTCTCACAATTAGTGGTAATCGCAGAATTATATATATCAACTGCGGATTGAGGGTTCACTTGTTTATTTTTCGGGTGAAAACAAAATGGTATGTCTTTGTTATTCAGGGCTTTCGACTGAGATGGTTGGGTGAAACGAAAATCCTGGTTTTGTTCATAGTATGCATAATGCTCGGAAGGGGTTTCGAATGATAGATAATCAGTGTCCTATTCGAATACTTGTTCTAATTCATGTTCGAATGCGGGTTCGAATTGTTGTGTTCCCTGAGGATATTCTGACTGTACTTCCGGAGGGTGACTATTTGTCTCATTAGTGTCTTCCCCAAGTGCATTTACATTTCCTTCAATGGTGGATACACCTGACATAGGCTTTGGGTAGCTCTGATTGTTTGTTGTGAATCGTCTGCCGATATTATTTGGTGTAGGATAGGGTCGGTTTGTGCGTTTGGAAGGTTGCTGGTTCAGAGGTCTAGCATTTGTAGTATTCGAACCCTGGAAAGGTCTAAAGTTTGGATGTGGGTTAGGAATTCTAAACTGTTGGTCTGGATGATGTGTGAATTGTTTAATTTGAGGGAAATAATTGTTATGTGGCCTCAAATATGCGAATGGATTATGAGAAACCTGGTTTAGTGGTTGCGTCGTTTAACTGTTTCTAGGTGGTGTCTGTGCGAATGCTTTTTGACTGGCAGTATTGTCGGGAGGATACTTTGGTGTTCCTCTCAACTGATCCATGTAATTCTCGTGTGCGCGATTATTGTCATAGATTCTACTGTGTCTCAGTGCGCTGCTTAGATCTGCAATTTGTGTATAGCGCAAAAATGCACGGTACGGCATACCTGCTTTGAAAGTATTAAGATAAAAGCTCGTCTAATTCTCTTAGTTTCAACTCCAAGATTTGGTCTCTGTAGTTGAGTTAGCATAAGCTTTTACACTGGAGAACAAGAGCGTCTAACCTATCATGATAGTCTGTATTGCTCTCGTTTCTTTTCTGGAAACAATTTGAAATTTCTTGTAGCAAAAGTCTCTCGTCTTTAACATCACCAATTTTCCTAATTAGTTTTTCTTTGAATTTTTCATAGCCACTGTTCGCGTCCAACTCTAGTATGCTGCTGGCTCCACATTTTTATTTAGATTTAACAACGATAAATAAGAACTCATTGATTACGTTCGAATTAGTGGTTGCGGCTGCTCTTCTATGTGTGTTTAAAAAACTGACACATCTTGCAATGAAGCAATATAGACTGCAGGATGGAGTCCCATTAAACTCGGGTAATAGTTGAATTTGAGCGTACTTAAATTTTGACAATAAGTCTGACTCAGCCATTATAAATTATTATAGTTACTTGGAATTAGAACAATTGAAAGTTAATGAAAATTACTTTAACAAATAGTTAAAAATTGTATTATAAAGTAACTTATTATTATTATTATAATTCCCTAAATGCTAATTAAGAATAATGATACGCGAAAGAGCCCCGTTTAGGTTTTCACAATAAAGGAGAATAACTTATTATTATTTATTTAAAAGATTAATGATGTCAGGGAATCCCGTTTAGATTCCCGCAATGTGAACTAATGAAATTTATATTTCTTCTGAAAGGAGAATGATTTTTTTTGTTTGTTTGTAATAAATATTTAGATTTTCTATTAATTCTTATAACAGTGACAAGCGAAAGGCCAGTATGGGCTGCACTGTATCACTTTTATAAGAGGGCTATATAACTTTATTATTACTTTTTTTTAATTAGTTAGTTCAAAATGAAATAGGAAAAGCGACGTTTTTTCGATCATGCTAAATCACATTTCATTTGAAAGGCAAAATTGAATTTATTTTTAACTTAATATCTACGTATTAATTCAAAAGAAAATAGGGACATGTGATATATCCCATTTAGATTTACACAAAACTCAATCTTCTTATGAAAGGCAATTAAAATATTATTATTATTGCTCAACACAAAAAATACGAACCATTTGTTCACTGAAATATGCAGGCATTACAAAATAAGGTATTTTGATGTACTCACAGGCAGAAGAAGAGTGACAATTCGGATCGCATTTCTTCTGTACTGCTGTTGGCGGTTGGTTTCTTTGATGTTGTGTAGTCGGAAGACGTTACTTGCGGCGTTGGCCTCTTGGAATGTTTCGGCAAACACGGCGATGGCGGTAGTTGGTAGTCGAAAAAGCATTATATGGGGCGATGGCCTCTTGGAACGTTGTCGGCACACACGTACAGCGATGGCGGTAGGCGGTAGTCGAAGAGCACCTCTTTGGAGTTGTCGGCTGTCCTCCTTCCTTCTTGGTTATCGGGTGTCGTTTAGTGGTCGAAGTGCTCCTGTTTCCGAGTTATCGGCCTACTTGAACGGCGGCGTCGTCAAGTGGTCGAATAGTGCTTGTTTTCAGCGTTGTCGGCTTAATTGAACAGCGATGGTGGTCGGTTGTTTCTCGAAAGGCGCTTTATTTAAGCGATGTCGGCTAACTTCCTACCTTCAGCTGGCGTAGTCGGTTGTGGTTGAAAGGTGCTTATTTTAGCGTTGTCAGCTAAACTTCTAACTAGCTGGCTGGTTCTTCTGAAATAATTGACTGCAGAATGTTGCGGGATGATACAGCTTCTCGGTCAGGAGACGAAAGGCGATTTCAGAGTTATGTCTGCCAATTAGCATATGGATCTTGATGATCACGTAGCAATCGCAGACCTGGGCCCCCAGATAAGTTTGTAGATCTCCAGCCGGTTGTCTAGGTGAATATGCAAACTTATCAAATTTGTATTTGATTGCTAAGATACTTGAGTGAGAATCTACTTGTCTAGTCCTCACAGGTTCTCCTCGCGTCTGAGTTATTATGTATATTTCAAAGGAACTGAAGACTTTGAAAATGTTGTTTATTAGAGTAACCAAACATCAAGTACTTTACATGAATATATACCTTAAGTCTATCTTGCTTGCCTCTGGCAAAGCGTACACAGTAACTACATAGCTAATAGTATATTGTTGAAGAGTGACCACATGGTCTGAAGTATAATTGTTGAAGAGACAGTTTGAGCTCCAGCATGAGCTTATATACTAGTTTAGTTTCGGTGGGGATGAGCCGAACACACTGGGAGCTTACTCGGGTCATCCGAATGAAATCCACCAATAATGATATATCTAATTTAGTTACAACCAATAGGGAGTGAGGCTGTGGAGAGGGAGAACAACAGCCAATGACAATATGTCTTCTCGGGTGTTGTCCAAGGCGTGGTCTACTGGCGTCTTACGGATTTACTTGGAAATCCTTGACAAGGAGCAGGACTAACCTTTCTTAAGAAAGGTAGCCATTGCTGGCGACTCTCTGATTTTCTGAGCATTGGTATCAGATCTGTGTTTTGGGAGTACCAATACATGTTCACTTAAAGTGAGCTACAAGAGTTTACTCTTAGTAGGTTGGGACAGAGCCTAGACTTGGCCTCCTAGGTAAAGTCTGTCACAAGGACCAGAGACAGTCTGTCGTTCTGAGAAATGGATATCGGACTCATGTTTTGGGAGTAATGCTTCTTGTTTCCCTTAAGTGGTATTACAAGCTTTTACACTTTTAGCAAGAGTTTGGCTTGAGGCGCGACCGCTACCTGTGGGAGGCTAATTGCTTGGGCTCGGCCTGCTTGGGGGAGCTAATTGCTCGGCTTGCCTACATGGCCAGGGAATGAGCCTTACTTGTTCTTAAACAGAGTCCCACAAACTACAGCCTTTATCAATATGAATAACAATAAGGTCTAGAAACCAAAGCTGTAAGAACACATTGGCTAACAGTGAATATTAAATGGACTGCTTGGCAGGGTACATGACTCCGGTAGAGCGAAAAGCTCCATCAAGCAAAGGAATTCGGCGTGCTTATGATTCAGCCTTATAACATGCAGTTGTGCGTTATGCCAAAAGCACAACCAACAAAGAGACTGGAAGAAAATACGGATGTCAGAAAGAAATGTTTACATGTTAATAAATACAAGAAAATAAATGTGTCTGCCCTTAATCCGGATGCGGCTAATTTTCGGGCATAAATATTTTTTCCTTCTTCCTCTTCGAATACTAATAAGGGTGCGGCTTATATGCAGGGCCGGCTTATTTTCGGGCTAATACGGTACGTAGTAGCAGAGCCGTATCCAGAGGGAGGGGGAGGGGCAGGGGGTGCCCCCGCCCAAAAACAATCGGGTGGGCATCAGCCTTTATATTTTCTTACGGCGAGAATAAATTTAGAACCTACAACGAGATGTTAAATACATTAATTGCATTGACAAAGTACTGTATGTACTAACACTCACAGCACGGCTACACATCATGTCCCGTGTCTGCACAGCTTTAAGGAGCTGAAATAAGAAGGTAGCAGTTAGGATTGTGACGTGAGGGGATTTTCCAAGTACAGTAGATGCCTCAGAATACAACCAAGTGATTATAACAAAAGTCTACCAAGAAATTAGGAGATTGCCAATTAGCAAGAGACCTCTCTGCATGGGGCCAGTTATAGCTTGTCAACTTACACTCTCCTGTCAGCTTTTGACTTCAATTTCCTGGAAATAGCAGTGTTTAAATATCCCAGGCTACAATACTGGCACAGCGTGGTTGTTTGTCGCCACTGTCGAGATTTACAGCCGTTTTGTGTCTGTGCGAGAGGAGAGACACAGTTTTTAAGTGGTTGTATTGGGGTAGAGTCACAAGCTGTTTGATAGTTGCTATTTTCTTTGTTCTTTTCGTCACATTAGTGAGTGTTTAGTGCTTTGTCATAAATAGGCCAAATCTTGATATATCTTCGGTAAGTTATGAAAAGATTTTATTGTGGGTGTAGCAAATTGAGACCCTCATTTCATTATAGATATTGTAGGCACAGCTTTTACAAATAATTTTCTCAGCATGAGAAAGGCGCATTGTTCACTGATAGAATGTAAAGATATTCGATTTTTTAAAAGTTCGTATTGACCCCGTATTTTTCTGTGTGAGATTATAAAGGAGTTGAATATTTTATTAACATTGTAACAGTCGAGATTTAGAATGCTGGAAGTTGAAAAGATGTTGCAAGAGGTGCCTACTCTATGACACCGTCATTCTTCTGTGTGAGAAAGGAGTCGAATATTTTATTAGCATTGGAACAGTCGAGATTTACTATGCTGGAAGTTGACAAAATGTTACAGTCGTGCCTACTCTGTGACATCTTCATTGGCGGCTGAGTGGACAGGCCTTTTGTAAAATAAAATTAGTCACTCACAGCCAAGTACAAAAAAGCGTGATTTTCGCCTCGAGTCAAGATCAAGCCAGGATTGATAGAGAGGGAATCGGTCACGTGATCGAACTAGCGATTAATATTTCGGAAATTAAACGAGGCTATAAATAGGCAATTACAATTGCTACATAAGAAGCAGAAGTTATTTGAGTACACTGAGTAGAGAGATTATTAGGAAAATTGTCATTATTTTTGTAATTACTTAAAGGGATCCAGTACATCAAGATACATTATTTTACTAAGTATGAGCGTCAATATTCCCTCGCTTTCGGAAAAGGACGCTATTGAAACTGCAAGGTAGGAGAACGCGTTAACATCACCGAGGCTAGTACTTTCTTGACACTTGAAGCGATTGGCTTTGTCACAGTTCGACTCCCGAGCATAGTGCAGGCGACAACAATTTTGACGACAAGTGCAGTCGCATCGTCGGTTAGGCACAATAGAAAGACTTACTATAAGCATTGTTGAGAGCGGTCTTATGTGTTTTCTGACTACAAAGAAATCTGCTACAATTAAAAAGTGATTTTAAAACATTTCACGATGTTGAAGCACTATTAAGTCACGACGTCAATGAACATTTACGAGCTGTGTTACTTGTGGTATACTATTCGAACATTATTTAATGACTCCTGAAAGATAGTTATAGAACTTCGACAATTTTATGTACGACGGATTATCATAATATTCCCTAATCTTCAGAGTTCGGTAGTTGATGGAACTACCGAACTATTATTGAACAATTCTGCAATATTGCATACATTTTTTCAAAGCAAACATTCTACGAGGAAATTTCATCAAGGTTTTCCAAATTATTTTGAAAATGAAATTCATCACCGTAGCACGAGGAACGACTTCAATAATTAATATGAGAACTCAGATGGCTGAGTAAACATACAGAAGGGAACACTACATTGAGAAAAATGGAGAACCTGAGAGTAACCAGATGACACCAAGCAAAAATAATGGAAATTTCAGGAGTAACGTAAATGCCACTCTACAAAATTATAATGAGATAGGACAACTTCTAGAAGACCAGTTCAAGTCAGCGCTGAAAGAAAAAGATGGAACTAGGGCCATCCCAGTGCAATCCAAGAAGAAGAACCCTGTTCGATTCTAGAACGAGAACCCAGTTCGAGTCCCGAACGAGAATGGAATTGGAGGTCCAAATACGCATTTCTAACAGGGAGAAGGAGTTCCAATCGCTGTTAACACCAACTCACTGGAAGGTCTTTCAGAGCTTTTTGGACAATCCTGGAAAATGGAAAATATACAATGTGCTGTGTCCGTTGTGCAACGATGCTGAATCAGTGGTCACGTGAACATTCTCAGATCTGTAGACGAGGTTCTGGACGTCCACGCAGCACAGACGTCAGCCAGGATCGTCGTATTGTAAGGGCAGCAGTGGCAGATCGTACAGCTACCACAGCACAGATACGAGGGTTTGTGAGCCCAGAAGTGTCAACACGAACTGTTGCGAACCGGTAACTAGCAGTGGGACTACGGGCACGCACACCTCTAGCCCGGCTTCCACTCACGCCAGAGTGTCGACGTGCACGGCTGGACTGGTGCCGTCAGAGGATCACTTGGAAGATAGAATGGTGCGCCGGGGTTTTCAGCGATGAAAGCAGATTCTGCCTGCACGCAAGTGATGGTCGTTGGAGCGTTCGACGTAGACCTGGTGAGCACTGTCTCGTAGAGTGCATTCGTCCAAGACACACCTGCCCCACCCCAGGCCTTATGGTCTGGGGTGCGATAAGGTACAACACTCGTTCACCTTTGGTGTTTGTGGGGGGAACGCAAACCAGCGCTCGGTGCGTGCAGTATGTTATTATTCCTGATCTTTTGCCGTTCTTGCAACAGGAAGGGGTTGTGTTGTTCCAACAGGATAATGCACGCCCACACACTGACCGTGCAACTCAATTCGCACTGTAAGACGTGTAGCAACTTCCCTGGCCAGCACGATCGCCGGACTTGTCGCCAATCGAGCACGTGTGGGACATGATGGGCCGACAAGTGCTCGTGTGACTCGTCCACCCACAACTCGTACAGAACTGTATGAACAGGTTGGGCAGGCGTGGAATAACGTATCCCAAGACAGTATTCGCCATCTGTTTGATCGACTGGATGCAATAGTCAGTGGCTGCATTGCCACCCGTGGAGGCTACACCTCGTACTATTATGGGTGTTTCAACATGGGTCGATACCTGGTATCTCTGAACCGCTTGACCTATTGATCTGTATATGTAATCATTTCATGAACTCCAAATGCACTGTTGCCACAATAAATCTTGAGTGAATTGGTAACCTCTAAAAGGGTGACCTAATTTTTTTCCGGCAGTGTATTTCAGATATACAGTAGTACCGTAAGCGCGGGGTTGGCAATACTGTCTTAGACGATACTTCACAGGCATAATGGCGGACATAACAGGACTTTTACCTATATAAGTAGTGATCTAGAAGGGGGATGGCGGGCGGGTTATAGTCAGCGGAGGAGTAAACGTCTATTACTACATCATGTCCTGATTTATATTTCATAATTTGAAAAGGTATTTTGGCTTATTTATGTAAGTTAGTTTTCAAATAATACAATGTGAAGACAATTACCGTACATTGATCAACTCCCAAAGCACCATGTTCTCAGTGTTCTTTCTCATCTGATCCATTTAGATGACCGAGCAGTGCCATACTAGGTCGTTAAGGCTGTGAGAGCTCTTCCCAATTTTTTTCGATCGAAGCACAGTGTTGCTTATTCCTCGTAAGAACATCTTGCAGCTTCTAAATTTGGTATAAATAACCAAGACTCAACCAAGTGGCCAGAATCGCCAAAAACAACAATATGATTAATCACATTTTAATTGTCTGCTGGTAATACACCATATGAGTGTCTACTGAAACAAGTCACTTGAATAATTTACACACATTAACCCAGTAGCAATACTTACTGGGACATGAATCGCCATGGCATGGCCAAGATGGCGTTACAGTGAAAGTGTAGAGTAATAGCAGCTAGTGTAAGTATTTGATAAAAGTGGTAAAATATAATATCCAAGGTTTAAAATCTATAAATTCACTTTCCTTAGGTCAAGTGAATACGAAATATTGATAGTATTTAGAAATTCTTATCGATAATTTAATAAACTTAAACTAAGTTGTGGGAACGTGTGGCAATGAAGAAATGAAACGAAATGAAATGAAGATTCGGTGACTTCTTCAATCACTGTTTGAACCAGGTGGAGCAGTGGTGCTTTTACGATATTTCACCCGAATGGAAGACATACGTACTTCACACTTTTCTTTATCAGTAGTGTAACGAGGGTAATTAATTTAATTCATTTAGTTTGTAATAATTAAAATAAATTTAGTATAATTGAGTCGCCTAGATACAAAAGTGTCCATGTCCTCCATAACTGGTTTTGATAAAAAGTCGAAAATGTGTTTTTATTGGGTGGATTGGTATAAGCCTACATTGTTTGTCATATTAATACGTATGAATTAGTACAAATCTGCTTGAGCTGTTGACAAAAAACCAGGAACGCAATGCCTGCAAGATATAAGCAAAATAAAAATGGACATGGACACTTTTGCATCTCATATTGCCGATGGCCACTTTTGCATGCAACTGTAATGGACATGGACAGTTTTGAAACAGACTAGGGACTATGTGAAGAGAAGACATGTGATGATCATATATCTAAATTTTTGTATTCAATTTTTATTTCTGAAGGTATATGTGAGGAGAGGATATGGAATGAACATAAATCAAAATTTGTAAATTTTTTTAAAGGTTCTAGGTGTAATATCTGACAATCTGCCACGCACTTAGTACATCATACCTGCAACAATGTCTTGATCCTCTCCTGCCAGCCTAATAATTTCATGTACTATAACAGAGAGTTAATCTCCCTCCAGGACTCACCATAATGTTTCTCTAGGAGATTTGAAACATCTTCCAGTTTTTTTTTGTGTTTTTTTTTTTTCATTAATGGTCACGGGAGAGTTTGTTATGCAGCCCGGATTTACCTGTTTATAGTGTAATCCCCGTTTGCATACACCCATTGGTTCATTGATGTCAGACCTATAATTAGGCTCCCCTTGGACGTGAATAACGTTCCGTGAATTACGGATCATGATGACTCTCTTTACTTTTATTATCTGGAAGGGGAATGATGCTGCGGATTTGATGACGTTTTGAATGGCTCCTTTCCAGTCAGCTATCTCCCAGTCTCACCCTACTTTGTGGAGGGTCCCATACTCTTCCAAGATGCTATGGTTGAAACTATCGTTTCTCGTTTCCGCAGTTGCCTTTTGATGAGCCCAATCATTCTATCGGAAGGCATGAATGAATATCCAGTAATGGGATAATTCACTTCTATTTTGTTGACGCTTGTTGCGTGTTTGTACATCCAGTGTCACAGCATCTAGACAACTATTGTGTTTTTATTTTCCCCAGGGCACCCATCGGCAATTAATCCCAAAGTTAGTATGTTGCTCTTGTCTGTATGGCATAAATAGTGGTAGAGAGCTGAGCATATTACATTTGACCCTCTCTTACCTTCGTTCTCAAGCCATGTGTACATGAAGATATTATTAGCGGTTAACCTTTTTTTAGAGGAACATACTACAATGGCAAGATTGTATAGGCATAATTGCCTACTGTAATAGACACTCTGATCAGATATTTTAATTCCTTTGGCAGTCGAAAGACATGGGCAGAAAATTGTCTCGCATTTCCTTCAGCGATGAATAGAAACAACTTGCTTCACTGACCTTCACGGCGTACTCGCTTCCTAGAACGATCAGGTGTTGTTTCCGCAATGCCTCGATCAACATTACTGACATGTTCCATATTTATTGTGACGAAAACAGTGCGTATAACTTTGAGCATAAACGTTAAAACACACACAAGGGCTCAATGTTTACATACATAAGACGGCCATCTTGTATCAGTCATCTGACTTCAATCTTCATTGCGATTGGTGGAAAGGGACAAGGCAAGTTTTGAGCCTCACGTATGAATGGAAATGGAAAGCTTTGAATCCAACCACACTTTTCGAGAGCTGGTATTCGTAGGACAAGGACAGTTTTGAGCATAAATAGCATTTCAGGCATGTGTAATAAGTCTAGCTCTACAATCCAGTGTTGCCAACTCATTTTTTTTGAAAAGTGGACATGGACAGTTTTGCATCTAGGCAACTCAATTTTATGTTAACATCCAGGCTAACTTAGATCTCTAGTATGGCGTCAGCAAACAGTGTTAGTGTCTCGTCAGGTAGTGTAACCGTTACGGATTTATGCTCGCCGTGCAAAATAAAAGTAGAAAATGCAAATAAAATCATCACAAGGTCTCAGGTAAAACTAAATGAGGAGAAAAGTGATACAGATGTCGTAATATACCGGTACCGTCATGCGAATTATTATTGTTACGTGAAAGGCCCGTACCAACGTTTTTAAATATGTATCTCCCCTATATTCATGTGTCCCCGACCTTTAAAACGACCGCCTGATGGCTTGGTTCCGCTAATGGACTAGAGGTGGCAGCATCTATTGGCCTCTAGCTGGAGTTGTATCTTCCACCGCTAGAGTGAGTTTGTGATGTCTTCTGATCTCATCCTAGTAGAGACATAATTGAAGCATATTTTATTCTACGTCATTGAACAAAAGACTGTATGTACATTATGCCGCCAAAATAATTATATAATATGCACATTGTTACTTGATGTGTCAATCTGTGATTGGACAATGACAAATTAACATGAATGCAGTGCGGTATTCGACTTTGGATTCTCCGCCATCTTGTGATCCTGATTGTCTGTCGTCAAGAAAACAACAAGCCGGCTGCTGGTCAAAGAGTATCTCTCCGTGTGCTGGGGGTTTTGGCCCCTAGCCTCTACGAAATATGATATATTAAAAGAACTAAGGAAATGCCTGTGCTCCTAGGCTATTATTTCTTAATTTGCCGTGAAGATGACGTGTGGTCTGTTTTTTTACTGGCTACAAGAAGGAAAGCCTCGTGGGTGATCGAAGCGGCTTGAGTGTGCTACCGCAGCAATGTTCAGGCAGTTCATATCTTTTATATTATTTAAAATGTGTTAATTATTTTATTATTATTGTGTCTCCACGGAGAAGTTTTTAAGGTACGTAAGTATTTAAAATTTTATATGTTGTTCTGGAGCTCCGATATAGGCCTTATATGTATGTTTTAATACTGTATTTTGTTTCGCCTGGTAGGCCTAATTTTTCTGTTTTGCTAATGTTACCAGATATGTAAATTTTATTGTTTTTCTTCGTACCTTCTGGAGACACGTTTCTAGTTTATCTTACGTTGCAATTCATTATTTATTTAGTTTGTTTCTTTTGGTAGTCTTTGGGATTGCCCTTTTATTAAGTTGGTTTACGATCCGTTGCAGGTTAATTTGCCTCATGTCAATAATGTTAAGGCGTAATTCTTTCATCCCGTTCATTTCTCTCTGGTGACGTTCTATTTTAATAAATGTAATTGTTTGCCGTAATTCGATTAGACATGAGGTCATCTGTTTTGGAGGCCATGTTTGGTTTTTGTTTTGCCCGAGTGCATTCTGGTCTTGAGAAGGCATTCTCTAGGCGTCGAGCGGGAGACTCAAACGTGTTGTGGTGCTCGCTTAGTATGTTTTTGTTAATCTTGTTGGTTTAACTTTGTGTTTTGGTGAATGTTCCTGTGTTTTACTCCGTCACGAATGTTGTGGATTTCTTAATTGATCATATTTTATTTTATTAATTTAATTTTAAATTTTTCGCTTTTAATCGTGGCCTTGATGTCTGCATGTCGGGTCGGTATTGCATACCTTAGTAATTTTATCAAGCCCTTTCTCATTTGGTAATACCTGTATTCTTTTTTTTATCTTTTGGGCTTTATTAATTTAATTTTTAAATTAAATCTTTTCATTTCGCTCAGCAAACATGTTAAGCAGTCTCTTGCCTACTTTTTTGTTGGCCTTAAGCCATGTGCACCAGAGAGAGGTTGTTCTGCCAATAGAGTTTCCCTTTTACTATTTTGTTAAATTTTTATTTCCTTTGCCCCTTTTGGGAATTAAATTTTATTTTAAATATTAAGCAACTGTTGTGGCATTATTTCGTCGGCGACAATTCTATTAGTTATCGGAGGGTGTCTGTAGACGAGCCTGTGCGTTTCCCCCTTCTCCACCTTCCTTCCTCCTTTAGGTGTTCTTCTGTTGGGGCATGTCATCTGGCGGTGATTTTGCAGATAGCGCTGCGGACCTCTTGAAAACAGGTAAGTAAGGCCCATCCATATCCACCCTGGCCATCCCCGTGTCATTTTGGTAGCAGACCGAGCTCGTGTAGCGCTTCTGCAGCCATCCCCTCCACCATACCCGCAGGCTCATTTTATGGACCCTTCTGATGCTGATAGAGCGGTTGCTGATAGGATGTGTCATGTCAATGCACTTGATGTTATTTAATGCTAATACTTGTCATTTGTTTGATTTCATGTTTGCCTCTGAATATCCATGTGGTGATATGTAAGTGACCTGTTCCAAGCGAGGTGTCTGTGCTGGTTTTTATCCTGTTTGTGATGCAACATTCCCGGTGAAAAATGAAGCTTGGTAAGTGACCGGCATGTGTTCTTGGCATGGGAAATGTGGGTTTCTTGATTTTCTGATAGCCTACATGCTACGAGTGAAGGCATCGAGGAGCCCTGTCTGAAGCTGTTCGCCATGTGGTTTGTGGCAATTTTTGTAATTTAGCTTCCTGTTCTCAAGCCAAGAAAGCGATGACGTCTGCAGTTCTAGGCACCATTGTGCATGATTTTGTATAGTATTGTGGCGGTGTTCGAGTGTCAACCTAATCTATGGTGTTGGTAATTGGTAGTTATGGTATTGTTGTGAAATTATAAACTGTCCTCGTAATTCCTGAAATTTGTTTCTTTCTGTATTGTCTGCCTGCATTTTGTGTTTTTCAAAATGGCCGACAATAATAGTGCTTTTGATTTAATTGACTTAAGAGATAACCTTGTGAATTTGGAGAGTTCTTCTGGGGTTGAACGTGAATCACCTCTGTTTACTAGGTCTGAGGTTTTGGGATCGATTACTAGTAGTGGTTTGCCTGCCCCTCTATTGCCTGGTTCTGACTCGTCCAGACCACTTAACCCTGGATACGGTCAGTCTTCTCATGTTGGGTCACCTAATGATTTTCTGGGTTCTGCCGACCCATTGCATCCCAGTTTTTTCTCTGGAAATGTAAATGTTTTGTCTCCTGTAGAGGGTGTGCGAGCAAGCTACCCTGGTAACAATGTCTCTTTTCCAAATGCTACGTACTCCCCTACCGTTAATTATGGGTCGATTCCTCACCCTATTTCTAGTTTCTTAACTAAGTTGAAGAGTTTCAACCTAGATGACGTTACCCAGGTGGTCCTATTTTTAAAGCAAGTGGTCGAATTGTGTAACCATGCCTCGATTTTTGGGATGTCGGAAAATCAGGTTTTCCAACTATTGTATCCTGTTGCATCCGGTATGCTGCGCGAAAAGCTGATTGAAGCTATCCACCTCCGCATGTCCTTAGCCATGTTCATTAGGGAAGTGTTGTGGTTTTTTGTCCCTGCGAGTGCCCTTAGTACTCTCGAGCAAAAGTTCTTATATCGTGTCCAAAGGTTGGACGAGTCACTTAGCGACTATGTCAGTGACATTAAGGTATATGCCCAGGTATTTGCATCCCCTTTAACTGAACGACAGTTGGTGTCATCGATTGTAAATGGGTTTTCGCCTCAATATAGGTCATACATGACTATGTGTACCAGGCCTTCGTCATTTGTCGAGCTAAAACAGGTCGTTATAGAGGCTATGGCTGTGAAACATGCAGATTCCCTTCGTGTAGCTAATGTTCCTCCTCCTTCCTTGATGTCTCGTCCCCCTCCTTCCTTGATGTCTCGTCCCCCTTCTAAGGTTATGTTTCATCCAAGACCCAATGTTAAGTGCCACACGTGCGGTGGTGTGGGACATGTCAAGAAGGTGTGTCCGAATAACCAGGTTGTGTATCGCCAATGACGGGATATTTTGGAGACCAATTCGGGTGTTACTTCTAAGGATATTTCTGTGCATGAGAATTTGGGAAAACCCTGTGAAGTTTCTGGTCGCCCCGCCCTACTAATGAAAATCTTGAGAACTCTTTGAAAACTAATTCATCACGTGCTAATTCTGCTTATGTCGCTGACCTACCTAACCTGTCGGTGAGCAATGTCGTGGCAAGTCAGCCTAATTCTAAACATAATGTGAAACCTGTGGTGCCGGTGTCCTCGTCATCTAATTGTAATCGTTTTAGAGTGAGGAATGATTTTGGAATTTCTCCTGTGGCTAAAGGAATATCCCCCTTTGTTGAAAGTTGGGTTAATGACGAGCCCGTTTCTGCATTGCTTGATTCTGGTAGTGTCGCATCCTTTATAAGCGAGGTCTGGTTTTTATCTATGAAGAGTGTTTGCAAATTACCTAAGTTAGAGCCTAACAATGAATCTTTTATTTCGGAAAATTGTTCAAACTTAAATATTTTGGGTAGTATGACAATCAAAATCCATATTCTAAATTTTTCTTGGAAGTTTAAAATTTTTGTTGCCAGAAATCTTTCTAGTTCTGTGGTCATTGGAGCTAATTTCATGTCACACGTTGGTATGCTTCTTGATTTTGGTGCTCGCAACTTATGGTTTAAGTTTAATCCGCAAAGTAAATTATCGTTTAACCCGGTTTTATCTTCTCCTTCTCTCAAATCTGTTAGTGAACCTGTGACTATTGAGGATCTCGATCTGGAAAATTTAACGAGGCCTCAAAAGGATGCCATTAAGAGGTTATGTCAGGAGTATAGTGATGTATTTACTGACAAGTTGGGTGTAACCCATTTGATGGAATACAAGATTGACCTAACCGATTCTGTGCCGGTGCGTTCCAGTCCGTATCGCCTTGCCCCACCCAAGATGGCTGAACTTCGGAAGATTATCGATAAGATGTTGGAAGAAGGTGTAATCCAAACTTCTATCTCGGCCTACTCATCCCCTGTATTCCTTGTGCCAAAACCTAACGGTGGTTTTCGGCCGGTGGTCGACTATAGGGCTCTTAATCAAAAGGTTGTTTTACAATCCATCCCTTTGCCAGACCTTCATACATGCTTTAGTTGGTTTCGCAACGCGAAGGTGTTCACGATCCTCGATTTAAAATCTTCTTTCTTCCAAATTCCCCTCTCTCCGGAATCCAGGCATGTTACTGCTTTTTCCACTGACTGGAACCTGTTTGAGTATGCCCGTGTCCCGTTTGGCCTATCCACCGGAGCCGCTGTATTGAGCAGACTTCTGGACAAGGTGTTTTCAGAAATTAAATTCAAATTTGTGTACCACTATCTTGACGATGTGGTGATCTATTCTGAGTCCTTCGAGGAACACGTTGGTCATCTGAAAGTTGTACTTGATCGGTTGCGTGACGCTGGCCTTTCCGTCAAATTGTCCAAGGTTTCCTTTGCCAAGCCCAAAATTTCCTTCTTGGGACATATTGTTTCTGAATCTGGTATCTCCGTGGACCAGTCTCGTACGCAGGCCATCAGAGATTTTAAACCACCCAAGAACGCCAAGGGTGTTGCTCGTTACATTGGAATGGTGAACTTCTTTCGTAAGTTCATCAGTAACTTTGCCGACCGTGCTGCTCCTCTAAATCTATTACGCAAAAAGGCTGTGAAGTTTGAGTGGGGTCCCTCGCAGCAGGCAGCCTTCGAAGATCTTAACGCATCACTCTCTAACGCCCCTATGTTAGCCATTCCGGATTTTGGGAAGCAGTTCATTGTGCAGACTGATGCGTCTGGTAGTGGTGTTGGTTGTGACCTACTGCAAGAGTCTGATCTGGGTAGGCAACCCATTGCATACGCTTCTCGTACCTTAACCGACGCAGAGAGGAAGTATTCCATATACGAACTTGAGGGTTTAGCAGTGTTGTTCGCCCTGGAAAAATTCCGTATGTATCTTGAGCACACTAAGTTTCTCCTCGAGACCGATAACCAAGCCTTGAGCTTGGTGTTAGGGAAACCCCGTAAAACTGGTAGGATTGCCAGATGGGCAACTAGGATTCTGTCATTCCAGTTCACCGTCCACCATATTCGTGGGTCTTAAAATGCGGTAGCTGATTCATTAAGCCGCATGTATGAGGAAACAGCCGAAGAGGATATTCAAGGATGTGAACCCGTAAACCTTGTATCACCTGTAAATTGTGTCAATGTCGTTCTCAGCAATTCCCCTGTGCTTTTTGAAGATGTGAGGAGATTCCAGAAAGAAGATCCCTCCTTATCTTGCCTAATTGACCGAATCAATTCTGGGGAAGTGATCAAGCCCTACTCTCTAAAAGATGGTGTATTGTGCTGTTCGTCTCGTCATGACCGTCTACCTGAAATTGTGCTACCATCGGTCCTCATTCCGGAAATATTTCGTTACTATCACGAATCTCCTATTGGTGGCCACCTAGGAGTATTCAAGACCCGTGCTAAGATCAGACAGTTCTTCATTTGGCAAGGTATGGATGGCGACATCAGGAGGCTCATTAGAAATTGTGCTTCATGTAGTATTAGCAAACCTCCGGTTTCTACTAAGGTTGGCCTGTTGTCATCTGAACCGGCATCTAGACCCATGGAGAGGCTTTTTATCGACCATGTTGGTCGTTCCCTCGCTCCGGTCGGGGAAACCAATTTGCGCTTGTTTGCACTGACGGTTTCACCCGGTTTAGTTGGATATTCACCACCAGACAGGCTACGACCAGTTCCGTCATAAAGTGTCTTAATTCCATCTTTTCATCTTTTGGGCCATGTCAGTTCCTGGTGTCAGATAATGCCAAGTGCTTTGTATCCCATCAGTTCCGTCAATTCTTATTTGATTATGCTATTTCGCATGTAACCACCACTCCCTATTTTCCTAGCCCGTCTCTCGCTGAGCGAGTCAATCGTAATCTCCGTTCTGCTCTGATTGCTTTCCACCACGACGACCATTCCGAGTGGGATTCTAATTTGCACTGGCTCAATTTTGCTTTCAACACCGCCGTGCATGAGAGCACGCAAGCCACCCCTTTTTCGTTAATGTTTTCGTTTATGGCTAATTCTCCATTGTCTAATCTGTGGAACCTGCGTGATCTCCTACCTGACAGTTTCACGCCCGAGGATATGAGGGCGAAATTCGACAAGGCTAGAGAGAGTATTAACCCTAGAACTGCGGACCGTCTTCCAGGAAGACGGTGTGTTGTTTAATCAAGTGCGACCGTCTCTCTGAAAGACGGTCTTGGAATTCAAATATAGTACTACTGTTAGCCTTCAGATGGCACTAATTTCAAATCATGCTGGTTGTCGATGCTTTTATCTTTCGTAGTGTAAGTCTTTGGCAAACAAATGACAGTATCCAAGCTGCAGAAGTGAAAGTATTTCCATGTTGATATTGAAGTTGCATTGAGCAAAATGGCCGCCAACTATGTAGACGATTCAGAAATTGAGCACTTGATTTTTGACGATTCGTGTGATAGTATGGACGACGACAGTGATTATTGTGTGGATTCGTATGAAAATGAAGATGGTGAAAGTAGTGGCAGTGATACCGGCGAACAGGATGTCACGCAAGTTATGGAAATCCCCATCAATGCAAGCGATGTTTATCATGTTCCGACAGACCCTGTACACATGCCTAATGTTTGCCGTGAAGGGGTAAGTGTGAACTAGACTGATATTCAACCCGAAGAAAGTGACTTTCCATGTAAAAATGTACCGTTTATCGTTCATCATCCTGGTCCTGTGAACTTGCCTCCCCGTAATCGCGCGCTGATTATGTACTTCAAAATAGAGAAATGTCATATTTTTATAAAAATAATTTTCTTTTTAGTAAATAACAGGAATTATTTGAAACTGGTTATTGAATTAGTAACATAAAACTATGAACTTTTCATTTATGATGTCTCTGACGAACATTTAACTCGTCAATATGGGTTTCTAGAGCAGAAAAAAATAATTTTATATTTTTTTATATTTTATAAAATACTTTTTATGATTAATTCAAACTGACCAGTCTGAATGATTCAACTATATCAATATAATATAGAACAGTCTTTCAGCTTTCTATTGCTGTATGATAAGTCATATTTATGAACACAGTACGCTTACAGATACCAAATTCCATTAGTGTGTACTTTACGGGAATTTACTGCAGCATTTGACAGATAAACCTGCAGCAGTTCTAGGGTTAAGGTATCACATGACCAACTTGCCAAGCGACACAATGCCTGTCGCAAGCCAACTGATTTGGAAATTGGAGATGTTGTATACGTCCGCAATTTCGAGCCCAAGGGCGTCAGTAATCTAGTTTCTAGCAAGTTGACCCCTCGTTTCAAAGGCCCCTGTTATGTAGAGGCATTCCTGACTCCCGTTACTCTTCTTATTCGAAACCCTAAGGCCAACAAAATTTCCAGAGTGCATCCCTCGAACATAAAACGAGGTGGAGAGAATTGTAATGAGGAAATGCTACCATAAATTTTGTAAACTGATTTTTGTATAACGTAGAGTATCCCTAACCTTTATTGAAGCCTTCGGGCATTTGTTCCTTCTCGAATTTTGAATTGGGTTTAAAACTCTACTTGGATACAGCCTGTAACTGTTGGGTAATACCCATTTTATGGTAAAATTGTAAAATTGTAACTAATTTTGATGTTCTCGTCGAAGATACTAGCATGTAAGTTGGACTCGGTGGGAGACCTAACTCATGGTGATATTATATACCTGTTTCCTTGGGAATTTGAGTGGTCATTCCTCTACCGTAGTTCCTTCTAAATGTATTGTCATTCAACTCGCGAAGTATTGAAAAGTACTACTAGTCTGTAAAAAGGTAACCTTGTTATTTAATTAACTATTGTGAGCACGGATCTAGGGCATGGTCAGGATTTTCTTTTTTGTTCATATAAATTCAACCTTGTTTCTCTTTTATAAAATCTATTAAGAATTAGTAATTTCTGTACACTTTTATTTTTCAAATAAGATTAACTTCTGTTTTGTAAATGGCTGCCCACTCGTCGCATGATATCTGGCAAATTGCTTCCACCTACTTCGTCTAAAGCTAACAACATTGGACCTTTTGAAAATTTACCTAACGTGTCTCGGACTCTGAAAGCACTGCAGGTGCTGGTGTTCTGCGTTTCTGAAAACTTATGGACACAGGAAAGCTGTTAACTAAGTGGTTTGCGAGGTGATCAATTATCCCTTCCCTGATAATCTGACCCTGCACTCTTCCTAACCAACACGATGCGGTTTTTGTCCATCAATTGGAGTTAACTGGTGGACATTATCTTCTGGAAACATGCTTGGTGAATCGACTAGTTTTGGAGTACTGCCTATGCCTAGGCATATTCGTGAACGGTGTTCACGCTTAAGGGAGGGAGACTGTTACGTGCAATGCCCGTACCAACGTTTTTAAATATGTATCTCCCCTATATTCATGTGTCCCCGACCTTTAAAACGACCGCCTGATGGCTTGGTTCCGCTAATGGACTAGAGGTGGCAGTATCTATTGGCCTCTAGCTGGAGTTGTATCTTCCACCGCTAGAGTGAGTTTGTGGTGTCTTCTGATCTCATCCTAGTAGAGACATAATTGAAGCATATTGTATTCTACGTCATTGAACAAAAGACTGTATGTACATCATGCCGCCAAAATAATTATATAATATGCACATTGTTACTTGATGTGTCAATCTGTGATTCGACAATGACAAATTAACATGAATGCAGTGCGGTATTTGACTTTGGATTCTCCGCCATCTTGTGATCCTGATTGTCTGTCGTCAAGAAAACAACAAGCCGGCTGCTGGTCAAAGAGTATCTCTCCGTGTGCTGGGGGTTTTGGCCCCTAGCCTCTACGAAATATGATATATTAAAAGAACTAAGGAAATGCCTGTGCTCCTAGGCTATTATTTCTTAATTTGCCGTGAAGATGACGTGTGGTCTGTTTTTTTACTGGCTACAAGAAGGAAAGCCTCGTGGGTGATCGAAGCGGCTTGAGTGTGCTACCGCAGCAATGTTCAGGCAGTTCATATCTTTTATATTATTTAAAATGTGTTAATTATTTTATTATTATTGTGTCTCCACGGAGAAGTTTTTAAGGTACGTAAGTATTTAAAATTTTATATGTTGTTCTGGAGCTCCGATATAGGCTTTATATGTATGTTTTAATACTGTATTTTGTTTCGCCTGGTAGGCCTAATTTTTCTGTTTTGCTAATGTTACCAGATATGTAAATTTTATTGTTTTCCTTCGTACCTCCTGGAGACACGTTTCTAGTTTATCTTACATTGCAATTCATTATTGATTTAGTTTATTTCTTTTGGTAGTCTTTGGGATTGCCCTTTTATTAAGTTGGTTTACGATCCATTGCAGCTTAGTTTGCCTCATGTCAATAATGTTAAGGCGTAATTCTTTCATCCCGTTCATTTCTCTCTGGTGACGTTCTATTTTAATAAAAGTAATTGTTTGCCGTAATTCGATTAGACATGCGGTCATCTGTTTTGGAGGCCATGTTTGGTTTTTGTTTTGCCCGAGTGCATTCTGGTCTTGAGAAGGCATTCTCTAGGCGTCGAGCGGGAGACTCAAACGTGTTGTGGTGCTCGCTTAGTATGTTTTTGTTAATCTTGTTGGTTTAACTTTGTGTTTTGGTGAATGTTCCTGTGTTTTACTCCGTCACGAATGTTGTGGATTTCTTAATTGATCATATTTTATTTTATTAATTTAATTTTAAATTTTTCGCTTTTAATCGTGGCCTTGATGTCTGCATGTCGGGTCGGTATTGCATACCTTAGTAATTTTATCAAGCCCTTTCTCATTTGGTAATACCTGTATTCTTTTTTTTATCTTTTGGGCTTTATTAATTTAATTTTTAAATTAAATCTTTTCATTTCGCTCAGCAAACATGTTAAGCAGTCTCTTGCCTACTTTTTTTGTTGGCCTTAAGCCATGTGCACCAGAGAGAGGTTGTTCTGCCAATAGAGTTTCCCTTTTATTATTTTGTTAATTTTTTATTTCCTTTGCCCCTTTTGGGAATTAAATTTTATTTTAAATATTAAGCAACTGTTGTGGCATTATTTCGTCGGCGACAATTCTATTAGTTATCGGAGGGTGTCTGTAGACGAGCCGGTGCGTTTCCACCTTCTCCACCTTCCTTCCTCCTTTAGGTGTTCTTCTGTTGGGGCATGTCATCTGGCGGTGATTTTGCAGATAGCGCTGCGGACCTCTTGAAAACAGGTAAGTAAGGCCCATCCATATCCACCCTGGCCATCCCCGTGTCAATTATTATTATTATTTTTTAAAATTATTATTATTATTATTATTATTATTATTATTATTATTATTATGCCATCACTGAACAGCCCCAGAATACTTAACAGAGGTATTATAAATCATTTGACCTCCTCAGTCCTCACTCCAACCTTGATCAAAAGACTTACTGTATACATATAACTTAATAACTTCGGAGTAATATAATTAACACCATAAGTAGACACAAAAGGTATAAATCATATTGGCCCAATAAAACAAGATATTAAGTAAAACTTTAATGACTGCAAATTACGAGATAAAGAAAATTTTGATCATTCATAACCTATTCATCCTCCTAATAAACTAACCATTAAAGCTAAAGTCCTTAACCAAAATGGTAAACAAATTATAGAAGGAGAGGGGAAAATTACTCATCT
The DNA here is from genome assembly GCA_946902985.2 of Meconema thalassinum. NCBI lineage: Eukaryota > Metazoa > Arthropoda > Insecta > Orthoptera > Tettigoniidae > Meconema > Meconema thalassinum. The sequence goes on along the minus strand of OX336389.2, from coordinate 1,120,006,501 downwards.
CAATATTCACCCACCTACAACTGCCATAATCATTAAAGTTAATATGCCATTTAATATAGTTCATCTTTCATCACTTAATGGATGACATGATGAAGAATTAAAATCTCCTGTTAGTGAATAATAAACTAATCGTAAAGAATAACAAACAGTCAATCCTGTAGGAAAAATATTAAAAAATCTATAAAAATTCAAATAAGTTAAGGAGACAATTTCCAAAATTAAATCCTTTGAATAAAATCCCTCCAAAAAGGGTATTCCACATAATGCTAAATTTGACACATTAAAACAAATAACTGTTAAAGGTATTTGTGTACATAGTCTACCCATAAACCGAATATCCTGAGAATTTTTCATATTATGAATTACAGAACCTGCACACATAAATAATAATGCCTTAAACAAAGCATGTGTTAATAAATGAAAAAATGCTAATTTAGGAAACCCTATAGCCAAAATTCTTATTATTAAACCCAATTGTTTCCATGTAGAAAGAGCAATAATTTTTTTTCAAATCATATTCAAAATTTGCCCCTAATCCTGCCATAAATATTGTTAAACCAGAAATTAATAATAATCCCTTACCTAATATATTATCAGCAATAACAGAATTAAATCGAATTAATAAATAAACTCCTGCAGTTACCAGAGTTGAAGAATGAACTAAAGCTGAAACGGGGGTAGGAGCTGCTATAGCAGCCGGTAATCAAGAAGAAAAAGGAATTTGAGCTCTCTTTGTTATAGCCGCCAAAATTACTAATGCAGTAATAAAATGCATAATTCTAGAATTCTTCATTACGTCTAAATAATAAATATAATTTGATCTCCCGAAATTTAATATTCAAGCAATAGCCACTAATAGAGCCACATCACCAATTCGATTAGATAAAGCTGTTAATATTCCGGCTCTGTAAGATTTCACATTTTGATAATAAATTACCAAACAGTATGAAACTAACCCTAAACCGTCTCATCCTAAAAGAGTTTTAATTAAATTAGTACTAATAATTAAAAATATTATAGATAAGACAAATATCATTACCAAAATAATTAATCGATTAATCACTAAATCCCCTTGCATATACTGCTCACTATAAAAAATTACCAATGAAGAAATAAATAAAACAAATCCCATAAATAATAAAGAAATTCAATCAAATAAAAAAGTTATAATTAAAGAAGATCTATTTAAATTAAAAATCTCCCATTCAATAAAAAAAATGATATCATTTCTAATAAAATAAAAAACGACTGTCCTCAAAATATGAAATTATAAAGCTGCTAAAGGAAAATATTGCTAAGTTAATGGAAGAGTTGAATAAATTAAAAGGAAACAGAGAAGAAAGCAAGGAAACTTGGTCGAGAATAGTTGCTGGTAGTGAAAGATCGAATAAGCCTAGGCCTAAAATGGAGTAACGGAACTTCCCGTCTCAAATTCATTTGGAGAGCTCATCAAAGAAAAAGATGACTTTCTTCAAGAAGAAAAGAAGAAAGTGATAAAGAGAAAATCCAGGAAGATGCGGATATTTGCGGATAGTCACGGGCGAGATATTGCGGCAAATGTTCTGGAGAGAAGCGTAAACATGGAGGTCACATCGACAGTGAAACCAGTCGCTACAATTGCAGCGCTCACGGACGGGATTGTAGGAGATTGTGCGTCCCTAACTTCAACGGATTTTGCAGTTATCATCGCTGGAGCTAACGACGCGACGTCTACAGGAACGAGAGTAAAAAGGTAATCAAAGGTTTAAAGGGTACATTGCCATCCATGAATAACACTAATGTAATTGTTGTAAACATTCCACAGAGATATGACTTAATTCCCAAATCATGTGTAAATGTATAAATAGAGGCTACAAATGGAAAAATTAATAAAATTAGTAAGAGTTTTCCAAATGTCCAAATTATAGATACCGGTATAAGTAAATTATACAGGATATTCCACACTCGGCATGGCCTACTCTTAAATACGCTAGGAAAAGATTATCTTAGTGATGAAATCTGCAAAATTGTAAATTCAAATGGTAAGAATAGTGCGACAGTAATATCCTTAGAGTGGAAGCAGGAAAACTGGTTAAAAAAAAGGTCAAACCTGAGGTTTGGCATTCAGATGAGTATCTTCTGATGTCAAATTTAACTGAGTGTAACAATGGTATTTCAGATTCGTCTAGCAACAATAATAATAATTATGATAATAATACAAGACATAATCAAAACATTCATATTTCACATACACACAAGCATATATCAAAAAGAAACTTTTCACACATGAGTTAAATTACGAGTATAAAATAAACTTCCTCACTATATAAAATTGGCCCCAAAAATAAAAACCATTGAAAGAATGTTGAAAGCTTATCTGCAGTGCCATTGTTTTTACTCTGTAGTTGAATATAGGAGTGATGAAATCTATATGTTACTTTTCTATTTTAATTGCAATACCTAGTAGTAAATTGTTGTATTTATAGAATTAAGTTTTCATATTGTGATAATAGAGTAAGGTGTAAATAGTTGTCCAAATAAGATTGTATCTCTTATGATCTATTATTATAATATGTTATAAATAGTTATTGTATTTGTAATATATACCTGTACGTTCCATTATTATATAGATGTAATTTCTGCCGTGTCCTATATCAAAAATGTATTGTATACATGCAATTGATCAAAGGGATAAATGAAAAATCAAATCTAATCCATTAGGGCCAAGCTATCTGAGTACTTGGTAGACTCGTGGGTTCGAACCCCACCGTCAGCCGTCCTTGAAATTGGTATCCCCATTTTCACTTCCAGGCAAATCTCGGGAGGGTATCTTCTGACAGGCCACGACCTCTTCCTTCCACATCCTTGCCCAGTTTCATTGAACTTAATTTCATCTCTCATTAACTCCTCTCATGAGGTTGGGGTCAGGAAGGGCACCAAGTCGTAAAACACCAGCCACATATACTTTCATCGCATCTCATCTCCGACCTTGTTTAAACGAGAATAATAAGGGGTCGACATACAAAGATTATCGTTATCCATCCTTAACGTAAGCAACTATCCAAGACAATTAATGAGATCCACGTTTCTTTTTCTGGCATTGACAGTGGCCATCGTCGTTGTAAAGTTTGCCTGTTTTTTTTTCACTATACATTTAGGCACATGCCGGAATAGCACCATATTCCAATTCCCAGGGTATCTGCTCAATCCTAGACCTTAATAAATACAGCCACGCATACTACTACAGAAACCACACTAACACAGGTTATCAGACAAATTTAACACACACCTAAATACATCGGGCTGATGATAAAGATTTATTAACAACCATCACCATATTTATTTTCGTCTGCCTCGTGTCGCAGTGCCTAGCAAACGTGCGGGGTTTCGATTCGTACCTGAGCAATCCTGGAAATGGCTTTCCTCTTTTACTTCAGGCAAATGCCTTGATGGTTCCTAATTTAAGGCCACGGTCATCTCCTTCCCAATCTTCTCGTAAATTAATAATAAATGACACCGTGGATGGCCAGGGTGGATGGGCCTACTTACCTTTTCTGAGCGGTCCGCATCGCTTCAACAGCAAAACCACCTCCGGATGAGTTGCCCCAACTGAAGAACACCTAACGGTGGAAGGAAGGTGGAGAAGAGGGGAAGCCACAGGCTATTCTACAGACACCCTCCGATAACCAATAGAATTGCTTCCGACGAAATAATGCCACAACAGTTGTTTAAAATTTAAAAGAAATTTTAATTATCAAAAGGGGAAAAGGAAAAATAAGACTTTAACAAAATCATCAAAAAAAAGGAAGAAACTCTATGGCGACAACAAAATATAACTGGTGATGCATATGGCTTAAGGCCAACATAAGTTATTTACATAAGTAGGCAAGAGACGGTTTAACATGCTTGCTGAGCTAAATGAAAACATTTAATTTAAAATTTAAATGATAATGCCCAAAAGATTTAAAAAAACAGGAATGCAGGAATTACCAAATGAGAAAGGGCTTGATAATATATTAAGGAATGTAATACCGACCCGACATGCAGAGATCCAGTCCACGATGCAAAACGAAAAATAGAAAAATTAAATTAATAAAATAAAATATGATCAATTAAGAAATCCACAACATTCGTGACGGAGAAAAACACAGGAACATTCACCAAAAACACAAAGTTAAACCAACAAGGTTAACAAAAACAAATTAAGCTAACACCACAACACGTTTGAGATTCCCGCTCGATGCCTAGAGACTGCACTCCCAAGACCAGAATGCACTCGGGAAAAACAAAAACAAACATGGCCACCAAAACAGACGACCGCATGTCAAATCGAATTACGGCAAACAATTAGCATAAAATTAATTTAAAATCACCAGAGAGAACAGAGGGAGGAAAGAATTACGCCTTAACACTATTGACATGAGGCTTTTTAGACTGCAACGGATCGTAAAATAAATAAATAATAGGGCTATCCCAAGGACTACCAAAAACTAACTAAATAAAAATTTACAACGTAAAATAAACTAGAAACGTGTCTCCAGAAGGTACGAAGAAAACAATGAAATTTACATAACTGGTAACATTAGTAAAAGAGAAAAATTAGGCCTACCAGGCGAAACAAAATACAGAATTAAAACATTAATATAAGGCCAATATCGGAGCTCCATAACAAAATATATAAAAATTAATAACGTACCTTAAAACTTCTCTGTGGAGACACAATAAAAATAAAATAATTAACACACAAACCAAATAACGTTATACGGCACTAGATTGCCTGAAAATGGCCCACCCAGCACATGCGTCGTTTAGATGACAAGCACTCGTTTGCAGCAAGTTGCGATAATATATCACTTTCATTCTCAATCTTCAATGAGAAAAGGCGAAATACAGCCTTAAGAGCTCATGCAATTCCTTTTAGCATTTATCCACATTTCGTAGCGGCTAGGGGCCACGGCCCCCAGCACACGGAGAGATACACTTTGATCAGCAGCCGGCTTGTTATCTTCTTTTCGACAGACTATAAAGCTCACAACATGGCGGAGAATACACAGTCAAATACCGCACTGCATTCATGTTAATGTAATTGTCCAATCACAGCATGGCACCTCAAGTAACAATGTGATTATTAAGTAATTAATTTGGCGGTATCATGTATATACAGTCTTTTGTTCCATGACGCAGAACACAATAGCCCTCAAATACGTCTCAATTAGGATGACACCAGAAGGCACCCCAAACACACTCTAGCGGTTGAAGAAGCAACTCCGACTAGGGGAGCCGCTATCCGATAGAAGCTGCCATCTCGTGTTCATAATCGGAACCAAGCCATCAGGCGGTCGTTTCAAAGGTCGGGAAGTCACATTTAGGGGAGATACATATTTAAAAACGTTGGTACGGGTATTGCACGTAACAATAAACACTCTACTACTACACTGACCTACAATAACACCCACAAATATATAACGTATATACAGTAGGCTATAAACACACAACCAAGTACACGGGACTAAATGATCACGATGTCAAAGCCCGTCAAATGAAACAACAGCTACGTATTTTTCAATTTAAAGTTTTATACGACTGATACACACTCTTACGGGAGATAATTGCCGCATTTTGTTCAGCCATTGTGTGAGCACTTCCAGGAATGTTCGGAGAACAATAGTTAACAGGTTCAGACAACCTCTTGTGTTTGGGAATTTCATATTAGGTAGCTTGAGGCTACTGCTTGAAAAGGTTTCCAAGATTAACCAACTTGATAACACAACATCCGGGAGAGATTCCGCTGAAGATTTTGTTCGAAATGCATCCTAAATAGCATTGCACATAGTCTTACAAGGTTGGTTTATTGTTGGCACAGTTATATTGATCTCAAACTTACCTGTGCCTTATCTACCAATTAACTTAAGTTATGAAAAGGGAAGATAATAGAGAGATACAGATACGAAATACGTGTTTCAAAATTTATTTTAGATACAAAATACAAGATACGAAAGTATCGAAAATACGTATTTTAAATACCGGTACATGTATTTTCGATATTGCCCAACTCTGCGCGAGTACGATCATATGATGGGCTGTCACTTACCAACACCTGTCAGCATCTAAGAAACACGTGACTTCGAACCTACCTTGTGTTTTGAACCAATCTCATCTTTGTACATCTATGAATGTGTCAATATTAAAACGAGTGTGCAAATATCTCTGGCATTACACTCTTTGAGGGGGGGGGGGGGGGGGACTGAGAGTTCTCTTCACCCAGTCACATGGTTGTACGGAAGTAGTATACACGTTGGAAGCGCGGTTCGTACGGATGTGGTTGAAAGTCATGGTAATCGATATACAACCTGTGACAATCAAGTTCGGTGAATAGTCCTGTACTATCCTGTACTATCAACACATATCAACAATGCACGACAGTGACCCTACTGTCCTTCGAAATAGTCCCCTCCCGTAACTATGCAATGCTGAGATCGGCGATACATGTCCTGGAAACTTTGCAAGAAGGCGTCATTTGGGATGGTGTTCAAAAGCCTCGTCACGTTGCATTCAGTGAATATAGTCATAACGGTCAACCTGGCAACATTGGCGACACAGAACGCTACGTGTAAGACCTGTTTGACACCGTGCGTGTTTAGAAGGATGCATTTATGCAACCTACCATGCACATCTGTTCGGCTGGTGGCAGTGAGAAGGATGATTTATGCAACCTACCATGCACACCTGTTCGGTGGGTGGTAGTGAGAAGGGTGGATGTTCTGTGCAATTCAATGTCTATGAAAACCATCGTCACGGGCGATGAGACCTGGTATCTGGGGTACGGCCCCGAAGTCAAGCGTCAAAGTATGGAGTGGTGGGGTTCAGGTCCAGGGTCACCGAAAAGCCCTGAAGGGCCAGAGGTTTTCGGACATTTCGGACATCCAACGTAATGTGACGACCCAACTGAAGGCTATCCCTAAAGAGTTTCCAGGACTTGTACAGACATTCTCAGAAGTGCATAACCATCCATGGGGATTACTTCAAAGGACAGTAACTGCTGGTTCAGGTAAGCTAACAATCCGTTCGTAATATAGACCCATTCACCGAACTTTTCGGTCAGAGGTTGTAAAACAGAAACTGGTGTAGAACGAATTTCGATCAACAGTAAATCAGGGTAGTAGGGGGAGTAGGGATTAACAACACATGGTTCAAAAATCGTCACGACTTGTGACCCACCAGGGCGAATTTAGCACTGCAGGAGTGTTAGACCAGGTCAACAAATAAGGAAAAGAGAATAGGACGTTATAAAAGAAGGTGGCAATCTCCAAAAAAGAAACTTTTCCGCTAACAATGGGAACTGTCGGGGCGTGAACCAAACAAGCGACATTCAGCGGTAATATAAATCCGCGTAAGAATAAATTGTTATAAAATTGCGTCGTTGACGATCATAAAGGGAGCATTGAAATAGGAGGTGATGAATATTTCCAATAAGAAGACCGCAGCCACATCTGTCAGTGGCGCGGAGTTTAAATTTAATGAGCCGGGGAGGGTGTGATTGAAACGTAAACGACTAATTGTGGTAATATATTATGCCCGTCAGAAGTGGTTATCCGGTCCACCACCGACCGTGCGTGGCTTTCCAGATGACCACATCCTTGAACACATGTGGCCTAAGAGGATCGGAGTACACTCCTTGTGGGGCTATTCCGGCACAGGACTCCACGTCATCATAGGGATCAGGTTCCCATCATAGCATTAGTCATAGACCTCCCATGGAAATGCACACCCAAAAGAAACAAACTACTAAATTAAAATCCAGGCTTAAGTAAATTTCGCAAAATGGTTTATTGATATCTCAAACCCCTGTCCTACCATCGGGGGGGAGGGTAATTAGTCGGCTAATCCGTTAACTAACAAAAGTAAATAAACAAAAATAAACAATTATAAACTATCAAAATTAACCCCTCTCGATTGGTCCTAAATACAGTCAAAAACGCTAGTAAAGCTTGGGAAATGGTACAAAGGATTTCAATTAAAGTTATAATGAACAAGGCATGATGTTTCCAAGTGAAACCTCATGTTGGCAAGTTGTCAAACATGACAGAAAAATAAACAAAGTAAGCTGTGACCATCCCGTATTTACATTTAATTTTAAGAGATCTAAACTAATCCTCATTTAAACTAACCTACGGTGAGAACCATCCGTAGTATAACAAACTAAACAAAAGATCTAGATTGATTTACAGTCATCTTTTGCAACACAAATAATTTGCAATCCACTGTACAACAAAAGGTCTACAAGTAGTAAAGGATATGGGTATACAAAACAATCAATAAATAAATATCACACACAAGAGTATTCTTATTAGTCCTGCCTACAGCTTGATGGTTACTGTTTGTTTCCATCGGTCATCTATAATGTGTAAGCTAGAAACTGAAATTACTGTTCGCTAACATGCTGCTTACCATGGTAGCAAGTTTTCCCTACAACCAAAATTCTGGACCTTTATTGATTCAAATAATATATTTGCTTAAATGGAGGCGTGATGTATTGAATCTCATCAATCATAGTGGGTCGGGACGAGCGCAGTTCTGTGTGACTCTGCCAAGGGCCAGCTAGGCTATGTACAGTAGTTCACTCCTCTCTGCAACCCAGGCAGCTTGTACTGGCTGGTATACGTGAAGACGAACCTATGGAGTGCGGCGGGTGCATGGGGGGATGGGTGGGGTAGGAGCAACGTGAGGTTGGTTAACACAATCCATAGAGTTCAAAAGTAGATACGGTATATTCGGCTCACAGGCAGCAAATAGCGTGGAAAAGTTAGCACGCTCTGGTGGCTGACAAGCACAGCTCCTCATCGTCAGGCTGAACTTAATATATGCACAGTGTTTACATGATTGAACAATAATATAAATCTTCGACAGATATTTGTATTTGATATCAGATAAAATGTATTTGAAACATACAGTTTAATCAAACTAAAACGAATGGCTACTACTCCAGATGTTCCGTCCATCTTTACTCTGACAAGGCTCATGTTTGCCAAAGAATATATGTGGTGTTTTTTTTTTTTTTTTGTTTTGTTTTACTGACCGGTTAGCCACGTCTTAGTTTCTATAGATTTGGCTTGTGATCTCTTCTGTTGAGAGAAATTGGTGATCGTGGATTGCTCTACCTGGTGAAACACATAGGAGCTGTGTGTGAGGAATATTTCTTCTTCGCCAGTTCCATAATATAGGCTCATTATTACTGTTATTGTTAAAGTCTGGCATCTGCATTGTGGAGGGCCGATTGTGAGGTGTTCATCACTTAAGTTTGTAGTGCATTTCACAGTTGTCATTTTATTGTTTTTATGATATCCGCATCCTTTAAAACGCATTTAGTTCGATATTGACTGGCTGTTTGGTGCAGCGACGCTCTGCGCCTGCTGTGCTCAAGATTGAAGGATCGAATTCTGGTGCAGTTAGTTGGCATTTGAGGTTGTGCAAATACGAATGAGCCGTGTCAGTAGAGTTACTGGCACGTTAAATAACCCCTTCGAGGGAAACCTCCGGCACCCTGGCGTCTCGAAGAACCTCAGTAGTTGAAAGGGACGTAAACCCAATAACATTGTTATTATTATTAATAGCAGTAGTAGTTTGACATTAGCATTAATGGTAGTCAGAACGAAATGAATGTGCCCTTCTGTTGAAGTGCGCGATACATAGCTATTTGTCTCATTCCACTGTCTATTTTCGGAAGTTTGCGAAGCTGTATTGTTGTTTCGTGCATAATTTGGCAGTTTTGCAATATCTAGCTTCAAAGTTTAGACGGGCGATTATGTTTTTCATAGTTGTGTACTGTATATAATTATGTACAGCTTTGCAATAATCATTTACATGATGAATTCAGTCCACGCACTCTTACTATGACCGTTTTCCTTGCTTTCTTTTTCTTTCTTAAATCACTTTAGGGGTTTTGCGATCTTGTGGTCCCGTAGCCCCATGTACTTGAGTGTGTGTGTGTTTTGATTGTGTGATAACCTGTGTTATTGTGATGGCTGTACTAGTGTTTGTGTATTTGTGAATCGAGGGTAGAATTCGGAAGGAGGCGGCCGTGGCCTTAAGTTTGGAATCATCCCACCATTTTGCCGGAAGTAGAAGTTGGAGGCCACAAAAAACTCTTCCAGTATGACTGAGGTGGGAATCGAACCCTCCTATTCTCAGTTTTGCCTCACGAGGCTGACTGTACCCCGTTCCAAGCCCTCCCATCAGAATTAACGTTTCTTGGCAAAGCTGGGAATCAAACCCGGACCACCAGGGCTACATCCATGAATGCTATCAGCTACACCAGTGACTGTGTTGAATGGAACTTCAAAAACAATTCAAAATGAAATTCCACAGTGCATGCTTGAGGAAACTGCGAAAGAAATTAAATAATCAAAATGTGTGTCTGTCATAACATACGAAACAAGTAATGTAGCATAACATTCATGTAGGAGAGTAGGAATAGTGTAAGCAAACAAATGTTCAAATTTCTGTTTTTCATTATTTTCTATCTATTGGGTATCTTAGTGATTTTTAGAATAGTCTTATATCAGTGAACAAATGATATTTTTGTGAACCACCACTTTTTTGAACCACCAGCCGCCACTGGTTAACAGTAAAACAAAATTACATGGTTCACGTCCCACGAGTTGAAAAACTCGGGGTAAACCAAATCCCTGTCATCGAACGTGTCAGCTGCTAAAAGCTTAAACTAACGGAGAATAAATCTATACAGCTCAGTACAATGGTCAGTGAGTTATAAACCAGGATCAAAGTTAAACAGGCGTTTAGTGATTAACGAGAATTATAGCATTCGTTTAAGTTCATTACTTTTTCTTATTTAATTGATGATTATTAGTTGTCGTTGGTTTAAGATTCATTAATTATCCGGATTGACCATGTGTACGGCTTCCTAACTAGTGGATAACCTCTTGTGTACACCCAAGTACACGCGAACATGCCTACTCCGAGCTGTCAAAAAGCTCAAAAAAACTTCTAAAGTAACCCTGTGTGTCCGCCTGGATCACATCAGAGAACTCGGTCTGTCAAGCGCTCAGCTTTGAAACAAGGCCGGCAACCTCAAAAATATGGGCAACCACCCCATCCATCATCGTGTATGAAAACACGGCAAAAAAAAGTACACAACATGTGAGCAAACATTCGCATAGCCTCAAAATATGTCAATCAGTGTCACAAGAAAACTCCAATATCTTAAACAACAAAAACCTTTCCGAATGTTCTCCGCTCACAACACATGCGAAGATCGAGAATAGAATGGGTGACCTACTGTCACACAGTATCATTGCATTCATAAACATGGTTGTCAACTTGACCTAGTTTTAACAAGCTTATAAAAACTGGCTTATTCAGAATGAATCATTTATAAAAGCATTAGCGTTGTATCTGTCAAAAGTCTTGTCTCATCTTGGATTATGGGTTGGCAATACTGCGCGTAACCTTGAAGACACTTGTCCTCGCAAGTAAATGACATTTGTTCATTCTCAAACCGTTACGAGCTGCTTTGGCTAACTGTAAAATCTAAAGTGTTCGTTTCATTAGCATATTGGATCCACAAAAATGTTCAAAGAATGATCATACACTTGCAGTTTATAATATAACACTCGTTGTAGTGTTCGTGATGTAGTAATAGTAGTCAAAATAATGGACAATGATATGCTTACATGGACAAAGCAAAGCATACAAGACGAGAACTATTCCACTCGAACTAAGGTGTTTGGCAGATATCACACTCACGGCAGGTTTGTCAAAAATTAAACCCGTGCATTCTAGGCACTTCAAATGTATGAAATAAACATTCACACCATATAAAACAGTGGCGTTAATTGTAAATGATACGTTACTAGTGTGAACGGGATTAGGAGTACTAACAGAAAGATATTACACTCCTTCACAATGGCAATTGATTCATCTCGAGTCTAGTGGTAGATTTTCCACTCTCAAACAAAAATGTATTTACCCAAAAATAGGTAAAGGGGTAACCTCTCCCATTAGAGGATAGGCCTGCTCAGTGGCGTGCTTCACATTTTACAAAATAAAGGAGCTTAAAATAAAGACTTCAGCAACAGCTGCTTAATTAACAAAATTACTGCTCCGTTAAATTATTGACACAATTGGTTAGTTCAAAGTGAACTTCAAAATGACATTTTATGCACCGTGTGAGAAAACACACATTAATCAGGTGACTAACTCTTGGCTTGGAAATGTATTGGAAACGTACGCTGCGTTGTGCATGGAAAAATGAATAATTACCATAGACTGTAAACTAAAAGAAACCCACTAAAATAAGTCCTACCTAGATGACTGTGAATCGAAGTACGATCGTTAAAACTACTCCCCCAACGACCATCACCTTACAAAAAGATATTAATTATAACTCACGGCGAAGAACATGGTAGCTCACCTCATTCCAACAGGAATAATTGAGGGGTAAATCCTTCAATTTTGAGCGTGGGCAAAACCTCCAGCGCTCGTACAAATCCTGCTTATTTTTCAGGAACTGGAGGAGGCATAACTCCAGTAGAGTTTCTAGCAAATGTAGAGTCTTATCTACGAGACACCATGGTGACACCCGAACGTGAATTAAGGGTCATTGAGAGGCTGCTTGATGGGCAAGCCAGCACTTGGTTCCGCGCGTTTAGATACTCTTTCAGCGGATACCATGACTTCAGAGAAGCTTTATTACGGACCTACTGGTCAAGCGACATCCAGAAGAGTATCAGAGCTGAGATGTACGCAAAACGGTACAGCTCTACTCAGCCTACTCGCTATGCAAATTACTTTGCATTACAACTCGCTAGAATTAGGTGTCTCCCACCTCCACTCTCTGAAGCTGAGTTAATTCAAACAATAATACGACAATATCCGGAAGAATTACAACGACTATTAATTGTCCCAGACGCTACTTCCTTCGTCCAGTGTGACCAGATCTTACGACGACTTGACTCAAGCAATGAGCAGTTCGTCATACATAGGTTACGTGGAGAGCACAGAAACGAAACCAGACAGGTGAATTTAACGACTGTCGACAAGGTCAGTCAGACGACTGCACCGGTGTCAATCACTGGGAATCGTTACGAGAGGAACAATACAGGACCGGACCGGAGAACCTGGAACCGGTGGCCCTACGATCAAAATCGTCAAACAGTAAACCCGACGTATTGCAACGTCGTTTTGAAGGTCCAGACGTTGAGAGACGTAACACTAATGAAAGGCGAACTGACAATATTCCAAGTAATCAAAATTCAGTACAGATACGACGCGACTATAGATATAGCGGAGGCTATCGTCGTGATCGCGATCCCAGATATCGTCAGGATTGAAATCCTCAAAATGAGATAGATCGTGATTGGAGAGGACGAGCTCAGGAGAGCAGGCGTTACATCCGACAACTGCGTGACCGTGAAGAGAGGGACCAAGCTCAAACGCCGCCGGAAATGCAGGTAGTGCATGAAGATGTACCCTACGACGCTAATCAGCCAGGTACTTCACAGCCAAAAGTGGAAAACTCCAAAATCACAATTAGTTCTGAGGAGATTGACTCCAGAGTAACTTCCGTCATTTTACTCTGGGAGCCACTCCAAGAAGATCCTTTGTACGAACGATGAACGACATCCAGATCACACGCCTACCACTGATTTCAGCTAAAATAAATGGATATCCAGTTACGATACTGATAGATACAGGAGCTATGATAAGTGACTTATCAGCAGATTTTTATGCTATATTGAAAGCCAATATTAAATTGACAGAACTTCCAGTTTCTACTGTCAAAGTCAGAGGGATCATACCTGACAAGACTGTCAAGTGTAAAGTACAAGTGCTCTGTACTGTTGAAATAGCAGGTCATATCTATTTGCACCAAATTTTGGTCTTGAAAGACCTGAAGTATCAGGTTATTTTGGGAGCAGACTTCATGAGGAAGCATGAAAGAATCATCGACATGGGAGAGAATACCATCAGATTCAAGCCGCATTATGCCATTCCCATGGACCAAGCAGAGGATGAAGAGGATCCGAGTATTGCTGTAAATGTCCTAGACATGCAGAATGCAGAGGACATAGAAAGCACTAAGGAAGAGTGCAGAGATGATCCAGAATACCAAGGAAAGTTCGAAGAAAGTGTACCCGATCGCTGAAAAGCATCTGAAGGAAGCTGAGAAGAAACTGCAAGTCACATAGAAGCTAACAGGAACAAGTTGAATCGTCAGGCAGAGAAACGTTTGAGAAGGATGAGGAACAAGAGGTTTTGACAACCACTCATCGAGGGAGATCAGGTATTAATCAGACGTCCAGGAATTTCAAACCCTATGGAACGAGTATATGCGAAGTTTGTATCCCTTTATTATGGACGGAACAGAGTACTTGAAGCATTGAATAATGGAAGCAATGTTATAGGTGACTTGAACACTGGGGAGCGTATTGGAATTTTTAACGCCGCTAATCTAAAAATATATCACCAGAATTGAATTGCATTATTGAGCAAATAAAAATGCCTGTCTTGCATTTTTATTTGAAACGACGAGGAGGCAAACGAGCCCATATTCGCTCATGCTGGTGATGATTTTTATGAGAGCCGTGTATTTTTATATCTGAGAAACATAGAACGCGCCCAGAAAGCATGCTCTAGTTTCAGACGCAAATTTGACTTCACTCAGATGCTCCATATAATTGTTCTACAAGATTAGAGATTTTATCTGTAATGTGCAAGTTTGAAAGTATCATCTACAGTAATTCTGTATAATGTGCCACGATGTGATGGCCTAATTTTAATTTAATTGTCTTTTAGTAAAGGTATGACATCGCAGAGATGCGAGTAGGAAGTAAATAGTCGCTCCACGACTTACGAATCATCGACACCGGAACTGCATATTTCATGCAGAGACACTCCCTTTGGTGCGTTTGACACGTACGCACATATTCGACAATTGGTCTGCAAGACCAGGGATTATAGTAGGACTGAGAATCCAGTTTGAAATATCAGAGTGCATCCAGTATTATTTGAGCACGAAGTGTGCTAGTGATTATCGCAAGTTGCAAGTGGCAACCTTAACTACGATATTTTCAACGCAAGAAGTGAAAATTGTGAAACGGAATATTTTCCGACCAAGAGCATGGTCAATTTATCATGCCAGATGGCATAAGTGCAGTTACAATACATTTCCTAAGTGTGGAAACAATCCAAGTGATACCGTTAATTATACCATTGAAGTTAAAATATTACGACGCACATCCGAGCCGTGCTAAGTAGGTGATTTTTAGTGCCAAGATTACAGAGATATTGCACGATTATAAAATTTCCCAGATATTAGAATATGTGTTGGACGATACTCCAAGTATCATTAAAATCAGTGAGCAGACACATGGTCATTTTTGTAAAAGTCTGCACAAGTGTAGATTCAGTTTTGATCTATAAAACAACAATAAATTCTGTGAAACATCGATTTATCGCCATCTAAAAGATGCTGTTAACGCACCACGAGCTAGGAATCTTCACCATTTGGAACATGTTGTTTAACATGGCCTAAACCACTCGATGAACGGGACATCGACCACCTGACAACACTACAAAATGGAAGAAAGTGAGAGAATGATCTTGCTCATGGACACCCATGGCGAATGGAGAACTTTTCCCAAGTTCCAAGGAAAGGACCTACACCTCATTATATCCTTATGGAAGAGGTGATCAACCAACTCCGTGAGTCATGCATTTAATTCTCCTGTTCAGGTTATAGGTCATGGTGGAGTAGATTTTAGCAACCGTACTTGATAACAGTCATGTAGGTAGGTTTATTTTCTCATAGACACCATTTTTGGTGATTTTCAGTTTTCTTGAGCTTCCACACCGTTGTTCTTCCAAGCTCAGAGTTAGACACCATTTTAGTGTGTTCGCACACTGGTGCATTATTGTAAAATGTGAATTTCCAATTCATGGAAACCCAGATTATGACTTAAACGAGGAGCAGTGATTTTTTTCGTAACAGCTGATGCTGAATTGTGAGTAACATTTTTTAGCTCCCTTTTGTGTATTGTTTTAGTACGCCACTATTTTCGGGCGTATCGTTCAGATGAGGGAGATCAGTCATCCCAATTATGATTATTGTAAATAAATTTTTGAAGTGATAGCCTATTGTAAACCACGAGATTCGAGTTGAATCTCATATCATTGTAATAAGTGTAGCCAGTATTTACACACTTTAATCCCAATTACATGATAATCGTATCATTTATATTTAACGGCAGAAGGTTAAGGTGATTAAACCATTTATTATAATATATTAAAGATTAATGATGTAAATAATAGCCCAAAATTGAAATTATAGTAAAGGTTGATATTAAAATATAAAATTGATTACTATTTACTGTGCTTGTACGCACGAGATTGTACCTATTTTGAATCCACAGTGGCGTAGAATATCTATTTAGACTATCTTAGGAGAGGAATATCTTCCGTTTTATTCTCCTTGCTTTTACTAAGCATTTCTCTCAGTGTTAATCATTTTGAAGGTCTACGACTTCGCATTATGTGTTATTATTGAGTAACATCACTCAAATGTGCACCATGGTAACCAGGGAACAGTTAGAATGTGAACCATACATGTATTTTGTAACATTTAAAGACATTGCTACAAGGCAATGGACTCACATGTAGTGAGGCAGGAACTGTGCCAGACCAGATGACAGATGTTCTGAGGGCCACGAATCCCGTTACGAATATTACCCAGAAAGCCAACGGTGATTTTCAATGAGACTACGCGTAAATGACAGACACTTCTGATACGTATTTCGTAAGGTATTTTCCAACCAAGCCTAGCTTGTGAATGCTAGATTTTTATGAAGGACAAGTAACGACCGCTATAAATTGTTTTGATACAGGGTGATTCCCGAGTCATGAATCCATATTACATTTTTCGCACATGTTGTAAGCAAATGATAGTTCATTATTTCTTTGATATGATAAGTTGAGTTTTCATTTGATGAACCAGACATTTTAAATAGGCTGTTTTTCTCACATTATGTGAATGTTTCTGTCGGTGTTTTGACACGTGAAGTATTATTTTATTTGAGATTGCCGGCAGATCTAAGTCTTAGACTAGAATGACTGAGGATGTTTCTAGTGAGCCACAGAGCCAATTAGATTACTGATTGTATGGTAACGGAGTCTTTTAGAGCCCGTGTTATTGTGCTTGCCGGCAGAAAATAGCTTTGAGCTATTCTTACTGCCCCCGTAAATTGAATTATTTAGGGACAAAATGAGAGTATTTTCCGTCCCCATGATAAAATTTATCTAGCAAATATAATTTCTGGAAGTGTGACACAAGAGTGTAGTGTTACAAGCTCGAGTCTGTGGGAGAGCCCGATCACGTGATATGTTGCACAATGGACGCTTCTAGAAGGCTATATTTAGCATAGCAACACCGAGTTTGGAAATTAATATTATAAATATTGTTATAAATTATGCTATTGGATCCCAGCCCAGAGCCAGTGAGAATAGGTCTTATTGAAGACGGGATCAACTTCAATTACACAATATGAGGAAATTATGCATTTAGGCCCTTAGAAGAAGATTTTCTTATTTGGTAATGAAGAGAATAATAAGAGAAATTAAGTCTGATACTTTAAAAACCGCAGATCTGTTAATCTACGCAGTAATAAGCATTAGTAATCTACGCGCTAAAATTATGGTGGGAGATTGATATGGCCGCCAAAAATACGACTTGGAGGGGGAGATCCAAGGATCGAGGTCCTTATTCCAGCAGACTTTGAAGAGTGAGTAAGTGTTTTTACTGGGTTAACGGAGATCCCAAGGCTTAGTCCGAGTGCGACGACTGTCGACTTGTGGAGACGCGAGGATAGCTAGGTGGAACGTTAGAGATCACCGCACTTCCATTCTACGTGAAGTTGCGAGGCACATTGTATTGATTATATCTCATATATAATTGAGATCTAAATATAAAGAAGCGAATATATATTAAGAACAGGTCGCATACTTTATATTGTGGAAAGTCAAGCGTTTTAATATTCACCGTTTCGACATTATCAGCCGGTCAAGTTAGATTTCCAAATGTGTTGGAAATAAAGCTGAATATCATTATAAATTGCAACGTGAAGTTGACGAACGCAGTTCAACTGAACAGTAGCGGAGAACTTTTAATATTGGCGCAACACATAAACATTAACAGAATGACTATTATTATTCGTCAAACGTTATCATTCAGCATCATTAACATTGTTCATATGATGAACTAGATAGTCATGCGCCAGAGACATATTCGTTAACAGGAGTTAATATACAACGATGGAGCTTCGTTAGACAACGTATACTTGAATACAGACGTAGTGTACGGTCCATCTTGTGCATTTTCGTCAGTCTACGAACACTAATATAACATCAATTAGCAATGGAAACATTTCATTCACTATTTATATGAATATTTCCATAATTATATTCCAATGATGAAGCTGATACATATTTACGACGGAGAATGAAGACTTTACAGAAGAGATTTGTCAAGATGCTAGGGAAAGGTAGCCCAGCAACCCAGAAGAATTTGCCAGAAGGATGTCGTTCGAGCCCAGGCGAATGTTGGTGAATTCCTGAGAGAGACGTTTCTTATCTCTGAGGTCGCAGATTCGAGGTTCGAATGCAGATCCATATCAGTGTCTTGTACTGAGGAAACATCTAAAGTATTGTGGGAATACTTACATAGATCTTCAAGTTTTCGTCCAAATAAGGTATTAGTGTATCTCATTGTTATATAGAGCTTTATTAGAAATCTTTTAAGGAATAATCCACCTAGACTGCATTCGGATACGGTGGGCAGTCACCTGAAAGATACCCTAGATGAGTCGGAGCATCTAAAAATACCCCCGACAGATAGAAAACCCAAATTTAGACTGAAGATAGGACAGATAAACTATATAGCAACACACAATATAAATTCCATCATACAGCCAGGAAAACTCAAAATTTTGACAGACGAAATGGATCGCAAAGGGACTCTAATAACCGGGCTTCAAGAAATGAGAAACACCGATCAGGAACCAATAGAATCACAAGGGTATAGAATTTACAAGGGAGTTCCAGGAAAAAGAGTAATGAAGCAATGTCCACAATTCGGAACAGGATTTGTAGTCAATCTCAAAATAATTGAATCCATCATAGAATTTAAAGCATTATCCCCTAGGCTCTCGACACTAACTCTAAAAGCTGCAAATAGAACATATACCATTCTAAATGCCCATGCCCCAACTAATGATAAAAATAATAAGAAAGAACACAAAGATGATGTGGAGGGATTTTGGGAGCTTTTAGATCAGACAGCAACAAACATAAATAAATGTCACACCAAAATTTTAATTGGAGACTTTAATGCCCAGTTAGGAAAGGAAAAAAGATATAGAGACATAATAGGAAAATGGCCAGCACAGAGAAGAACAAACAGGAATGGCATAAGACTGGTGGAATTTTGCAGAAACCATGATATGATCTCCAAATCAACTTACTTCAAGAGAAGACCAAATAAACTCAAAACTTGGAGACATCCAGATTGGAAAAATGGTGAATGGCAACTAGATCATGTTTGTATGGATAAGAACTATCACAGGGAGATCTACAATGTGAAAGTTCTGAGAGGAACAGATACTGGATCGGATCATTACATGATAAAGATTAAAATTAAATTTACCCCGTTGATAAAGAAAAAAAAACTCACCTAAAAATAAGAGAACATACGACCCTCATAAACTAATAAATAACAAGGGATACAAAGAACGAACTAGATATATTAAAATAACAGATGATCTAGAGGAAATAATTCCCGAATTGAAACAATTAGCTGAACAAGTAGCCCCAATAAATCCAAGGAAGAAACACCAATGGTGGGACGATGAGTGTGATAATACAGTGGAAGATAGACATCAAGCCTGGTTACGGTATCAGAGTCAAAAAACAGATGAATCACACTTGGATCTCATAAAACAAAGGAAGATAACTCAAAAAATAATACGAGGGGTTAAACGGCTATACCAAAAGGATATACTTCTGATGACCGAAACAAATAGCGCGAAAACAAACTCAAGAGATTACTACAAAATTTTAGCAAACAACTACAAAGATATGAACCTCCAACATTAATGTTAAAAGACAAAAATGGCGAGTTAGCTCATAGTAATAAAAGAAATACAGAAATTTTAGCAGAAACATTCAACAAGTTGCTAAATTGCGAAGATCCACCAGAACTGCTTCAAATAAATACAGACACCACTATTAAAACACCATCAGAAAACATAAATCCACCCACAATCCAAGAAGTCTACAAAGCGCTGAGAGAGCTCAAAAACTACAAAGCGAGTGGAGAAGATCAAACATTTGCAGAATTGTGGAAATATGCAGCAGAACCAGTAAAGATTTCATTACACCAATGCATAGTGAACATTTGGATCAAAGAAGAACTGCCAGACCATTGGACTACTGCTATAATACATCCATTACACAAGAAAGGAGAAAAATCAAATCCTGACAACTATCGAGGAATTTCCCTTTTGGATATCACATATAAAATCATGTCACGAATTCTACAAAATCGTTGTAAAGAACAATTAGAACTGGAAATAGGGGAATATCAAGGTGGATTTCGGCCATGGCGAAGCTGCCCTGAACAGATAATCACCTTAAAATTAGTAATGGACTACTACAAACGTAGACAAAAACAGCAAGTCATAACCTTCGTAGACTTCAAAAAAGCTTATGATTGTATACATAGATCTTCATTGCTGAAAATACTTAGGAATTTCGGACTTCATCCCAAATTAATAAAAATTATAAAACTAACTCTAACAAACACCAAATCTAAAGTAAAATTCAGAGGAGAAATATCTGAACCGTTTACGATTAAAACAGGATTAAGGCAAGGAGATGGTTTATCGCCTCTACTTTTCAATTGTGCTTTGGAATATGTAATGAGGGAATGGTACAGGGAAAATCCTAGGAACATAAGAATTGGAACCAAGAAAGATCAAATAGACTTAAATTGCTTGGGATTCACAGATGACTTAGCGTTACTGGCTAATAATATTCAAGAAGCCAAAAATCAAATAATAAGCCTACAAAATATAGCACAAAAAATTGGACTTCAGATATCATTTGAAAAGACAGAGATAATGGTAGCAAATCCACTTGTAATCAATCACATGACAGTAAATAACAAGACAGTTAAAATAGTGAATCAATTTAAATACTTAGGAGAAATTATAACTTACAACTTGGATGAGAAACCTGCATGGCAAGAAAGAACTAATAAAATGATAAAAGCCCAAAAATTAACATGGTCTACATATAAAAGAAAATGTCTATCAATCGCAAAAAAATTAAAACATTGCAAGACGGTGGTTCAACCAGAGGTGACCTATGGAAGTGAAACTCTTTTTAAAGTTACTCAGAAAAACAGAATCGACAAAATTTTAAAAGTAGAAAGAAGAATAGCTAGAACATGCATAAATAAAAAATATCAGAAAGATGGACAGTGGCGGATAGTACCAAATGAAGTGGTATACAGAGAACTGGAGCCCATCACTGATACTATTCGGAAGAAACGGCTTTCTTTCTTTGGTCACATCATGAGGACACCAGAAACCAGGTTATCTAGAAAAATTGTAGTGAAACTTTGGAATATGAAACAACAAGTAGGATGGATTAAGGAAATTAGAGAAGATATGAAAGAATTGGAAATAACCTTGGATGACTTGCAAAACAAAACAACAAAATTAAAAAAAACTGAGAGATATAAAAATAAGATTTCAGGCTAAAATAGACAAACGTAATACAGTAAAAAGGGTATTTACAGATGAGGAACGCCTGAGAAGATCAGAGCGAATGAAGAGCTACTGGGCGACTCGGAAAGGAAACTTACTGAAGAAGAGGACCAAGAAATGATTGACTGAAGTGGTCCAATGAGGCCGTAAAAGCAGAAGAAGAAGAAGAAGAAGAGCTTTATTAGTAACATTCTGAGTCAGTTATCTTATTCCATATTTTCAGCGATCTTATTCCATATTTCGATATTTTCACACTTCATGTATTTCAGTGCTTTTATGTATTTTACACTTCAGATGTGTGTTGAGATTTTTATGTTTCAAGATTATTTAGAAGATGACTGCATTTCATCTATTTTTCAATTTTATTCTACGGATCAGTTGCGGAACTGACATTAAATTTTTTGTTTGAGGAATTATATTGCCTCATAGGAGACTAGTCGTTTCGACTCTCGAATTTTTAATAATTTCATTTAAACCAAGTATTCTGACATTGTGTCATAGCTTCAAATTAAATTCTTATTAAATTTAATATGAGCACTTTAATGTAACGACATATAACTTCAAGAAAAGAAGAAACATCGAATGATATTGTTATATCATTATTGTACATAAACTATCGACGATCTAAGAAATACTAGTCGTTTGATAAGACCGAAGTCTTTATCCCTATGAACATTCTTTGTGTAGAGTGGAAAAACATTACGACTTTGACAAACCTTTCTTATTATTTGTAAAGCTAAGAGCTTTGTTCATTTAATATGTTAGAGGAAATACCTTTTGAT
The DNA here is from genome assembly GCA_946902985.2 of Meconema thalassinum. Lineage (NCBI taxonomy): Eukaryota > Metazoa > Arthropoda > Insecta > Orthoptera > Tettigoniidae > Meconema > Meconema thalassinum. Next base: position 1,119,983,901 of record OX336389.2, on the reverse strand, counting down.
AGAAGATTATTCAAATCTTTGGCTAGGAATTCAAAGCTAGTTTATCCCGGTCAAGATTGAATTCTATCTGACACTATAAATAACATGTGTGTTATTTTATCCCATTTGTGTAACATCACGTCATTTGTGGACATGATATTACAACGATAAACAATTTATAGCTTGACAAGTGAGATGAAACAGGAGTATTATTTTTATTACATGTATTTGCGACAGACGAGTTAACAGTTAATTATCTTGTTGTGGAGTAAACTTTAGGAGGTTAATCACGACTGTCTAATATCGTTCATTACAATTGGAAGTTTCGTTTGAAGAACTTACGCATGTATAATTGTAGTTCAGTAGTCATGTGCAATGATACTGAGGGTCATGCCATTATTTGAGAGAAGTTTCTACATAAGATATGTTAATAACAATTAATCCCTTTTTGGTTATTGTCTAACATAGTAGATGATATTTGTTTATGCCATATATATTGTTATATGAGGATTTGTAGAGGTATGGAGTGCTCGTGCGAGGGAATTCCCCATTTTAAGGAAGTCAAAGTATTCTTGTTCTTTGATAAAAAAAGGCATGTATCATGATAAGAGCCGTTGTATACAAGTAGTCCAGTTCTTGTGAATGAACGATTTAGCTGTGTTAACAGGAGGGTTTCAGCGGATATGCAACTTGAGAAAGATTGTCTACTCACGTCTATAATACAATTATTAAATTTTATTAAACCCGAAGTGATGTAATTACGTACAGTTTACCTTAATTAGTCGACTGTATTATACCGATAATGTAATGAAACCTACATAAGACGATGTGTAAGCAGTATATTAAAACTACAGAACGTTAGAGAAGGATGGTTATGTGAAAAACCAGTGTATATATTTAGTTAAGAATTATATAGTAACCGAGAAGTTAGAATCTCGAAAGTGTCGCGTTAGCAACACTAGATAATGGATATTATTATAAACATATTACATGTATATAATTTTTGTCGAAATGATTTAATTAGTTAAATAATTTAGTAGGATTTATTAATCAATTGTTTTGGAATAGCGTGGGTTTTATGAGCGGATGTTTTTGGGTGTGTATGATTGTTCATTGTTAAGAGCATATGTGGAACCGAATTGGTCTAGAACAATTGCGGAGTGCGAATGAAAGAGTGTATAAAATTTTTTAGAATGATTGTTTAAGAAACAAAGTAGTTATGTGAACTTTTGTAAGATATAAATGTTATTTTTACGTGTTTTTATAAATGCACACACAAGCAGTCTCTGTGGGCTAGCGAGAAAGATTCACCGTTACCATTGGAGAGCGATGACATAATATTAACAGGTGTAGACCCACCGCCTTGTATTTATTGTATAAACCAGTTTCGAGTACGGCGTGGTGCCGGTGTTTTATTGATGAAACAAAGTTAATGCACGTGCGTTCTGCAAACGCAGGCTTGTGAATGAAACCATGTGTCTGGAATGCCATTAAGAGATTTCATCAAACGTTTTTATTTTTACGCAGTGTAGGCCTAGAACAAGCCAAGATTTTATACTCATAATTTTTAATACATCATTGTAGTAAGATGTAGAGTTGAAAGGAGTTGTGAATGATTGCGTGTTTTTTTAATTTTAATGTCCATTGTTAATTTCGTTTATTGTTATTTTGTTTATAGTAGATTAGTTTACCCTATTGTTAATACATTTTGTTCAGATTGTTTTCCATTGTTGTTGGGGTGTGATTCATTTTAAATATAAGAAGCAGAGTATTGTGGATGTATTGTAGGCGAAGCTGAATTCCCAGTCCCCGAGAGGTAAGTAAAGGTGAGTGCCCCGTGTAGTTGGTTGTTGATCCACAATATTCTTGTAACTGTTGTCTGTAAATCCCTAAAGGCCATGTTGGAAGCGATTTCTAATGTTGTATTTGCCGGAGCAGTTAGAAATAGGCAATCCAGCGGGGGCAGTGGATATTCCAACAGGATACTTTCCGGATTATCGGGTCTTTCGGTTGTGTGTTTCAGAAACCACAACGATTGCTTTAGAATGTTAGTGACATTGCTTGCGACCCGTTTACTTTGTTGAGTACCGTTGAGGTAACTCATTTGTTAGTTAAAAGTCTTGTGTCATATGGTCATTCGTCATAAATAATGAATTCTTAATCCAACGATTTTAATAACCACACTCTAAATCATGAAATTCAGTTACATTAAATCTACGATGTTAAAATACACGTTAAATATTAATCGTTGATAAATCTCGATTTTCTGAATCACAGCTGACCGACGCATAGTGCTTGTTTGGTAATTCCTAAAGGAAGAGTTAGGAAGTCAGTTAATTTTCGACTGACAGAGATCACGAAGTAGAGGAGTGTATGGGGAACTAGTCATCCTAACAGGCTGTCATAAGCATGACCATGGCTTCAATGAAGACAATTTATCAAAAAGAAACTAGCTCGAGAACACGAAAAAACTACTCTAAAAAGAACTATCTCAAGGGTGGAAAACCCTGGGGAAAAAATCCAAGCGATGGCCACCTTAAAACGACCTCCAATCTCTTCGTTAAAATATCACGCCATAATTTAGAATTGGGAAAAACAAATTTATTCCAAAAGAACAAGGTAACAGACAAGAAAAGAAATTAAATACCCTGTCGTCAAAAAAAAAATCAATATACCACAGCTATCAAAAACTGTATTAAGCAAACCCTAAATAAATCCAAAAATGGATTAAAATCATCACCTAACCGCTGGGGTGATACTAGACATAATATCTAACATTATACATCAAGGATATTATAAGTCAATCTCCTAAAGATATTAAGAAGACTGAACGATATATCAGACGATGAATAAAAAAGAATTATCATAGAAAAGAATTACACGTGTATCGTCTTAAACGATGTTCCAAAATTGTAGCAATATCAAGATTATATACAATGACTTTTATAAGAATATATACAGAAGTGTGTCTTCGGACACTCAAATAATTCAGCCTAAACAGCTAATCTGGATCATACCATCCGCATCGTTATATGTAATTGAAAGAAATACTCAATACATCGGGTTATCATTTTTACCAAGCGATTAAGCTAAGTATTTATTTATAGACTATGTTCATGTTTCAATTATCAAGTAAAATTGTATCAAGTTGTAGAGGTTTTAATTATTATTCGCTGTGGAAATGCCTTAAGTCACACGGACAGATTATCCAAACATTACTCTTGATTGGGTGGAGAAAAGCATGTAGGTTCGATCTAGCAGAATGACGACGCCAATGTCTCAAACAGAGATGAAAATACCGGAAAAACTCATCTATATTAACATAACACCAAACACGGGTGTTGACTACTCGAAGTCACAAACAGATTGGCACTTACCGGCTTAAAAGCGCTTACCGGCTCAATCTAAAACTGGCCTAATGCTTCAACAAGCATAAAATTTCAAAAAAATATGCATCATCCCAGATGTGCATTCAAATCACAAAAACAACAAGGTTATGCGAACCTTCAAACACTACTACAAATCTCAATACAAATGCAAGACCTACAAAACATGCTTAACCCACACACTAACCTCAAGCACGTTGTTCAAAGTCGTGAAACTAAAACATTTCACTAGCAAAATTAACCCATCTCGCCTCACGATAATGTATATCAATAATACTGTTTAATTCTCTTGACTTGAAGTCAAGCTTTCCTGGAATAATTTAATCAAGGTATGAATGGTGTTCAACACTGCTGTCCTATATCTCATTCGCACAATTGCATTAAATGCAATTAATTACATTAATATTATGGAAGATAAATGTCTCAAAATGACATCCAAAGTTAAGTAATTCTCAAATTAATGCCTAATAGAAGGTGAAACTGATCTTTCCCTGAATCAGGATAGCCTCCAACTTCGGTGGGCTTTGAAGTATCAGTGGATAAAACTTACACCATGAAAGCAAGTTAACTTCTCAGGTTAATCCAATGTCAATCATTAAGTAAATCCACTAATAAATATGTACTCACAAAAGCGAAGTGCTTTCCCTGAAAATAATCCAACAATGGATTAAACTATAAATGCATCGAAGATCAAGATAAACTTTCCAAGATTCAAATCGCTGCGAGAAAACGAAGTTCCTAACAGAACAGTAGTACGTGAAAAATATGTACTGGCCACAAAGAAAGCAGTGTTCCAAACACTATGAAGCAAACGCGATTAATACTATACTTAAACAAAAATCTGGAGATCTTCCCCTGATTCCTCTTCAGGGCAAATAAAATTACGCACTACTAAATAAAAGAGATTACTGATTCTACTGATTAAATTTCAAAACTATTAATACACAAGGGATGAATTCGTTAAGCGAATACAAAATCCAGGGAATGCAACAAATCAGTATCGACAGGAACGTCGAACCTAAACTCGTGCATGCCCATTTAGTCTACAAAAAATATGACAATTGCAGTTGCTAACAAATGCCTGATCTAAGCTATGCTAAAGAATTTGCTGGTCCAGTAACTTTTGTTGCATCTTGAAGCGTCATAAAAAGGATATAAAGATCTGATGAACTTTCACGGTATCACCAGATAATACACTCTTCTTCTTCTCTGGAGCTGGGGATTGAATCCGGGTACGCGGCGCACACGAACGGTTGTCGAGCGACCGTCCGAGCCTTCATCATTTGCACCAGAAAAGTTATATTCCGCCCGAGGAATTGCACTGTCCCACATGTCGTACCTTATAAAGACATCAGCAAGCAACCACCGGAGTGTCGATAAAACAGACTCCTTTCCATTAAGGAAAATACAGTTGTGGATGGCAATCATTTCGCTTAGGCTTATCTCATGTAGCTACCCCATATTATTTAGCCTGCCAGGCTGGAAGTCATACCTAACACGTTAAACTTCCCCGCTGACATCTCAGACGAGAGTATGCGTTCTAATGTCTGCATAATATACAGCTTAACAAGTCCTGGTGCTAGCATGTATCAGCGCAATCATACACGTTGCTGTTACTTGTGATGGAGACCTCACTGGGTTTCGAAATGGCTGCCTTGATATGCACGCCGCTGGACAAAGACATGAAGTCAGTCCGCGACCCGTTTCGACACTATTCTTCTTTACCAAGATGGCAGTATGCATTTAAAACTGTACTGAAAGTATCTCAGATCCATTATATAATAGTAGCTTCAATAAGTACTTGTACACGGTACGCGGACGATTGTCGAGACAGAAAATATTTTACACGTAGATAATGCACTTTGAAAAGAGTGTTGGGCTTCGCCGAGTAGAAGCGCGAGCCTTCACCTTACGGAGTAATCACGGCCTGCTTGGCACCTGTGATCTAGCTCGCCGGCTAAGTTGCGTAACCGCACATTTGACAATCAGAATACAAGTAAGGTCGCCTTGCTGGCTGCCAAACGCCACAGCAAGCAACCCCCCCCCCCCCACTACTCCTTTCCTTCATCGATATCTCGATGTGTCAATAACTCGCACGGAGTAATCATGATAGATGTTATTCCTTCATGTCGTTTGTTATAATATATTCATCATATAAAATAGCTTCCTGCTATGGTAATCTGCGTTCTACAGTCTTTGAAAGATCTTCAATAACTCTGATTCGCTTCAAAACAGTGAAAATAATTCTGTAGCCTTGATCGATATATGACATGACGTCACATATAGGTTTATTGATCGGGCTAGCTGCACGACAATCCCCCTCGGAAATGCTCGTAACTTCCGATCTCAACCCGAATGACACTTCTCAAAATCACGGCGTGGCAGAGCATGGCCTGGCTCGCGAGCTCAACTGCTCCGCGTCTCTCGCCGTCTCCACTACAGTATCTGGACAAAACCTTATGAAAATATACGGTACATTACCAAAGTTAGAATTTTTGGGTTTCACTATAGACAAGAATGGTCTCCACAGTTCGGAAGCTAAGGTAAAAGCCATTGTAGATGCGCCTGTTCCTGAGAATGTGACTGAAACTAAATCATTTTTGGGTTTAGTAAATTATTACGGAAGGTTTGTGCTTAATCTGTCTACCTTTGTATAACCTGTTAAAAAAGATTCTGACTTTGTATTTGATCACGCATGTATGCAAGCACTTAAGGAGATCAAGAAACGTTTGTCTTCAGCCCCAATACTGGCACATTACGATCCAGATGCTCCAATAGTGTTAATTGTTGATGCGTCTAGTTATGGGTTAGGCTGTGTTCTTAGCATAATTAATAAACAAGGTTTAGAAAGACCAGTGATGTATGCCTCACGAACACTTAACTCAGCAGAATCTCATTATTCTCAAATTGATAAGGAACAGCGATTGTTTATGGTGTTAGAACGTTTCACCAATATCTGTATGGCAGACACTTTACCTTGAAATGTGATCACAAGCCATTATTGAGTATTTTTTGGCCCAAAAAGGGGTTGCTTGTGTTTGCAACAAGCAGATTGCAGAGATATGCATTATTTTTATCTGGTTATTATTTTGGCATCAAGTATGTAAATTCTAATGATAATGTAGCTGATGCACTTTGCAAGTTCCTACTGTGGAAACTACTTCCGATCTGTCCACCCTAGGTAAATATTTAAATGTTATTCATGAGAGTTCAGTACCTATTTCTTGTGAGCAAGTCCGAGTGGAACCTTAGAACGATACACTTTTGAAACGAGTTTATGGCTACGTAATGTATGGATGGCCAACTTATTTGTCTCATACTGACCATGTTGTATCACCGTTTTTCCAAAGGAGAGAGGAAATAGCTGTTGAACAAGGTATCTTAATGTGGAGTTACAAGGTAATATTTCCTGGTAGTTTACGTAACCTTGTTTTGAAAGATTTACATGCTAGTCATATAGGATGGTTCAAATGATATCTATAGCGAGAGCTTATTTTTGGTGGCCTAATATTGATCAGGAAATAGAAATCCTTGCTAACAGATGTTCTTCCTGCCTATTGGAGAGATGTAATCCACCCAAAAGTGAAATACACCATTGGCATTATCCTGATAAACTTTGGGAAAGACTACATCTTTATTATTTGGGGCCATTTAAAGGAAAATTGTACCTAATAATTGTAGATGCTCATTCTAAGTGGTTAGCAGTATATGAGACCAGTTCAACTTCTGCACACTTAGCTATTGTTAATTCACGCATCTTTTTGCCCGTTTTGTTTACCTGTTTCAGTCCATAGTGATAATGGACCTCCATTTAATTCGCAGATTTTAACGAATTTTTGGTTAATAATGGTATTAAACATAGGTTTTCACATCCATACCACCCTCAGAGCAAGGGTCAGGCTGAAAACTCAGTCAAGTATGCTAAAATTAAACAGAAATGTGCTTTTAGAGATAATGTTAGAGATGTTTCAGTAGCTTTGGATAGAATATTGTTCGATTATCGCAATTCTGTACATTCCACTACTAATGAGACCCCAGCCAAACTAATATTCAATAGATCACTAAGAACTAGATTTGATCTTTTACGACCAAGCGTCAGGAGGGTAGCGGAGGCTAAGCAGGAAAAGCAGAAGGCTTATGCAAAGGTCAGTAAACCACGTGCCTTTCATGTTAATCAATCCGTACTAATTAGAGATTATACATCTCAAGGTAAATGGATTGAGGGTACTGTGATTAAACAACTAAGTACTACCATGTATCTAGTTAGAATAGGACCTGGTATTACTTGGAAGAGGCATATTGATCAACTCATTGCAATTGATGCTCAGGTGAGCGAGCCAGCTAAGGAGTGATTAGGTCAATCAGCTGAAAGTTCATCATCTCAGTCAGCTGAGCATTTTGATGTAAGTTCAGATTTGACAGCTTCACCATCGGCTGTTTGTACCAGACAGTATATTGCTAGACACCCAACTCCTACGTCGAGTCCGGTTAGCCAACCTATTATTAGTTCTCCTGCAGGGCGTTCTCAGACCCGTTACCCTATACGCGAGAGGAAACCTGTTGAACGTCTTCATTTGTGATTTGATTTGTCATTTTTATTGGTTGTAAAAAAACAGGAATTGTTCTTAGTTGTAAGTTGATTATTGACTGATTCTTGTTTTGTATATGTTAGTTATTTAAGAGGGAGGAGTGTAATATATGTACTCTTTGTATATTCATATGTGTAAGTTGGTACTTGTGTGAATAAATGCCCCGTGACGTAATCCCCTCTTCCCCTTGCCCTGGCTGTACAGGTGTTCAGCCGACTTTTCGAGATGCCACTTGACTGTGTGTCTTGACTGTGGACTTCATTTCCTTAACGAGTTGTCTTGTCTCGTCTAGCGTGCGGGCTGTAGTTTACAGAATGTATGGTCTCCTTATGTATTTCCCTTGTGGAAAAGACGTCTCGGACCTCACACCCACCATGTTGGATTGTGTGAATAACGCCACCGAGAAAGTTATCGGTAAATTGTTTGTGTGCAAAAAGAAACTGGACAGTTTTACAAAAGAGGAATTAAATGCACTACCAAAATCTTTTATTTATTACGTGGTGGCTAATTCAGTAAAAGAAATCTAGCAACATGTACCAAATTCGTGGACTCAAGGCCCTGTGTTAAGTGAATTGCAACCATGCACCGCTTACGATCACCATAAGCAAGTGTCCATAACCAAAAATCCTTCGGTACAACAGTGTCGAACCTGTCAACTTCTCAACCTGTATCACGGACATAAAACCTTAAGCAGAGTCTTTGTTTCCTCATTCGACGGTTGTGATCGCAAGAAAAAAAGCAACAACATCCTCAACATAGGAGGAAGATCAGAACTATTCGCCGTCGATTGAAAAGGATATGTTAGACTTGTACTGGTCGTGGCGTCATTGACAAAGTGATTAATATAATACCTTTTGAAATGCACTTACCTTTGTATCAATACTGTGGTCCTGGAACAAAGCTGAATCAACGTTTGCAGCGTGGCGATGTACCTATTAATCCTCTGGATCAAGCTTGCAAAGAACATGACATTTCTTATCGCCATAGTCAATCTGCATTAAGACGTGTGGTGGATAAAGTGTTGTTGAAAAAATCTAAACAACGTTTCACATCCTGTGATGCCTCAGTAGGAGAGAGGTTGGCAGCCATGATTGTGATTAGGGCTATGTAAGGAAAGTTAATGATGAGTCAACATCAACATTGAAAAAGAAAAGGATTGATAAATTTGCATTTTGTATTCTTTTTTTGTAAACCCCTATTTGTTGTGAAATAAAAACAGTATTACCAGAGCACAATGTATTTTTATTTTAAAAATGTAAATAAGCATTTTTGATTTTCATATTTCACACACATTGAAATTACCAATTGCCAATTTGCGTTTTTAAAATTTGATTTACAAGTTGGGTATTTTTTTATTGTCAATATTGAAAAAGTTCATTTTCCAATTCGCAGTTAAGAGATTTCCATTTCGCATATTTAAAAAGTACATTTTTCTTAAACACGTTTCCACATTTTAAGTTTTGAAAAAGTTTTGATGATAGTGCTTGGCTATTGCGATGGTGCAGTCTCTCTATCTGTTTCCAGAAACGTAGTGGCACCCTACAGGTAAGACTGTCTTACAAATAAAGTCTCTCTACCTCTGCATTAAAAAAATTAAAAACGAAATATACTATTTAAAATTAATATAAGCTTTAATTTCCCCCCCCCCTATCCTCACCGTGTTTGGTATGGTCAAACGACAAATGTTACGTACTGGTGTTCTCTGTCTCTCTCTAGTCATACATCCTCCTCACATGCATACATGTATTTGAGAACAAACACAACCACCATATTTATTCCCAAGAACATCCTTCACATGCATGCCATCCCAAATAACTTTTAGTTAACAATTTAACATTTACCATCACAAAAAAAGAAAATAATACACATTTAATATACTGTTTATGAAACAAATAGCAAATGTGTACAGTTTGGGAATGAAAAACAAATATTTACAATTTACTATTTTCAATTTCGAACCCGGTCAAATTTAAAAACAAAATTTAATAAAGGTTGTACAGGGATTTAAAGAGCAAAGGGCTCAAATTGTTTCCTATATTTAAAAAAATATATTTACAATTAAAAAACTAGAATTTACAATGTACATCATTAACGAAGCAAAAATACGAAGGTGGATTAAAATGTTAGTTGCACTAACGCGCTGCAGCAGCGCACTGTGTGTCGCAAATGTGGGCACAGCGGAGAAAGGGTCAGACACTGCCCACACGGCTGTTAGGCAAGTCGCTGTGGTGTCTCGTCTTATCTGGAGTGAATAGCGGCCAAATGCAATGGCGCGTCGACTGGACATTCACTCCAAATATGAGGTGCGTGCGACATTCCGATTCCTATGGGCCAAAAGGAAGAATTGCACAGATATTCATCTTGAAATTAGTGCTATGTATGGGGAGCGGGCCATTTCCCGGCAAGGGATCGTAAAGTGGTGTCAGCAATTCGAAGCCGGACGCACGGATATCAGGGACGAATATCGTAAAGGCAGGCCCACAACGTCCAGGACCCGTGCAAATGTCAACAGTGTGAATGCAATCATTAGACAGAACCAGCGCAATCAACTGAGAGAAATCGCGACGCGGCTGAATACGTCGTATGGCAGTGTGTTCTCCATTGTTCACGAGGACCTCGGATATCATAAGCTGTGTCAAAGATGGGTCCCACGTCTTCTCACCGATTATCACAATGGGCATCGTTTTCAATCCTCCCTGGCATTTTTGCAACGCTATGCCGCAGACGGCAACGGGTTTCTGTGGCGAATCGTCACAGGCGATGAAATGTGGGTCCACCACTTCACCCCCGAAATGAAGAGAACATCAATGGAATGAATGCACACCTCATCACCACAATGAATGAAGGCCAAGGTTTAACCTTCAGCTGGTAAGGTTATGGCGACAGTGTTCTTTGACATGGAGGGTTTGCTGCATGTGGAATTCATACCGAAAGGAACGACGATCAACGCGGCATCGTATTTTCAAACTTGCATCGGTTGCGTAAAGCGATTAAAGAGAAGCGCTGGGGGAAATTGGGCGCCGGTGTGATTTTGTTGCACGATAACGCAACACCTCACAATGCCCGCCAAACGAGCGAACTGCTGCAGAGTTTCAAGTGGGAGATCTGGCAACATCCACCCTACATTACCGACCTAGCGCCATGTGACTTTCATCTGTTCGGTAAGCTCAAAATGGAGCTCGGTGGTCAACGTTTCCAGACCGATGAGGAGTTGAAGGCCGCTGTCTTCGTGTGGTTGCAGAACGCTGGAGGGACTTTCTATGCATCCTGCATCGACAAGTTGGTTGTGCGTTCGCAGAAATGTTTGGAGTCTCTTGCAAACTATGTGGAAAAGTGACGTTACATTGTATGTCGTTATAGGCGTGTTGCTGTTGTATAGGTGCTGTAGTAATTGGCCATAACTGGGAAGTGCAACTTATTTTTTGATCTGCCCTAGTATTAAATCTACTATTTACAAAACGCTATTTCCCTAAACAATAAAACAGAAAAATCACACATCTCCTCGTTGTGATAACCCCATGGCAGGCTGGTGAGCAGGTCATCAGTCCACACACGTTTGTTATCCATCCAGGCGAGTGTGTGTTTCCTCTGTTCCACAAGATACAAATTATGGTTGCGGGATTGTATCCTGCACTGTTTATGGGACATAGCTTTCCCAGTTCAAAAAACCTCTAGGTAGTCTTTCACACGTTGCGATTTTACGACTGTCCGACCTACGCCTTTTGCTCTTTTAGCTTATTTATGGTCTAGTTTGGGATAAGCATACATTTCAGAAACAAGACTAACGAATTCCGTCATGATGGAATCACCGCATTCATATTTTAAAACACCCATTTTCTTCTTGTTTTTCATGGGCAGCTGAAACACGTTGTCAGCATTATAAGAAGAGGTGTCGAACCAGTCACTATGTTGCCTCATCACGACATAGGGATCACAGCGGCGAATGTGGAATATAAACGAGTCCGTATCCATATAGAAAAGAGATACGTCCCCGAAATGCTGTTTGGCAAACTCGTAGTGAAAGTTATACATGACCGATTTGGATAAGTCTAAAATAACTTGACCCAAGTAGATGGGTTTATTAATGTTCACACTGACCTTACTCGATTCAGTGGTCGCCAAATTCTCATCGATATGTTTAATGTACCGTCAGGCACCGTAACGTCTTTCCCAGTCATTGACTAATTTAATGTCATGGTATTTGCGTACATTTTCCATTGACTTGCCATAAATCAATTTTAAAAAATGATTTCAAACTGCTGTGTCGTCATTTGTCGGTCTGGGTGTACAAATCCATGTATGGCTTGAGCCATGCTTTTTGGGCAAAGGAAATACCCCGATGGATTTTCTTTCACACTAGGCCTTGGGCTAGGCATTGCACCAACATTTGGATATGTAGCAGATACCGATTTTTGTTGTAAAGCGTGCCCATCAATTTTTTTCAATTTTCACTTTTCTCTCAGGGGGAACCATTCACTCTAGGCAGAATGGAAATTTAACCTGTGGTCATACAAAGATGAGGGATATTCAAGATCGACCTCTAAAACATATCCGCGACACATTTCAAGGCTGGCCATGTTCACATCAAAATGTGCGACCTCATCCTCAGAGATCCATGCAAAATCCTTATAGGGTAAAGGCTGGCTCATGGCATAGTCATACAAATTATTCACTTCATAATACATTAAATACGATTCTGGTTTGTCTTGTGAATAAGATGGCATGTATTTATTATTCGCTTCGGCATGGCGTTGGTTAAGCGACACAAACCCGTAACGAATTCCTTTCTCAAAGAATAAGACCATGTCTATATCGGTCAGTAAATCCAATTCCACTTGGGTGTATCGACAAGCAGCATCAAAGGACAGTTCAGAGCTCGTAAAATAATGAGCGGGGTCATGTCCATAGATGTGCTGACACAACTCACGAAACTTTTCAACCACATCTGTGAGCAGCAATACATCCAGTTTTAGATAATCCATAGCATACTCTGCTAAAGAGTTTATATTGAACACTCGCCAAACATTGCATGCATGTGCATAGTCTTCATGGAAATGGTACTACGTATAAGCATGGAATAAAAGTTCTCTTGCAGAGGCAGAGTCTTTTGCTTTAACAGGTCCCAGCTGTTACAAAAATAATACGGGAAAATGCCTTTCCGAATGCACAATTAAAAATGCTCAGGATTTTCAAAATGGATCCTGGTGTATTTCAATTTCATGTCATCCAAACCATTCACTAGGCTGTCTAGGGATTAGGCCATACACTTAAAGGAATCCAGAAATCGAATGCAAAATTTGCCCAACCGACATGTCAAGGCTGTAAAAGGCTCATGGTTTTGGTGAATAATAGATAAGGTCCCCTTGTCGACATGACTCAATTCACGAATCAAAAACTGAATATCATAATTCGCTAGATTGTGGAAAAGCACACTAACGAATCGTGGAGCTGGGTAATTCACATTACATGTCGAGTGCGCTGCTCCACGAAACTCCTCCGTTAAGTGTGAGTGATCTCTGACATTGTCTTCAGCACTGACCAGCGGCTTTTCACAAATATGGCATGTCGTAGCATTCTCATACTGTTGCTGCTGTTCTCCAGTTAGGCTCATGGGTATTGAGTTGTCCAGTAACCCTCGTGCATGGTCAGCCAACTCAACAAGTTTATTCAAAAACCATTTAGCACGATCTGGGCCCTGATAAGATTTAAAATAAGACTTTGTGGGGTCATAGGCACACACCACATTAAATCCTATAGCAAAGGGTTCATGTTTTTGAATTGGTGTGTTTGAGCTGATGGTGGGATCCGGTTCACATCCCTCCATGGGTGCCGTAAGAACTTCAAAAGCAGGGTACACCGCAAAGGGGGCTGTGTCACGCTTGTGGATAGCCTGAAATTTCAACACAGCATCCTCCCCTTGTGGCAATACCAGTCCCACGGCCTCCTGTAATACACAATCGTCCCTATGTCGTTCCAAAAGAGTGGGGGAAACAAAATATTGCAGACAACGGTCACAAATATGCTTCTTATTATGTTGTTTGGACAGTTGACTGCCTACCAATTCACTAAGGCTTTTAATAAGGCAATAGTGATTCACCTCTCCTTCAGACAAATATAAAAGATGAATGTGGTGTTTTTTGGTTCTTTCGTGGCATAAAGAGGACCCATAATTTCATCACCGTCAAGGCGATAAACTATAAAAGAATAATCTGGATTATCGTGTTCAAACCTATGAATTTTGGTTAAGTCCATAGGGAATAACATGCGAGTTAAATTTAAATTTTGTTTTAAATGGTTAAATATACCCCTGTGCATTCCTGGCCAACAACCATTCTGTTGTACTGGCTGCAAATACGCGGCCACTGACCAAAGAAAGCATTCATCATCTTGATTTTTATGTTAACCAAGGCCTTTTTCAAAGCTATCGCTCGTGGTGTGGGGATATAATTAGACCCAGCATTAAAAGGGTTGAATTTGCAAATGTTCATTTGCAGGTAATGAATGTTGTCTAAGGCAAGGCCATCGGGTCATTCATGCAATTGGTCTAATTTAGTAAGCAAGGCATTCACAACATGTGAACCATGCCACTGTTCCAAATTGTGGACTATGAAAAGCACTTGGATTTTGCTACACAAATAAAAAAATCTTTACGTTCCACGTCATTCTTTTTGTATACGAAATCGCACACTAGTTCCATATTTACTTTTAAAGCTGTGTGCAACCTTGGGCTTTACAAATTCGCCCACTAAAAATTAAAAAGCAAGATTCCAAAAATTCTTTGGGAGTGAGACTTTCATTAACATTTGTCACACGACCCAAGCAAACAAGAAATTTAAAACAAGAATCAACAGACTCCCAGTTTAAACTGTTAGCAGTGGTGGAATAAGCCATAATTGTATGTTAGTCTTACCTGAGTTTTGAACAGTCAGTTGCTCAGCAATGGTTTTACTTGAACGCCTTTCAGGTTTTCACCAACAACAAAGGTATTGCTTGATATGTCCCAAGTATAAAATCGCTGACTCCTGCTTAGCAACAGACACTCTCTGCATTCTTTACAGCACACCAATGGAAATGGTCGGCCAGATTACACTACATAAGCCATGTTGAGGGTGTACTGCAGTCAGGTTTAAAAACAAGTTACAATTGTCAAAGTTTTGTCAGTCACAATACGTGCAGTCTGCAATAATTCTTTCTCTACCTGGCTATGTTACATCATTCACGGTAAACATCTAACATTATGGGTTTGCAATATATCGGGGGAAACAAAAGTCTATGACTTTTTTAAAGTAAATGAATGCAGCAGCATAGGAAAACAGAGAAAAAAATACTCTTAAAACGAGCCATCACATGACCCTCTCCAATAATGGGTTCACGACTAATCGGGTTGCTGAGCTGCGACATGTGGTCTCGGTACCTGATTTAACGGTCACGGCGTACATTGTGCAATAAGTAACTCCTATATTAATAACTAGCAACCCACCCCGGCTTCGCCCGGGAACAGTTACGAATGCAAGGTGATAGGCTACTTTTAACCGAGGTCTTATAAGATTTCCTTGTATACGACATGTCATTTTCCCTCCAGCAGTGAACACGAACAGATTTTGGTTTGATGTAACATGCGATAGAGCCACGTAAAGCTGTCCATGAGGAAAACATTCTCCATTGAGATCAACTCCAGTCACGCTAAGTGTCTGACCCTGTGCTTTGTTTATAGTCATGCCAAAGCAGACTCTAGCTGGGAATTGTACTCGTTTGAAATGATAAGGCAAATCTGAAGGAATCATAGGGATTCTGGGTACTAATACCGTTTCTCCTGTACCACAGCTAGTTAAGATAGTTGCTTCATTGAAACAGTTTTTCAAAGTTTTCACTACCAATCGCGTCCCATTGCATAACTTTGGTGGGTGTAAATTACGTAGCTTTTAAAATAAGCTTGTGTGGTGGCAAGCTAGAAGGAAGTAAAGAATTTAGGAATTCTGTAGGGTAATGAACAGCTTCTTCACTATCGACTACTGCGTCTACTGACTAATATACTTGAGCCTGGGCAATGAATTTGGAGAACACCAAGTCATTAATTTTCACAACTTGTTCATTTGTCGGCATAATATTGCTCTTTTCTTTAAGCCACGAATGAGACTTGTCAGATAGGTCATGGATTTGAGGATAAACGCTATCAGTCAATTCTTGAATGCTGCTTACTAAAACACAGAAATCTGGACTGAGGGTAATTTTCCCGTCAATGACCGGTGAATCGCCATTTCCGACTCTAAGTAAAAAATTAGCAAACAGACTATTATCTTCTGAAGATAAGAGTACTCCCATGTTAGTTTTGTGTGCCAATTTTGTTATATCCAGCCAGATGTAAGATCTTTTAATGAAACGTTCACTTCGTCGGCTCTCGTTCCTCTGGTAACAACTGGTAAGATTTGACGAAAATCTCCGGTGAACAAAACTGTGTAGCCACCCATAGGTGTGTTCCGATTCCTTAGATCACGCAAGGTCCTGTCTACAGCTTCAACGGAAGTTTTGTGCGACATTGTAGCCTCATCCCATACAACTAAAGAACAATTTTGGATTAAACTGGCAGTGTTACTTTGTTTTGAAATAGTACATACGCTTCCATCATCACTGCTGACTTTCAGAGGAAGTTCATATGTTGCATGTGCTGTTCTTCCCCCTTCCAAAATAGTGGCTGTAATTCCAGATGTTGCGACGGCAAGAGCGGTATTACCACCAGGCCTCACTTTGGTGAGCAACAAATTAATCAAGAACGTTTTGCCTGTGCCTCCAGGGGCATCAAGAAAAACTATCTTACCTTCCTTATTAGTGAAGCTAGACATTATGATGGTAACATAAGCTTGTTTCTGATCGTGGTTCAGACGGTGTTCTTCTTGAGCAATGGTTTGAAGCAGCCGAGGACGAAGTCTTTCTTTCTCTTGTAACAATCGAAAAATTATTTGTTGCTCAGTTTCATTGTTACGCGATAAGCGCTTTTCTTTTCGATGCCAATCAACTATGACCTATATCCGTTTTACGTCTCGGCATGATGGCTTAAACTCACTGACTGGACTATTAATTATAACGAATTCTAGTCAGACGTAATTTAAGAATGGCGAGGTGCATGAAACACAAATCCCCCTTCCGTCCAATCGTAAATTGACTGTGTATTTCACGGAATGAAAAGTTCACAGGCGAAACGAAGAAAAGCCGAGTTGCACATCCAGGGGAATGGCGAGGTGCATGAAACACAAATCCCCCTTCCGCCCAATCTTAACTTAACTGTGTATTTCCGGAACGGAAAGTTCACAGGCGAAATGAAGAGTTGCACTTCCAGGAAATGGCGAGGTGCATGACACACAAATTTCCCTTCAGTCCAATCTTAACTTGACTGTGTATTTTGCGGAACGAAATGTTCACAGGCGAAATGAAGAAAAGCCGAATTGCACTTCCAGGGAATGTCGAGGTGCATGAAACACAAATACCCCTTCCGCCCAATCTTAACTTAACTGTGTATTTCCGGAACGGAAAGTTCACAGGCGAAATGAAGAGTTGCACTTCCAGGAAATGGCGAGGTGCATGACACAAAAATTTCCCTTCAGTCCAATCTTAACTTGACTGTGTATTTTGCGGAACGAAATGTTCACAGGCGAAATGAAGAAAAGCCGAATTGCACTTCCAGGGAATGTCGAGGTGCATGAAACACAAATACCCCTTCCGCCCAATCTCAACTTGACTGTGTATCTTGCGGAACGGAAAGTTCAAAGGCGAAATGAAGAACAGCAGAGTTGCACTTCCAGGGAATGGCGAGGTGCATGAAACACAAATCCCCCTATGCCCAATCTTAACTTGACTGTGTATTTTGGGGAACGGAAAGTTCACAGGCGAAATGAAGAAAAGCCGAGTTTAACTTCCAGGGAAACTCCAAACACAACCACCCTTCTCTGAAGTTTTAACTCAACACAAATTGACGGTTTGCTTCTGGCTGTATCTGGGGTAATAGGTTCGCCCACTTGTTAGACTGTAACAGGGATGATAGACTCCCCTTAGCTAGCTCGAAAAATGTCGCCTCAGTATTTGAATGGACGTGGTTGGAAGAAATGAAAACGTAAAAACACTTATAGCGGGTGATGTATTGAAGATAGAGATATGCTCTTCCGGACTTTTTGTAGAACTTTTCATGCTGAACAATTCTTACACTCATAGTATTTAGATATTTTGAACGGTTGGCCCAGCGTAAGCTTACAAACCGCTCGGAAGCCAGGATTTTTGTCGACTTTTTCACTTAAGTCGTTACTGTTCGGCTTCCTTTGATTATAAATAAATTATTTTCTTCAGATATCTCCTCGAGATATCCTTTACAGAATGGTGAAAACCGCATCAAAATCCATCCAGAGGTTCTCGTGAATACCCGTGACATCCAAGAATCGGGGACTTTGTTTTATACTAAGTAGAGATTAGTTTCATAAAAAGCCGCTAAAGTCATACCTCTCAAAGCCAGGTACATGTATAAATAAAATGGGTCCCTTGTGTGGTAAAGAGCTTTGGCATAACATTTTGGTTAAATCCATGGTCCTCTTCAAAGACGGCATGACGAGCTTTCGTTTGAGCCCACACAAAAGTCTCTAACGTTATTGGTTCACTAAATAATAAGCGGATGACCTAGCTGTTTGTTAACATTTTGGTAAATCTATAAAATAAGCGCGTCACCCCGAGTCCTACGACACCTCATATGTACAAATCCAATAATTGGTGTATAAAATCACAGGTCGATGGCCTCGCAGTTTTGGTATATTTGAATAAATTGATGCGTCATACAAAAGGGGGCTACATCTCAATTAAGTTGACACCTTGCACGTTCAAATCCAATCCTGGGTTCAGGAAATATTAGCAAAAGTGTAGTTAGGCCCTTTTGACAAAAAAAATAAAGAATAAAAATAAATGGAAAATAAAAATTATATAAATAATACATTAAATATTAAATAAAATTTTAAAGTCAATAAATCAAAATTTTCAAATGTGTAGTTAGGCCCTTTATCAAAATTTGAAAAATAAATAATAAATTCAAATGGCGGGCGTCACCCCGAGTAATTTGATACTTCGCACGTCCAAATCTGACCATTGGTCTGCGAGATATATGCAATTTAAAAAAACTGCTGACGCCATGAGATTAGATTTCTATTGCTCATCTACTGCTACGTTTTTGTCCTAGGAACATGAGACTTGTTTAAGGGGCTAGAGGGGGTAAAAACCTTTGATTTAAGTCAAACACACCACGTTGTAAAATTCTAGGTTTCAAAAATATAGCCTACTTTCCAAATTGAAAATTTTTGGAAAAAAATGTAAAAATATTAAGTTTTGTTCAAATAATAATGGGTATAAAGACCTTTCGTATAAGCCACTGTGCAACGTTCAGTAATAAATAGATTTGGGAATATAGCCTACTTTCCAAAACAAACATTTTGAAAATTTTTCTTTAAAATAAAACGAGTTCCCCATAGGAAAGTGGACATAACCCCGAGTCCTAGGACACCTCACGTGTCCATATGTGATTACTGGTTCGCAAGATATCCACTAATTTATCTTGGACGCTCCGCGACGCTTGGCGTCAAGTGGGGCAGAACACCCACAGCTCCACTACTGATGTCGTTAAGCCCCTAAATGATTCGACGACATCAAGTTCTTTATCCAAACTAGGGCACAGTATTCAGTGACAGTTTAGACGAAGTCAACAACTGAACAGCAGAGAGTATTGGTGTTGGACCCTAAGTTGAACCACAAGGTTTCCACAAAATGCTGTTCTGCGTCTTACGGTTTTCAGGTGTATTGTTAGATAATCTTCCAAAGATAGCGTTCTCTCAAGAGTTAAGTGTAAACAGTACATATATAAAAAGAAGTTCCCAAAGTATAAACATAATTATTGTCTCACTCGGGTGGATTAGTGGTAGTTTGATTCACGACCAATGAAGTCGGATTTTGAAGGGAGGCAAAACCCCACTGCACTCCTAGCAGATTACCTATACTAGCTGAGAAGATCTTCACCAGGTAGCTTATGTCATACGATGATATTAATAAAAACAATAATAATAATTTATATATAAATATTCCTCATTTTATGGGTTCGGGGACGACGTGAGGTAAGTTTCTATGTGGCAATGGTTTTCACAGCTGGATGACATTCCTGATGCCATCCTCACCATAAGGCTTGATGGTAAACGAAACGACAATAGGGCAAGGGGTTGGAAGAAAGCGGCCATGGCCTATCAGGAAGTACCGTCCTGGAAGGCCATTTCATGAAGGCTGACGGTGGATTTGAACCCTTTGTCCTTGCACATTAATGCGCGCACCCATCCAGGTCACTGATAACAATAATATACACAGTATACTGTGCCCGTTTAGACGGAAGTCTAACGAACACATTTGCCAATTCTCAAAATCAGTCTAGCACAAGAACTACAATCTCAGGGTCCATCCGGGCAAAACTAAATTAATCGCTGGCATGACTGATTATGGCAATGAGCAAGCAAGGGAGAAGAGAAAGGAAATATCACAATTCCTTAAAATTATCTCATTTTATTACATTTTAAAAACACTAAAAGTTTTATGCAAAAGCATTCAAAATATCACTAGAAACATATCAACACTAGAAAAACACTATCCCTAATCTAAATCGTTGATATCCAGAAATTAATAGTCCATCTGGTATCCGTTCCCTATTCTAAATTGTTGCTATTTACACGATAGGCGGTTCATTGTTCATAAACCCCTACCTGTACACTGTTCACTTTCACTTCATGTTACAAAACAAAAATCACTTATGGTTTCGAATATCAAAAAATCATCATTGTTCATTTCATTGGTTCAAGTTGAAAAAGAATTGTTCATTGTCATTGGAAAAATATCACATCATGTGATTTCGTATTTCATTAGTGTTAGAATAAGTAAAGTTCTTCCGTATAGGAACATGAGGTTGGAAGAATACCAATATTCGACTACATAATGTCAGAATATTAATATTGTTATTATGACCTCAATGTCCTAGTTGACTCTTTTCAAACATTTGTTTCAATAGGTTGTTATCTAAACCGTTGTTCACATATTCATATGAATGAAAATCCACAGCCTGCTTCCAGTCTCCGACCGGGTCAGGAATGGAATGAATGAAGCCCCCATTTAGCGGCGAGGATATGAACTGTGCCGGCTGCTGAAGCCTGTCGCACTCCTCTGGGGCAATGAGTAAATGAATGACAGATGAAATGAAATGATAGTGGAGAGTGTTGCTGGAATGAAATTTTGACAGGAAAAACCGGAGTACCCGGAGAAAACCTGTCTGCCTCCGTTTTGTCCAGCACAGATCTCACATGGAGTGACCTGGATTTGAACCACGGACCCAGCGGTGAGAGGCCGGCGTGCTGCCGCCTAAGCCACGGAGGCTCACTTCACATATTCATATAATTTGCATAATTAAATTTTAACATTACAGATAAAATAATTTTTTAAACTTTCATTATCCAAAGATGGCATTTTCTAAATAACCATATTGCGTAACTCAATATCTAATTGTTGTTAACTCATTCATAAAATTTTCAAACATCATATACCATAAATCCTAATTATTATCACAGAAAAACTAACTTCAAAAATATCAGTATTTATTATTATTAATATTCAAATTCAAAAATATCGGTAATTCTTCTTCTTCTTGTTTCGAATAGGCCATCTATGGACCACGACGTTCAACTGTTACATTTGGAGTGGGCTTTGATGTTTGCCCAGTAGTTACGCATCCTCTGGCTGTATTGTTCCCTCCTCTCCTGGGTCCAGAGGGCACCTGTTTTCTTTCTTGGCGGTTTGTCCTGGAACCTCAATTGCTGAAGCATCTTCCTGAGAGATGTCCTTTCTTTTAAGACTCTTTCCGTCCCTCCAAGTTCTTGCAGATCTTTGCTCACTTCCCACAACCATGGTGACTTGGTCTTCCGCTTTTGCCAGTAACCGAGGAGCTGATTGGTCAACCTGGTAGGATGCATCCTGTAGACGTGTCCATAAAATGCTAGACGTCGTTTTCTAACAACATCCGTGATTCTTTCACAGTACGTGTAGAGCTCTTGATTAGGCCGCCTTCTGTATTCATTACCTTCCTTAACAGGTCCCAATATCTTCCTCATTATCTTTCTCTCCTGTACTTCGAGTTTGTCCGTGAGTCCCTTCCGGTTGATTACTAGACATTCTGATGCATATAAGGCTTCAGGACGTATAACTGTCTGGTAGTGTCACATTTTAGTCTTTCGGGAGAGACACTTCTTATTATATGTGTTCTTGGTTAGTTGATAAGCCATTTCTAACTTGTTAACTCGAGTTGATAATGCCCTTACTTCCGAGAGATTCGGTTCAAGCCATTCTCCTAGGTACTTATTTATATCTGTCAGTTTTCTTGATCTCTCCCTGGTCCAAATGCAGTGTACAAGGAGATTCACTGATGTTTGTGATGTACTGTGTTTTTCAAGTGACACATATAGTCCTACCTTAGCTGCTTGTTGCGTGAGAACATTAAGTTGTTTCACAGACGTTTTTATTGAATGAGATAGAAGTGCCAGGTCGTCGGCAAATGCCAGGCAATCAACACTGAGCCCATTGCACTTGTGTCCCAAAGTGATACCACTTGGTACCCCCTGACTAGTTAGCTCCTTTCACCACTCCCTTGTCACCTTTTCCAGGCCGCAGTTAAAGAGGAGAGGTGAGAGACCGTCTCCCTGTCTTACTCCTGACTTAATTTCAAAACTTTCAGAGAGGGTTCCTCTGAACTTCACTCGTGACATGGTGATCTTTAAAGTCTGTTGGATAAGGTTATGTGTCTTCTCGTCTAGTTCTAGTTCTTGCAGGATCTTCATGAGAGTAGGTCTGTCAACCGAATCATACGCCTTCTTAAAATCAACAAAAATGATGACATATTTCTTACTAGCCATGTTTGCTTGCCGTAGCACTGATTTCAAGTTCAGTATCTGTTCCGTACAAGAGCGTCCTTTTCTAAATCCTGCCTGGTATTCTCCTAGTCGAGGGTCTAGCTGGGGTTCAGCTCTGTTTAATAAGGCCTTAGAAAATATCTTGTATGTCACAGGTACTAACGAGATTCCTCGTTAGTTGTTGATGTCGGTCAAGTCTCCTTTCTTATGTAGGGGATGAATCAAAGCAGAAGTCCAGTCACTAGGCAATGTTTCAGTCTCCCAAATGTCATGGAAGATTTCTGTCAACTTGCCTATAGTCCTATTCCCAGGTTGTTTCCATAGTTCCGCTACAATTGAGTCTTCACTTGATGCTTTGTTGTTTTTCAAAGACTTGATGATGTCTATCACTTCTTCTTTGGTTGGTGGTTGAGAGTTTGGTTGCCTGATGGTGTCTTGATAAGTGAAGAATGTGTCAGGTGATTCACAGTTAAGGAGATTCTCGAAGTACTTGGCCAGAAGGTGGCAATTGTCCATATCATTATAGGCTATCTGTCCATCCGGTCCTCTGAAGTGGAGGCTGGGAGGATTATAACGGCTGAGGTTCCGTGTAAAGCCTCTGTAGAAATTTTTGGTGTTGTTCTTCTTGAAATCGTCATCCAACTGAGTCAGTTGGTCCTTTGTGAACTCCCGTTTTACTTGTCGGATGATCTTGGCAGTTAACTTTCGTTGCTCTATGAACTTATCCCTGTTGTTTTGTGTATTCTGTGAGTTCCACTTAAGCCAGGCTGCTTATCTCTGTGTCACCGCTTCATCACAGGTAGTCGTCCACCAGGCATGCTTCTTCTGCTTCAGTAATGGCGCAATCTCCGTGGCAACTTTCACTAGGTTCTCCCTCACTTCATCCCAGGTTTTACATTCCAGGGTTTCCATTTTCTCCGTGAACTGGTTGCAATTTGAAAGTTTTTCTAAATCAAACTTAATAAGTTTGTGTGACTTTGTTTTTTTTTAATTCCGAGGTAGAAATCTTAGCTTGACCTTGGAGAGATAGCGGTCGGAGTCCAAATTTGCTCCTCTTAACACTCGAACATTCTGGATCCCTCTATGGGACTTCTTTGAGATGGCAACATGGTCTATTTGGAATTCTCCCAAGAGACAGTTAGGTGATGTCCAGGTCTTTTGCTTCCTTGGCAGTCTCTTGAAAGCCGTTGACTTCATTACCAAGTTGAAGGCCTTACAAAGTCCTACTAGGCGCTCTCCATTCCTATTTGTCCTTGTGTGAGCCGGGAAATCTCCCACAATGTCTCTGTACTTGCGTTCTTTCCCTAGCTGGGCGTTGAAGTCACCGAGTAAGATGATTGTATGACGCTCTGGGACCTTGCATATGATGTCCTCTAGTTCTTCCCAAAACTTGTCAGTATTTTCAGGGTTACGCTTATAGTCCTCATTGATGGGTGCATGGACATTTACTACAGTGTAGACCTTGTTTGTGCACCGGAAGGTTATTAAAGACACTCGACTATTGAGAGAGCTGAAGTCAATAACTGAATCCAGTATCTTATGGCTTACAATAAAACCAGTCCCCAGGTGTGGTACGTTCTTCATTCTCCTACGTCCTACCTTTCCTTTGAAAATACGGTAGCCTTGGGAGTCAAAGGCATGTTCATCAGTATATCTGGTTTCCTGTATTGCTGTGAGCAGTATCTTGTGATTAGTCAAAGTGTCTGTTAAATGCTTCAGTTTGCCTATCTTATGTAGCGAGTTGATGTTCAGTGTGGCGCAGTAGTTCTGTTGTTTATGTCTGATCTTGTTGTTAGTGGTTCCAGGACGCTCCGACCCGTCCTTAAAGCATGTTGGTGTGGGCTCCCCAGACTCCAAAGGCCCACTAACACCGCCGACAGCGGTGGTGGATTTGATACCACCTGGGGTAGTTAATTCCGTGCGTTTACTTTCCATGCTTTAGTTGAAGATTGGTTAGGGGGATCAGAGGTTTAACCCCCTGATCAAGTTACTACCGAGGTTGTGAGCTCCAGTAGGTTTGAATTAGGGTTGTCTCCCGTAGATTGGTTGCCTTCCAAGGCTGAGGAGACCAATCTTCCCCATATTGGTTCTTCCGCCTTCCTTACCGTTGAGATGATGCCAACCATCTTCATCCGCCTCAGAAGCCGTTGTCCAGTTTTCACCTGTACCCTAGGCAGGGGCCCTTACAGGGTGCTATCAGCCGGGCCAGCTGAACCCCGGTTTTTTAACGAGGTTGTTACTCCTCCCACTCCTCCTTCCTCGACTCTTGCAAGAAGAGGCCCCGGGCTTGCGACCGGTATAGCGGAGTTATATCGGTAATTATTATTTTTAGAAACAATATCTAAGTTCAGAAATATCAGCAATCATTATTATTCACTATCACCAATAGGCATCATTCCTATTCGACTCATAATTCGAATTTATATTATGCACTCTCACATCTTTCTTTATTTTATTTTAGGATCCGGCTAGGCTTCAACAAAACTAATAGTCAATAGGTTTCATAATTGGAAGTTAAAATAATTGACTCAGGTATTAGGCAAGATAACATTTCTAACAGAATTGGAATTGGACAGAAATATGGGGCGGTTACTCGACTCAACCTTTCTTTTCACAACTGAGCAGCAAATGCTCCAACATAATTCTAACAATATGGTAATATATTTTCCAATGGACGGCCTCTAGCCTCCACACACTTTTATTCAAATGCCGACCTTAAAGTCGCATAATATTTTTTTTATAAACATTTAAATCATCATATGATTCTTTCTTTTATTATTGTGCAATATTCCTGCCTTTAAACAAAACGCACTTGTCTTCAACATTGCCTAGATCTGGTTTAAACAAAAGATTTTCCAAAAGGAAATATTGTTATATTTTATCCTCGTCATATTCTTTTCCTGCCTTCATTTAACAATTCTACATCCTATTTTATACATGTTCATCACTTATTCACCTACCGTTCCTCTATTCGTTTCTTAATATTGTGGTGCATTCCACAAATACGTCATTGAACTCTCCATTTTATTGCTGACTGACTGTCTGATACTTATTTCCATAAGCATTTAAAATAATTACTGTTATTATTATTTATTACCGTTGAACTATACACTCTGAACTCCTCAATGGTTTATAATAATAAATCAAATCAATTCTTATGATTGCATTATATAAATCATTAAATAAACGAATTATTTATCACTTCCCTGAATTCAATTATGTATAATTATTTATAATTATTTATGGTTATTTATAGTTACTGTAGAAATATTTTATTATTATTATCATCATTAGGATTTGTTCATATCGTCATGAAATTATTTTTACAATATCGTTTAGATTTTAAGTTTGAATAATTTGACGATCCAAGCTTCCTTCAACTACAAAAATATTTAAATTAACTAAATGACTTGATTATTTATGTCACTTGGACTGAAATAAATTTTCTCATAACAGTACACTTGACGATTACTAGCACTGATTCTCTGACTATAGCCTCGATAGACATAGCTGTCAGAACGAAGCAAAATTTTAAGTGTTGATAATTTCTAAGCGAATAAAAATATAAATTTGACTTCTCAACTACTCCATTCTAGGAAAAGTACATAAGAATGTAGCTCACGTATTCTTGAGGTTCCTGGTGATGCAGGTCCTTGGTTGACGTCACAATCTAATGGATCGCTTCCCACTCCACTAGCATGGCAACTGTCCTTGGCCATTTGCCTCGCCCTCAGCTAATCTCCGGGTTCTTCCATCTTCACCCTACCCCCGCGGTATCTAGCGACACATCTCCGTGTTCAAAAATATGCACAGTTCCACTCCGCGATAATCTTTACTATTTTTCGACATTATTACTGATGTCAACGTACACAGTCCTAGTAGTTTAAACAAACTTCTAATCTGTTCCAAGTTCATATGCATTCGGAAATACAGCGTCCTGTCTGATATCATTCTGTGATGAAAATAGTTACTTGACCTCTGCGAACATACGCTTACTGTCAATGGAGTATTTGGAAATGTAGATAGGATATTTTCCAGCTCTATTTGTTTAAAACAAATGACCCCAATGTCGAGGACTACGTTTCAATTTCCTGACTGGTATGACAGGATCATTCCAAGTACCTTTTTTTTTACTGAAATACAGCTGGCTCAGTTCGAAAGACTAAGTCCAAATGCAGCTGGTCTAGCTCGAAAGACTAAGTCCCAACTCGGTTGACTATAGTGACAGACTATAAACACGTAACACGTGGTCTGGCGACGTTACGACGGTACTTCCTCGAAGGTCGATGCAAGAATAACATACCAGGGCTTCAGAAAACCTGATTTATATACAGTTACGGAGCTGAAATTCAGTGTGACCGCTGTTCCAATCGGTGAGCACGCCCCGCTGTCCCAAATCTCCTGCTCCTCCCCTGACTACCTTTTAGAACATGTGCTTTTACAAAAACACTTATAACCCTCGAACGACTGGTCCGATTTGCCTCAAATTCCTTCTGACATTCCTAGAATTCCATGGCCAATACTTTCTACTAGTTTCTAGTCCTCAAATCGTCGATTAATATTCTTCATCAATAAGTTTCAGTAACTCGTCCGTTGGCGCCACAGGTCCCTCTCCTATCGCATCCTCTGAATCGCACGGTGAACTAGCTGTCTCGGCGCTCGGTTCAAACATCAAGCTGGTGATCCCCTTGTCCGAAATGCAAAATATAATTACGGTGGTTTCCGTAAATTGGGCACAATACAATAATAATAATGTTATTTTGAAAGGTTTGAATGGAAGATAAGCAATTTTCATTAAAAGTATTTTGCATTTTGAAATATATTTTAAAATACTATTTTGTATTTTCAGGAATATTATAAGTGTATTTTGTAACTAAAATACGTTTCAGTGAGTATTTTGTATTTAGTATCGAAAATACATTTTGGGAGTATTTTGCCCAACTCTGTACTCACGACTGGTGAGGTACTGTAGGTATTTGTTTTTAATATTGACCTTCTAGCTGAAATGGAAGAAATGGAGTAGGAATGACGATAAGAAAGGATGTCCTAGAGTATGTGGAGGAGGTGAAGAAGATAAGTGACAGGTTAATTATAGGAAGGATACAGTTCCAGACAGGGCCAAAAGATCTGTTTCAAGTATATGATCCACAAACGGGGAATAAAGAAGAGAACTTAGAAGAATTCCTAGAAGATGTGGAAAAATATATAGAGGATAAGGAAATAATGATAATCAGAGATTTGAATGTACAAGTGGGAAGAGACAGACAAGGAAGAGAGGAGATTTTGGGACCATATGGTTATGGCAGTAAGAATCCAGAAGAGGATTTCTTAATGAACTCCTGTCAGCGGAACCAATTAATTATAGGGAATACGTGGTTCAGAAAGGAAAATCGTCAGGAGATAACGAGGTATGGATGGCGAGATAGAAGAACGAAAACTCTGATAGACTATGTATTAGTAGAAAAAGGACATCGGAAAGAGCTAATGGATGTCACAGCCTTGCCAGAGGAAGCCTTTGGAGGAGACCATAGGGCAGTGGTAGCAAAACTAAAAGTATGAAATCTCACGAGATTACAAGAAAAAAGGGAAAGAAGGATTAAGGTCTGGAGACTAACGGAAAAGGAGGTTGCAGAAGAGTTTAAGAAAGAATTGCAAGAACAGATGACCAAGGACGGATATTACCCATGTGGAACAAGAATGGGAAAAGTTTAAGAGTGCATTTGTAAACAGTGCAGAGAAAACCTGTGGTAGAACATCAGGAAAGGTACGGGAAAAGGCGACAAAATGGTAGAAAGATAGAGTGAAAGAAAATGTAAGAGAGAAGAAGAAAACTTGGAAGGAATGGAAAACAAAACAAAAACTGAAGAAAGTAGAGCAAAATACATAGAAGCAAACAGAGATTGCAAGAAAGTAATTTCAGAGGAAAAGAAGAAAAGCTGGGAAGAATACACCCAGGAAATATGGGAGGATTTAAATTGTGGGGAAAAATTGCTATTTGGAAATATAAAAAGTAGAACGAAAAGGTGAACACTGGGTTACTGAAAAACAAAGAAGGTGATATATTGACAAAACCAGAAGAGATAACGGTCAGATGGAAATAATATTTCAGCGAGCTGTTAAAGGTGAGACGTCTGGCATGCGGAGAAGTTACGCAAACAGCCAAAACGGTGGAGGAAAAAATAGAAGAAGAACCAGACATTACTATGGCAGAAGTGGAATGGGCCGTTAGGAAGATGAAGATGGGGAAAGCTGTGGGAATCGACGAAGTGGCAATAGAGATGATCAAGGCGGCAGGACCAGTGGGACTGCAGTGGACATAAAACTTCTCAGGAGTGTGTGGAGAGAGAAGAAAGTTCCTGAAGACTGGAAAAGGGGAATAATATTGCCTATATTCAAGAAAGGAGACAGGAAGGTGTGTGGTAACTACCGAGGGATCACCATCATCTCGCATGTTGCCAAAGTAATGGAAAGAATCCTAGAAAAAAGAATTAGAAAAAAGTAGAAAGCCAAATAGAGGAGGAGCAGTTTGGATTTGGAGGGGGCAGGTCAACAGTGGAACCCATTTTCATTCTGAGACAGAACATTGAAAAGAGTTGGGAATATGGGAAGGATATGGTAATGACTTTTATTTTTCTAGAAAAGGCCTATGATAGCATCCCTAGAACAAAAGGGGGATAAGCAAGGAACTGAGAGACATGATAAATGGAATGTGCATGGATTGCTACAGTAGTATGAAGACTAGAGTCGGGACAACGGAATGGTTTGAAGTTGACACTGGACTAAAGCAAGGAAGTGTGTTGTGACCCTTATTGTTCTTAATGGTGATGGATGACATCATGAAGGCAGCAATGAAAGACTACAGTAGGGTAAAGATGAAGGTTATGTTGATTGCAGATGTTGTGATCTGGGGCGAGGATGAGATGGAGGTACAAGAACAGTTAGACGTAATAAATGAAAAGATTGAGCAATGGGCATTGAAGATAAATGTGGAGAAATGTGAAACAGTGGTGATCAGTAGAGGTAAGAAAGGAGGAAAAGGAGTACCGTAATCAAAGTCGGAGATAATGAATTGGAAGAGGTGAAACACTTCAAATACTTGGGAAGTGAACTGACTGAAGAAGGTCGACTAGATTTGGAAATTAGCAGAGGAATACAACTCGGGAGTGCTTTCTACCAAACAGGTACGGGGACTAGTATGGAACAAGGATACACCAATTAAGGCTAAAGAAGTTGTGTACAAAGCATATTATGTTCCTATAACGACATATGCAGCAGAAACTTGGACAATGACTAAGAGGGATGCGTGCAGTGTACGGGCAGCTGAGCTGAGATTCCTGAGAAGTATGGTCCAGAAAACGAGGAGAGACAGAGTGAGAAAAGAAGATATACGGAAAGAACGGGGAGTAAAGAAACTACATGACAAACTGGAGCAAAACAGATTGAGATGCTTTGGACATGCCAAACGGATGAATGAAATAAGGCTAGCAAGACGAGCACTGGAACGACGGATGACAGGGAAGAGAGGACGAGGAAGACGAAGAATGCGTTGGATGGACTCGGTGAAGTATAGCATTAGAAAACGGAACCGTGTCGGAAGAGGAATGGTGGAACGACGGAAAAAGTGGAGAGGAACCATATTTGCCCAGTGTCAGCAGAAAAGGGGAAATGAAGATGATGATGATGATTGACATTTTATCAGTGAGATCTTGGTGTTGCGTTCCTAGGTCGCATAATAATAATAATAATAATAATAATAATAATAATAATAATAATGTTGAACAGGTGGGCACATGTCGGGTCACCCGAAAATTCTACAGCCGACAACGCAGATAGGAGAACCCAACAGCCGTCATCTCCCCCTGTCGAAAGTGTTTCAAACATTCAACTGACCACTAAGGCAGGCAAACTGAGGCAGCGCTTAAAATGGACTGATGAGATGAACAAATTCATAACGCGCTCCTACTTTATTGTTACCAACTTAGAGAGAGACCTCACAACATATATTATAGGAAAGATTTGCACAAGTTATTTGTGGAGAATTTTCCTGACTACTCTTTCATTACAGAACAAAGAATTGCAGACCAAAGACGTGTAATAGTGAGGAACAATAGACTTCCTGCGATAATGATTCAAAGTCTTAAAGAGGAAGCAGCAAAAATTCTAGCTTCAGAATCCAACAATGAAATCAGACCCACATTATTGATTCAAGCTGTTCAGGAAGTAGCGTGCAGAAATGACACAGGGGAAGAGGGAATTATTGAACCAACTGTCCCTACTAATATCTCGAGTTCTGAAGAAACAAGTTCTATGTGCTTAAAGAGGCAATGACAGAATTTATGGCACTTAAAGTAGACTATCGACCAAAGCTGCCCAAACTCCTAGAAACAGCAAAGAGTAAATTTCTTGTCAGTATGACAAATAACATCCTAAAACAGTATGTGGAAACATCCGATAATCTAGAAGAAACAAACTCTCTTGTATATTGCGCAGCAGTAACTGTGATAAGGCTGAACAACCAGAAACTAATACCTTTTTCTGGAATCTCTCGTGGAAAAGGTGCAGATGCAGAATACATTCCACCCTGGCAGCGTCGATTAGAAAATGACATCAAGGAACTGAGGAAAATCATAGGCCAACTAACAGCATATTTAAACAATAAAACTAAACCCAATACCAATCGAAAGCTGAGGAATATATTCATAAAAATCAACAGCCATATAAAGGAATATGATCACACAGAAAAAATCAAGGAATACATTGACAACCAAAAGCTAAAATTATGCGCAAAAGCAGCGAGACTCAGGAGGTACAAGGAATCACGAGCGAGGAAAACACAAAACAAACTTTTCTCCAACAATGAAGGTCAGTTCTACAGAATGATCAAACGAAACAAACAATCCATGACAAAAGCAGAACCTCCTAACACGCAAGAAACGGAAGAATTTTGGAGAAGTGTATGGGCTGCGAAGTCACCGCACAATGAAAATGCAAATTGGATCAACGAAGAACGAAATAGCAATAATGTATATGAAGAAATGGATTTTGATACCATTGAAGAACGGCATGTGTATGATGCTATAAGGAGAACTAAGAATTGGAAAGCGCCGGGCACAGATAAAATTCTCAATTATTGGTACAAACATTTCATGTGCGTGCACCAGAAGATAGCCCAGCAATTTACTTACCTCATCCATCATCCTGAGGAATGTCCTGATTTCCTTACTGTTGGAATTACATATCTAATCTCAAAAGAAAGTGGAAATACTAAAGACCCATCAAACTACAGACCTATCACCTGTCTCCAAACACTTTACAAATTATTTACGTCCATAATTGCGGACGAAATATACAAGTTTCTCGACAAACATAACATTTTGGCTGAGGAACAGAAAGGATGCAAGAAGCTGTTGCAAGGATGCAAAGAACAGATAGTTATCGATTCTGTGATAACACAACAGGCGATACATAATCAAAGGAATCTATATACGGCATACATAGATTACCAGAAAGCATTTGATTCAGTCCGCATTCATGGCTGAAAGAAATCCTCCATATGTATAAGATTAACCCTGCTGTAATTCACTTCCTGGAGGTCACGATGGATAATTGGAAATCAGTACTGTATACTAAGACAGACAATGAATGTGTCACATCTGACACAATAAAAATTGAGCGTGGTATCTATCAAGGAGACTCGCTAAACCCATTATGGTTTTGCTTAGCCATCAATCCTCTCTCTAAAATTCTAAAATCCACCTGTTTCGGATTTGACATCAAATACTACAACAGGAAATACAGAATATCCCATCTCCTTTATATGGATGACCTCAAAGTATATGCACACAGTGAGACTCAAATGAATGCCATGCTAAATATAATAGATTCATATTCATCCGATGTCCGAATGACGTTGGGAGTGAATAAATGCAAGCGTCTGACAATTGAAAGAGGTAAATATGCAACTTCTGAACCACATGAGCTACGCAAAGGATCTCTAATTGAAGGAATGACTGAAATAGAAACCTACAAATATCTGGGATTTGCTCAAAATACAACTTTGGATCATAAAAGTATCAAAGATGAACTCATTGGAAAATATACCACAAGACTACATCAAGTGCTGCGAACCAATCTATGTGCAAAGAACAAAATTAAAGCTATCAACACATACGCTATACCAACCCTAGTATATTCATTTGGGATTCTGAAATGGTCAGCAACAGAAATGGAAAGCCTGCAGAGAAAAACAAGGACCCTTCTCACTACTTACCGTTTACATCATCCAAACGCCTGTAAAGAAAGGGTCACTCTTCCACGAAAGATGGGAGGTCGAGGAGTACTGGATTTACAAATTTTGCTCCAGAACCAAATTAAAACCCTTAGAAGATATTTCTATCAAATAAAGGAAAACAGCATTCTCCATAAAGCCATTATACTTGCTGATAAACACACTGTATTGAACCTTCGTACATCCTCTGATGATCATATCAGCCAGCCACTACACTTACATGAAAAAGAAAAGGCATGGGGAGAAAAGATCCTCCATGGAAAATACTACAGCAACCTATCCCAACAGAGTATTGATAAAAACGCATCGTGTGTGTGGTTACAAAGTGGTCGACTGTTTGGAGAAACAGAGGGATTCGCAATTGCCATCCAAGATCAAGTCATTGCTACAAAAAATTACAAGAAATACATCATCAAAGATACCAGTGTAATTTCAGACAAATGCAGGCAATGCGCCATTCATCTCGAGACCATTGACCATGTCACTGCAGGTTGCCCAATACTAGCATCAGTTGAATATACAAAGCGGCACAATCAGGTTGTAGGCATCATTCATCAAGCACTCGCACAGAAATATAAATTAACTGAGGAGTATATCCCTTACTACAAGTATCATCCACCATCCCTCCTCGAAAATGAACTGAGTAAAATATACTGGGACACTGGTATTGTGACAGATAAAACAATAGATCACAATCGACCAGACATCATAGTAGTAAATAAGGTTGATGGCACTACATTTATAATAGACATAGCAGTCCCCAACGACACCAACATCGAACATAAACTCAATGAAAAAATCACCAAGTATAGACAGCTTGCAGAGGAAATCAAGAGGATATGGAAGATGAACTGCGTCCGGTTAGTGCCTGTAATCTTGTCAGTCAACGGCCTCATACCTCACACACTCCACAAGAGTCTGAAGGAATTGGATCTTCCGCCGACCATCTACAAGAGTATGCAGCATTCGGTCCTATTATCCACATGCAATATTGTGCGATCCTTCCTGGCTAGTGAATGAGTGATAATGGACTCTTATATTTTGTATATACATGATATGTATTATAGTTTGTATTATAGTTCTTATGTATTGCTGTAAAGCACTTGGTTTAACCCGTGCTTTAGAGTAACCCATGTTTGTAATGGTGAATTGAATAAATAATAATAATAATAATAATAATAATAATAATAATAATAATAATAATAATAATAATAATAATAAATATAATATTAATAATCGGGATTGGAATTTGTGGATTTTATAGTTTTTGAGCACTTTATTCATGCGTTTGTGTTATTTTGAGACATCCGTGACATCTTACATGGTCTATTAGAATTGTAGACAGCGATGGTAAAAGGCATTTTGTGGGTAACGTGGTATATGTAACTCCGTAGCTCCGAAGAACACATGTTATTTATTAATCTTCTGTGGGTTACGCCCCTATCCTTCTTATGACGGCCATTTTAGACGATTACAGCGCCTCTAGTGAGTTAGTTGCCAATTTCCTTGTCATGTGTTAATATTGGCTATACTGCTTGAATTCTACTTGACAGTGGTGAAAATTGTCTTTGGGCTTGTGTTATTGACAAAACGCAGTATTGTTGTTCTAATTTGTGTGGGTTTCAAGCTGTTTTATTTCGAGGGTGATTGTTGACATTTAGCCTGCTGAAGACTAGAAAGTTCCATTTACATCGTTCATCCATTTTTATACTTAATTGTGCTGAATTGGTTATTATATCAAGTGATTAGCCGAACTTTCTCATACGTCAAAGGTCTCAAATTTCTACACACAGGTCTAGGAATTGTATTATATTCTGATGTAGGATGACAGCTTCATGGGTGTTACTACCATTTTATTCGTTGATGGCCTTATGGTAAGTAGAAAATAACTTTGTTTTCATATGTAATTTGAGACTGCAATGTGAATTTTCTTTGTTTGTGATCTACAGTACACTTCTGACTCGGAGTGTAACTTCCAACAGTTCGCTAACTTTTATATTCAGTGATATAGGCCTAATGTGTTGACCCCAAAATCTTAAAACGCAGTCAACCGTACGGTTCAATTCAGCGTACATGTTTCGACTTAATTGGGTAAACGAATGCATGTGTCTTTGATTTTATTTGGTTAGATGTTTACGGGGATATAATTATTTTAGCGCATTGTTTTATAGCTTCTTAGAATCCAGATGTCAGGGTATTCTTTTGTGTGCCTGTTCTTAGGTTTATTTTCATAAGAAGTCACAGTCTGTAAGGTTCGGACAACATGTTGGCCATATGAGTTTCTCTTCCTTACGTATCTAACGGCTGTGCAAGTGTTACAATGCATCCACTGTCGGGCAAAGTAGTGGAATTTTGGTGTCCTCGGTGACGTCACGGATGACGTTCGGTATTTTATATTAGTTTGATTCTACAGTGAGTCCGGAAATGTTCTCCGCAGCGCCTACATGCGTCTACGAGAGCTAGCTACATCAGTTACGTTGGCAGCATGGCTGCCGCTTGCATCATAACAAACAGTAAACTTTGTACCCACTACAGCCATTCATAATAGATGCTGGAAGTGTTGTCCTTGTGTTCGAAGACAGACATCAACACGTCTACACATATTGTCGAAGACTTTCAGTAAAGTTTCTTGTGGTATGGACTGCATATAATTAATGATATTCACTTTAAGTTCCTCAATCGTTTTTGGATTAGTTTTGTACACCTCAGATTTCGCCGCACCCCAAAGGAAATAATCTGGTGGGGTTAAATCAGGAGATCGTGGTGGCCAGAGGCCTTTAGTTATTATTCTATCCCCCCAAAATTTATTTAAAACGTGAAGCGACTGGTGGGACGTATGTGCTGTGGCATTGTCCTGTTGAAAGAAAGAGCATTCAATTTCGTCTTCATTTAACTGAGCAATAAACTTGTAAATATCTCAGAGCCATAGACATCAGAATTCACCGAAATGTCAAAGAAGATTGGCCCTATTACGTGTGTTCGTGATATGGCCACCCATACACCAATTTCCTGCAAATGCAATGGTAATTGTCTTAGTGCATTGGGATTGTCTGAAGACCAAATTCGTGAATTTTGGGAATTTACATAGCCGGATAAGTGAAACCCTGCTTCATCTGGAAAAAAACGTTTTATTTAAAACGTCAAGTAACTTACATGTCGATTTATGAATGTTTGGAACCAATCGCAGTACATCACTCTTTTTCCGTAATCAGTTTATTTAATTGGGACTACTATACATTGCGATACGGCCGCGTATGAAATTCCCCTAAAACAAAATAGCGGCTTCCGTGACGTCATCAACGACATCACGAAATACTCCTCTGGCAAGCTTACGGGAAAAGCCTGGGTAATAGGGTTTTTTTGGGTGGGGAAACACAAAAAACGTCAAATCGACCAATGAATCGAAAGCTATAATTGAGCTATATAGTTCAATTAAAGATTCCGATACATTAAAAAATTCGCAAATTCACGTCATATATACGGGAAAAGCCTGGGTAATAGGAGTTCTTTGGGTGGGGAAACACAAAAAACGTCAAATCGAGAAATGAATTGAAATCTATAATTGAGCTATATAGTTCAATTAAAGATTCCGATACATTAAAAAAATCGCAAATTCACGTCATATATTTTAAATTTCCGTATCAAAGTATATAAGTTAATTGGCCTAAATAGATCAATTACAGATTCCGATTCACATCGTAATTATTTTCATTTCGTAATTAAATAAAATTGAATCGAAAACTATAATTTACCTATATAGCTCAATTAATGGTTCCGATACATTAAAAAAATCGCAAATTCACGTCATTAATTTAAAATTTCCGTATCGAAATATTTAATTGTCCTAGTTAACTAGATTAAATATTCCGATTCACATCGTAATTATTTTCATTTCGTGAATAAATAAAATTGCATCGAAAACTATAATTTACCTATATAGCTCAATTAAAGATTCCGATACATGAAAAAAATTTGCTAATTCACGTCATATATTCAAAATTTCCGTATTGAAATATATAATTGGCCTATAATTTTCATTTCGTAAATAAAAAACATTGCATCGAAATCTATAATTTACTTATATAGCTCAATTAATGATTCTGATGCGGAACAAAATTTCGCAATTTAGCGTTATACTTTACAATTTCCGCATCGAATTCTGTAATTGGCCTATATATTTCAATTACAGATTCCGATACACATTGTAATTTCAGTTGATATTTTTAATTTTACGCATCGAAATCTATAATTGGCCTATGTAGATCAAATACAGATGACGATACACATCATAATTATTATAATTTCATATTAATAAAACATTGTATTGAAATCTTTAATTGAGCTATATAGGTCAATTACGGCTTTCGATACAATGTCTTATAAATATAAAATTAAATTAATTACGACGCGTAACGTCATCTGTAATTCAACTATATAGGCGAATTACAGTTCCCAAACGGAATTTTAATAATATGTCATAATTGTAACCCTAAATTAAAATATTTTCGTATGTACGGCGTGCCAAATTGAGGTAGGCCAATAAATAAATTGCATATGACGAAACACAATACGTTTCGAAGGTTTTTTAATGCTCATTTCTATTATTGAGTGGTCACCACCCAAAATAGCCTATAACCAAGGCTTTTCCCATAATCTTGCCAGAGAAGCATTTCGTCAAGTGGTTGATAACATCACAAAAGCAGCCAATTTGTTTTTATAATATAGTCTGTAATAATCGCCGGTTGGCATTAATACATTAACCTAGCTGCTGGCACATTGTAATATTATAAAACATTGTGGTCCATAATGTTATTGTGTAGTTTCGTTTTTTTTTTTCCAAAGCTGGCTGCAAATACACAAACACAATGCCATTATAAAACATCCGCTAGGTTGGTATTTTTATGTTTTCCAATATTGGCTGCAAATGCTTGTATCTCAATTAGAAATCGCAATCCTTAACATACTGTTTAATAATGCCTCACAGACATACTATATGAAACGTCAAAAACAAGACCTATAGGCCGATAGGTCTAATACAAAACATTGTCATATCTATTTTGCAGGTGTTCATGTAAATGCCAATTTGTCTAAATTTTACCCATCCATTACTATTTTAACCGCCGTATTCTCCAACACCGTTCCTGACGTAATATTATCGTTTAGACAAATGGCATTGTCTATGGCTTTAGAAGAGTACAGTGCAACTTTCCTATCAAATGCAACAACCGAAATAAATATATGAACAACGTAAAAAGCTCACCGATATATCCCAAATGCTGTATTATTCCACATGTACATGAAGAAGCACTAATTTTCGACCACAAGTAACTGAATTTATTTGAATGCAACAACTTCAGGAATTTAACAATTTTAATACAAATCGCCAACACAATCGAGCACACGACACTGCTAATATCAAAATCTTGTTCCATAGGTTATACACGGGAATATTTATTTTAATATTACGTTTAGAAAACGCTAACGAGTGACAATACAAAAATGGCGAAGAGACTCCAGCAAATTCCCGCAGCGAACTGACCACGGAACTGACGTAGTAATCAGCTGACAAACAACTCCAAGCAACCAATAGCGTTGCCAATAGCAATACGTCAGCCGTGACGTCACTGATATCCCTAAGAACTCCCTAGACGCGGCTGTATCGCAATGTACAAGTTCAACCGTTTAATTCATGAACCACGGTAACTTTATAAGGGAACAACTGAAGCTTGTCTCTTACAGCTTTATGTGCTGTCGACTTAGAGATTCCTGTTTGTTGAGCTAATTTTCGTTGTGATTTATTTGGACTACGAAGCATTATATCGGAGATTTCATCAAGTTTATCGTCTGTTAATAGCGCAGGCCTGCCTGTTCCCAGGACATTGTGAACTGAGCCAGTCACACGAAATTTACTTATCAAATCCCGAACGGTATCACGGTTTGGACACTTAGAATTAGGAAACCGCGCCTGAAATCTTAATTTTACATTTCCTGTAAACCGATCGCCTTCGCGAAAAACGTATTCCACCAAAAAAACTCTTCTCTTCAGTAGTAACCATTACCGCCTGTAGACTGTTGCACTCTTCCAATAATCTATCTAAACGCTTGCCTACTGCAATACACACTGAAGACTGCACGCTCGCTTATCTGACGATTTCGACAGCTTACAGCCCAGACGCGCGGGAGTCCCCCTTTCAAGGACACAGCTCTGCCAACTAAACTTATAACGCAACCACTCGCAGAGTCTGTACGTAGCCTCTGCGGAGAACATTCTCGGGCGCCCTGTAGTTTGAGGGCTGGAACGGTACGTACTCTCATCCCATTGTTGGTTCAAGTCTATATACGCTGCCATCAATACTATTGGTTGTCGAACCACATTTGTATGCCATCACTGATGACGACTTACTAGTCGAGGCAGCATAGCGGATGTGTTTACAAGGAGTCCGGTGACGTTATAAGGACCTTATGTCTTACAACTTTATGGAATGAATCTTATATTGGAATGCCTACTAGTTGAGGAGACGAGAACATGCCTTTGGCACTTACAATTACATCAATACGGATAATTCATGATTTTCATTCCTTTCTATGGTACAATATCAATTGAAATTGCCATCTATTATCACTAGTGCACTGGAAATATCTGCTAAATTACATAAATATGTGTGTTTGTTCCTTGATGATGGAACAGCGGCAGCCATATTCCTCAAGCGCTGAGCATTCGTCAACTGTTACATGGGCAGAGACATTGATGAGACATGACGACACATTCACGTCACAGTAGTGTTGCCAACATGTAAGATATAAAATTCACCACCGCATGAGGTCGGTCATATGTGTGACATAAGCCATTGGCCTAGAGAAAGATTATGTGTGACTATTTTCACTGTGCATGACAAAAACCAGGGGTGCATGTATGGCTAACGCAGCCCACAGGCTAAAACCATTGTTAAAACCCATTGGATTGGACAAAACGAAGCTTAGAATGGTCGGGTCGAGGTGCGGGCTTGGCCGCGGGAACCTAATGGGGCACTGTTGACGACATGTTTGGCGAAATTAAAATTAATTTTGTTATCCTCCTAATAAATGCAACTTTAAGATGTCCTAGTTAATTTAATTGAGGGGTATGTTTTGGGGGATGGACAATTCCCCCTTCTTCAGTCTTGAGCATTTACAGTATACAATTGTCACTGATAAAAACAATCTATATAAAAGCACTGATAAAAATTGAAAAATAAAGACATATTATGAACCAATGGGCTCATACTCAGCACATAACAT
The DNA here is from genome assembly GCA_946902985.2 of Meconema thalassinum. Taxonomy (NCBI): domain Eukaryota; kingdom Metazoa; phylum Arthropoda; class Insecta; order Orthoptera; family Tettigoniidae; genus Meconema; species Meconema thalassinum. Next base: position 1,119,943,424 of record OX336389.2, on the reverse strand, counting down.
ACTGCTAATATATTTAACAAAAGAACGTGGTGGGATCCACGCCCTGCCGAATCGGTCGTAGTATGAGCGTGCAATAAAAGTTTTAATAAAAAAACATGTCATATTAAAATTACTTAAAATTCCAAAAACATTTGTTAAGTCTATGACAACATGTGTTTTAACATGAATTGGTTGCTTGAAGTTAGAAAGTCGACACAGCTGGAATATCACTAGGCTATATAATTTTAGATTTTAAATGGGTCGATTTTTACCGCCCAATCAAAACTTAAGATTAAGTATTGAAAACAAAACCTACGGAATATGAATCCAACAGAAATTCTCGGATGACTATGCTTGTAATAGAACAGTGTTTTTTGGGTGGTAAAAATTGACCCATTTAAAATCTAAACTACAATTTGTCAATACGGACCTAAAACAATAGAGGTAATTCCTGTGCTATATAGGTCGTGATGTTAATAATAAAAACAAAATGAGTGAAGAAATAAATAGGAGGATTATTAATGGAAACAATAGCCTCCGTGGCTTAGGTGGCAGCACACCGGCCTCTCACCGCTGTGTCCATGGTTCAAATCCCGGTCACTCCATGTGCGATTTGTGCTGGACAAAGCGGAGGCAGACAGGTTTTTCTCCGGGTACTCCGGTTTTCCCCGTCACAAAATTAATTCCAGCAACACACTTCCCTATCATTTTATTTCATCTGTCATTCATTTAATCATTGCCCCAGGGAAGTGCGACAGGCTCTGGCAGCCGGCACATTTCATATCCTCACTGCTGGATGGGGGCTTCATTCATTCCATTCCCTGACCCGGTCGGTCGACTGGAAGCAGGCTGTGGATTTTCATTTTCATTAATGGAAACTGAGCCTATTTTGCCAATCTGAAACTCATTAAGTCGCAATTGTTGTCACATGACACAAAACTCAAAATTTACAAGACCTTGATCAGATCAGTGTTAACTTATGGCTCAGAAACATGGAATATGTCGGTTCAGGATTGCAATAAGCTTAGGGTGTTAGAGAGGAAAATAATATGGAGAATTTATGGTGCTGTATTGGATAGAGGAGATTGGAGGATACGAATTAATAGAGAAATATGAAATCCTCAAAAGCGATGACATTGTTCGATATATAAAATCATAAAGACTACAATGGCTGGGCCACATTGAAAAGGTGGAAGACAAAAGAACACCAATGATTATATATAAAGCCAGAATGGAAAGAAGACGACGCCCTAGTAGACCATGGAATCGTTGGAAAGTTGAAGTGGAGGTGGACTTGCAAACAATGAACGTACAACCCTGGAGAACAGCTGTCCAAGATCGAGATCGATGGAGACCTGTGGTTGGGGAGGCCAACGCTCACACCGGGCTGTAGTGCCAAATAAAGAAGAAGATATAAGTCGTGATATACTGTAGTTTGGGAAGGCAGGCGGGTTATAGTCAACTGAGGAGTGAACTACATCCTTTCCACATGTATTACAGAAGGTATTTATGGCCAATATCAGTAGGTTCGCCTGTAGGGGCGAAGTACAGTGGGGACTTGTGTGCCCCGGGACCGTTACTGTAGCTGTGAAGATTTTATAGGAACCCTGAAAAGTGATGGCTAACGGGGCTCTGGTGAAGCTACGATAGGCCCAGCAAGCCAGTAGTGGATGAAACCAAATGCTTTTAAGAATGGAACAAGCCTCGGACATGATGGATATAATAGACGACACGGCTGTAAACACGGACTAAGATTTGGAACTTTAAACATAAGAACGCTGACGGGGAAGGTGGAGGAGATAGTGGATATGATGGAAAGAAGGAAGTTGGATTTATTGGGATTGGCAGAAACAAAGTGGAAAGGGGAAGGAAGGAGAGAACTGAGAAAAGGCTATAGACTGTACTGGAGTGGGAATGAAGAGGGAAAGAGGAATGGAGTTGGAGTAGTAGTACGAGATGGTTTAAAAGAAGAAGTGAAGAGAATAAGTGATAGGATGATGAAAGTGAAAGTAGCACTGAGGGGGGAGACCGTAGAAATAGCGCAAGTGTATGCTCCACAAGTAGGCTGCGCCTCTGAAGAGAAGGAGGAGTTTGAAGAGGAATTGCAGAAGCAGCCGGTAGGAAGAAATATGATTGTTCTGGGGGAGCTGAATGCCCATGTAGGAAGAGAAAGACAAGGGTATGAGAGTGTCCTTGGACCAGAGGTTTGGGGCGGAAGAAATGAGGAAGGAAAGAGACTGTTGGACTTCTGGCAAAGGAACAGCCTGCTAGTTGGGAACTCCTGGTTCAAGAAAAGAGAGAGCCACGCAATCGCATGGTACAGTGATGACTTGACCAGGAAGTCGGTGGTCGACTATATACTGTATGAGAAAGAATTAAATAAGAACATCACGGACATCAAGGTTATACCATCGGAGAACCTGGATAGCGACCATCGATTGCTGGCAATGAACATGAGAGGGGCTAAGGAGAAGAAAGAGAGTGACCAGTCCTTCGTATCAAGCACTATAATTTAAAGGACTGGTCACTCTGTAATATGTACAGTGATTAATACCTAAGGCCAAAACGGTCGATTGGACCTACTTCAACGTAGAAGAGGAATTTTTATTTTACATGGACATGGTGACCGACATTCTGAGTTTCGATATATTTGTATAAGTTTATACGTATGTGTATTTTTAGTATAGTGTTTTTTAGATTGTTTTTATTGTTTTTAATGTTTGTTTGTGTGAGCATCTTTTATAATGAGATATCTTTGAGAACACACGATGACATTCAGGAGATGAAGTGGCTGAAGAAGGGAGCAGCATGGCCCCGAAACATGTCCCACGAATGTAAGTGTTAATACAGTTTAACATAAATTGTTTGGTATTGATTGACGGAAATATATTGTACTATATTGGTTTATGACATAATGACCCGAGTGGCACAAGTCATTGGGGAAGGAAAGATGAAAGCAATGGTGTTTGCAGATGATTTGATGATTTGGGGAAACAAGGAGGAGGAGGTACAGGAACAGTTGGACATGTGGGAAGGAATAATACAAGGGTATGGGATGAAATTTAGCATAAATAAGAGTGAGTTGGTGATCACAACAAGGAAGAAGGAAAGAACCACAACAGGAATAACAATTGGTGGGGAACAGCTGAAGAAAGTGGAGAGTTTCAAGTATCTGGGAGGCCTGATACAAGATAATGGAAGAAACGATAGAGAAATAAATGAGCGGGGGAGACAGGCAGAAGCATTCCGGAGGAGTGTGAGAAGCATGTTATGGAGCAAGGATGTCCCTCAGAACAGCAAAAAGATCATTTATCGGACGTACTATGTCCCTATCCTGACGTATGCCTCAGAGACCTGGGTTATGAAAGGAAGGGAGAAGAGCAAAATACAGGCCAGTGAGATGAGGTTCTTGAGAAGCAGTATTGGAGCTACAAAGAGGGACAGAATAAGAAATGAGAGGACCAGAGAATTAATGAAGGAGGAACCATTACAGGATGGTATAGAGAAATCTAGACTTAGATGGTATGGACATATAAAACGAATGGAGGAGAAGAGGATACCCAGGATGATACACGAAACGAAGTGGGAAGGAAAGAGACCAAGAGTGAGACCGATAGACAGGTGGCTGAAGGGGGTGGAAGAAAGCGTGATGAGTAGAGGAGAAGACTGGACAAGGGTGGAGGCTGAGAGATGGTGGGAAGACAGAAGACGTTGGAGAGGCTTGTGTTCCAAACAGACCCGGCCAGTGGCTGGAAACTGTGCAAGATGATGATCAGTAGGTTAGTAAATTTTTCTGTATGTTCTCGTATCCTCAACTTTCCTAATCCATCGGAAATTACTGTTATTGATGTGTGTAGTGTATTCATAATGGTGCTGGTGTGTTGTAAACTTGTTCCTGAGTCCTGCAGAGTAGCCCATAATGTGGTAGGCAGTCCATTTAATTCACTGTTCATTTTTATGTTATTTCGGCTGCTAAATCCAGTGCGTAAGATTTCTTTGTCCACTTTTCAACTCAAAATATCACTATGCCACTATCGGTACATGTTTCGGCACATTGTGTCTTCTTCAGCCTTTCACCACAATATCATACAATTATTACAGCAATTTTCGTCACTTTTAATCTATATTCACATAATATTGTATTTTCAACATAGATTTAAAATCCATTTACAGGGTCTTCTATTTTGCTTGGCAAGGATATTCTCGCTCATGCGCTCCGCCAGTGACGGCTCAGTTGCCGGCGACTGCACGCGCATATGTACGGTAGAATACGGTGTTTAAAATCAGTATCTTGCATTTTTACTCACCTTGTTTACAGTAGATGCTGAAAATGTTCCCCATCCGCTGCCAAACATAATCGGCATCTCCTTATGAAGTTTCCTGTTACTCCGGTTAATTTAGCTTCAGTAAGGAAATAACGACCTTTACGTCTATTTTTATTGTTTACTGAACCTGTACGTTTGAATCTCTTAGCCAGTTGTTTTATTGTCCAATTTATAGGAATGGGCCTCCCGAAAATTTCACTCGAAACTTTTGTCTTGTTCTAGCGCACGATTTCCTGCACTTTTACGTATTGTGCAGATATACACATTCACGTAACAAATATTTCACATATGGCATTAGAGCATTATACACAATCACAATAAAACAACTGGCTAAGAGATTCAAACGTACAGGTTCAGTAAACAATAAAAATAGCCATAAAGTTCGTTATTTCCTCACTGAAGCTAAATTAACCTGAGTAACCGGAAACTTCATAAGGAGATGCCGATTATGTTTGTCAGCGGATGGGGAACATTTTCGGCATCTACTGTAAACATAGTGAGTAAAAATGCATGATACTGATTTTAAGCACCGTAATCTGCCACACATATGCGCGCAGCAGCCGGTAACTTAGTCGTCAATGACAGAGCCCGTTGGCGAGAATGTCCTTGCCAAGCAAAATAGAAGACCCTGTATAAGTAATTTGCTGTTACATGTATGAAGTGTCAGTGAAATACAACTTAGTTTTGCATAATTGTAATGAGCACGTGATATTTTAAGAGAAACTACAGTACAATATTTACGTAGTTTCCTCTTTGTCGGCATAGACGGAAGTAGAGCGGTCGAGTTTCGGTGCTGAAACAGAACACAGAGTTTCTCTCTCATGTGGTACATGCTCTCGATTGTTCCCACGAAAGAAATTCTCATATTCAAACAAATTTCTTTTCTTTCTACTCCGAAACCGCAGACTCTGCTTGTATCTTAATATTTTGCGGCATTGTGAAGGTCCCAAACGACTCAGCTAAAGGAGGCACGCAATAGACAGCGAAGGGGACTTATTCGGTTGGCCTTTGTTACGCCGAAAATAATAAAAGGAAGAAGGAATCCGCCTGATCAATACTTATAATTTAAAACTAAAGGGTTACATTACGCCGCCAGTAAGTAGGGGTCAACCATGTCACTCTGCGAAACTCTGGGTTTTGTTTGAATATGAGAATTTATTTCGTGGAAACTATGGAGCAGTAAAATGTCCACGGTGCTGGTATCAGTTGTTTCCTGTTGAACAGTAGTTTTGACTTTCAGTTGCTTTCAATTAGCCATGGAGAACACAAAAAGGAAAAGTTATACACTATATGAGAAAGTAAAATTCATAAGAGAAATGTATGATAATCCACACAAAACAAAAACTGAAATTGCTTCAGACATAGGGATTGCTTATACCACGCTATGTGCAGTCATCAGTAAAAGAAACACTATTTTGGATGACTTTTCAAAACTGGGTTCAAAATAAGCAAAGCGCAACCGTCAGCAAGAAGGGAGGTACGTAGATTTGGAGAAAGCACTTTTCACACGGTTCCAGCAAAAGCGGGCTGCAGCTCGACCAATTAGTGGTGACATGCTGATGATGAGTATCACCGCTGATTTCAAGGCTTCATCAGGATGGTTGCAAGGATTTAAAGATCGTCATGGAAACACAGGGAGAACAAATCTGTAGTGCCGGGGAAAAGTGGCAATAGTCAATATTCCTTAGTTAGTTAGTTAGTTTGTTAATTCTAGTGGGCATTTGTATCATATCCAACTTTAGAAGAGAGGCACAAGAAATTTGACAATTACAAAGTAGAAACAGATGTTTTTAAAAATGCCATTAATTTATTAGTTAGAACAGAGTTTTTACTCTCCCATAAAATTTAATTTTTTTGACTTGTGCCACATATCCCTGGCATTACAGAATTTGCGGTAACTCAAAAGCTGTGGACGACATCACAGTGCAACATTGGAAAGAAGAGGTTCTGTCGGGTATCATAAGTGATTACCAGCCTCCAAACATCTACAATTGTGATGAGACCAGGTTATTCTACAGTCTCCTTCCTAATAAAACATCAGCTGAAAAAGGTGACTCTTGCCATGAAGGGAAGAGAAGTAAAATTCGACTACAATTCTTCTCGCCACCAATCCAGATGGATTTGGCAAACTTCCTCCACTTGTAAGATGTATTGGCTTACAAAGCGGAGCGAGCTGCTATTGGCTTCTGTTGGCCGAAAATTACTGCTGCTACAAGCAAGGATGGGTGGGGCATATGCCCCACGTTAGGTTTGTTTCTTGTATGTAAAGCCTTAGCACACAGAATTTAACATGTATGCATTGTTTATACCTTAGAGACACAACAAAGCGAATGAATCTGTGGACGCGCCCGATAGCTGTGTGCTCAGCCACAGAGTGTAGAGAAATATCAACTAAATAAAATCACAACAGTAACAGAAGGTAACACTATGCCACCTATAATCCTACAGCGAAATGCATTGTTTACTAGTTGTTATGAGGAGAGCAGAGGGGAGTAGTATAGATTGCAATACCAGTTATTGAGATTTTAAGGGGCAGAACAGCGAGGTCATCTGCCCCCGCAATACCTTACACTACGAAATTCCCCTGGACACAAAATGGTAGCATACATGATGTCATGGACGACACTATAGGTATAAACGTTGCATACATGTTAAATTCATTTGAGGGGGCGCAAATGCGAGGGGACAATGTCAGTAGATTTACTGGCACGTTAAAGATCCCCTTTGGGGCAAAATTTCGTCACCCGGCATCTCTAAAAGCCAGAGTAGTTAAAAGGGACGTAAAACCAATAACATTATTATTGTTATATACATGTTAAATTCTAGGTATTACAGCTTTACATACAAAACTCAGCAATCTTTCTAGATTTGTGCCGTGTCCTGTGCGGGGTTTCGCGCAGGACACCAAGCTGGCTCATCAACGGGCTCTTGGTCTCAAACACAAACAGACCCCCTTGCTTGTTTTACAAGCAGTAAGTTAATTTTCGTCCAGACAGTCATCTGACCTAGTAGCAGCCAGTGGTTTCACCTAGGCAGTCGTCTAACCTAGTGGCAACCAATGGTTTCGTCCAGAACCATCCCACTTGTCCTTGACGAGCTCACCCAATAAAAAGCTAAAAATAATCTCAGGAAATTTGATGTTCTGTTACGGGAATAGGTAGGCGTGTAAACGTAATTTTGATTAGCTTTAAACAAATCATCGGGCGTTAATATCTCTCGTACCTGTGAATCATCATCATCATCTTCATTTCCTCTTTTCCAGCTGACACTGGGTGGGGGCAAATATGGTTCCTCTCCACTTTGTTCTGTCGTTTCACCATTCCTCTTTCGACACGGTGTTCCAATCCAGGTACCATTTTCAAATGCTATACCTCACAGAGTCCATCCAACACATTCTTGCTCTTCTTCCTCCTCTCTTCCCTGTCATCCGTCGTTCCAGTGCTCGTCTTGGAAGACTTTCTTCATTCATCCGTTTGACATGTCCAAACCATCTCAATCTGTTTTGCTCCAGTTTGTCATTTAGTTTCTGTACTCCCAGTTCTTTCCGTATATCTTCTTTTCTCACTCTATCTCTCCTTGTTTTCTGGACCATACTTCTCAGGAATCTCATCTCAGCTGCCTGGATTCTGCTCTCATCCCTCTTAGTCATTGTCCCAAGTTTCTGCTGCATATGTCATTATAGGAACATAATATGCTTTGTACATAACTTCTTTAGCCTTAATTGGTATATCCTTGTTCCATACCTGTTGGTAGAAAGCACTCCCGAGTTGTATTCTTCTGCTAATTTCCAAATCTAGTCTTCCATCTTCAGTCAGTTCACTTCCCAAGTATTTGAGGTGTTTCACCACTTCCAATTCCTTATCTCCGACTTTGATTACTCCTTTTCCTTCTTTATTAGCTCTACTCATCACCACTGTTTTACTTTTCTCCACATGTATCTTCAATGCCCATTGCTCAATCTTTTCATTTATTACGTCTAACTGTTCCTGTACCTCAATCTCATACTCTCCCCAGATCACAACATCGTCTGCAAACAACGTTACCTTCATCTTTGCCCTGCTATAGTCTTTCATTGCTGCCTTCATGATGTCATCCATCTTCATTAAGAACAATAAGGGTGACAACACACTTCCTTTCTTTAGTCCAGTGTCAATTTTAAACCATTCTGTTTTCCCAACACTAGTCTTCACACTACTATAGCAATCCATGTATATTCCATTTATCATGTCTCTTAGTTCCTTGCCTATCCCCCTATTTGTTAAGCTTTCCCAAACTTTTGTTCTAGGGATGCTATCATAGGCCTTTTCTAGATCAATAAAAGTCATTACCATATCCTTCCCATATTCCCAACTCGATTCAATGTTCTGTTTTAGAATGAAAATGGGTTCCACTGTTGACCTGCCCCGTCTAAATCTAAACTGCTCCTCCTCTATTTGGCTTTCTACCTTTACTCTAATTCTATTTTCTAGGATTCTTTCTATTACTTTGGCAACATGCGAGATGATGGATATTCCTCTGTAGTTACCACACACCTTCCTGTCTCCTTTCTTGAATATTGGCAGTATTATTCCCTTTTTCCAGTCTTCAGGAACTTTCTTCTCTCTCCACACAGTCCTGAGAAGTCTGTATGTCCACTGCAGTCCCACTGGTCCTACCGCCTTGAACATTTCTATTGCCACTTCGTCGATTCCCACAGCTTTCCCCATCTTCATCTTCCTAACTGCCCATTCCACTTCTGCCATAGTAATGTCTGGTTCTTCTTCTATTTTTTTCCTCCCGTTTTTGCTGTTTGTGTAACTTCTCTGCATGCCTGACGCCTCACCTTCAACAGCTCGCTGAAATATTCTTTCCATCTGTCCGTTATCTCTTCTGCTTTTGTCAATATATCACCTTCTTTGTTTTTCATGAACCCAGTGTTCACCTTTTCATTCCTTCTACTTTTTATAATTCTAAATAGCATTTTCTTCCCACAATTTAAATCCTCCCTTATTTCCTGGGTGAATTCTTCCCATCTTTTCTTCTTTTCCTCTGCAATTACTTTCTTGCAATCTCTGTTTGCTTCTATATATTTTGCTCTACTTTCTTCAGTCTTTTTTGTTTTCCATTCCTTCCAAGTTTTCTTCTTCTCTCTTACCTTTTCTTTCACTCTATCTTTCCACCATTTTGTCGCCTTTTCCCGTACCTTTCCTGATGTTCTACCACATGTTTTCTCTGCACTGTTTACAAATGCACTCTTAAACTTTTCCTATTCTTGTTCCACATGGGTAATATCCGTCCTTGGTATCTGTTCTTGCAATTCTTTCTTAAACTCTTCTGCAACCTCCTTTTCCTTTAGTCTCCAGACCTTAATCTTTCTTTCCTTTTTTTCTGGTAATCTCACTACCTTTCCTACTTTTAGTTTTGTTACCACTGCCCTATGGTCTCCTCCAAAAGCTTCCCTCTGGCATGGCTGTGTCATCCATTAGCTCTTCCCAATGTCATTTTTCGACTAATACATAGTCTATCGGAGTTTTTGTTCTTCTATCGTACCTGTGAATACATGCAAATAATTCCAATAATGCAGCCAATGACCATTTATTTTATTTTCAGGTCAGGGAAGGGATATTGGATGGAAATGCATGGAAGTAGAGTACAATTTAATTACATACATCATACATTTGCACTTGAGACTGTTTTGCCTTTCAGCGCCCAGTCTGGTCTGCAAGCCTCTGTTTGTAGGCAAGTCGCCTCTATGATCCCCTATTAGCAGTTGCCAGTGCGACCTCCTCTAATTTATTTTTTGTAGTTTACATTTTTTGAAAATTGTAACTTTCATTGAAAAACTACAAGTGTTATGAACATGTGAAAAGACAGTAATACACATCCAACTTATATACTGGAAATTACCAAAATATTTTGTTATAATTGTAATAAAATGCATGCCTTAGTGTAGCTTAGGTTATTTGGTGTCAGATCATTGATAAGATCATTGCACTTTCTATAATTGATTATTGTTATTGACTTAATCAAAATATTTTGTGTAAATAAGCTTTTGCTATTGCTGAAACAATATTAATTGTGCGTGCTGTTTGCATATGTACAGTACATAGCCTGCCTTTTTTTTTCTCTTCAAAAGTGCGCTTCACTCATTACTGTCTGCTCCTGACTTCACACCATCAGACAAGAATATCTTTAAACGAGCAGCTACATTAATTTAACTGAGTGGTCACTCGAGTGACTGCATCTCAACTCGGCCGAATGTTACTCAGCTATCGGCTCATAGACAGGTGTGAAGCATGTCAGAAGTTGTTTGAAGTCCAAGGACAAGATACCCCAACCACTTGTTATCTCCCTCCAACCTCACTCAGAAATAAATAAAAAATAACTTTATTAGATTTTAAGTTCACCAAATAAGTTTCATATATTAGAAATATGATCTTGAGACATTTAATTACTTGAGTCTGAAAAGAAAAAATGTTTTTTTTAATGACACTACTAGATAACCAGTGCTGCTCGGCCGAATCAGTCGATATTGGGATTCGAAGATATCAATTTCATTATGAGTAATGTGTAACCTAACTCAGTTACTACTCTGGTTTAGAGTTTTCCACTAAAATAATTTTGGGTATCTACACGAAATTTGCTACTTTCGCATGTTTCGCACTGGTTTTTTTTTTTTTTCATATAAACGCTGAGCACATTTGGTTTTCCTGTCAAGGCCCATAACACTACGTAACGAAATTTGACCAAGTTTTTGTTTGTTGTATTTTTTTATTGTTTTCTGGTTAACTTGGTGATGCTGATTATGGATATGTGATTGGTTTTCTCTAATGTCGATATTTCGGATGTAAATCAATATTCTCAAAAACAACCAAAACCACATGTTTATTTAATACACTGGTTCTTAACCGGTGTTCCGCGAGAGCCTCGGAAGTGGTCCGCGGGACAAAAGGGTCCACCAGCACGTATAAAAAAGTGGCCAATAAATGGGGATTTTGAAACCGATGTGCGTTGAACGAGAATAGTCCGAATGTATTCGCTGCGATGACTATCAGGATTTGAATTGAAATATCTTTAAAGTAAGTATTATTGAGGAAGGGTTACAATTGATAAGGTGTATTGGGTGGGGTGGGGGTCCCTACATGTTTAAATTTCGGGCTGAGTGGCCCACAGACTTCTATGAGTTCAGAACCAATGATTTAATACATCGAGATACATAAGAGAGAACTAACATACTGTAAGTACTTCCTATAAATGGTTCTAATGGTTCACATAACACTGAATAATACCTCATTTTCAATACAACACTGCCATAACTCAAATAATGATATTGAGAACGGCTTTTCTTTTTATGTTCTTTGGATCCCTCCCAACGTCCCTGATACCTTCTTTCCATAAGCTTAATGTCCTGGTGGATCCTCGCTTACATCTCCTAATTTGGTCTAAAGAAATCAATATGCGAAAACAAATAGCCTAGTGCCTTTTGACAGACAATCTGCACCCAAGCACATGGTAACTCTGTATCAAATTGTCAACCAGTTCCTTGTAATTTTCACTTCTTTTGTTGCCCAAAAACATTGCACTACCTTTCTAAAAGCTTCAAAAGTATTGCGTTCATCAAGAGTCATTACATCTACAAGTTCTTTAGATTGCAACATTGCACGAATCTGAGGCCCTGTAAAAAATCCGTCTTTTATTTTTGCTTCAGATATATTGTGGAACATTTGACTGATGAGAGTTAGAGCCTCAGTTACTATTCAAACCTTTGATAAATACAAGTTTGATATGGAGTGGGGGTAAAAGAATCATTAGACACAAGTGGTTCAAATTTTACGTTGTGTGTGCCTGGAAGCAAGTCTTTTGTTGTTGGCCAGTCTCTCCCGGTGTAATGCTCATCGTCTGTCCCTGCTATCCCACAAGCATTAGGAAACAAGAATACTTGGTGTAGCCACCTTGAAGCCCTATAAGAAACCCCAACATCTTGAAATCACCACAAATTTCCCACTAGTTGAATTTTTCCAAGAGCAGTTTGTCGTTTTTGTATGTTTCTTTCAGGTGAGCAGAATGAGCAACTGCGATGGATGGCAACTTGTTCCCATTGTGTAGTAGGACAGCTTTGAGACTTCTACTTGAACTATCTATAAGAAAGACTCCACTGGTCAGGTTCATGAGGAATCTGTATGTGTTGAAAGAGAGCATTAACATCGCTGCAAAAACATAGATTTTCTGACACTCGATAGAAGGAAGCAAATTCCTTATGTCGTAATCTGTATTTTGTTATTTGGCATCCTTCAGCAAGCAAGTTATTTTCCTTAAGACGGGAAGCAAGAAGTTCGGACTTTGATTTGGTCAGTTCCAACCCCCTTAAAAGGTTATCCAATTTTTCTTGAGTCAAGAGGTGTGGTTCCTTTAAAATGCTCACATCACTATTGGAGAAATCACGGTCATCAGTAGAATGTTTTACTTCACCTTCAGAATTAGAATGTTCTGGTGGCAATGGAATTGGCAGCTCCTCAGAGTGTGGTACTGGAGCAATAGGGGGTATGCTAGTATATGGAATATGTTTTCTATTCTTGGTACTTTTGTAATGTGCAATGTCAACCATACAAAGGTAACAGTTGTCGAGATGGTTGGTTGGCTCTCTTCATATTCGAGAAAAAGCAAAGGGCATAATTTCCTTGTTCCACGTAGCCAATCCTCTAAGGTGGACCTACAGCTACCGCAAGACAACCGAAATATGCTTGGTAAGCATCACATAACATTGTCCCAAGCACAATTTTATGTTTCACTTATTTAGATCCTATATAATGTCCACAAACATAACAAAATGTATCTGCAGGCAATTTACAACGTCTGGATTCAGACATTTTTCGTTAAACGACAACAATCACCTTAACTTTCATCCACAGAACTTCAACTAAATTCACAAATGACAGGACGCCATTTTGTGAAATATATCGATATATATAGTTGGTTTGTTGAAGAAGTCAATATATTGAAGCCTTCCAGCTTTATACTAATAAAGGTGGAACTTCACCTTATAGCCATCTACCGGTAATCACTTCGAACTACTACAATTACAAGGAAAGGCGGTAAATTTGATTTTTCTTTAATCTGTAAAATATCAAAAAGTATCGATGTCTGGAAAACATTAATGTCATATTCGTGCTCAGCACGTTCCATTTATACAATAAACGCCAAGAAATTACTGTTAACATAAACAATTTCTTGTTACGTAGTGTAATTAACAATACCCCAGTATCTTTCTTTCACACTCGTCTTAACTTTCACAAAAAGCAATGCTTTATCCTAGCACAATTCACACCTTCCTTTTTACTTTTTCCTACAAAGTCAGGGCTCTCTGTTCGTCCATAGATATTCCAGCAACGTTGACATTACTCGCTCTTTCGTTCTGTAGTCGCCTGCTAAGGTTTATGGCGGAGCGCTAACATTTCGTGAAGGCAGCTGATGGAAGCATGGTATATATAGTTTGAATTGAGTTGAATGTTGCAGTCTTCACTTAATAAATCAAGACCTCTCTATCGCGCTATCGACCACTCAAATCGGTTGCGTCTGAGGAACGTTTTGAGGTACAAATTTTCTTCAAAGAATAAATTACTTACTTTTTAGTGGTTTAAGAAGATGACTCAGATGTATCGAAATTACGTGTATTTTCGATACTTTTGTATCTTTTATTAAAAAAAACCTTTTGGAGCATGTATTTTACAATGTATCAATAATACATTTCATGAGTATAAATTATAATTTTACCAATTTTATGTTATTTTCATTTGTTCTGTTGCTTTCTAATTTAGTCTGAAATTATGAAGTTAAATTTACTTCCATTCCTGACCAAGAAATTGCAACACCAGTGCCATAGAAATGTTCCATTGTTTTATGATTCGCAAGCAGGTTTCAGGTGTTATGTGCCAAGAATGGCTTCATGACTCAAGTAGGCTAGGTTTCATGAGTCATCTGCCAAGAATAATTTACCCTTGCATGGTATCAAGTTGTGTGGAATGCGGGTAGACCCTTACCTACAGTTGAATGATCTCCTATGAAATAACATCTTGAGTCAGTTGACCATGCAAAATTACAAGGCGGAAATCTCCATCATTCACCAAATTGCCAAAGCCAACAGATACGGAAAACCATATGTAAATAATATAATTAGTAGAATAAAAAATAAACCTAAAACTAATTTACAACCCTTCACAAAAGAAAAATCATCATTTGCAATATTCACATACACAAAGGTGCTCACGCAGAACGTCACAAATTCGTTAAAAAAACAAAACATGAAAGTAGCCTATATGAATCTGGATAATTTAATTCCAGGAATGCAAATTTAACAAATCAAGAATATACCGACACAATGCAATGAGTGCAAGGCAGACTTTACAAACATGTGAATTGTGTGAAACATAGAATGTTCTTGTTCATGGGCAACCATATGGCAGAAATAGGGCATACATTTGCAGATATAGACAGCGATCTAAAGATCTTGCATTATGGCAGTTATGGGACTATGTTGAACATCCTAGAGCAAATAGAGGTAGATAAAGCTCAAATACTTAATCCATGCCACAATTTGAACTAAGTAAATTTTGATAGCAACATATTGTATGACACTCGAACTGAGCACATCATAAACATTCCCTCAAGAAAGCCCCCTTTAACTCGCATAAACCTTGTTCTCCTATAGTTAACATTCTAAACAACAATAGTCAGCACAGTAGGTCCTCTCCTCCCGTGCCCCCCTCCCCTCCCTCCCTCCTCTTCATCTCACTCCCTTCTCCCCCCTCTCTCTCTCCCCTCCCTCTCCCCTGCCTAGCCTGTTGCTCTCGTTCTTACAAGCTCTTATTGCTTTAACCAGTTGTGATCACAATCACACACACCGCACACATCTATCTTTCTGCCGCAGGTAAGTCCCATGCGTTTTTCCTTCGTGCACTTTGATTATACCACAGACGTTTTACATTTGGTTTCTGAACATTTCTTCTTATCCGTTTGAAGCCATATAATGAGGTTTTTGAACACCTCCACCGAGTTTGGGGTATCTCCCCCGGATCACAATTCTAGCTAACTGTCACAGTGAGTTTTCTTTCATTTCAATTTGACTACGGTTCACATATGATCTTTGATTGAGTTTTTCTTCTCTTAACTTTAGACATGCCACAATTATTGGGGTTTCCTTCGGTTCCCACATTTATTCCGTTCGATTTGATTTGACATATCTTCGTGTTCACAAGACAACAAATACACAAACCGCAATCTTGTACAGACAGGAATAAGTGCATATTTGAGGTTACCTGACAACAGCTACTGTGTTCCAAGAATTTATACGCTGACCATACTCGGCGTCTATGCATTCAACTAGAATTTTTAGATGTAGTGTAAATCTAGTTTTTAAAATATATGCAACTTAGTGCTTTTTATACAGTGGAGTTCTTTTCCCCACTTTTTAATATGTGTATTCCAAGTGCCTGTTTTTAATGTTTTTTGATTTGTATGATATGAAGGGTGCAGAGGAGCTCCGAAACTAGTACCACTAGTTATAAGGAAAAAATATTGTATTGATTGATAGACATTTTCTAACAATATATATTAACCCCTCAGGCCGGCTATTTAATCCGAAGGTATTTACTTCTCCGGCGGTATTTAAATTGAAGCTCAGTAGAGGTTTAGACGTCAAGTTAAAAAATTAATAATGTTAAATCTACGAAACATAACGTAATGATAATGTTATGGTTACTTACCTAGATCCTGTCCAATGTTTCTCAGTAATATATGTGACGGCTGTTTTTCAGGGTTGTCCAAGATCACACGCAATATTTACAAAAATATAATAATTTGATAAGTTCCACTTTTGGTATTTGTTTCAGGTATATTTACAATATAAGCAAGATATTTACATAATAATGCTCAATCTACATACATATATAATTTTGGGGTATACTTTCCAGGAAGAGCTGAATTTTGGAAAGCATTTTAAGCACCGTAAGTTATATGTATTCCATGTAGAATTGTCAACAAAATGTAAATATCGCAATATTATTTCAAACCTGTCTCTTGGCATTGTTTGAGGGAATATAGGGGTTTCTAAAATTTCATCCCTGGTGAAGTAGCTCTTTAGGATATGTTTCTGCATTATCCCCATGAACATTACAAGCCCCAAGAACACATAAATGTCATCCCCTGTCACTGACTCCCACTTCCTGGCGCACGACCTTGGTTTCAAGAACGCGCTAACTATACATTCTGCCTCGTACATATTTGTTTCTCAAACAATTAGTTCAATCACTTTGTTCTCGAAAAACAGCAAAAAGGCATATAATACAGACATGAAATACTTTCTTGTACCCGGCATACCCGTGAAGGGGATCTTTTGTGTGCTTGTGACGAAATCTACCTCTCGCAACAACCACTGAACAGCGGTCGAAGTTATTACAGCTGAAGCTATTTCTTCTTTATCTGCGCTGTATGCCACTTCTCCAATAACCTCATGCTGTGCATAGTCACTGTCCATAATAACCCCTGGCACTACAGCCCTTGAAGGGCCTAGGCCTACCAAGCAACCGCTGCCCAGCCATTTGGCCTGCATATATTGGGGTGACGCGTGATCAGCGCATCGGATCCCCTCGGCCGATAATCTTTGTTTTCGTGATTGGGGCGCTGCCTCACTGTCAGACAGCTACTCATTTGGCCTAACGAGGCTGAGTGCACTCCGTTCCAGCCCTCACGTCTGTTTAGTCACTGTCCATATCACTACCAAAAATATCGCTTCCCGATACATCACTTCCACTACTGTCATCTGTCAAACAATAATATCTCCGCCCATAAGAGAATGAGACGGCCCGGCCATTCCTATGCGACTGAGTAGCCTCTAGCCCTAGCCTGAGAAACAAAAAATTATCTGCGAATTATTTGCTTTCAGTGCTTCCCCTTCATAAGTGGCAAGAATTTTCAAGTTAGATATAGTTCACAAAACATTTTCGAGATGGAAGTAAAGGATGTGGTACCTTCTAAAGCAACTAACTTGAAACTCAATAGAGCGCGTTTCATGTTCTTTCACTGATCGATATGAGTCGTCAAAAGCAACGAATATCGATCAATTTCGTATCAGTTCTAATTATGAAACAAGAGATGGCATGAAAGAACGTAACATATCGGTTCATAAGGTGAAAAGAGATCCCATGAAGCAGCAGTGTTTCATGTGTAATAGGCATTCTAACTTCCGCCTGCACCGACCGTTTGTGCTACGTCAAACCGGCTGAACGAGTAGAGTCCGGCAGACGTACAGTGTATGGCGAACCGGCTTGAGGGGTTAATTACAGCCAAGCACACCTCCCACATTCCAGCACAGCACACATACAGTTGTCTTGACAACACTGGGTATAAAGGCCCTCAAAATTCCCTGCAAAGTCCACCACATGCTGCCAACGATGTGGACAGCGTGGAATTCCATCTGCCGCCCGATGTGTGAAGTGGATCATCTGTTGTCACGCAGCAATGTCCCCCTCGTGTCTCAAACCGCCGACTACATTGTGGCTCCTTTACCTTTGATATGAGATGGAATTCACAGTGCGAAATGTCAGGAGAGCACTGAGTGTGCTCCAATTCATCAAATCGCCAGTATCGCAGTTGCTGCCGTACACACTCTGCTTTATGTGGTCGTGCATTGATGTGCAGTATGATTGAACTGTCCACAAGATCCGTACGTTTCTCCAAACACCACGTCATACCAGTCGCACCAGGAAGCCCCTGTAGTACCCTGTGTTCACTGTTCTGCCATGGGGAATTAAGTGGCACATACTGACACCCCTGACGTCATATGCATCGAATACCATCAATGACACCCCTGACGTCATGAGCAGTGATCACCATCAATTTTATGGGGAATGGATTCTAATGGAACTTCTGCCAACTTGGTGATCCGGCATGGCGCTACTCCGCGGAATGCTAGCTAACTTGCACATTTTCATAACTGACAGTGGTTATTGCGTTACGCTGGCGAAACTGGTAAAGATAAATCGATACTATTGTTCAGCATAAAATGTTCTACACAAAAGTCCACGACAGCATATACCTATCTTTAATACATAGTCCACTGTAAGTGTTTTTATGTTGCAATTAGTAACAATTTTTTTACATATGCCTATTCTAACTTAAAACACTTCTGGTGGGCTATGTATTTAAGATATGCTGTCACAGACTTTTTTGTTGAATGTTTTATGTTGAACAAAAGTATCAATATATATTTAATGGTTTAGCCAGTGTAAGCTGGAAAGCTGCATGGACGTTGTTTTTTTTTTTCTTCAACTTGTTCACCAAAATAGTTTTGCTCAGCTTCCTTAGGTGATTGATGAATGTTTCTTGGTTAGTTTGTTCCTTAGTTTAGGGGCTGCGACAACACGGTCATGTAGTCCTGTGTACTTTGGGTGTGTGTAGAACCTGTCAGATAACTGGTATTAATTGTGATGGCTGTATTAGTGTGTGTTATCTGTTTTTAATTCAAGTAAGAACTGCAGACTATAATTTCAAGTAGTTCCTGCTTTCACTACGAAATGCTACCATCCACGACACCTGGCTGTGAACTTGGCTACTGCTAGATGCCATCGCAACCAGCGCCTGGTATCAAACGTTGGTACTTAAGAGCATTAATCAAACCTAACCTACAAATTTTACTTCACACAAGTTTAGTTAGTGGAAGGTTCTTTTACATGCCATAAATCTATGACATGGGCCCGCCGGCTTTACGTCCCCTCCGAAGAAAGGCATACTGAGTGATTTTTAACGCTCTTAAAAAATCCGACGACTTTGGCCGGGTTTGAACCCGCAACCTTGGGCATAGAAGCTCAGCATGCTACCAACTACGCCACCGAAGTCGACGATGAATGTTTCTACTTATACAAATCTTTCTTGTAAAGTGCTTTATGGAATAGTGAAAATCGCATCAAAATCTGTCCAGTAGTTCTCTAGATTAGCCGGAAAAACAGACAGACAAAATTGAGGACTTAATTCAGTTTATATACAACCAGAAATTGATTACCTTTAAATATATACAATCAAGGAATTGTCCGATGGCATTTCAGGATATCAAAATATGACATACATATCAGTAGATTCACTAGCATGTTAAAATTCCCTTGAATTTACAGCAATTAAAAGGGATGTTAAAACCATAAAATTATCATCATTGTATAAAATAAAAATATTGCTAAGACACTTTCGTAAGACAGATTTGATGGAATAGCTGTTGGGTAACCCCCCATCATTGAAAAGCATGTTATTAATCTGTGATGAGTTAGCCATAAATATTACATTCAAATACACTGTCTGGTGAGCTGATTATGTAGTTATTCAAGGTCATAAACAATATTAATGTAATGAAACACTTACTCATGATGATGCATTAGTGATGGCAATGGTAGTGTAGCACTGTTATAGCCCATTAAGTAACAAAGACATTGGCTACTAAGCTAAATTTAGAGGTCATCTAGAGACTGAGGGGTGGGACTTGTGTCCGTACTCTCACTCACAGGCATAGATGAGCATGCTAAATTCCCTGATTGGATCCAGCTTTCTTTCCTCTGAACATTCCTGCTATACAACATGTAT
This sequence comes from Meconema thalassinum, assembly GCA_946902985.2. Classification (NCBI taxonomy): domain Eukaryota; kingdom Metazoa; phylum Arthropoda; class Insecta; order Orthoptera; family Tettigoniidae; genus Meconema; species Meconema thalassinum. The sequence goes on along the minus strand of OX336389.2, from coordinate 1,119,923,520 downwards.
GAAATTAGATGTTGGATGTCATAAACCTCTAAAATGTACTATCATGATTTCTGCCCAATTTAGTGTGGATAATTCAGTGTGTGCCCTGCACGCTCATACTGTAAAACTTCCATATATACAATCAATCAACTGGAAAAGGAGGATTCATCAATTGATTGACTGATTGTATGTCCAACCTTATAGATTGTATGTACTGCTTTGTTGTTTTTTCCTTCGACTCTCAAATATATAGATATGGCTGGGCCATTGACATTTGTTTTTCCTATTGTAGGTTCGAAGCGAAAACTAACTGGTGGTTGCTACAGTAAGGAACTCATCATTGCTTAACAATTGGTAAGTATTTAATTCCACATGACAGAGGAGACTTATTTTTATAGTTTTCACACTAACATTTACACACTAGGTGATCAAACATGACTGGGCAACCTGAATCCTGAACATGTGCATTTTTTGTATAAAAGGAGGTAGGTAACCAGGTGTTGTAACAGCAAAGTTGGTCTATGAACAGAGCTCTGTGCATATCGCATGAGTTGACCTTACATGTGACCTGACAAATAGAAGACATACTGAAGTCTCTTGTAGAGTTCATGGTGTTTACAAGTTCAAAACTCCTTGCACCCTCTCTTGTCTACTGTTGGATTTTAACAAGGAAATTCAATGCTTGTATCTTTGAATTCTGTGATTATGAAATATTATTTATACGATATAATCCAAGTCAACTAGAAATGTCACAAAAGGCGATTGCATATTGCGAAATTTGTATACCGTAACATTTATTTAAAATAATGAAATTTACATATATATATATACAGGGTGTCTTTTATGTACCTTTGGAGAATGATAGGTCGTGTAGGGGACGGGTATAGAAGTAATTTGAGATAGGGAACTTGGGGTCGGAGCGGCCTCCTTAACCCCTAAAATAAGGGTTGATTCAGGCAACCGACCCAAAACTATATTACCTTTTTCAATCCTTTAACTCTAGGCAAGATTCATTTCACCATGTGGCGCTGGCATAATGGATAGCGTTGCGGTGCGAAAAGGTGATAGTCCCGGGTTCGATTCCAGGCTTGGGCAAAACCTTTTTTTTTTTTTCATGTTATTTGTCGTATTGTAATCACATGATACAGTCTGGTGCTACGTCGGAGAAGAGAGTGCAAATAGGCCAAATAACATTTTTTAAAAAATAATTGCCCAAGCCCGGAATCGAACCCGGGACTACCGGCCTTTCGCACCGCAACGCTATCCATGACGCCAGCGCCACATGGTGAAATGAATCTTGCCAAGGGTTAAAGGATTGAGAAAGGTATTAGAAGCTTGGGTCGGTTGCCCCACTGACCGGGTGGAGGGCCTGAATCAACCCTTATTTTAGGGGTTAATGAGGCCGCTCCGACCCTAAGTTCCCTATCTCAAATTACTTCTATACCCGTCCCCTACACGACCTATCATTCTCCAAAGGTACATAAAAGACACCCTGTATAAGATCACAGCAATAAAATTTCATGAATAACTTAATCAAGTATAAAGTATTAAAATTAATTTGAGTACTCGCCATAACTACCGTAGTTGTCTGCTATTTTCAGTAGTATGCAAATGTAGACAGAAGATGATAAATTAAAGATTCACACTTTTAGTTGTCATTTCAGAAACAGAAATGTGGTTTTCGGCTCCAGTCAGAATGCTAACCTGATGTTTAAAGTGACTACTAGAAGCCATTTTTGAAGTGTTTCCTTCATAATCTATAAAAGAACCGAATTTCAGTCGACCAACCCATTGATGTGCCCAATTAAAATGGGCGGGGAAGAACAATTATTTGTCATACTTACTAACTGTACAATATCATGCATTAATTTTACACTCAACAGTTTGATACATTTTTCTAAATATGAGGTATAATTCGATGGACTTTCGTTCGTCTGGCAGACCATCATCAGATCCTGTTCACTTAAGGTATTTATTTTTATTTTTAGATATGAATATAAAACATATGCACAACAATATAACAGTTTTTTATTTGTGTTAACTTATGAAGTTTTCAAAAATTATTACTGGCATTTAATTATTGTAACATTTGATAACACTATTTAATATTGAAATGTACTGTATACACATCATCAAATTTCAAATATTTCGAAAAATTGATCTGGTTAGCTTAATTCAGTATTGCCAGCATTTCGCCCAAGTGTACCATTGGGCTAACCGGATCAATTTTTCTAAATATTTGAAATTTGATGGTGTGTAAGAAAAATACTGGATCCTTTGGGAAACAGTCATTCCAATATGTACTGCTTATCTGATAAGGGAAACACCTTCCACCTGATCCACTGATCATCACCATTTAGGAGGACTGATGGCTGCAATATCAAAGACCTTAAATGAAACCATTATCAGGCATATGACAAAGAATATGATGGAGAATCACCACTGCTGTGTTTTCTTAATCCTCAGGTGCACTGTATCCAACACCACAGGAATGGACCATCTATGGAAAACCGTATAAGAACTGATCATTTTGAAGTGACACTTATTTAAAATGGAATGACTAAGAATGGAACACAATCACTATGCCAGTGTAAACAGTTACCTGTTCTAGATAATGATGTCACTGGATATTCCTATCACCCTGTTACTCAGCCGAGTGACACCAGCTGTGCTGGTTCTGCTGTATATCTACCATTATGAGACTTCTTGAGCACTTTATAGTGGTGGCTGGATTAACTTTCTCAAACTTACGTTCTCTAGTTTTCATTTTAAATATTGCTAATATTGTGTTTTGGCAATGTGATTCGTTGTAATATTTGACATTTTGTAAGTAGTCAATAAGCTATAAAATTGTGGGGTTTCTTGTTGGAAGGATGTATCTTTCAGTACTATTTCAGCAAGTTTTCATCTCATCCTGACTTAGGCAATATATATATATATTTAACCCTTGCAAAAAAGCTTATGCGACTCAGTTTCGGGGGGTGTAACAGTCCATTTCGTAAGTTGTTGTTAAAGCGCTTCTATAACATGCAGGGTAACACATAACAAAATAACATGCAGGAAGAAGTGAATACCAGGGTTAAAACAAATGAATTTAATAACAGATCAACTATTTACAATAAAAATAAACAAACAAGCACTCCCAAATGACTCCCACTTGAATAAATTACTTGCCATAACTAGGCCTAATCTCAGGAGAGATTATAAACTGGACCAAATGTCCCAAATACTTCAATGACATTGTGTACGTGTGCGTCTGTTCTACATGCTTAACGATGAGTACAAATAAATGCGAGATTCGTCACCATCCGGTAAACCTTCAGAGGACGAATCTGCATTGTCAAGAGCTAGACAGACGCGGGGAACCAACTATACACAACTTAAATTAAACCGACACTTCCTACACTAAATAAAACAACAAGTAATTTCCGCATGAAATTGGAATCAAGGAACTGCCGTAGCAAAAACATTAATGCCTAAAATTAGGACTTTTCAAATCAACACAAGTAAATTAACACGTGACCAACAAAAGAAATACACATATGACCGCTTGCCATTTTTACAAGTAAATACAACTACACCAACAGGTGTCACAACAAACAGACTAACATGAAATGAGTCATAGACAATCACTAGGCTCAAAGCCAACATTTACATCATTAAAACAATATTCCATTCATCCGAGATGCGATAATTCGTGACAGACATGGCGAACTCCCCAATTAATTATGGTCCAATGACCATCACAAAAGAACAGGTTTGCTAATGATAGCTTACGGGGTCAGTCGGTCAGCTGGACTGCCTAACAGATGAGTCACCAGACCTAGACGGGCGCTAAGTGGAAATCTGCACATCTGTCAACCCACGTGTCAATAACCTCGACCTGTCGTGGCATGGGTTTGAGTCTCGAAGAAGCGTGCTCCCAAAGCACATAATACGTGTGTGTGTCAGAATAAAATATCTCAGCATTTCCCGTAGGAAATCCAAGAATCAGCACTGGACAAGGTACAGTAGCCTCCAAGAGCGCTCTGCCTTTCCATCAAAAATACAACAACAACTATTGAGGGCGGTAGCACCACCTACCCCTCATCACGAAGAATCAATACACACACCTGACACAAGAACACACACAGAATCACACATATGGGTTTGACAGAAACCTGAAATAAATGACATAAATATTTTCCACTAGCTTGCGCTTCCAATCTAGTCCGTGACTAAAGAATCTGAAAAGGACTCAAAAAAAAAAAAATTTAGAACTAAAGTGTTCTACAGTTACATCTTAATTTGTTGCGCTCGGCAACCCTAGTATGAATAAAAACCTGTTCATAAAACATCTTACAATAATTACCCCCTTTTCCTATCAAAAATGAACTTTAATAAAGCACCACTTATCGAATGTAACGAGTTTCGCATTCGCATGGATAAAATCAAATACACACGCCGTGTACACTAAATATGACTCCAAAGAAAAATATACAACGAAACAATTTGGCCATGCGCCAACGTACATTTAAAGATAATAGTGTCGGCACACAAAAAAAATCTAAACACAAGAAAAACAATAACTAAACTATTTACAACGTTCCCGCGTCTTATCTAACTACATATTGAGTAAATCAATGTTTGTACATCACCGTTTCAGCTTTCAGAACTTAACCTTCATCCCGGTGCATTTCCCTATGGGAAATCTAGCCCTCCATCGTCGGCGTAGTTGTAGAGGCGATGCACATCATTCCTTCACACGACCCTACATCAGACATATTGGCGTAGTTTCTTGGACAGAAATGTTCAATGCTATAATCGCTGTGAGCTACTACTTTCACTCACAATAATGTCCTAATGCGATTACTGATCGTAGACTTGCCCTATCTTAGCATTTGCTTAACACACGCACAAATATCACTCAAAAAATATAATACAAAAATTTACATAAAATTACACACTTCAAACTCATCGCAACTGGCTTGAAAACAAGTCTTAAACATGTCTATCGTGCAGCTCTTATCTCGCCTAGAGATCTCCACTGCTAAACGTGAACTCTGCTCCCTTGAGCACAAAGTGAAATGTTAGTGAAGTATGCTCATTAGAGCTTGAAAAATCGTGACGCAGACTGACGTGAACGTTGCTCACCAGAGCTCAATAAAGTTGTGTCCTAAACAGCTCATCACCGATCAATTTATTGGAAACTGACAGAATGAGGTAGGGTGGGGAGAATTTGTAAAAATAATCTGGAGTTTTTACCTCACAAACTTGGGACTAGTATCAATCTTCTCCATTTTATCCAAACGTCTCAATGCACTTATGCGGAATTAATTCGGATCGGCGGTTCTTTAGATATGCGTTTCCGCGCTTTTTACCAGGGTACGCAACTCACCGCGTGGCTTTGGCGTCGTCTCTTCTGATTGGCTGATTCAATCCTGGATCGGTTGAAACTTTACTCATGACACTCCCATAATGACTCCAATTTAGGTGCGCGTTGGTACAGAATTTGTCCTTGAACTCGGCTTAACCGGTCGTCTTCAGGAATAACTACCAAGCTGCTTCTGTTGTAATCATTGCAACACACTACCTTGCCTTCCCTTTGTCAATTTCAACATGTACTGCCTGGGCATCAGTAATAATAATAATAAAATCATGAAGGCTTATTCATATTTCTGTGCCCGGGAGACACACTAAATTCATCCTTTCCAGAACTCTGCAGCTCTTATCCCTTGGTCTGTTGCCAACATAAGGTCTTCCTGGCTGCAGGTGTCATTAAGATCTTGGCACGTGAACAGGTGTTGTGGAGTCTGAATTTCTCCACAGTCACATCTTGGATCTTCTGCATAACCCCACTTCACAGGGTGCTATGACACTTAGGCATTCCTGTTCTCATCCGGTTTAAAAACCTCCAGGTGGTATAAGGCAAATTACTACCACTGCTCAGTTCTTCTTTAGTGGTAAACCCCTCTGGTAATATTTGTTTCCAGAGTGACACACGCCGGACGTCTGGTTTGATATGGAGGGGTACTGTTCTCTTCATAAAACTCTTCCTGGATCTTAGGCATTGAGTGGTCACCTTTTGGTTGAACATAGAATGTCTGGTATCTTGTCTCAAACTGCCACCTCGCGTCGAATAGCTGGAGGTGCAATGCCAGCGAGAGGGTACATCTTCTGCACTGGAGTAGGTCTCAGACATCCAGTGACAATACGGGTGGACTCGTTAAGAGCTACTGTCCGTCCACCAGCTTAAGGTCCGTGGCAGGAATGCAATGAGTCAGTTGGAGACAGCTGGCCTCTGCGCAAACGACAATAGTGCCAACCTGCTACTGACCCGTATGATTTCACAATTGTAACTAAACGAAAGTAGCAGTGAGTAACCATAGCGTGAATAACATCGCTGCTGAAATGGCAATACCTGCAGCGGCACGTCCACTCAATCAACGCAGCTGGAATGTCTCTCCTCTCCCCTTCAGCCCCCTAAGACCATGAGCTGGTGGACGGACAGTATATCCACTTGCTTGGTATGGGCAAATGCTCCCCATACGGACGATCTGAAATATCATGAACGTCAAAACTCTTTAAACTCTAGGTTTGTTGAAATCATTTATGTGCATTGCACATCATTCCCAACGAGCAATCTTCCTTCAGGACTATTTCAGCAAGTTCTCATCTCATCCTGACTTAGGCAAAATAAGAACCGGTTATCAGACAGATTCTACACACACCCAAAGTACACGGGGCTATATGACCGCGTTGTCGCAGCCCCTAAACTGAGGAACCAACCAAAATTATTGTTCGTTCAAACCTTAGGTTTGTTGGAATAAGTTTTGTGCATTGCCCATCGTTCCCAACCAGCATTTTTCCTATTTTTTTTGTGGCTGGCTGCATGGCTCAGCGATTTTGTTCTAGTTTGCTGTTCCCAAGGTTGCAGGATAGAATCCTGGCGCAGTCAGCTGGCATTTGAGGGTGCGCTAATGCGAGGGAGCCCTGTCAGTAGATTTACCTACACGTTACAGATCCCCTTCGGGGCAAAATTCTGGCACCCCAGCTTCTCTAAATGCCACAGTAGCAAAAAGGGACAAAAGACCAATAACATCTTATTATATAATGCTAAGGTGTATGTTTCACAAAACTCAAGTTCCTAAACCTGAGGGAATTAGAAGGCGTAGTTAGTGCCAAAATCTTCCAAATCGTCTCAGTAGTACAGGGAAAATCTTGCATTTCTTGAAAAGTCAATGGAAATATATTTGTTTATAAACTGCTTTTAAACAAATAAATAAGACGATAGCCCCTGGCAGAACTGTGTCGCGTAAAGCCTGCATATCACTAGAGCCGGGTGGGTAGTCTGTAAACATGGGGCGCACACAACCCATTATGTGAGAGTTCTTGCACGGGTCCGCTAATTATTATTATTATTATTAATTTGTTTGTGGGCATGGTGGTGCAGCGGTCAAGCTGTTTGCCTCTCACCAAGGTGGATCGGATTTGATTCCCGGTCAATGCATGTGAGATTTTCAAAGTGAAATGCCATGTCCTGTGGTTTGGATTCCAAATAAATAGGATGTCCCGTGGCTCATGATCGCGAGATTAAATTAGTTAGTTTGTTACTTACAATCCATAGTCTCTCACTTCATGTCTGCTACATGGAACGTTTTGTTCTAACTTAGTATGAATAGCAGTTGTATGTTGTATGAATATTGAAATATTAGAAGCCTATTTTTTCTCTTCAGTGTTGCCTGAGTAATCTATTAATAGAAGCTTTTCAGTTGGTTTACAAGAGTGTATCCAATTAGATTGGGTTTGGAGTTGCAATGAATTTTCTGCCGCTCAGTCCAATATAACACTACAACCTGATTCTTGGCAGAATGACAAGTATACTCCTGACCATAAATAAGGATCCTGTTTTGGTAAATTGCTGTTACGTAGATGTATATTAACCAAACCAACCCAAACCCCATGGCATGACAGCGCATGAATTTTCCTGGCCTACCAAGCGACTGCTGCTTAGCCATTCGGCGTCGGGTCCCCTCGGTCGTTAATCTTGTTGTCCGTGACCAGGAGTTATTTCTTAAAAATGTTTTTTATTTCCCTCATCTCTTTCTGAGAAATCTCTGGTGCCATTGTTATGACCCCGTAGCATAGCCGTACTCATTAAGTTCCTCACCATAACTGAACAGGAGAGCTGGAATCCGGAGATTGAAGGTTCAAATCCCGGTGTTGGTAGTTGCCATCCTGAGTGCACGTTTTCCCCAGCTTTTTCTTTATCCTCTCAAGCCAAATGCCAGGATGATACCTTGATTCAAGTCCTGAGGCACCTACCCAATCCTAGACCCTAAAAATTACAATTACGCCTAATAATAGTCACTTCAGAAACATACGCTATCAGATGAATATGGTGCCGATGACCTAGATGTGCCAAGTCTTGCAAATGAATTAACATCATCATAGACTACATGGGAGCTACCTTAAACTTTGATAAATGTTCATATATACCTGCTACTTCCAGGAGTCTTTTGATGTCTAACTTTTTGCACCACTCTAAATAAAGGTCTACACAGCTGTGGGCTCGAACCAAAATGCTGTCTGTTACTGGAAGTATGTTGAGAATACAATCCTTTTCTCGCAAGCCTACTTGAATATACATAATGGTAGAGGACCTTCATTTGATTATCTACCATAAACAGCACTTGACAAAGGCTTTTTGTTTCAAATATCCTTATTTTTCACAGCCTACTGTACTTCAGAGTTTATATTTCTTCATGACTCCCTCGCGCCCATTGACACTTTTCTATCTCCTCAAACACCCTTTTGAAACTCACTGAATTTTTGAGGGTTGGAAATTATCCTGCTGGACAGGAGAATAATGCATTGAGTGTCAGAGGCTTAACATGATCTTCAGGTACTGACTGGCATGGCACAGTGATAACGTTCTCGCCTGCTGTTCCCAAGGTTACAGGATCAAATCATGGTGCAATCAGTTGGCATTCAAGGCTGCACAAATTCGAGGCAGCAGTGTTGGTAGATTTACTGGCACATTAAAGATCCTTTTCAGGGCAAAATTCTGTGTCTCTAAAAAAATAGTAGTTAGATGGGCCGTAAAACCAGTAACATTATTGTTGACCTTCAGTCATTTCAAGTCATTAAATCACCTTGTTTCTTTGAATTAAGTTCCCGTTCAAAAAGGAATGTCTTAGATTTCACATCATTTATTGTACCTAGGTATGTAAGTTAAATGATTGAAATGTTATCAAGTAAAATGCAGAATGTCACTCATTGTTGCAACTAGATCAGAATCCTCATTTATTATCTGTGGTCTAATTTTCATGCTCTAATCTCAGGAAATAATGATAAACCATTCATAGATACATGTTAAGTTCCCTGAGATAGAGGCCTCATACTCCCAAGTAGCAAGTGAAAAGTGCCAGACAGGAATTGGACCTCGATGTGTACAAATCTCGGATATTACACATTACATACAAGTCCTGAGACAATTTCTTTAAAATTTGTACCTAACTGCTTAGCCGTGCTAGTGAAGCTGCACACCATGACTGCAAGACACAGCTAAAAGTACCGAAATGGTAATGTTCCATCCTGCCATTGATAGCAGCCATCCTGAGTGTGGTTTTTCCCTAATTTTTTCTACACCCCCCTTCAGGTAAATGCTGGGTACTACCTTGTTTCACATCTCAGGGCACCTACCCCAAATCCTAGTCCCTAAAGATTTACAATTGCACACTACCACAGTCGCCACAAAAGTCGCAGATTACCAGACAAATGTATCCATCACTTAAGTATTCAGGGTTGAAGACCAAGATGTCCAAAGCCTCTAAAATGAATAAAGATCAACTTTAAAATGATGAAAATAATGTGGTTGATTTGATGGTACCATCAAATTATATCCTTACAAATCATGAGGAACTAGGGGAACATATACAGGGTTAGCAGGGCCAAAACTCTTGAAGGAAAGGGTTTCCTGCAGTTTTTATCTCCATGAATTTGAAGTGGAATGAACTTCAATTGATCAATCTAGACTTTGGGTTCTGAAGAGAAGAAACATTGTAATTGATTCCAGTTTATCTCAAAAAAGAAAAACTTGTGTTATCTCTTTTCTTTTTTCATTCTTGTTTTGTTTTTTCATTTATGTATAAATGTATGCTTGGAGTTGGATATTGTTTAACTCAGCAGTGTTGAGAAAATAATAATAGCTGGCTTATTAGGTAATAGATATCAAGTGATCTATGCTCTTAAAACAAATATTCATAGACAAGCATAGAAAAATCGGTTTCTTACATGTCCAGAACTATTTTATGGGAAGTTTCACAAACTATTGTATAGACTTTTTTACCAGAAAACTTCCCCAAACAAATTCAGTAGTTGAAGTTGATGTTTCTCACTGGGGCTCAACCTGAGAAGTAATTTATGGTGAATGTTTTGGTTTCAGACCGGACGTGCCATATCCTCCATGACTTAATGGCTCAATTGGCCATGCCTCTCTTAGAAGGCAGAGTATCTGCAGGTGCTGTAGACCACCACATGAAGACTTACCCACCACGAAGCAACGAAACTCAAAGTGCCTCGGCCAGTGACCAACAGTATTCCTCCCCTGACTACTCTGCCAAGGTTCTTCATAATTTAAACTGCCTCCGTATGAATACAAAATTTTGTGATGTTGAAATTCGTGCTAGAGGAAGAGTTATCAAGGTAAATCGAGTTTGTTGTTTATAGCATTTTAAAAATCCAAAATTGAGCTTTTTTAACTGTACATCACTTTGTCGCAAAATTATTGAAAACAAATTCACATTAGTACTAAAAACACAATTTAAACATGCATTATTGCTTGGCCACCTCGTGGGGTTGCAGATAGTCGGGGCCAGTTTTTTATTTATTTTTTTGAAAATTTGTAAAAAATAAAATAAAAATGAAATTGTGTTTATGGTTGTAAGAAAGGCAGTAATTTTGCAAACATTTCGTGATAATTTTTAATGCCATATACTTACATTATCAAGTTACTATATCAATCAATGATTATAATATTTGCAATATATATGGGAAAATAAAGCTTACAAATTGTAAGCAATAAATTTATCTTTGCAAATCAGCCTTGTTCTGTTATGTATTTTAAAAAGTTGTATACAAAATTATCTCTCATTTATTTTCATTAATCAAACATCAACATACAACAGGAGACAACATTTTGTTCTTTCATATTTCTTCTCGTATCTGAAACTACATGGTTGTACTGTGAAAATAACTATTCACTATCTGCGTTTGAAGGATGTAACTACAATGACATTTATCAACAAATTCTTTAAGTGCATTACCTCTTGCTTTGCTTCCAATATATCAATCACACTGAACTCAGATTTAGCACTGAAGACACATTTAGCAAATTTGCATAAATGTACACAACCTAAAGATAATCACATTGTTCACCAACATTTAGAAACTCTTGGTAATTTACTTAACATTGCTTTAAGTTTATCAAAATTATTCATCCTACCCTGGAAAAACAATTTTCGTGGTTCAAAATGAAAATAATCTAATGATTCAAATATTTCAAACTTTCGTTCATCATTTAACACCAGTGATTTTAGTTTTTTAAGTAACAATTCAGCACATACTGGTAATGAATTCTGAACTCATGCTCTATTCTTAGAATTGACATCCTCTATTTATAAATATTATCATCAAATTGACCGCAAGGTATTAGTTCACATTTGCTCTTTACAGATTCAATTCATGACAATAAGTGTGCTACAGGTTTCTTACATGTCTGAAATTCTAAAATAGGTCTTGTAATCAAGTTGCAATTCAAAGCAATGAAGGAAGCCTGGATTTTCAAAATGTTATATTTAAATGGATTACAAAAATATTCCTCAACTAAGTTTTGACCCTGAGATGATAGTGAAATGTACCGGTTGAGAAATTCTAAAATTGCTTCAAAATACTCGAACACATATTCCAATATGGAGTCTTAACAACACTTATTCAAGGATATTAAATCAACTTGACCATCTCGTCACAACAGGAATTGGAATACAATTTTGGCGTGAGTTCAGGATAGTGTTCCATAACAAATGTTTTCTAATGTGATTTATTTTCCTTGCGTTTCTAAAACATTTTTAACCCTCTTAGTGCCATGCGCCGATCAGATTGGCTCTCGCTGCTCGCGCCAAAAGTGCCAAAGCCGATTGAATCGTTGCGCTGTTTATCTTATATTTATCTTATATTTGTAGATTTCTGTAGACATGTGTCCATGTTTATTTCATACTGTTGGAATATTTCATACTGTTGGAAAGGTGAGGTTCCAAGCTTGCCTGTGCGGTGATTACTTTTTTCCTTCGAAGTTTGTTACGCGATAGGTTTGAGTTTGTAATCAGTGCTACTTAGACACACAGTCCACAGTCGACAAAATTGTGGTGCAGTTGTTATCTTATTGTTGACGTATTTTGCCTACAGATGTATCTAAGAACTTTTTACAGCTGGAAACTTAGTGTTTCTTCGAATATGACTCTTAAGTGTCCTTAATTTAGGCTCAAAACTGATTTTTTACAAAAACAATTGAAAAATTGAACAAATATCAGAATAACTTCAACTAAAAAAGGTTTAGATGCAGTATTTACTTTTATGAACATAATGTATGAAAGAATGAGGTATTGGTTATAAAACAAAGCAAAAATAATGATTCTATCGTTGAAAATGTGGTATTTATGTGTTGTTTTTTTTTTTTCTCGAATAACCTGCATGACCATTGAAAATGGCTTGGCGTTCTTGGCAAGTATTTCAGGAAATGGCTTGGCACTAAGAGGGTTAAGCCTGATGCAACATAATGAAGATCATTCAGGTTTTTCTGCCTTATTTCTCCTAAGAGATTAAATTGATGACACCAACATGTGAACCCAATCAAATGATCACCTATTAGCACTCTGAGAGTTTTGACACATTTCGGCATGTGGCATTGTGGGTACAAATTGCTTTGACATTTGATAAATTTATATTTAAATCATTAATGGTTTTTACTACTGCTGGGCTTGTGATGCCATTACCTGCTTCTAGAAATGAAAACGAACCAAGATAAAGTTATTGAACTGATTTCCCTTCTAAGTTCCAATATGGACCACGAATACACAGTTACCATTAGAATCGGTCGTTTCATCACAAAATATTATGACTGGTTTGTCTGTAAAATTTTCAATAAGTTTGGTCTTCATTCCCGCAGCGCATTTTGGTACATATTCCCATCTCATCCAGCTTGCAATGGGAAGAGCTACAGACTCCGGTACATACTTCCTCATCCTTGTCCTCGCTGCAGGATAGTCCACTTTTTTGAAGGGGATATTTGCCTAATATTATTATTTTGTTATTTCCATCCTGAATTTACTGACTCTGGAAAACAGGGAATACTCAGGGAATTTTTAAATCCTGGAAAACTCAGGGAATTATCAGGGTATTTTAATGACACTCACGGAATTTTGGTTTTACAAGGCCCAACCATGAATAATTGGAAATTAAGCATTAAAATTTTGATGGGGGAAAAGTATATTCTGGTGATGATGTTCGTACTGACGTTCAATCAGTAAGCTCTCATTTCTTGCAAGATAGAGCACACAAATTACATGTGTAGACTATGTATTTAGGGGCACTTGACCTCGTAGTTCCACCCCTTAAAGCAACAATAACTAACTAACTAGACTATGTATTTGTTTATAAATGTGTAAGTGTATGATTTTTGAGAGCATTACTATTGATGAGCTACTTTCAATACTAGCAAGTACAATAGTTTTTCTTGATGAAAAATTTAGAAATCTGCAAAATATAGAAAAATATATTTTTCTGTTTTTTTTTTTTTTTTTTTTTTTTTCTAACTTTGTCATGCTACCCTTCATTGTTCAAGCACTTTGTAACCGAATTTATTCAGTTACAGTAGCTCACCCTCGGGTTTTGCTTCGTGCAGTTAGTTTGGGGTATTTTATTCGTATCTTATTATATTGGGTTAACGTGGGGTTGCAGGGGTGACTTTTATTGTGCCTGTGTGTTTTTGTGGACGGATTCATCTTTGGATGGTCCGGACCAACTAGGATCACTGTTTATTAATTATTGGTTTTTGGATATTTGATATTATAAAATACGGGGTTTTGTGATTTATTACGTTTTGGGAAATAGGATATATATGACTGTATTAAGTAGAAGCATTATTTCATTTTGGTTTGGGGTTAATGCCTTTTCGACCTAGTAATGCTAAATGTAAGATTTGTGGCTGTACTATAAAGGTACAATGAATTGGTATTTTCGAGTGCTGGATATGTTACATACCCGGAAAAGACAGGCAGTAATTCGAAGTTCTGGGAATACCTAGGCTATTAATAGCGTGAACTCGGATGAACTGGCGCATGGAAAACTACTGTGTGACGTCAGTGTGAATTTCGACTGTCTGATGTTCATGTGTTGACACGGATCTTCCGCTAGGAGCGGGCCATGCACGAGTTAGTTCCGGCAGAAACATTGGGGTTATGTATCCCTTCGCCAGTGCATATAATGGCATGTCTGGTGTTCCGAGGTCGTCTTATTACTTTATTGGCAGAGTACTGATCTACTAGCGCCCAGGGTCGTTTTACGTGACATGGTTTCCGTAACGAACAGTTAGAGATCGGTTCTTCTTGCTTTTAGGCTAGAGTCCACGTCTTCTTGCGCCCAGGGTCGATTTATCTGGCATGGTCCGATAATCGAACTGCAGAGACAGTAACTAGACATTCACTGAGCATTGTGCTATTGAATGACTACATATTTTCGACATGGTTAAGTTCGTAGACCATGGGTAGCTGATCTTATCACACCCTAAAAAGACGTTCATAACCTCACTTCATCATCTGTTGTGGAAGTCATGGCGTTGAAGTCAACAAGTCCGGCGAGTGTAGATTTGTGCTCAAACTGTGCAAAGTGAAGAATTGGCAAATGATGCGTGAAAGTCTGACGAGTGTAGATTTGTGTACAAGTGAAATGTGTATAGGAGGCTGGTAGGCCTAGGTCTGATATGGCCATAAGTGTTTGCTGCTCTCAGAGCCTAAATTCAGTGGCAAGGTACTGTATAAATCACGAGTGTATGAAGGGTATTTTGTGTTGTATATTATGTATATATGTGTATATTACAGCCAATAGATTATCTCTTTAAAATTCATGTGTGTTTATATTCAAGTCTTGCATGAACATGGTAGCATCACCAAACGCATGCCAAATGCCC
This sequence comes from Meconema thalassinum, assembly GCA_946902985.2. Classification (NCBI taxonomy): domain Eukaryota; kingdom Metazoa; phylum Arthropoda; class Insecta; order Orthoptera; family Tettigoniidae; genus Meconema; species Meconema thalassinum. The sequence continues at coordinate 1,119,908,318 of OX336389.2, read as the reverse complement.
TACGCCTGGGATAAAGTGTTTCATAGTTGGGGCAACAGTTACGTACCGTATTTTATTCTATTTTATTCAGGAAGACCCATATGGTCAACCTTGGCGGCCATTCAAAGACGGGAAGTTATGTTAAAATCACTTGTGGCCTGTATTTAAAGGCAGTAAATTCTGTAGGTTTGTGATAATGAGGGTAGTTTAAAGTTAAATCAACTCCAGCGGGGAGGTGAGAGTGTATCAACTTTTTGAAGTGCTGTTTAAGTACAAACTCTGTTTTATATATTATGGCCGCTACTGGTGCTCAGGGAATTTTCTGATATATCCTGGAAAAATCAGGAAATTGTCAGGGAAATCTGTTAGCTGGTTTTGCTAGACATCCTGTCAACTCTTGTATTACGATATTTGCACATTAATATTTTAGTACCACTTGTCTCGAAACCATGTTTCTTGAATTCTAGTAGCGGCATCAATTTCACGATTCCTCCCCATCTTGACCAGAGGACTGGAATAAACTCATCACTTAGCAACCATCAAGTAGGCCTACCTGGAGTGGATCTCAACTTCTCAGAAAGGTAGAAATACACGCCTCAGAAATGTAGAAATACACTCCCATTAGTGTTTTCTTGGAAATTTAGTTTTACCCCACCTCATTTGTGTAAACATGGCCAGGGCTGGACGTCTTCTGTTGTGAATCTATTAGAAATGCAGCATTCTTAATTCGCCCATTATTATTCATGTTTCCGATCACTTATCTACCTGCAGAAGAAACTGGAAACAATAGCACAGTTGTCGATGGTTCTGCAGGTCACAAACTCTGATAAGAGCATAATAAGCCTTTCATATGAATGTCCCTTTCTAACATTCTTCTGCATTTGTAGCTAACATCTTCAAAACAAAGATAATGCTTAATTCTTTGTACAGAAATGTCATCTTTTTCGTTCTCACCGTAAAAATTCAATTTTGTTTTGATTTCCTCATAGAAATGCCTCTTTTTAAAGTTTTTATCGTAATAAAATAGATTATCACAGAAACAGTCAATTTTCGCAAAAATTTGCAACAGGATTACTGCCATAAATGTAATCAATCGTGCGTATACTTCTTGCTGCATGTTCTCATTATATTTCGTGTTTATCGCTAATGACGGAAAAAACCTGGCCCTTCTGAGAGCATTCTTGGCGGTCACCATGGAGATCCGGATTAATTTTCCGGCTTTGCCAAGAAATTTAGTTCTGGTCTGAGGGATGGAACAAAGTACTTAGCCTCATGAGGCCAAACTGAGAAGAGGCGAACTCGATTCCCACCTCAACCATCGTAGAAGTGGTTTTCCACTTCTTCTGCAGGAAAATGCTGGGATGGATCTTAACTTAAGGCCATGACCGCCTCCATCTCAATCCTTTCCTCAATTATAAATATACACACTAATGCAGATACCCAAGTGCAATAGGCTGAACTTACCACAGTGTCCAAGCCCCTAAATGAAGCAACAACAACATTGCTTATATAATACAACAATACTGTAATTTTAAATAACTCCTTATGAGAATATAATATAAGGTGCGTTCAAAAAGTAACGTGCCGGAGGTATAATTACAGAACCCAGTTCCTGTATGTTAGAAGTATTGGCCCTGGCTGTAGAGGCACTTGGCCCACTGTGGCACGAGGCGGTGAATGGCTGTCTCATAAAATTCCTTAGGCTGCGATGTGAACCAGTTCCGCACGTACAGCTGGACATCGGTGTCCGAGGTGAATCGTTGGCCCCACAGAGTCCTTTTCAGGGGACCAAACATGGCGTAATCACAGGGAGACAGGTCTGGACTGATTGGAGGGTGGTCGAGAACCTCCCATTTCAATTTCTGCAGGAGTGCCGCGACTGTGTTGGCCGTATGAGGTCGTGGAGCGACCACGGCGGCTGTGGCGTTCACTGTCACTCGGCGGTCCTGGGTAATGAGAGCATCAACCAGCTGGACGTTGTCATTGGTAATGCAGGGGGGTGTCCCAGACCGGGCATCATCGGCTAACGACACCCGTCGTTCCCTGAAGCGATTGTGCCACGCCTTAACCCTTGCAAGGGACATGCAGTGTTCGCCGTTCACTTGTGACATTCTGCGATGAATGTCCGTTCCCCCTACTCCTTCCACTGTCAGAAACCGTACTACACCTCTTTGCTCTTCGTTTGACGCCTCCTTGTCACTGTTTGCAATGCGATTGGCAGCGTTGGACGATTGATGCATGCTGCTGCTCGCTTTGTACCGTCACGTGACGTGCACACGTGCCCTCTAGCGACGGGCTGTGACCTTCCACGCTCTGGTCGGAACCACACCTCGTTTCACACGCCACGATTAGCCGATGTAGTCACCGGTTTGCGCATTCCAGCCTCCAGCTCGTTACTTTTTGAACGCACTTTATAAATCGCATTAAATCTACTGATTCTATATTCACATACAGATTACAACCCACATCATACACTTAAATCAATCCCTTCAAGTTAAATTAAAGCAGGGCAGTGGAGACACACAGTCTCTGGAAGGTTCATGAAAGCATTTCTTATTACAAATTGATAATGAAACCCATGTATTGCGCCTGTCATGTAGACTTGGCATAGCTCGAAGTTCGCTTCTTACCATTCTTGGTTGATCGTGGCAGGTTTATTTCTGTTTATTTCAGTTGTTCCTCTAGGAATCTTGTGGAGGCTGGGGTTGATGTCAGGTTGTGGGTAGTCATTAGGTCTTGAATTAAGGATCTAGTACCTGCTAGCTGGTACGCAAGTTGGGTTAACGCGAATTTGGATATGCAGAGAGCTCGTTTTATGTATCTGGCCTTCACTCTGTCGAGAGACTTCAGGTTTCTGTGGCTTAGGTGTGGCCACATCATCTCAATGGCCTGAATAGCGCCATTGCCGTTCTCAGGGAGAGGGTTTTCAGATTTTGGATCTCCATTGTGGCCGTTATCGCGGCAACCCTTAGAGGATTTGTATTGTGTTTTTTAGCAAATGTTTTCATCCATTTGACGTATTTTCATGTATGCACATCATAATCATTCTATTATGTCAAGTATGTTAAGGTTTTTATGTTTTATGTCAATTGTCGATATATTTTTAGATGTTTGTTCACATAATTAAAAGGCTGATGAAGGGATCAATTGTAAATGAGCCTCAAGACATGTAGCTGAGTTTAGATTGAACTAAGAAATTAAAAGTATTGACTAGGTGGAAAAATTCCTCAATTTTCTTGGAAAATTCTCTCTTATTGATCGTCAATACGGATCCAAAAATGATTAATAATCCAAATACCTATAAGGCCGGCCAAACCAGAAGGATGAGATACAAATTTAAAGGTCCCAAAATCAAATTGGCCAACAACATTAAAGATATCTACTTTTTCAAACAAAGTAAAAATCACATCAGACCCATTGTCAACTTAAGAAATAGTCCTATATATCAATTAGCCCAATTCACACAGCAATTCGTAAGTAAACTCTACAAATTTAAAGCTAACAAATAAGTCCTTCATAAACACCTCACACTTTTGTGACCAAACAATGCGACTAAAACTAAATTAAGAATTTTCCATACACACTGCTGATATAAAACAAACCCACTATAGATATAATCAGAAACAACTTATTTGATAACGGCACACATTCCATGTTATGTATTGACGATCAATAAGAAAGAATTTTCAAAGAAAATTGAGGAATTTTTCCGCTTAGTCAATACTTTTAATTTCTTAGTTCAAACTAAACTCAGCTACATGTCTTGAGGCTCATTTACAATTGATCCCTTGATCAGACAAATTCATATCCACTTCACTTTCAACCACAAACTTTACAAGCAGAAAAAAGACCTAACCCCAGGCAGTCATAAAAACGCCACATTTATAAGTTTAATTAATAGAGCATTAAAATTACCACTTTCAGTGCAAGATTATAAACAAGAAATCAAAATCATACATCATATAGCCAGAATGAATGGATAGTCATAATTATGTCAATAACATAATTAACAAAATAAAGAATAACCGATCACAAATTTGATGAAAGGAAGAAACAAAAAACCAACGTTCGCTGTTTTCACTTACATAAATCACTCCATCTACGGTATAACAGAAACCTTTAGGAACCAAGACATGAAAATGGCTTTTAAAGTCACCAATTCCATTTTCAGTAAATTTTTCAAACACCATTAACTAATTCCAAAGATCAGGCATATATGAACTAAAATGCAACGAATGCTCAGCTAATTATTTAAGTCAGACAGGTAGGAATTTACTGACAGGATTTAACGAATATTGTAAGGCCACAAGATACAGAAAATTTTCTGCCGTGGCTCTTCATATAGAAGAGTCTGGACATAAATTTACAAGCATCGATAAAGACATCAATATATTACATAATACCTCCAAAGGAAGCCTTAGGAACGTTTTAGAAGCTATAGAAATAAACTCTGCAAATCTTAAGGAGATAAACTTCAACATTAATGTTCTGTTTGATACTCTAACAGATTACATCGTAAGAAAACAAAAACAAAAAACTCCCCCTTAAATATTTTGCCCAACTTAATTTGTGTTGTGGTCACCACGCCAACATATTTTTCGACATAATTAACTCTTAAAACAACAATCATCATCATCAAACTTCCCCCTTTTTTGGTCACACCTACACAGTTTCCCTCCCCACCTCTTTATACCCCTATCCGCTCTCTTCATACTCGTCCCCTTTACCAGCCCATTGCCCTCCACTCTTCCCTCACTTGCCTCCTTGCACTCCGCACATGAGTCAGACAACCATACGCTATCTTACGTTTAACAGCACCTCACGGCTCGCGTGCCGCATAGACACCATCGAACGTCTTTCTACAAGGAAGTCGTTCCTTTTAAATCGTTCATTCATATTTCATCCATATTAATCTCAAATTATAAAATCCGCCTTGCCAAACACTGGAAAATAGTTAAATAATTAAATTACATTTACATGTTTCGTTATACCAATGATAACTTCTTCAGCGTGGAAAAAATCATAGAAACTATATTAACGGAAACAAAAATAAAATGGATATCCGTACAAAAAGTCAATAATTTAAATAAATTAAAGGTCACAAAAAAGGAATTAATAAATACATACTTTGATATAATCAATTAACCTTGACTAAACCAAAGGATTCTTACTCTTAGGTTAGCTCTGTATAAATTTGATGACCAAATGGTTAATGTACACTGCCGGTGAAAAAATTAGGTCCCCTGAAAAGATGACATCGATTTTGATCCGATGACGGCAGATGCCACCTGGGGAATAGTAGATGTACTGATATGGGTTTCAACGTCGTCCACCAACAGATAGCGTAGTTGCATAGCTACCAGGGCGCCATCTGTGTCTACCATTTAATAGGGAAAGCTCACACCCATACGGCTCATTGTGGTGCAAATGTGTGAAGCAAGCAGGTACACTGCCACGGAGATGCACTCGTGCTTCCTACAGCCAACTGAGCGAGTTTGAAAGGGGTCAAATTGTGGCCTTCCGAGTGGCGGGATGGTCCTTTCGGAGAATTCCCACACAAGTCGAACATGCTGTGTCCTTGTGCAACGATGCTGGTATCAGTGGTCACGTGAACATTCTCACACTCGTAGACGAGGTTCTGGGCGTTCCACGCAGCACATTCGTCCGCCAGGATCATCGTATTGTAAGGGCAGCAGTGGCAGATTGTACAGCTACCACTGCACAGATACGAGGGTTTGTGAGCACAGAGGTGTCAACACGAACTGTTGCGAACCGGTTACTAGCAGTGGGACTATGGGCACGCACACCTCTAGCCCGTCTTCCACACACACCACAGCATCGTCGTGTACGGCTCGACTGGTGCCGTCAGAGGATCACTTGGAAGATGGAATGGCGTGCCGTGGTCTTCAGCGATGAAAGCAGATTCTGCCTGCACGCAAGTGATGGTCGTTGGCGCGTTCGACCTAGACCTGGTGAGCACTGTCTCGTAGAGTGCATTCGTCCAAGACACACCGGCCCCACCCCAGGCCTTATGGTCTGTGGTGCGATAAGCTACAACTCTCGTTCGCCTTTGGTGTTTGTGGAGGGAACGCTAATCAGCGCTCGGTACGTGCAGGATGTTGTTAGACCCGTTCTTGCAACAGGAAAGGTATGTGCTGAAACACTCGCACCTCCACGCTGGAGTTGATTTAACTTTAACTACCCCTTGAAAACAAACCTACAGAATTTACTGCCTTTAAATACAGGCCACAAGTGAATTTAACATTAATTTCCCTACTTTAAAGGGGTGCCAAGGTTGATCATATGGATCTTCCTGAATAAAATAAAATAGCTGTTTCCCGACATTGAGATCCCTTATCCCAGGTGTAGGGCATTATACATGCGTTCGCTGATGCTACCAGGATCATGCAAGACAGGAATAAACACGGATGTCTTTGAAAACCACGATGTATTCTGGCTGTACTGGCTATACATATACACTGTTTACATACATGTTATCGACCCGTTAAAATGCACTTGTAATAATGTTTTTGTACATTACCTTATATTCACAGATTCTACGCTCTTAGAGCAACAACGCTTCTGGTCAGTTTGACCCCTGGCATTCAGCCTCCTATCATATTTACACTTGTACAGTTTGTACAGAAAATATGCACACGTTCCAACTGGTTTACTTTCACTTTCTTTCTCCTCGAACTGTTGTTGCACTTCTCCCTTCTCACCATGACGTCACGATGAAATGTTTATGAATGGTAATCATCCTTTTGGGGGTGGTAAAGCATTACCAACAGCCTATGGTATTTGGACCGAACCATGAACTATAATGTAGTTACCAAGAGCTCAGTGGTTTGCTAAACGTCTCTGCTTGTTCGTGTTATGATACCATGAACAGTAACGACGACCCTGATTCGCAAGTAGACATGGCAATAAAATGTAGAATAATTATCCTTCTGGCATGATAAAAGTTTTACCAACAGCCTATGTATTTGGACCGTACCATGAAATATAATGTAGCTACCTATAGCCCCTAAAGAGCTCAGTGGTTTGCTAAACGTCTCTGCTTGTTCGTGTTACGATACCATGACCAGTAACAACGACCCTGATTCGCAAGTAGACATGGACTTTCCTGTAAAAGCAAGAAGACTAAGACAGAAACCTCAACACGCCATTTTAACTACTGGCGCACGAATATCCTTCCACCGAAAGCTGCGCTTTGACCAGCTGGAACTATTTGGTGCGTGCCCGCTCCAAGCGTATATACGTGGCAACATATGAACATTTGACAATCGTAATCCTCACGATAGCTCATGACCGGACCCGAACAGCTCCGAACGTCATCTCAGTACTTATCCACTGTAAAGTTATCGGAGTTCATGCTATTTATAGCCCAGGAAATACCTGGTTTAACACAAGCAAGTCCAATTATCGCTTAACTTTTCCAGGTGTGTCAATTTGTAGGCCTCGAAATTCTGATTCATATGTACCTATGGTACAGCCAGCACTTAAAAAATTTTAACATTTCTAGATGAAAATAATCAAATTAACCCCAAACCAAAATGAAATAATGCTTCTATGCAGGTAATAATACAGTCTTATATATCCCTGTTCCCAAAACGTAATAAATCGCAATAACCCCGTATTTTATAATATCAAATATCCAAAAACCAATAATTGTTAGACAACGAATCTAGTCGGCTCGGAACATCCGAAAATGAATCCGTCCACAAAAATACACACAGGCACAATAAAAATCACCGCTCCTTCCCTGACTTGAACCCAATGTAATAAGATATGAATAAAATACCCTAAACTAGCGGCACAAGGCAAAAACTCGGAGGGTGAGCTTATGTTACTGAATAAATTCGGTTACAGACACCCCCACAAGGATCAATCTCTAACTACAAGGTTGTAGATTTACTCCTTGTCCCTCACACAAATACACTAGCTTTCCTGTCTTGTCATATCGTTAGCAAGATCTCTAGGTGACATATAGCTTGAGGTTAGCAATCTTATATGTACCTAGGACCTTGTCATCGTGGTAATCAATGCGATAACGATGTGCTATTGAACCACAGTAGTGAATTTACAATAGTGAAAATTAACCTTAAAACAGTGATCAGGATCTGATGATGGCCACTTTAGGGTCGAAACGCGTAATCCTAAATTGCCCATTAAGTGATAACTAATACTTGTAATTTTTTACAGGAGTGTGTTTACATATTTATAGTTTTGTACCCCACCCAATTCATTGGGCACAATCGTGTTGACTGACTGAAAAGCAGCAAAGACAATTTGTATACACAACACTGAATAATAAGTTAATAAGTAGCATGGATAAGAATATCTAAGCTATGAAGATGTCACATACAACATTAAATGTTACGTTATGTTCCGAACTAATCCTCACTTGAGAAGTTAAAATAATAAGTTAAATTTAAAATCCATAAGAGAAATTCAAAATGAAAATAAAAATCAAATGTAAACATTCATTGGCATCATCCTATCAATAAGAAAAACATATCTAAATATTTACACTTTTTGCAAAATACACATGAAATGCCCTCCTATAGGCACTATATTTGAGCTCTACCTGTTCCTACTCAGGATAAGTCCCTGTTTATGACCTATCGTCGTCTGATCATGGAAGAATTTATTACACCAACTGGGGTAGCTGTACCGACTCATCATCGTCTCACGACATGTGATTTGTCTCAAAATAAGGAATTATTTTCAGTCTAATGTCTCACCATCGCGAATAAAAACTCGCTGTTGAATGTCCATTAGTAAATTTATAATCAAACAATTAAGTTCTGTTATTTATTTGGGAGGTTCCGGGTAATTTTTTATATCTCATTTTAATATGAATCTGTCGAATTTTCATGATTATTAGCATCAGATTTAATTTAAAGTATTATCCCTTGCATTACTGTATTAATTTTATAGCAATGCTTATTTACTCTCATTTCATCACAACATAGCAAAAACATCAATCACGGCCCTTGGCCTACCATCATTACTCGCATACACTTGGTAACGTGCCTGACTCAATTATCAATGGCTTCTACAATAGCCTACCATAACAGCTGATCGGGTATCCATCCTCAATCGCTCTCAAAATGCGTTCAATAGCTTCATTAAACTCATAAACGACCCTTGTCATACTCAAATACCATTACATTCGTTAACATTAGTAGGTTTAGTCATGGTTCCGTATTGATTGTCAATTAGGTATAATATCAGGAAGAGAGAATCCGCCTGATCAATACTTATAATTTAACACAAAGGGTTACATTAGACCCAAATGGTACACGTTTCGGAGCTTATGCTAGCTCCTTCATCAGCCATACATTGAGAAGCATTTATCAGTATCATTAAAAATATCTTAAAAGTTAAGTCTAACGTGAAATAAATAAATGAAATGGACGAGGATGAATGTGATACAAATGAGGAATGATATGGTGATATAAATACGAACAGACATATCCAAAAAGGGGGGGATATAGAACTAGTACAGCACATATGATAAAATACACATTAAAAATAACATATTCAAATTTTTAACATTTAGATCGCTTAAAATTCTTGTCGGCAAATATAATTTGCAATGTTCATGTTGGGTCCTTATGACCCTGAAAATGTTAGATAAAGTTCCAATGTTTATTATTATAAGATCACTTCACTAAGAAAAAAGAGGTCTGTTGAAGATTACTGGTATTATTGAGGGTCTAGCTGTTTATAATCTCCTGCTGGAGTTGAGACAGCTGGTAAATGAATAAATCGAATACATCACCAGATGACGAAAGAAGAACAGGCCAAGCTTGAAAAGGGTCTCTTGAATATGGAGATTTGGGTGGCCCATTAGATTATTGCAAAGGTGCTCCCGAGTTGGAAATCCAGAAAGGAGGTCCTCACTCGAGGTAACAAGTCGTTGTGAGAGTATCTATGAAATAAAACAAAAAAGGGGAATTAAAGAAAAATTACCTGTTAAAAATATAACTTCTTAATTAATTAAAAAGATCGAAGAACGGAATCGTGTTAAGCACAAGGGAAAGAACATCTAAGAAAAACACTATATAGTAAAATAAATTGGTGTGGAAAGTAGAAATGACAGATAACTTACGTCAGAGCAGAAGAGATTTCAAACACACCCGATGCAGGTCCGTGAGCTGTCAAGCGGCCTGAAGGTGAGGCCGAAATGCGTTCTTGTGATACCGAAGCAAGCTAGCAAGGGAGCGGAGGGGAAGTGAGGGAGGGCAGTAGATAGGATTTGAGGGGGGGGGGGGAGGCGAGGATGGATGCTCAAGGTGGTTTATTATTATCATTTTTTGGTGACACGATGAAATCTGATAGAGTGTCGAATAAGACATTGGAATCAAAATAAATCTCGTTGAGGTTGGGGGGGTTGAAGATTCTCTGGGCGGTGTTGATCTCAATGGATTCTAAAATGTTCATTAATGTACCTTTATTTGCACGGTGTGAAATAACTAGATCTTTGTGGATGCTGGTAAATTTATGGTTCATGTCACTCATATGAGAAGCCATGGCCGAAAATTTTCTGTATTTGGTGGCGTTAACATGTTCTAGAAATCTTGTATTGAAATTTCTCCCTGTTTGTACAATTTAATTAATTCCACAGTCGTTACAGCTTAATTTGTAAATACCTGAAGCACTATACTTATCTTTATGATTAATAGTGTGTGAATTAAAAATTAGATTTCTGTTGGTATGGCTGGTTTTGTAAGCTAATTTAATATTGTGTTTTTTTTAAACATTGGTGATACTGTATGTAAAATTATTGAAATAGGTGAACACTGCATATGATGGTATTTCAACTTTGTCTGGCAAGAGGTGGGTGATTGGTTTGTTTTTTATCTTCCTGATGATATTATTGACATAATTACGACCAAAACCATTAATATGGACTATTTGATGGATAATTTTAATTTCTTCGTTGAGCTCTTGTTTGGATAAGGGTAAGTTAAGGACCCTGTTGACGAAGGTAAAAAAGTTAGCTCTTTTATGAGATCTTGGGTGGGCAGAATCATGCCTGATAGTGGTGTATGTTTGTGTCGGTTTCCTGAAGATTTTGTATTGCAGCTCGTTATTCAATTTGGTGACAGTGGTGTCCAAGAAATTGATATAGTTATTAATTGCCAATTCTAAAGTGAATTTGATGTTGGGGTCTATGTTATTTAGTTTGTTAAAGACATGATCAATGCCTTGGATATTGTCGTTGACGATAATAAAAACGTCATCCACATATCTGCCCCAGAACTGTAATCCTTTAATCTTATTAACTATTTCAGTGTGTTCCAAATGATCCAAGTAAATATTAGCTATAATGCCTGAAAGTGGGGATCCCATTGCCAACCCTTCTTTCTGCTTATAAATGACGTTGTTAAAGGTGAAAAAAATTGTTTATTGCGTAATCAAGAATAATCATGAATTTGTCAATCTCAACCTTTGACAGTTTGCTGTTTTCTGTCAAATTTCTCTTACTGATGTTTGATACAGAATGCACAGGGATGTTAGTGTACATGTCTTTTATGTCAACACTATGAAGAGAATGTTCATTGCCCAAGTTCAGAATTGAAGTTTTGGTGCAGAAATCTAAAGTGTTGACAAAAGATTTGTTGGCCTTGAAGACGTAATGGTTTTTTAGGAATTTTTGGATAAATTGCATGGTTTTGTACAGTGGGCTATTTCTGAAGTTAGCTATGGGTCTGATGGGGATGTTATCTTTATGAATTTTAGGTAAAGCACGTAGAGTGGGAAGTCCCAGATTCATGGCGGTAAGGTGGCTTGCTTGTTTTTCATCAAGCAAAAATACGGTGTTTTTAATGATACTTTTTAGCTTCCTTTGTATAGCGGCAGTGGGATCCTTCTTAATGACTTTAAAACTGGGATTATTGAGAAAATCACCAGTTTTGTTGATGTAGTCCTGTTTGTCTAATATTGCCTTTATCGGCTTTGGTGATCTTCTTTTTTAAGTTGGAGGGGTTGGGGTTACAAGTGGGAGGGCTGTTTTTGCTGTTAATTAAGATTGTGGTAATTTGCTTATTAGCTTCATGCCTAGCTGCACTCGGTTTATCTTTGGGTAATTGGTGGAATGCTGCTTCAGTTTCTGCTATTATAGTTGTAAGGGAGTTCTTATTGATATTGGTATCCCAGTTGTGCCTGGGTCCTTTGTTAAGGATGTCTATTTCGGATTTGTCAAATTGGACATTGGCAAATTTTTGACCGGGTTCTGAACAGTTTATTATACTTATTACATTCGTTGTTGCTACAATTATACAATCCTTCACAGATAGATTTCAAATGAATTACGGCTCAGTTAGCTTTCCTCAATAACACAAGTTGTCATCTAAGTCCTCAAATAAACCTTAAAATGTTAATTAATCATTTCCAAACGCATCTCTATTCATTTACAAAGTGTGCTGTTAATGACCTCCCTCATGTTCTTTGAACATCGAACCAAGTTCTCTCCTTCGTCATTTACTAGTGTTTGATCTGTCTTTATAAGTTCTTTGAATACATTCAGCTATGTCATTTCCAAATACAGTAGAGTCTTGATTATTAAAATTAAAACTTACGATTTCCGCCTAGTCAATACTATACTTTTTTTATAAAATATTTCAAGGGTACATGTTTCAGGTCCCAATCTTTCTGGACCCTTCTTCAGCCCATAAAATCACACATAGAGCCCATCAAATCACAAAAACATCGATAAACACAAACTGCACACACACAATAAATAGATAAAACACTGTAAAAACATCTAAGAGTCTAAAATCTAAAAATAACAAGCATGATTTACTGTCTTCAGGAACATGTTTTCACTTGTTCTTCATCTAAGTAAAATGTCATTTGACGCTGTGAAACACTGGGCACATATTTTGAAGTCTATGAGTGGCGTGCTGTAAGAACTTGCTGTATATCTTGTACTGTTTTTGTGGCTGAAGATGGGTTGGACATCAATAGCTACATGTTACAAATTCTTGTTTTAAAATTTTTATGCATTTGGCAACTTGTCTTTTATGGATTAAGATAGTCTTCTGCCATACGGTATGGAAAAAAGTCAGAGAAGATTGGTTGGCGTGTAGCTACATTTGAATCCGAAGTCAGACGAAAACAGCCCCCGCGGCGACAACTCAGTATTAGTAAGTTGCTCTAGCCGAGCGGAGCTTGACCTCCACTTGTCGCCGCGGGGGCTGTTTCAGTATTAGTAAGTTGCTCTAGCCGAGCGGAGCTTGACCTCCACTTGTCGCCGCGGGGGCTGTTTTCGTCTGACTTCGGATTCAAATGTAGCTACACGCCAACCAATCTTCTCTGACTTTTTTCCATACCGTATGGCAGAAGACTATCTTAATCCATAAAAGACAAGTTGCCAAATGCATAAAAATTTTAAAACAAGAATTTGTAACATGTAGCTATTGATGTCCAACCCATCTTCAGCCACAAAAACAGTACAAGATATACAGCAAGTTCTTACAGCACGCCACTCATAGACTTCAAAATATGTGCCCAGTGTTTCACAGCGTCAAATGACATTTTACTTAGATGAAGAACAAGTGAAAACATGTTCCTGAAGACAGTAAATCATGCTTGTTATTTTTAGATTTTAGACTCTTAGATGTTTTTACAGTGTTTTATCTATTTATTGTGTGTGTGCAGTTTGTGTTTATCGATGTTTTTGTGATTTGATGGGCTCCATGTGTGATTTTATGGGCTGAAGAAGGGTCCAGAAAGATTGGGACCTGAAACATGTACCCTTGAAATATTTTATAAAAAAAGTATAGTATTGACTAGGCGGAAATCGTAAGTTTTAATTTTAATGTTTACTGTCAATACGGAACCTGAAATGTATAATATCTCTAATAAGAGTCTTGATTAACCGAGCTTTTATTAACTGAGGTTCCGTGTCAACCAAGCATGAACTGGATGTGTAAATACATTAGTTTTGGCTGTAAGTAGCAAAGCATTATCGTCGGAAACGGACCAACTTTAATTGGCACCATACTGTATGCCAGGTTCTTGAAAATAAACCTTAAAGGTGTAATTTTCTGGTTGAGCGAATCTTGGACTGACGTCAAACAATCTACATTACAGAAAAGCTGGAAAAACCTCACTTCAGAATGTGAGGTCTTGGGGTCTTCTGAAAATGGGGACAGTTTAGATAATGAAGACGATTTGCCACTAGGCCACCTTTTAAATCAACATACCATCACGGAGAAAGATGTGAAGGGAGAGCGATTGGTTGAATGACTTTTAAAAAAATTTGATAAAACGATCCAGCTAGCTCTAAAACAAGTTGCCAGCGTTTCGCCCCAGTGTATCATTGGGCTCGTTAGTTGGTATGGTACACCTCACCAAGACGCGTGGCTAGCACATACTGAGAAGGCCACTTCAAGGAACAAAATACTTGTAGTATTGATGCCACGAGCAATGCTAATGTACTACGAGAGTCAAGCTCTCTTTCAAAAAACAATACAACCTTACCTACTGTCGACCAAAATATTATGTGCACTCGAGTTTGAAGGTTGTTTGTGAAGTAACCAATAGACCTACATAACATCCAATATCATCATCATTTTCATCGTTCTATTTTACGTTAGTTCATGTAGGTTTGGAATTTTTAATTTATATTTTAATATTTTTACCGCAGTTGAAACACAAAAAGTGCCAGTTTTTAAGCGTGTTTCAACCATGCGTCACATTTAAGAATTATTATCTCACAAACCCGTCATCAGATCGAATCCAAATTTTAACATAATATGCATTGGAATGTTGTATAACTGGTTTATTAATTTCAAAATTTTGTGTGTTCAAGAACGAAAGTTATCATTTTTGTAAGGTAACTTTTTCTCGGCTCGGGGTCATTGGAAAATGTAGTTCTTGGTTGCGTTGTAATCCTTATACATCAAAAGGTTATGCTGTATTACTGTAAAATACGTAAATTAATTCACTTATTTTATATCGGTTTGAATTTGTGTGGGGAATTAAAACATGGTTCACCAGCTAGCCGCTCCAGGAAATGCTGATATGGAGCCCATCACTTCCAAGCGAGGCGAGCCATGACGCGTGATGGAGCCCATCTTGGCAACGTTGTACAGCTTTCACCGGAGCGGCTAACTGGTGAACCATGTCTTAATTCCCCCTTACAAATACAAACCGATATAAAATAAGTGAATTAATTTACATATTTCACAATCATACAGCATACCTTTTTGATGTATAAGGATTACAACGCAACCAAGAACTACATTTTCCAACCACCCCGAGCCGAGAAAAAGTTACCTTACAAAACAAAGTGATAACAACTTTGTTGCTTGGACACACAAAAAATTGAAATTAATAAACCAGTTATACAACATTCCAATGTATATTGTGTTTAAATTTGGATTCGATCTGATGACGGGTTCGTGAGATAATAATTCTTAAATGTGACGCTTGGTTGAACCACGCTTAAAAACGGGCACTTTTTGTGTTCCAACTGCAATAAAAAATATTAAAATATAAATTAAAAATTCCAACCCTACATGAACTAACGTAAAATAGAACGATGAAAGTGATGATGTTATTGGATTTTATGTAGGTCTATTAGTTACTTCACAAACAACCTTCAAACTCGAGTACACATAATATTTTGGTCGACAGTAGGTATCCATATTGAAATCGAATGTTCCAGAAGGAAAACATGATATTGA
The DNA here is from genome assembly GCA_946902985.2 of Meconema thalassinum. NCBI lineage: Eukaryota > Metazoa > Arthropoda > Insecta > Orthoptera > Tettigoniidae > Meconema > Meconema thalassinum. The sequence goes on along the minus strand of OX336389.2, from coordinate 1,119,892,632 downwards.
TTTTTCTATTTGAGCTAATATATTTTAACAAAAATTTGATAAAATGGTCCGGCTAGCTCAAAAACAATTTGCCAGCGTATTTCCCCAGTTTTCCATTGGGCTCGTCATTTGGTATGGTAGACCTCAAATGGACAAATCAACATCATGTTTTCCTTCGGGAACATTCGATTTCAATGGTTGAATGACTATGAACAGTGCAAACTTTGTGATGAAGCAATCACAAATTTAGTGTCACTAAACAACCAGAGTGACCCTGAAGATGATGACACGCCAAGTGATGTACGACTGTCACACTGACGGATTGAGCGGTATTGAGAAGGCACTGCTCTACACAGATCAACAAGACACAACACCACCTGACATCATTATGTTACGTCGTCTGCACAGTTTGGCGGCCAAGAAATGAGGCACCTCAATCAAGCAGAAATCTGTAAAGAACTTTTTCAAACATTTGTACGTTATGTACTGTATCGACTTCGTATACTTTATGTAAATATTTAGTTCTTCCGTATGTTTTGAGTCAATCCAATAATAAAACCGCTGCTTTCATGTGTTTTGTTTTTTTTTAATAATTTTCTTCAATCTCTTTCTGAGTATCCCTGTTAACCAAGGATTTGGTTATCCGAGTTGGCTTCGGTCCATATTATCTTGGTTAATCAAGACTCTACTGTACATGTTACAGTTCTCACCATTTCCTTGCTGTGCTATGCAAGTCTCGCCTCAGCCAAGTAAAAACCGGTTTATCGGCTGTTCACTGCCTTCAAAATTCATACGTGATAAAAATGTGTTTCCAGTAGCTATCATAAAGGGTATATGTACCTAGTAAAATTCTGGCTCTGTGTTAGCTCAGATACAATTAAGAAAAATGTAGCACGCTTCCTTGCAGTGTGAAACAGTACGAGTCACACCTCACTAAATATTCAGGAAGAAAGTATCAAAATCTAAACTATAATAAACCTGCCTAATGATGTCAAATGAAATAAGTGCGGCTCCCTAAAACTATACCAGACATAACCGAAGGTGCAGAAAAATTCTGTGGGTGCTTGATGGAATCAACTCACATATTTGTTGGCGGGTGTCTGGGGTGTGATGATGACCCCTTAGCTCTCGTTCTCTCAATCATAGTGTAACATTCAGGTACCACGGTTTACGTCTCGCCATCGCCCCTGGCAATGGTTAATTTACTCCATCATGGAAACAGCGTACAGTGAAGACGTGCTTACTGCCCATGTGGTCATGAAGTTAGTAGTTCAATTCCATTTTGCAATGAAAATTATAAAATCACAGAATTTACAAAAACGATACTATTTATTAGCTCACTGCTTCTACAATGTGGCTGATATATGCAAAAATGGCCATGTGTTTCTGCCCACTGATTCTACTAATACTTTCTAGCATTTACACAAGTTTTACGAGTGACCATGCACTTTTCAAGAATCACACGTTTCTGAGCTGTACTTTGTCGTGCTTCTCCGTACACTTTAAATGTTACAAACAGTTGATTATACACAAATTGTTTACACACGGTTCAATATTCACAGTTCATAGCTCTCGAACGCGTTTTTGGGTGATCACGTTTCCTCCAGTCCCAATTTCTCAAAAATCGTCAAATGCTGTATTTAAGCCTGTAACTTCGTTCAGTTGATTGCGTGATATTCTACACAGTTTTCGCATTAGTTACGTGTTCGATGATTTACTTATGCTGTGATTTTACCTAGATTTCACTTTACCTCGTGTTTTTTGGGGAAGAACATTCACGCACAACCGCTTCTGACAAGTGTAGCAATGAAGCGTCATGTCTTCCGTTCTCCATCCGCCTCTTGGGCTGTAGTTGAGTCATATTACATTCCAAAATTAATAATCTCCCTTCTGGAGTGGTCCATAAATTTCAAAAAATTAGTTCCATAATATAGATGAATTATCCCATCTTAATTTCCTTTAATAAAGGTCCACAATCAAATTTATAATAAGCCGACATGCTCATGGCCTCCTGTAAGCTTCATTTCCCGGCCTACGTAGTGCATTCACGCAATCCCCCAGTTCGATTCTCGAACGGTGTGTCGATTCTAAGCTCTTCAGATATTCCTTGGGAAAATCTGCTTTCTAAAAATGTGACTCCGGTCACATTGTATTATTAAGTTTGCCACTAACTTTAATGTGTTATGTCAAGCGACTTATTACTTCAGCAGAATGAAGCTCTTACACAAAACTGCTTTCTTGGCAAGTTTTGAAATTACAGTTGTTTAGGTGGTGAATTATTGATTTTGATATTTTATTTATTCAGGATGACGGATACACATGATATTCAGGACGATAACCTAGATGTTAGGCCCCTTAAAACAACAACATGATATTCAAAACAATGTAGCTGAAATTTTGCAAAACATCTTTTCCTTGTGTGTCGTATGAGTATATTAAATTTTATATATTACAGTTAATGGTTTCAGAACTACAGAGTTTATTAGCAAAATTCAAAATGACAGTTTTATTTTCAGTTGGTATCGATATTGTGCACTTGAAAAAAATGTGAAGCATGTTGTCTTTAAGAAGGACCTGTTGCATACCGATGGGAATGGAACCAGTGTGCGTCATTCGTCTTGAGCTCTTCGCCAGTGTGAAAATAATGACCAGAGGACAGGGATTTCTTGAGGTGCAATAAAAGATTTAAATCACTGGGAGCAAGATCGGGTCGGTACGGGGGTGAACAAACAGCTCCCAGCCGAACTCTGCTCAGAGCGATTTCCATCTTTTCTTGCACCTCAAGAATTTCCTGCCCTCCCGTCAGCATTTTCACTCCGACGAAGAGCTGAATACGAATGTCACACGCTGGTTCCATTCCCTGGCGGCTGACTTCTACGACACAGGAATACAGAAGTTAATCCCACGTTCACAGGTGTCTGAATTCTGGTAGTGATTATGTCGAAAATTAGCTCAAACATTCCTGTATCTGGTGCCAATAAAGTTTTTTTATGTAACTATTTTTTTCTTTTAATAAAAAAAATAGGGAAACTTCATTTCTGGATCGGTCTCGTAAGAGGGACATTTTTACCAATTCCAGTAGTTTCATTGTAGTGAAAAAAGATTGTTTGAAATATTTTCTTTTTACATTTATAGCCTGAAATTGTTACTTAGGGATGATCAAGAGAAATGATACTCCTCCTATTGTCTATGTCTTACCATACAGAACTATGATTATATAGGTGGAATTGGTTAACTTTTCAAGCTGCATGTGTGGCTGTATGCACTTGCTTTCCTCTCACTCAATTCATCTAGCCTACTTCCTTTTTTTAAAGGCACATCGAGCAGTCCTTGCGGCAAGCAGTCCATATTTTCACGCAATGTTTACAGCAGGATTGGTGGAAGAGCAACAAAAAACAATTGAGCTACATGCAGTAGAACCTCACCCTCTACACCTCCTCCTTGAGTTCATCTACACAGGTACAGTGTCCTGGAGATGTGAATCTCAATACATTATTAACAAGTCGATTTATGTATGTGCTATCAAGTGGTTAAACCTTAAATCTACATAGAAAAATACCTCAGATATCCATACAGTCATAAGATGGAAAGGAAGCATAGAAGTATGCAAAATGACAAATTGATGGATAGACAGGAATAGAGGGAGAAACAATAAGGATGAAATGCTGACAATTAAACATGTACAAAGGACAAACTGCAGTCTTTAAATGTTGTAATGCACTGTTCGTGTATTCAGAAGGCTTCAGAAAGGTTAATTGGATAGCATTATGCATCTAACAGGTAAGCTCCAATTTCTAAAGATCAACATTTCAAAGGCCTGTGGTGAATTGAGGTTAAAACTACAAATTTCTTTTGTTGTGGGTGCAATTCTGAACGATTTTAACACTTTCGTTAAAGCTCCTTTTCTCTTATTGCACAAATTTTGTGTCAGCGGCTAAGCTCTAGATATGCCCCATAGGAGTACTGTCCCCGTCCGTCGACAGTGGATCGGATGGCTCGGCAAAAGACACCGCGATACACGCCGAAAAACTGGGTTCATAGCATACATAAAAACCTGATTGGGATCTAGGTGCAATTTGATCACACAAAAAGAATAATGCCGGAGGAATGAGTCCTCTAGTGATCTCGGTGTGGTTAAAAGGAGAGGTGTACCTGGGAAAATCAATTTCCCCCTAGATCCAAATCAATCCTAACACTGAAAAGAAAATACAGATTAGTAAAAATCAGAAGTGCAAAAATGTTCATAAAATAAAAAAGATTCCATTTATTTTCAGCCCACAAACCAACAAGTAACAACCAACAAAATAAAATATCCAGTCCTACCCTACCTCATAGATTCAATCTAACTTATTACTTGCTGTGGTCTGCAAGAAAATATTTAAAACTCATGTCGAGAGAAAAAGAAAATTTTAATTGAATTGGGCCATGAATCTCCTCGGTCCTAACCTTAGATATAATGAAATTAGGAGATTTGATAAAGTGACTTCTGACTGAAAATACAAATTTAAATAGAGCCCAACTTGACTGTGAGGAACTATCGTACACCCAGATTGTCCATCATCATCATCATCATCATCATCAATGTCCCACTCCAGTCGCCCGGGTGTGGTTAACAAGCCTCTTCCACTCGTTTCTGTCCTTCCACTTTTCCTGCTCCATTACTTCCTCCACATCCAATCCAGCTTCTCCGATGTCCTTCCGAATCTGATCCATCCATCTTCTTCTTGGTCTTCCAACTGATCGCTTACCCTTAACTTCTCTTTCCAACTCCCTTCTTGCCGCTTGTTCCTTTCCCATTCTCTTCACATGTCCGAACCATCTCAGTCTTGCTTTCCGTATCTTCTGTACTAACGGTTCCACATTTAGCTCTTCTCTGATTTTAACATTTTGAATTCTATCTCTTCTTGTCTTTTTTACAGATGTTCTTAAAAATTTCATTTCTGCTGCTTGGATCTTACTATCTTGTCTCTTGTTAGTTACCAGCGTTTCCAGTCCGTATGTTACAATTGGTATGAAGTACTGTTTATATAGTGTTAATTTCGTTCTCCTGGGCACTTTGTCATCCCATAAAAGCTCTCTGACTTGATGATAGAATGTTGTGCTTTTACTTAGTCTGTTGTTAATTTCAGGGTTGATTTCATTACCTCCGTTAACAATGCTACCCAGATATGGGAACTGTTCCACATTCTCTAACCATTCTCCATCTATGTTCACTTGGCTTCTCTTTTCCTCTTTTCCACAGTGCAGGACTACAGTTTTCTTTTTACTAATTACCATTCCAAACTCCTTCAGATTTTCATTCCAAATGTCCATCATATGGTGCCTCAATTAATGAAATGTGAAATTACGTGACCAGATTACAACATATTTAGGCGAGATAAATTCATGTAAGAAAATTAACTCGCCTGGAAATAAGTCATGTAGACCTCCATTCTAACTAAAAGAATGACCTTAAATTGCACAAACCTAAGTGCCAATCACAATCAAAAATAATTAAATGATTAAATAATTAAAGTCTCTATCAGACTTCATAATATTAATAAATGTACATTTAATTAAATTATCTTTACAACTATCGTTTCCTAATATTTGCAACATTCTCATTTAATTTGAGGTAAATTCATTTCATCTGTGCATAATATTTCTCGGATAATTTGTGAGTTAATTGCAATCACCGATGATCACCCATAATTTGTGAAATGATCAATCATTAATGCTAAATTCGCATATGTTCCAACAATGAACCAGTTGTCTGTAAAAAAAATTTAACTGTTTACAAGTTTCCATGCTTTTTAAATTATTCATGACATAATTGTCCAATATTAATCATCCACATATCCATCAATTAATGTTTTAACTATTTACAAACTCTTTCCTTTTTCTTTTAAAAGAAATATTCATTTCCCATTTAATAATTTATCATTTAATTGTTTCATCAATTCATCCATTTAAATACCCATCAGACCATTCTATAATTATCACGATGTAGAAAAAAATCATTTATAGATTCAATAAAAAAATGTTCTCCAAACAATGAGTATATCAGGTCTGCTATCATTCATTATCCATTTAAGAAATAATTAAGTGGTCTTATTCGATAATGAAAGTCCTTCTAGTAAGAAGCCTATTCTACCATCACAATTAATGCATATTGAAATTTTTACATCACCACGATTCTGTACACATGTTAGGCCCCTTAAAACAACAATTATCATCATATCATCAACGATTCTGTACACTGACTAGTTCTCACCAAAAAAAACAAAAAAAAAAATCAAATAGTAGGTCCTCATTTCAACCACTAATGCATGTAGTCAGTTTATCATATTAATCCATTTTTTTATTGCAATATTTCATTTTTTTTTTAACTGGCCACCACATGATAATTCTTCACAGATTATGTGAATATAATTCTTATGAATCATTCTTTTTTTTATAGGTGCGACCACTACTGGTATATCTTGACTATATTTTTCTTAATTATTATCTATCATTAACTTAGATCACTTGTGCACGTAAAAAAAATAAAAAACACAACAACAATTTTCTTTTTGTGTTTTAATAACATAGTCATGCGGGCAAAGCAGTCAGACGGAAATAAAGAAAGATCCCTGGAAAATAATTGGGATGCTAACTCCATTAATTAGAAACGTGTAATGTAAAATCGAAAATAGGTTAGCGTGGCTCAGATCTTTACCGAAGAAAAGAATTATATTTCGAAGAACATTCTGGCCTTCATATAATCAATCAGATTTCAAATCCGAAATAAATATTTGCATCTGTCAGAAAGCAGAAATATTTGAAGAATTTTCCAAAATACAATCATCAGAGAATATCGAAGGTCTTTACGATGTTAAGCAGCCGTAATTATCATCATAATTATCAAACGATAATGATCCACTTAAAGCTTGTGGAAATATATTGTAAGTGGTTTGGACCTGAATACGTTAAGTCCAATAACAACATCATGACCACTAATTACACCACTAAGATTTACCTAGGTGCTGTGAGCATCTGATCAAAATGTAATTAATTAATTAATTAATCAATCACATGACTGGTATAATAGCTAACTAAAATGAGTAGATAGCCTACTCATTCTACTTAAATATGGAGAAGTGTGGCTCACCGTCTGCAGAAAATGGTAATAAAATTGTGGAACAAGCCTGGTATAAGTCTGGATCCTGAAGAAGAGTACCACGTTGTTTTCCATCGTCCTCCCAATCTTCTCTCTTCTCTTTCCATTTTCCAGTAAGATGATCTTTCGCTCCTCGAACCCGGGATCGGAATTTCCGCGTACCGTTACATGCTAATTTCGAATGCGGCTTTCCACGATGTCTGCATCTTCCCCTTGGTGGTTAAATCACTCCATCGAGCCTCCCCGAGACCGCTTAGCTATCCATAATGTTTGAGGATAAGTTCGGATGGAGATAAGTCGGCACAATAATTGCGCAGGTTATGAAAAATCCTGGCTCCATGATGGATTTACAAGTCCTTATGCGAAACATGGTTATCATATTTTATTCCAACAGAAATGGCGATAAGTGCTGATATTTCACCCCGTGAATGCCATGAGCCTTCTGCAATTTAGTATAAAAATGTTCTGCAATGTTCAAGGATTGCTAGAAATGTATTCCATTCAGCACATATGATGAGTGCCTTCCATTCAGCACATATGATGAGTGCCTTAACACGGCCGTTGGATTTCGATATGTTCGTAACTATCTCCCTTGACCTTTTTCAGTTACACGAATTCACATTATAAATCTGCCAAGTGACTGTGCAATGGTTCACATGTGGTCAGAGATAAATATCCAAACTGGTATAACAATTCATACGGCTATAAGGCCCACTGGTACAACTCCAAAATGCCATGAGTTAGGTATTTACAAAGTTCCAGGTCCTAGCTCCGACACTCCCGTAATACACGACCCTGAGTCTCTTGCACTTCGTCACTAGCAAGGCTTCCAACGCACATGTAAAATATTCACGTCACGCGCGACCGCAATGCTTACTTCCCGAGCACAAAAATCTGTCTGTCTTGACAACTCCCCACCGCACGGCGATAGTCATGTGAACTCTAGCGCTGCTTCCTGGCGTTGACCAGCTCAAGTAATCCACAGATGTCACTTGCCTGACGTAATGGCCTGGTTGGTTACATACAATGTTGCCATATCCATACGCGTGTCAATCTAAATAAAATAACCTGGACTATTGATGTTGGGCACATACTACTCCTTCCCCATGAAATAAGCGAATAAATGAGCTTATTTCAGTTTTTACAATATAGATGCTTGCATCATGTGCCAACCATGTGCTCAACCATGCATCATTGGTAATATTTCCTTAAATTGGCAGCATTATATCTCCCAATCCTGTTCCTCGTCGTAATATCTGCAATGTCGTAGCTGTTGTTGCCGTACACTTGCTGTACTCTGTAAGGACCGTAGAGCAGTCTAGCAAACTTCCCATATATCTTTTGAGGTAGATTTGAGGATATTGGTCTGCATATCAATACTAGATCTCCCACTTGCAAGGGTTTGTTGTATCTTCCTTTCTCATTCCTCTTATTCCTCTTCTCTGCTTGAATTTGAAGTCTCTCAGTTGCCATCTGATTCTTCTCTCCCGACTCGGTTCCATTTCGGGTGGTGTCTTGACAATGTTGTCCCATCGTCGGATTGGTTTGATGTTGAAATGTAGCACTTTGGGAATTTGGCGAGTGCTTTCATGCACTGTAGCATTCATACAAAATTCCAAGATAGGCAAGACGTCAATCCAACGATCGTGCCTCTGGTGACAATATAGGCGACAAAATTTCCCAATTTCCGCCATCACGCGTTCAACTGGATTTCCTTCTGGGTGACGGATAGAACTAAGAATGTGTTTCACGTTCAGCCTAATCATGGCTTGCTGGAATTCATCAGACGTGAACTGTGTACCGTGATCTGAGATAATATAGGTGGGTTTTCCCATAGTATGAAATACACCTTTCTCCAGCCTGTTAATGACTTATCGTGATTTCGCTTTTTGTATGGGATGGAACATAACATATTTTGTGAAAACGTCCATTGTAACCAGATGTATTGGTTTCCTCTTCTAGACTTTGGCAGAGGACCGTAGATGTCAGTGGAATATAGTTCACGTGGTTCCGTCGGTAAGATAGGTGGAGGTTTCTCCCTCAAAAAGTGTGAGGCAAATTTGCTCCCCTGGCATTCATCGCATTTCTTCAGGATGTTCCTAACAGATTTTCTCATCCCTACCCATGTGAATTTTTCCTGGTGTAGATGAACGGTCTTATCCACTCCACCATGCCGTATGGATCGGTATGCTACCCATATCACTCGTTCGATCACGTTGGGAGGTAAAACAGCTTTCAAAATGGTGTGATCCTCATCAACAAATTTGCATACAATATCATCTACGATGACGTAATTATCAGCCAGTCGAGCCGTCGCTTCGTATTCCGGATCGATGTTACTCATACGTCCTTTTAAAAATCTGTACATTGTTCTAAGTGGATTATGTCTCTTCTGTGACTGAGTCAACTGCTTTAATTTCTCCAAAGTCTCTGCATATTCTTGGGAAATCTCTACTTGATTCACATGTATATCGTCGGTTGGGTTTCTGCTCAATACATCTGCCATAATGTTGCTCTTGCCTGGTTGATGAACGATCGAAACATCGAATTGTTGTAAAAAGAGAGTCCATCTGGCTACTCGATCGCTGGCTATATCGGTCCTTAACATAAATTGCTGAGCTTTGTGATCCGTAATTATGATGGTATTGTGTCCCAGCAAGATTTTCTTCCAGCTTTGCAAAGCGTAAATAATCGCTGAAGCCTCTAGTTCCGTGACGGTGTAATTTCTTTCAGGCTCACGTAGCTTCCTACTAGTGAATGCCAAGTAGTGGTTCTGTTGATTGTCATCAACTTGGAATAATACAGCACTAATGCCAATGCGTGACGCATCTGATTCAAGGTGAAACGTTTTCTCAAAATCGGGATACTCGAGCTTGATATTCTCCACCAACATTGTCTTTGCCTTGTTGAAGGATTCTTCACACTTGCAATCCCACGTCCCTTTTTTTTTATCTTGGAGTGGAGCCATGGTTTCAGAATACATGGGACAATGTGTCGCGAAAAACTGGCACATTCCCAGGAATTGTCTGGCTTGCTTTACCTTCCACGGCCTTGGAAAACTTTTAATCGCTTCTATTTTATTGGGGTTAGGTTTATAGCCCTTTCCATCTATCACGTGCCCCTAAAACATGATCTCAGAGTGGCAAAAACAGCATTTGTTGAAGTTAACCTTGAAATGTGCTTGTCGCAAATTTAGAAATATTTTCCGTAGATGTTCAATATGTTTCTCAAGAGTGGCAGAAATTATCATGAGGTCATCTATGTAGAATAATACGTCCTTCTTCATCTCTGTCAGATTCGCGTCTAGCACTCTCACCATCACCGGTCCGCTATTTTTCACTCCGAACGGTAATCCTTTGAATACATACGTAATGCCATTGTACAAGAATCCTGTGTACTTCATGCTATCTTCTGATAGACGGATGTGATAATATGAAGCTATTAAATCGATAGTCGAAAATATCCCTTTAAATCGCCTTAACAATTCTCTGATCTTGGGTGGCCTATCATATTCAGGTAAAATTCTTTTATTTAGGCTCCTGGCATCGAGACAAATCTGGAGCTTGCCATCCTGCTTCTTTACAACAGCTAATGGATTAAGATAAGGTGTTGCCATCTTCTGAATGAAATCATCTTCCTCAATGGCTTTAATGGTCTTTCCTTCCTCTTCATTCCACTTTTCTGGGATTGAATACAATTTCCCTTCGAACGGAGAATCATCTTCAAGTCTAATGTGGTACTCAAAGTTGCCAATGAGACCAGGTCTGGCATCGAAAATGTCCCTGAACTCCTCAATCATATCATTAAACTTCTCTAGGATGGGTTGATCTAATGTCTCCCTGATGGCGTAGTGTAATCTATTCGCATCCACTTCCGTCTCATTAATCATGCTGTCTGTGGTGTTCCATTAGAATGCTTCGTGTCCCTGTTTCAAATCAATCTCCTCATTCTTCTCTCCTCCATCATCCCGGAAAATAGCTATTCCAGATTTTAAGTCGATTACAATCCCGTGCTCCACCAAGAAGTCTGCGCCTAAGATTGCGTCGAACTTGATGTCTTTCAGGACAATAAAAACCCCCAGGGGCTCACATCTAGTGGGACGTGGGTTGGCGACCACGGGACCCCAGCTGAGTCCGGCATTGCTTCCACTTACTTGTGCCGGGCTCCTCTCCGTCTTCTTTCCTGTCGACCTCACTTGGTCAACTCTTGTTCTCTTCCGACCCCGACGGTATTAGGGTATCCGAGGCCTAGGGAGTCTCTTCCTTTCCCGCCTTAATTGGCTCTTGTCTCATCTTTTCTGATACCCTCCTTCTGGGAGGGGTCACCCTTCTTGTTCTTTTCCTTTTTCCTCCTGCCTTGTGCTCAAGGCCCTTAAGGAGGCAGGGTGTATGTAGCCCCACCACTTCTGGTGCACCCTAGATAACACGCTACACCCTCAGGGGCTCATGGCTGGTGAGTTCGGGAGTTGGCGACCCCGAGGGATTCCTGAGCTGGGTCCGTTTTCCCCTTTTGTCCCTTACCTCCTCTCTCCCCTCTCCTCTCCGCCTTTCATTATATTTCCTTTTCTTTTTAAGTTTCCCGCACCTTTTTGTAGGTATTCTTGATTCACGTTGCATTTTGTACGTTTTTTCGATCTAAATTGCATTTTGTGAGTGTTTTCCAACCTCACTTGCATTTTGTAAGGATTGCCAATCAAAATTGCTTTTTAGTAAGTCTTTCAATATAGGGGGGTCTTCTTGTGAGTATTTTGAATTTCAATTGCATTTTGTATTTTCAACCTACCCCGCTTTGTTCAAGTAGTTAAGTCTCAATTGCAATTTTGTGGGTATTTTGAATCTAAATTACATTTTGTAATTATTTTCAATCTAATTTGCATTTTGTAAGTATTGTCCATCCAAATGAGAAGTTTGAATCTACCATACCTTTTGTAAGTAATTTCAATTGCATTTTGTATTTTCAACCTACTCCGCTTTGTTCAAGTAGTTAATTCTCAATTGCATTTTGTGGGTATTTTGAATCTACATTACATTTTATGGGTATTTTCAATCTCATTTGCATTATGTAAGTATTTTGATTTCACTTGCAGTTTGTAAGTATTTCGACTGTATGTTGCATTTTATACGTATTTTGGACTTAACCTACATTTTGTGCGTATTTTTCAATCTATTCCTTTTGTGAGTATTTTTGTTCGAAATTCCCTTATGTACGTATTACCGTTCTCCATTTGGTGAGTAGTTTCAATCTGAGTTCCTTTTTGTAAGTATTTTTCCTGCTACATAAGGCATAATTGTTGGGGCTCACTGTCTATTTTATCTAAACCATTTTTGTTTCATCCATAGCAGTGAGCTTTTTTTATATTCATCCTTTCATTTCATGCCATTTTATTTCGTCAGGGGCCGATAACCTCAATGTTAGGCCCCTTAAAACAACAATTATCATCATCAGGACAATAAAAACATGCTCGAATGTCCTGCCTGCTATCGAAAAATTAATTAGTGCCTGTAACTTGCAATTCACTGATCTGTTCGGTATAACCCCTCTGACTTTCATTCCAGATACAGGTAATACAGTAACATCCTCAGTTGTCATAATGTTCTCAAAACATGCTTCCGAAATTATGCTGACCATCGCTCCCGTATCAAGTAATGTCGTAAATCTGAGTTTGCCAACAAATATCTCAATTAACGGAAGTTCGGTCTTCTTCCTCCTCCTCGAGATTTCTTCATCGTATATAAGGTCGTCGTCTTCTATCTGATGTATGTCGATGATTTCAATGGTGAATTGTGAACTTCTGGAATCTATTGGGTCTAATTTTTGGAATCCGGCGTTGTTTTTTTTTGTATTCACGCCACTCGTACTAGGACTTGGATCTGTCTGTTCTTGCCCCTCACTATTTTGCATTGCTTCTCTCTTGCTTTGCATATACTCCTGGCTTTCTGCATGTCTATCTCCCAGAGGTGTCTGATTATTTCCATCCTCATTTCTTTTCCATTGTCTATTATACATTTGGTATCGGTTTCTCCCTTGTTGCAATGTGTTCCTCCCCTGAGCATCACCATATCGGTATTGTCTATTGTATGGCCGTCTATCCTGGTTCCATCTTCTATTCGTATAACCTTGTCCTCGGTTTTCTTGTTGACCTCTCCAATTTCCTGAGTTTTGGAAACCTCTCCTCTGCTGTGGCTCGGTTTGGACTTTTCTGGCCTGCTACTACTAGATTTACCTGCTGGCCTTCTATTCTACTATTCCGCGGATGCATCAATGCTCTAGTGTGGTCTAGTTTCCATAGAATCTCATCGCACACCTTCAGATTGTTTGCCCCTGACATTATAAGCATTCGTTGGACCTCTACAGGGAAATAGCATCTTAATAGCCTGTATAAGTTCTTCCTCAGCTAATGGGGGTTCTAATAATAATAATGTTATTGGTTTTACGTCCCTTTTAACTACACTGGCTTTTAGAGACGCCGGGGTGCCGGAATTTTGCCCCGAAGGGGATCTTTAACGTGCCAGTAAATCTACTGACACGGCTCCCTCGCATTTGCGCACCCTCAAATGCCAGCTGACTGCGCCAGGTTTCGAACCTGCAACCTGGGGGGGGTTCTAAAAATTGAAGTCTGGTGAACTGTGTAGTAAAGTACGCCGCATATTGAGTTGGGTTTGAAGTCTAGTATTTTCGGGAGTACAGTTCGGCCCTTATACTAAGCTGATCCTCCGAACTCCAGAACCTTTTTAGAAATGCCGCCGCAAATCCTTCAAAGTTCAAGAAAGTGCACCTGAATTCTCTAAACCAGGTCAAAGCTTGGTTTTCAAGTGACCTCTCAATTACCCGAATCTCACGTTCCCTCGGGATTCGATGTTCGTCCAAATAATCTCTGAGATCATGTAGGAATTCGATTGGTGTAATGACTCCTACGCCACTAATTCTTTTCGGTTTATCATCGTGTGTTTTGATGATCGTAATAGGACTCGTATAGCTTGATCTACCAGGTGTCAATTCTGCATCTCTATACCACCTCTCCGGACTATTTTCTGGCTCATTACTTTCTGTCAATCTGGGTGTGTTATCTGTCTGTTATGTTTGCTCTATACGCGTTATCCGATCTAGCTGACTTCCTTCCAGTATCTTCATTTTGTCCACAATTGACGAAATTGCCCCATTCATATCTTCCTTAACTTTATCTAATCCGGTACTGATTGATTCTAATTTCGCCTCTTGTGTTATCTTTTCTTCAGAAGCTTCTGTGTGTTTCTTACTAATCCTTCTGATTTCCTCATCCACTTGTTTCCTGTTCGCGTCAACGTCTTGAGCTAACGTTCCCATTTTCTCTTCCATTTCAACTACTCTCTTTTCCACCTTCCCGGTCTGTGTCGTTATATTGTCACGAATGACTGTAGCAGTTTCCTTCAACTCTTTTCTAATTTCTCCTATTTCCCTTTGATTATCTTCTTTGAGTTTGTCCACGTGTGAGGTGAGATCCTTTCCCATTCATTTAAATGTTCTGGTCTAGCCTTTCCACTAAAATCTTGACTTGAGTGTTCAATTGGTCTACATTCTTTCCTAGTTTTCCCATGCCTTCCACTAAATTATCTTGCATCGTAGCCTTCAATGCGTCCATCTTAGCTTCCATGCTATTGTCTGTCTGAACCTGACTTGTAGCTATCAATTCACGTATCTCAATTATTTCGCCCTTGGTTTGTAACGATTGAGCCGCTGCCTCATTTCTGTGTTGTGAAATTTTCTTTTCTATGATGATTTGTGAGTTAATTGCAATCACCGATGATCACCCATAATTTGTGGAATGATCAATCAATGCTAAATTCGCATATGTTCCAACAATGAACCAGTTGTCTGTAAAAAAAACTGAACTGTTTACAAGTTTCCATGCTTTTTAAATTATTCATGACATAATTGTCCAATATTAATCATCCACATATCCATCAATTAATGTTTTAACTATTTACAAACTCTTTCCTTTTTCTTTTAAAAGAAATATTCATTTTCCATTTAATAATTTATCATTTAATTGTTTCATCAATTCATCCATTTAAATACCCATCAGACCATTCTATAATTATCACGATGTAGACAAAAATCATTTATAGATTCAATAAAAAAATGTACTCCAAACAATGAGTATATCAGGTCTGCTATCATTCATTATCCATTTAAGAAATAATTACGTGGTCTTATTCGATAATGAAAGTCCTTCTAGTAAGAAGCCTATTCTTCCATCACAATGCATATTGAAATTTTTACATCACCACGATTCTGTACACTGACTAGTTCTCACAAAAAAAAAATCAAACAGTAGGTCCTCATTTCAACCACTAATGCATGTAGTCAGTTTATCATATTCATCCATTTTTTTAAATTGCAATATTTCATTTTTTTTTAACTGGCCACCACCTAACAATTCTTCACAGAATATGTGAATATAATTCTTATGATTCATTCTTTTTTTTTTTATAGTTGCGACCACTACTGGTATATCTGACTATATTTTTCTTAATTATTATCTATCATTAACTAGATCACTTGTGCACGTAAAAAAAATAAAAAAAAACACAACAACAATTTTCGTTTTGTGTTTGAATAACATAGTCAAGCGGGCAAAGCGTGTTAAAAATAAAAATATCAAAGTCAGACGGAAATAAAGAAAGATCCCTGAAAAATAATTGGAATGCTAACTCCGTTAATTAGAAACGTGTAATGTTAAGTTGAAAATAGGGTAGCGTGGCTCAGATCTTTACCGAAGAAAAGAATTATATTTCGAAGAACATTCTGGGCTTCATAATATCAATCAGATTTCAAATCCGAAATAAATATTTGCATCTGTCAGAAAGCAGAAATATTCGAAGAATTTTCCAAAATACAATCATCTGAGAATATCGAAGGTCTTGACGTTGTTAATAATTATCAAATGATAATGATCCACTTAAAGCTTGTGGAAATATATTGTAAGTGGATTGGACCTGAATACGTTAAGTCCAATAACAACATCATGACCACTAATTACAGCACTAAGATTTACCTAGGTGCTGTGAGCATCTGATCAAAATGTAACTAATTAATTAATTAATCACATGACTGGTATAATAGCTAACTAAAATGAGTAGATAGCCTACTCATTCTACTTAAATATGGAGAAGTGTGGCTCACCGTCTGCAGAAAATGGTAATAAAATTGTGGAACAAGCCTGGTATAAATCTGGATCTCGAAGAAGAGTACCACGTCTTTTTCCATCGTCCTCCCAATCTAAGATGATCTTTCGTTCCTCGAACCTGGGACCGGAATTTCCGCGTACCGTTACATGCTAATTTCGAATGCGGCTTTCCACGATGTCTGCATCTTCCCCTTGGTGGTTAAATCACTCCATCGAGCTTCCCCGAGACCGCTTAGCTATCCATAATGTTTGAGGATAAGTTCGGATGGAGATAAGTCGGCACAATAATTGCACAGGTTATTAAAAATCCTGGCTTCACGATGGATTTACAAGTCCTTATGCGAAACACGGTTATCATGTTTTATTCCAACAGAAATGGCGATAAGTGCTGATATTTCACCCCGTGAATGCCATGAGCCTTCTGCAATTTAGTATAAAAATGTTCTGCAATGTTCAAGGATTGCTAGAAATGTATTCCATTCAGCACATATGATGAGTGCCTTAACACGGCCGTTGGATTTCGATATGTTCGTAACTATCTCCCTTGACCTTTTTCAGTTACACGAATTCACATTATAAATCTGCCAAGTGACTGTGTAATGGTTCACATGTGGTCAGAGATAAATATCCAAACTGGTATAACAATTCATACGGCTATAAGGCCCACTGGTACAACTCCAAAATGCCATGAGTTAGGTATTTACAAAGTTCCAGGTCCTAGCTCCGACACTCCCGTAATACACGACCCTGAGTCTCTTGCACTTCGTCACTAGCAAGGCTTCCAACGCACATGTAAAATATTCACGTCACGCGCGACCGCAATGCTTACTTCCCGAGCACAAAAATCTGTCTGGCCCACGTATGAGTCTTGACAACTCCCCACTGCTTCCTGGCGTTGACCAGCTCAAGTAATCCACAGACGTCGCTTGCGTGACATAATCGCCTGTTTGGTTACATACAATGTTGCCATATCCATACGCGTGTCAATCTAAATAAAATAACCTGGACTATTAGTGTTGAGCACAGTACTCTACAGTTGAAAAGAGGTGCTGGAAAATTATTTTTAGTGTGGTGATACTAGCTTCTCAGAAGTGTTAAGAGGGGGTGAAACTTGAGTCATGAATCGCTTTTTAGTTCCAGAAATTGCCAGCTAAGGGGCGAGTGCTATTGTCACGTTTATTCGGTCTGCCATTGTTCGGTGATCTGCATTACCAACCGTGCTAGACAGGAGATCGCGTACGATGGCAGGTGAGAGAGAGTGTTTTGCACAGAATGAGACAGAGACACACTCTGTGATGTCGCCAGACTGCTCTTCCCACGCTTTTCCAATCACGGAGTGTTGCTTTGAAGCAAGTCAGTAAGCATTCATGCTCCACTCAGCCGGTTCTCTGTTTTTTTCCATTAGTCTTTCTGAATGACTTACGCAACCTGCCCAAGCAGATGTTGTGATACTGTCAATCACCGTCTCGTCCGTAATTCTCCAACGTCTGCTAAAGTATTGTTTTTTTCCTGCAACACAAGATTTTACCTGCACCCACACAAGCTCAATTGGGTTGTATGGATAATGGTACGGTGGCAACCAAAACTACACGTTGCCCACACAGGGCCGTAAAGAGTGGTCATGGGCCCCACAGTAATGACTGCCAGGGATGCACATTTGAGTTCTTTCCGTGACATCCTAATATTCATGTTTTTTCTTGAAATAAATTAAAATTTCAATACCATATATACCCAAATACCACCCGCACATTTTTATACAAAATCAGACGTGAGAAATTGGGATGCGGGTATTAATTGAGTTATCCAAATTTTAAAGATATAAATTGCCCGCCACGTGCGATATAGGGTGTTGCGAGTAATTGATAGATGGTGCTGGTGCTTGTTCGGGTGTACCATATTTACTCGCATATAACACCCCGTTTTACTTTCTTTCGAATTTTCGGCTCAAATTTCCCTTGATATAGATTAGGATGGCGTGGTATAAAGGTACTCAAAGTAGCACCTAGCGTCTTGAAATCAACACACAATATACTTACTTCAACCTATACTCCATTTAAGAAAAAAATGATAATAGCCCATTTAAATAGCCACTCTCTTGTATCATCACAGCTGACTGGTCACAGCGCTGCAGCCGCACAGCAGTGCATGCGCCAAGTTCAAGGTTACGCGACATCATTTCGTGATTTACAGCTTGGTCATTGTCTCTTGTTCTCGAACCCACTCCAGAACATTTATGTCCACATTTTTGTACTTTCCTTTTTTCACACCATAAAAGGACTTAGAAGTTTTCTTTGTTCTCAATAATTTGTCCTTCTGGTTACACCGATAACCAATCATACACGGCTGCACTTCATATTTATGACCCACAGCTTTCACTCCATTTTCTGCAGCAAATTCTAGCACTTTTAACTTGAAGGATGCCATAAAACTTGTTCTTTTGCTCATTTTCAGTCCTTGTGTACTGCACGCTTCTTAATTATACACTACTCACGGCCATGAGGGACGCGAGACACAGAACTCGTAAGCTTGGGGGGTAAGGGGAGTGAGTAGCCATTGTCGAGGTCAACAATGCACAGGTGGTGCAGGCAGAAGCGCGGGTTTTACCAGTTTCGTGAGTTGCATGATAGCATGGCATCAGAAAACATAAACAATTGTTTAAAAGTGACAAAAATAAAATATTACGAGCCTTACAGTAGTCGCATATGATGTGTAACATCTGACATGTTATTCGAATAATTCCATATTACTTACTCTCATTTTTGTAAGAATGAACTCATAGTGCGCGACTTAGAAGTTTTCTTTGTTCTCAATCATTTGCCAGCAAACATGAAGGATTCCTTCGTGTTATTACCATCGGTAAGTTCTCATTACTATTATTTCTGCAATAACTACTTGTAAAACTCCAGTGACAAATCCTTTCAGCAAATATGATATAATAGTGCTGTATTTTGGCCGACAGTACCTAAGTGCTTACATTAAATAAGAATACAGCTAAAGTCATCATCATCATCATCATCTTGCACAGTTTCCAGTCACTGGCCGGGTCTGTTAGGAACACAAGCCTCTCCAACGTCTTCTGTCTTCCCACCATCTCTCAGCCTCTACCCTTGTCCAGTCTTCTCCTCTCTTCTTCACGCTTTCTTCCACCCTCTTCAGCCACCTGTCTCTCGGTCTCCCTCTTGGTCTCTTTCCTTCCCACTTCGTCTCGTGTATCCTCCTGGGTATCCTCTTTTCCGCCATTCCTTTTATATGTCCATACCATCTAAGTCTAGATTTCTCTATACCATCCTGTAATGGTTCCTCCTTCATTAATTCTCTGGTCCACTCATTTCTTATTCTGTCCCTCTTTGTAGCGCCAATACTGCTTCTCAAGAACCTCATCTCACTGGCCTGTATTTTGCTCTTCCTTCCTTTCATAACCCAGGTCTCCGAGGCATACGTCAGGATAGGGACATAGTACGTCCGATATATGATCTTTTTGCTGTTCTGAGGGACATCCTTGCTCCATAACATGCTTCTCACACTCCTCTGGAATGCTTCTGCCTGTCTCCCCCGCTCATTTATTTCTCTATCGTTTCTACCATTCTCTTGTATCGGGCTTCCCAGATACTTGAAACTCTCCACTTTCTTCAGCTGTTCCCCACAAATTGTTATTCCTGTTGTGATTCTTTCCTTCTTCCTTGTTGTGATCACCATCTCACTCTTATTAATGCTAAATTTCATCCCATACCCTTGTATTATTCCTTCCCACACGTCCAACTGTTCCTGTACCTCCTCCTCCTTGTTTCCCCAAATCATCATATCATATGCAAACACCATTGCTTTCATCTTTCCTTCCCCAATTACTTGTGCCACTCGGGTCATTATGTCATCCATCACCACAATGAAAAGTAACGGTGACAGTGCACTTCCTTGTTTCAGGCCGTTTCTCTGTTCCAACCAGTCCGATCTCTCTCCTCCCACTTTCACACAGCTCACGCTTCCCTTGTACATCTCCTTTATCCTCCATATAGTCCATTTTTCTACTCCTCTATCCTCCAGGGACTTCCATACTTTGTTTCTGCATACACTGTCATATGCTTTCTCAATGTCCAGGAAGGCCATCAGTAGATCTGTTCCATACTCATAGTGCTGTTCTTGTAACTGCCTTACAGCAAAAATCAAATCCACTGTGGACCTTCCTGCTCTGAAGCCATGTTGTTCTTCACTCATCCCTTCTTCTATCCTTGTCCTAATTCTCCTTTCCAAAACTTTCTCAAACATCTTTGCACAATGACTCATCAGTGTTATTCCCCGATAGTTTCTGCATTCTGTTCTACTACATTTCTTGAAGATCGGGACAATTATTCCCTTTTTCCAGTCCTCTGGGGTCTTCCTTTCCTTCCATGCTGTCTTCATTACTTGGTACAACCATTGTATCCCCACCTCTCCTGCTGCTCTCACCATCTCCACACTCAACTCGTCCACACCCGGTGCCTTCCCTCCTTTCATCTTCCTCACTGCATCTCCCACTTCTTTCCATGTTAAGTTCTTTTCTGTTCGCAGTTCATCTTCCTCTTCCCCGATTTTTTCCTCCTCGCCGTGGTTTCCATTTGGGTTCAGGAGTTCTTCAAAATATTCTTTCCACATTTTCTTCAGTTCTTCCCTATTTTCTATCTCTTGTCCCCTTTTGTTCACCATTCTAACATAATCCGTAGGATCCTTCCGCCTCTTATTCTTTACCATCCCATACGGGACCTTTTTTGTACCTTCACTATCCTCCATCAGAGCCTCCGTGGCTTAGGTGGCAGCACGCCGGCCTCTCACCGCTGGGTCCGTTGTTCAAATCCCGGTCACTCCATGTGAGATCTGTGCTGGACAAAACGGAGGCAGACAGGTTTTTCTCCGGGTTCTCCGGTTTTCCCTGTCATAATTTCATTCCAGCAACACTCTCCACTATCATTTCATTCCATCTGTCATTCATTTAATCATTGCCCCAGAGGAGTGCGTCAGGCCTCGGCAGCCGGCACAGTTCATATCCTCGCCGCTAGATAGGGGCTTCATTCATTCCATTCCTGACCCGGTCGGAGACTGGAAGCAGGCTGTGGATTTTCATTTTTTTCACTATCCTCCATCATCTTTGTCCACTCTTCCATCCACTTTCTTCTCTCCCTTCCATCCAATTTCTTCTCTCCTCAGCCACTACTCTCTTTGCCTCCTTCTTTCTTACCTGGTACTCTTCCCTTGTCTCTACCGTCCTATTTTGATACCACCTCCTAAAGGCTCTATGCTTTTCCCTTACTATTTCTTTTGTCTTCTCATTCCACCATGGTATTTCCTTCCACCTCTTCTTACTACTTGTCCTCCCACATACTGCTTCTGCTGCACCTACTAGTGTCTTCTTAAATCTAGCCCATTCCTCTTCCACCCCTCTTTCTTCATCTGTTGGAATTCCTTCCTTCACCATTTTGAGGTACTCGACCCTTCTATCTCCTTCTTTCGGTTTCCATATCCTTATACGTCTTTCCTGGTTCTCAGTCCCTTTCTTCTCCTTAGTCCCTCTCAGGTTCATTACCAGCAATCGATGGTCGCTATCCAGGTTCTCCGATGGTATAACCTTGATGTCCGTGATGTTCTTATTTACAGTATATAGTCGACCACCGACTTCCTGGTCAAGTCATCACTGTACCATGTGATTGTGTGGCTCCCTCTTTTCCTGAACCAGGAGTTCCCAACTAGCAGGCTGTTCCTTTGGCAGAAGTCCAATAGTCTCCTTCCTTCCTCATTTCTTCTGCCCCAACCCTCTGGTCCAAGGACACTGTCATACCCTTGTCTTTCTCTTCCTACATGGGCATTCAGATCCCCCATAACAATCATATTTCTTCCTACCGGCTGCTTCTGCAATTCCTCTTCAAACTCCTCCTCCTCTTCAGAGGCGCAGCCTACTTGTGGAGCATACACTTGCACTATTTCTACGGTCTCTCCCCTCAGTGCTACTTTCACTTTCATCATCCTATCACTTATTCTCTTCACTTCATCTTTTAAACCATCTCGTACTACTACTCCCACTCTATTCCTCTTTCCTTCTTCATTCCCACTCCAGTACAGTCTGTAGCCTTTTCTCAGTTCTCTCCTTCCTTCCCCTTTCCACTTTGTTTCTGCCAATCCCAATAAATCCAACTTACAGCCGTGTCGTAGTCTATTATATCCATCATGTCCGAGGCTCGTTCCATTCTTGAAAGCATTTGGTTTCATCCACTACTTGCTTGCTGGGCCTATCGTAGCTTCACCAGATCCCCGTTAGCCGTCACTTTTCAGGGTTCCTGTAGGACCTTCACAGCTACCGTAATGGTCCCGGGGCACACGAAGTCCCCACTGTACTTCGCCCCTACAGGCAATCCCCTACTTTGTGCCGTTGCCCATCTCCCACGATATAATGAATATTTTCACACCAAAGAACGACAGGTTGAAGATGATTTATTGTAGGAATATGTGTAATGGCGCCTCCAATCCTTGAGGTAAACCGTATGCGATTTACATTCCACATAGCCACATGGCCAACAGTACATCGTCGTACCAATCTCTGCCAACGTGCGCTACTTGTAAAATGCCTGTGCCAAATCCTTTCAGCAAATATGATATAATGAATATTTTCACACCAAAGAACGACAACTGGAAGATGATTTATTGTAGGAATTTCTTTAATGGGGGCTCCAAACCTTGAATTAAACTGTATGCTATATACATTACACATAGTGCTGTATTTTGGCCGACTACCTCGAGTGCTTTCATTAAATAAGAACACAGTAAAAGTAGTAAGATTTAATAAATCATAATTATTGTTTTCAGTAAATATGATTTAATGATTATTTTCTCACCAAAGAATGACAGTTTGAAGATGATTTATTGTAGGAATATCTGTAATGGGGCCACCAAACCTTGAAGTAAACCGTATGCGATTTACATTCCACATAGCCACATGGACGACAGTATGTCGTTGTACCAACCTCTGCCACCGCGCGCGCTCATTGTTTCCGTTGCATTTCCGTCCCTTTTTACAAAATCACCCCCACATAAAAATATACAGCAACTGACTGGAATGATGTTACACATTAAAAATATCCAGCAACCGAGCGGAAAGATGTTACACATCAATTTTTTTTTTAAATTTCCATACAAAAATGAGGATGCGGGGGTTATTCGGGTATGTGCGGTATTTGGTTATGTGAAATTATGTGGGAAGCTATTCAATTTATTGATTTTTGCCGGGACATAATCTCATTTATATTCAGGCTGTGTCCCAAAGCTCAGGTTGTCTGCTATTGACTAGCTGCTAGCACTACTCACTAGGTACTATGCACTACAGAGCCTTGGGACATGTGTGCTGGAGCACAGCTTCCTTCATAGACTTGTGTTCTGCAGTGCACTGGGCTTACATGCTGGTACCAAACCAACACTCAAGATGGCGGTGACCTGCTACTTCTTGTAAGCTCTTTGCGCTTTCATGACGAGTGCGGAGTGTTCATAAATATCAGCTGTTTTAAAATAACAATACCATTCTTTGGATTGCTTTGGATACCATCATGTATGCCCCTGGAAGATCACTTTTTAGCCGAGCCTTAATTATGGTTTGTGTTTGGCTGATTAAGCGAATTCAGTTCAGGAGGAAGAGAAGAAGGGCAATCATGTTAATAAAACATTTAAATTCCGCACCATTTCTGTTTTCCACGGGAAGAGAGTTTTCAGAAGAAATATCCATATTATTAATACATTAAACAGAACAGAACTACAGAGCATGTGGGTTGAAGCAAGGTTGAAACACTGTTGAGAAATTGGCAAAGAGTATAGGCCAAGTCCCAAGCAAAGAGGATTAATAATTAAGTCAAAGATCAAAGACAACCTACAATTTCTATAACTTCCATGTACAAGTCGACAATCTAGCATGCACTTTCGTCCACTAGCTACTACAGACTTGATTGCTCTGTGCTAGGCACCTTTGGATCATGAGTTGTGACGTCACATCCGGAATATTAGTCGACTATCTAGTTCACAACGGCTGATATGTAGCTTTGGGACACAGTCTCATTTGAGAATTTACTTTTATTTATTTAATTTTTAATTTTTACTTGCATAGCATGCTGACATTTTCCAAGTTGCCTTTAGCATTGTAACACTTGAAATTTGATCAGCTGCCAATAGACTATTTTCCTAGGTAAATAACAGTTCTTCAGAAATAACTCAAATTAGACGCACGTTTTTCGCTCTACAACGGCTCAAGAGTCACCATTGTTAATGAATATTAATTTTAAAGATGGTATATTGGCTAAAAGCTCAAGCAGCCTTAACCTCCCTATGAAGGCTTCCATAAAAGATGGTATATTGGCTTTCACGGACTGTGAATTAAAAACTCAGCAATTTTTCTAGGTTTGTGCCGTGTCTTGTGTGGGGTTTCGCCTAGGACACCAAACTGGCTCATCAGGGGGCTCTTGATGTCCCTGCCCGGTCCCCCACAGGAGTAGCAAACTGCGTGCTACCTCTCTTTTTATGCAGCGCACCTGCGCCACTTCACTGCGAGAGCTAAGAGCTCAAGCAGCCTTAACCTCCCTATGAAGGCAGTTTAAAGTAATTTCTTTAATGTTTCACTTAATTACTCAGCTATTTATTATTTGAAATACTTGAAATTTGGAAACAACATTGATTTTAGTGTGAAGTTCATCACTTTCATTCAAAAAGTTTGTAAAAAGTTTCCAAGAGCCTTTGTTTTATGGACATGGTCTTCTATGCCTCGAATTAATTTTGGAGTTTTCAGGACATAGCGTTTGCATTGTATATTAATAAAGGAGATAAAGTTGTCAAGAATATACTTTGCAATGTACTTACTGATATTATAAATTACAGCACATGAAATAATACACAACCGTAACTAAATATTCACATGGTTTTGGAAAATCCTTCTCACTACGTTAACTATGCAACATGACTGTTCTGTCACAAACATCATCACCACTTGGGTAGTTCCCTTTCGAATTAGTACAGTATGTAACAAGTTTTTATAAAATGAAGGTACATATGGCAGTAGTGATAATAAGTCATCGTATTTTAGTTTGGTGATAGGTTTTGGTGCATTGAGAACAGGGTCTAGAACTGCTGGAGGTACATCCTTCTGCCTGGTGTATCTTCTTATATCAACCTTCCTGTACTCGCTGTCGAATGTAGTTCTCAAAAATGCAAGTGTAAGTGCACTGTTTAGGAAATGAGAAGTAGCTGTTTATCAACATCCACATTTCTTATCTCAAAGGTGAGTTTGGAACTGAATACCATGACTTCAATCCCTTGATATCTTCAAGTTCCATATTGTGCACAACATTATTCAGGGCTTCTAGCGATTTACTTTTATTTACTTTATTTACTTTTTTTTGAAATTCATTTACTTTTTTCGGAATTTATTTTCTTTTTTGCATATCGCTGCTGTGCAATTATTATTTATACCTTGTGCCGCGCTAGCCATAGCGTCTTCTCTGCCGCGTGTGCAGCGCGCTCTAGTTTTAAATCACGAAAGAGATTCTCCAGCCGGACTAAGGTTTTCGAACCTCTTCAGGCCATGCCACGCCATCTACCGGCCGGCTGTAGAATAGAGCTCGCGATCCTCGTTCAGACAGCATTGCGTTTACCGTGCCGTGACGAGTCGTGTTGTGTTTACACCGAGCGCTGTGTTTGTTGTTGCACACGGAAAAGCGTGGTTTTGTGAGGTGGAAAGTGTGGGCGGCAAGTGCATTATCAACTCGGTAAGTACTTAAGCGTATTTTATGTGATACCTATTAGTGATTGATGTTTGGGACCAAAGACTTATGTTTATGAAGATATGCTTCCTGTCGGTGAACTATCTAAGCCTGGGTCAAGATTAGGCCTACATTGCATGGGAATTCGCTTTAGTTGTTTAAATGTGGCGTTAGATACCATTTATTTTGTAACACATCTTTGTGGTTTACAGTGATTCAAAGGGCTTTTCGAATATATGTTCGTTCTATTTTCTAAGTATTGTAGCTGTAGAGGCGGGGGAGAAGAGGGGTCGTTATTTTGCTTTCTGTAAGAGCAACATTGTTGTGGCAATACGTAGTGATGCTTTGTGCGCTTCGAATTTCTTAGTACAACACTACTCGGTTCCTGAAATTACAGTATTCCCGAAGGGACACTTCGTCGGGTTTTATCCTATTTTCTAAGCATTGTAGCGTTGGAGTTGGGGAAGAGGGCGGGGGCGGGAGGAGTCACCGGTTCGTTTTCTGAGAGAGAAATCCTGTTGGTGTAATATGTACTAAATATGGTTTGATTAAATTAATGTGGGGAAATTCTATCTAAAATTATATTCTATTCTTGTAAGGGACACTTGGTCGGGTTTTAACCTGTTTTCTTAGCGTTGTCGTGTTTAGCAGAGGAGGGGTCATTGGTTAGTTTTCTGTTGGAAAAATAATGGTGTGGCAATACGTACTAGCGATGCTTTGTGAGGTTGAAATTATTTAGGAGAAGTATTATACTATCTAAAGTTACAGTATATTCCATTGTCGTAACAAACACTAAAGATTGAATTCTTACCTGTTTTCTAAGTATTGTTGGAGGTGGGGAGGGATCGTTGTTTCGCTATCTGTGAGAGAAAAAATAGTGTGACAATAATGCGGTACAAACTATCCATGCTTTGTGTAATTTCTTAAAGAAAGTGTTCCCTAAAGTGTTAGTATTCTGGTAAGGAACATCAGGCCGGAATTTAACCTGTTTTCTGAGCATTGTAGCTTTGGAGGTGGGGGAGGGGACGGATCGTTGGTTCGTTTTGGTATGGATGCCTTGTGTAGTTTGAATATGTCTAGGGTAGTACTATTTAAATTTTATTATATTCTCGTTATGAACAGTAGATCGAATTTTACATGCTGTCTTTTAAGCATTGTAACGTTGGAGGTGGGGGGGAACTTGGGGTCATTGGTTCGTTTCTGGTGAGAGAAATTATGGTGTGGCATACCTAGCGATGATTTGTGTAGTTTAATTTTATTACGAGGTAAGTACTGCCCCCGTAATTGAATTATATAGAGACCACGGTGGCTATATTTGAAATTATAAGGAAAGTTATGGCTGTCATAGTTATGACGTGGGTAGTCATGACGTAAGCACGGATGACGTAAATGTTATACCAGCAAGCTACTTGAGCTGAGATTCTCAGTGACGTCAGTATTTAGTCGAGAATGTTCCAAGATGTACGACGCAGTCGCAGGAAACGAGGAATTCGGCTGAGGAAGAAACTATGCTATTGGAGGAGAGGCATGAACCAATCAACGATAGTTTAAAGGAAGACGGAGATTGCTGAAACTATGGTATTTTTATTACTTTTGGAATGCAGAATTGTGGAAATCCATTTGCAGTAAAAGCATTGATTTGGAATTTTGGTGAAATTTATTTTCAGTTTTTGAATTTTGAAAATCCGTCATGAATTAACGAAGTTGGAACTTCTAGCGATGACGCAGTACCACGCTTTGGAAGGGATGGTAACGCCCCTCGTGAAGTTAATAAAAGGGCTTGCGCAGAAGAGAGGAGTCTCCGTTCGTTCTCTGATCATTCTGAGATCTCATTCTCAGAGCATCGAAGTATATTGTGAAAGTTCTTTTCTTATACATTCATTATAGTGAGACGTCGAAGTGAACAGCAGTGAAAAGAATCGTCTTTATAACGCGTGGCGAGGCCACTATATTAACGAGATCCAAGTCAAACTAGGTGAAGTTGAAACGGACCTTAGAAAGCTTCTACAAGTTTAGC
Organism: Meconema thalassinum; assembly: GCA_946902985.2. NCBI lineage: Eukaryota > Metazoa > Arthropoda > Insecta > Orthoptera > Tettigoniidae > Meconema > Meconema thalassinum. The sequence goes on along the minus strand of OX336389.2, from coordinate 1,119,864,574 downwards.
TTCGAACAGTTAGCGGTCTACGATAAGCTAATTGTATTGTGCAGTGCTTCATGCAGTTATAGAGAAAAGCTGAACAATTTCGACCGATTAGTTCGAAAGATATTAGCAGTTTTATACGACTGAGAAAAGTGATTATCTCGCCACAAGAGAAGCACTTTTGTGAAGCCAGAATCAACGCAACGGCTGACGCTGCGAGTGGAATAGAAAGACTTCAGATTGCTTGGTTACAGAACGATACAGTATAATGGAGCAATTAAATACGGCAGTTTGTTCTTCTAACACTACAACCGAAGAGCAGATGGAGGGCTAAAAGGCTTATTGCAATTGGGACATACTTCAACGGAGTAAGATAGCGACATGGAACTTCGCTAATTGCTATTCCACACAAGCGAACATGCGGTGAATACCATCTACACCCATGTTTCGTAATTAAAGGCTGAATACCATCGAACAGCCATAGAAACAATTTCATACTCTGAATATGAATAATTTCTTCGGAAATTTTTACAAAACTTCATGGCGATTGTCTACTGGAACTTCAGGGAATTTTTCAAGAGAGGTCAGGGGTGTCCCGACTCACAAAGAAGATTATTGCCGGAAGGATGTCTATTCGTCTTCGAGGAGCAGAGCGATTCACGGAGAAGGAAGCAGTTCGATTCTCCGAGGGTGCTATTTCCTATTTCGAGGATGGAGCTCAACTTTAACGTGGTGAAATGGATCCATCAGCAGTCTTCTTTGGGGAATTTTCCTCTGGAACGTCAATCGGCAGATAAGGTAGTCGTGAACGTTTATTGTATTTGAGTATATTAATGATGTTTGAGCAACCATTTTTCCCATATTTTTATCCTCATGTATTTTTGCCCTATTTTCTTGTTGAGATTCATATTCTCAGTACACCTTGTTGAGTTTTGCATTTTTCGACGATTTATTAAGACATTGTTATGTCATGGGCATAGTTAACGATTTTGAATCAGTTGAGACTGATATTTGGATTTTTCAATAATTATTATTTTTGTAGTCACGATTTGACTGTAAGTTAATGATTTTTATGGCAGATTTAAATTCAGACAGCGTGTCATTTTATTAAAGTAATTCAACCCCAGTTTAATTACTTTGAACAATTTTCTGTCATCATCAAGAAGGAAGAACATTTAAATGATTTTAGAGCGTTAAAATCTCTTACGTTGTCGACGATCTTGGAAATACTAGTCGTTATTTGTATTGATTGCAACACAGACATTTATCGTCAGTTATGAATGAACATTGCATTATAGACACTTTTGTGAAAGATTAACTTTAATAATGAATTATTGAATGCATTAAAGTCAAGTACTTTTGTTAGGAGTTTTTCTCAATTAGAGAATTATATAATGATGTTTGCATTCCCCAGTCTAATTGGATTCTATTCGACTACTTTGCAGTTTTAGTCGCACTTTATTTGAAGATAGTATTTTCATACTACAATTTCTTTTAAGATGTTAATCTTAAATTTTGATAGACCAGACAGGCGTATATAAGCGTATTCACTATTAAATTTGTTTGTGATTGGCAAGTTTTGACTTCATTTCGGTTCATGAATGAAATCCACGAAGGTTATAGAAAAACAGTTTTGAAACAATTAATGATTATAAAAATTTTTAAGTGGAACTATGAATGTATAATCGCTAGTGCAGCGCGTGTTGAAAGTCGCTGAGATATAATGCCCTTGAATATGAAGGAAGTTCCCACAGGAATAAATGTTAAAGAATTATTTGTGGAAGTTTTGTAAGTTATGTGGAAGTTTAATACCATATAGATTAATATATGATGATTTTGGGCATATTTTTAATGCAGTTTGTGCATTAACTTGTTAGCGAAGGATTTTCCGCTGGAGTAAGATTGTCATAGTTCGTTGAAAATAAATCAAGTGAATATTACTGTTATAATTAACACGAGTTTTGAAAGAATTTGAGATAAGATTTTGAATGAAGGTTGCCGTCACAAATCATTATTAAAACCTTTATTAAACCTGATTGTGACATTAACATGTATAACTAACCTTCATTGGTCGATTATATTAAACACGATTATGAAAATTACCAAACGAATGAACATGTGGTCAATGTATTTATTAAATTAATAATTTAAACAATTAAAATGTTAATATTGTAAATAATTGCTGTAAATATTTTTGAAAATAATATGGAACGAGAGTGATGTTAAAGGCGTGCATATAATATTTTTATTGTCTTTGACAAATATTATAAACAATTTCTAATTGTTATAAATAATTTATGTGATTTTGTTATAAACATTTAAGAGCTAATTAAACATCTGGATTGAAGTTAACAAATTTAAGGAATTAATATAATGATCCAATAGGATGTGAGCAAAGTACTTGAAAGAATTGCGTAAATATTAATGTGAGTTGTCTTGTCGACATTTAAAAGCTTGAGAGAGCAAGCTACCCTTACGTAACTTAGCACGTGAGAAGGGAATGCATTTGACCAGTATGCAACAGGTTGGAAGGTAGCTCGCAGCTGGGCCAACATCTGGTTCACAGAGAGTGAGGTCGTCCGCACTTCGGCCTTGCGACTATAAATACCATTCTCATGTTTATTAAAAGGAAACCAAATGCTCTATATATGTCACACCCTGACGTCCTTTTCCAATCCAATAGTGTTATGAATATTACGTTATTTGGAGCTCTTGGGAGCTAAAATGTTTTATATCATGTTGTATGATAATTTTTGCAAGTCCTACTGGAGGACGTAGTCAGATTGACTTGGGCTTCTGATAGCCACGTTGATTTTGTTGTGTTATCAAAATCATACCCTTTATTAGAAATAAAGCTTTTGTACAGTTCAAAGTTCTCGTCTTCGTTTTGGTTCATTTTTAAATGTCATGGTGGAGGTTATTGTGTGAACAGACTTTTAGTGATCCTGTTGTCAACTCAAACCCCGAGATAATTAAGAGGTAAGTAACGGTAAGTATGAACCCCCGTCTATTTTGGTGTGTTCCACAATGATTTCCTGTGAACTTCTGTGCTCTTATCTCGATAGTGTCTGTCAGTGCCATTTTCATTGATGTAGCTGAGCCGGTGCAATTGATAGTTGGCAATCCGATTGAGGGGGCGGATATCTGACAGCCTACTATCCAGGTAAACGGGGACAGAAAGATTGGCGACCCAAGAGCGTGGGGCTGAGTCAACAGAAAGATTGGCGCACCTAAAACGTTGGGGCTCGATTCAACAAAACTGGATTACCAGGTTGAACGCCAGAAAGAGTGGCAAACCTAAAACGTGAGGTCCGATTAGACTCAAATAAAGAGGTTGATTCTTTGTTAGATGTCTAGGCCAATTGTAGAATTTAAGAGTGTGATTATATAGGAATTAAATGTTGTATTGTATTAGGAAAATTACACTCAGAAAGGATCAGATCTTATACAACTTGAGAAAGGTTAAATAGGCTGGAAACTTAGAAAAATCGCCTATAATCTGGAATCTTATTTTATTTGACCGGCTTATGACATTTCAGTCATATTAAAGATAAAATTAAATTATTTGGATTGTAAATGTAAATTATTTGTGTTAGGATATTTTAAAATGAGCCAGGGAAAGTTGAACATGTGCTTGAGTTTGTTTCAACATGAAGTATCTTCGAAGGTTAATTATAAGGTAGTTATAAGTTAGATTTAAGACAGAAAATTGATCAAAATTATATATGGTGAAAAGTGTTGCTCAAATGTTGTTATTTTGCTCTTTTGATGTATGTCCCTACAGCAATCCATTTTGAATAATATTGTAATGGCAGATGAAAGTTTGAAGAAAATGTTAGCGGAGATGTCTGCTAATATGAAGCAGATGAATGAAAGTATAAAGGAGATGGAAGCTAGGAATACTAGTCGAATGGAGGAGAATGCTAGTAATTTAAATGCAAGGATGGAGGAGAATGCTAGTAATATGTCTGCTAATTTGAATAGTAGTATGAAGGAGAATAATAGTCGAATGGAGGAGAATATGAAGGTTCTTCATACTAGTGCTGCCAATTTAGAGGAGAATATGTCGCGTTTGCAGATTAATACCCTAGGAATTGAGAATACTGTAACGGACATGCGCACAGAGGTGTCTAATGTCCATAAAGATGTGTCTATTGTGCATAAAAGTGTTGATGATGTTAAAAATGATGTGTCTAAGGTACAGAAAGACCTTACAATGTTAAATTTAGATGTAGCTAATGTCCGAGGGGATATTTCCTGTGCTAGAGCCGAAGTTGTAGTTGTCAAAAACGATGTAGCGACTGTCCAAGACAAGGTCGAGGAAGTCCAAAAAGAAATTCAAAAAGCTAGAACTGATGTATCTAATGTTCAGGTAGACATTAATAACATTCATGCGGATATAACTGAGGTGCAAAGTGACATAACTAAGATTCAGGTAGAGGTCAACACAGTTTTCGTAGATATTACTAAAGTCCAAACTGACGTAAATAAAGTCAGGGAAGAAATCGAAAACTCAAAAACTCTTTGTACGCGTAATATAACTGCATTAGCGACTAGGTTAGTCGATGAATCAGTTAGAACAACAACGTCTTTAGCAGAGTTGAAGTATGATGTAGAGGTCATGAGAACACAGGTATTAGACCACAATAGAGTATTAAAAGAGGATATCGAAGTAGACATAGCCGAAATGTTAACAGCAAACGTAGCGGTATGGAAAGACGAGTGGAATAAGTCAAGTGGGGAACATGTAACCCAAATTCAGGAAAGGATTGAAAGAAAACTTGCCAGTACGCAGATAGAAATTAACAATGAAGTAGTACAGATTAGGAAAGATTTAAGCGTCAGGATAAATTCGTTATCCGAAAAACAAGTTGACGATAGAACACAACTAGATCAGGATATGCAAACTTTAAAATCTACATTAGAGGAACAGATGCATAAAGTTGTCTCGGATGTAAATGAAACGACGAGTAAACTGAAAAATTTGAAGTTAGGAGAGGCTAGTTTAATGGAGAACTACAAAGAAGAGATTATCAAGAAAGTCTTAACAGAAATCACCGACAAGGATACAGAAGGCTTAGCTTGCGAATTGAATAGGAATTATGCTAGAAGACATAACCTAGAGCCAGAAGAAAGAGACGTGACTCCTGAAGAACGTGTATCCAGATTCAGAGAGGAGGATGACGAGAGGAATATGGAACCTGAGTGGAATTATAGAGATAGTGGGAAAAACTATCCGGATTCATATCCGAGGAACGTGACGGTCATTAGGAATTTCGAAGACAAGCCACAAAAATTCAGTAACACTGATAGTTTGACACCTATAGAGTATGTAAGAAATCTCAAAGATTATTTCATCGAAGCTCACATTCCCAGAGAGAGAGAGATGAAGATAGTAGAGAGATATCTGATTGGAGGACCCCTTGAATGGTTTCGCGCATTTAGATACACATTCAGTAACTTTGACGAGTTTGCAGAGGCATTAATCAAGCGATTTTGGTCTATAGAAGCGCAGAATTCGTTAAGAGCGGAGGTGTATTCAAGAAAATACTCAGGTACTCTTCCAACGAGGTACGCTGATTTCTTTACGAGTCAGTTGTCCCGCTTGAGATTTTTGCAACCCCCATTGTCCACGGAGCAACTTATAGATGCGATTTCTCGTATGCTGCCAGTTGAGGTGAGGAGACTTATAATTTCGTCCAACATCAGGGATTTATCCAGCATGGATGAATTACTAAGAAGGTTAGACTACACAAGTCCAATGCCTAACGTAGTCCAGAAAGGTCAAAGGCAGGAGTTTAAGGAAATCAATACGGTATACATGGACCAAGTCCAACAAACTGACAAGCCAGAGGAGGAGAAAACTGATAATGTAGGTCCTCACAGGAATAATCAGTTTAGAAATTACAGATCACAAGGTTACCGACCGTATCAACAGAGAAGAGGTTGGAACTACAACCGAGGAAACTACAATGGAAGAGGCAGATATTACAACAATAATGGGTATAACCGTAACTATAATAGGAATAACCAAAACCAAAATAGAAACCAGACTACTCAAAGTCAGGTTATGACACCCGATCAATATCAGCAAAGAGAGAAGGAAAGCCAGCAATACTTAAAAGAATTAAGGGATAAAGAAGCTGACAATCAAAAGAAAAGGCAGGATGTTGTAATCGATCCTGGGCCTTCTACGAGCCAACAGAATTTTGAGGTCGGTAACACAAAAAAAAAACGCTGATTTCTCAACGTCAGTGAGAACCTGTAAATACATTGCCACACCACACCTGATTACGATTAATGAGATATACGAAGTTACCGATGAAGATTTACTAGAAGAGAGGGGTATTGTTAAAGAGGAAAGACCATGTGCCTTACCTATTATTGCTGTACGGATAGATGGACAGCAGTACAAAGCCCTGATGGATACTGGTGCTATTATTTCCATCATTTCAGAGGAATGTTATCAAAGTCTGCTAAGAGGAGAGAACATGACAGTTCTACCTGTTTCTACCGTCAAAGTGAGAGGGATATTCCAAGATAAGGCAGTGAAATGCAAGATTCAAGTGTTATTGAACTTTGAGATCAATGGAAGGAATTATGAACAGATCTTCATTGTGGTGAGCAAGATCAATTTTGATATGGTGCTTGGAATCGATTTTATATCGAAGGTCGGAGCTATTATTGACATGAAGAACAGAAGTATTAGCTTTAATGATGGGTACATAATCACAGAAGAGATAGAAGAACAGGACGTGAAAAACAGTCTGGAAATAGACCTTAGGGAAGAAATTTTGAATACAATAATTAATGAAGTGGAAAATTTAGAAGAAATACCCAGTAGAAAAACTGAAGGATTTGAAGAAATTCAGGGGGAATTTGAGGATCTGATAAAGGAATTCCAAGATATTTTCGATGAAAAGCCTGGATTGATTAAGGATTATAAGTACAAGATAAGGCTGACAGATGAAACCCCTTACCAGAAAAGAATATACCCCATTCCTGAGAAATACTATCAAGAAGTACGAGGGTTAATCAGAAAAATGGAGGTAGACGGGATTATTAGAAAACAGGCGTCGTCTTATATAAACCCCATCACAGTAGTAAAGAAAAGTAACGGTCAAATACGTCTTTGTCTCGATGCCAGGACCATCAACTTGAAGATTCTTCCAGAAAATGACAGACCACCCAAGATTAGAGATCTGCTTCGGAAATTCAAAGGGAGAGCTTGTTTCAGCGTTCTTGACTTGACGTCTTCATTTTATCAAGTTCAATTAGAAGAGGATAGTATGCAGTACACTGGATTCCTATTTGACCAGACGTCATGGGTCTTTGCCAGAATGCCTTTTGGAATGGTTAACAGTGGACCAGCACTTATTCGAGCACTTGATAGTAAGCTCACTGACGAAGTGAAAGAAAATGTAATCTGCTACATTGACGATTTAATCGTATCTTCACCCAGCGCCGAAGAACATTTAGTGCACTTGAGAAAGTTGTTCGAGAATTTAAGGGAGGCCAACATCAAGGTGAACTATGGAAAATGTCAATTCTTGAAGAAGGAGATAAATTATTTGGGGCATACTATTGACAAAGACGGATATCATCCAAACATGAAAAAAGTAGATGCGATCACGAGATTTCCAAAGCCAACTAAGGTGAAACAAGTCAGAGAATTTGTAGGTGCATGCCAATTTATTAGCAGCCACTGTCCAAGATACTCGGAAATTATGGCTCCTCTGTATGACTTACTCAAGAAGAACAACAGATGGAAATGGAGTACCGCTGCAGACGAGGCTTTTGAGAAAGCAAAAGAGATGCTCAAAAATAATGTGAAACTGGAGTATCCAGACTTTGAGAAGGTGTTCTATATTGAGTCTGATGCATCAAGAATAGGCATTAGTGCAGTCTTATACCAGAAAGACGAGGCAGGCAACAAGCACTACATTGCGTTCACTAGTCGGAAGTTGAAAAAGCACGAGGAAAACTACTTCACGACAGAGCTTGAAGCGTTAGCTTTTGTGACAGCTTTACAAGCCTGGAAGAAAATCCTGCTGGGACATAAGGTCATCATTATTACTGACCATAAAGCACTACAGTTTATGTTGCAAACTGACATGTCAAGTGATAGATTGACACGTTGGGCTTTGTTCACCCAACAGTTTAACGCTACTATTGTCCACCAGCCTGGGAAAGATAACTTACTGGCTGATGCTCTATCACGTAACCCTATTAAAAATGTGCAGATACACCATGTACAATTGGAGCAAGAAGATGAAGAAACCGTTAGGAGGTTAGCCCGAATCGGTGTGTCACAGAAGAGACACGCTCCAATAAGGAAAATGTACAGGTTCCTCAAGGGTTACATGGACAATACAGATGTTGACTATGAAGATACACGGAGAAATTCACGACACTTTGTCTTGAGTGGAGACATCGTATGCAAGTATGCTGACTCTGCGCATACAAAACTCCGAATAGTCGTGCCACCTAAACTTATTGTCAATTTAGTGTGGGTAGCTCATCATGCAACTGGACATGCCGGTTTAGATAAAACTCTTAATACACTTAAAGAGAGATTTATCTGGACTAACATGCGTTCCAGTATTGCCAAAGTCATTAGATCCTGTGACAAATGTCAAAGAGCAAAGTATGCTTCTGCTTTACTAAAGGGAAAACCGAAGGCGATGATTCCTTCTAAGCCAAACGAACTTATGGCGACGGATATATTTGGCCCCTGTCCGAAGGGATACCAGGGTAACCAGTACCTGTTGGTGACCGTGGATGTTTTCTCAAAATTTGTTACAATGAGTCCCATGCAGAAAGCTAACACGAGGAACGTAGTAAGCAGACTGGAAAATGCTGTATTTCCTAAAGCTGGTATACCGGAATATCTACTGTCAGATCATGGAACGCAGTTTACGTCCGTGGAATTTGCAGCGGATATGGAAAGGCTTGGCATTAAGCACTTATTTTCAAGCGTGCGTTACCCTGAATCGAATTCCTCAGAAAGATATATGGCTGAATTTTCGAAATTCTGTCGAATTTTCTGTCCAAATGATCATTCTGGTTGGGTGAGATTTGTACCCCTTATTGAGGAATGTCTGAACTCTACAGTGCAGGAGAGCACAGGAGAAGTGCCAATGCGACTTCATCTAGGAAGAAACCCAGAAAGGCCGTGGGATAATCTTTTCAACCACATACCGAGAGATCCCGACATAGGAAGACAGCAGAGGATTGACAAGGCAAAGGAACAACTCCAGAAAGCAGCAGAGAAACGATTGAAAAGAGTAGCTGGAAAACGTTTTGGTACACCCTTTCAAGTTGGAAATCTTGTATTATTACGCAGACCTGTCAAGGCTGATATGTCCAAGAAAATCTACCCCAAATTTGGATTAGTGTTCCTGGGGCCATTTAGGATTACGAACGCTTATGGAAACAACTGTTATGAACTCTACGATGATGAGAATAATGTCGTTTACGGCAAGTTCAATGCAGGAAATTTAAAAAGATACTATCCTAGAGTAAGCCAGTAATAATTCAATTTCGTGTTCAAGAGAGTTGAGATACTTGTAACATTGAGTTTAAAAACAATTTGCAACTGTTTTTAAAACGTGGTGGGAGGAGAATGCCCCCGTAATTGAATTATATAGAGACCACGGTGGCTATATTTGAAATTATAAGGAAAGTTATGGCTGTCATAGTTATGACGTGGGTAGTCATGACGTAAGCACGGATGACGTAAATGTTATACCAGCAAGCTACTTGAGCTGAGATTCTCAGTGACGTCAGTATTTAGTCGAGAATGTTCCAAGATGTACGACGCAGTCGCAGGAAACGAGGAATTCGGCTGAGGAAGAAACTATGCTATTGGAGGAGAGGCATGAACCAATCAACGATAGTTTAAAGGAAGACGGAGATTGCTGAAACTATGGTATTTTTATTACTTTTGGAATGCAGAATTGTGGAAATCCATTTGCAGTAAAAGCATTGATTTGGAATTTTGGTGAAATTTATTTTCAGTTTTTGAATTTTGAAAATCCGTCATGAATTAACAAAGTTGGAACTTCTAGCGATGACGCAGTACCACGCTTTGGAAGGGATGGTAACGCCCCTCGTGAAGTTAATAAAAGGGCTTGCGCAGAAGAGAGGAGTCTCCTTTCGTTCTCTGATCATTCTGAGATCTCATTTTCAGAGCATCGAAGTATATTGTGAAAGTTCTTTTCTTATACATTCATTATAGTGAGACGTCGAAGTGAACAGCAGTGAAAAGAATCGTCTTTATAACGCGTGGCGAGGCCACTATATTAACGAGATCCAAGTCAATCTAGGTGAAGTTGAAACGGACCTTAGAAAGCTTCTACAAGTTTAGCTTCGAACAGTTAGCGGTCTACGATAAGCTAATTGTATTGTGCAGTGCTTCATGCAGTTATAGAGAAAAGCTGAACAATTTCGACCGATTAGTTCGAAAGATATTAGCAGTTTTATACGACTGAGAAAAGTGATTATCTCGCCACAAGAGAAGCACTTTTGTGAAGCCAGAATCAACGCAACGGCTGACGCTGCGAGTGGAATAGAAAGACTTCAGATTGCTTGGTTACAGAACGATACAGTATAATGGAGCAATTAAATACGGCAGTTTGTTCTTCTAACACTACAACCGAAGAGCAGATGGAGGGCTAAAAGGCTTATTGCAATTGGGACATACTTCAACGGAGTAAGATAGCGACATGGAACTTCGCTAATTGCTATTCCACACAAGCGAACATGCGGTGAATACCATCTACACCCATGTTTCGTAATTAAAGGCTGAATACCATCGAACAGCCATAGAAACAATTTCATACTCTGAATATGAATAATTTCTTCGGAAATTTTTACAAAACTTCATGGCGATTGTCTACTGGAACTTCAGGGAATTTTTCAAGAGAGGTCAGGGGTGTCCCGACTCACAAAGAAGATTATTGCCGGAAGGATGTCTATTCGTCTTCGAGGAGCAGAGCGATTCACGGAGAAGGAAGCAGTTCGATTCTCCGAGGGTGCTATTTCCTATTTCGAGGATGGAGCTCAACTTTAACGTGGTGAAATGGATCCATCAGCAGTCTTCTTTGGGGAATTTTCCTCTGGAACGTCAATCGGCAGATAAGGTAGTCGTGAACGTTTATTGTATTTGAGTATATTAATGATGTTTGAGCAACCATTTATCCCATATTTTTATCCTCATGTATTTTTGCCCTATTTTCTTGTTGAGATTCATATTCTCAGTACACCTTGTTGAGTTTTGCATTTTTCGACGATTTATTAAGACATTGTTATGTCATGGGCATAGTTAACGATTTTGAATCAGTTGAGACTGATATTTGGATTTTTCAATAATTATTATTTTTGTAGTCACGATTTGACTGTAAGTTAATGATTTTTATGGCAGATTTAAATTCAGACAGCGTGTCATTTTATTAAAGTAATTCAACCCCAGTTTAATTACTTTGAACAATTTTCTGTCATCATCAAGAAGGAAGAACATTTAAATGATTTTAGAGCGTTAAAATCTCTTACGTTGTCGACGATCTTGGAAATACTAGTCGTTATTTGTATTGATTGCAACACAGACATTTATCGTCAGTTATGAATGAACATTGCATTATAGACACTTTTGTGAAAGATTAACTTTAATAATGAATTATTGAATGCATTAAAGTCAAGTACTTTTGTTAGGAGTTTTTCTCAATTAGAGAATTATATAATGATGTTTGCATTCCCCAGTCTAATTGGATTCTATTCGACTACTTTGCAGTTTTAGTCGCACTTTATTTGAAGATAGTATTTTCATACTACAATTTCTTTTAAGATGTTAATCTTAAATTTTGATAGACCAGACAGGCGTATATAAGCGTATTCACTATTAAATTTGTTTGTGATTGGCAAGTTTTGACTTCATTTCGGTTCATGAATGAAATCCACGAAGGTTATAGAAAAACAGTTTTGAAACAATTAATGATTATAAAAATTTTTAAGTGGAACTATGAATGTATAATCGCTAGTGCAGCGCGTGTTGAAAGTCGCTGAGATATAATGCCCTTGAATATGAAGGAAGTTCCCACAGGAATAAATGTTAAAGAATTATTTGTGGAAGTTTTGTAAGTTATGTGGAAGTTTAATACCATATAGATTAATATATGATGATTTTGGGCATATTTTTAATGCAGTTTGTGCATTAACTTGTTAGCGAAGGATTTTCCGCTGGAGTAAGATTGTCATAGTTCGTTGAAAATAAATCAAGTGAATTACTGTTATAATTAACACGAGTTTTGAAAGAATTTGAGATAAGATTTTGAATGAAGGTTGCCGTCACAAATCATTATTAAAACCTTTATTAAACCTGATTGTGACATTAACATGTATAACTAACCTTCATTGGTCGATTATATTAAACACGATTATGAAAATTACCAAACGAATGAACATGTGGTCAATGTATTTATTAAATTAATAATTTAAACAATTAAAATGTTAATATTGTAAATAATTGCTGTAAATATTTTTGAAAATAATATGGAACGAGAGTGATGTTAAAGGCGTGCATATAATATTTTTATTGTCTTTGACAAATATTATAAACAATTTCTAATTGTTATAAATAATTTATGTGATTTTGTTATAAACATTTAAGAGCTAATTAAACATCTGGATTGAAGTTAACAAATTTAAGGAATTAATATAATGATCCAATAGGATGTGAGCAAAGTACTTGAAAGAATTGCGTAAATATTAATTTGAGTTGTCTTGTCGACATTTAAAAGCTTGAGAGAGCAAGCTACCCTTACGTAACTTAGCACGTGAGAAGGGAATGCATTTGACCAGTATGCAACAGGTTGGAAGGTAGCTCGCAGCTGGGCCAACATCTGGTTCACAGAGAGTGAGGTCGTCCGCACTTCGGCCTTGCGACTATAAATACCATTCTCATGTTTATTAAAAGGAAACCAAATGCTCTATATATGTCACACCCTGACGTCCTTTTCCAATCCAATAGTGTTATGAATATTACGTTATTTGGAGCTCTTGGGAGCTAAAATGTTTTATATCATGTTGTATGATAATTTTTGCAAGTCCTACTGGAGGACGTAGTCAGATTGACTTGGGCTTCTGATAGCCACGTTGATTTTGTTGTGTTATCAAAATCATACCCTTTATTAGAAATAAAGCTTTTGTACAGTTCAAAGTTCTCGTCTTCGTTTTGGTTCATTTTTAAATGTCATGGTGGAGGTTATTGTGTGAACAGACTTTTAGTGATCCTGTTGTCAACTCAAACCCCGAGATAATTAAGAGGTAAGTAACGGTAAGTATGAACCCCCGTCTATTTTGGTGTGTTCCACAATGATTTCCTGTGAACTTCTGTGCTCTTATCTCGATAGTGTCTGTCAGTGCCATTTTCATTGATGTAGCTGAGCCGGTGCAATTGATAGTTGGCAATCCGATTGAGGGGGCGGATATCTGACAGCCTACTATCCAGGTAAACGGGGACAGTACGCTTCTATCCTAAATTATATTCTAGTAACGATCACTTTCCTTCGTCATGCTTTAACTGTATTTCCCCAACCACGCTGGACTTGTGGTGTAAGTGAGGGGGAGGGGGAGGAATTGATTTGGTTTGAAGATAAACGTGATAGTGTAGCATAGTCTCATTATGTTTTGTCAAAGCTTTTTCGTATTAGGGAAATCTAAAATTGTTTTAGAACTTCTACCTTGAAAAACTTCCTTATGTTAAATTGTTCGTCCAAGGGGGGCGGTAATCATTGTCAGCTAATCTCGCAATAGGCTACTTGCTTCAATGGCTACCGATTTATTTACTAGTTGTCTAGGATGGAAACGGATGGAGGTCAAAAAGTGACATTGTAGGCATACATTACAAAGAAAAAAAGGGGTGGGGGGCTTCGTGTCGAACTGTGACTTTTTAAAATGATTTTTCTAGCGTTGCGAATTATATGTTACGAATTTGAATGTGGTTCTCCAGAGCCATTGTTATTTTTGTTTGACCCCTTTATGAGCTTTGGTATTCTCATAGCTATTTCTTGTTATTTTTAGGATCATGACATGCCACACAAGAGCTCCTGGTTGGAGTTGGTTGATTCGCTGGGATACAATATGTCTCTGTGGTTATCGATCAAAGGGAAAACTACAGCTTTTTGCGAAATTTGGGAGTGCTCAATTGACTGTGCCAAGAATGGAGTAAACGCTGTCAAACAACATGTGCTGACCGGAAAACACAAAAAAAAAAAATGCAGAGGCAAGATGGGATACAACCCAGCAACGATTTATGAAGCGCTCAGCCACATCTTCAAGCTCTGTAATTCTGGCTTCAACGGGTATCTCGACTGAAAAATATTCCCTTAAGGACAAGACGTACAGGCAAGAGCTCCAGTGGGTTATGAAATGTGTGGTGTCCAATTATTCCGCATCTTCTTGTGATCATATTTCGGACTTATTTAAACATGTTTGGTTCGGGAGTAGGCGAGGATTTCAGTTTAGGTCGAACTAAAGTAGGGTATTTGATGACAGAAGCACTGGGTCCACACTTTAGAAAAATGATTTTAGAGAATGCCATGCAATCTGACTACTCCCTGTGTTTTGACGAAACCACGAATAATGAAGGACTGAAAGAACTGCAGACTTTGATTCGTTTCTGGTCGAAAATGGAAGATAGGATCGTAGGACGTCATTTGGAGACTTTTTTTATTGGCCATGCAACTGCAGAAATTATTGTTGAACACTTGGTAAAGGCTTTAGAAAATGCAGATCGAGCCATTTCTAGACTGTTAATGTTGAGCTGTGATGGACCTTTTGTTAATAAGGCTGTTATAAGACTAATGAACGAGCTTGTAAAAAAAATGGGGGGGGGAAAAACATGTCGATATTGGAACTTGCAATCTGTACGTCGTACACAATGCATTTTTGAAAAGACTTGAAAAATTCGGCATGGACATAAGTGATTTTGCAGTGAAAGTGTATTTGTTTTTTAATGACTTTCCTAGTCGCTGGGAAGACTTTGTGATGATCCAAACCAAGCTTCAGTTGCCAAATCACAGATTCATCAAGCACGTGGGATCGCAATGGCTCACTTTGGCACCGGCAGCAAAAAGGTTGATAGAACAGTGGGCTGCCCTCAAGGTTTATTTCATCAAATTTTTGCCCCAAAAACGGCAGCAAGCAGCTTCTAATGAGCACCCGTTATAGAAGTATTTCAAATGACTTGAAAAGACCTCGTACGAAGGCAGAAGTCTGCTTTATTATTGAAAGTGCAGAAATCTTCGAAAGATTTTCATTACTTTTCCAGAGAGATGAACCGTTAATCCACGTTCTGCACGAAGAGATGCTGTCTCTTAACACTGTTCTGTTCGGAAAAGTAGTGAAGGGTGATGTCTTAAAAGACTTCAAAAGCCTGACCATTTCTTCAGAAAATCTCCTTTCATTAGGAGACATTGTGTTGGACAAGGAAACACAAGAAGCTTTGAAAAACGTCCCAGGCGTCGATGCCCTGCAATTCAAGAAGGATGTTCGGGAGCACTTCATTGTTGCCGGTGAATATTTACGACAGAAATCTGTACCAGCTTACGATGCCGCAAAACATTTCACATTTCTGAAACCTTCCCAGAGAACCAAATCCACTTCTCGTAGCGTGGCTAAAGTTGCCCGCTGCATGCCATTTGAGGTGGCCGAAAGTCGCCTTGACGATGAATGGACGTTGCTGCAGGTAGAACAGCAAATTGATAATTCCGATGAACAATTACCTGTGGAGGAATATTGGAAAAAGGTATTTTCCCTTAAAAACGCATCCGATGAAGCGAAGTATCCAACGATTCAGCGCCTTGTCAAAGCCTCATTGTCTTTAGCTCATGGCAGTAGTGAAGTGGAAGGAGGTTTTTCTCTGTCCGGCAGAGTTTTGTCTCCTGACCGTTCAGCAATGTCGTGCGCAACACTCAATGCCAAACTTAACATTTGCCACGGATTGAAACAATTTGAGAACAAGCCACAGAACGTTCCCATAACTCCCGATTTGATCACCACAGCCAAATTTGCTCATTCGAAGTACCAGGAAAAACTTGAGAAAGAGAGGAAAGCTAAAGAGGAATCAGGGA
The DNA here is from genome assembly GCA_946902985.2 of Meconema thalassinum. Taxonomy (NCBI): domain Eukaryota; kingdom Metazoa; phylum Arthropoda; class Insecta; order Orthoptera; family Tettigoniidae; genus Meconema; species Meconema thalassinum. The sequence goes on along the minus strand of OX336389.2, from coordinate 1,119,848,468 downwards.
CTCAGAAAAAACTTAAAGAAGAAGAAAAGAGACTTGTAATCAAAGCCAACAAAAATATGGAGGAAGGAAGATTGGAAATAAAAAAGCTGGAAGAAAAGGGGAAACAAGCGAAGACTGAGGACGCAAAACGGGTAAAAGCGGCCGACACTCTTCTTGATGAAGCGACGAACAGATTAAAATAAGCTATCAAGAAGAATGACTTGGAAGGAGCGAGAGTTGCACAAGGGCTTTTGGAAGGAGTGCAAGCTCTGAAGAAGGAAGGGAAAGACAAGGAGACGAAGACAGAAGCTGAAGAAGGAAGGGAAAGACAAGGAGACGAAGACAGAAGTTCTTCAGAAAAAGTTGGACAAGACAAAGGCATCACTCCTATCATCATTTTTTTCGAAGAAACCGAAGACAGACTAATGTCTAACTAATTACTAATTCTAGTCCAAAACCAATGTTACTTTTTACTTTAATTCTGTCAGTATGAGACTACTCTCATGGTGTAAGATTGTAGTTTGAGTTATTTTATTTAATTCCATTTTTTTTAATTTTATATAATAAAATATGTATAACGTTTGAATGTGTGTTTTTTCCCCTCCGTTTTTCCATACCTTTTAACAAGGCGCCTTATTGTTTATCCAAGAATTGTGCATAAATATAGGTATATTTTTTGTTTTAAATAGAAAGAGTATATTTTGCATACCACACCGTTCAAATCTTTGTTGATGTATGTACAGTGTATATACAGTAATTAAGAAATGTTTCAACTAGCTACGGAAAAAAATATGCAGCTACCGGTATTTTAAATCTTTGAAACAACTATTAATATGACCGCGGTAAGCTGTAATGGGTCAATTTTGTAATTTATAATTTGTCCAGTATGGTACTATCGCGATCGTAAGTAATGCGACACCCTCGCTACTTCAAACGCGTGTAACTCTCAAACAGTAAGACGTACAAAATAATGTTACGAACTAAAGTTGGAGATCTTGCTAAGATGTGTTCCTTGGATTCAGAGAACTTTTTTGTGTCTCTTAACATATACAAGCGTTTGAAGTAGCGAGGGTATCCCATTACTTATGAACGCGCCAGTACTTATGGCCTTCTGACGGGTAACGGGAACATGCGTTTCTCTACTAAAGGTCTTTGCACTGCGTCGTTACATCGAGGGAAGCTCGTATTTGAAGTTTTCCTTGTTTACTTTTCTTTACTTTTTCTTTGAAGAAACATTTACTTTTATTCACTATAAAAAACGGAATATTTACTTTTTGTACTTTTTTCTGCCGTACCTCACTGGAAGCCCTGCATTATTTGCTGAAACACTGCCATACTAATTGCTGCCAGTCCCATTGTGTTAAAATAGACATATTAGTTATTCTTTTTCTTTTCTTTCAATAAGGGCATGAACAGTATCAGCTTCCATGTGAGTAAGACCCTTCAGCAAAAATTTGTGATTTATGCATTTAATTTGAGGGTACCTCTGCAATATGACCAAAAAAATGCACATTATAATAGCTATATTCTTATTTTGGCCATAGCAACTATCTGTCCACAGTGATATCTCGTCCACATCCGAGCTTGGAATTAACATTATTCTGTGAAACTTCTGAACCAAAATGGAAACCACGGCGAGGAGGATAAATCGGGGAAGAGGAAGATGGACTGCAACCAGAAAAGGACTTAACATGGAAAGAAGTGGAAGATACAGTGAGGAAGATGAAAGGAGGGAAGGCACCGGGTGTGGATGAGTTGAGTGTGGAGGTGGTGAGAGCAGGAGGGGTGGGGATACAATGGTTGTACCGAGTGATGAAGACAGCATGGAAGGAAAGGAAGACCCCAGAGGACTGGAAAAAGGGATTAATTGTCCCGATCTTCAAGAAAGGTAGTAAAACAGAATGCAGAAACTATCGGGGAATAACACTGATGAGTCATTGTGCAAAGATGTTTGAGGAAGTTTTAGAAAGGAGAATTAGGACAAGCATAGAAGAAGGGATGAGGGGAGAACATCATGGCTTCAAAGCAGGAAGGTCCACAGTGGATTTGATTTTTGCTGTAAGGCAGTTACAAGAACAGCACTATGAGTATGGAACAGATCTACTGATGGCCTTCCTGGACATTGAGAAAGCATATACAGTGGAATCTCGTTAGTACGTTTTTCCAGGGACTGAAAAATTTGGACGTCATATGCGGGAAAACGTACTACCGAAAAACGCCATACTGCATTTACAACGTATAAGAAAGAACGCGGTGTATATATGGACGTCAAATCGCCGACCTTAGTAAGTGATTGTATGCACTACTACAGTGACGACATAAACATAGGTTATCAGTAGCTTACAAGGAATAAATAACATAAAAATGAATTACTGTACCTCTACACTACAGTATAATACAGGGTCTTAATTTCTGCTTAGCAAGGACATTCTCGCTCTCGCGCTCCGCCAGTGACGGCTCAGTTGCCGGCGACTGCGCACTCATATGTTTGAAGCACGGGCTTGCTTGAACCACTTCAATAAAGCGCTTTCTAGTTGAGGAAACTGTCCCTCTCGCACACGTTTCCTTTTGCCGCTCATTCCTTCTTCAAATGCATGTTCGATTTCCTTCCTTTTGCCGAGAATCGTGTTCAGTGTAGACGGAGGAATGTTCCACTTTCGCGCTATATCCACACGCTTCGTGTGAGGATTGCATTCCACGTCTCGAAAGTATTTCATCTTCTCATCATTAGTTACCTGCCGTACTTTCTTCTTATCCATTATGAAACACGCAATAAAATAGGTCATAACTGGACGTGAACACTAAGAACTAGAAGACAATAGTGCGGAATACGAAGACAATAATGCGCCTACGTGAGAAATAAACAAAGGGAAAGGGGTGGAGGGCAGCGGGAGAGAGACACGTCACCTGTGTTGCGTCATAGCTATAGCCACTTCTACGCCGTCAAACACAATGAAATCATCTACACTGTCAATAACCATCAGAGAATATGCGGCAATATCGCGTCGTGTTTCCCAGAAGCCGAATTTTATAATGAAATAAGAATAAAATACGGTTCACTAACAAATAGTCAACGGAAATTTGATCGTTGTAAGCGGGAATAGAGAACGTATTAAGGGGATATTTCAACATGAATTTAGTAGGATAGGGACTTGAGAAAGTAGAGAAAGGGCAGCGGGAGAGAGACTCGTCACCTGTGTTGCGTCATAGCTATAGCCACTTCTACGCCGTCAAACACAATGAAATCATCTTCACTGGCAATAACAATCAGAGAATATGAGGCAATATCGCGTCGTGTTTTCCAGAAGCCGAATTTTATAATGAAATAAGAATAAAATCAGGTTCGCTTACAAATAGTACAACGGAAATTTGATTGTCGTAAGCGGGAATAGAGAACGTATTAAGGGGATATATCAACATGTATTTTGTAGAATTGGGACTGGGACTTGAGAAAATCATCGCGCTAAACGGGAAAACGTCGTAACCGAGAACGTGCTAACGAGATTCCACTGTAGAGAGTGTATGCAGAAACAAAGTATGGAAGTCCCTGGAGGACAGAGGAGTAGAAAAATGGACTATATGGAGGATAAAGGAGATGTACAAGGGAAGCGTGAGCTGTGTGAAAGTGGGAGGAGAGAGATCGGACTGGTCGGAACAGAGAAACGGCCTGAAACAAGGAAGTGCACTGTCACCGTTACTTTTCATTGTGGTGATGGATGATATAATGACCCGAGTAGCACAAGTAATTGGGGAAGGAATGATGAAAGCAATGGTGTTTGCAGATGGTTTGATGATTTGGGGAAACGAGGAGGAGGAGGTACAGGAGCAGTTGAACGTGTGGGAAGGAATAATGCAAGGATATGGGATGAAATTTAGCATAAATAAGAGTGAGATGGTGATCACAACAAGGAAGAAGGAAAGAACCACAACGGGAATAACAATTGGTGGGGAAAAGCTGAAGAAAGTGGAGAGTTTCAAGTATCTGGGAAGCCTGATACGAGATAATGGAAGGAACGATAGAGAAATAAATGAGCGGGCGAGACAGGCAGAAGCATTCCGGAGGAGTGTGAGAAGCATGATATGGAGCAAGGGTGTCCCTCAGAACAGCAAAAAGGTCATATATCGGACGTACTATGTCCCTATCCTGACGTATGCCTCGGAGACCTGGGTTATGAAAGGAAGGGAGAAGAGCAAAATACAGGTCAGTGAGATGAGGTTCTTAAGAAGCAGTGTTGGAGCTACAAAGATGGACAGAATAAGAAATGAGAGGACCAGAGAATTGATGAAGGAGGAACCATTACAGGATGGTATAGAGAAATCTAGACTTAGATGGTATGGGCATGTAAAACGAATGGAGGAGAAGAGGATACCCAGGAGGATACACGAGACAAAGTGGGAAGGAAAGAGACCCAGAGGAAGACCGAGAGACAGGTGGCTGAAGGGGGTGGAAGAAAGTGTGAAGAAAAGAGGAGAAGACTGGACAAGGGTGTAGGCTGAGAGATGGTGGGAAGACAGAAGACGTTGGAGAGGCTTGTGTTCCAAACAGATCCGGCCAGTGGCTGGAAACTGGGCAAGATGATGATGATGTGTGCTTTCTGATACATCCGCTTGGTGTGCTGAACACTATCTCCACTTGGCGCCCGAAAACAAGAGACTATTGCAGAGGCATATCAATACAGTCATGTTCTCATAGTGTTGTATGCCTCTGACCAACATGGCACATAGTGCTATTTTATTAAGACAAATATTGGTTACAATAAGGCTCTGGACATAGTGATGTATACCACTAGAAAGTACATAACATGGAGAGTTGGATTATGGTAAGAAGTGAATTTGACAAAAAATGGACATAGTGTCTTATGCCTCCAGGGTACAGTGTTATAAATATTGTTACAAATGATAAAATGAAAAAAACTGAAATATTGGTTACGATATATTAATATTCATGTAATATGTTGTTCTTTCATGTATTGACTACAGTTTTCAATATGGTCGCTTTCTACACTCACACAGGCTCGCAAGTCTTTAAGGCCACTCTTTATAGAATTATGCATGATGTCCAATGGAAAACCTGTCACTGCTGCTACAAGGCATACTCCAAACTTTCAGTTGCGTGATGCGTCATCATGCTGACAATGCCCTCAATGGACATAAATCTTGTTTGAAACTTCTGTGTTTATTCCCGCAAAATGTGTTGCTTAAATCTTTTACAACAAGACTCCTGTATTGGGTTTGCATACTCTCTTCCGCTGATATTTTTGTTTTCTTTCAAACAAACCCTACTGAATAGCTCCGGAATCACTCATACCCACAAAACATTACTGAAGGGGGATGAAAGCCTCTCTGAACTTTACTGGCTTCCCGAGAGGTACAATCATACACCCTAGCATTGCGATGGTTGAAACTCTCTTCAAAGGTAAGGATTTTCTTGTTGGAAAAGAAAATCAGCTGATGCCTAATTTGTGCATAACACTGTGATAGGCATCTGCATTTCAGCACCCTCTGCTTCTTCAACCGTGAAACAAGGTAATGTTGGTTACTTTGGCGATGATCAAGTTTCACACAAAGTAGCTAGATCGTAGATATTTTCAAAATATTCAGCTTACAATCCATCAGTGACTACTTCCAGACCAAATTTTGGTAAATATGAGCCACTACGTCCATCTATGCTGTTGGGGTCCTTACCGTTCAAAGCCAACCTTGCATCTTGGGGTCCTTAACAGATCAGGCTTCAGTGACTAACTGGATGGTCCAGTGAACAAATATTGACTAATTTTTACCAATTCTAAGATAACTATCAGATTTTTCAACCTTGCGCAAGGCTATCACAGTGGCATGATTCTCATAGTTTTCCCCATTCCATGTTGAAAACCGTAGTAATGGTCTTTGTGGTTCACAGACAAACTTGATTGAATCAGGCTAGATGATAGCTGAAGGGTGACTTGTTATCCTTAAAACCTGCTGTAATGTATCCACCAAATGTTTGTAGCTGTATTTGATACGACTATGTAAATCCTAATGTAGCATGAATAAAAATTAAATGAAACATAAGTGAATTTTGTATTCTTTAATTTGTGAATTCTTTAAATAATAAATAATTCCTGGGAACCTTTCCCAATTTTAGACCCAATTAATTACATACAGTCCCCATCGATGGTATCTTTACCTTGCCGTGGTGTTGGGGCTTGCGTGGTCAGAAGATCCTGAGAGCCGGACAGGTCGAAGGTGATGATCCAGACTAAAAGGGATACCTTGGTCCTCCAGGTTGGGGGTTGGACATAGGGCTGTCAACCCTATTCCGTAAAAAAATAGTTTGTTGAGAAGCCGCAAAGAATGAAAATAAACCTGACGGATAAAATGGAAAAACGACCTAGGCGAGGAACTGGTTATGGATTGGTATTAGCGACTTGGAATGTGAGAAGCCTACTCCAGCCAGGAAAAAGTAGAAAACTACAAGAAGAACTAAGAAAGTATAATGTCGAAATTGTTGCTCTCCAAGAAATTAGATTGCGAGATATTGAGATGATCGACTTACAGGATTATACATTAATTAATAGTGGAAATAGTGAGAACATCTGTGGAACAGGCTTTATGATATCCAAATGATTGAAGCACACTTTAATGTGTTATAAGGCAATAAATGAAAGAATTTGTGTCATGAGAACAAGGGGCCATTTCTTCAATTACACATTTATAAGTGTACACGCACCTACAGAGGAGAAAGAAGATTAATTAAAAGATTATTTTTATGAAGAACTTGAGAAACAGTATGATGAGGCACCTAGACATGACATTAAAGTAGTAATCGGGGACTTCAATGCAAAAGTGGGACAAGAGGAAGAATTTAGACCCACAATAGGAGCACAGAGTTTACACATTGAGAGTAACGATAATGGTTTGCGGCTCATTGACTTCGCTATGGCAAAAGATGTGGTAATTATTAGTACTACATTTGAGCATAAGAGAATTCATAAAGAAACATGGGAAGCACCAGGTGCAAATACCAAGAATCAAATAGACCATATATTGATTGATAAAAGGCACGCATCAAATGTCCAAGATGTTCGTAGTTTCAGAGGTGCAGATGTTGATTCAGACCACTACTTAGTAAAAGCTAAAATGAAGCAAAACCTTGCTGTAAGAGTCAGACGTAATGCAGAAAGGAAGAAAGGATATAATCAAGAGCAACTTAATGATGATGCAAAGAGAATGGAATATGAAAAACGAGTAGGAGGACTGAAAAACAGCAAAAATGCAGTAACAGTGGACGAATCATGGAAGGAGATTAAAGATGATGATGATAATTGTTGTTTTAAGGGGCCTAACATCTAGGTTATCGGCCCAAGGAGATTAAAGAAGCCATAACAAATGCAGCCCAGGAGGTATTGGGAGAAAGAAAGAAACGGACAGAGAAGGATTGGTATGACGAGGAAATAAAGCTAGCCTTGGAGAGAAAAAATAAAGCAAGGATGACATACATGCAAAGGGCAACAAGAGCCACTCACCAAACATACGTGGATTGTAGAAGAGAAGCTAAGAACCTTTGTAGAAAAAAGAAAAGGAACTGATAAAAGAGATGCAACAAGATTATGAAGGTAAGAGAAGCAGAACATTTTATAGAAATGTGAAACGGAGGAAAGGTGGATTCCAATCAAGAGTAAGCTGTATACAGAACAAAGGAGGTCAGCTACTTGGGAGTAACCAAGAAATATTAGACAGATGGGCAGAATATTTTGAGGAAGTGCTGAATCCAGGACTAGATCAAAGTGGGCAAAGTGTAGAATATGAATGGGAATTGCCAAATTGTGAAGCTGACGATATGAATCGGCAATATGCAATAGCAGGCCACCAACGTTGGAAGAAGTTAACGATGTCCTCTTATCGATGAAGAATAATAAGTCTCCAAGAGAAGACTGGATAACAGCCGAGTTGTTATAATATGGTGGAGCAATATTGATCCAAGCATTACACAAGTTGATATTGGAAATTTGGCGAACAGAGGAATTTCCAGAAGAATGGGAGACTGCCTTAGTGCATCCTATCCTTAGGAAAGGAAATGAAGCGAAATGTGAAAATATGGAGGGATATCTTTGCTGAGTATTGGGTACAAGATCTTCACCATAATAATATCCAACCCTTTATCACACAAGGCAGAACAGGACCTTGGAGAATATCAGTGCGGATTTCATTCAAACCGGTCAACCATAGATCACATTTTTACAATGCGGATCATTCTGGAGAAATGCTATGAATATAACATTACACTTTATCACTTTGAATAAAGTGGTAATATGGTGGAGCAATATTGATCCAAGCATTACACAAGTTGATATTGGAAATTTGGCGAACAGAGGAATTGCCAGAAGAATGGGAGACTGCCTTAGTGCATCCTATCCTTAGGAAAGGAAATAAAGCGAAGTGGTCATAATGGTAATGGATGAAATTGTAAAGGAAACAAAGGAAGCATATGGACATAAAGAAATGAAGCTACTATTATTTGCAGACGATATTGTGGTCTGGGGAAAGAACACCGAAGAAGTGCAAAGCAACTAGATGCACTGAACGAAAATATTCAGAAGTATGGCCTGAAAATCAGTATAGAGAAAAGCAAGACCATGGTGATGACAAGAGGGGAAAGACAAGGAAAGGGCACTGTGAAAATTGGAGGTCAGAGTTTGGAAATTGTGGACACGTTCAAATACCTAGGAAGTGAATTGATGCAAACTGCTAGGTTGGACATGGAGATTGGCAGGAGGGTACAGCAGAGCAATGCATTCTATCAAAGTGTAAGAAAACTTGTTTGGGATAAGGAAGTACCAAGGAAAAGCAAGGAGGTAATGTATAAAATGTACTATGTACCCATATTAACTTATGCAGCTGAGACTTGGACCCTGACGAGCAGGCAAGAGAGTAGAATCCAAGCCAGTGAAATGAAATTCCTAAGAAGTATGATAGGTAAGACAAGGAAAGACAGAGTGAGGAATGAAGATGTTAGGAAGGAAGTTGGGATGGGAAAACTAAATGAGAGAATTGAGAAGAATAAACTAAGGTGGTTTGGACTTGTAAAGAGGATGGAGGAAAATAGAATACCAAGACAGATGCTGGAGGCCAAGTGCAAGGGGAAGACCTAGAACAAGGTGGATCGATTCAGTGAAGAACAGCGTGAGAAAAAGAAATCTGGACTGGGACAAGATCGTGGAAGAAGAATTGTGGAAGGAAAGTGGAGAAGTGCCATAAATACCCCGACCCGGCAGGAGCTGGATAAGGGGAAATGATGATGATGACTTTATCACTTTATGTGGACTTTAAACAGGCATATGATTCAGTGCTAAGACGAAAACTACTCCTGGAGATGAATGCCCTTGGTTATCCGGAGAAACTGATTAGGTTGGTTAAGACAGCTTTGAGTGGAAGTAAGGCCAAAGTATGTGTACAAGGAAGGGTAACGAGAAGCTTTGATGTTACAGTCGGGCTGAGACAAGGAGATCCAATGTCTGCTGTCCTCTTCAATATCGCTTTAGAAACAGCTGTGCGTACCATCACTAAATCATCAAAGGAATATTTATCATAGATTGATTCAAATTATGGCATACGCGGATGATGTGGCCATAATTTCTCGTACAAAGAATGCACTGCTTGAAACCTATGAAGAATTGGAGAGGGGAGCATAACAAATAGGACTTGTAGTGAATAACAGTAAAACAAAATTCTTGGTGAGTTCCAGAACAAGTCAACCTGCACAAGCATTTAGAAGTGGAGAAAAGTGTTTTGAGGGGGTGTCAGAATTTAGATATCTAGGCTCTCTGATCACTTCACAAAACGAAGTTAAAAAGGAAATCGGCACCAGACTGGCTGCAGGAAATGGATGTTATGCTGCTTTAATTCAAACATTAAGAAGCAGGCTAGTATCACGGAAAGCTAAGGTTATTATTTCTAAAACTGTCATTCGACCAGTGGTTACATATGGAGCTGAGACTTGGGTATTAAATAAAACAGAAGAAAAAAGGTTAATGACATGGGAAAGAAAGGTACTGAGGAAGATCTTTGGACCAGTTAAAATGGAGCTGGGATGGTGCATTAGAACAAATCAGGAGCTTAGAGACCTGTACAATGAACAGGATATAGTAACAGTGGCGAAGACTGCTAGAGTGTGTTGGCTTGGACATGTCCATCGAATGGAGGAAATAAGAGAACCAAAGAACATGCTGGAGGGGCATCCAGGAGGTAGACGACATAGAGGTAGGCCAAGAAAGCGGTGGATCGAGGAAGTGGAGGACGATCTACGTACCATGGGAGTCGGGAGATGGAGGACCAAGACAATCGACAGATAGCTTTGGAAGAAGATAGTTGCGGAGACCAAGGTTCTGCCAGGACCGTAGCGTCAAGGAGTAGTAATTACATACAGTGCACTCCCGATAATTCACGTGCTCCCCCAGGGGCTCACATCTAGTGGAATGTGGGTTGGCGACCACGGGACCCCAGCTGAGTCTGGCATTGCTTCCACTTACTTGTGCCGGGCTCCTCTCCGTCTTCTTTCCTGTCGACCTCCCTTGGTCACCTCTTGTTCTCTTCCGACCCCGACGGTATTAGGTTAACGATTCTAATGGGTTGAGGGGGTCTCCGCCCAATCAATACAATTAGAATCGTTATTGTACACGTCAATACGGACCTTGTGAAATGGATAATCCTCCAATTAATCTTGGTATTAGGTTATCCGAGGCCTAGGGAGTCTTTCACTTTCCCGCCTTAATTGGCCCTTGTCTCATCTTTCCTGATACCCTCCTTCTGTGAGGGGTCAGCCTTCTTTTCCTTTTCCCTCCTGCCTTGTGCTCAAGGCCCTTAAGGAGGCAGGGTGTATGTAGCCCCACCACTTCTGGTGCACCCTAGATAATGCTACACCCTCAGGGGCTCACGGCTGGTGAGTTCGGGAGTTGGCGACCCCGAGGGATTCCTGAGCTGGGTCCAATTTCCCCTTTTGTCCCTTACCTTTGTGGCGGACCCTCCCCTCCCCTCTCCTCTCCTATCCTATCCTCTCCTCTTTTCCTTATATTTCCTTTTCTCTTTAAGATTCCCGCACTGTTTTTGTTACTTGGTTCACCGTGTATTTAAATTCCCCTTTTCGCGATTTTTTAAGACGTTTTTAATCTACGTTACATTTTGTAAGTTTTTTCAATCTAAATTGCATCTCGCGATTGTTTTCAACCTCAATTGCATTTTGTAAAGATTGACAATCTAAATTGCTTTTTAGTAAGTCTTTCAATGCAGGTGGCCAGGCCTTTTAGTGAGTATTTTGAATTTCAATTGCATGTTGTAAGTATTTTCAACCAAAACCGCATTTCGCACGAATTTTGAATCTAAATTGCATTTTGTTTGGTGGGCATTTTGCACATATTTTGATTCTCAATTGCATTTTGTGGGTCTTTTGAATCTAAATTACATTTTGTCAAGTATTTTCAATCTAAATTGCATTTTGTAAGTATTGTCAATCCACATGAGTCGTTTGAATCTACCGTGCATTTTGTAAGCATTTTCAATTTCAATTGCATTTTGTAAGTATTTTGAATTTCAATTGCACTTTGTGAATAATTTGGTTTGGAACTGGGATATTTCAATCTGAATTGCATTGTGTATTTTCAATTTCAATTGCATTTTGTAAGCATTTTGAACCTCAATTGCATTTTGTACTTTTTTTTCGATCTCATTTGCATTTTGTAGGTGTTTTGAATTTCAGTTGCATTTTGTAAGTATTTCGACGCTACATTGCATTTTGTACGTATTTTGAATCTAGCCTACGTTTTGTGGGTCTTTTTCAATCTATTCTTTTTGTGAATCTCTTCGTTCTAAATTCCCTTTTGTAAGGTCATATTGTGAGTTGTTTCCATCTGAGTTTCTCTTTGTACGTATTTTCCGTCTCACATAATTTTCGTTCTGGTTTCTATTTCATTATCATTTTCGCTATCACCCAGATCATTAGGGGCCGATAACCTGGATGTTAGGCCCCTTAAAACAACAATTATCATCATCATCAATTCACGTGCGGATAATTCGCGGGTCTCGAATAGTATTTTTTATAGTGTATAGTATTAATTAATTCTCAGTGAATGGTGTGAAACATGGAAACTGAAAAGTGTAAAGTTTTGTCAGTTTCAGTGAAGCGTAACCTCCTACCCAGGTTTAATTATTGTATTAATAATGAAACGCTAGGTAGAGTGTCAACCATTAGGGATTTAGGGGTGACAATCACAAATAATTTCTCGTTCGATGAACATATTTCAAAAATATGTCGTGAAAGTTTCCGGATCGTGGGATTTTTAAAAAGAAATTGTTTAAATTATTTTTCGGACATAACTCTATATAAATTATTTAAGTCACTCATTCGGCCTAAATTGGAGTACTGTAGTGTGATCTGGAATCCTTTTCACAGTAATAAAATTGACGCCATCGAACGTGTGCAAAAGAGATTTGTCAAATGGCTCTGTTACAGGGGTGGACGATCGTACCATAGAGCTGATTATGAGAGTTATTGCAACGTGTACGGTCTTCTTCCACTGAGCAGTCGGCATACAGTGGGAGACGTGAGATTCCTGTGGAAGCTGGTAAATGGTGGAATTGACTCTAATCAGTTGCTAGCTGACTTGGGTTTTCACGTCCCACAGAGAACCACCAGACGGAAGCACACGTTCGATGGGAGCAGATCGAGAATTAATGTACATAAAAATTCATGTCTGATCCGGTTGCAGTCAACATACAACTTGATGGAGAGTAAAAGTGCTACTGATATTCACTTCAGCTCTCTATCAACTGTTATGAGAAACATCTAAAGTGGGCTGTAAAATAGTGTGTGCATTTTGTGTTATTTTCTGTTTGCATTGATTGATTGATTGATCGATTGAACATGTGGTTGAATGAATGGTTGATTGATTTTTTGATTGAATGTACGAGCGACTGAAGTAATGTATTTTTTGTTTGCTGTTATCTAGATCCTCGAATGTCACTCTTGTATTACTGTTTTCCCAGTTTCTGAACTTTTTCTTCTATCTTTTATTTTGTGTTTTTGCCTTTTTCCGTTTACTGTAGATAGTTTTGTTTTTTCTGTAATAATTATTTCAATGTTTCTTGTACATAGGGATTGTATGAATGAATGCTTGAGATAGGATGTTTGAGTGCGTGTCTGTATGGTTGTGGTTGTTGATTTATAATAGACTAGTGTATGTCTATTTTTTGTTCGTGTTTGCTGTTATTGTTTTGTTTATACTTGTAAATTTTATTGTTAATTATTATATTGTCACTAGTGGATTCTATCTGTCTGACAATAAAGAATACATATATATATATATATATATATATATATATATATATATAGCGACTTATCCCGCTAAATAAAATAATCTCTCCGTCGTTTAAAAGAATTTTAACACGATACAATGAGTGGAGACAATCTCATTGAGAATTGAGGCACCAGGTGTGGACGAAGTGGGTGTTGAAATGGTGAAGGCAGCAGGGGAGGTTGCGAAACTGGCTGTACCGTGTGATGAGGGTGGTATGGAAGGAGAAAAAGACCCCAGAAGATTGGAAGAAAGGATTAATTGTCCCAATATTTAAGAAAGGAAGCAGAAAGGAGTGCAGAAATTACAGGGGAGTCACACTCATACCACACTGTGCCAATATATATGAAAAGATATCAGAAAGTAGAATACGAGCCAAAGTGGAGAGAGAATTGAGCGAGGAGCAGTATGGATTCAGACCTGGGAGATCAACAGTGGATCTCATAACTTCAGTGAGACAGCTCCAGGAACACCACTACGAATTTGGAGAGGGTCTGTTGATGGCCTTCCTGGACATCGAAAAGGCCTATGATAGTATGTGTAGGGAGAAGGTTTGGAAAGCAATGGAAAACATGGGAGTGGAAAAAGGGACTGTTGACAGAGTGAAGGAGATATATTGTGGAAGTGTGAGTTGTGTGAAAGTTGGAGGGGAAAGAACAGACTGGGTCTGAAAAATGAGTGGCCTGAAACAGGGTAGTGCACTGTCACCCCTTCTCTACATTGTGGTTATGGACGAGGTAATGACACGGTTAGCAGGAAAGATAGGACAAGATAAGATGAAAGCAATGGTGTTTGCAGATGTTCTCATGGTCTGGGGAAACAAGGAGGAGGAAATTCAGGAGCAACTGAAGGCTTGGGAAGAAACAGTGGGAGAGTACGGATGGAAGTTCAACATCAGTAAATGTGAGATCCTGTTAACGACCAGGAAAAGGGACAGACCAATGAGTGGGATAACCAGGGTGTCGAGCGATATGGGAATTATAGGGGAATTTTAGTCACCCAGGAAAAATACGGGAATTATTCGGGAAATTCGCACTTGATACGGGAATTCTTGAAAATTTTCATAATGCCTGACTTCTACTCTACGCTCGGTAGAGTCCTCCTACTCAGTCTTCTATTTCGCCTGCAGACCGCGCTGCCACTTGCAATTTGCGCCACCGATAGAGCGCTAAGCGGGATGAGAACCCAGCAAACGTTGAATGCATGCTGGCCGACCGCCGGCCGTACCCTCTCCGCGCAGGGCTACGTGCGTCGCGCTCGTTGCTGACAATGACATACAGGAATCAGTCCGCATTGTTATTCACAGAGGAGACTTGGGTTTCTCGACAAGAGCAGCCCTTAAAGAAGCTAACAACTCAAGATCTCAGAAAATTCCAGTCGCGAATGTGCTGCAATTTCGCACATTCGTATACTATGGCTGAAAAAAATCAAAGAGAGGTCACAAGATGACCCGTGCTATTTCCTGCCTAGACCCTGTAGGGGTCGCTGAGACTCCTAAGTTGGAAGAAGTTAGGATCGTCATTGCCCTGGAAATTCTTTGTAATCAGAAGAATTTGATTTCTGGCGCAATGGCTGACCGCATCAAGAGCAGCTACTCCGCACTTCTGAGACTGCCCTCCGTCACTTTGCGTTTGAAGCAGTTCGATGGAAAAGAGCCACGGTTCGACCTGCTGTGGTCTGAATTAGTGGCTTCAGCACCTTCCTCAGTTCCTGCCAAAAAAGATCTCACAACCTTCGTTAAAATGATACTGATTTATCACAACAATGCAGCTCTAGACAGAGGTTTCTCCCTGAACAAGGAGTGCATGATCGTCAATCACAAAGAAGCAAGTCTGATTTTAATGCTTACTGATCAGGACGCTGTGATGGCAGCTGGTGGAGTAGAAAAGATAACCGTGAGCAAGAGTCCATACTGCACGAAACTCCTACACCGTGTTCAAGGAAGCAAAACAGGTGCGAAGCGACGGCTAAGGTGGCAGTCGAAAGAAAAGCCACGAAAGATCTCCAGGAATTGGAAAAAAAAAGAAGTTATTGAACGACGCCCGTCCTGAAGCAGAGAAAATTGAAGAGAAGATGAGTTCCCTAGTGAAGCTTTAAATTAATAAATCCTTGAATATTGTTTGTTTTATCTTATTTTGTGTGACTAAAGTTCCTAACCATAATCTAGTATTAACAAAGTGACTTATTTTATTTTGTGTATGACTAGCCTACAGTTCTATTCAGAAATTAATACTGTCAAAATAACTTAATTTTGTGCAGTGTATAACTGAAGTTCCTAGTAACAATCTTATATTTGTCAAAGTGATTTATTTAATTTCGTTTTGCATTATTTTATTTTCTATTATCTACTTTGATAAAATAAATCTAAATTATAAAGTATTCGCGGCGTGTCGCGTGTGGAATTTTACTGTGTTTAGCCTTTCCATGGTCTTCTTTCGCAGGGGAGATGCACATACCAAATTGTTTTAAAGTCCGTGCAAACACTCAATGCAAATGCGTCACACATGCATAAATTTCAAAAACTACAAACAATGTATCACAGCTCTCGACATTTTAATATCTAACACCCGTCACCAACAAGTGGCTACAAAATTCACCACATAAGTGACAGAATTCTTCTCGTACCGGTATGGGCAGGCATTATTTCAGTCACTTGTTAACCACTGTCTGTGTCGGATTTCCTTTCATTGTCATTGTTTCGTTACTTTTACTTCGCCGAAGTTCGACCTGAGGACTGGGCACATCCCGTACAGCACGTTCAGAAAGAAATACTGAAGGCGGTCTGGATATCGCGGTGGATGGAATGATTATTAACCTTGGCAATTCATCAAGCTCTGACGAAGACAATGATGGTGGTGGTGATGATAAGGACAGTGAAGGGATGGAGGGTGTCAAAGACACCCTTGCCAAGTGACTGAGGATAATTTATTTATTGGTGTCAGTTCGCTTGCGTCAATCGATAATAGAGCACAGGCTATTGTTTCCCGTCATAGTGTTCAAAATACCGTCTGTCATTCAATAGCCTACAACTCGACAATATAAAACCACGGCAATAATATCGCCACAGAGCGGCTTGTTTGACTGCTCAGTGCTAAATATGTCTTTACCTTAACTTTACTTTTGTGTTACCACGAAAGCTAATATTAACCGTAGAGAGTCGCGATTCAGTGAGTGTGCATGGTGTTATCTGTCGACTACTGTAGTAAGCTGTGAACGACCTCCACTCAGACTCTTGTTTCATGTTAAAGGATAATCATTGCATGGTGAGTGTTTTTATATTCATTAGCTGTAGAGTGTTTGCCCTCTTTGTTATATTTATTGAATTGAATACCGATGATAAAGGTATCATAGCTTCAGTGTGTAATTTATTTATTCATCTAAAAGTATCGTATTTCTCTATTTGAATGTCCTCGGGGTTGACTCAGGCTCGTTTTTTAAAATATATTACGTATAATTGTACAGAAATAATGTCTGAAGTGTAGCGCTGTGTATTATTCGAATCAGTTGATCTACAACAACACTAAAAACTTAGCAACACAGCTCAGCTGTTCCAAGCTCCCAACATATCCTTCGCGTTGTTTCCTTAGAAATACAGGGTGTACGTGAGAAGCATGCTCAGAATTCTTGCCGTATGGTGGTTGGACTAAGGGTCTTGTTATGTGGCGACCGTGGGTTGCGGAGAGGAAAAGCGGGGCAAAGTGACAGGAAGGCTGTCAGTACTGAATGCGCGGTGTTAGCAATACTGTATTTGTCTCATAATTTATGCGCGTAATAGCGGACACACCTCCAATTTTACCATAAAAGTCGTGATCTAAAAAGGGATAGTGGGTGGGTAACATCTATTACTACATGACCCCCAAAATTATTATTCATTATTACAAAGGGTATTTTGACTATTTTCAGTAGTGTAAAAAATTTTATCGCCTTGTTCCGGGCTTCTATAGAGCTTACATTTTCTTTTGATCTTTCATTTGCCATTGGACGCGCCACCGGCGTATGCCTATGCATCACCAGCTTCTGGTTTAGTAGTCAGGTAATGGAAGCAATGGGAACTGTGTACTACGATTTTCCTTGCATGTAACTAAGCAAATTATTGTTGTTAAGAGAACGTAAAATGTACCAAGAATGATGTATGATCTTCAGCTGTGTGCAGTGAGAAAGCTCTGCATGTGTTCATTCCTTATGTATTAATGATGAGAAATGTCAGCTAACGTGCCACATACAACACTCGTAGTCTCTAAATGTTGCACATTTTCCCGTAAATTACAGCAGTTTATGTTTGAATTGCTTATAAGATCGTGACAAAGAAAGTGTTTCTCCAATTGGATGATTGTATTTAACTGTATGCACGTCGTATAATCTTGGCAAAGTTTTTTCACACCATAGTAGGCACGCAGCTTTTTGTATTTAGTTTTCTGGCATCTTGTTTTAAATTATTGACTTAACATATTTCTAAATGCAGACAATCCATACCTCCATTAGGATTCGGGTTCCATAATTCATGCAAAATGAGGTTCGTTCGTTTGTGAAATTGACGTCATAACCTCCCTACCCTTTCAGTGATTACCGTATGGTACTTTACATAGACTAGGGTGAAGATATAAATGAGCATTTCAAAACAAATTGTCGCCAGGTGTTTGGTTTATTAACTTACGGTAATATTTTCCATAGGTACTGGAAACTGGGCACGGTTGGATTTTAAGGTGGAACCACATGTTCTATCAAATATCGCTTTCTTGCAATTCCTGGAATATGTATAGAATTATAAAATGATTATTGGTTAAATAAGGGTTAATAGATAGGCTATTATAATTATAATGATTAAATAAATATTAAAGAAGAAACGATGCGTTGTTAGTAAAGATTAGGCCTACCGGTACGGCGAATAGCCTATAACTCGTAGCATCCGTGACAATTTAGCATTTAAACGGGTCACGTTAATGCATAATATACTAATATAACAACCGGATAGCAAATTATAATAATATTCTCGCATATAACATATTTAATTTGCACCAACTTAATTATTGTAGTCTCAAGATATGTTATACCACTGCCGTTTGAAATGTGCAAATCGCACACTTTGTAGACAAGCTGTTTGTTATGGTCGTCTCTGATGCGAAGTGTTACTAATTACGCTTTTAGGGGACACTTGTCTTTGGAATATTCATGAGAGGCCAACCCTCTAGTTTTTATTTCATAAGTTGAACGCATAAAAACAAAACCACAATCCGAAATAATAAAGAAGATAATCACGAACGAACGATTCACTGCCAATGAAAATCAAATGGAGATTCGCGGACCGGAAGTTCGCTATGCATAAGCTTTGGTGCCATTTTGTTATTGTTAGTGTTATGGTGCCATTTTAACTTGTGGAAGCTCTATACGGTTACGGTACCATACGATTCAGTCACTTCCCGTAAATATTTATTATGTGACACTCCTATTCTCTACTCTCTCAACCCTCCTCACTAAAACAGTCATTTACATCAGCTCTCCTCAGGTAAACGGTATTTTATTTGTGTTCGTAGCATCTCATCCCATCTGCGAGCGAGTTCACTCGCGCACGCGCTTTGCTCACGCTACTGTTTAGGCCTAAATCTCGCCATCACCCGTGGACTGCGGAAGTATCTCCAAAAATGCAGTTACAGTTACGCTAGAAAATCTTGATTCGCGCTTTAAGATTCATTTTTCATCCATCAAAATATATGGGAATTTGGTGGATTTTCGTACGGGAAATACGGGAATTATACGGGAATTTGGAAAAAGGTCATCACTCGACACTCTGGATAACACTTGGAGATGGACAGCTGAAGGTGGAAAGTCTCAAGTACTTGGGAAGTATAGTGGAGGCAAATGGGAGAAATGACAAAGAGATTTCGGAACGTGGCAGACAGGCAGAAGCATTTCTGAGAAGCATTAGGAGCTTAGTGTGGAATAAAGATGTCCCACAAAAAAGCAAGGAAGTGTTATACAGAAGCTACTATATCCCGATACTGACCTATGCATCAGAAACGTGGATAATGAAGAAAAGAGACATAAGCAGAATACAGGCAAGTGAGATGAAGTTCCTACGAAGTAGGATCGAAGTAACAAGAAGAGACAGGGTGAGGAATGAAAAGGTCAGGGAAATAGTGAAAGAGGAGCCCTTGCAGGGTAGGGTTGAGACATCAAGACTGAGGTGGTATGGACACTTAAAGAGAATGGAAGAGAAGAAGATTCCAGAGAGGATACATGAGATGCAGATGCAGAAGAAACGACCAAGGGGAAGACCAAGAGATAGATGGCTGAAAGGAGTGGAGGAATGTGTCAAGAAGAGAGGCGAGGACTGGACTAGAGGGACAGGGGAGAGGTGATGGGAAGAAAGGACTAAGTGGCGAGGCTTATGTTCCAAACAGACCCAGCCTGGGGCTGGAAACTGTACAAGATGATGATGATGATGATGAACAGCGTTTCTCAGCGGTGTAAAATTAGGCCTACTTGCGCACTGCTACCAGAATGTTGCCATCTTGGAAACATACGAGCATGTCGCCAAAGGGGATATCTTTAAGCTTCAATGCTGAGACAGTGCGAAGTGGAATGCACTTTCACTTAAAACCTACCCTCCCATTTCGCTACAGCCACACCCCAAGGTCGCTGGCCTATCTGTTGTGAATGGTAGATGCGCGGACAGGGTATTGTTAGAGATTATTGCCCGAAGGCCCAAACCTATGCGACGCCGCACCGAGAGTGTGCCTGTTGGATGATCTTCATGCAGTCTACACGCTACTTCACTGGCACAAAAGCAAGCGTTTGTCGGCTTCTGTGACGACGATATTTTGGACGGGTAAGGTGGTCTCACTATGATGGCATTAAGGCAAAACCTGGATGAATGTCAAGATGCAGACGAAAGTGTAATTGAGTAGTTAGACGTCGATAAAGACGGCTGTGGTTTCAGCAAGGAGAATATTGTACTGAAATCGACTGTCGGTGGGGAAAACGGAGGTCTAGTGCGGGAGTGATCCAATGGAAATCCCAAAAGTTTCCCACAGTCAACCTAGTCTATAGTCACACTAATCTCTTATATAGAAGATCGAGATGAATATTCGTTATATGGCTTTCTTCAGAAATATACAATCTAAAATTAGAAAAAATAAACGATCTAAGAAACAAAAAAAGGTGACAGTCTTTTTTCTTAGATATTAATGTTGGCGTAATCCACACACCTCTAGTCTAGTGTGTCTTGCAATGCAATGTAGCAAAGGGTTACAATTATTTTTTCCGTGTTCATAAAATAGGCCTTCATTTTAATATTTTAATCAATTGTTTTGTTTTTACTAGGCTTAAAAATCATAACTGCGGATAATTCGCGGAAGTTTGTGCGTT
Source organism: Meconema thalassinum (assembly GCA_946902985.2). Taxonomy (NCBI): domain Eukaryota; kingdom Metazoa; phylum Arthropoda; class Insecta; order Orthoptera; family Tettigoniidae; genus Meconema; species Meconema thalassinum. The sequence goes on along the minus strand of OX336389.2, from coordinate 1,119,827,799 downwards.
GATTACCGCGAATTATCGTGAGTGCACTGTATATACATACCAGTGCTGGCATCGTAACAACACTGGTTTATGAGGCAGGTTCCATTTCACAAAGTTCTTAGCTTGTACATGAAACAGTGATAACTGTAATTGTAATGTCGTGTTTGTTTCTTCTTGTTCTTTCTTTAGGAGTAATCAACATAAACCAGAATAATGTGCAGGATTTACTGATTGCTGCTGATATGTTAGAGATACAAGAGGTTGTCGACAGCTGCACCAGTTTTTTACGAAGTGAAATACATCTCACAAATGCCATTGGTATATACAGGTAACTTGATCTTATTTCCTTTATTAATAATAAGAAAAACTGCAGTACCAGTATGTTGTTCTCTACTATTATTTTTGGAGTTATTCATCATCATCATTATCATCATTTCCCCTTTTCCAGTTGACACTGGGTGGGAGCAAATATGGTTCCTCTCCCCTAAGTTCTGTCGTTCCACCATTCCTCTTCCGACACAGTGTTCCAATCCAGGTTCTCCACCGAGTCCATCCAACGCATTCTTGGTCTTCCTCGTCCTCTCTTCCCTGTTATCCGTCGTTCCAGTGCTCGTCTTGGTAGCCTTACTTCATTCATCCGTTTGACATGTCCAAACCATCTCAATCTGTTTTGCTCCAGTTTTTCATTTAGTTTCTGTACTCCCAGTTCTTCCCGTATATCTTCATTTCTCACTCTGTCCCTCCTAGTTTTCTGGACCATACTTCTCAGGAATCTCATCTCAGCTGCTTGTACTCTGCTCTCATCCCTCTTAGTCATTGTCCAAGGTTCTGCTGCATATGTCATTATAGGAACATAATATGCTTTGTACATAACTTCTTTAGCCTTAATTGGTATATCCTTGTTCCATACTAATCCCCGTACCTGTTGGTAGAAAGCACTCCCGAATTGTATTCTTCTGCTAATTTCCAAACCTAGTCTTCCATCTTCAGTCAGTTCACTTCCCAAGTATTTGAAGTGTTTCACTACTTCCAATTCCTTATCTCCTACTTTGATTACTCCTTTTCCTTCTTTCTTATCTCTACTCCTCACCACTGTTTTACTCTTCTCCACATTTATCTTCAATCCCCATTGCTCAATCTTTTCATTTATTACGTCTAACTGTTCTTGTACCTCCATCTCATCCTCACCCCAGATCACAACGTCGTCTACAAACAACATTACCTTCATCTTTGCCCTACTATATTCTTTCATAGCTGCCTTCATGATGTCATCCATCACCATTACGAACAATAATGGTGACAACACACTTCCTTGCTTTAGTCCAGTGTCAATTTTAAACCATTCCGATGTCCCAACTCTAGTCTTCACACTACTGTAGCACTTCATGCACATTCCTTTTATCATGTCTCTCAGTTCCTTGCCTATTAATAAACTTTAACAGCTTGAAATATTAGATATTTCAGATTGCTACATTTTTTTATCTGACATACGTACTAGGAGCTATTACGGGAGACCTGGGTAGGTCTGGTTTGCTATGTTTGCATGCCAATGCATTCCTAAAATAACAGAAAAGCAAATCAGGATACAAGAAAGGGAAATGTCCTTTTGGATTGTACAATAAATTTCTCTATGCAATTTCTGTTTTCATTGTAATTAAAAGTTAAAAAAAAAGTATTTTACACAGTTCTACATTGATGAGCCAGACCATTATCACAACCTACTTAATGTGCTGCCATAACAGTTCTGATCCATAAAGCCATAGGCTCCATGATTGTTGTGAAGTTGCTACACCACCACATCTTTCAACTTAGCTGCAAGGTGGATCTGTCGTAGACCATTCTAGTTGTTCCAGTACTAGCAACATATGCTCAATTGGATTGATATCAAGGATATTTGGAGACCAAGGCAACATCTTGGAACTATTTTTCATATTCGTTAAACCATCTTCATTACCCATGTTGTGTAGGATTGTGCACTGCTGAAGGAGGCCATTTCTATTTAAGAACTGTGCTGCCATTATTACGTTTAAATAGGTGGTTTCCCTCTAGCTTGACATACCTTCCACCGGCTTGTTGTCTTCTTTTGTCTTTTCTTCAGATTATAGAAATAGAGCACATTTGCTCCCAGATACTATGGGCTTGAGTGCCGAAATTGACCACCATGAGGTCCCATTGCAAAACAAACATCACAGAGAGGCCAAACATTCATTCGAACTAGTTCCAGCACGAGAGTGTTAATCTCGGGTATATCGGGTTTGGTTTGCGAGATTTTATGAAACTAGCCCAAAATATACATCCGAGAAGAAAAAGCAAAACTACAAAAGAATGACACAGGTTAAGATAAAACGCTTCCTCGACATTTATTTGTGTCAAAGTTCCCCAGCTTACTCTATGTTGGGGATCTAGTGTCTATTCCAAAAGCAAACTAATAAATGCCCACCTGAAAAATAAATAACATCCTACCATTGGAAAATGAAATGTAAATAAGTCTATCATCATCATCATCTTGTACAGTTTCCAGCCCCAGGCTGGGTCTGTTTGGAACATAAGCCTCGCCACTTAGTGCTTTCTTCCCACCACCACTCCGCTGTCACTCTGGTCCAGTCCTCGCCTCTCTTCTTGACACATTCCTCCACTCCTTTCAGCCATCTATCTCTTGGTCTTCCCCTTGGTCGTGTCTTCTGCATCTGCATCTCATGTATCCTCTTGGGAATCTTCTTCTCATCCATTCTCTTTAAGTGTCCATACCACCTCAGTCTTGATGTCTCAATCCTACCTTGCAAGGGCTCCTCTTTCACCATTTCCCTGACCTTTTCATTCCTCTCCCTGTCTCTTCTTGTTACTCCGATCCTACTTCGCAGGAACTTCATTTCACCTGCCTGTATTCTGCTTATGTCTCTTTTCTTCATTGTCCACGTTTCTGAAGCATAGGTCAGTATCGGGATTTATTAGCTTCTGTATAACACTTCCTTGCTTTTTTGTGGGACATCTTTATTCCACACTAAGCTCCTAATGCTTCTCAGAAATGCTTCTGCCTGTCTGCCACGTTCCGTAATCTCTTTGTCATTTCTCCCATTTTCCTCCATTATACTTCCCAAGTACTTGAGACTTTCCACCTTCTTCAGCTGTCCACCTCCAAGTGTTATCCCACTCATTGGTCTGTCCTTTTTCCTGGTCGTTAACAGGATCTCACATTTACTGATGTTGAACTTCCATCCGTACTCTCCCACTGTTTCTTCCCAAGCCTTCAGTTGCTCCTGAACTTCCTCCTCCCTGTTTTCCCAGACCATGAGATCATCTGCAAACACCATTGCTTTCATCTTATCTTCTCCTATCTTTCCTGCTATCCGTGTCATTACCTCGTCCATAACCACAATAAAGAGAAGGGGTGACAGCGCACTACCCTGTTTCAGGCCACTCATTTGTCTGAACCAGTCTGTTCTTTCCCCTCCAACTTTCACACAACTCACACTTCCACAATACATCTCCTTCACTCTGCCTACAGTCCCTTTTTCCACTCCCATGTTTTCCATTGCTTTCCAAAACTTCTCCCTACACACACTATCATAGGCCTTTTCGATGTCCAGGAAGGCCATCAACAGATCCTCTCCAAATTCGTAGGGGTGTTCCTGGAGCTGTCTCACTGAAAATATGAGATCCACTGTTGATCTCCCAGTCTGAAACCATACTGCTCCTCTCTCAATTTTCTCTCCACTTTGGCTCGTATTCTACTTTCTAATATCTTTTCATATATCTTGGCACAGTGAGGTATGAGTGTAACTCCCCTGTAATTTCTGCACTCCTTTCTGCTTCCTTTCTTAAATATTGGGACAATTAATCCTTTCTTCCAATCTTCTGGGGTCTTTTTCTCCTTCCATATCACCCTCATCACACGGTACAGCCACTGTTTCCCAACCTCCCCTGCTGCCTTCACCATTTCAACACTCACTTCATCCACACCCGGTGCCCTTCCTCCTTCCTCCTTTCATAAGTCTATAAGCAATACAATTGTAAATTAAAAATAAATTTTGTGTGACATCGCTCTTAAACTCGGCAGCTGATTGCTATCCCTTTATGTTGAACAATGTTCAAGAGCCATCAATAAAAATAAGCAACGCTATGATAGTACCATTTCCAACATTTAAATTTATAATTCTGGCCTCGCTAAATTCTATCATAATTCCTATTTACAAACATCCTGAAAAATTAACCTAACTAATGCACAGCAACGCACAAAAATAAACCAGAAATGTTAAAAAATAAACCAAAGTACTAGTCATGCTCAAAACATATTATGTACAAGTGTGCATGTACACCTTGTATGCCCCTGTCATCTGGATCTTGCCATAGTGTACAGCCTCCCAGGGGTATGCACCCCTTGGAGACCATTCCCCCATCATCTGCCTAAATCTCCTAACGGGCAACCCTTGGAAAGCCGGGCCAACATCCATAAACGTAGCACGGACAGCTTGCCACTCTAGAAGGCAGCTCAGTCCTTGCACAATGGTTACACATAACGACATACTATTAACTGGGACAGCAATGCCAACACATTGCTGACAGCATAGCGCCGAAGAGTATAAGAAGGCGTCTTAATCAGGTCAAGGGATCTCTCCATTATCAGTGCTTCAACGTTACGGCCGAAGGCTACGCTGGTGTCATCAGAGGTAAGTCAGTCGTGTTCAGAGTTCCTACTTTTGTAACCTGTAACCCACAACTTGTACTTTACATTGTGAACATAATTACATTCCCTACAAGGGACTCATACTTCAGAATTACAGACCAATAAACACTTGGTCAACACATCACACTAGTCTTACTGTCCATATGCCTCTTTACATCCCAACGCCCTTCCTTATTCCCGTCGCGGTTAGACGTGACAGACGGTAGTCTAATAGCGCTAGCTCAGATACCATTGTATTTCTCGAGCCGACCCGACTGCTAGCAAGCAGCGCGTGCCACTCGGCTGATACGAGCAGATTCAGTTACATAATAAGCCAGTCAGCTGAGCGACCAGCACAGTGACCCTTGCATTGGGTCCCATCCCTTCAAACACTACTACATTATTTATAGGAACGCCCCCTAGTTCCTAGCACACCACAACACTCTACACTGGTCAGCTTACCCTGCCAAGGGAAGCTACCCCTTTTAGGCACAGCTTTATAAATTAGTACAATAACTCTTCCTTTTAGATCCACCCCCAAATAAGGGATCTAAAACACTGGTGGAGGCGCGGAGTACCGTGACGTTGTTTTAGAACAACGCCCTAGGGGTACAAACAACGTATCTCTGCGGTCAAGACGGTCCTAACCGCACGCAGCCAAGCAAATAGTGAAAAATTTTTTTTTTGACCTTATATTACGTCACACATTTTTTTATACACATATAGGAGTTTGTATTGTTACACCAACCCCCATTCGCCCCACAGTGTAAAGACGGTGGAAATTAGATGTCCACATTTAGAACTACACTAAGAGACTTTGCGCACCATTTGTCGGCTAGTACGACTCCACTCCTGCCGAAGCTAAAGATTAAGAACGGTGACTTAATAACTGACCAGACTGCAGTACAACTTCTCAGGGACCTTGAATTCCAAACAGCACAGATCCGTGCTCAACACCCTGCCGCTGCAGCACAAGTTATACATTTTACACGGTCCCAGGCCAGTGAACACACACAGGAGTCACCGGTATCCAGCGCTAGTGAGGTAGATTGCCTACCAACACTCCATCCCCTATTGTTGCAGCAACTGCAGATCACAGAGCAGAAAGCCAGTAACCTGCTCGAGCGCATTACAGAGCTACTAGAAACAGACACTATCAAAGTCAATAATCACACAACAGAAGCGGTTCTTGACATCCACACTATTTTGGAAACAGTAAAACAGGATTTAGACAGAACCGTACTCATAGTCAAATCCACACAGCACGACAACACACCATCCATCAGCACAGACATATCAGGTGACGAGCCACCTGGTAACGTAACACAGGTGTCGTACACGGGAAGCGAGGCTAATTCCCCTCTAAACAGCCCAAACACCTCGACACACAGCCAACGAAACACAGCCGAGAACGAGATGAATAGACACACTGAGTACCCCATGATCCACCCCACAAAGTTCACGGGGGAAGGCCAGGATCCCGAGGAATACCTCAAGGCCTTCAATAGAACGGCTCGGATCAATGGTTGGAGCGAGGAAGTTAGGAAACGGCTCCTTCCTGCTTACCTCACGAAGGCGGCCATGACATGGTATGAGCTCCACGAGGACGCACTAGAGGCTGCCACATGGGAGGAAACCGCGGTAATGTTGAAGGATGAGTTCCAGCTTATACCAGACGATGACGATCTCTATGACCAGATTAGACAGAGGTCACAGGGACCCAAAGAGAGCGCCCAGGCATACATCAATGTTAAATTGATAATGTGCGAAAAGTACAATGCAGCAATGACAAATAAACAGAAAGTCAAGCTGTTAATGCAGGGCCTCAGACCAGCCATAGTGGAAAAGCTATGCATCATGAACAACCCCACGGTCCAACATATGTTGAATAACATAAAGACCATAGAGGAGGGGAGAAAGATCACGGAAAAGGCTACGGAAAAAGCCGTGGATCTGCACCTCAAAACTCGAAAAGACGACACTAACGACAAAATGGACGAATTAGTGGACAGGATGGAGAAACTGACCATAGCTGCCATCCAAGCGGGCGGGAGACCGCCAAGGGATGAGCAAGCAGACAAACGAGAACACTATCATACTGAGAGGGACAGGGGGTACACAGAGAGGAGACGCTACGGGAGGGAAGAAAATTACTACCCTCCACAGCGGCCAACAACACCTCCCCCACAGGATAGGCCACACTACCCTCCTCGGTACTCACCGATAGCATACACGGACACAGAGCCGACATACCCCTCAAGGCGTTCACCATCCCCGTACACACGGGAGTACTACCCTGAGGAGTACGACCACGACATCCCCCGACGAAACAGCCCGACACCAAATAGACAGTCCTACGCTGCCCCACAATACAGGGCAGACAGGGAGTACCGGGAAAACTCGACCCCACTCAGGCAGGGATATGCCGCCCCGCAGTACAGGGGAAATGGGGAATATCGGGAGAACCCGCCCCCACGCAGGCAAAGCTATACACCCCCACAATACAGGGGAAATAGGGACAGGCGAGAAAACCCACCCCCAACCAGACAGGAGTATGCAGCTACCAATATAGGGAAAAGGGGAACCGACGGGAAAACCCGCTCCCCCAGCATCAGACATACACCCCACCCTGGAGGAAACAGGAAAACAGACCCCCGGGCAATAATAGACAAGGAAGAAAACACACGAAGGGCCCGGAACACTACCCCCTCCCCGACGAATACCCGAGGGAGTTCAGGGATGAGACACCCCACAGGACAGACAGGGGGGCAATACTCCCTACGCCTAGACACACACCGCAAGCGGGGAGCTGGCGCAGCCACCCCGAGGGGGGGCGCACATACATTACAGGCAGGCGTACACCCACATTTTCAAAAAACGCCTAGATGGGGAGGTTCGGCCAGCTAATGAAGCGGCTGAGGTTCCTCCCCCAACACAACACAAGAAAGGCCCCTCCCCCAAGCAAACTCGCAAGAGTAAGGGGAAGAAGCAGCCAGCTAAAGCTAAGGCTGACGATCCGCCCCCGGACCGTTTCCAAGCACACCCCGTGCAAGGAGACGGCAACTGTCTGTTTAGGGCCATGAGCTTCCTAATCCGGAATACCGAGGACTATCATGGGGACTACAGACAGAAAACGGTCAAACATATCTTGGCCAACTGGAAAGAGTACCAGGACTTTGTGTCGGACGAGCGGGAAAACCCATTCCAGACCGGGGCGGATTACCGAAAATACATGGGTAAGGACGGCACCTATGGCAGTGCCGTAGAGGTGACCGCTCTCGGCAAGGTGCTCAAAGCCAACATCCATGTATACACGGATGTGCACTCGCCTCCGCTATTCTCAACTGCGGGATTCGATAGGGACCTACACGTACTTTTTACAGGAAACCCTAAGGCGGGACATTACACACCCCTCACAATCATAAGCAAACAGCCCGAGAACACGCCCACACCCTCCAAACAGAAAACCCTACCCCCTTCACCACAACACAGGGGGGGAATTGACCACACACAGGCGCATGACGCGAGCTCGCTCGGCATGGGGAAGCCAGCAACAGGAGTCGAACTCGCGACCGCCTGGAACAAAAGGCAGGGTAACAAGGGCAAGCTCAGGGTCACGTTCGCAGACACACCTTCCCGAAAGGAAGAAACCAACAACAACATAACTACACAAAGGCTGGGAACGATTAGTACATTAAACGTTCGCCAGCAGACTCCTAGTCTAACAGCAAGACCGGTTAAAGGAGCTGGCAATGTACTTGGCAAACGCACTTTGCTGACCGGAGCAAAGTATTCAGGACAGGAAGTCAGCCGAGAGGCGAAGCGTGCCAGGTACGATAAGCGGACAGCTCCGTGCCTTCCCAGCACAAATGTCACTCCGGCAACAACAACAACAACAACAACATACATCTTACACAACACATCGGTGCAGGGCAGTGGATTTCAGGTATCGGCCCTCACGATACACGCCACCATAAATGGCCACAGAGTGCAGGCCCTAATTGATACTGGGGCAGCCGTAAGTTGTGTTAATAGACGACACATTGCCGAGGCGCAAATACAAGGTGTCACGGGAGACATCCGGCTGGTAGCGGCCAATGCTCAGACGCTAGAAAACATGGGGGTGGCAAACATACATATTAGGATAGACCATTTTGCCACAACGCACCCCATGTTCGTTATCGAACACCTTTCTGCGTCAGCCATAATTGGCATGGATTTTCTCGCTAGATATGAGGCTAGCATAAATTTCGCTAGTGGTCAGATGCTTTTAAAGCACGACCAGAGGCTCACCACACATCCCATGGTATACACCAGGAACAGAGATGGGATTCGAGCGGAGCGAGAAAATCGCGAGCATCAGGCCCCTACACTGCACACTATCAGCCAATACACAGACACGCACACAGATAAGGCGGCCAGCCAGAACCACAGGCAGGACCTGACTCCGGAGCAAAATAAAAGACTCACGGAGCTCCTGGAGACCAATAGAGATATTTTTGCCCACTCAATGAAGGATCTCGCTGTGACAGACCTCATTGAACACCATGTCACACTCACTAGTGACCGACCAGTACACCAGCCTCCCTTCAGAGTGAGCCAGAAGGAGAGACATGCCATCGATGCCCAGATCTCAGAGATGCTCGAGGCAGGGGTCATTGTTCCAGTTATTTCTAACTATTCCTCTCCAGTTCTGCTGACCAAGAAAAAGGACGGATCGCACCGGTTTTGTACTGACTACAGGAGGCTCAATAAGTTAGTCGAAAATGATAGTTATCCACTACCAAGGGCAGACACCTATTTGGACGCCCTTGGCGGAGCTAGCTGGTTCAGTTCGATGGATTGCTATAGTGGATTCTATTCAATTCCCGTCTATGAACCAGATAGGCACAAGCTGGCGTTCGTTACAGAGAACGGACTATTTACCTACACCCGTTTACCGATGGGTCTCCGTAACGCCAGCCAAACCTTCCAAAAGCTAGTGGATAAGACATTTTCAGGGCTTAAATGGCGTTCCGTATTAGTGTACGTGGATGACATAACGGTCTTCTCCAACACTTTTGACGAACACATCGTACATTTGGAGGAGGCTTTCGCAAGGATCAGAGAAGCTAAACTAAGGCTTAAACCTGCGAAATGTCAATTTGCCAGACAGCAAATTAACATATTGGGCCATATTGTCGACAGGGAGGGCATTATTCCCGACCCAGCTAAGACTGACGCAATAACGAACATCCCAATGCCCACAAATTTGAAACAATTGCGCAGTTTTATTGGCTTGGCTTCGTACTATCGCAAGCATATCTATAGATTTGCACACATCGCCCATCCACTAACTGAACTCACACGTGAAAAAACGCCCTTCAGCATCACGCAGGAACACATAGATGCCTTCAACACACTGAAGCAACTATTGACCTCACCTCCATTACTGCAACACTTCCACAGTGATAGGCCCACATTTTTACACGTGGATGCCAGCCTGTATGGGCTGGGAGCGGCCCTATTGCAGGAAGACGCCGAAGGGCGCAAACGGCCCATCGCCTACGCTAGCAGGAAGCTAACGGCCGTTGAGACTAGATACTCTGCCACAGAGCGGGAAATGCTGGCATTTTCGTGGGGAGTGAACTATTTTAGAGTATACCTCTATGGTATCAAGTTCACGGTAGTGACTGACCACGCGAGCTTGCTTTTTTGGGACAAATTTAAAAACCCAAATTCGCGGCTCAACAGGTTTATATTCCGCCTGTATGAATATGACTTCGTGGTCAAACACAAGAAAGGCGCTACACACCTAGACGCAGATGGGTTGTCTAGGCTGCCAGTAGCCGAGCCCCCGGATGACAGTAAGGACCACGACTGGGACGATATGCCCACCTTTGCCCTGACGGTGGTTGACATCAAACAGGAGCAAGAAAGTGATCCGCACTTGAAACAGATTCTATTGGCACTAGAAGACTTGGATAAAGTGGACTCCAAGACAGCACGGCTGTCTAGGCGATTTTTCCTAGACAAAGACGGGGTACTGAAATTTAAGCCCACAGCCATGCACGATAGCGCACCTATAGCGGTTCCGGAATCATTGAGAGAAAATATCATGATCGGACACCACAATAGCCCACTGGCAGGGGCACACTTAGGGACGCATAAAACATACCTTAGAATCCGTGACAAGTACTATTGGGTAAACATGAAGGCCGACATAGATACCTTTGTAAAGACATGTCACACTTGCCAACGATTCAAGACAAGACCTGGCAAGCCTCATGGCCTACTCAACCCAATTCCCGTGGGAGAGTTATTTCACAGAGTCGGGATAGATGTGAAAGGCCCCATTACGACAAGTCAGAAAGGCAATAAATATATCCTGGTGGCCACCGAATATCTCACACGTTATATGATTACAAAGGCCGTTCCCAAAGCAGACACGAACAGCATAGCCGAATTTCTATTTGATATAATTACACGATATGGCCTATTCCAAACCTTATTATCCGACAGAGGTACTATTTTCACCTCGAGAGTGCTCCAACAGTTTCTGGAGATACTCAGGATTAAGGCATACACTACAACGAGTTTTTCTCCGCAAACCAACGGACTCACGGAGAGTATGAACAAAATACTTGGAATAGCGCTGGCTAAATTTACAGAGGACGCAGGAACAGACTGGGATGAATACCTGCAAAGCATTACTTTTAGTTACAATACCTCTGTGTCTACGGCTACGAAACACTCTCCACACTTCCTACTGCACGGATACACACCCAGAAGTCCCATAGACAATATATGTATCCCACAGGACGCCCACACAGACAACGCGGCCCGGCTAGAGCATTTGCAAATAGCCCGCATGGACGCTAGAAAAAACATAGCCGAGGCCCAGAAAAAGCAAAAAGAGCGGTACGATCGAAATAGGAAGACCGTGGAATACACACCCGGGCAATTGGTCATGGTCTCCAATTCTGCCCGTAAGAAAAACGTGTCCGAATTTCTCCTGCCACGCTGGTCAGGTCCCTTCAAAGTCTGCAGGAAGATATCTGACCTAAATTATATAGTGAGCGTGCGCCATGGGAGAAAACTCATAAAGGACACTATTCATGCCCGCCGGATGAAGGCATATCACACACGTAAAGCTCACACACCTACACGTACAGGCGGGCACACTGCTAAAAGAAAAGGAAACGATCCCGCTGGTAGACGTGGAAAAAAGACCAAGAAATAGCCTTCAAACACCACTGACCGAACCGGGATATGATCCTAACACTCACCAGAACTATCCCGGTGACACTCGCGTACAACGACATTTTGTACCATGGATAAAGAACATACTTGAACCACGATACAGTTAACGCAAAATTTGGGGACACACATGTAGTTATTGAGAGGTTCTTTTGTATGGCGGACCGCCCCATTCACAATTACAGAGATAGCATTCAGACCGAGAGACACAAACATACAGTCACAGAGCACTGTCAAGCATGTAACAAGATAATGCACACGTGAATGAAATTGGACACTATCGAGAAGCGATAAGGCGCGCAGGGCTGGTTGACCTTCACGCACACAGACGGACTAAGCCTGTGCCAAGTGGACAGGAACAAACGCATCATTCACGCCCGATTTAGAGACCCTATATCTTCCAAAATTACACTACGAGGGGAAATCAAAAACATACAAACTCTACACAGGTATGCATGCTTTCATTTGCGCATTGCACATCCACGGGAACGTGCCATAATATATGCGGCACGGAAATGATCACACCAAATCTTTACAGGCAACCGGCTCCGAACCCATGACCACACACAACACGCTCGTACCAAAAACTAACTAAACAACGGTATTTTTGGTACGCGAAACACAAGCAAAAACCACACTGGCGACGCTTCAAGCCCTGAAACACAACGCAGACATAGAACACAGAGAATGACATAAGGTCACGGGTTCCAATCCCAGTAAACATTAGACACCAAGGAAGGCAATCGTCTAGGCTGCCAACCACACCAAAATTGGCCCATACAAATGCATGAACAGGGAATACTACATTTCCTCCCACCAAAAGCCAGGCATAAAATTTCGAATTACACCAGACATAGAGAATACATTTCCCAAACACAGGTAGGAAAATTTCGCAAGACACAAGTCTTAGGAAACAATGGCCACACAACGTCATTACCTAACTAGGATGAATTGCTACATTAGTCCGCTAGGAATCTAAAACAATGACCACACTTGCATACGTGCAGAAAAGCACATGCCAGCGGATGACAAACAATAACATCCCAGCCTGACATTACACATACCAACTGCTGACTTGCAGACTATTCACACTGCAATACTGCGGTGACGAGACACTATTGCGTATCGCCAGTGACCGTGAAATTACAAACACATAACAATTATAACACCATACATTTTTTTTCCACACTGCAAAAACATTTGGCAATGGACAAGACGTGACACAGCGGAACTTATCTTGGGCCTATAAGGGCACGTTCGCAAAGACGTTGGCAAGCCACGGGCGCCTTCTGCCCATACATGCGATACATATTACGACTTAGCCTGTAACAGACCAACCGTCCGCGTGGTGTAGCGGAACATAGTCACACACACGCACATGCACTCAACAATTAGGAGCAAACACAGACAAGATCTCCCCCCTAATAACTTCTTTTATCGATCGTAAGGCATAGGAGTCATTACAGATGACTAGGACATAGCCAGTCGCACTACGACCACTGGCCACATTTACACTACAAATGGCAGACCAGATTAGGTCATGAAGCTTTACTATCCCAAGGCGCGGATAGAAAGCAAACATGGACCAAGAGAGGATGACAAACCATAGGTGGATAATCCCAGAGGGATTACCGACATCCTACAGCAGGCTACCATAGTTACTACCCAATTCCCTTCCAATAACCCTCTCACGTCCCACATAAGCCAACGCAGACACATGTACACGACCAAAAACAGCTACACTACATTACAAAGTACACACAAGGGGTTGATGGACTTCATGCGTCTAAAGAGAAGGCATGCTACGCCTTGCGCCACGATGCTACCACCTGAGTATTAGGGGTGGGTCAGCAAACATTAAATAAGCATAATGCGCCTCTCCAAATGAGAGAGGAGGCCATAGATATATATTAACCATTCTTTATTAATTAAACACGCCCGCATGACAGGAATATATTGATATTATGCCTCGACCTACACCTATCCTTATATGAGTGCAGATGCCTCATATCCAGACACATGCATGACTATCCCATCCATTCACCAGGGATTTTCATATCAAACCTGCATGAAATTTTCGTATCTTTGCAATCCCGGGAATTGCCTCCCCAGTCCACTCACTATAGGAGCATCCCAGCGGCATCACCGGTTCCAGGCCACCACTAACGTGGAACCCAAAGGTGCGCAACCCCTTCCTACCATACTTTAAGCCCACTCAACAAATAACTACCCCCAGATCATAATAACAGGGTACCTGACGCCGCAGACCCTACTAACACCTCCATTAAGGTAAGGAAAGCATTATTGCTGGAAAGCTGACGTAGCAATGGTAGACCAGAAGTAGCCTATGTACTTAGAAGATCTACAACCCCACAACACTGGAAATATTTTACATTTTACACAGAGATTAAACTATTTACACAGGTTACGCTACATTTTTTTTACAAAGGAATCTGATACGATCTGATTGATGACAACGGTGTAAGCCGAAGGTCAGGAGAACCACACTTTGAGAGCTGGGGAAGGCGATGTGGACCCTTACCCCAGTTGGCTCAACAGCGCAGCGACCTCACTTAACTTGACGGCTAGACCAAACAGACGAACCACGTAAGGTCAAAGCATTCGGGACCACACACGGGCAAACATCGAGATCTAGGGGTGCATATTAGCCCATCCCCCTTGTCGGAGAAGGTTACACCCACTATGTGTCACGGTCATCGAAGCCGAGATCTGCAGGGTGACTTTCTGAGGATGGCGGGAGAAATAGCTCACTCAGCGCCGGCCTCGGGAACTATCCCTAGAGACGACCCCATTATGACTAGACTTCTAGTTAAGTTTAAATTTAAGTAGGCACGGCTTCCATAGCGGGAAGCAAAACTCCTGTGCGTTGGAGAAGAATACTAATGCGAAAAGCATACCACGATTGCCGATACAGGCGAAGATTACTGCGAAAAGCAAACCACGATTGCCGATACAGGCGAAGATTATTGCGAAAAGCAAACCACGATTGCCGACAAAGGCGAAGATTATATTATGCCATTGGACGACAATGTCCAATGCCCACATAAATGGCGACGCATCGGGCAGCCAAAGGGCATTAAGAGAGGAGCATTGCGAGCGCCTCATAAGGGTTACGTGGGCAGCCCAACTACGACTACACACGCAATGGCAACGATCAAAGAAATGGAAGGTACAGCAGGCGAAACGGTTTGCTTCGTGGCACCGTAAGCCGCCTGTGACTAGGTTAGTACTAGTAATAAGACCTAAAATAGATGTCGACAATAGGATTAAAACGGAGGGGACTACGAGGCATTGTTGGGTTCCGGTCCCGACAATGTACTACAAGGGCGCCACCGCGAGAGAAATCAAACGGACAGCCTTCATCTAAATTTTAGTACTTAAGTCATAGTGCCATTTTCAGGTCACTTAGATATAAGCAAAATTACTAACCGCTGTTGCTAATAATAGCACAGCACATTTCGGCTTTAGAGTAAGGTCCACTCGGCATGTACATACAGTATAGTTTACATTTAATTAATTTTATTAATAAGTCAGATAAGTAATGCTAAGATAACGCCGGTCGGCGCCTGATGGCCCAGAAACCCGGCATCAGGGTAAGTCCGACAACTCATGATAAGGCATGATAATTCGTTGTAAGATAGCATAAGCCTACATTTAAGGAAATTTTTATATATATATATATATATATATACCTGTAATGAATTATAATGTATTGTACTGTCCTATTCATAACTAATCCACTTTTCACCCACACAGGGAGACCACGGAGCTACGGAGAGATAAACATCTTTATATGGATGCATTTTTTTTGTTTTGTTTTGAATTACAGGTAACCAAGGACGTGAATATGTCTGTGGTAAATATATTACCAAAATACACATACATGTCATACACAAATACACTCCTTATCAATTTTGGTTGCACCCTTAAAGGTGACAACGCCAGCGGTCAGCGGTGGACAGCATACGTGGGATGATGACCATCGCTGAACGCAAACACATTTCAGAATACGCAAATGAAGCGTTACTTCAGGCTCAAAGGGCGACACAGAGTTTGTAAGTGCCGGACCTTCGACCCTAAGGTGGGATTCCGACCCACGACGGAAAACCACGAGGTTATGTGATAAGTACAGGGAGAGAATAGTGGACTAGCCACTAAACCGCACCAGGAACGGCCGATTAGAGAACGGTCGGCGAGGCATGACAGTACGGTGCGCACCAAGTATAAGAGGTATGCAGTAACTGGCCAGGTAACAGAGCTCTATAAGATATATATATATATATATGATAGTGATAATTGGAAAGTGTAAACTATTTTGTATTTTCTCGCCATGTCATACAATTGCAAGGTTCCACAAGAGTGGCAAGGATACTTATACGTACAGGGTACCAACATGGCAACCATTATTTTTTTTTATGTTAATCTTTATTCCTATGTTTACTATGTTCAATTATAACCTGTCAGGAATTTTACAAATGTAAGGATTACTATTATTATTATCGTGTCATATCTGTTACCATTATCAAGACCACCAATGTACATAATGTCTATGATTTGTTTTCTTTCATTTTTCCTTCTTCTAACTTCCCCATTTGTCAGGGTGTTCCGTTTCATCCCGAACCAATAAATACACTTTGATTATATCCCTTAAATTATACCCTGGAACACCCATTTTTTTTTCTATTCTCTCCTATCTTTCTCTTTGCAGGGAGCACTTTTTTCCCCAAAGTAAAGCCAGACGACACAATTCCTCGTCTAGCTGGGTTTTTCCTCCCTGCACAACTATGTAACTATCAAAACCATGTTTTTTTTTCTTTTTTGAAACTAGCAATATGCCAGCAATAGCAAGGGCAACTTTTTTTTTCTCCATGTCAAATTTCTTTTAATGTCAAATTTTTCTCAAATGTCAATTTTTTTTCAATGTCAATTTTTTTTCTCGATGTCAAATTTTTCGCAATGTCAATTTTTTTTTTGTTTTGTTAATTTCCATTTTCACAATGCCAATATCAGTGTATACATATATCTGTACATCCCATAACCCTCCCCTCTGAACACGGGCTGACCTCACACCCACACTTCGATACGACACCACCAGGAGATACGAGGGGGCTCCAAGAACCACTACGTCAACATCCCAACCTCCAGTTCCGTTCCCGTTCGCGAGGACGCGAACAAATGAAGGAAGACGCTTGTACAGCCTCCCAGGGGTATGCACCCCTTGGAGACCATTCCCCCATCATCTGCCTAAATCTCCTAACGGGCAACCCTTGGAAATCCGGGCCAACATCCATAAACGTAGCACGGACAGCTTGCCACTCTAGAAGGCAGCTCAGTCCTTGCACAATGGTTACACATAACGACATACTATTAACTGGGACAGCAATGCCAACACATTGCTGACAGCATAGCGCCGAAGAGTATAAGAAGGCGTCTTAATCAGGTCAAGGGATCTCTCCATTATCAGTGCTTCAACGTTACGGCCGAAGGCTACGCTGGTGTCATCAGAGGTAAGTCAGTCGTGTTCAGAGTTCCTACTTTTGTAACCTGTAACCCACAACTTGTACTTTACATTGTGAACATAATTACATTCCCTACAAGGGACTCATACTTCAGAATTACAGACCAATAAACACTTGGTCAACACATCACACTAGTCTTACTGTCCATATGCCTCTTTACATCCCAACGCCCTTCCTTATTCCCGTCGCGGTTAGACGTGACAGACGGTAGTCTAATAGCGCTAGCTCAGATACCATTGTATTTCTCGAGCCGACCCGACTGCTAGCAAGCAGCGCGTGCCACTCGGCTGATACGAGCAGATTCAGTTACATAATAAGCCAGTCAGCTGAGCGACCAGCACAGTGACCCTTGCATTGGGTCCCATCCCTTCAAACACTACTACATTATTTATAGGAACGCCCCCTAGTTCCTAGCACACCACAACACTCTACACTGGTCAGCTTACCCTGCCAAGGGAAGCTACCCCTTTTAGGCACAGCTTTATAAATTAGTACAATAACTCTTCCTTTTAGATCCACCCCCAAATAAGGGATCTAAAACAATAGTCATGTGTCAAAACTTCTCAAGTCCGTCTCCACCATCTCAAAATACATTCAAAGTAGTCTCCGAAATATGTCTTATTTTTAGGTAATTAACTAGTGTCATTATTTTCTTATTTATTGTTATTACTGTCATTAATCTCTACAATTCTTATGTTATTAAAATTATGTCATTATTCAGTATTATTTATCAGATGGAGGTTATGATTTTGATGTTCGATTTAATTTATTTTATTTATGGAAGCGTTTAATATAATATTGTTCTCTCACTTACTTTTAATTTATGTGCTTGATTATTAAATTCCATCAACACACAGTAGACAATACAACAACACACTTCATGAATCACCTGTCATGTAACTTGACTGTCAATGGCTGACTCCCTATCACGTCTTCAATATTCCGTGCAATAAATATAATGATGCGGCAAATTGTGCTTATTGTTATTACTGTCATTAATCTCTACAATTCTTATGTTATTAAAATTATGTCATTATTCAGTCATTACCTACATTGTGTGCACGTTCTTTAATATTCATGACATTCTTTTAACACTGTAGAAATTTGAAGCCATTCTTTTCAGTGTTGCCTATACAAATTTGTCATTATTTTGTAGCTCATCAGTCGGTCAACATGATTTAACCGACTGAAGAGCTACAAATGACAATTCTTTAACACTATCAAGCTTCTCATAACATTGTTGTGAACATTTCACTCAGCCTCCTGCTTTCATACAATAACCTAGTCTAACATCATTAAAAATCCATCTCTTATTTCATTCATATAACAACATTTTATCATGGTTTCAAATCACGTAATCACTGCTTAAGGCTTCTCAATAATACAGCCCATCTAATGTTGTTTCTGTCGTCTCAACTATGATACAATTTATAGCTTGTGTTTTCAGTTTGGCTTCCCAGATCATTTCATTTAGCCTTTACCATGAAAATGCGTAACCTTCAAAAGAAAAACTGTTTGGAAGTCCGTCTGACACCTGCCATTGGACTTGTTAAACCAGTACCTGCTGATCAAAATGACTTGCCTGCTGTGTGACACTCTGTAGCATTCTCTCACTCCTAATCTCATTAATAAGCAAGCTCTGTCTGACATCAAATATACATAATTTTAAAGATACAAAATTCGATACTGTGCAATACTTTTTACTTCCTAATAATATTTTCAATTCTCAGTTCATAAACAATTATAATACAATGTGGCATATCATGGCTGTACCTGCTGCTGGCATCTCACATTCCTGAGAGTTCCTGGTTCGATTTCATAGCCTCCAACACTGTCTGGATCCTGGATTTGGATTATGACCGTCATGGTCCGTCAGCCCATTTATTCCGCTGGTATGATACTTGAACTGCCATCTCGATCTCCGGTAAGGAATCAAAAATGCTGCTCGCCCTCATGGTGTTGAATCGAACACTATTTGGAGAACTGTGAATCTGTTAATTAACTTCCACTTTTACAAACACTGAATTTACAACTCAGCAATTTTTGCAAATTTATATAAAATTGCCAATATACATCAGCTCTCACTATTTCACTGAATTTGCATTTAGCAGTACTGAATTACTCTGTCATGTGGTAGCACTTTATCTCGTGAGATCTGAGTAATCGCGTAATAAACTTTAAATAAAAATTGTTATTAAATTATTCACAGGCTGAATCATTATTATTTTATAATGCTGTGCATTTTTTGTGCAATATTTGAAGTTTTTCTCTGCACGCCAACTTGTAAATAAAAACACATTTATTTTGTTCTGCTGCAAATATTGATTTCGCCAATCACTTCTACCGTCTTACTGAACGTTTTATCACAAGTTTACAATGCAAGAAGGCACTTATTTACCTGCTTTCGATGCGTCTCACTTGCAGAAGATTTTCCGCATGCGCTCATCTCGAGCTGCATTCGAAGAGTCGTCCTTGTTCGGTTCTCACTTCCGTCATGTTCATAACTTAGTCATGTCAACACATGTTGGAATTTCCTAGAATTTTCTGGGCTTAGCCGTGATAAAATTATAAATGTCTAGGAGAATGTTCCTTTTAATTTTAGTAGATTTTATAGGCCTGATGGTAAATTTTGGATCTCTTCATGAGGCTTATTGGACAGGAATTCACTGCCTCCTAATTCTTCTCCATAATGTTGTGTCTATGTCATCTCTGTGTGCGATTGAAGATTCTCAGTTGTTCCATAGTCGCGATGGATATTTCAGCGACTCGATCTGATGAATGGGTTCAATATGTACCTGGCTGTCCACACTATGAAACAGGGAATGGAAATCATCAGACCAGTCTTCCTTTTACCACAACAAGAACTGCTCACACTCCTATTATCTGTGCTTTTAATGGTGGAGAGGGATTAGGATTGGCTTTCAGACTAGCCTTTGGCTACAGCACAGAAGGCTTTGGTCCACCATCTCTCGCAGGACATTACTCTCATCATTATCATCAATATCAACAACAGCTCTTCTGTGGATTCTAATCGGACAGCTTAGCCTGCATTCACCTCTTGCTTTGATATGTTTTGGCTGCATAACATCTTGTCAAGATAGTTATTTAATGGATATATTGATCCGCTATTAATTTTTGAGATATACTCATATAAGTCCCTCCTCAATTTTTGGAGCATTAAAAATCGGATAAAAACGGGTCTTATATGCGAGTAAATACGGTACTTTTTTTCAGGTTATTTTCTGCATGTTCCAGTAATTGGAATTATATTGTGTTGACCAATTGAAAAGTTGTGTTATCAATTATCTGCTACTTTAATATTTCCTGATTGGTTGCATTCCTAGATGGTAGCAGGTACAAACCTCTCTGCAAAGCCAGCATTTGCATTCTTCCATCGGGTTGTGGTAACATGTCGTTTAAAATATTTGACCAGGAATTTGTGAACTGCGTACTGTGTAAAGATGTGTCATTGCTCAAGATTCAGCTCTTTCCATATGTCAGTCTTCATTCTTATTAGGACGCATCTCCCTTTGATAGTTGGTGATCCAATGGAATATGATTATACGGGAAACAGAGACTTGAAAGATTTCTATAGAAGAATGTCCATACCAGCAGCGCAAATTTTTAAGACCAGTGTTCCTCTGTCTCCCCGCAGATCTTCATCTGGCAATTTTCCCCTCTATGATGTGTTGGAGAAGTTAATATCATTCACCTCTCATAATGTGCCTGATGTACCTGAGGCTTTGCTCCTTATGATTGTTAGGAGCTCTGTTTTCTTAATCAACAATTGAGAACTTCCACGTTAGTCTTCGTTTCTACCCAGGATATACGGAGCATTCTTCTGTGTAAGTACATTTCAAAATCTTCAGTCCGTCTCTCCAGCAAAGGGCGGAGCATCCGACCTTCGAAACCATGCTGAGCATCCAACCTTTGAAACCATACAGAAGGAGAGGGAAGACAACTTTGCAACATCGGAAGGATTGAGATCTCTACTGGTGATTAGTGTCTTCATACATATTTTTGGCTTGTCCGATCTTGAATAAAGTTTCATTATTGGAATCGCAATGCTAGTATCTGAGTCCCAAGGGATTTCAAGAATGACACTTTCTCAACAATTTTGTTATTAATTTGCAGAGGGGCCTGCTTTTGAGGTTTTTTAGAAATACAGATAGCTTGGTCTTGCCTATATTCATGAACACACCACATTCCACACTTATCCTTACAATGTTGTTAATAACAAATTGAAGATCAGCAAGGCTATTGGCTAAAACAATCATATCTTCAGCAAAGTGGATGTTATTAATGAGATTACCATTAATCCTGATGCCTAAGCTTACATCCTCAACAACTTCTCTAAAAGAGCCTCAGAGTAAATGTCAAAAAGGAGAGGGGACTGGACACAGCCCTGTTGCCCACCTCTCCGAATTACAATGTCCTCATTTGTAGCTCCCTCTATTCTGACCTTGGCTGTTTAGAGCTGAGTAATGACACACAGATCACAAGCATCAACACCAGAAGGGGGGCGTGGTGGCTCAGCGGTCTAGCTGTATGCCTCTCACCAAGGCGGTCCGGGTTCGATTCCCGGTCAATGCATGTGGGATTTTCGATGTGAAATACCATGTCCTGTGGTTCGGATTCCACGTAAAAAAGAGGTCCCGTGGCTCATAATCAGAAGATTCACGGTCACGTAAAACTACAATCTTCCTTTTTTCAACACCAGAAGCTTTTAAAACCTCGGCAAGTTTTACATCAGATACGTGATTGTAAGCTTTTCGATATTCGATGAAACATGCGTACACGTCAGCATTCATATCCAGACATCTTCAAGTTACAACATAGAAAAATAAAAGAGCCTCTTGAGTAACCATTTAATTTCTAAAACTAAACTGAGTATGACCAATTTGAAGCTCACAGATTACATACATACTAGTGTGGATAAAAGGTAGGAACACCTTAAGAACATTAGACATCATGTTGATCATACGACAATCATCACAATGTGTAGCACTAGCCTTTTTTGGGTAAGGTAACGGAAGTAGATCTCAACCAGTCAGATGGGAATCTCATCGCCTTCTTCATTGCCTCAGTGAAAGAAAAAAAAAAACCTCTCTGTATTTGTTGTGCTTTTGTTTATCTTTTGTCCAGGACTGTTAACTGCGTCAGTGTTGTGTAGTTTACAGTCTCTTTGCTAGAGTAATTATTCTTGGATGAATTTTTTTTATTTTTTATTTGCAAGATGTGTTTTATGTATCTTGCTTTAACTCTTTATTTGCTCAGATCAGCGCTTGCATAATTGATGAAAACGTTCATTGTGCCAATCTGGCGGCATGATGTTTGGTTGGTTAAAATAACGTAGTTGCCTAGTGGACTCCCAGATGTCAGGAATATGATACAATATTAGCTTTAGAATTTTGGTTCACAATTTACTCGATAGATAGACACACTAAGCGTATGGAACAAATGAAATAAGCCTACCGTGATCTTTACTGCATGCCGAGTTGGATTTTTGTAGTGTGGAAGTAGTGTATTATCTTCTGTCAGCTTCAAAATAACGGTAAGTGCTTTCATTCGTTATATTGCTTCCATTTTAATATTAGTGTAGGCTATTCTATTTTGTATTACATTTAATTACATTTTATTCTGTGTGTTTAAAGTGTAGAGTAGTGGAGTTTATCATTTCGTTTTATTATTAGGTGTGCATGATGCGAGTAAGGCCTCATTGTTAGTGGACTTATTTTGACTTATAATGGATGTAAATAACATTCGTCCGTATCACTTTGAGCCAGAACGAACGACGTTTGCTGATGTCCATTCAGTTCGCGATCATGACATGGATATAGTAAACACTACAGGCCGAGCCGGCAATCGAAATTGGTGTAAGTGTAATGAGTGTATCGTCATGGATACGAATGGAGAAAGTGTATGCTGTTGTGAATTAGACAATGTAAAGGCAGTGAAATCGGAGGAATTTATCTGCATAACAAGAAATCCCTCGTTTACAAGGCTTATTTTAGACCGTGAAGTGCGAATTCATCAAATAGAACTTGGTGTTTTATTTGTTACAAACACTTCCTGGGTAAATTCATGGACTGCGATTGGTAAAAATGACAGAATATTGTTGTACCATCATGTGTTGTCAACATCATAAGGAACTCATTTCCAGAACCCAGTGGCACCTACAGTATGTGGGCTTCAAGCTGTAATTTTTTTTTTTTTTTTTTTTTTTTTTTTTTTTTGTCGTGTAGCCTCCTGAGAGGCCGAGTGCAGGTCTTTCTAGTCGACGCCCGTGGGCGACCTGCGCGTCGGGATGAGAGATGGAATGGATGAAGATGAATGAAACTGGGCAAGGATGTGGAAGGAAGCGACCGTGGCCTGTTAGAAGGTACTGTCCCAGCATTTGCCTGGTGTTGAAAATGGGAAACCACGGAAAACCATTTCAAGGACAGCCGACGGTGGGGCTCGAACCCACGCGTCTACCAAGTCAGCAGAGAGCTTGGCCTCTTGACCTAACGCTGCGCTTTAGACCGCGTAGCCACTACTGTCGGTAGCTGTAAATTAAAGCAGTAGAAATATGTAAGAGTTTCCTTAGATTGTTTAATGTACAATAAATCTAGACAATATAGCTTATTACTGTATTTTGATATGCAGTACGGTACATAATTTATTGTTGCATGTGAAATCATGAGAAGTACTACTTCATTAGGTCGTCTTTGGAAGGTCGAGGTATCGGAGCGATGTTCTTAGGGCCGTTTCCACCAACTCTTTACTAACGATTAGTTAGTTAATTCCTATTTAACTTAAATACCAGAGTTAATGCGTGATTATCGTTGATGCATATCAGGAGGCCATTCCGGTTCGCAATTACTTAAATAAGCTTTACGGCTCTTGCGCATGCGTAGACTTGGTTTCATCTTTGAGAGCATGGCGGACAGATCACGAAGCATCTAGCACTGATTGTTGTTTACGATGCTTCCTTTAGATTTTCTGGAACATAATTATAAAGCAAGGGAAACACAGAGGACCTTATTCGTGGCAAAACCTTAAAATGATTATGAACGTTTAGGAGAACTGGCAGTTGTATGAATACATAGCTTAATTGGGAGCGCTCTTGCAGTTGTCTTTGTAGGGTAAGTGGTTGCGGTGCAGACTCTTGAATTTATTATGCAGAGCTGGAAGGAGTTCGAATCCCACTTCGGATATGCTTTTTTTTTTTTAATTTCCGTGTTCTTCTTTCTTGGTATTAGAACTTGGTAATGTGTGTGATCTTTTATACATAATTTCACTGTCATAAAAATATTTTATAATCATGCGGATGAATGTTCGTGTGAAACTCGGAAACAAGCCGTCATTGTGAGATGTATGAGGTACAGTTCAACTGTTTCCCGCCACTTTAACGATGCATTAGAGAGTTGAGTGGCCAGATTTGGTCATTTAACATAATTCCTTGTTTGTGTTTGTGGTAAGTTAACGAGCATTTTTGTTTGATGAAATGCTCGTGCAAAGTTAAATAACGTTTAATGATGAATAAGAGTCAAATTCATGTTCGATATCGGGATACTGCGTTCTCAGTAAATACCTTACAACTTTGTGTCTATCGGAAACAAAGAGTTTTATATTACAATTTTCTTCCTGTACATTTCTTTCAACGCAGTTTCAAACGCAGCCCTTTAAAGATCACCTTTCACCATCACTCTCTGAACAAGTTCCAAATGAGCTATACGGCCCGCATTTATATCCATGAGCGAATATACTAAATATTTGGCTGAAAAGTCGGGAGAATCGTACCGGCCATCTCTTGCTAATCAAATGGGTTTGGCACTGCTTTTCAAACAATCAATAATCTTAGTTCTTTCTGGATCCCAAGTATCCTCCACTATAGGACCAGTTACTTTATGAATAATTCTATCATATACAGTTCGTGACATCATATGTAAATTGATGGACTTGCAGAATGACTGAAAGGGCTCAAACAGATGCCTGACAACAATAATGCTGGCGTCTTTGGTGGCGTAGTTGGTAGCATGCTGAGCTTCTATGCCCAAGATCGCAGGTTCAAACACGGCCGAAGTCTTCTGATTTTTTAAGAGCGTTAAAAATCCCTCAGTATGCCCTCTTTCGGAAGGGAAGTAGATTTATGGCATGTAAAAGAATCTTCCACTAACTACATTTGTGTGAAGCTAAATTTGTAAGTTATATTTGATTAACGCTCTATGAAGTTCCTTTCGACGCAAGGTGCCGGTTGTGGTGCCATCTAGTAGTCAAGTTCACAGTTAGGTGTCATTGATGGTAGTATTTGGAAGCAAAAGTAGGAACTACTTGAAATTGATCGTCTGCAGTCCTTGCCTGAAATACAGATACCACACACTAATATAGCCATCACAATTAACACCGGTTATCAGACAGATTCTATACACATCCAAAGTACACGGGGCTACATGATCGCGTTGTCGCAGCCCCTAAGACAGATTCTATACACATCCAAAGTACACGGGGCTACATGACCGCGTTGTCGCAGCCCCTAAACTGAGGAACCAACCAACAATAATGCTGATGCGAATGGGACATTTCCTTCCGGTTTCTTTCCTTCCATCAGTTGAGAATACCAACCCAATTCATTACCACAATCGCAAAGTTTTTTTACGCACAACATAGTCGCCTTAATGTAATGTGGAATGTTTTTCACTTTACTTTTACAACTGTAACAAATTTCAAAGAGTGTGAGTAAACTTGTTCACGCAACACAGAAATATGAATCTGTAATATGTAACATCGTTCTGAGTGTGTTCGTTATCAGTATCAATAATATCACTTTCACTGTCACTTTTATCACTTTGATCTGTTGCTTAGAAACTGTCGTTCAAATGTTTTACCATTACGACACTGTTCATGGCTGGGCTGGAAGTTGCAACGTCTAAGTATTTTCTAGCTATTTCACTTCCTAACTCGCACTGTATTTCTAAACTACATACCTGACTGTCATATCGCTCTGAATGTCGTGTACATCTTTATCGTTATCACTTTTGCTTAATACTGTGTCAAGAAACTCCCTTCGTCTTTTTGTCTCATACCTTTGCGTCCAGCTCTGTTCAGTTTCTGAGGAGTACTCCCACAGTGTACTTTGTGAAGTGGCTTCCGTATGAATTAGAAATCATGCAGGAGATTTATATCCATCTGTCAGTGCCGGACATCATATTGAAAGAACAGCCCCTGGCTTCAAATTTGGACCTTGTAGCTTTTCCATAGATATCAACTTCATTTTCAAAAGTTGCGTTTCATCATAGTCTGTATTTTGAAAATGCACTGAACACACAGTAGCCCCCTTACCGGCACACAGCGAAAGCAAATATACAGTTGAACACTGCCTGATACATACTTTGATTTTGAGGCAAGTTGACTTTTGTGTTTTGGTCTCCTTTAAAGGTTTAAGCTGTAAGTAACCAGAATTACAACAGTGTCATTCCTGTTTCACATCAGTATCAGTAGAATGTATGATCCTTTGCCCAGCAAGTCTTTTTTTTTTCCTGACTGATTCTATTGCAACTGTTTGGCTTTCTTAGTTGAAGCACTATAATGCTAGATGCCTTCTTTTCTTTGAGAACTTGGACTTCTTCCCATGGTGCTATATCAATGAATGTTGTTTTGATTTTGATTTGTGTTGGGTTCTTAGCTTCAATTTGTATCATTGAAGATGTGCTAACATTAAGATTGGTTGTGAAAATGAAATTGTTAGAATGACTAGCGTTATCACTGGGTTCCATGTTCACAACTTTAAATGGTTTCACAATTCTGGCACTTTTTACAATGGCCTGTAACTCTGTGCTTTTATGATCCATTTCCTTTTTTCGATCACTGCAAGTCTCTATCACATGTAATGTAACTGTGCTCACTAACTAAAAATTTGTGTGATTTTAAGGATGCAGTACTTTGCACGTGTGGCACACAAACCAGCACATCCAGCCTTCCAACCGGATGGACAGAGCTAGAGTTACAACATGTCCAATCTTGTGGTAGTAACACACACCATGACATTTGAGAATGGCACATTCATCCTTAGATCTGTATTGGCTCTGGAACACACAGCCCATTTCGCAAAAAAAAAAAAAAGAAATTTCAAAATTTTGTCCTGGACATGCTAAAATTACACTTTGTTCTTTGTTCTCTTTGTTCCTTGAAGAATTAAGTACTTACTTACATTGGAACATTAATGTTAGCACATCCTTTGTCGAGAAAAACACTGTGGCATTTGGGTGAAACAGATGCAGACATAAAATAGCTTCGAAAGAAATAGACGAACCCTACTTCTGGCAGGAGGCAGAGTTTAGGTGGCATGCATATGGACACACTCCATGGTGCTTATTTGGGACACACGCATGTTGGAAGGATGTGCTTCTCGCCTTATCGCAGGAGTGTTGTGTGATTTGCAGCCATCTCCATTTCTAGGTTTGAAAATTGAGCAATTGCCTTATCCCCAGGATTTGAGAATTCCTCTTAATCCCCACTTCCCTTTGTATTACATTAATAATTTTTGCCCTAGTTACATTTTAGGGGTACCTTCTACTTAACTCAAATGTTCATGCCATTTACTCCAGTAGTTTGATGCCAACCTCGAACAGACAGACAAAAATTCAACAGAGTGTATATTTGGTCTTTATACACTTCATCTTGGATAAATACAAAGATTTAGCTGAAAATTCAAAATGTTAAGATGGAATGCTTACTTCATTTATAGAGATTAGCTGCAAAATGTCATCTTGATTGAATACTGATGAATAAGGTTGATAGTTTGTATCGATTCTGTGTGCAAATTATTTTATTTATCCATTTATTTCTATTTGCAGTATTTTAACGTTCTCATCATGTGTGTTAGATTGATGAAATATTTGACTTTTAACAACATTGGGCAGATTAAATGTCCTGTTTGTATTTTTTTTAGTTCAGGGTATCAGTTCAGATCAGCTGATTATAAACTTGGCAACACAGCTGTACTGTCTCAAGCTCCCACCACATCTGTCTCATTCTGTCGAAATTGTGAATATAATCTTGACATGCATCATTATTACATAATGGCTGAGTGGATACATTATAACATTTTGACTCCTCAGTGTATATCTAGTGTTAGGAATTCATTGTTGTAAATTGACTATAGGTTTAATTGTACTGTATTATGATAGTAAAGTTCTCTTAGGTTTTGTATAAATGTATAAAACTGTACGTTTCTTGATGATACACATTTTTTAAATTTATAGAATATTTACGTTATGGTGAATGTTTGAAATCGTGAAAAGTCAGTATGTTTTATAAGAAGTTATTAATTCACACTATGGTTTAATGTTCATTATAGATTTGCTGAAGGCCACAACTGTCAACCACTGGCTAATTTTGCCCTTGATTTCATTCATGG
Source organism: Meconema thalassinum (assembly GCA_946902985.2). Lineage (NCBI taxonomy): Eukaryota > Metazoa > Arthropoda > Insecta > Orthoptera > Tettigoniidae > Meconema > Meconema thalassinum. The sequence goes on along the minus strand of OX336389.2, from coordinate 1,119,798,977 downwards.
ACAATTCCCTGCTGTTTGCAAAGAGGAGGAATTTTATGAACTTCCAAAGGATGAACTAATAAAATTTTTATCAAGTGAGCACCTGCGAGTTGATACAGAATTTCAGGTAATTGTGCACCTGTTAGTGGGATTGTTATATACCACATATATCTTATTGGTTTCCATTTCAAATTTAAGGACATTCAGGAGATGTACTGAAAATCCTAACAGTGTCCTTTGTCATCACTATCCAGTAATATTTTGTATGTAACTATAAGGTGCGTTCAAAAAATAACGAGCCGGAGGCTGGAATGCGCAAACCGGTGACGACATCGGCTAATCGCGGCGTGTTTAACGAAGTGTGGTTCCGACCAGAGCGTAGAAGGTCATAGGGATTTTCTTTTCCAGTAATGAATGGTCACCTCTTGCTGGTTTTCAGGGGCTATTATCAGAAGCAACAATGAGGAAATTCTGTCTCTCATCAATGCCAAAAGGAATGCCTATCTTGCCCATCTTCAAGACCCAACTTCCAACACAAAGAGAGATAAACTACTGGAACTCGAGGGTAAATGCCAGACGCAGATAAGGCAGATTAAAAATACTTGGTGGCAACAGAAGGCTCAGGAACTCAGAGACTATCGGATGCTCGAGACTTGAGGAACTTCTATGCAGTACTCGAGGAAATATATGGACCATCTCGCTCATCATCAGGTACACTGAAAAGCGCTGATAATTCTACTACCTTTACTGATCGTCAAGAAATCTTGGAACGCTGGAAGGAGCACTTCTCCAATCTCCTAAATCGTCCATCAGCAGCTGCTGAAGACTTCCTCTGTGATGTGCCGCAACAACCTGAACAACTGTGGTTGGCAGTACCTCCTACTTATCATGAATTCAGTGCAGCTCTCACCCAATTGAAACCCAGAAAAGCACCTGGCCCAGATAACATCCCTCTGGAACTAATTCAAGCTGGAGGTCATTCCCTCAAAACAAGGATTTTCATCCTTATCCTCAGAATATGGGAATCAAGAAAGGTACCTGGAGACCTAAAGAATGCCACTATCGTCACTATCTTTAAAAAGGGTGATCGCAGTGTTTGTGGCAACTACCGTGGTATATCACTGCTATCAATTGTGGGGAAGATTCTTGCAAGAATTCTACTTAACCGCCTCAAGGTTATCTCTGAGAAGATCCTCCCAGAGTCACAATGCGGATTTAGAGCTTCCAGAAGCACAATTGACTTGATTTTCTGTGTGAGACAGCTACAAGAAAAATGTAGAGAACAACAGAATCCACTCTTCTTAGTCTTTTATGACTTGGAAAAGGCATTTGATTCGGTTCCAAGACCAGCCATGTGGGCGGTGCTGAAGCGGTTTGGTTGCCCTCAGCGTTTTGTAGATCTAATCAAGGCTCTCCATGATGGCATGACAGGTCAGGTTTGCCATCAGAATAAGATGTCCAATGAATTTCCCATTGCCTGGCTGCGTGGCTCAGGGGTAACGTTCTCGCTTGCTGAGTCCAAGGTTGCAGGTTCGAAACCTGGCGCAGTCAGCTGGCATTTGAGGGTGCGCAAGTGCGAGGGAGCCTCGTCAGTACATTTACTGGCACGTTAAAGATCCCCTTCAGGGCAAAATTCCGGCACCCCGGCGTCTCTAAAAGCCAGGGTAGTTAAAAGGGACGTAAAACCAATAACATTATTATTATTGAATTTCCCATTACGCATGGACTGAAGCAAGGATGTGTACTGGCTCCAACGCTTTTTGCGCTGTACTTGGCTGCAATGCTTTATGATTCACCCACAAACATCCCAGGTGTGGAGGTCAAGTATCGTTTTGATGGAGGGCTTTTCAACCTAACTCGTCTCCGCTCCTTGAGGAAAACTCAGGTTACTAAGGTTACCAACATGTTGTATGCAGATGATGCTGCGTCGCCAACTCTCACACCAGAAGAGCTGCAAGAGCCAGTTAATTGTTACAAAAGTGCATGTGATCGTTTTGGTCTTACCATAAATGTCAATAAGACTAAAGTCTTGGCACAACCTTCACCAGGCACACCTCTTCCTCAGTTCAATATCTCCATCTCAAATTTGCCATTAGAACAGGTAGACCACTTCTCGTACCTGAGCAGTACCATTTCTGTGAGCTGTACCTGTGAGCAGGATGTGGATAAGAGAATTGGCGCAGCCCATGCAGCATATGGACGATTAGCGCACCGGGTCTTCATGAATAAAGATCTGTCCATGAGTACAAAGCTTATGGTGTACAAAGCAGTGGTCATTTCTACATTGTTGTATGGCTGTGAAACGTGGACCCTTTACCGACGTGATCTTAGGAAGCTTGAGCGTTTCCACCTACAAAAACTTTGATCAATCCTGAGGATTAAATGGGAAGACCGCATTACCAATATTGCTGTTCTGGAAAAGGCTCAAATCAACAGCATAGAATCATCCATAATAGGTCACCAATTTAGATGGATTGGTCATGTCCATCGGATGGATGATGTGAGATTACCTCGTCAAATGCTATATGGTGAGTTATGCTATGGCACCAGACCTCATGGTGGTCCTAAGAGGTGCTACAAGGACCAATTTAAGCAGACCCTGAAATTGACAGGTCTTGATTCACAAACCTGGGACATGCTGGCTGAAGACCGCTCAACTTGGCGCCGTACCATCTCGGATACTGTTAAGACGTTTGAAAGGGATCGACGCACACATGAAGAGGCCAAGCGTCAAGCTAGGAAACTTCGAGCAGCCCAACCACGTCCTCCTCCAGCAATACTATGTGACTTGTGTGGACGCTTGTTCCATGCCAGGATTGGACTCTTTAGTCACCGTAAACACATCCACAAACTGGACTGAAGGAAGAAGATTTATACTCGGATTCGAGTTAAAACCGATGATGATGATCAGAAGCAGGACATTGGAAACCAAAACAGTGCACCAAGCCATTTCTTAGGCTTTTAACGAACTTTTATTATGACAGTGTTTTAACAAACTTTTTAATGTGTTATTTTAATCATCCGTGTGTTATTTTTAATAAGTACTTTTATGGACTAGTAACGAATGTCATTGAGTGCTACCAAAACCGTAGGCTGATGAAGGTGTCAATGCTATAAGACACCGAATCATGTACCAACATACTTAAAGACAAATGATTATGTCACGATAAAATCTTTAATAAAACAATTATTGACTAGGCGAAACCATAAAAAAATTGGTTTATTATTACATTCTGTCAATACGGGAAAATGTGCGACTTTAAAAGTCGAAAAAAGGTCACAGCCCGTCGCTAGAGGGTACGAGTGCACATTACGTGATGATACAAAGTGAGCAGCAGCATGCATCAATCGTCCAACCAAGACCAAGACAGTAGGCCATTCGACATGCTTCCTGGTGTGGTTGAAGACTGTGGGGCACCCATTGGGCACACACTTTCCGCAAATGCAGTCGTTCCTTCATGATGGTGTGCACACTTCCGACGCTCAATCCTATCACGGGGGCTATGACGTTCACTGTCACTCGGCGGTCCTGGGTAATGAGTGCATCAACCAGCTGGACGTTGTCATCGGTAATGCCGGGGGGTGCCCCAGACCGGGCATCATCGGCTAACGACACCCGTCCTTCCCTGAAGCGCTTATGCCACGCCTTGACCCTTGCAAGGGACATGCAGTGTTCGCCGTACACTTGTGACATTCAGCGATGAATGTCCGTTCCCCCTACTCCTTTTCCTGTCTGATACTGAACAACACCTCTTTGCTCTTCATTTGACGCCTCCATGTCACTTGTTTGCAATGCGACTGGCGGCGTTGGATGATTGATGCTGCTGCTTGCTTTGTATCGTCACGTGACGTGCACGCGTGCCATCTAGCGACGGGCTGTGACCTTCCACATCTCGTTACACACTCCACGATTAGCCGATGTCATCACCGGTTTGCGCATTACAGCCTTCGGCTCGTTACATGTTGAACGCACCTTATAACTATAATTCTACAAGTTGTGGTCAAAAGCTGACAGTCTTCAACCTCCAACCTTAACATTTCTCTAGAATGACTTATAAATTTTAAGTTCCAAAATGGTGAAGTGTGTAAGCAGGCACACATTTTGAGCCCTTTAGAAATGTGTGTCTGTCCCATAGTTGACATATAATTGGTTCATGTCTACTTGGTCCCCTGCATTTGATTCTGGCTCTACAGTATCAAAAACCTGTTCATATACTGTACATGCATTAAGAAATTCCCTCTTGAAAGTCTTCTTACAACAACTCGAGCAATTAGTTTTATTCTTAAGTTTTCAAAAACATTATTCAACTTATGGTTTATTTTTTCGTGACTTTTCTTTGGTATATTCAACTTCCATGTTTCCTGTACACATTGCACCAATCAATCCTCAAAATGATCATAATTTGCTTTAAAACATGCTCCCAAATCTATCTGCCCATGCTTCAGTTTCACATGTATGGACACTATTACGTCCAGGTAGCGCTTCAGGCTCCTATTAGTAGGATATCTATTCTTAAAGACCACACTCTAAACAAGGGAAGTCTCCCTCGATGGACCAGTAGATTTTGATTATTTAAAGCTTCAATTTATCATTAACCTTTTTCTGACTACCGCCATTGCATCTTGGTAATTCTGCATCATATTTCTGGGACTACCAATGAACGAAGAAGGTAAAATTACAATTCGACCAACTCTCAAATTTTGTTGTTGAGCCTTCACTCATAATGCATCTTCTAAGCCTGCTTATGTTTCTACATGCAATTTAGTTTGTACTCGGCAGATGTACTTCAGTATGTTCCCTTCAATGCGACAATGATAGTCCACAAACATTTGCTGAGTCTGTTTTTCAGCAGTTATTACTGGATTGAAGTCACCTGCAGGACCATTTCCCCTCACTGCAATTCTATATAAAATGTACTCCCGCATAGTAACACTCTTCCGTATTTTTGTTTGACGTACACCTTCAATAGGCATATCCATATGCCAACCAGTTTCACCACATGGGTAAATCGAAGTGTGACACATAGGATCACAGTGCATACATTCCTATTCTATATTTTACAATCCACCTTCCTTTCCATATACAGTAATATGTCCGTGCTTCATCAGTGGTTTCATATACTACAGCAATTTCGGAAGTGGTTGGACGATCTGCAGATGTTGGTTAGTTATTGTTGTTTGAAGGAGCGGAACAACAGCGTCATCTGCCCCTGATCTGGAGATGATTCATGGTCAGACCTCATAACATAATTTAGTTGTGAACGATTTTCTTTCACTGTCACAACTTTTTCCTCTCAAGTTTCTGGTGCATGGTTTTGTATGAACGCACATAGGGATTAAACTTATTGAGCAGTTTACTTAAAGTTCTAAGTGTCGCTTCTTTCAAATGTAGGTTAGCGTCACATGCCATTCTTATATCATTAGTTTTGGCATAGTCAAGAATATGTATTATATATATGTGGCATTGGACAGAATTTACAATGTTTTGTATATTTATTCATATATTAACGCTTCAGGGTGATACGGTGCATTCCTTAAATGATACTTATCTTAGAAACATTCGAAACAGAAATTTCACATACCACGAGCATTGCGCGAAGGGAGGTTTGCCACAAATAAAATTTCTGGGTGAGAATGTCACTCGGGAAAGAAACGTTGTTAACATTACTGACGATTTCAAGTGTAGGCAATAAGTTGGTGGCAAATAACGCATAACGGATCATTTTGCCAACAACTGGCGCTCACAATTGATTATGAATCAATGGTTGGATATTCATTGCGTTGCGTCTAGTCATGATATCCGTTTGTTGTGCAATAAGAAGTGTAGAGCAATTCTGCAGGTTTCGGGTAAACAATTTTATTTGCCAGTATACATGACAGGGTTGACAGAGCGGCGTACACTTGGTATGCCATGTTCAGTATTGCCTATACAAACTGTCAGTTGTAGCTCATCAGTCGGTCAACACGATTTGCCCAAAGACTGGGAGGAGTACAATGGCTAATAAGTAAATAACACTCCCGGAAAAATGTATATGTATTAGGGGGCATGGTGACGCCAGCGGTCAAGCTGTTGGCCTCTCAGTACAGCGGACCGGCTTCTATTCCCGGTCAATGCATGTGAGATTTTCAAGGTGAGATGCCATGTCCTGTGGTTCGGATTCCACGTAAAAACGAGGTCATGTGGCTCAAGATCCCGAGATTAACGGTCACGTAAAACTACAAGCTATCTTCCATTATACATATACTTTTTTTCCAGGAGTGTTATTTCTTTATTATTCATATACTGTATTATACAACCTGTGACAATAAAGTTCAGTGAATACTCCTATACTATCAACAGAGATGAACAATGCACGACAGTGACCCTATTGTCCTTCGAAATAGTCCCCTCCTGTAACTATGCAATGCTGAGATCGGTGATACATGTCCTGGAAACTTTGCAAGAAGGCGTCCTTTGGGATATAAATAAATATATAAATAAATAAGTAAATAAATATGTAAATGCTATCCAAAAAATCTGCAAACATTTATTATACAGCCATTAAAATAAGACGGGTTATCAGACAAATTCAATGCACACACAAGTACATAGGGCTACATGACCACGATGTCGCAAAGCCCCTAAATAAATCAACATCCCATTTTTCGGGGGCCAGGGGCATTTCTTTTCCCTGTATTTTATTGCCCTTATTCTTTTCTTTTCATCTCCTCAAGTATGTAAGTTAGATTTATGTCAGTTGGAAGTAGTTGTATTTTTATTATCATCTGTATAATTACGGGAAAACGAGCTAGACATTTCACCCCTTAAAAACAATCACCTCCACCACCCTGTATTTTTGCTTTCCATTATACTGAAAATGTGCCCGTAAGTATGTGTCCGAATACTTTTAGATGATTGAATAACAAAAGTATGCCGTTTTGAACGTCACATGAAATAACCCTGTAACCTAAATATTCTGTTCCTTCCGATATTTTGCTTATCCCTGGATTTCCAGTTCGAAGCTTGCTTCAGCAACATCCTTCACTACCTTTCAAAGAAGAAATATGCTTGGCAAATTCTACAGTTGGATCTCCCGACAAGTGAACCACAAATAAATGAACTATTCTAGAATCTCCGGTCGATTTCGCCGCCAAGAGCGCGGGATATAACCTGAAAACCTTTATTTCACTGTTTCGGACATTGTAATTTCATAACCTCAAAGGGCCATGACCATGTGGTCATCTATAACCTCAAAGATAACTTCGACCCAGTATCGATAATCGATCCCACCGCAACGAGAATCTTGCCAGCGGCAAGGCGAACAGACGAAGATCGCGATACGGCCGGCCAGCATGACCAACCTAAGCGACGCAAAAATGGCACTGCTTATGGACCCTGCACAAAGAAGAATGAAGATTTTGGTGTTCGTGTGTTGCCCCTCTATGCCTTGCAAAGCTAGTTTGAAATAATGTGTATCACCCTCTCTTCTTCGTTGACTCTTGAACAAGTCGGACATCTTTCAGGCTAATGTGACAAAAAATAATTCATATGGGGTTAATGTATCTTTTAACTGCTCTGCTCTGGTTTCAGAAAACCCAGAATTTTTTTCAAGTGGGGATCCTGAATATGTCACAAATTTTCAACATCCTTACAGTAAATGCCATCAGACTTAGCCGGGATTGAACTTTCAATGTGATGCTTTGAAGGTCAACACTAAACCAACTGCACCACTCAGCCCGACATGGGATATAAATAAAGGATTGTCTACGGCTGTTAGTTTGAATATCCATTTATCATCGTGGACATCACTATCAAATAATTTCCGTAATCTTCTTTGGATTAGATGTTATGATAGCTGTTACTTTATGGGACAGAATATCAAAGTAATCCATCCTTATCATGGAATTGGCGGTATATTATTCAACCTTGATAAAATAGTTGGATCTCTGGTCTTGCACCATTGTTTTTATGACCATAGAGGGTACACCATCAGTTGATACCACACAACTTATTCAAACTTATTGAAATTTATTCAGTACTTCCATGACCCATTTATCAATACCTACACCTATAGTTGTGTCCTTCATTGATGTGAGAAGCAACAGTTCGTCAGTTATATTAAAATTTATGTCAATGCCACGTACAAGTAATAAGCAGAGCTGGGCCATGTCTGAAACATCTGCTTCTTCATTGACAGTTAAAGAAAACCAGTTAATTCCGAAAACCTTTTTAAGTCTCTTTGACATCAGTTGCTATGACTTCCACTCTTCTGCTTACCATCATACGATTAAAGCTCACACTTTGGAAACTGAGAGGAATTTTTGTCACGAAATAATATGTTTGTAACATTGGCCAAACTCTCCTTTACCAATTCGCCATACTGATATGGCTTCAAATTTCTTTTTATCTTCGAGATGACATAACTTGCTTTCAGAGCTACTTCTGATTTAACATTTACTTTCATAAAAATGTGTTGCTGCTGCTATGATAGGGATCTTTTTAAATCATACACTTTGTCTTCTCTCATTTGTCCACTCAGTTCACCTTATTTGTTTACATGTTTTGTGTTGTAATGTTTAAAAGTTGTACTCTTCCAAGCCATCAATGGTTTCCTTGCAAATTAAGCCTATCACATGATACTTTGATCCATCTCTACTTCAATTTCTCCTTGTTTCTTCTCAGCGCGCAGGTCTGCTTGTTGGCATGTGGTGACAGCTCCGCAATGTTTCTTCCTGTTTTTAATTAAAATATCTTGATGTTTTGATACTGTAAGCAGATGAAGAACAAGCAATGTTTGAAACATGTATGTTAAATAGTTTCAAGTAAAGTTTTCTTATGTATTGATAAGGCTGGAAAAATCCCTAATTATTTATGTAAGTAAATCCTATTGTTACAAATTAAGTATATTGCTTTACTTCAATTTAAAATAAAATAAAAAAACTACTACTATGTACTCTTCACATGAAAGCACCAGTGTTGCTTTGTAATTTTGCATATTTTGGTCAATGCCATGACCACCAAACTGCCACTTTCTCTTCCAACACTTCTTACTATTCAAATACAAACAACACACTGACCGAAAATTCCTTAAACTCGCTCTCTATTGCGCACTGTTTCAGAGTGCCCTGCTGACTACTGCCATGGTGGGAAAACGTGGAAGAATATATTAATGCACTTAGTTCACATACTCTAGTAGGGCACTAGCTGTTTCATATCAACATTCCACGTACCTGTTGGCACCAAAGACTGTTCAAATATTATTTAAATTATTTAAATTTTAAGCTTAAATGAAGAACATTCGGTAGCAGCAAACATAACGGAGGCTTGTGCACCACTGTTCTATGATATCCTTATTTTTCAGACTAAGCGAATTAAAAATTTTGTGCTTAATATTTTCTGTTAGCTGGAGGAGATCCCATGATATTCAGTTTAGTTGGTCTGGAAATTCTGAAGTTTTGTAAGATAAGAACTTTTTTTGCTTTCAACTGGAGTCAAATCCAAGAGACCCTCAATTATATTTCTGTGACCACATATGTATCTACTTGTCCTTTTTGTTTTTCAGGTATTCCAGGCTGCTATTAGATGGATCATGCATGATGTTATGCAGCGCCGTCAGTATGTTTTTGAACTCTTAAATCATGTTCGTCTTCCCTTGTTGGCAACATGCTTGCTAGACCGTGCTATCAACGAATGTGTGGATGGGAGCTTGAAAGTTGCGCTACGATCAGTTCGCAAAGACTTGGTAACAAAAAAAGGAAGTTTAGTTCCTCTCTATGTTTATCCAAGGGTATGTGCCAAAAAAGATATTTTTGTGATAGGCGGTTCCAGCCGGACATTGGTGAGTTCATGGACTAGATCTTTGGAGCATACACTTGAATCTGTGGAAAGATTTGACACTTACCACAGGAGATGGTGCCGTGTCTCACCAATGGGTATAGGACGCATACTACCCGGTGTAGTTACATTGAATGGATTGATATTTGTGATAGGGGGAGAGCAGGAATCCCAAATACTGGCAAATGGTGAATGCTACAACCCCCGTGATGATTCCTGGAGCAAGGTGGCCAGCATGGTAGTGCCACGTTGTGAGTTTGGGCTGTGTGCTTTCAATGGCTGTCTATATGCCATTGGAGGCTGGGTAGGAGAAGACATTGGAGGCTCTATAGAAAAGTATGATCCTCTTCTGGACGAATGGAGTTTGGATGGCAACCTCCCTGAACCAAGATTCAGTATGGGTGTGATTACTTATGATGGTAAGTGTGTATCACCATTTGGAACTTCTGACATACAGTATGTGTGCATCTGTTTTGTCAGGTATTTAGTTAATACCATTTCTGGGCCGTGCACACCTGTATTCAAGTACAGTGGAATCTCGTTAGTACGTTTTTCAAGGGACTGAAAAATTTGGACGTCATTTGCGGGAAAACGTACTACCGAAAAACGCCATACTGCATTTACAACGTATAAGAAAGAACGCGGCGTATATATGGACGTTAAATTGCCGACCTTAGTAAGTGATTGTATGCACTACTACAGTCACAACATAAACATAGGTTATCAGTAACTTACACGGAATAAATAACATAAAAATGAATTACTGTACCTCTACACTACAGTATAATACAGGGTCTTTATTTTTGCTTAGCAAGGACATTCTCGTTCTCGCGCTCCGCCAGTGACGGCTCAGTTGCCGGCGACCGTGCACGCATATGTAGGTCTACGGCAGAAATACGGTGCTTAAAATCAGTAGCCTACCATGCAGTTTTACTGGCCATGATTTACAGTAGATGCTGAAAATGTTCCCCATCCGCTTCCAAACACATATAATATAGGGTCTTTCTTTATATTTGATCAGCAAGGACATTCTCGCGCTCCGCCAATGACGGCTCTCGGGCTCTGTTGCCGGTGACCACGCACGCATATGTTTGAAGCACGGGCTTGCTTGAACCACTTCAATAAAGCGCTTTCTAGTTCAGGAAACTGTCCCTCTAGCACACGTTTCCTTTTGCCGCTCACCCCTTCTTCAAATGCTCGTTCGATTTCCTTCCTTTTGCCGAGAATCGTGTTCAGTGTAGACGGAGGAATGTTCCACTTTCGTGCTATATCCACACGCTTCATGTGAGGATTGCAGTCCACGTCTCGAATGTATTTCATCTTCTCATCATTAGTTATCTGCCGTACTTTCTTCTTATCCATTATGAAACACGCAATAAAATAGGTCATAACTGGACGTGAACACTAAGAATAAGAACTAGAAGACAATGGCGCGGAACACAAAGACAATAATGCGCCTACGTGAGAAATAAACAAAGGGAAGGGGGTGAAGGGCAGCGGGAGAGAGACACGTCACCTGTGTTGCGTCATAGCTATAGTCACTTCTACGCCGTCAAACACAATAAAATCATCTACACCGTCAATAACTATCACAGAATATGAGGCAATATCGCGTCGTGTTTTCCAGAAGCCGAATTTTATAATGAAATAAGAATAAAATCCGGTTCGCTTACAAATAGTACAACGGAAATTCGATCTTGGGAATATTTGGTGTCATTTTGGTCCGTATTGACAAAGTACTAATTTGATTTAATGTTCAATCTCCGTCAATCAATACATTAAATAAGTGCTACACCGCACTAGTTGTGGGACATGTTTCGAACCTTAAAAACGGTCCTTCATCAGCCACAAATGGAAGCCGTTAAAACATTACATATAAAAAACACTGAACAAAGTAAAAGAACATCATGCATGTACACATAGTCACTCATAAAACACAATACAGTCCAGAACAAATTAAATATAATACACATTAAAACTTTAAAATCTTATTATATAGTTCATGAAACCCTGTCATCTTTGTTTCATAATTTGTGAATTATTAAATCTTGTCCACTTTAAGAGCTCCTCGCTTGGCATGGCACACTATGAGACGTTGTTCTTACAGTCAAAGGGTGTCATTATTTGGACGAAACAAACACTCAAACATTCCCATTTGAGCGGCTTGCAAATAAGAGCTTAATTTCCAAAAACCTCTGTGGACAAGAAGAAAATAAAGTAAAATTAAATTAAAATGAAAATGAATGAACGAGCAACTGATCAACAACAAGATTCGCCGCAGGAAGAAGCAATCTTACCTTACAAGTGCTTGCAACAGCCTGCTGGCTAAGGGCCAGGCGATGAACTGAATACTATGTCAGCTCTACCAAGGTCGCAGAGAGGATGGAGGGGCGGGAACTCGCTGCCGAATGGTGGGTGGGGAAGCGCATGGGAAGGGAGGAAAAGGAAACGGGGGGGGGGGGGGGGTATAATCCCGCCTACCGCTTGTAACTATGGAGGTTTTTTTAAACGTTTTTTGCTGGCAACATAATTTGTCAAAGATTCATATAAAATATTGCTGTCATAGTTAATTTCATTTAAATTATGTGACGGATTAAGAATTTAAGAATTAATCCGTCACATAATTTAAATGAAATTAACTATGACAGCAATATTTTATATGAATCTTTGACAAATTATGTTGCCAGCAAAAAACGTTTAAAAAAACCTCCATAGTTACAAGCGGTTTCCTTTTCCTCCCTTCCCATGCGCTTCCCCACCCACCATTCGGCAGCGAGTTCCCGCCCCTCCATCCTCTCTGCGACCTTGGTAGAGCTGACATAGTATTCAGTTCATCGCCTGGCCCTTAGCCAGCAGGCTGTTGCAAGCACTTGTAAGGTAAGATTGCTTCTTCCTGCGGCGAATCTTGTTGTTGATCAGTTGCTCGTTCATTCATTTTCATTTTAATTTAATTTTACTTTATTTTCTTCTTGTCCACAGAGGTTTTTGGAAATTAAGCCCTTATTTGCAAGCCGCTCAAATGGGAATGTTTGAGTGTTTGTTTCGTCCAAATAATGACACCCTTTGACTGTAAGAACAACGTCTCATAGTGTGCCATGCCAAGCGAGGAGCTCTTAAAGTGGACAAGATTTAATAATTCACAAATTATGAAACAAAGATGACAGGGTTTCATGAACTATATAATAAGATTTTAAAGTTTTAATGTGTATTATATTTAATTTGTTCTGGACTGTATTGTGTTTTATGAGTGACTATGTGTACATGCATGATGTTCTTTTACTTTGTTCAGTGTTTTTTATATGTAATGTTTTAACGGCTTCCATTTGTGGCTGATGAAGGACCGTTTTTAAGGTTCGAAACATGTCCCACAACTAGTGCGGTGTAGCACTTATTTAATGTATTGATTGACGGAGATTGAACATTAAATCAAATTAAATTTGGAAATTCGATCGTCGTAAGCGGGAATAGAGAACGTATTACGAGGATATATCAACATGTATTTTGTAGAATTGGGACTGGGACTTGAGAAAATCATCGCGCTGAACGAGGAAACGTCGTAACCGAGAAGGTGCTAACGAGATTCCACTGTAGTTGTTTTCAGTGTTTACGGATTTTTGTCATCTAGAAAAGCGACTGTATAAACCAATGTTGGGGAGTAATGTTTTACAAGTTATGCTGTTACTGGTAACCATTACTTTTGTAGGTAATGGTGGGTATTGACATTGTTAATTAAATGAAGTAACTGTAATGGTTCTACCATTCCTTTTATCCAGCTACAAAGCAGCTCATTACTTATTTTTAGTCATAAGCCAGAATACCGTAATCCATATTTTTTTTTTCTAATTTTGGATTTTTGTTAGAATCATTCTTGATGTACACTGTAATTATCTCCAGAATAAATCTGAAAATGCTGATCTCCCCTCCCAAATAAGAGGCCTTTTGTTAGGTGGGTAAGGTAGCAGAGGGAGAGAGATTGTAGTACTGATATCGTGCCAGGAGATGGCAGTTGGGTTTGAACTGCATAGGTCTTCCCGCTCACTGCGTTGGTCACTACTTGCTTCACTCACTCAGCACATTCCTTCTTTCATTGGCTGCGTGTCGTCTGCTGCAATAATAACGATTGGCATGCGGGAAGCCGATATATTTAAGTTTGGAATAGTCGGACCGCGCATGCGTAGTGCAAGACCCCCCGCACCCCGTCGCAGCATGTTCAACTGCCATCTTCTGCCGCGATGACAGTATATCTTTGTAGTTATTTCAATCACCAACAAAGTTTTGATTGACATATTTTATCATACAGCTGAGGCTTAGGTTCCACTTGGGTGACAGACACTCTTCATGCATGCAAACATAACTTGAAATCCCACACAGCAGTAGTAATATTTTATGGTAGGTCAGTCATTTTAACCCCAATAGGACAACTTTGTTACAGAAAAAGAAAGTTACATGTAGACTTGGGAAGGAAGTTTTCAGTTTGCACATTTGCTGGTTGTTAGTTTATTATAAAGTAAGCTTGTGTTTGAAGAATAGCCAGGTTCTACGAAGTGTATGTTGTGATCAGAAACTTAGACTAGCTCAGTAATACACTCACCGGCAAAAAAGACGCAACACTTGATTTTTTAAATTAAAACTTGCGTATTAGCTGCATACTGTCTCAATTATGTCACTTTATACTATTATCAGACTTTTCTCTGTTCAGAGTGTTTGTTTACAATCCATTTCCTTTAAGTTATCGATATAAAGTTTGATTTATGACACCCCAGTTCGCTATCTACCCCAAGCAGACGGTACGTCTCCATTTCCATTAGTTCATTTCTTGCAATAAACTTAAAGTGCTTGGGTGATAAGTCTCATCCCTACAAACCAAATTTGCTTTGTTTGATAAAATGTATTCTTCAAATGATTTCTCATCAGTTTTTAAGTTTGTCTCGCAAAGGAAACATGGTTCTTATACGAGAAGAAGCTGCATGAGCTGTAGCCTTGATAGAAGATGGAAGAAGCATGCGATGCGTTGCAAGACGGTTAAATGCCAATGTTTTGACCATCCAAAGGACATACCAACGGTATAGGGAACTTGGAACATATTGCAGGAGGCGTGGATCAGGCCGCAGAAGGGCGACATCAGACAGAGATGACCAGTATCTGCGACTCCAAGTTCTGAAGGGACTAACACACCACAGCTGTAGAAGCAAGAAATCGGCTTCAGCAGGCGACAGGTGTGAATGTCAGTGAGAGGACAGTAAGGAGAAGATTAAGAGGTGTAGAAATCTTCTCCAGAAGACCCGCTACCGGCCCCAGATTGGAACTTCAACATTGTAGGGCACATCTTTCTTCACTTCGCTCGCCTCCATCAGCAATGGCAAGCCGTTCTCTTCACACACGAGAAGAGATTTGGTCTCAGATCGCCTGACGGAAGAGAAAGAGTGTGGAGGAGGGTTGGAGAAAGGTTTTCTCCTGTAACTTTTTCCTCCAGGACTGCATTCGACGGGGGTTCTGTCATGGCCAGGGTCAGTATGGATGCCAGGACTGAACTTTACGTAATTGAGAATGTGACTCTCACATCTGACCGGTACATCATGGAAGTCCTTGAAAACCGTTGTACCATTTGCTCCATTTGTCGGGGATGAATTTCGCCTGATGCACGACAACGCACGAGCACACACTGCTCGATGTGTCCAGCAGTACCTGCATGTGGTTCGAATTTATGCACTGGACTGGCCAGCTAGGAACCCTGACCTCGATCCAATTGAACATGTTTGGGATATGTTGGCCAGAAATGTTCGGCAACGTGCTTCCGAGACTCGGTAGCAACTTCGGGTGATTCTGCATGAGGAGTGGGAACGCATCCCACAGGAAAGCATTTCACAAATCATCGCAAGTATGGCAGAGAGGTTACGCAAGGTGATTCGTGCTAGGGGTGGAATTACCTGTTTTTAAGTGTTCAGTTCTTGTGTCAGTACCCAAAGAAATGAATTAATTCTGTAATGATAAATTTTGGAACTCAGAATAACATTTTTAAACGACTTGGTAATTTACTCAAAATTTAAGACATTTTCACTTCTTTTTCCTTATTCTAGAAAATTACACAGATTTTTTATTTGAAGCATTTTTTTGTATGTGAAGTGGTTTTCAAATGTTTTGAAAACAATGAATTATGGATAATTTTTACATAGAATAATTTCAGTGCAATAAATTATGAGAATAATTAAAAAATACAAGTGTTGCATTTTTTTTTGCCGGTGAGTGTATAAGTTTGATTTTAAAATACAGTAATTATTTTGAACAAATTGAAAATATAATCCCTTATTTTAAATGTTTCATACTTTTTCAAACATTTTTCTCCAAAAAAAAAAGAAACATTACTGAACCCTGTAATTTCAAGAAGTATACCAGTATGTAAAATATTGTGGTGAACTCTTTTATTACTGTGATATTTATACAGCCAAGTTTGCTTCTGAGATATCCCATGGTTTCACTACTAAAGAGAGACATGCGTTGATGACCACAGGACTCCAGCTGAGTACAACATTGCCTCCACTTCTGCTGGTCTCCTCTCCATATTTCCTGTTGACCTCCCATGGCCAACATTTGTTATCTTCCAAACCCGTTGGTAATAGGGTATTCTTTATTTCTCCTGCTTTAATTGTTCTTAGTCTTTTCTTTCCTGAATTCTCTTCCTTCAGTAGGAGGCCCTAAAGAAAGCAGGGTTTGTGCAGCCCACTACATATGGTATACTCTGGATAGTGTTACACCATCAGGGACTCATGGTTAGTGAGCTTGAGAGTTGGCAGCACTAGGGCCAGATGACCATTAAAAAAATTATCACCATCACTTGCAAAGGATAATTTGTGTTGAACAGCCCTTTTTGGCAGTGTCTGTGAACTATGTAATTCTACATTAGAGTGTCAACTGGGGAAGGGCATTAGTTGTCCAGGTGACCTCAGTATGATATGCAAACTGCAAAGTCTTCCTTAGTCAAGAAGTTAGGAAAGAAGTGGTCATGGACTATAGAAAATTAGTTCCAGCATTTCTCTGACAATGACACGGAAAAACACAGAAAAAGAGCGTGCAGATATAGGACAGTGAGATTCAACCTCAACTGATTCTCATATCCAGGAAAATTTGTTTACCATAAATAGTTTTAATAATAATGTCTCTCTTTGACTGCTGTGGCTGTTGAGATGTCAGGATGGCAGAATTTTGCTGATAAATGAATCTTTAATCTGACAGTAAATCTACTGACATGGGCCCCTCACATTTAAGCATCCTCAAATGCCAACCAACTGCTATGGCCCGGCTGGAAGTACCTTGTTAGGGTACCTTGCCAGGGTTACGGTGAAGTCCTCAACGGTACCTGCAGTGAAAGAGGTGAACTCTGGCACAGTGTGGTTGGCGGAAGGGGCAGCCTATTGCTCAGGTTTAATAGGGCAAACTATTGTCCATAGTTATGATGGGCAGGTCTTGGCCCTACGGCAAAATGAGCGGAGGAGGAGCCAATCACTCTCATGGCTCCCAACGGTCATAGAGGCGGAAGAGGCCACGCCAGACGGACTGGCTGTAAAGGCGCACCTCAGTAGTACTTGAGTATGCGGCACTTCGTTGCAGTCTCTGTGTTCGGTCCTGCATGTCTCATTCTTTGTGAGCCGCAGGATAAGGCTCAGATATCATAGTGTGTGGGTCTCGTCCTGGCAAGCTGAGATCCACCCTAAACAAATTCACGCCAGTGGCACTTCTTCCGAACGTCACTTTTCAAAGTCCAGCGGCGATGGGATATGGACGGTGGAGGCAGGTTATGGGTGTAACTGGAAGCCCCTAGTTCGGACCTGCACGTTGGCAGCAGATGTGTGATGGTCGTCTTCCGGAGACTCTGTGACTACTCAGGAATTCGGTCCTGCATCTGTGTTTGGGCAGGCCTATTTAGGATCACCGCTGCCCACCCCACATGGTGAAGGCCCTAGAAAAGGTGGGCTAAACATCGGAAGTCACAATCTTGGTCAGGCTGGGCAACCACAATCAGCAGGTCACCCCTCATGCGGTCGAAACTCAAAAACAGTAAAGAATCACAAATTGATTATTGGATCATGGAACATCAGAACCTTGCTTGATTTGGACAATAACATTAGACCTGAGAGGTCAGCTCTCGTAACCCATGAGTTATCAAGACTCAACGTTGACATTGCTGCTCTCAGTGAAACTAGGCTGTCTTCTGAAGGCAAGATTACTGAATCTGGAACAGGATATACCATCTTCTGGAAAGAAAAGGATGAGGGTGAATGTCGTATTCATGGTGTGGGCTTCGCTGTGAAGACCAAACTGGTAAATTATCACCAACTTACGCCCATTGCAATCAGCGAAAGGCTCATGACCACTCTCAGGAGGTTCCTTTATGACACTCATCTCTGCCTATGCTCCTACCTTAGATTCTGATGATGAAGTAAAGGCTCAGTTCTATAATCAGCTAAATAAAATCATCTCCAAGGTACCATCTGCAGATAAACTCTTGCTCCTCGGTGACTTCAATGCCAGAGTTGGGAAAGATCACAGGCTATGGAATAATGTGATGGGCAAACAGGGACTTGGAAAATGTAATCCCAATGGACTGTTGCTTCTTGGTCTTTGTGCAGAACACGAACTTTTCATTACCAACACGCAGTTCCGGCTACCTGACCGCTTCAAAACCACGTGGATTCATCCTCGTTCCAAACATTGGCATATTCTTGATTATATCATTACCCGGCAATGTGATAAGAAGGACACTCTTATGACCAGAACAGCAAGGAATATAGACGATTGTTGGACAGATCATAAACTTCTTATATGTACGCTCAGGATATCCATCAGACCTAAACCACCTAGGAACATCAAAAATTTGCCAAGAAAGAAGTTTAATACATCCAAACTTCAGGATGAATCCATGTACAAACATTTTGGAAACAGGATCGTCACCCAGTTATCAGAAAACCCAGTAACAAATGATATTCAGCAAGAATGGGCCACATTACAGAAGATTATCACACAGTCAGCTGAGGAAACCATTGGTTTTATAGTGCGGAAAAGACAAGACTGGTTTGATGACAACAATGAGGAAATTCTGTCTCTCATCAATGCCAAAAGGAATGCCTATCTTGCCCATCTTCAAGACCCAACTTCCAACACAAAGAGAGATAAACTACTGGAACTCAAGGGTAAATGCCAGATGCAGATAAGGCAGATTAAAAATACTTGGTGGCAACAGAAGGCTCAGGAACTGCAGAGACTATTGGATGCTCGAGACTTGAGGAACTTCTATGCAGTACTCGAGGAAATATATGGACCATCTCGCTCATCATCAGGTACACTGAAAAGCACTGATAATTCTACTACCTTTACTGATAGTCAAAAATCTTGGAACGCTGGAAGGAGCACTTCTCCAATCTCCTAAATCGTCCATCAGCAGCTGCTGAAGACTTCCTCTGTGATGTGCCGCAACAACCTGAACAACTGTGGTTGGCAGTACCTCCTACTTATCATGAATTCAGTGCAGCTCTCACCCAATTGAAACCCAGAAAAGCACCTGGCCCAGATAACATCCCTCTGGAATTAATTCAAGCTGGAGGTCATTCCCTCAAAACAAGGATTTTCATCCTTATCCTCAGAATATGGGAATCAAGAAAGGTACCTGGAGACCTAAAGAATGCCACTATCGTCACTATCTTTAAAAAGGGTGATCGCAGTGTTTGTGGCAACTACCGTGGTATATCACTGCTATCAATTGTGGGGAAGATTCTTGCAAGAATTCTACTTAACCGCCTCAAGGTTATCTCTGAGAAGATCCTCCCAGAGTCACAATGCGGATTTAGAGCTTCCAGAAGCACAATTGACTTGATTTTCTGTGTGAGACAGCTACAAGAAAAATGTAGGGAACAACAGAATCCACTCTTCTTAGTCTTTTATGACTTGGAAAAGGCATTTGATTCGGTTCCAAGACCAGCCATGTGGGCAGTGCTGAAGCGGTTTGGTTGCCCTCAGCGTTTTGTAGATCTAATCAAGGCTCTCCATGATGGCATGACAGGTCAGGTTTGCCATCAGAATAAGATGTCCGATGAATTTCCCATTACCCATGGACTGAAACAAGGATGTGTACTGGCTCCAACGCTTTTTGCGCTGTACTTGGCTGCAATGCTTTATGATTCACCCACAAACATCCCAGGTGTGGAAGTCAAGTATCGTTTTGATGGAGGGCTTTTCAACCTGACTCGTCTCCGCTCCTTGAGGAAAACTCGGGTTACTAAGGTTACTAACATGTTGTATGCAGATGATGCTGCGTCACCAACTCTCACACCAGAAGAGCTGCAAGAGTCAGTTAATTGTTACAAAAGTGCATGTGATCGCTTTGGTCTTACCATAAATGTCAATAAGACTAAAGTCTTGGCACAACCTTCACCAGGCACACCTCTTCCTCAGTTCAATATCTCCATCTCAAATTTGCCATTAGAACTGGTTGACCACTTCTCGTACCTGGGCAGTACCATTTCTGTGAGCTGTACCTGTGAGCAGGATGTGGATAAGAGAATTGGCGCAGCCCATGCAGCATATGGACGATTAGCGCACCGGGTCTTCATGAATAAAGATCTGTCCATGAGTACAAAGCTTATGGTGTACAAAGCAGTAGTCATTTCTACATTGTTGTATGGCTGTGAAACGTGGACCCTTTACCGTCGTGATCTTAGGAAGCTTGAGCGTTTCCACCTACAAAAACTTCGATCAATCCTGAGGATTAAATGGGAAGACCGCATTACCAATATTGCTGTTCTGGAAAAGGCTCAAATCAACAGCATAGAATCATCCATAATAGGTCACCAATTTAGATGGATTGGTCATGTCCATCAGATGGATGATGTGAGATTACCTCGTCAAATGCTATATGGTGAGTCATGCTATGGCACCAGACCTCATGGTGGTCCTAAGAGGCGCTACAAGGACCAATTTAAGCAGACCCTGAAATTGACAGGTCTTGATTCACAAACCTGGGACATGCTGGCTGAAGACCGCTAAACTTGGCGGCGTACCATCTCGGATACTGTAAAGACGTTTGAAAGGGATCGACGCACACACGAAGAGGCCAAGCGTCAAGCTAGGAAACTTCGAGCAGCCCAACCACGTCCTCCTACAGCAATACCATGTGACTTGTGTGGTCGCTTGTTCCATGCCAGGATTGGACTCTTTAGTCACCGTAAACACATCCACAAACTGGACTGAAGGAAGAAGATTTATACTCGGATTCGAGTTAAAGCCGATGATGATTATCCCATAACCTTGGGACGGTAAAGAACCTTGCTTGCACTATACAGCCTGCCTAATATTATTTAAATATGCTTCAAAAAGTAAAATGGACATCTTTAAATTGAAAATAATAATTTTAAAAATAATCAGCTCGGTAACATTTATTGATAAATGGCTTTGCCTATTATCTTTAATGGTTTACCCAGCATAATCTTAAAAAGAGCACGGACGGCAGGTCCCAGATGCAATTCAGAAAAGCCAAGGTGAACAGCCAAACTCCAAACACATATATACTATCCTCTGAAGTCTTAACTCGACACGACTCGACAGTTTGATGCTGGCTGAAGCTAGGGTGATAAAGGCTCGCACGCTAGCTCGTAAACTCGCTCTGAAGCTAGTAATTTAAATTTCCACTGAATGGAGATTGTTGGAAGAAATTAAAACGTAAAACCACTTATAGTGGGTGATGTATTAAAGATAAGAGATATACTGTTGGGGACTTCTTGTAGAACTTGTCATGCTGAACAATCCTTATACTCATTAGTATATAGATATTTTTAATCATAAGCGTAAAGGACGCATGGACGGCAAGTTTTTCTTCGACTCAATTCACTGAATATAAAGGGAACAAATATAAAGGGAACAGAATTCCGCCTGATCAATACAACACTTTTCAGTCAAGGGGCTATATTAAACCCATTTGGATGGTACATGTTTCGAGGCCTCCCTTGGCCCCTTCATCAGCCATACATATAAACATATTGTCAGTACAATTATCAGAATAAAATTGAAAAGGTTAAAACTAACATGAGATAACAGGATGAAAATGAAACATAAAAGCCATGAGGACAGTTGTGGTACAAATAAATTAAGTAAAACTTATCCTAAGAAAAACTTACGAATATCACAAACAAATGGAAAAACACATTAAAAAACAGTATATGTTAAAATGTGAACTTAAAATGTAATTTATATGACTCTTGTAAAAATCTTCTAGTTTTGATAAAGTATAATAACAGAATTCCGTGCCCGAAAATCTAGGGAATTCGACCCATAGAAAAAGTTAAAAGTATGTGAAAAACTGATAGTCATAAGATGACTTTGTTGACTCCATACGAAGGATCATTGGTGGAAAGAACAATACATCGCCATGCATGAAAGTCAAATCGGTCAAGCTTGATGAAGGCCTCTTGAAATGGAGACGAAAAGAAAGTTGAGCATCTTGCGTTTAGAAAATCCAATTTCTTCAGGTAGACATGTGGGCTTTAGGAGAAACCTAAAAGGGAAATAAATCTAGTATAAGAAAAATAAATTAAGTAAACGGCAAATAAAATTGGGACAAACGAAAAACGAAGAACGGAAAAGAGCTATTAAAAGAAAAAGAAAAGTAACAAACTTACGTCATAGTAGAGGAAACGTGACTTCGACGCAGGAAAACGTAGAGAAACTGGCCGGCTGAACAAGTGAAAGTGAACAGCTGAGTGTGAAACACAAAGCAGAGTGTTGGACGGTGGAGGGGAGGCGAAGGAGCTCTGCCGCGGAGTGGCAGAGGTGAGGGGAAAAAAGGGAGGGAAGAACGGGAGATAAGGGAGGGAAGCCAGCTGCGTAAAGAGAGCTTAGGTGGGGGAAAAAAGGGGGGGAAGAAAGGGAGATAAGGGAGGGAAGCCAGCTGCGTAAAGAGAGCTTAGGGCGGTTTATTATAACCTTTGTTTGCTGTTATGATAAAATCTGATAAAGTGTCAAATAAAACATTGGGGTCAAAACATATTTCATTTAAGTTGGGGGGATTGAAAATTCTCTGTGCGGAGTTAATTTCTCTACGTTTTCCTGCGTCGAAGTCACGTTTCCTCTACTATGACGTAAGTTTGTTACTTTTCTTTTTCTTTTAATAGCTCTTTTCCGTTCTTCGTTTTTCGTTTGTCCCAATTTTATTTGCCGTTTACTTAATTTATTTTTCTTATACTAGATTTATTTCCCTTTTAGGTTTCTCCTAAAGCCCACATGTCTACCTGAAGAAATTGGATTTTCTAAACGCAAGATGCTCAACTTTCTTTTCGTCTCCATTTCAAGAGGCCTTCATCAAGCTTGACCGATTTGACTTTCATGCATGGCGATGTATTGTTCTTTCCACCAATGATCCTTCGTATGGAGTCAACAAAGTCATTTTATGACTATCAGTTTTTCACATACTTTTAACTTTTTCTATGGGTCGAATTCCCTAGATTTTCGGGCACGGAATTCTGCTATTATACTTTATCAAAACTAGAAGATTTTTACAAGAGTCATATAAATTACATTTTAAGTTCACATTTTAACATATACTGTTTTTTAATGTGTTTTTCCATTTGTTTGTGATATTCGTAAGTTTTTCTTAGGATAAGTTTTACTTAATTTATTTGTACCACAACTGTCCTCATGGTTTTTATGTTTCATTTTCATCCTGTTATCTCATGTTAGTTTTAACCTTTTCAATTTTATTCTGATAATTGTACTGACAATATGTTTATATGTATGGCTGATGAAGGGGCCAAGGGAGGCCTCGAAACATGTACCATCCAAATGGGTTTAATATAGCCCCTTGACTGAAAAGTGTTGTATTGATCAGGCGGAATTCTGTTCCCATTATATTTGACTTTTAATCAATGCGGAACCATGAATGATTGTACGAATTCAATTCACTGAAATCGGTACTGCTCGGCTTCCTTTGGTCATAAATGATTTTTTTTCTACAGAAACCTTCCTCAAGAAATCCTTTACAGAATGGTGTAAACTGCATCAAAATCTATCCAGTGGTTCTCGAGACTACCCGTTACATTCAAGAATCGGGGACTTAGTTTTATACAGGGTCTGGCCAGCAGAAGTCCTAGAAAATTGAAAGAGTTCATAAAAATTGAAATTTAAAAGTTCATATTTTACATATGTTTGAGCACTTATCCTGATTGGCGTCTTTTCTTATCTCGCTGGCTGGTGAGGGTGGCAATGAGGCGGCAGTGGCTACACCAAAAACAAGCCTCTTTCAGGCTATCCAGAATCCCAGCGTTCCTCCAGGCGTTGTCAGATTGGAGTTCCCAAAGGAACTCGGTAGTTGCTCCAATGAGGCGGCCGTGGCCGACACAATCACAGCCTCAGAAATCTGTGGTTCTTTGTCTGGACCTTAAAGAAGTCCAAGAGTCCCAGGTAGGGATTCTAGTGATGTTTGAAAGAGAGGTAAATCCTCATAGTTGAGGGTACTAGAGCGTGGATCTTGAAGTGAAGTCTAAAACTCGAGTAGAGTCCAGGACCGTAGCCAGCCAGAGTCCCAGACGGGATCCCTGTAGAATCCAGCCAGATCAGAATGCTGATTCAGGAATGAATTGAACCAGCTGGAATCTCAGAATATATATCCAAGATTACACGTCACCAAAACAGAGAGGGAGAGCCGAACAGCCAATCACCGGTCCGACACGCAGCTCGCCAAGATGACACACGGTCATGAGAAACCATTTTGTATTCAAACTTTGAAAAGTGCGGAGGTGGTCTACAACACTCCGAGAATTTTGTAAGTACATTAGAAAAATAAGTGATTTAAATAGCATAAACAAATATATACACATGTTTTATATTTAATCGTGATCCCACTGCAAAGTAAATAATGAGTTAAAATAATGGGGCAGTTAAATTAAGGAGTGTTTCCATGGTGTCTACGACCTGGGAATACCGGGAATTCTCAGGGAATTATGAATTTCTGGAATAATCAGGGAAAAATCAGAGAATTTCTTTGTTAATCAGGGATTTTTCTCAGTTTGGCTATATCCTGTAAAAGTGGAAGCAATACTTTCGAATTTCGCGTGAAGTTATCACTCGCTACCGATGACGGTGCTCAGCCAATGATCAGTGCCTTCTCAAGCTCAACTGAACGCATGATGTGGCAACCTTTCCGTTTGCCTCCTGCACAGGAGCCAACTACGCCATTTTATTGGGCGTTGAGCATTTTGTTCGTTGCGATCAGTATTGCCAATTTAGCAATTTTGTCCGTAGATGTTGCAACTTTGGCGACAAAATATTTTAAATGTAGTATTGTTTATAATAGCTTCGCTCAGAAACAGTTATGAATGCATTTCGTGACAAGCGCTTTTTTTTCCCCCGATGTCAATGAACTACGACCTAGGTCTATATCCGTTTTACGTCTCGGCATGATGGGTTAAAATCACTGACTGGACTATCCATTATGTTATCATGGAGATAGCATGATCAACGAATTCTTGTCAGACGTAATTTAAGAATGGCGAGGTGCATGCAACACAAATCCCCCCTCCCGTCCAATCTAAAAACACGTATAGTGGGTGATGTATTGAAGATAGAGATACGCTCTCGCGGACTTTTCTGAAGAACTTTTCATGCTGAACAATTCTTATACTCATAGTATATTGATATTTTTAACGGTTTGCCCAGCGTAAGCTTAAAAAGCGCACGGATGCCAGTTTTTTTTGCGACCTTTTCACTGATATCGTTACTGCTTGGCTTCCTTTGAACATAAATAAAGTATTTTCTTTTTATACTAAGTAGAGATTTAAGGACTATTTAAACTCCCATTAGCAATCGAATTTGGACTTCTACTGGGTGATGACGGGCTACGTTAATTTACGTAGTTTTATATTGGTGCGCGGACGACCGGCTACGTAAATTAACGTTTTCTTACAGTGCTTCATTCTTGTGTAATTTTCTACTCTCCGCCATTCATTAATCAAAATATTACGTGTTATTTACAAACTAAGGTCTTTGTTGAACGAAATGCAGATAGGTATATTGTTGTCTCTATAATGCTTTCGGTACAGGAAATTAGGTTACCGCATGGATTGTCAGGTGTTAGCATTGCGCGCATGGAGCTGACAGTGCAATAATCAGTTCAGACGAGTCTATTTACAATAATAATACAAGTGAAATTGACAATGATAGCAGTGAAAGTAGTGACGATGAGGTTGATGGATGGACAAGTAAGTAAAGGTACACGTACTTCTCATACTAGGTGTATTTTAGTTGCCCGGTCCGCATTAAGGAATAGAGTAACGCGCGCCCGGGTAACAATGTGGTAGACCTGGGTCGACAATACTGTTTGCGCGGCTTTTCCATCCCGGTATTCTTTGATTATTGTCTGCTCCTACGTTCCTTGGCTAGGCTAGAACTTACGTCCAATTTTGTTTTGAATAGCGCCCAGGAAATGTTTTTGTAACACCTTTCAAACTCTGCCTTGTATTATCAAGCAGACTTGGTTAAATTATTTTAGACTGATAATAGTGTGTTCTGGCCTGTTGAAACATCATTCATAATGATTTCCTTCATTTAAATGTATTTATAAATTACAAATTGATTAACTCAATTACTTCTCTCATGACGAGGTGGACCTAATTGAGAGTGTGAACTTGGAATATGCCTCCCTTCGTCCCTTGGATATGTGTAAATTACTGTGGAGGCCTATATTCAGACGTATGCTACCGAATATCATCATTCCTGCGACATAGGATTCGTGATTTCAATGGGAACGAAAGGTTTTACAAATTAAATATTGGTCTAAGATGATCCCACTGATATGGTGACACCTTGATCTGTGTATTCAACCTCCCGTTGTCCCTTTTATTGGAGGCATTTACCGTAGTGAAAACAGCATGACTTAACAATCCTTGCTTATTTCACTGAACAATAAGTTCACTTATAATATTCTATTGAAATAAATTTATTTTTACAACTGTTTCCCTTGTGCCGCCATTGCTCACATCTGTTTGGCCCCTGGAATTACCGAGAACAGGAAATATAAAACTTAATCCTATTTTCTATTTGCTTTCCTGGATTATATTTTGCTTCTTGTTCCTGGAGAGCACTTAAAACTAACCCAAAAATAGCGTGCATTTCATCACACTTTCTGTTCCTGGGCGAATGTGTAGCAGTCTTTTCTCAGGGAATTCTCTCATTAATCCTGTAAAAATCGGGGAATGTTCAGGGAATTCTTAGATGAAATGGTAGACACCCTGGTTTCACACCCAAAGAGAAATACAAAAAATTGAAAATAAACCTATTCGCGAAAGCGAACACTGTCTATATATATAGATATATATATGACATTTTAAGATATTTTCACTGCAAAATGTTTGCTAAACAGGCCATTATTCCTGTTACTTTTGCATTCAAACGTGTAAATAATTTTACTGAACATAGGAGATAGCAGTAGTTTTTGCCACTAACAAGGAAGTGATCGAACTACTACACTCGGTTTGCAATGAAATTTGGAAGAATAGTGTACAATTTGTAAGTGTGCATTTTAATTTGGGTATTAATGTAAGGGCTAGCTGGGTGGTACAGCGATAACGTTGTCACCTGCTCAGCCGAAGGTTATGCGCAGTAAGTTGGCATTTGAGGGTGCTTAAATGTGAGGGAGCTGTGTCAGTAGATTTACTAGCATGTTAAAGGTCCCCTTCAGGGCAAAATTCTTGCACAGTGCCGTCTCTAAATGCCACAGTAGTTAAATGGGATGTAAAAGCCTGAATATTATTATTATTGTTATTAATTGTAGAACTAGCAACCCGACCCGGCTTCGCCCAGGAACAGTTATGAATGCATTACGTGATAAGCGCTTTTTTTTCACCAATGTCAATGAACAACGACCAATATCCGTTTTACGTCTCGGCATGATGGATTAAAATCACTGACTGGACTATTAATTATATTATCATGGAGATGCATGTGCAACAAATTCTTGTCAGATGTAATTTATGAATGGCGAGATGCATGAAACACAAATCCCCCTTCCGTCCAATCTTAACTTGACTGTGAATTTTGCGGAACGAAAAGTTCTCAGGCGAAATGTAGAAAACCCGAGTTGCACTTCCAGGAAAACTCCAAACACAATCGCTCTTCTCTAAAGTTTTTAACTCAACACGACTCGCGAGTTTGCTCCTGGCTGTACCTGGGGCAAGGAGCTCGTCCGCCAGCTAAGCTGTAACTGGGGTGATAGAATCAACCCTAGCTAGCTCGTAAACTGTCGCCTCAGTCACTGAATGGAGATTGTTGGAAGAAATGAAAACGTAAAAACACTTGTAGTAGGTGATGTATTGAAGATACAGATATGCTCTCTGGGCTTTTTTGTAGAACTTTTCATGCTGAACAATTCTTACCCTCATAGTATATAGATATTTTTAACGATTCGCCCAGCGCAAGCTTAAAAAGCGCAGGGATGCTAGGTTTTTTTTCGACCTTTTCACTGAAATCGTTTGTGCTTGACTTCCTTTGGTCATAAATAAATTATTTTCTACAGAAACCTTCCTCAAGATATCCTTTACAGAATGGTGAAAACCGCATCAAAATCCATTCCTTGGTTCTCGAGATTACCCGTGACATCCAAGAATCGGGGACTTCGTTTTATACTATGTAGAGATTATACGCCAATCAGCATAATTTAATATAATATAATCCCCTTTCCGTCCAATCTTAAATTGACTGTGAATTTTGCGGAACGAAAAGTAAAAGTTCACAGGCGAAATGAGAGTTGCACTTCCAGGGAATGGCGAGGTGAATGAAACTCAAATCCCCCTTCCGTCCAATCTTAACTTGACTGTGTTTCACAGGTGAAATGAAGAAAACCCGAATTGCACTTCCAGGGAAACTCCAAACACAACCACCCTTCTCAGAAGTCTTGACTCAACACGACTCAACGGTTTGCTGCTGGCTGTATCTGGGGCAATAGGTTCGCCCGCTAGCTAGGCTGTAACAGGCATGATAGACTCGCCCTTAGCTAGCTCGTAAACTGTCGCCTCAGTAGTTGAATGGACATGGTTGGAAGAAATTAAAACGTAAAAACACTCATAGTGGGCTATGTATTGAAGATAGGCATATGGTCTCACGGACTTTTTTGTAGAACTTTTCATGCTGAACAATTTTTCCACTCATAGTATTTAGATATTTTTAACGGTTTGCCCAGCGTAAGCTTACAAAGCCCTCGGACACCAGGTTCTTTTTTTTTACTTTTCCACTGAAATCGTTACTGCTCGGCTTCCTTTGATCATAAATAAATTATTTTTTACAGAAATCATCCTCGAGATATCCTTTACAGAATGGTGAAAACCGCATCAAAATCCATCCAGTGGTTCTCGAGTTTACCCGTGACATCCAAGAATCAGGGACTTTGTTTTATACTTAGTAGAGATATATCAACATTAACCATCCAAGATAATTCGGATTCGGATTCCCTATATGTGTTGACCAACTTGAGTTCATTTTTACATCAACATTGAAGAAATGGCTTCTAAGTTTTCTATTTAATCATTCCAAAACTTGATGGACAGCCCTCGCACAAGAAATGTGGCAGTAATGCAAAATGCAGACCAATGTTGCACTAGGAACATTATCAGAGGTAACTTGCAAAAGACATCCATCTGAAAACTTTCGACAATATAGTGTCTACCCTTTATTTTTTCCATTTCTACAAGGTCAGCTATTAGGTGAAATTAGTTTTTTATGTGATGGATGACTTTACGTCTGGATGCCCTTCCTGATATCACCCTCATCAGAGGAGAGGTGAGATGAAAGTTAAGGAAAATGGGCAAGGAGTTGGAATTAAGTGGCCTTGAGAAAGGAGTGATGGAAGCAAGTGTTATGGAATGACAAATCTTCACAGACATGTCTGGGTGTGGAGTATTCCAGGTAAACGCGACCTTTCTGAATGTGTAAACAAACTGTGATGACATCATGGTATATGGCCGTTTTTTCATGGTATGGACCTAGCTCCTGTTCTGGGAGCACTAAACACCAGTGAATATGATATAATTCTAGACAAATCTGCAATTTCCACATTATGGCAGCTGTTCAGAGTGAGTCCACTTCTGTTTCAACATAATAGTGCCCCAGTATATTAACCGGCATCCATACAAGCATGGTGTGGTGACATGGAGGTTGAAGAACTGGATTGGCTTACCCAGAGCCCTAATTTTAACCCCATGAAACATCTTTGGGATGAATTGGAATGCTATAATGGCCACAATCTGTACCTGACCTGTCCAGGATTTTACAAGAAGAATTGATGTCGGTTCCTTTGACAACATAACAAAACTTGGTGTACATCCTTCCTAGAAGAATTGTAGCAAAAGGCAGATCATCATCGTGAGCACAAGGGGCATGTGTGCGGTGGTCTTATGGTGTGAAGTATATAATTGGGACAACAAGGAGGGTACACCAAATTTCCGTGCTTACTATGTCAGTGGGACTCTAGAGTAACGCCCTGCGCGGATGCGGATATCCGCAAAAAATTTCAATTTGTGGATATAGTTTGCATGGCTGTGTGCATAGCGGATAAACTGCGGATAATGTTTAGAGTAAATTTGCGGAAAGTTTTTAGAAATGCGATGTTAAACTGTTTATTTTTATTTTTAGAATTAAAGTTTTAGCTAAGATCTGCGTCTTTCACGTTTCTTTTTATTTCCCTATTTGCTTTTGCTTGGATTGTATGAGAATAATAGAAAAGTTAGAAAAGCTAGTCATGGATATTACTCAGTTAGTGTTGACTTATGCCAAAAAGAGGACCCACCCGCTGCTTAAATGCCGTTACTCGGAGGGACAAAACTCAGTCAACATTGTCTTGCGATTCACACATAGCCTAGAGGAACAAATTTCTCCTCAAATGTCTAAATGTGTTGCTTTTAATACTCAATGCTTTATCTAATAAATTAAAAATATTATTGTAATGTCAGCGGATTCGAATAACAAACGTGTGGATGCGTATAACAGTCGTGCGTATGCGGGGCAGATGTGGATAACAGTCGGGCGGTTGCGGATAACCTTTTGCTTATCCGCGCAGGGCTCTACTCTAGAGCAAGAGAAGAACAGGAAATTGCAGCTTGTCTGAAATGAAAACAATTAGTGCCATATAAATCTCCCACTAATTGACTCTCAAAAAGTTTGTGTCCCCTTCACATATCAAATTAGGGACATTGAAGCAACTTTTGACAAATATGGTCTCTCCTTCCATTCAATTATTTGGAAATTTCCAATGTTGTCCAAATCAAAAGTGAGAGAAGGTTATTTTTGATGGGCCACTAATTCATGTCAGATGTAAATTTCAGGAATACGAGGGCAGATCAGAAAGTAACGCACATTCATTTTTTTCTCCCCTGGTATTGCAGCTAGAATTTTGAAATTTCTCAGCGATATAGTTTGAAGTTTGCGCTACAAAGGGTATTTTGTTTTCATGTGCAGCTCTAGCGAGAGAAGCCTGAACTACAAAACAAACATGGCGAGCTTGTTACTGTCAACTTTTGAAGAGCAGCGAAGTGTAGTTCGATATTTGTGGACCAAGGGCACAAACCGAGTGAAATTCACAGGGACATGCGTGGCATGTATGGGGATGACTGTATGGACCGTAGCAATGTCTCCTGGTGGTGTGCATTCTTCCAAGAGGGCCATGTGAACCTTTGTGATTCGCCACTCTCCGGGCGACTGGTAACAGCTGCAACCCCGCAGAATGTTCGAGCCATTGAGGCAGCAATTTTGAAAGACCAGCATATGCACCTGCGAATTTTATTGCAAACTTTCAACATTTTTTATGGTGCGGTGTACAACATTGTTCATCACACATTGAAATTCCATAAAGTTAGTGCTCGCTGGGTGCCTAGGAACCTGACAGACAACTACAAGGGCCAGCGAATTATGACAAGCTTGGATCACTTAGCATGTTATGCCGCAGAAGCGCATGACTTTCTGAAAGGAATCGTCACTCGTGATGATTCTTGCGCATACCACTATACACCTGAAACGAAGCAGGCCTCTATGGAGTGGAAACATGCTGGTTTCCCAGTACGAAAAAAATTCAATGTGACTCAATCTGCTAGGAAAGTGCTTGTGACTGTGTTCTAGGATATGTGTGGTGTGTTATTGCTGGACTTTGCTGAACACATGACCACTATGTATGCTGCAGCCTACATTAAGACTTCGTTTAAGTTGCGTTGTGCCTTTCGTGACAGACTCCACAACATTAATGGTGACGGTGTCAAACTTCTTCATGACAAAGCCCCCCCCCCCCATGTTGCTGCTCCTGTTTGTGAGAAAATCGCCCAATTTAGGTGGGAGGTGGTCCAGCAACCACCATACAGTCCGGACCTGGTACCGTCGGACTTTCATCCATTTGGTCCCATGAAGAAATTCCTCACCGGTCAACACTGTGACAGATGTGGAAGTGAAATCAGCAGTCCACAGATGGTTATACTCCTACCAAATGGACTTCTACGAACAGGGCATGTTGAAAACTGGTACCATGATGGCATAAATGTGTTGAGAAAGTTGGTGACTATGTAGAAAAGTAGGTTAAAAAAGTGATTTGGAAGGAAAGAAGCTTGTAGTTTAACGTAACCGTTAATCTTGAGATCATGAGCCACAGGACCTCCTTTTATCGTGGAATCCGAACCACAGGACATGGCATTTCACATCGAAAATCTAACATGCATTGACCGGAATCGAACCCGGTCCACCTTGGTGAGAGGCCAACAGCCTGACCGCTGCGCCACCATGCCCCTCATTTGTGATTTGTTTTGTTACCTATTAAACTATTTTGGGGGAAAATATTATTGTGGATTACTTTCTGATCTGCCCTCATATCTTGACTGACTAAGAGTTCAAGGTATGGGCCTTATTCATTCATTCAGGGATGTTGTCAACAAGTTCCTGGACAATGTTAAAGATGATCACTATTAGCATATTGTGAAACCCATGCTCGAAAAATTCAAGACACTTGGATCTAATATTAGCTTGAAGTTATATTTTCTTCATCCTAATCTTCACAATATTTCCCAGTAAACTTAGGAGTACAAAGTCAAGGGCAGGCTGAACGAATGATCAGGACATACAAGAAATGGAAATGAAAATGAGGTACCAGAGTTGATGGGACGTCTCCATGAATGGTTACTACTGCTGGTGTTTAATAAAAGAATAACCCTAGTCGGGACCACAAAAGCAAGTCAACTCTGTGTTCGCTTTTTGTAAAGCAGAGGAGAAAATAATTTTCTTAAGTCATGTTTGAAGTTTCATGACTAATGTTTAACTTAAGTTTGGTGCTTTTCAGTCGGTCAACATGATTGTACCCAAATGGGATGGGTTATTCCCTAATCCTGGAAAATGTCATGAGATTAATAAATACACTTGGATGACCAGTTTCGATTGTCAAGCAATCATCATCAGATCCATTACACTTAGGCTATAAGATCTATGTCTGAAAGTATGGGTGAAACATGTTATTGGATCAGAATGTATGATGTATCTTTTTCTTTAATAAACCTAGGCCGGTATTAACGGCAGTATTAAAGGTGCCAGGACATTCTCATTAGTCCGTTCGCGCTTAAAGAGGGCTTGTTAGCTTATGCGTGGAGAGTTTGAAACCAGGTCAATAGTTGATCTCCTGAATACAGTAACATACACCACATTTGAGAGACTATACTTGGCAACTCACTACAGGTACACTTGCACGAGGTGTAACGTGTTTTTCGAGGGGTTTTTATGCCACTGGCATAAGTCAGTAGGAAGCCATTCTATATTTATTTACGCTGCAAATTGTTCAGCCAAGAGAATTTTTCATGTTAATTTATTATTAACTTATTATTATTATGGTATTTTTTGGAGCATTTTTATAAAATTATAAGCATACAGATAGGTTTTCTATGTCTTAGGAAAACACTATCAAGCAAATTATTACGAACGACATTATCATAGAAAATTATGTGATTACGGAATTTTACAGAGTTTCGTCAGTTAGGGTATTATGAGAGACATGACTCACTGGGAATTCAGATACAGACTGCTTCTTGTCAAGAAGCATTACGCAAGGCTGGGTTGCAGCGTCAAGAAAAGGCGGATAGTATGGAACGGCAATCGACATCCTCCGCGCGCCGTGTGTATTGAGCCTAAGGAGGGGAGTAGCGGGGTGGCACAGCCAATCAGTGGAGACCACGTAAGCTGGAAGTCGGCAATGGAGTGGGAAGCCGAGGAGTGCATATATCGTTTGGCGCGCCGTGGAATAAAGGAGAAACTGTGTAAGACTTGACCAGTACGGTTGCACGTGGGAGTCGCTCCGATGTTCCGGGGAGTGGAGGACTATCTTTGTAAAACTTAACCAGTGTGGTTGTACGAGTGTTTGGCTCCAATGTTCGGACCATAGTGTTATCAAATCTACCAGTATATCATCAAATATCGAAGAAGATGACGACGTCCAGGAGACTGTGGGAAGTGCTCTGCAACATCCAGTACGAGGGAAATGCTTCGGCAATTTCCAATGGTAAGCGCGAATGACACAGAAATACGCAATCTCTCGTTTCTCTTTGTTTTATATTCAATATTTCAGTAACTTCATAGCTTGGGAATAAGAGTAAAATCAATAATTTATCAAACTCCGTTTTCACCTAATTTTCTATCGGTAATATTAAAATCGCAACGCTCCAATTTAAATTTTAAACTTATTATTATTATTAATTTTGCAATACTTGTTTTATATAATAAATTCATTTCTTTTAACCATGCAATCTTTGCTTTCAGTAGGTAGCATTACAAATAGACCAATCCCTTCTCCTGATACAATTGTTTGTTGGGTTAATGATCAAATCATACCACGATCTGAGTGAATAGATTATTGAAGGTGATCTACCGGAGCTAGGTGTTATTGATTACAAATTTAGATTTCAACATTGCGTTGAGGTCTTGGCGCCCATTAAAACAACATAGCTTAGGCAAAGGTAAACAGTTACATTTGTCACCCAACAAGTAAGGACCAGTCAAAACGTTTCATTTGTACGCTCAACAAGGAGCAAAGCGAGACCGTTACATTGTCGCTACCAACTTGGGGCTGAAAACCTAATAACATTTGTGGAAGGAGAAGGGTATATATTTTTGTGCCTGTATTTTGGGGGTTATTTGTCTTTATCAGTGTATATCATTATGGGGGATGAGAAAGAAAGACAGATGTGGTTACGTAGTGGTCATCAACTGGAGAGTGATGATACGAGCAGTATGTCGAGTGATGGTAGTACCGGGCTAGCGGAGGTAAATCCCGATACTGAAACAGGGAGTGTAGGCGGCAAACCAGAATTAAAAACTTTACTTCTCGAGTTCATGTTTCAGAACAAAGTTAGTAGTGATGCCTTAAATAAAAAATTAGAACAAAACAACGCTAAACTCGAGCAAAATAATACCAAATTAGAACAAAACAGTAGGGAAAATAAAGAAAGTACAGACGCTTTAAATGCTAAACTGGAACAAAACAATGCTAAACTTGAACAAAATAGTAGGGAAAATAGAGAGAGTACTGAAACTTTAAATGCTATATTAGAACAAAACAGTATGGAAATTAGTGATAAATTCGAAATGATTAGAGGTGAGATCAAGGGGGTGATGGAAGAGAAGGCTAAAGAGATTATTGCAGATGTAGACAGAAAATTAGGAAAAGTACAGGAGGAGTTAGAAATTAGAATCAGTACACGGGCTGAAAATTTAAAAGAACTAGTGCAACTGGAAACACAGCAGGTCAAAAAGCAATTGGGGGGAGAAATTGACAAAATTCAGGTAGCAACTAAAGAGGTTAAGGAACAGCTGGGGGGTAGAATTGAGAAAGTCCACTCACAAATAGTTGCAGAAGTAAATGATTTAAGAGAGAGTAATAGAGAGAGCATTAGCAAGATTGAGGAGAAACGAGCAAAGCTATATGATAAAGTAGAAGAATCAGAAGGAAACATTAAAGTAACAGTAAACAGTATTGAGAGGAAGGCTGAGGAGAAAATCGCAGAATTAGAATTAAAATTAAAAGCTAGGATCAAGCAAGAAAATAGTCAGAATAGGCCAGTTTTTGTGAATAGCACACACAGGGAGGTAGAACTGGGTAAGTTCAGCAATCGACAGGGGTGCCCAATGGAGTTCATGAATACTATAGAAAATAAATTCGGGGAGAGGTTGGAAAATGGTAGTATTGAGTGGTGCCAGGTAGTTGAAATTTTAGAACAAGTGTTTGTGGGGGAAACGAGGAATTGGTTTGCTGTCTACAGAGACAAGTTTACTGATATTAATGATTTTAAAATGAAATTCTGTGAAAAGTTCAGGAAAGAGGTTATTCAGTCGCAGCATCGTGAGGGAGTAGTGTGTGGTAAATATAACCCTAAAGGAAGCTCCACCATGACCGAATACTTTTTAGGGCAGGTATTAGGGTGTAAATATCTGGATGGCTTGAAGGAGGAAAGTGATGTGGTGAGGTTGCTACTTAGGCACTTTCCCTATAGGATCAAGGAGGCTGCTTGTATCCAGAATGTAAAGACTATATCACAAGTAGAAAATTTGTTAAGCACATTTGATGCACTAGGGAGAGGGGGTTATGAGGACAATTTCAATAGGAACCAGGGTAATAATAATAATAGGCCTAATGAAGCCAGGCATCAGGAAGTTCAAGGGAACGGTGGCGAAGGGGCCAACGCTCAAAATAGAAATAATAATAATAATCAGCTAAATCAGAACAGAGGAAATGGCTATGGTAATCAGTATCAAGGGAGGAACAATGATTTCAGGGGAAATCAAGGGAGAAACAATGATTTCAGGGGAAATCAAGGGAGAAATTATAATGACAATAATTACAACCAGAATAGCGGTCATGGAAGAGGACAGCCTAGTGGTAGTAATATACAGCCAAACAATGACAACACAGCCCAGAACAACCAGACCAGTGCAGTAGTTAGTAGTACTACGGCCAGCTGTAGCGGTTCTTTAAACGCGAACCAGGCTGCGAAGTAAGGTCAGAATCTCAGTCTGTAGCATGCCCTGTCCATACAATTATACAGGAACCCTATGACCTAAATGTAAGAAATGAATTATTACATGAACTAAATAATGAAGGTATTATTCAGGAAGTGGTTAGTAAGAGCCCCATAGTTAAATTTAACGTGTCCGAGGCGTACACAGATGTTTTAATTGATAGTGGTTGTATGAAGAGTTGCATAAGTAGTGCATTTTATGATAAAATGAAAGGAACTGGAGTAAATTTTGAGGAGATGCCAATCAAAAGCACTTTTGTTATCACAGCTGTTGGTAAGAGGTCTAAAGTAATTTCTAAGCAAGTTTTAGTAGACATTAAAATTAATAATCATGTAGAGAAGCAGATTTGTCTTGTGATTCCAAATTTAGTATTCAGTGTTATCTTGGGTTCAGAGTGGCTAAGTAGAGTGTCTGGTAACTTATGTTATGATGTAGGGAGTTTGAAATTTAAATGGGGAGATTCTGAAGTAGAAGTAGCGTTCAATGACCATATTCAGAGAAGTAGTGTTGTAGGTGTGATTTGTACTTTAAATGAGATATCGCCAGCCGTAGAGCGGGGTTCTCCATGTTTTGTGGGCAGTGTGATTACGAACGGAAGTCTAGAGGACTCGTTACGTGATGCTGCATTTCAGGGAAATATAGAGGTGGAACAATGTGTTCGGCTCTATGATGTGTTATTGTGTAATAAGAGAGTTTTTGAGGATCGCATTGGTATGGCCAATTACTATACACATTCATTGAACGTTATTGATAGGTCAGTATTCACAGGACATAGATATCCTGTACCTTTCGCTTATCAGAGTGCAGTTGAGGCACAAATTAACCAGATGCTTGAAGATGGGATTATTGAGCACTCTAACAGTCCATATGTTAATTCTTTGATCACGGTACCCAAGACCGACTGCACAGTTCGTATTTGTTTAGACGCTCGTTTGGTTAACAGTAGAATTAGTTCAGATCATCTGAAATCTATGTCAATAGAGGAATTAATGCAAACATTTGAGGGGAAGAAGTATTTCACTTGTGTAGATTTGAGTTCCAGTTTTTGGCAAGTGCCACTTATGTACGAAGATAGACCATTTACAGCTTTTAGTCATAAATATAACCTTTATCAATTTTGTAGAACACCTTATGGGTTAAAGAGTAGTTCAGCATCTTTAATTAGGGCTTTAAACATCGCATTAGGGGATGACACAAGAGAGTTTGTAACCATTTACATAGATGATATGGTAATTAGTTCACGCAGTTTTGAGGAGCATCTAGGTCATTTAGATATAGTTTTTCAGAAGTTAGAACAGGCAGGGTTCACTTAGAAGCTGTCTAAGTCATCATTCTGTCAGTCAGAAGTGACATTTTTAGGTCATAGAGTGTCGAGTTGAGGTGTGACACCAGAGGAAAGTAGAGTTAGCATGTGTGGACAGTAGCAACAGGGCATCGTTACAGACACTGAGAAATAAGTAGGTAGAGCAACGTGATGACGTTCATTTAAGGGAGCCGCTGGGAAGGTTGGAAGCAGGTGACGCAGTAACATTTATGGTTACCAAACGTATTGGCAAAACAGCATATGTGCTGGAGGATAGTAAGGGAAACAGGTTATACGGGACGTATAATATACATAGTCTCCGAAAGTATGTGTCATAAAGTGTGTTTAGCTGGCGAGCCAGCCTATCAAATGAGTAAGTGTGGTATTTGGTGCGGGGAAGATATGGTCTTCCAGGCAGGCGTATCAGAAGTCACACAGGGGGGTAGTATGTAAGTAAATGAGAGTTTTTAAGGTACAGGGAAATATGACGGGATTGTCGGATGCTCTTGAGCACTAAAATGTCTCGATACACCAAGGCCAGAATTTGGTAGCGCTGGTGAATTCCCATTTGTCCCCAAGAGATGGGTGAGCGCTTGGACAGGGTATTTTTGCTTAAGGCGTCCACGAGGCAAAAGATGGGCCATCAGAAGGCGAGACAGTCCTTCATGAAACTCATACATAACAGCACACGTGATTTCTGTTTACGGCCTCACCATGTAAGATTTGTAAGTGTGTGTAATTTAAGGTAATTTGTACAATGGTATTATTTGTGTGAGGAGAACTGGTCTGAGTTGAGAACTAGTATTAAGTAGAATATGGTCTACGGGAACTTAACAAGACAGGGCGATTACGGCACAGAAATATTTGGTGTTATATGTAATGCGCATTTACTGTTGTTTTTTTTTTTTTTTTTCAGAAATCCATATTAATTTCGTCTGTTATATAGAGAGATTAAGTATTATGGTCACAATGCGCTGCCACAATAGTGTGATCGTGTGCTCAGTGATAAGTGGGATTAAATTTCACAATAAGGAAGGAACCTCCAGTGAAATTAGGAAGTTCTAGGGAGAGATACATATATCAGAACACCTGGATGCGTGTGATGTGACATCTCATATACATAGTGCTCACACAGTAATTATGTCTATTTTTGCAACATAGAGAAATTTGAGAGGCGGAAATATCCGTGGAACACTATTCTATATGAAAAACATTGGACTGGTTGCAAAGTGCAATCCATAGTGACAACAAACTTTGACGCAAAGTGCGTAAAGAAAAATTATGAGTGTATATATCTGTAATTTAGGGTGATCTCATTAATGTAATATGTATTTTTGATGGGGATTATTAACGTGTCTGGGATAATCGGATAATGGACCGTCGTCACGGTAAATCATCCGATGATCCGAGGCAAATATGTAACGTGTTTTTCGAGGGGTTTTTATGCCACTGGCATAAGTCAGTAGGAAGCCATTCTATATTTATTTACGCTGCAAATTGTTCAGCCAAGAGAATTTTTCATGTTAATTTATTATTAACTTATTATTATTATTATTATTATGGTATTTTTTGGAGCATTTTTATAAAATTATAAGCATACAGAAAGGTTTTCTATGTCTTAGAAAACACTATCAAGCAAATTATTACGAACGACATTATCATAGAAAATTATGTGATTACGGAATTTTACGGAGTTTCGTCAGTTAGGGTATTATGAGAGACATGACTCACTGGGAATTCAGATACAGGCTGCTTCTTGTCAAGAAGCATTACGCAAGGCTGGGTTGCAGCGTCAAGAAAAGGCGGATAGTATGGAACGGCAATCGACATCCTCCGCGCGCCGTGTGTATTTAGCCTAAGGAGGGGAGTAGCGGGGTGGCACAGCCAATCAGTGGAGACCACGTAAGCTGGAAGTCGGCAATGGAGTGGGAAGCCGAGGAGTGCATATATCGTTTGGCGCGCCGTGGAATAAAGGAGAAACTGTGTAAGACTTGACCAGTACGGTTGCACGTGGGAGTCGCTCCGATGTTCCGGGGAGTGGAGGACTATCTTTGTAAAACTTAACCAGTGTGGTTGTACGAGTGTTTGGCTCCGATGTTCGGACCATAGTGTTATCAAATCTATCAGTATATCATCAAATATCGAAGAAGATGACGACGTCCAGGAGACTGTGGGAAGCGCTCTGCAACATCCAGTACGAGGGAAATGCTTCGGCAATTTCCAGTGGTAAGCGCGAATACACAGAAATACGCAATCTCTCGTTTCTCTTTGTTTTATATTCAATATTTCAGTAACTTCATAGCTTCGTACAATCATTCATGGTTCCGTATTGATTAAAAGTCAAATATAAAGGGAACAGAATTCCGCCTGATCAATACAACACTTTTCAGTCAAGGGGCTATATTAAACCCATTTGGATGGTACATGTTTCGAGGCCTCCCTTGGTCCCTTCATCAGCAATACATATAAACATATTGTCAGTACAATTATCAGAATAAAATTGAAAAGGTTAAAACTAACATGAGATAACAGGATGAAAATGAAACATAAAACCATGAGGACAGTTGTGGTACAAATAAATTAAGTAAAACTTATCCTAAGAAAAACTTACGAATATCACAAACAAATGGAAAAACACATTAAAAAACAGTATATGTTAAAATGTGAACTTAAAATGTAATTTATATGACTCTTGTAAAAATCTTCTAGTTCAGCCGGCCAGTTTCTCTACGTTTTCCTGCGTCGAAGTCACGTTTCCTCTACTATGACGTTTCTCCTAAAGCCCACATGTCTACCTGAAGAAATTTTCTAAACGCAAGATGCTCAACTTTCTTTTCGTCTCCATTTCAAGAGGCCTTCATCAAGCTTGACCGATTCGACTTTCATGCATGGCGATGTTTTGTTCTTTCCACCAACGATCCTTCGTATGGAGTCAACAAAGTCATTTTATGACTATCAGTTTTTTACATACTTTTAACTTTTTCTATGGGTCGAATTCCCTAGATTTTCGGGCACGGAATTCCGCTATTATACTTTATCAAAACTAGAAGATTTAGTGTATGGAATACCCACTGAAAGAGAGGAGGATGTATTTCACAAAATCTCGGACATTGGCAAGACGTTAGGAGTTGAAATCACCAGGGCAAACATAGACGCAGCTCACCGCCTCCCGTCAACAAAGCCTGGGCCTCAACCGATAATTGTGAAATTAAATAATAGGTGGAAGAAGGAAGAGATTCTCAGTAGCAGAAGACAAAAGAAGACCCTGAAGACGAGTGAAATTGGTTACAGTGATGGTGGTAATATAAATATCAATGAACACCTGACCCCAAGAAATGAAACCATCGCCAAAAAGTGCCGTGAATTGAGACAAAAGGGAAAAATCTTTGCAACTTGGGTCAGAGACTGCAAAATATACATTCGGAAAAATCAAAATGGACCCTCAAAGCTTATATCAAGTGCTGAAATACTGGATGAACTCGCCCTCTCAAACTAAAATCTATGTAATAGTAAGATATCTACTAAGTATTACCCCATATGGAACTAGAATTACAGAAATTAAATTTTTTAGGTAATGCAAATAATAATACACTAGAATTAACCGAGTGTAACTGTAATACACTTTGCGATTATTATAAAATTAAGGACAGTAAACAGATAATAACCGATACCAGTACACTAAAATGCGTACACATAAATGCACATAGCATAAAAAACAAGTTCGATGATATCCAAATAATGTTAGACAGAATCAAAGGTGTAGATGTCCTAGCAATCTCAGAAAATTGGTTAACAGAACAAACAAAAATGTTTTTCAATATTAAGAAATATGTTGCATATCACATAGTTAGAAAGCAAACTGGAGGGGGTGTATCTTTGTATATTTCAAACAAATGTAGCAGTACCCTTGTAAAGGAAATAAATTCCACCCACAGCATACTGCACATTACTGTGAGAAAAGGCCATCAAGAATACAATATAATCACTGCTTATAACCCTCATAAAAGCAACATTCCACACTTTCTAACTGATCTCGAAGTAATTATTAGTTCTTACTCAACGAATCCTGTTATAATACTAGGTGATATGAATATCGATCTATTATTTGGGGACAGATATACTAGTAGTTATATTAACCTAGTCAAATCATATGGTCTAGTCTTATGTAATACAAAATATCCAACTCGTGTAACACAAACTAGCTCTACTCTAATTGATCATGTATTGGTGAACGACTGTGACAAAATATGTAATGTCTATAATATTGATAATGATTTGAGTGATCACCATTTACTAATCTGTGAAATGAGAAACAAAAAGATAAACAGGAACTCAATATGTGATGATAGGCCAATAGAAAAGGATAAAATAAACTACAAAAAACTTAATAAATATTTAATAACTCAAGAATTTGTATGCAATGAAACTAACATCAATGACTACTACAATAAATTCTGTGATTTTATTAATAAAGGAATAGAAGCCTGTACTATGAAATATACGAATAAGGAGCCAAGTGCCCCACCAATAAAACCCTGGATCACACAAGATATTTTAGCACTAATACACAGGAAAGATAAGATATATACAAAAACCAAAGTTAAAAATCCATCTGCAGAAATTTTAGAAGAATATAAAATTATTAGCAACCAAGTTACAAAACTTAAGAGAAACCTACAAAGAGACTACTTTGACCAAAAAATTCAAAATTCAAATAATCAGAGGGAAGTGTGGAGTGTTGTTAATGAGATGTTAAATAGGCCAAAGAAGGGGAAAAATGAAATTGTCAAACTTATAGTCGACGGCACTAATGTCGAAAAAAAGGAAAATATATGTGATGAAATTAATAAATATTATGTCAATATTGCTAACAGTATATGGGAAAATCAAGGAAACGGTTCTACCTCGGACATTACAAGCTATAAAAATACTACTAGCACTAAGACAATCTTTATGTTACCTACTGATGCTAATGAAATACAATCAATTATAAACTCCCTAAAACACAAAAACAATATAAGTGAGGACAATACTACTAATGTCATGCTACAATTGTGTCTTGAGGGCATTACACCATATCTTGTCAAAATAATAAATCTTTCACTGATGACTGGTATATTCCCCGATGCCTGTAAAGTCTCTAGGGTGGTCCCAATCTACAAAAAAGGAGACAAAACCCACCCATCAAATTACAGACCCATTAATATTATATCTGCCATCAGCAAGGTTCTAGAAAGCGTTGTTAAACGAAGACTTATGAATTTCTTCATGAAAAATGATTACTTTGCAAACTGCCAATATGGGTTTATTCCAAATAGAGGAGTGGGTAGTGCTATATTTGAAGTAGTAACTGATGTAGAAAAGGCATTAGATGAAAACAAACTAGCTGCTGGTGTACTAATTGACCTTCAAAAAGCCTTCGATCTGGTTAACCATAAGATTCTCCTTAATAAACTAGAATTTGCAGGCATCAGAGGAGTGGCACATGATTGGTTCAAGAACTACCTTACTAACAGAAAACAATATGTTGCAATCGATAATGTAAAAGAATCTCAAATGAGAATTGACACAGGAGTACCTCAAGGTTCTGTCTTAGGACCAATTCTTTTCTTGGCCTATATTAATGATATAGTATTATTAGAATTGAAAGGCAAGCTTAAACTATTTGCAGATGATATTTTTATACTCTATCTGGGAACATCTGAACAGGAAATTATGCTAAATATTAATTATGATCTCAATAAGCTGGTGGATTGGTTGAGAGCACACAAAATGGTTATCAATATCACTAAAACAAAATATTTATTCTTCCATAAACCATCATACAAGATTGAGACCACAAACATAGTCAACATAGCCAACAAAGAAAGGGTTAAATCGGCAACATACTTAGGTATCACACTAGATAGTACACTAACCTGGGAAAATCATGTAGAAAATGTAAAACATAAAATCAGCCCTATAATTGGTATTATTTTCAGATTAAGATATAGC
This sequence comes from Meconema thalassinum, assembly GCA_946902985.2. Classification (NCBI taxonomy): domain Eukaryota; kingdom Metazoa; phylum Arthropoda; class Insecta; order Orthoptera; family Tettigoniidae; genus Meconema; species Meconema thalassinum. The sequence goes on along the minus strand of OX336389.2, from coordinate 1,119,754,830 downwards.
TGTCTTACTAGCCAACAATTGAAAAATATATACTTTGCTCTGATACATTCACATCTAATGTACATGAATTTCATATGGGGATATTGTAAGAAGGAGCTGATAAAAGAACTTGAGATACTCCAGAAACGTGCTATAAAATCTATCTTTGGATTTCCTTGGCTAACACCCTCAAATGAATTATACTCAAGAACTAAAATTATGCCACTGCAAAAACAAATAGCTATGTCAGCAACAGTATTTGTATACAAATTAGAAAACAAATTGATACACACACACATCCATTTTACCCATGCAAATGACATTCATCATTATGCAACAAGAGGAGTAAATCAAATATTCACCAGCCATTCCCAATCCATTAAATTTGGAACTAAAGGAATTATGTCCTCTATAATAAAAGAATACAACTCGCTACCATTAGACATAAGGGAAAGTTTCTCTATAAAAACATTTAAGAGGAAAACAAAAGACTTCCTATTAAGGAATGAATAGCCCATGTACAATAGCCTTAAGCAATGCAATATATCATACCGAATTATCTCTGTAAAGTTAGTCACTAGCAATCTAATATAAGTTAGCCTACTATTAAACTAAACAATAATGTTACAAAAATTATATATATGCCATGCTGTAACTATGTTACTTGATTGTCCCTAACACGAGCTCAGGCTCATTGGGACCTATGTAAATAAATAAATAAACATATACTGTTTTTTAATGTGTTTTTCCATTTGTTTGTGATATTCGTAAGTTTTTCTTAGGATAAGTTTTACTTAATTTATTTGTACCACAACTGTCCTCATGGTTTTATGTTTCATTTTCATCCTGTTATCTCATGTTAGTTTTAACCTTTTCAATTTTATTCTGATAATTGTACTGACAATATGTTTATATGTATGGCTGATGAAGGGGCCAAGGGAGGCCTCGAAACATGTACCATCCAAATGGGTTTAATATAGCCACTTGACTGAAAAGTGTTGTATTGATCAGGCGGAATTCTGTTCCCTTTATATTTGACTTCATAGCTTGGGAATAAGAGTAAAATCAATAATTTATCAAACTCCGTTTTCACGTAATTTTCTATCGGTAATATTAAAATCGCAACGCTCCAATTTAAATTTTAAACTTATTATTATTATTAATTTTTCAATACTTGTTTTATATAATAAATTCATTTCTTTTAACCATGCAATCTTTGCTTTCAGTAGGTAGCATTACAAATAGACCAATCCCTTCTCCTGATACAATTGTTTGTTGGGTTAATGATCAAATCATACCACGATCTGAGTGAATAGATTCTTGAAGGTGATCTACCGGAGCTAGGTGTTGTTGATTACAAATTTAGATTTCAACATTGCGTTGAGGTCTTGGCGCCCATTAAAACAACATAGCTTAGGCAAAGGTAAACAGTTACATTTGTCACCCAACAAGTAAGGACCAGTCAAAACGTTTCATTTGTACGCTCAACAAGGAGCAAAGCGAGACCGTTACAGAGGAACACACAGTCCAGCGAGATAAACGACCCTCACACACAGGAATTTCCATTCAGTCAAGTGCAAACAGTGAACTGCTCTCGACAGGACCGTGCAAGACTCAACCAGATAAGTAGCCTGTACAATACAATCTGAATTGACCATTTACAACAACCACATATTCACTCCAAACAGGCAAATTCTGGAGGTCAATCACCACTTCCAGTATCTCAACAAAACATCACATAGACTACAACTAACAAATACTGATGAGTTGCATTATCTCAACTAATACTGCAACTAAATAAGTGCACATATTGTAAATATTTTCACCCATACATTCAGACAGATTTTATAGCTTAAGTGTAATGGATCTGATGATGATCGCTTGACGAACAAAACTGCTCTTCCAAGTGTATTTAATAATCTCGTGTTTTTTTTTTTTGGGGGGGGGGAACAGCCCATCTCATTTGGGTACAATCGTGTTGACCGACGGAAAAGCACCAAACTTTTGTTTATTAAGGCAACACTGAAAAATGACTTCAAACACCATAATGTAATGTTTAACTGTTGTTTCTGTACAGTTTAATCATGTGTTGCATGGTTTCAAGCACTTTTCAGTACAACTGGCTGTTTGTGTAGTGGTAGCATTCTTGCCTGCTGTCCCCAAGGTTGCAGTATCGAATCCTGGCACTGTTAGTTCACTTTTGCACAAATGTGAGGGAGCCATGTTAGTAGATTTACTGTGTCACTATTCATGTTCATAGGTTAAGGTTTGTAGCATGGCCACCTCTTGCTGGTGGGTCATTGCAAGGAATCTAGCGCCTGAGCTAAAGGATTCTTTGTAATGGTCCAGCAGTGAGGTAGTAGGTGGCCCTGCTCTATGAAGTTCCTTATCTAGATAGATATTCTTTTTATGATTGTCCGTTGTTTTTTTTATTATTATTAGGAGACTTGTTGAGATAGTGTGAGGTCTGAGAGTATCTTCCTTGGTAGATGGAAGTAAAAGAAGAAAGAGTATCTGTTTTTTGAGAGAAAATGAAGGAGTTATTATGAAAATATATGTTTATAAAATAAAGATTTCCTTTTTGTGTAAAACAACCACTACCCCGATAAATAGTACAGTTACAATATGGCAACCCAATTTGGCGCACGAACAAGGAAATGAAGGAATATGGTGACTAAGATGAACGTTGAGTAACATACGTGAGTATAGTGCAAGCCAGATTAGGAAAGTGAGGTTCTATCTGTTGTGATAGTAGAAGAAGGATATGGAGTCTATTTTGGTCAAAATGCTCATGGAGCAGATGATGAAGATGAGTGAGAAGGTTGAATATGGTATAATGTCTGTGAGAGAGCTGTTTGAGAATAAGCTAGCTGACCTTAACCTCGAAATAGAAGAAAGTAACAGGGCCACCAACACAAGAATAGACGAACTGATCAAAGAGATTCAAGAAGATAAGATGGCAATGGGCAGCAGGATAGAGAAAGTGGAGGAGATATGTGAAGTATGCGATACTAGAGTAGCTGAAATAAAGGGAAATAACAGAAAACTAAATGAAGAAGTGGAAGAGATTCGGCGAGGTTGTAGAGGTATATATCGGAGAAGGCGAAGAAGAGGGAGCAGTTACGGAGGTAGACACAGAGGTCGCCGCCGATGTAACAGAAGAGGGCATTTTGATGAGAATGGAGGAGGTGGATATCGAAAGCGTGATAATGATGAAAATGGTACTGGGGATACTTACCATTCTAGAAGAAATGATAGAGCTAGGTACAGAAGAGCAGTAGGAGTTCGTTATATTAGAGCAAGTATGAGATATAATGAATTTAATGATGCAGAGGCTGATGATGATGACAATGAGCTTAAAAGTATTGATATGTTTGATAAAGTTGATATTAAGAGAAGAGTGAAGTTGGAAGTTAAAGATGAGAAGAAGGTTCATAGAGACATTGAATTATGAGAACGAAAGGAAAATAAACAGGAAAATCATCAGAGGGGTGGGGAGCGTCAGATAGATTAAGATAAGAGAGTGAAGGATCAGATAAAGGGAAAGAGGAAAGAAAAGACAAGAAGAAAAGAACTTTTGAGAAACATAGGGCAGGGAAGGAAAATGAGGAAGGAAAGGAGAGAGAAGCAGGAAGGGAAGGGAAAGGAGAAGAAGGATAAATAGAAGAAAAGGAAGGTAAAGAAGGAGGGGAAATGGAAGAAGCTGAAGAAGAAAAGGAAGCAGGTGAGGGAAAGGAAAAGGTAGAAGAGAAAGGTGAAACGGAGGAAGCTCGAGGCTCTCTCTCGACAAGAACAGAGTTTTGTCATATCTGCAAGCTTAACTTAAAGAGTACTGAAGTCAAAACATGTGGCTTTGGAATATAACCGGAAAATGATGAAATTCTTGATGCCTATCTGTTACGTGTGTGACCTTGAATTTAAATATTCTATGCTGTATGAAAACGAACTTTCTTTTCTGGATTATATAAAGCGTAACGCTGTCAAGGCTGAAAGACGGAAACGCCGTGTGGAAATGTTGAAGAATGAGGAGGAGGATGGTGCTGCTGAGGATGAAGATGGGGTTCTCAATATGGCTCCATGATTTTGGATTCTGTTGATGATGATATTGGTGATAATGCTGATGATGATGATGATGATTCTTCGGGCGACGATGGACAGGAGGATGAGTGTGATAACGGCGCGGACGGGTTTGACGATTCTGACGTTCCTTCTGATTATGATATTGTTGTCGGATCCTATGATGGAAGAGGAGTGTGTAATAGACTCGATAAGATAGTTTTGACTACTCCATTTGACGAAAATATTTATGTTGGTGATTCTGGTGAACTTAGAGCAATTGTCTCTGGCAATGATAGTGCCAATGGCCCTTTTGAAGACTATCATGATATATAATGTGTTTTACTTTGTGTGTGATATTTTTTTAGTATGCTTAATATGTTTTGTAATGTATTCTCTGTGTTTTTTTAAATGTATGTGATCCTCACGTGAGAATCACATAGGGGGGGCGAATGTCACTATTCATTTTCATACGTTAAGGTTTGTAGCATGGCCACCTCTAGCTGGTGGGTCATTGCAAGGAATCTAGTGCCTGAGCTAAAGGATTCTTTGTAATGGTCCAGCAGTGAGGTAGTTCCATATCTAGATAAATATTTTTTTTGTGATTGTCTGTTGTTTTTATTTTTTATTATTATTTTATTATTAGGAGACGTGTTGAGATAGTGTGAGGTCTGATAGTATCTTCCTTGGTAGATGGAAGTAAAATAAGAAAGAGTATCTGTTTGTTGAGAGAAAAGGAAGGAGTTATTATGAAAATATATGTTTATAAAATAAAGATTTCCTTTTTGTGTAAAACAACCACTACCCCGATAAATATTACAGTTACAACTGACAAGTTAAAGATCCCCTTCAGGATAAAATTCCACCACCTTGGCATTTCTCAAAGTCTCAGTAGTTAAAAGATTATAATATAATTGTACAAAGTCCACCTAGTGAATACAAGTTTAAATTTAAGCAGAAGGGAATTTAAATTTGTATTGACTAGGTGGACTTTGTACAATTGTGTATAACATTGTAAGTCAAATTGAGATTTGAAGTAGACCATTTTGGTATTTTCTTGGAACTTTCCCTATTGACTTCTTTTAAAAATCAAACAATTATTGTAAGACAATACGGAAACTACCTAAAAAAAACTAAATGGTTTATTTTAAGGCTATTAGTTAAAAGGGATGTAGAACCAATAACATTATTATTATTATTAAGTATACAATTAAGTAACATTAGAAATTATTACTTTATTTTATTTTTTCTGCATGGCAAGAAAACCCTATGTGATAGGAAAAAACGGTAAGCAGATTTGAATTTAGCTCAACCTATAACCCTGTGCCTCAGAAGAAGGAAAAAAACAACAATTCAGACTAATGTTATTGGACAAAGCTGGAGATGCCGATCACAGCGTTATAAATGCCAATTGTGTGTTGACTTCCTTCTTAGTGGTACACAACATACCATTCAGTGCTGCTGATCATTTAGAATCAGAAAGATGCGAAGATTTTATTACAGTAGAGTCGCAGTCGTTCGGAGTTCTGTGTATTTTGAGCTAATTTCGAAAGGTTTTGTTTTGTTTTGTTTGTAAAATAGACTACTGTATTCAAAAGATACAAAAACGATTGTACTGCGTGCCTTGTGTAGGCATCAGAACGGGGGATCGCACAACAGCATGAATCACTCTCTCTTGAATGTCACACCATCTGTAACTATTCTAAAAATAGTTACGTAGCGGAATATCTGAGTCTGTTATTGTGTCCAGACGTTCACAAGCTGTTCAGTATTGTGCAACACAGTACTGTATTAATTCTAACTGCGTAAGTGTAAAACAACTCGGGAGAGCGGCAACATGTACTTGTATGCAGAGACTGTACCTGTACCTATTTTGAAACAGAAAACTCCGGACAATTATTCTTTAGTTTAAGTTTATGTAATGTTTAGGCCTAACTAAACCACTCTCAAGGCATGTACAATTGTTTATTGTAAATTTAAACATTTTTAAAACTATTCTTCTTCGTCCATTTATCCGTGTAGTCAGAGTTTTTCATAGTTCAAGGTACGGTCCGCCCCAATTAACTCGAATTATCGAGACTACTGTATTGGCATTCAAACCTTGTATTTAGTTAAAAAGCTACAAGATGAAGATAAAGTTTTTCCCATCAACCAGGAACTATTTCTGTACAGCCTATGTATGACTGCATGATTAGCAAGTTTCCTTTCAAGAATAATTTGCTAAAACATGCACAGGATGCTAAACATGACATCATTGGTTTTTAAGAAATCAAATCAAGCTGCAGTTTTCTCTCTTAAATCAGAATAAAGAATGTTTATGTAATGGTGTTAATAACTTGTGTGCGTATAATAATATTTTTAGTAACTGTAGGAATAAATCTGCAATGTTTCATATAGAGTGTGCGTGTATGGATTACATTGTGTAAATGGAATTATTTTTTATATTTTTGGTAGTTTAATACAGGTGAAATGAAGCCTCCATGGCTTAGGCGGCAGCACGCCGGCCTCTCACCGCTGGGTTCCGTGGTTCAAATCCCGGTCACTCCATGTGAGATCTGTGCTGGACAAAACGGAGGCAGACAGGTTTTTCTCCGGGTACTTCGGTTTTCCCTGTCAAAATTTCATTCCAGCAACACTCTCCACTATCATTTCATTTCACCTGACATTCATTTAATCATTGCCCCAGAGGAGTGCGTCAGGCCTCGGCAGCCGGCACAGTTCATATCCTCGCCGCTAGATGGGGGCTTCATTCATTCCATTCCTGACCCGGTCGGAGACTAGAAGCAGGCTGTGGATTTTCATTTCAATACAGGTGAAATGTTTTGTCCCTTAGAATTTCATCAATTACACGTGGCATTTTATATTAATTCTGTAAAACTCGGCTATCTTTTGCATTCTGGTGCATGCAGTTTCCTGCTTATTCTGTTGCTCTGGGTTTATACTGTTAAGTCATTTGTTGGCATGTATGCATATGGTATTTAAGCAAATAAAATAAACAATTATATGGCACTATGTTATAAGGTTCTTCTGATTCTTAATTGGTCAGTATTCAGCATTACAGATTTGTAGTTATTCATATTTTGGTATTCAAAGTCCCCTAATTTTGACCAAAAAGTAACTAATAGTACTTCTGCTTGGGCATACATTATGAAGTCTAACTCAGTGATGGATGACATAATGACCCGAGTGGCACAAGTAATTGGGGACGGAAAGATGAAAGCAATGGTGTTTGCAGATGATTTGATGATTTGGGAAAACAAGGAGGAGGAGGTACAGGAACAGTTGGACGTGTGGGAAGGAATAATACAAGGATATGGGATGAAATTTAGCATAAATAAGAGTGAGATGGTGATCACAACAAGGAAGAAGGAAAGAACCACAACGGGAATAACAATTGGTGGGGAACAGCTGAAGAAAGTGGAGAGTTTTAAGTATCTGGGAAGCCTGATACAAGATAATGGAAGAAACGATAGAGAAATAAATGAGCGGGGGAGGCAGGCAGAAGCATTTCGGAGGAGTGTGAGAAGCATGTTATGGAGCAAGGATGTCCCTCAGAACAGCAAAAAGATCATATATCGGACGTACTATGTCCCTATCCTGACGTATGCCTCGGAGACCTGGGTTATGAAAGGAAGGGAGAAGAGCAAAATACAGGCCAGTGAGATGAGGTTCTTGAGAAGCAGTATTGGAGCTACAAAGATGGACAGAATAAGAAATGAGAGGACCAGAGAATTAATGAAGGAGGAACCATTACAGGATGGTATAGAGAAATCGAGACTTAGATGGTATGGACATGTAAAACGAATGGAGGAGAAGAGGATACCCAGGAGAGTACATGAGACGAAGTGGGAAGGAAAGAGACCGAGGGGAAGACCGAGAGACAGGTGGCTGAAGGGGGTGGAAGAAAGCGTGAAGAAGAGAGGAGAAGACTGGACAAGGGTGGAGGCTGAGAGATGGTGGGAAGACAGAAGACGTTGGAGAGGCTTGTGTTCCAAACAGACCCGGCCAGTGGCTGGAAACTGTGCAAGATGATGATGATATGATGATCTCAGTTTTCTCGAAAGGTATTATTTCCTATTCACAAGTATTTATATTAAGTGCCCTTTTTATAGTTCATCTGCTGTAAGTTTGCACTTTTTTGACAGTTCTCGCGGGAACCAATACTCCTACAGAACATATCAATTCGCCTCTACCACGTGCATTCCAGCCAATGAGCTACCACCCACGTGGCAGCCAGCAATGGCCGCTGTATTCCGTCATGGTGTCAACAGGTGTTACGAGTTGCCTAAACCTACATTCATCTCGCAATATCAACTCATTGACCTTTTTAAAAGGAAACTTGTATTCTTTGTGACATTTATCAAATAATCGTTCTAACAGCAACCCACTGACGGCTCACTGACGGAATAATGTTACATCATTGGACGCGCTATGACCAAGACCTTGGCTATGACACAGCAGCTGATAACTTACATGTGAGAGTGGAATTATTTTAGGCCCATCATTTCACAGCTCGAGGAAAATGCTTACGAAGGTATGGTGTAAGATGTCCTTAAGACGATACGATCATTACCTGACCTGTTGGATTGATATTAAAATAAAACGTACGAAACATTTCACCATGTAAGTTAACTTTCATAGGCCTAAAAAACAACTCATATTTTAGGCCTACTTTATTGCACAAAATTATTCACCAGGCCAATGTCCTTGGGGAAATAAATAGTTCTGCTGACTTTTCTTTTACCTTCAAAAAGAAGGAAATAAAATAAATATCTTGAACAAGAAATTCCGTATCTGCTTCAGACTCGATATTAAAAACAAAGATGTCCGACCTGGAGACATCTCAGTACTCAACATTTAAGATAACCACTATATATTTATCTGAAAAATGAACACGTGTTCAAATGGAAATAATACTTTCAGACGACTTTGCGCAATATTATGTATTATAATTATTATTATTTTTTAATATAATTAACACGTTATTTTCTCAGGCGGATGAACACAGTAAAGTGTCCATTACCAACCGCAAGCCCATCCCACGAGCACGTGGTAGTTCAGTTTGATAATGCAACTTTTCAGTCTGGCCGACAGAATATGTTGCCAATATATTCACAATTACTATGACAAGCGAAAAAATAACCTGAAAAACTTACATGTGAATAAAACATGTATATATTTGTTATGGACTACAGGTTATAAATTGAGTCTTTCCTTATGAAGGTTGGCAACCCTAGCTGTCAAAAAAGTGCAAACTTATAGTAGATGAACTATAGTTATGACTGACAAAATGGATAATGTTCTAATTAGCCCAGTTTCCCCTATAATTAGAGCCCTGCACGGTTTTTAAAAAAACCTAGATGTTAGGCCCCTTAAAACAACAATTATCATCATCATCATCATGTTTTAAAAAAACGTTATCGCCCAACTGTTATCCGCATCAGCACGTTTATTATCCAAATACGCTGACAGTACAATAATATTTTTAATTTATTAGATAAAGTATTAAAGCTAGACATTTGAGGAGAAATTTGTTCCCCTAGGCTATGTGTGATTCGCAAGACAATGTTGACAGAGTTTTGTCCCTCCGAGTAGCGGCAAGTGAAACAGCGGGTGGCTAAATAGCACTTTCTTAGTCATGGGATATACCCATGCAGGCAAACGCAGGTATAAAGGACTTTTTCTTGGCATAAGTCAACACTAATTGAGGGTATTTCCATGACTGGCTTGTCTCACTTCTCTATTCTTGTCATACAATCCAATCAAAAGCAAATAGGGAAATAGCAAGAAGCATGAAAGACTCAGATCTTAGCAAAAACTAAAATTATTTTTTTTAAACTAAATTCAACCTTGTATTCTAAAAACTACCTGCAAATTTACTCTAAACATTATCCGCAGCTTATCTGCTATCCACACAGCCATGCAAACTATATCCGCATGGCGAAAAATTTTGCGGACCCGCGGATATCCGCTTTTGCACAGGGCTCTACCTATAATACGAAATTGGTGAAAGACAGATGGACAGCAGCAACTTCTAGGAACACTGTTGAGAAACACTAGAGTCCCTAATAATTACAAGCAGACTCGCTGCCTCTGTCATCATAGTAATGCCAGTTATCAAACAAATTACACACCACACACACCGAATTTCCTTAGTTCCTTCAATGAAATAAAGACTAGACGGTTAATTGAAGTGGTAAGGCGTTTTGTAATTTATCCTACATATTTATGTGACTTTTATTTTTAAGGTTTAATCTACATCGTTGGAGGCTGCATTCATAGCCGTCGGCATTTGCAGGATTTGCTAAGCTTCAATCCTGTGACAGGAGAATGGTCTTCTCTTCCCTCCATGATAGTGCCTCGTAGTCAGATGGGTGTTGCTGTGCTTGATGGCTACTTGTATGTGGTGGGAGGAACAAACCGCAATCATGAAGTTTTGACGTCTGTGGAGAGGTACTCTTTTGAAGAGGTAACATTGCATTTATTATAATTTACAACAGTTCTTCAATTATTTATATAATTAATGATCTGTGCTTTCTCTAATTGGAATAAAACACACACACACTCGAATAAGGAACATGCTGATGAAAGAAATGCTATATTTCTACTTTACTAGGTTTGGTTTACTAAATACACAGGAGAGTGAGAAACTTTCAAATCTCGGGCGTAACGGGAATAGGATATGGGTTGTGCCACTATTCTACTACTATAGCATTCTTAACTTAACCAATACTATTGCTAATGATAACGCAGTAGTTCTAGAAATATATTACAAGCATTCGTAAACACGTGCTTGTCTGATTTATTCATAAAAAGGGAACAATTAACCATTTAAAATAAAATAAAATTCAAAATCAAGATTAAATTCAAAATCAAGAACCTCCTAATTGTTGCTAGCTAAATACCTTATACGCTGCGCAAATAAGAAACTTACTTCCTACAACTCAATGCTGTGTCCTAGTTTTCAGGAGTATCGATAAAAAGAATTATTAAAATATCTAAAATCGTTGTAAGAGATGCTATTTAGTGATGGCCTGTCGCTATTACATTGACTAATTCTTACTCTATAAAGGACTCCTGGTTCCTACACTAATCTTAGTCTAAATACAATTATGTTAACTATACACTTCGAACTATTATTAAAATATTACACGTTTTCTTTTCGTTTCTTGCTTCCTCCCATCAATAAAAACAACTTTCCACTAACTTGAGTCATGTAGACCTCGTCTTCCGGTTCATGAGGGAAAGTGGTTACTTTTTTAGGTTTTAATATAAGTTAAGACTTTTAATTCAGGTTAAATCTGTTTTATGTTTTTTATTGTGTTCATCTATTTTAATGTTCACTATGCCTTATTTGTTTTATTGTGTTTTACCATCCACCTTTTATTCTTTTTTATTCAAATAAGGCATAATTGTTGGGGCTCACTGTCGATTTTATATAAACCATTTTCGTTTCATCCATAGCAGTGAGCTGTTTTTATCTTCATCCTTTCATTTCACGCCATTTCATTTCATCAGGGGCCGATAACCTCGATGTTAGGCCCCTTAAAACAACAATTATCATCATCATAACTTGAGTCAATTTCAGTAATAATAGACAATATAGGAATCAATAATCCGTTCAATGAAGCCTAGATTATCTCAAAATCGTACTTCTTCCAAGTCCTTCCAAAATAGAAATAATAATAATAATAATCTTACATGAACTTCAAATAAATAAATAAATACAAGTATTAGTTACTCTCGGTTGATATTGAACTATATGATCTGACTAAAACCTTAATTTTATTCTTGATCAGCTGTTTACTGACATCCTGTCTCATTTCAAACATCTACCATGAAACATCGCTTAACCACAGTGAACTTCACTTAAAACAATTACTTCATTAAAACATCTCGTGTTCGGTTATAATATGCATTTCTTTCTACATAAACAGTATATCATCGCAGAATAATCTTTTAACAACAAACTTCCTTTCAAGGAACAACAATGTTGTCATAACTCCGTGTTATTTCACTCAATTATGCATATATTTTCATCCAATACCTGGGAATACTTTCTATCATTTCTCACAATAAACTTTGACGTGGCTGTCTAATATCTCAACAAGACATTCCAACATAATACTTCGTGATACCAGCTGATTACCTGACAACAATACTTTCTCTAGTCAATGGTTCATAACTCCACTTAAAATATCTGGTATATTAATACTGTTTCATAATATTAATAGCTTTATTATCTCGTTACTTGCCTTCCTCTACTGTCCTCAATAATACAGATGTTTATATGACATAACTTCCTTCTACTTTCTCAAGACATTTTTCTGGCATTTAAATATTTATGAAAACTCTCCTAACTAGTCAAAATATTCTTCCACTATTTATAACCCAATTATAACGTTCATTTTCATCATTAAGTTTTATACATATAGTACATTTTCACGAGAAATGTTCTTCATCTGACTTGTCATCATGTTGACAAAAATATTCACGTCCTATCCTAAATCATGATCATCATCCTACCTTCCATTTAAATCTAAATGTGACTGAAAATATCGAATAAAACAAGCCGAATGAAAATCTCCATCACACAAATCTCTAATACTAACTCAAAATTTCGAAATTCATGAAAATATTAATAACTCGGTCTGAAACCTTCCATTCTAAAATATCTCCTCACTCAACTAACGAACTATCTAACAATCCTGCCTTATTAAATCAAAGAGAGAGAAAAACGACTGCGTAAAATACATCAATATTACTGATAAAACTTTAAATAGAAAATAACGTTGAAAATGGTCATACAGATTTTATCATAGATCTCTATCTACAAAAATGGGCTACTGAAGAGAATTCTTTTCTTATTTTGTGTCGCGTATAGATGTCTGGTTGAGCAAGAACTGGGTTCCATAACCAAGTTCATCCATCTCGTATTGTAGTTCCATACTAGCATTTGCCTTACAGCTCCAAGATGTTACCCCTATCTCGACCAAGATGTTACGCCAAACAGCTCCAAGTTGTTTCGCCTGACTGGACCAAGATGTTACACCAATCCGAACTGCATCTCCCCGTCTTCGTTCTTCCTCCTCGTTCGATTCCAGGTTCTGGTACTTCATTCTTGTTCTTCTTCTCGTTCCGACCTCTTCTTCTTCTCTTCTGTTCATGTCCTCTGTGTACAATTCTATCAATTTCTTTTTAGTAGTGTCCATTTATTTTTCGAAAATCTTGGAAATATTGAGGAATATCGTCGCCGATATTCTAAGTCATCTTGTAGACTATGTTACCCGCTGCACATTTAGCACTGCGTCATCACATCTTTCGTAATATTTGAAAATGTCCCTCTCAATCTCAGTTGTTTCAGCATTTTCTTAATAAATTTCGAAGAAATTATAATAATAATAATAATGTCTATTAAATTGTTCACATTTCCAACGATGCTCGAAACTTATGTTGTATAGATGCAGAACTTCAGCATAGTGACGAATACTTTAAATAATTTTGTATAATTTTGGTTCCACAAGAGAAATTGGTATTCTTATCCTCTCTGTATTTGACTCTATGAAATATTTATTTTACTGTCTCTAAACTGTTCCTTCACAATATCTTTGTACGTTTCTTCACGTTCACTTCTCGAACAAGGATGCCTACTTCTCGTACTTTACTCATCAACTCTGTTAATATATTTTCCACTTCATTTCGTCACTTCCACGTGTATAATAATACTCATTCGCTTGCTTACACTAGCAAGTGCATTTTTGGTGAATATTGTGGCAATTTACTAATTTATTTTGGCTATATTTAAAATGCGCACACTTATAGACCGTAGTTCGACACGTACTCCCTCATTCACGTCTCCCGAATAAGAAGCTGCGAATCCCTCGCTCGTTTCCCCTTCTCCACTCAAATTTTGACGTCATCATGAAAATTCGCGCTTGTCTTAGGCGGGATTCTTTCTAATCCACTTTCTGCCTTATTGAGACTTCTTTCATTAAAATGGTATCTCAGATAAATCTTCAAATATTAAAATATAAATTCTCAATCCATTAAATACCTTAAAAATGACTTGCAATTAGATCATGAGAAGTTTTGCTAATTAATTCAATCGAATTTTTCCCACTGGCTTCGGGACTACCATGTGATACTTCTGGTGCACTTTTGGCTCACGGCGAGGTTACTTTTCGCGTGTCACCAACTCGCTCTTCTTTGCTCTGAAGATTGCCTACTTGCCCCTTTCACTATTCTACCTGCGGTGTGGGGTCAGGCGATACATCAATCAAGACTGGTTTCCGCCGCCTCGATATATTTTTCCCGTAGTAATTTTCTGTTTGGTTCGGCGTTTTACAGAGACACCGTCCCCTCGCTGCTTTGTGCTAGACATTGCTCAACTTCCAGAATCCAGCTACAATAAATTTATAAAACTCTTGCTTTCTTCATGGGCTATAATAACTTTCTCAAACCACAAATTCGAGTATAGTACCAAGCTGTCAAATTAGATCTAGGAATCTGACACCCTCAAATTAGATCTCCCTAACAAATTTTCAACTGCCAAGTAAGTGCCAAAGAAGATTCACAACAAATTTCAAAATCTAATTTAATGTTCAAAATTAAAACTCTTTTCCTTCTTTCTTTTTTCCCCCTTATGTTACAGTACAATAAATTAACCAGCATTTCATATTCGAATGGATGAAGCCGAATTGACTTTCTTTTTAAGCTAATCCATTACTAACAGTGACAAATCCAGACTGTAGAAGTTTTAATATCAATATTCAAGAATTGTTTTAAATGTATTTTATCTCAACAAATGAATGGTGCATCTACATACTAAACTATATCAAAAATAGAAAACATCAAGTATTTTTATTAATAATGATACTGTATGCTACAAAAGATAAAAGACCAAATCAAAGATTAGAATGTTAAATTAAAGGTTTCTTTTTAAATATATCGTCGGCTTACTGCGAAAAGTTGGTAAGTCACAAATTGCACATTTTGAGATAATGACAATTTAAAGGTTTGACCATAATTTAAAAATAAATAAAATTAACTATACAACTTAAATTAATTTTTATTATGAGAAGGGGTAAATAGAGAAGTAAATAAACTTATTTTTGTTTGTTTAACAATGTGTTTAGTTGTTAATAATAATAAAATAAGGCAACAGTGAGGACTTGCTTTTTTTCCCTGACAATAATGGCAAGTTATAGCATTCTTTCAATTTATTAATTCTTCAAGCTATGTTAACAGGGATCTATTATTGTTTACATATAGCACCCTGGGTTTGCTACTCACTAAATTCAGTCTCACTTTCTGAATAGCTTGGCTCAGGATCAGCAGTACCGGCATTGGTTGAGGTTGGCAAGCTCTTGTACCAGGGATGTAGTTCTGCTGGGATTATACCGGTCCTGCACAGTTTTTCCAGATCCTGTTTCTTTTGTTTTGAAATTGGGAGGCATGCATGGTATAGCTTGGGGATTTCGTTAGGAATTATCTATGTACGCCCTTTATATTGATCATCATCATCATCGAAGTCCCACTCCAGTCACCCAGGTGTGGTTTACAGCCTCCTCCACTCCTTTCTGTCCTTCCATTTTTCCTGTTCCATCACTTCTCCCACATCCAATCCAGCTTCTCCAGTGTCCATCAAAATTTGGTCCAACCACTTTCTTCTCGGTCTTCCAACTGGTCTCTTTCCCATGACTTCTCTTTCTCCTTCTTGAACGCGGGGGTTCATAGATAGTAAAATGTCGGCCAAACGTGGTGCTTTGTTGTTGTTGGTTGCTTTGTACTCATTTTGTTGAAAATGATGCCAAGCAAACCCAGATTAAATTGTAGATTCAGTAATTGAGGCGATATGTTGACAAGTAAAATTAATGAGTTCATCTAAAGTTAAATAAATACGAAACACAGTTACTTTTTGATATTGCTATTGATCTAGTAATAAGTTTCTGGCACCCAGTTTAAAAGTAAATTCGTGATTGTTTTGACCAATGAACTCAAAATATTTAAATATCAGGAAGGTATTGCCTTGAAATGTTAATTAACAGTTGGTTAATTAAGATATTATGTTATGTAAATTCAGTCAGGTTAGAATTTAGAATCGGATCAAGGGGTGGATTAAAATTAAAATATAAATTCATGATACTCAATGATGCATAGATTGCAGGGATTTTTGTAACGTCACGTAAATGAAATTGAGTATAATTTACTAAGTAAATATCAGACGTGTGTGTGTGTGCAACGGATGTTACCCATTGCATGGCCCTATTTCTCGAAGTGTATTTGTGTTTGCGATGGCAACAATTGAAGAGATCAGTGCTTTGTTGGAACGTGCAGTGGCACGGAACCAAGACCAATTGATGGAAATGAAGGCAGAGATGAAGCAGAGTAGTAAAGAACAATTGGTAGAGTTAAAGGAGAGTAGTAAAGAACAATTGGTAGAGTTAAAGGAGAGTAGTAAAGAACAATTGGTTGAGTTAAAAGCGGAAATAAACAATCAAATCGCAGAGCAGGCGGTGGCTCAAAGCAATAAGATTACAGCCCAAATAAATGCGCAGAGAGACAGTAATGAAGAACAATTGGTAGAATTAAAGGAGAGTAATAAAGAACAATAGGTAGAATTAAAAGCGGAGATAAATAGTAAGATTGCGGAACAAGCGGCAAATCAAACCGAACAATTAAATAGAATAGCAAACGAAATGTATGAGAATAATAATAAACAGCTAGGACGGATTCAGGTGATCGAGTGTAAATTTGACAAGAAATTATTGAGAGCTTGACGAGATGGTAGCTGCGAAATTTGAGCAGGCGTGCGTCAATAATACTGTGGATCTAAAAATCACACAGGATAAATTACAGGGGGAATTTGACAAAATAGAAGCTAAAACAGATAATATTCAAGAGCAAATTGAATCAATCGATAGTCATGTCTTGGGTTTAGTCAAAGAAATGGACCGCCTAGATATGAAGACTAATGATAGATGGGAGAATCTGGAACCGGATCAGTATCAAATTAAGAAGAGCATGGAGAATAATAAGATACAGATAGAAGAACGCTTGGAGAAGACTGAGGCAGGTCAGAACGAGACTCAGGAGAAGAACGAAGAAAGAATTAACCTATTAAAGGACAAGATTAGGACAGATTGGAGGCAGATGGACGAGAATACTAAAGAAGAATGATTAATTATTATTCGGAGGCTAGGAGAAAACCATTCACGCATACAAGCGTTAGAAGAGAATATCAAAACTAAGTTTCAAGAGCACGCAGATAAGATCGTGAAGAATGAGCTTAGGTCATTACAGTAGGCTACATTGTTTACGTCTGAGCGGTTTGAAGGGAAACTGGAAAGTATTGGAAGCCTGGGGCTACATAACACAGTTGGAGAGCACAGTAATGAGCACAGTTCGAAGGCAGGATATAATTCAGAGGCGTTCCGCGAGCGCAGAGGGGAAACATCAACTCCGCAACTGAATATCACAACTGCACAAATTATACAAGTTATCAGGGGTAATGAGTTCAAACCCGGAAAATTTAATGACAGGAGCGGAACGACACCAAAAGCTTTTCTACGCGAACTGGACGACTATTTTAATGACCAGCAGGTCAGTCCTCTCAAAAGACTCAGGATGGTTGAAAAATGTCTTAGTGGCACAAGCTTAATTTGGTTTCAAAGCTTTAAGTACACTTTAAAAACATGGAAAAGTTTAAAGAGGCGTTCCTAAAGAACTTTTGGAGCCCTTCATTTCAACAAAGTTTAAGAATGGATTTGTACTCACGAAAATACCACAGTACACACCCAACTAAATACTCTGAATTTTTCGCCCAACAAATGTTGAGATTGAAATATTTGGATGAGCCACCATCCGAGGAAATTCTAGTACTGACGATAGGAAAGCAGTTGCCTATGAACATCCAACAGTTCTTGGTAGCGGCGAATGTAAAGACAGCTATTCAGGCCGAGGAAGTCTTGAGACACTTGGATGAAACAAGCATGGTTACACCTTAAGTAAGGCAGAGACAAGTAGAATTTATGTTAACACGACAGAAGTAGTCGAGAACAGTAATAATAATAATTCGAATATGAGGTCACAAGCAACGAACACCCAATTTACGACGAGAAGACAGGAGTATTTTGAAGGCAGAGGACGCTATGACAATAGTCAAAACAACAATAGAAATTATCAGAATAAGTATAACAATAGGAACGAGTACAACAATCAACGTCCGTACCAGAGGGGTTATGTTATTGGAGAGGCAACAGGAGACAGGAAATGCCGTATCAGAGACATGGGGATGCGCGCTTTAATAACTACAAACGGGATCCCATGCAACCACGGGAGTTTCGCAGCAATTGGAATGAGCGTTACGCTGAATCGCAAAAGTACTTGGATGAATTACATGCAGGCGAAGAGACAGAATGAGAAAAATGGGGCAGAGCTATGGAACGTAGAAGGAACCCTGATAATCATCTAGGAGAAGGTGCCGAGAGCTTGGCGAGACAGGAAGAAAAACAGGACGCAAGAAGGAATTCGCAGGAAGGATTCCGAGAGGAAAAAAAGCTCAATAATAGAAGTTGGAGATAGCCTGCAAACGAACGTGACCAATGATCGTGGTGACCATTTGTAGCATACATCGAGGAGTGGATAGCCTTTCCAGATGACTGTCTAGAAAAAGCAATAAAGCCACAAAGCGATGTTATTAGACAACTACCGGTAATATACCTAGGTACGCTAGAATTGAGGTCTGAGAGTATGTTGTTTAATGGATACGGGTCGCAAGTTTGTTTAGTGTCAGAGGCTCTTATTAAGGAAGTGGGAAGGAGTCAGAATGTTCCACTGATTCCAGTTCCGCAGATTAAAGTGAGAAGGGTCATTCCAGAGTGGACCGTAATATGCAAGCACCAGGCGTATTTAGAGCTTGATATTTTAAACCACACTTTTGCCCAAACTTTCGTGGTAATGGCAAAAATTAGCTTCAACGTTATCCTCGGAGCTAATTTCATTTGTGAATACCATGCTGTGATTGATTTACGGAATAACACGGTCAGTTTTAAACAGCTTGAAGACATGAGTCACGTAGGCTTGAATATGGATGAAGTGAACCTTGAACGCGAGGCAGACACTTGGCTAACAGATGACGTCACAGAGACGGTATGCGAGCAGGAAGATGGGGTGATTAATGCAGCTGTAGTGGAGATTGTTGACCAAGATATTTATCAGGAAATGTGGCCACTATTTGCCGAGGAAGAAAATAGCGGATCAAAATTTGAAATATTATTACAGGAGCGGCTGAAAGAAGCAAAATTGGGGGAGCCTGATAAAAGAAAATTGGAAATGATTTTAAGACAGCACAAAGAGGCTTTTGATACGATTCCTGGGAAAATTCGAAATTTTCAGTATGCAATGCAAGTCGATGATTGGACCCCATATAAGAGTAAGCTTCATCCGATACCCGGGAAACACCACGCTCAGGTAAAGTATATCATAGAAAATTTGCTGGAGGCTGGGATGATCAAGAAATCACCAACACCATATCTGAATGCTATTTTGGCAGTTGCTAAGCCAAATGGGTCTATTAGGCTATGCCTAGACCCGAGATTTTTAAATAGCAAACTTTTGCCTGAACACGATAAAGCGCCGCTCAGATGTCTTGAAGGTATTCGGAGGAAAGAAGATCTATTCCAGCGTAGATCTCACCAACAGCTTTCATCATCTTGAGTTGGAGGAGGAATCCCAGCTGTTGACGAGGTTTTTATTCGGCAATGAAACCTACATATGGACCCGTATGCCGTTTGTTGTGAAAACGGCGGGTTGTGCATTGATCAGAGCCCTAGATCGCAACCTAACCGAAGAAGTAAAAACTTTACTGTGCGATACGTAGACGACATTCTACTGGCATCTGACAACATGGAGGAACAGCTTGTAAACTTAAACAAACTTTTAGATAATCTGAGAACTATGTACTTCAAAATCAACTTAAAGAAATCGCACTTTTACCAGAGCGAAATTCTGTATCTTGGACACATTATTGATCATGAAGGCGTGAGGCCCAACCCAGCGAAGATTGACGCAATCAAGAACTTCCCCACACCAATACACCAATTAGTGAAGCATGTTAGAGCATTCTTGGGATTTACAGGCTTTTTCAGGGAGAATTGTCCTGATACGGAAACAGTAGTGCCGATGCAAGAAATGCTGAAGAAGAGTAACCGATGGTCGTGGAGTGAGGAGTGCGACAGGTCTTTTAAAGCAACATAGGAACTCTTGGAAAATTGTGTAAAACTTGGGCATGCCAGACTTTGGAAAGAAATTCATCGTTCAGGCTGGCGCATCTTTGATCGGAATATTGGCAATGTTGTATCAAGAGGCCTAGTCTAAAAACCGTTCATATTTGGTATTCACAAGTCAAAAATTGCGCAAACACGAAAGAAACTACACCATCACAGAGCTAGAGTTATTAGCTATACTTTACGCCTTACAACAATGGAGGAAAATTATTTCTGTCTATGCTATTGTTGTCAGAACAGACCATAAAGCGCTGACCTTCCTTTTCAAAACCGCGATGGTTAGCGAAAGAGTGACTCGTTGGTCTGTTTATATCCAACAGTTTGATATTGTAATAGAGCACTGTCCAGGGAAAATTAACGTCATTCCCGACGCTTTAAGTAGACATCCTGAAGATAACGAGATGGCAGTAGATGTGCAGCACTTGGAGTTTACGGCGAAAGATCGTGCGTTTCTGGGAAAATTGAAGAATATACAGCAGGAGCAGGAGAGCGAACCATGGATGCTGATGATGATCCAGTATTTCAAGAAAGAGCTACGACCAGAAACACCTGAACATCGGGAGGCCAGATCTAAAGAAGCAAAGTATCACTATATCAACAATCTTCTACTTAAATTCGTGGACGAAGAATACTCTAGATTGAGAATACTAGTACCAGCTACTCTTCAAAGAGGTTTCACATGGCATGTTCATGAAAGCCTAGGACATGTAGGCATGGACAAAACAGAAGCGACCAGTGGTGAGTCATTCTCATGGCCAAGGATGAGGTCCACTATTGTTGAGCTAATTAAGATTTGTGACGCATGTCAGCGTACTAAGCCTAATAATTACCTCATGAAGCAATACCCAAAACCTATATTACCGCAGAAACCGTGCGAACTACTGGCACTAGACTGTTTCGGGCCGCTTCTGAAAGGAAGGCGTGGGTGTAAACATCTTGTTTGTATAGATGTATTTTCGAAATTTGTGGTTCTATGTCCCATTCAAAAGACCACGTCAAAACAGATTCTCAGCAGGATGAAGAATAAAGTAATACCTACCCTAGGAAAACCAGAATTCCTATTGTCAGACCACGGGAGCTATTTCAAGAGTTCCGTGTTTAGGAAAGGAATTGAAGATCTTGGAATCAAGCATGTTTTATCTAGTATTCGTCCTGCGCAAGCTAATCCTAGCGAGAGAGCAATCCGCTGTGTAGCCAATTTTTATCATGTATTGATCCCCAACGAACATCACAAGTGGGTGGACAAATTTAGTGATATAGAGATGTGCATGAATACCACGAAGCACAAATCTACTGGACAGATACCTATGCTAGTGCATCACAACAAGTATCCTGATAGATCTTGGGATACTATCATTAATTGTCCTAAGGATCCATTGTTGGCACATGAACTAAGAGTACAAAATACTGTAGAGTATATGAGGAGGCAGGCAGACCGGCGTTTGCGCCGTATGAGAGGGGAAAAGTTCCACCGTGAACTCTTTGAAAACAAGTTAGTACTCGTCAGGAGACCACCTATTTCTGACCCATCAACAAGGTATTTGCCAAGTTCTCTGAAAAATATGTGGGGCCGTTCCGCATTGTTAAAAACCTAGGAAACAATGCTTATCGAATGTACTGGCACCAAATCAGTCTTCAATATTGCTAATTTGAAACTTTACTATCAGCGCGAACCATATGAACAAAACAGGAATGATACAGCAGCAAATGTGATCGAGATTTGAGATTCACTCTCAAAACGACGGGGCTACTGAACGTGAGGAGTGAGCCAGCTGGAGTTGTTTACAAACAAGAGGGACGTCACGAAGGTCAGACTTGTTATTGAGAGAGAGGGAGACACCAGGAGTTGAGGCAGGTGATTGACAGCTAGGGGAGTCCATGGTACAATGAGTCAACACTCTCAAGGAAGTGTGTCAAGGTATTGGAGGCGCTCCAACTAGAAGATAAACAATTGGAAATTGATGATATTTGAAAATGAAAATTTGCAGTGGGGATTTGAAACTCGACTCAATGTCTCCAGCCCGACTTTCAAATTCGCTGGCGGTAAATGAACCCTTATTATAAGTGCCTCATAATAATGCTTCATATTTTAATGTATTCAGCAAAGGAATCATTGGAGTATAGGTTGAAAAGTTACTGCTCTATTTCGCAACGCGACATATGCTTATAGCAAGAGAGGAAACTAAGCTATTCTTAGCCAGTTCCGAGAATCGGCAGGTCAACGGGCCGTGAGGCTTGGCGTCAGTGGTGACGTAGGAGAACTAGATCCCTTTGTGAGCGAGGAGTAGACAGTGAGGGTAGACCTGGAGTGAGGGAGAAAGAGAGTGAGTTGTGACGTATTCTGGGAGGAGTCTATGAACTTGTAACAACGATGAAAAATTGAATGGACGAATCACGGAGATGATGCTTGATTTGCCTGCGAACTTAGCGTGGCTCAGATTTGCGAGGGAAAGTGAGATTTAATTAATCCTCCATCGGATCGACTTCCGCACGGCAGAACTGTAACCTGTGTGATATTTGAAGATCATTGATACTAGTCGCACGTCTCTAATCCAATTTCTTCGATTAATTAATTTTAAAATGTCCCCACCACTGTCTTTTGCTCCAGTTTTGTATAAATTAGGCCACTGGGATGGTCTAAGTGTTCATTAATTTGTGTCTCTGAGGAGACAGGTCACGTTAGTTATTGTGTCTCAGAGGAGACTTTGATTCTGCAAGTGAACTTATAAATTTGATATCAGATTTCGGTCTTGAAACTTAACATTTTACTTTACATTTTCTGCAGATGAATACCACGAGTGAATGTTTGCGTGTGAAGCTAGAACTTTATGTTTTATTGAGGGAAATTGTCAGTGATACAAATTGCACAGAACTTTAAGAGCGAATTAAGTAACTCATATGCAATTTTAGTAGGTCTTAGAAGATAGAGATTTGTACCTTTAAATAATTGAACTTTGTATTTTCAACATTGAAGAAAACATCAAGATGGTCGAGACTTGGTCGACATTTGGGATGATGTCCACACGTTCTACCCTGGAGATGTTCGTCATGGGCTAAGAACCTGATGGGCCATGGCAGGTGTCATACGTTGACTGACGATCCAGAAGTGATCAGTACAAAACATTGATTTATGAATGTAGTTGTTGATAGATTTTGGCTGGGAACAATGTAAATATTTTCTTGTTTTTGATTTTAAAGTTAAATTTTATGTTAAGATTTTTTCTTGCATCCGACACTCGTATGCAAAATGTGTAGTGTGTCGTGACTACTATTTTGATTTGTATAATGATTCAAGTATAATGTATTCATGTACTGCGTGTACGATGATTGTGATAATTTGATTTTGCGAGGACATGAACTACAGATTAGGTGACAAGTGGAGCTGATATAGAATAAAGTAATTGTAGAATTCGGCGTGAAAAAAGCTATTTGTTTTTGCTGTTTAAATAAACAGGCTACTCTATTATTTTTGAATTGCCTTAGTTGCAATATTTTTATTTGAGAAGAACCGTCTGTTCTTCACGAATGAAGTTGTTTTATTTTTAAGAAAGTCTTTTTATCTTTCCGTCGAGTCTTAGATCTGATACGCGTATGAGTGGATTATATTTGTGATTTTTTCTAGGTGAAGTCAAACCCATGGTGTGTTATGTTTGAAGTGTGTCTTATTGTGTGTTTATGTGTTTATTTGCGCGGGGGATTTATGGCATGGTGACCATATCCTCGACTGCTGCATTTTGGACGACAGGTGGTGCTTTGCGGAAGACCCTGTTTGATCCCAAAGTGTCTTATAATTCCGTAAGAATTATTGGGACCATATTGATGATTTTGTTGACACACACATATTCGTTTTGATAAGTACAGGTGATGAGTCTGCGTTCTTGTGTCACGGCTGCGGAGTGAACCGAGATATTATTGTACACACTGGGTGATTGACAGGCGACGTTCCACGGTAGCGCTTAGATCTAAGATAAGACTCACTGATGGTGGGGGGGGGGGGCGACTCAGCCGTGACCCAGATGTTTAAACTTAGACTGCCTGTTTATTGAACTTATATTAAAGGGAATTGTTCTCCACGCCTTGACTGTAAATGTCATGCATCTCGTCAAAATTAAGACTTTGTTGTAAATAATCGCCGCTTGGCATTTTGAATTTTGGTTCATTCACTTAGTATTTTGATTAGGGATCGACACCTCTTGTGTCTATGTAAAGATGACGTTAGGTTATCTGTGTTTGTTGTCAGTGTAGTGTGGTCACGCACGGTACCTTGTTTATTTTGTGAAGTCCTGTTTAGGCAGTTTGTTTGTGCTCTGTCATGTGTTCAAGATTCCGGGTAGGAGTCTCAGTATAATTAATTAAGGCTAGTGAGTGTTGGATATTGTGTCATTTTGTTAGTTGTAGTATGTTCCCAAGTGCCAGTCTATCTTCACATAAAATAGGTATTCGTGGCTTGACGGCTAGCCTGATGGTTGCGATTCACGTATCATTGTACTTATTCAATTCTGCACGCATCGTCACAATACCACGCACATGATTGAAGGAATAACAGGACGAAGTTTCACGTCCTTATTTTATTGCAATCTCTTAAAAGAGATTTTGATTTTTTAATTCATGGTTAATTTTGTAAATTTAAGGGGGTTGATGTGTTTTATTTGTTGTTTTTATTTATTTTGATCTGATATTAAATTGTTTTTAGTTAAATTTGGCTTTACTTTTCTTTCTGATATTTTATTTTACTCTATGTTACCTTGTAATTATAAGAAGCAAACTTAGATAACAACAACCGTATGGACCGAAACACTTCCCCAAAACAGAGTCTCATTACGCTTCTTTACAAGGGTTCAGTATAAAGGGTTGGTGATCATGATGTCCCAATCCCCTAAATCAAGGATGCCGAGCTGAGGCTCTTTGGATGTTTGCTCCATCCATCAGAGTCAAGGCTCCACTGGGTTGCAGGTTCGTATCCTGGCGCAGTCAGCTGGCATTTGAGGGTGCGCAAATGCGAGGGAGCCGTGTCCGTAGATTTACTGGCACGTTAAAGATCCCCTTCGGGGCAAAATTCCGGCACCCCGGCGTCTCTAAAAGCCAGTGTAGTTAAAAGGGATGTAAAACCAATAACATTATTATTATTATTATTAAGGCTCCACTGGGACAATTATTGATGATAGTCAAAGTGCCCAAGATCGTAGATACGAGCTTGTAGTCGGAACTGAGATGCAAATTAATTTCACTGGTTGTTACAGCGAACAGCGCAAGCTGTTGAAAAGCAATAAGCAGCAACTGAGTTCAAAGCAGCACAACTGTTACAATAATTTCCCATATGTTGCAAATTTGTTGGAAGCCTCCGTGGCTCAGGCGGCAGCACGCCGGCCTCTCACCGCTGGGTCCGTGGTTCAAATCCCGGTCACTCCATGTGAGATCTGTGCTGGACAGAACGGAGGCAGACAGGTTTTTCTCCGGGTACTCCGGTTTTCCCTGTCAAAATTTCATTCCAGCAACACTCTCCACTATCATTTCATTTCATCTGTCATTCATTTAATCATTGCCCCAGAGGAGTGCGTCAGGCCTCGGCAGCCGGCACAGTTCATATCCTCGCCGCTAGATGGGGGCTTCATTCATTCCATTCCCTGACCCGGTCGGAGACCGGAAGCAGGCTGTGGATTTTCATTTTTCATGTTGCAAATTTGTTGCAAATGTGTTTTCCTTGTTTGCAGCGACTTACAGGGGCGCACCCAGACTTGTGGTTTGGAGGGGGCTTTCCTCAATAACATGATTTCAGCTATGGAAAGAGAATGTGTCCATTATTATTCTTGTATGTAAATATGTATATTTGAGATCATATGCATAAAAATATATTCTATAAGATCAAACATACTGTATAATGCTCTTGTTAAAACCAATACAAAAGATGCTATTCGATTGGAGATTATTTAAACAAAATGTGCATTGGTTTTATACAAATTTTAGTTACAGTACCATTGAGCTAAGGTTATACAAGTAATGAAAAGGAACTGCATGATTTTTATCAAGAATTAACTTTTGATCAAGATCAGAGTGACATCGACTGGATTGCTCTGCTCACTATTATCATAACTATATATCCAGCTACCAGGATCATCAGATTGATGTGGAACATCAATAATCTGCAATCATTTACTAAGTTTTGAGTTGTTTATACCAAGAACTAGTATAGGTTTTAGGAAATTAATAATAACATTTTCATTTTGAATATGTAAATTTAATTGGAACTAAAAATTACATTTTAAAAATTACGAGATATTGTATACCATAGTGTTATGGATTGTAACAAATATTTTATGTGCTGTACGTGAAAATATATAAGTTATTTTAATTTTCCTTAATAACTAACTTTATAATAAAAAATCTTAAACATTTCTAGAATGTCAAGTTGAACTTAATTACACAGGCTAAATGCAAGTTTAAACAAATAGTTGAATAATCATTTATTAATGAATTAACATTAACGTTGTTTGAATAAAGTGGAAACTCAAATTTAACAGAACAAAATCCAGCCGCCTAGCAGATTTTTTCAAAACGGAAACTACCTCTGTACTGGTGACTTCAATTTCCCGGTGAATATTCAGTGCTGCTAGTCCAGTCAACCTGTCTGCGCCCATGGTATGCCTAAGTTATGTTTTCAGCCGACGTAGAGTAGAAAATGACCTCTCAGCAGTGCTTGTAGTCACAGGGATGGTACACAAAATTCTCAACAATGTGTGGATATTAGGAAACAAGTCCTTGTCACATAGATTCAACACATCGATTGCGTTGTTAAGGATATTAGCGTGGTCTTGAAGCTCTTGTGCCACAGTTCAAACTCAGCCATAAGCAGGCCTTTGTTGTTTCCTACACTTTCAATTATGTCATTCTTATAAAAATTATGCAGCTGTAAGAAATCAAGTTGCATTTTTTCTTGGAAGGTTTCTTTATGTTTATGTGATGCAATGTTTTTAAAGTGTTCCCAGGTTTTTAGGGGGGGGCTTAAGCCCCCAAAGCCCCCCCCCCCCCCCCCGGGTGCGCCCCTGGCGACTTATACTGTATTTTCATGATTGAAGTTACATTCATAGCTAGATAAACACTTATCTAATTATATTCGGTAAATCACAGCTAAAGAGGGGTGTAAGCGATTTGTTCCTCTAAAATGTATAAGGTGTAAATAAATCTGTTTTACTCAAAGAAATAGGTTTATTACTCCAATAATCGCTTTCCCCTTTATCGGGAAAATATGATCGCACTTCTCTCACATATATATTCCTGAATAAAGAGATCAAAATGTCGCATGCCCACATGCTTCCCTTACTTTCCAGTTGGTGAAAAACATTCAGGTACCTGTGGTCAAAGTGGCTACATTCTTGACTGCACCAGCAACACTCGCTGCTCTGCTAGGAGCCTCAGTTAGGCACACGTGCACTATATGAAAGAACTAATTCATTTTGTTTTTCTACTTGGTCAGTTACATTCTCCATTTCATAATTGTATAATTGCTTATTTTCATCTTCAGTCCTGATTTTGTAATCTTGTCATTATTATTTGGACAAGCTCTTACAGGTGTTTCTATGCTACTTGATAGAATGTAGTCACCTTTTTCTTTGTGGGCCACCTGCATGGCCTAGATGCTAAGGCTCTCAGTTCTGTGATGCTTGCATATTTACACTCTGATGATCAAGATGCCCCTAGCCACTAAATGAGCAACAGCAACAAATTATTTTTATCAATTTTATTTCTGTTACTGAAATTAATATTCAGATGTCAGATTTATTGAAAGCGATATTTTATGATAGTGGTTGGTAATGGATAACTGCATGGTACTATTTGTCTGGAGTTGATGTTGTGTAAGTACTCTGCCGGAAAAGAAATTTAGGTCACCATTTTAGAGGTTACCAATTCACTCAAGATTTATTGTGGCAGCAGTGCATATGGAGTTCATGAAATTGTTAAATATATAGATCAATAGGTCAGCGGTTCAGAGATACCAGGTATCGACCCATGCTGAAACACCTCCATGGTCGGCAATGCAGGCACTGACTCTTGCATCCAGTCGATCATACAGATAGCTAATACTGTCTTGGGATAAGTTATTCCACGCCTGCTCAACCTGTTCACAGAGTTCTGTAAGAGTTGTGGGTGGACGAGTCGCACAAGTCACTTGTCGGCCCATCATGTCCCACACTCATTTGATTGGTGACAAGTCTGGTGATCGTGCTGGCCACGGAAGTTGCTGCACGTCTTGCAAAGCACGTTGAGTTGCACGGGCAGTGTGTGGGCAAGCATTATCCTGTTGGAACAACACATCCCCTTCCTGTTGCAAGAACGGCAAAAGAACGGGTCTAACAACATCCTGCACGTACCGAGCGCTGGTTAGCGTTCCCTTCACAAACATCAAAGGTGAACGAGAGTTGTAGCTTATCACACCCCAGACCATAAGGCCTGGGGTGGGGCCGGTGTGTCTTGGACGAATGCACTCGACGAGACAGCGCTCACCAGGTCTACATCGAACGCGCCAACGACCATCACTTGCATGCAAGCAGAATCTGCTTTCTTCGGTTTGCTGAAGACCACGGTGCGCCATTCCATCTTCCAAGTGATCCTCTGACGGCACCAGTCGAGCCGTGCACGTCGATGCTGTGGCTTGAGTGGAAGCCGGGCTAGAGGTGTGCGTGTCCGTAGTCCCACTGCTAGTAACCGGTTCGCAACAGTTCGTGTTGACACTTCTGGGCTCACAAACCCTCGTATCTCTGCTGAGGTAGCTTTACAATCTGCCACTGCTGCCCTTACATTACGACGATACTGGCGGACATCTGTGCTGCATGGACGTCCAGAACCTTGTCTACGGTTGTGAGAATGTTTACGTGACCACTAATACCAGCATCGTTGCACAACGGACACAATACATCGAACTTGTGTGGCAATTCTCCGAATTCTCCCGCCACTCAGAAGGCCACAATTTGACCCCTTTCAAACTCTCTCAGTTGGCTGTAGGAAGCACGAGTGCGTCTCCGTGCCATTGCACCTGCTTGCTTCACAGGTTTGCACCACAATGAGCTGTATGGCTGTTAGCTTTCCCTATTAAATGGTACACACAGATGTCGCTCTGGTAGCTATGCCACGACGCTATCTGTTGGCGGACGATGTTGAAACCCTTATCAGTACATCGACTATCCCCCAGGCGGCATCTGCCATCATCGGATCAAAATCGACGTCTTCTTTTCAGGTGACCTAATTTTTTTTTCCGGCAGTGTAATTTGGCTACCCTTTGACTGACATTCTTAATGTATTTTAGGTGTACTTAATGGGGTATGTCTGAACTATTGTTTTGGTCCTGGTAGTTCAATACTATAAATTGACTCCTGTGTTCAAAGTCATGTGACAGACATTTCCAAATCATATCTATTTTGTGCATCATTATGTTTTTCTTTCTAATACCAATACTAATTCTTTTTCCCCTTTTCCAAAACAATTCAGAATAAATGGAGTGAAGTTCCATCAATGTCTATTGGCCGAGCAAGCCCCGCTGTGGCTGCTGCTGATGGGCTGCTGTATGTGATTGGTGGGGATCAGACCCATGAAGTCAACTTCTATCGAGCGCAGATTACTATCAGCTTTGTTGAATGTTACAATCCACTAACTGAAGAGTGGACTGACTGCCCGCAACTTCCAGAGAGTCGAAGTGAAGCTGGAGCAGTCGTTGTGTAAGAGAAGGACCATGCCAGAATTCATTGTTTGTTTAGAAGATGATGCCAGCAACTAAAGAACAGGGCAATTAAACAGTTACATAATAATCACATCCTTTGCCATGAGGGATCTGAGGTAGACCTATCATTACATCCTATTAATGACAACTAAGAAAATGTATTCTCCTTCCCACTTATTGAATGTTTTAAGACCTGCTTGACTTGCTTATTAACAAAGACAAAGTAGCATTATTTAAAAAGGTAGAAATTCGTATGTTATACCGGTATTGTGCACATATGTTTGTAGAGAGGTAGGCATGATAAAGAAATTGTAAGGTATAGTTTACAATCTGTTGAACTCCCAACAGAGGAATGAACTGTGGAAAGCAATGCATATGATCACAAATCTGCAATTAAATCCTTTGAAAAAATTCTTGCATGCAGTTGTGTTATTAAAACCTTGCGGAAAAATTAAGTACGGTATACAGTATGTCAGGAACAACATAATGGACAATTTGGAACTATTAGTCAGGCCATTTGTGCACTCTGTGTGGTGTGGGATTTGGGGAGACCTGGTGCCCAATGCCCGTAGGCAACCTCTGCATCGTTATGAAATGAATGGTGAAGTCACAAACACCCATTTCATTGATGGTTGATATCTGTTTCTCACTTTCCACTTAAGTATTAGTTTCAAAATTTAAATGGACAGTTAACCTGGAATAAAACGAATTTACCCAATCGCATGATAAGCTGTTTCTGACATTGACATTTTCCAAAATTTTAATTATTTTTTTAAGAATTTTGAAGTAATTTTTAAAAGGAATTCTAAATAATTTAAAGAAATTGTAAACAACTTATGTTGACTTCATTATAATGTTGATTTTCTGAATATGTAACCCAAATTGATGTATTTAATAGGTAGGAGATTGCTAATTTTGAAAAAAGGCTGAAGATGGTCCCAAAAGACAGAAACATGTACCGTTAATGTAAAAATGTGTGTTTCTTTAAACAAATTGTGTTGAAAAATGGAAAAGAATTACAGTGTTACTGTTTCTCACATACAAATAATTCATGATTTATTTGTTGGTAACAAACCATAAAAAAGGTGCTTTTTTGATTGGAACGTGCTACTTGGTTTGGAAATAAATAACATAAAGATAAAGTTTTAGCTTTCCAGATAGTATGTGTGATTGAATCTTCAGTCTTAAGGATTGGTTTGATGCATTACTCCATGCCTCCCTTCTATGAATAAGTTTACTATTCCTGAGTGCCTTAATGTGCGTCCTACCAGCCTCTCTTCCTTTTGTTAG
This sequence comes from Meconema thalassinum, assembly GCA_946902985.2. NCBI lineage: Eukaryota > Metazoa > Arthropoda > Insecta > Orthoptera > Tettigoniidae > Meconema > Meconema thalassinum. Next base: position 1,119,723,510 of record OX336389.2, on the reverse strand, counting down.
CGCTGGCCAGAAACGCCCCACTTCCCCCTCTGTCTTAATACCTCCTGTCTATTTCAAAAGTTATTGTGTATACTGAGTGCTATGACTCAAGTCTTTTAAGTGTGTATTGTGTTATTGGAACCCTGTCAGGAACAACTTAATGGACAATTTATTTTATTTGTTTTTCCAAAATGCTGTACATTCCATGACAATTTCAAACAGACTCTCCCTCAAGTCATTTGTGCTCTCTGAAGTACAATAATAACCTGTGGCATCTCAGCAGACCTTAAAAAAGGTATTGCCAGAACAAGTACATGAGTCTCGACCGTGCAAATGACGATTCTCCTTGCTCTATATTCAAGAATATCTTCAGTATGCTGGAAAGTCCTTCCATCTGCTTATTATTAATATTATCAACATTTGACTCCATCTATTGAAAAATTCAAAATCCATACAGAACACCAAAATGGCCACCAGTGATATTCCCTCTCGTGGCAATATCTCAACTTCTAACAATCATATTTTAATGTTCATTATTCTGTTTAGAAGCTAATAATAAATGTAACTTTCTTTTGTTTATTACATGATTTTTTTCTTAACCTTACGGTTTCCACATAATTTTCAAAACCCTTAAAATTTTACCTTTTCCACAAAATTGATCAAATAACACTTACCTATCTCATGATCTCTTTTCTAACGCATTTGACAGAGAATAAGCATTTATTCAGCTTTCCATTGTTACTTAAAAAAGTCCCGTTTTGATGAGAAACTTCTCCGGTGGCCAGTAATATGATTCGCACTAATTGTCGGTTTGGGCCTTTTCTTAAAAATGCTTATAGGCCTACAGTATTCTTTACTTCATGAGCAAGCCTTTCTAAAGTGCTTGCCAGTTTCTCCAGGGTAGTGGCTAGTATAGTGTGGCGGCAAACTCTGATATCAAGACGGGAGCATGAGCCAAAACATCTCTTAAAGTTATCCGTGTAACAAAAGCAATAGCAATTCACCAAACTACTGCTGCTATTTTATATAGTCTGCTAAAAGATGCATCTACACAAGAAAATCTAGAAGTCCTATTTGAATACTTGGGATTCATACTCAACAGCTTGCCTAACCTGCTACTAAAAAATTTGAATGACTCACTCTCTTGGTATTAAAATAAGATACAAAATTGTAATTTACTTGAAGACCAAGCACTTTTGAAGTTTGATTGGGCTCAATGTCATTACTGAGATAGATTTCTTTTCATTCATTCAGATTGGAAGAGACTTTGCTAGATGGAGTCGAAAGAAGATGCATGCTAAAGATAGTGTTGAAAATGGAGCAAAGATCAGTTTCTACTGATGTACTTGCTCTGACAGTCTCTGTTTTTAATACTCTCTAAAGTACCGATGCTGCTTGAGTTATGTCTTCTCTGTGGAACTAGGAGGGACATCAATATCAATGCCATATTTTATGGTAGTGTATAGGTGAAGATAAAACACTTGCCTTGTGAGGGTTTTATGTATCACTGGATCAGATGTAACTTTGTCATTTGCCAGGATAGGGAAACAGACTGCCACAAAAGTATGGAAATCATTCCTCGAAAATAGAAACGCATTCCAAGGTATCTCTATTTCACAAGAATTATTGCCCTATGAAACTTTTGCACTATTATAGTAAATGTTTGCCCCAGGGCTGCAATATCGGAGGTTCCAGCGCTGACAGTGGCAATCCTGAGTATGATCTTCCCCGGTTTATCCACACTCCCTCCAGGAAAATGCAGGGATAGTACCTTACTTCAAGTCCCAGGGCACCTATCCCGTTTGCGACCCCACAAAGTACCTGTCAAAAACCTTTTATTTCACTATGAAGGAAGCCAAGAACTCTTGTCTGTTTTATGAGAAAGATTCTCTTTACTTCCAAACGTCCAAATTCTTGTTTCCTACCAACTAAAGAGCCATTGTCTGTGTTCAGCGGGAATTGCTTGTTATTTATGAAAAGCTGATAAAATGGTGATTATGTGAGTGATAAAGTTATTTCATGATAAATTGTGCAGAATTGTTATATTTTAGTTTTCTTTTAATTAAATGAAACCTATAAGATTTAGAAAAAAATTATGTGATGACAAAAAAGTTCCCATTTATTATTAGCTTTTAAATAGAAAAGAGAACATTACAATCAAACTGAAGTTAAAATACAGCCAGTTATAGGGAATTGTTGGTCAACATCTTTATTTTGGTCATTTTTAGTATTCTACAACAGGGGTAGGCAACCACAAAGCCTTTGTGATCTACTGTTTCATACCACCATATCAAACTGATCTACTTCTTTTAAAAATATAGTAATTGCTACATTTTTATTTTTTAATACTGTGAAACAACTATATTTAACAATGAAACTATTAAATCTTCACTATTTGCTGAAAATACAAAAATTTACATTCAATGTGAAACTTGAGGAGATGTTCGTTTAACAATGTTTTTGATATTAGGTGTATAACTTGTTACACTTAGTCGAATACACGAGTCAAGGTGTTCGTCAGTCAACCTTGTTTTGTGTTTATTTTTAATAAAATTCATATTTGAAAACAATGATTCACACAGGTAAGTAGAAGCAAACAAGGCCTTTATTTTAAGTGCAACATCAACTAATACAGGATATTTCTCAAGTTCAAGAGATGCCCCATCTACGTCATAAACATTTTCAATGGAAGAAGATACATTCAATAGTTCAAGGTTAGCCCAAGGGAAAGATACAAACTGGGTTACCACAGAAATCTTTTGAAAATCTGAAAACCGATTTTTGAAATCATCCCTCAAAGTGGAGATCATGTTTACATAACATTCTCTATCATAGGGTATCTCACATTCTTCTACTTGGGTCTTCAGTGTTGGAAAGTGTCTTAACTCACCTCTCTTAAGGCAGGACTCCCATAAACACAATTTTTCAGGAAAAGAATTTACTTCAGATATCATTTCAGCAATATCTTTGTCCTTGCCCTGAAATTTCAAACTTAGTTCGTTAAGCTTTTCTGTTAAGTCAACTAAAAAAGCAAAATGCATAAGCCAGAGAGGATCTTCAATATAAGCTAACAGGCTATTCTCTTCTATTTCCTGCAGAAACAGTTTGACAGCTGGTAAAACCTTGTGGAAACGTTCAAGTACTTTTCCCTTACTTAGCCAGCGTACTTCAGTATGGAGAAGTAAATCTCCATATTGCAGTTCCAATTCGTCTGCCAAATCTTTGAAAAGTCTTCTTTGAAGAGAATGAGACCTAGGTAATTTTGTTCACTATCTTCACAACAGTTTTCATGGTTTCATTTAAATTTAAAAACTTTCCACACAGAGACTGCTGGTGTAAAATACAGTGATAAGTTAAAAACTGTGGAAAACTTTCATCCCTTTGGCACAGAGCAAGAAAACCAATTTTAGGACCTCTTAAAGCTGGGGCTCCATCTGTGTTAATGCTTACAAGCTTTTGGATAGGTATTTTCTCTGACAAGATGAGTTGTTTCACAGCAAAAAATACATCTTCTCCTCTTGTATGGCCTTTCAAAGAAATTACTTTCAAAAGTTATTCTTTGACAGTAAAGTTATTAAAAACCATCCTTACAAAAACTGCCAACTGTGCAGTACTTGTTGCATCAATGGATTCATCTAATTGCAATGAAAAATAACACTCCTCCAAGTCTGTTCTCAATTGAGAGAAAACATCACAAGACATTGTTTCAACTCTTCTTGTGGTTTCCTCAGTTTCGCCAATACATTCGAAACACGATACGAAGCAAGGGTGGCAGCAACACTTCTATCCACTGGTTTAGTGAACATATTTTTGCTGAACACTTAACTGATTTCTAAGTTTCTTGATTTTTTCTTTCCTCATTTCACTGCCTAAAGGAAACTCTGCATTCACACATGGGTGCATAGTTTTGAAGTGTCTCTCGATGTTTGTCTTTTTTACGAATGCAATTGTTGCTTGACACAACAAACAAGTACATGTGCCATTTCTTTCCGCTACGAAAAACTCGTGTTCCCATTCGGAATGAAAATTATAATCTTTACGTTTTTTAATACTCTACTCATTATGTGTAAAGTGTCGTTGCACTAGGTATGCAATTATGTTCTTGATACATCATCATGTTCGAATATAGTCACAAGCTATCTCGTCCACACACTATAAAAACACGAAAGTTAGCAGTTCACAGTAACGACACCAACGAAGTTAATATTGTAACCACAATAAACAGCACGAGGCACGAAACTCACCGCCTGTTAATTTGGAAGAAGCTTTCTTTCAAATTACACACTGCCTTCTCCAGACACGTACCGAACCAATACAACACATTGCACAAAGATAAATGAAACAGTGTAGAGACAAGTGGCACGCTGTTTGAACTAATGCGAGAAAAACAATCTTGAGGTTCAAGGTAGATGTTGCTACTAGTTCTACAAACTTGTTTGGAACGAACACGCATTTTCTCTGCTACGAAAAACAATTGTCCATTTTATTCAATAATTTTTCTCGTGCACTCTCAGTTCTCGCGCGATCTACCGGTAGATCGCGATCGACATGTTGCCGACCCGTGTTCTACAAGACTTCTGAAGTGGCTCCCTATCTCAATAGCTGTATCTTTGTTATCTATGGTCACACCGAGTGGCATATTCCAATCAAAATTGCAGCTTTTGCGGTTTAATTGCCATGTTCCAGACGTACTAGAAGTAGAAGTTAATTTTACTATCCACAATTCAAAATATTTCAAAAATAATTCTTATGCTAGACATGACGAATACTGAGGCTTTGGTTGTGGTTATCTTGACCAGATACGAGTCGTCAATTACTTGGATATACTTTGACATCGCTGCACAAGCTAGCCTGTAGGACAGAGATTGGCAACCAATTGATTGCAAAGCCCTTCAATGAATCCTTAAAAATACCTGGTTTTTCAACATGTATTGTGAATCATCTTTTTTCAATCATGAAATACAGAAATATAGAAAAAATAAGAACAGGAACAGATAGATTGATGAACATTTGGACTCTACAGTAGTACTTTACTTGGTATCATGATGAGTTATTCACCAAAACCAAATGTCTCATTGAAAAACTTTGAATGGACAATGCAGGACCCTGTAAGTTCCTATTTCGTCTAATATTTGTTATTTATCGACATGAAGTATACCAAAAATAGTACAGGAACAATTAAATAATGAACATTTGAAATCCTCTGCCAAAGAACTTGGGAGTGATGACCATTAACGCACTAAGAGCTACAAGTATACCAGGCAATATTCTTTTATTACATACCATCAGTTAGACTTATGTCTTCTAATCATTCTTTAGATATTTAAACTATTGCTGGAAATATTATATTTGATTTCGTGCAAGTTGGATATAGTGGTATATCTTGAACCGGTTTCGTTTCTCCCAAGTGGCACACACACACTCGTGGGTTGCCAACCCCTGCCGTAGGAGAAGTGAGTTACTCCTTGCTTTTCCTGGCACAAATCGATTTTGTGATAGATATTTTCCCTCTTTTTCCCATGCCATCAACAGAGAACCAGCTAGTGTGCTATGACTCAGCTTGGAGCATTTTATAACACTGCTGAAACCTGCTCATATTTTTTAAAATCAAATTACTATGTTTTATATACCTATGCAAGCAAGCAGGCAGGTAATTGTTGTGATGAAATAAGTTGAACTCTGGTCCAGCGAATCCTCCATTTGCTACTTATTTGGAGACTATCCATTTTGTATCATAAATGCCGAAAACACTAACATTGTGTTACTGGAGCCTTGAGAAATATTGACAGACACCAAATGGAGGCTTCACTGACATAATTAAGGAGCGTACTCGTGTCTAATATGTACTATTTGTGGCATGGCAACTGTTTGAATTTAATGCACTTTCAATTGAGAAGCTGTTCACTGGCAACTGTTAATATGTATAAAATATGTTCTAGTATCCTTAGATCAATCTAGGGAAGGTAATGGCTGTTGATACGTTATAGTCACTTAAATCTTCCTTCAATACTTCTTGTAAATTCACAGTATTATACTTTCACTATCATGCATATGGTACTGTATATACCACTGTTTTTTTGTTTTGTTTTTTTTACCCTAAATTTGCTCTCTTGTTTAAGATATTAAATTAATTTATATTGTATGTAAAGAAAATAAATTTTAATATATATTTATGAGAACATAATCATGGTTTTCTTGTTTATTTCTTTGCTTACAAGCTTGTAGGCCCTGGCCTGCTCTCTTCAAAATGAATGCATGAGCTGAGTTAAATGAAGTTACCAGAGGACCTAACTCCTTATGCTCACTTTACTCATATGTTGTCGTTAGACCCATGGTCTAACCTCGGTCAACCTTTGGTTTCAGTGCCCACCAGACCAAATTTTGGCCAACCAATTAACCTATACAATACTTGACTCAGGACTGCGCATTGAAGAGCACAGGTCAGAGTGTATTGAACACGCAATGCGCTACTGATGGTCTGTAGCTACTGGATCCTCTCTGAACCCTAGATGGTAGTTTGAATTCTGAAGTTGAGGTATTGGAATGGTTCTACAGAAGTAAGATAGGAATTAACCTTAAAACTTGTTCCGTCTAGTCGATACCTTGTTTATTATATAGTTTATCTGGGATACTGTACCCGTTTCTCAGAAGTCACGATGGCCCGGCAATCACATGTCCAAGAAAAGGTACATTCCCCCATAACAGGGTGTCTACGACCCGGGAAAACCGGGAATTCTCAGGGAATTATGAATTTCTGGAATAATCAGGGGAAAATCAGGGAATTTCTTTGTTAATCAGGAATTTTTCTCATTTTGGCTATATCCCATAAAAGTGGAAGCAATACTTTCGAATTTCGCGGGAAGTTATCGCTCGCTACTGATGACAGTGCTCAGCCAATGAACAGTGCCTTCTCAACCTCAACTGAACACATGATGTGGCAACCTTTCCGTTCGCCTTCTGCGCAGGAACCAACTACGCCATTTTATTGGGCCTTGAGCAGGGTGTCTACGACCCGGGAAAACTGGGAATTCTCAGGGAATTACGAATTTCTGGAATAATCATGGAATCAGGGAATTTCTTTGTTAATCAGGGATTTTTCTCAGTTGGCTATATCCCGTAAAAGTGGAAGCAATACTTTCAAATTTCGCGGGAAGTTATCGCTCGCTACTGATGACAGTGCTCAGCCAATGAGCAGTTCCTTCTCAATCTCAACTGAACGCATGATGTGGCAACCTTTCCGTTCGCCTTCTGCGCAGGAGCCAACTACGCCATTTTATTGGGCCTTGAGCATTTTGTTCGTTGCGATCGGTATTGCCAATTTAGCGATTTTATCGGTAGATGCAGCAACTTTGGCGACAAAATATTTTAAATTTAGTATTGTTTATACTTGCTTCGCTCGGAAACGGTTAAGAATGCATTTCGTGACGAGCGCTTTTTTTCCCCCGATGTCAATGAACTACGACCTAGGCCTATATCCGTTTTACGTCTCGGCATGATGGGTTAAAATCACTGACTGGACTATCCATTATATTATCATGGAGATAGCATGAGCAACGAATTCTTGTCAGACGTAATTTAATTGCGAGGTGCATGCAACACAAATCCCCTCCCGTCCAATCTAAAAACACGTATAGTGGGCGATGTATTGAAGATAGAGATATGCTCTAGCGGACTTTTTTTTTTGTAGAACTTTTTATGCTGAACAATTCTTACACTCTTAGTATATTGATATTTTTAACGGTTTGCCCAGCGTAAGCTTAAAAAGCGAACGGATGCCTGTTTTTTTTCTTTTTTTTTTTTCGACCTTATCACTGTTATCGCTACTGCATGGCTTCCTTTGAACATAAATAAATTATTTTCTTTTTATACTAAGTAGAGATTTAGGGACTATTTAAACTCCCGTTAGCGACCGAATTTTGACTACTACTGGGTGATAACGGGCTACGTTAATTTACGTAGTTTTGTATTGGTGCGCGGATAACCGGCTACGTAAATTAACGTTTTCTTACAGTGCTTCATTCTTGTGTAATGTTCTCTCCGCCGTTCATTAATCAAAATAATACGTGTTATTTACGAACTAAGGCCTTTGTTTAACGAAATGCAGATAGGTATATTGTTGTCTTGATAATGCTTTCGGTACTGGAAGTGAGGTTTTATAACACTCAGTTACCGCGTATATTGTCAAGTGTTAGCATGGCGCGCGCGGAACTGACAGTGCGATAATCAGTTCAGACGAGTCTGTTGACGATAATAATCCGAGAGAAAATGGCAATGGTAGCAGTGAAAGTAGTGACGATGAGGTTGATGGATGGACAAGTAAGTAAAGTTACACGTATTTATGTTCCATCTTACTTCTCATGCTAGGTGTACTTCAGTTGCCCGGTTCGCAGTAAGGAATAGAGTAGCGCGCGCCCGGGTAACAATGTGTTAGACCTGAGTTGACAATACTGTTCGCGCGGCTTTTCCATCCCGGTATTCTTTGATTATTGTCTGCTCCTACCTTCCTTAGCTAGGCCAGAACTTATGTCCAATTTTGTTTTTAATTGTGCCCAGGAAATGTTTTTGCAACACCTTTCAAACTCTACCTTGTATTATCAAGCAGACTTGGTTAAATTTTTTTAGCGTCTTCGGTGGCGTAGTTGGTAGTATGCTGAGGTTCTATGCCTAAGATCGCGGGTTCAAACCCGACCGAAGTCGTCGGATTTTTTAAGAGCGTTAACAATCCCTCAGTATGCCTTCCTTCGGAGGGGAAGTAAAGCCGGCTGTCCCATGTCAAAGATTTATGGCATGTTAAAGAACCTTCCACTAATTACACCTGTGTTAAGCTAAATTAGGTTAAAAATGTAAACAACGCCCAGGTCCCTACTTTCGTCGCCAGCAGCCGACTGCGATGGCGTCTAGTAGCCAAGTTCTGAACTAGTAGTTGTTGACGGTGGCATTTGGAGGCAAAAGTAGCAACTACTGGAAAAATTCAAAGTATTCAGTCCTTACTTGAATTAAGAAACAGAAACACACAATAATACAGTCATCACAATTAACATCGGTTATCAGACAGATTCTACACACACCCAAAGTTCACGGGGCTACTAAGGAACTAACCAACCTAAATTATTTTAGACTGATAATAGTGTGTTCTGGCCTGTTGAAACATAATTCATAATGATTGCCTTCATTTAAATGTATTTATAAATTAGTAAATTGATTAACTCAATTACTTCTGTCATGACGAGGTGGACCTAATTGAGAGTGAGAACTTGGAATATGCCTCCCTTCGTCCCTTGGATATGTGTAAATTACTGTGTAGCCTATATTCAGACTTATGCTACCGAATATCATCATTCCTGCGACGTAGGATCAGCGATTTCAATGGTAATGAATGGTTTTACAAATTAAATATTGGTCTAAGATGATCACACTCATATGATATACACCTTGATGTGTGCATTCAACCTCCCGTTGTCCCTTTTATTGGGGGGATTTACCGTAGTGAAAGCAGCATGACTTCATAAACCTTGCTAATTTTACTGGACAATAAGTTCACTTATAGTATTCTATTGAAATAAATTTATTTTCACAAATGTTTCCGTTGTGCCGCCATTGCTCACATTTGTTTGGCTCCTGGAATTTCCGAGAACAGGAAACAAAAAACTTAATCCTATTTTCCATTTGCTTTCCTGGATTACATTTTGCTTCTTGTTCCTGGAGAACGCTTAAAACGAACCCAAAATAGCGTGTATTTCATCACACGTCCTGTTCCCGCGCGAATGTGTAGCAGTCTTTACTCAGGGAATTCTCTCATTAATCCTGGAAAAATCAGGGAATATTCAGGGAATTCTTTTAAGATGAGTTGGTAGACACCCTGTTGAGGAGCATTTTGTTCGTTGCGATCAGTATTGCCAATTTAGCGATTTTGTCGGTAGATGTAGCAACTTTGGCGACAAAATATTTTAAATTTAGTATTGTTTATACTAGCTTCGCTCGAAAACAGTTATGAATGCATTTCGTGACAAGCGCTTTTTTTTTCCCCCGATGTCGATGAACTACGACCTAGGCCTATATCCGTTTTACGTCTCGGCATGATGGGTTAAAATCACTGACTGGACTATCCATTATATTATCATGGAGATAGCATGAGCAACGAATTCCTGTCAGACGTAATTTAAGAATGGCGAGGTGCACTCAACACATATCCCCCTCCCGTCCAATCTAAACACACGTATAGTGGACGATGTATTGAAGATATAGATATGCTCTCGCGGACTTTTTTGTAGAACTTTTCATGCTTAACAATTCTTACACTCATAGTATATTGATATTTTTAACGGTATGCCCAACGTAAGCTTAAAAAGTGCATGGACGCCTGTTTTTTTTTCGACTTTTTCACTGATATTGTTACTGCTTGGCTTCCTTTGAACATAAATTATTTTCTTTTTATACTAAGTAGAGATTTAGGGACTATTTTAACTCCCGTTAGCAATCAAATTTTGACTACTACTGGTTGTTGACGGGCTACGTTAATTTACTTAGTTTTGTATTGGTGCGCGGACAACCAGTTACGTAATTTAACGTTTTCTTAGAGTGCTTCATTCTTGTGTAATTTTCTCCTCTCCGCCGTTCATTAATCAAAATACTACGTGTTATTTACGAACTAAGGTCTTTGTTCAACAAAATGCAGATAGGTATATTGTTGTCTTGATAATGCTTTCGGTACTGGAAGTGAGGTTTTATATCACTCGGTTACCGCGTGTTTTGTCAGGTGTTAGCATGGCGCGCGCGGAACTGACAGTCCGATAATCAGTTCAGACGAGTCTGTTGACGATAGTAATGCGAGTGAAATTGACAATGATAGCCGTGAAAGTAGTGACGATGAGGTTGATGGATGGACAAGTAAGTAAAATTACACGTATTCATGTTCCATCTTACTTCAGTTGCCCAGTCCGCAGTAAGGAATAGAGTAGCGCGCGCCCGGGTAACAAGGTGTTAGACCTGGGTCGACAATACTGTTTGCGCGGCTTTTCCATCCCGGTATTCTTTGATTATTGTCTGCTCCTACCTTCCTTAGCTAGGCTAGAACTTATGTCCAATTTTGTTTTTAATTGTGCCCAGGAAATGTTTTTGCAACACCTTTCAAACTCTACCTTGTGTTATCAAGCAGACTTGGTTAAATTATTTTTAGCGGCATCGGTGGCGTAGTTGGTAACATGCTGAGCTTCTATGCCCAAGATCGCGGGTTCAAACCCGGCCGAAGTTGTCGGATTTTTTAAGAGCGTTAAAAATCCCTGTACCGTATGCCTTCCTTCGGAGGGAAAGTAAAGCCGGCGGTCCCATGTCGTAGATTTATGCCATGTTAAAGAACCTTCCACTAATTACACCTGTGTGAAGCTAAATTAGGTTAAAAATGTAAACAACGCTCATCGCCAGGAGCTGACTGCGGTGGCGTCTAGTAGCCAAGTTCTGAACTAGTAGTCATTGACGGTGGCGTTTGGCGGCAAAGGTAGGAACTACTTGAAAAATTCAAAGTATGCAGTCCTTACTTGAATTAAGAAACAGAAACACACACTAATACAGTCATCACAATTAACACCGGTTATCAGACAGATTCTACACACACCCAAAGTTCACGGGGCTACTAAGGAACTAACCAACCTAAATTATTTTAGACTGATAATAGTGTGTTCTGGCCTGTTGAAACATAATTCATAATGATTGCCTTCATTTAAATGTATTTATAAATTAGTAAATTGATTAACTCAATTACTTCTGTCATGACGAGGTGGACCTAATTGAGAGTGAGAACTTGGAATATGCCTCCCTTCGTCCCTTGGATATGTGTCAATTACTGTGTAGGCCTATATTCAGACTTATGCTATCGAATATCATCATTCCTGCGACGTAGGATCAGCGACTTCAATGGTAATGAATGGTTTTACAAATTAAATATTGGTCTAAGATGATCACACTCATATGATACACACCTTGATATGTGTATTCAACCTCCCGTTGTCCTTTTTATTGGGGGATTTACAGTAGTGAAAGCAGCATGACTTCATAAACCTTGCTTATTTTACTGGACAATAAGTTCACTTATAATATTCTATTGAAATAAATTTATTTTCACAACTGTTTCCCTTGTGCCACCATTGCTCACATCTGTTTGGCTCCTGGAATTTTTGAGAACAGGAAACATAAAACTTAATCCTATTTTTTATTTGCTTTCCTGGATTACATTTTGCTTCTTGTTCCTAGAGAGCGCTTAAAACGAACCCAAAAATGGCGTGCATTTCATCACACTTCCTGCTCCCGGGCGAATGTGTAGCAGTCTTTACTCAGGGAATTCTCTCATTAATCCTGGAAAAATCAGGGAATTCTTTTAAGATGAGTTGGTAGCCCTCTATAAGAGAAAAGTGGAGACCTAAAATATATGTCCAGAAAAAATTAGCTAAAATCAATATGCTTGGGCAGACATGAGATGAAGTATCTCGGGACATCTAATGGGATGGGTGAGAAAGGTTGTCTTGCACACACATTTCAAAAAATAGGATTGTATTATCTCGGATCCAACACTACTCGACCTGCAGGAATAATTAAGATTTTCTAAAATAAATGTCATCCCTTTATTTGAGAGCAGACGAACAAACAAATGTAAATAAATGACCCTCCTATGATCTTTGATATTAAATATTACAGTGGGATCTGTGATCCTTAAGTCCTTCCTTATCGAAGATCATCCTGTACTTCGAATTAAGGAGTTAAAAAAAATAGAGTTCCATTGGATTTAAATTCACTGCACTGCACTTCACCTTTTCAACAGAAAAAAGTACTATTAACATAGAGCTCCTCAAATGCACAATTATTGCTAAATTACATATTTGTTTGCATATTAAGGCTTTCACGGCCCGGATTATTATATAAATAATTCATGCTTTTGGGCTAATGACGTGTGCATTAGCCCAAAAGCATGAATTATTTATACATATTTGTTATCAGAGAATAATTCAATTTTCAAATCGCTCCTTTAGACTGATATCGCTATCTGGGGGGAAAAAATATCTACAAATTTACATATATTATACTCTCATATTTCCAAATACTCTTGCCTATCAATGAACCGTAATCCATTTGAATTTTAAATTGTAGAATAGGTCTGTTATAATTATTTAATCCATAATTAAGTCTAGTATTATATTCATAAATGAATTAACCCATCAGTGATGTCCATAATTAGAAATAGTTGTGTAATTATATGATTGTGGTGTGAATGAGCTCAATTATTAGTATTAGATTGCATTTTATCATTCAGTTTAAATATTCAGAGAATAAATCAAAATTATCCAAATCCAGAGGTATGATCCTAATATTTCTCGAAAACCATGTCATTATATTAATTCGTCAATCAGCACATCCACTAAACCTTACTATCAAACACACATTTTTAATCATATACCATCATGGATTGTGTAAACTATCACACATCCTTCATTAATTTTTCATTACCAAATGAAACAGTGATCTCAAATCATTCACTCAATTATTATCTGTAATAGGTTGAATAGGTCGCCAGTACTTGTATTCAACAGTTGCCACTATAAAACCATGATGAAATAGCAGCTTATGATAAATAACAACGATCGATGTAACACTTGAGTGCTTTAATTTGAAGTTGAATATAGTAGCCTACATTATAACATAATACATGTGCTCTAAGCCCATCACAGGCATGGGAGATAGCAAAGAATGTAGGGGAGAACGGTTACTCAGGCTTAAAATTTGATTCCGATTACAACCGTCAGGATTACCATACATCATCTACCAGCCTAGCCTGCTACCTGGCGGTCATGCAGCATACTAAATTTTAAGTGCGGGCGATTTGAACTGTATGCAACCCCATACTGGTAGTCCGCTTCCCTCCACCCGACCCCAACTCTGTACCCCTTTCTTTGTAGCTACATGTAGGAATATGATTTATGTCTTGGGCCCGGATTTATTTGCACTAAAAAGTTAGAATATATGCACGGAAAATAATGAAATATGCACTTAAAACATGCAATTTTATTCACTTACCTATTTACAGGTATCATTTGTTGCAAAAAGAAGCATCACAATAGGTAACTAGTAGTCTTTCAATGTTTTCTGGAGACAAACTATGTCTATTGTCCGTCAAAATGAGTTTATAGGCTGAGAATGATCGTTCTACATCAACTGACATGATTGGACAGTACTTATACACGGGCACCAAAGTTTCGGAGCATACATCTGGCAAGGATACCCTAGTTCCACTCAAGTATTGACTAATTAACTTAATCTTCTTCAGTCCTGGGTTCGAATTCAACACTTTTTCTAACTTGCATTTAATCTTCTCTCCAATTTCGCCTGGAGCGGAATTCAATGAAGATGCAGCTTTCTCAACAAGATCAATTGATTCATGGAGGGGAGTACCAGAAGATTCTAAGCTCTCAATGGCTTTTGGAAGTTTAGAAAAATGTGCATGAATGAAATTCACATCTTGATAAACAGTAGCGGTTTCAAACACAACCCGTGGCTCATGATCTCGAGATTAACGGTCACGTTAAACTACAAGCTTCCTTTTTTTCAAACACAACTTTTGCATCACGGACACATGCAATATGCTCATCTTCAAGTTTTGTAACCACTTCTTTCACTTCATTAAAATTCTCCTGGTAAAATGATACTGCAGATAACCATGTCCCCCACCTAGTCAGGACAGGTTCAGGTGGCAAAGGAACTTCAGGTAGACAATCTTTGTAGAACTGGACACGAGCTGGTGCTTTCAGAAACAGCTTCTTCCCACATCCAATTAAATTGTTAACAGCTGGAAACTGTGTGCATATTTCTTCTGCAATGCGCTGTAATCCGTGCGCTAAACAGGTTACGTGTATGAGTTTCGGATAAAATACTTGGAGGGCCTTTGCTGCTTTCAACATATACGAAGCTGCATCTGTGAGCAGTACAAGCACTTTACAACATTTATCCTCAATTTCAGACGGCCACAATAGTCGCAGAGAATCATTTACAAATCTTGCTATTGTGCTATGGTTGGTTTTCTCTAGTACTTTACAAGCAAGAAGATGCGGCTTACCAGGTTCGTCTGGATGTAATTTACCAACCACGAAATTTGCTATGTAACGGCCACATGAATCCGTTGTCTCATCCACCGATATCCAGACATAGTTCCTTCCGATATCAGAACAGATCAATTCCAGGGTAGATTCATATAGCGGAGGTAGGTTTTTCCTAAGAGTTGATTCATCTGGTATTTTTTGATTTACACAATATTTCTCAAGAAATGATCGCAGAACTGGATTGTTTAATTTATTCCATGGAATGTTGCTGCATACGAAAGCCCTACAAAGATCATTTGAAAATGTATTAAGAATACCGGACTTAGGCTTTACCTGCGTACAGTTCTGGATTAACCATAAGGCACAATAGGCAATTGCCTGGGGCCCCCGGCTCAAAAGGCCCCCCAAAAATGAAAAAATCCCACCTAAAAATGAAAAAAAAAGTTTTTTGTGTGTGTGGGGGGGGGGGGGGGGAAGGCGGAAAAGTCAAATAAATTCTTGAAACAGAAGGTCACACTGGCGAAAGTTTGAGAACCCAAACTGTGAACTTCGTCACTGAAGATTGCGGTTTGGAAATTCAAGATTGTAGAGGACAGTCCTATGACAACGCACCAAACTTGTCTAGAAAGTATCAGGGTCTGCAAGCCAAAATATTAGAACTGAATAAATATGCGATTTATGTTCCTTGAGGTACACATTCCCTCGATTTAGTTGGACAATCTGCTGTTAAAAGCTGTTTTTACGCTGTTGATTTTTTTCCATAATGCAATCATTGTATAACTTCTTTTCTGCAAACCCTCACATTTGGGGCGTGTTGAAAAATTATATAAAAAAACGCTAAAACTTTGAAATCATTGTCAGATACGCGCTGGGAAGCACATGATAATGCAACGAACGCTGTTTATGATTCGTTTCATAATATTGTCGAGGCTTTAGAAAGCATTGAAGATGACGAGTCGAAAAATAATGACACTCGGAATGAAGCGGGGTGCATCGCAAACAGAATGCAGAAATTCGAATTCGGGATTTTGTGGGATTCAATTTTGACTTCTATCAGAATCAGACATTTTCAGGAAAATCAACTTCGATGATGTTATTGAAACTTTCTGCGAAACAAAATGCAGAAAAAAGTTTTTCTGAAAATGAACATACGTATTGTATTCATCATTCATTGTAAATTTGTAAATAAAATCACTTTCAAAGTTATGATTGACTTTTTTATGAAGGGGGACGGGGGAGGGGGTTGAAAAAAAGGGGAAAAGGGGCCTCAAATTAACAATTGCCTAGGGCCACTGTGAGTCTTAATCCGGCACTGCCTGCGTAAGAAGTAGTTGTGGTGTGCTGTTCTTCTCCTCCTTTGCTTGAATATGTGCAGTTGTTTTTGAATGCTGTTCAAGCTGAAATTTCTTTTCACATTTTACTTCCTTTGAGCAAACTTGACAGTACACGATGACACCATCTGTTGAAAAGTCCCTATTACCCGACACCCACTGATTTAGTAAATCTCTTCTCCTGCTCTTTTCCTTAGGCATTTTTAGAAACTAACACTTGAGATGCGGGGCATTAAACTGGAACGTAACTAGTGAACTGAAGATACTTCTGTCCTGACCAATTGCCCAACCCCCTGAGATTATTATCTACTGTGGTAGAGAAAGGAATTCCGGGAAGTCCAGCCAGCCTGCCTACCCATACCTAAGCTATCTATTGCCATTGTCAGTTGTGAAAGTAAAGTTCCGTTACACAGAGAGTCGAAAACACGAATTAGTGAGGGATGCACATAATATAGGCAACTAGCTAGGGATGCACAAAACAGATTTATTTTAGTAGTTCTTGTAATTGTCCTTAAATTCAGACATATATACCGGAATATACTGTTACGTCTAGAATATGCACTAAACCTCAAAATATGTCAAAATATCCATATGCGCATATGCATTTTTTTAAATCCGGGCCCTATTTATGTCGGTGTAATTTATTTATTCCTGTTCCTTTTGTTCTATTTTATTCAAGAACAGATCTCAAACCAAAGACTCATAATAATGGATTATTATTATCGAATAAAATACCAGCCTGAGACTTTTGGTTTTGAAATCTGATCTTGCGTAAAACAGAACAAAAGGAACAGGAAATAAATACATTTCATTGACATATCATATTACTACATGTAGTTACAAAGAGAGGGCCAGGGGGAAGGGTAGGGCAGAATATCCTTTATTATTAATATTATTATTTGAAACCTGTACCATGGCAGCACCGTAGTAATCAACCCCACACACACACACACTTTTCTCCCCATATCCCCCTCTCTTCATTTTCCTAGTAATATATATTTTATTCATGATAGTTTTTCTATCATTAACATTTTTTTTATAATTTATAATTATGGGAATTGGATTTGGCCCATGCACAAAGGTAACTTTTGCAGAGGATGTCATGCGAGATAAACTGGTGTCTTCGGGATTTCCTCCCATAAGCCTCAGCTGAGGATGGGCTATGATCCCATGGCCTTGTAACACTAGAAAGTCAATCACCTACTACACAGTACTATAAGTTACTTATAATATCAGACAGGTAGAAGAGAGGTTTAGTTGCCACCAGTGTTGTGGGAGCACAGAAAACTAATAAGAATGTAATAAAGCATTACAAACCATGCATAGGCTACATCTATTATCTTGGCACGAGAGCTATTTATCCAACTACTCCGTGGTGCAGTGGCTAGTATTCTTGGCTGTCACTCCTGAGGTCCGGTTTCGATTCCCGAATCTGTCAAGAAATATAATTCTGGTCTGAGGCTACTCAATTATCCTGCAAGTGGTTTCTCACTTCTACTTCAGGCAAATGCCGGGATGGTACCTAAATTAAGGGCATGGCCGCCTCCTTCCCAATCCTCATCTGAAATACAAATAGGCTACACACACTAATATAGCCATCACAACAACACAATTCATGAGACAAATTCCACACACGCCCAAGTACACGGGGCTACATGAACACAATATCGCAACAACAACTAACTCTTTATACACACTAGTGCAGAGTATTCAGTGACAGATTATACGAAGTCAACAGCTGAACAACAGAGAGTATTGGTGATGGACCTTGAGCCATTTTTATGAGATATATAAGTTACTCCTTTGTGCCATTTTTATCTGACGTGATCAATGCACGCCTTTGTGAAACCTTGGCTGTGAAGCTATTAATAGCCCTCTGTCTTAATACCATATATGGACATATCTGCATCTTGTCCCCTTATTGGTCAGTGATTTATATTTTGGAAGGGGTCGTGACCAATCAAATTTTAGCACGCAGTTACCTTTGTTTTGCGTCGTCATTTGCTTTGTTTCGAGGCATTTCTTTCTTGCAGCCAAGTAGGCTAGACGTATTCCCATATTCTAGGGAAAGTGCCCGCGTTCAAGGTGAAACCATGGTGAGGTGTCTGTATGTCGTAATCAGTAATTGCTTTACTGTAGTTCAGTTTCATATTTCGGCAATTTAAAACTCTTATTCTGTGTTATTTTCTTTTGGTCGCGTGTACTTGTCCCCTCCCGATATTTTCCCTCCGCCCTTTGTGTGCGTGTAATTGCTGGTAAGTTTTTGTTTTGTATGATAGTGTTATTTTCATTTATTTTGATAACGTAGTTTTTGTACTTTAAGGGTTGAAAGTCATGTATGTGGGCTTGTCTTCGCTTTACTCTGGTGTGCTTGACGGTGGGTTTGCCTACCTTGTAGGGGGCATTTTTGGTCTGTCATCCAGAGTGTATCTTATCGTAGAACAACATAACGGGATTGGAGATTATTTTTCTTGCTTCCCGTAATGCTTTGTTCTTTATCTTAAAGAGTTCACAAAAGGAGGTCTCACCATTGCTATTTGCTGGTGACCTAACCTGTGATATTCTTGTGTCTGTGAATGCCCATATTTTGCGCATCACATATTTTCGTCGTCTTTGTGTGCCCTTATCTCCTACGCATACTTTCAATTTTTAAAGTATATTTTTGGCTTTGCCGATAATTTAATGTAATTTTTACTTTTGTCTAAATTCCTATTTTTCTCGTAACTCACTAGATCTTGCATGTGCCTCCGCGTCTTTCTTCCTCATTCCTCCCCTCCCTCTCACCCCTCTCCACCCCGTTCTGAACCATTGTACCCCCCTCCTATTTTGTTCATCCCTTTTGACACGCTTTGTCTAAATTTTTAGAACGTATCTTGACTTCGTTGAGTGTAGTCGTTTCTGAGTTTTGTCTTTTTTATCTAATTACGACATACTTACATTTAGTCATCGTTTCATCTTGCCTTGAACACGTTACCTTAACTTATCTTATTTTATTTCATTTTAATATAATTTAATTTAGTATATTTTCGATTTTCTTCCTAATTTGTATTTTTCTTGCGGTAAATTAATTTTGCGTTTAATTTGTTGGTCATTTCTCTTCTTGCTTTTAATATCTCTGGGATCGTTGTACATTGTGGTTCTTATTTAAATACATTTTATCTTTGCCTAAGTATCTCTGCTTTTGCGTCACGTCTTATTTTAATTTTAGTAACCTTCTTCGAGTTTTGTCTGGTTTTTGCTATATTTCGGTTTGTCGGTCTTATTAGCGTACTTGTGACGTTAATACGACCTACACGGCCTCTGATTTAAATTTGTTCATCTTTGGATTTTACTGTAGTTTAATTTTAATTAGCTTTCCCCCTTTCTTTTGGGATTGCTTTCTGGTTTGCCTTTTAAAATTTGGGCCCAGCGAAAGCCAAACAAGACTGCGATCTCCCCGTTTTTCTTTCTTCTATTTTATTTTTATTTTATATTTCTTCGGGGATAGGGGAAGAGCTTCAGCTACGTTTCCACTGACGTCTGCTGCGTACGTAAGTATATGTTTATTTCTATTACTTCATCTTAAGTTGCGTACAAATGGATTTCAGAGCGTGGTTTTGAGACAAAATCACCTTTCTAATTTAACAATTTTTTTCCAGCGGATCGTTCCTGAGACTTCGAGCTGAATTGCATTGTGAAACGTTTCCATCCTTTTCGTACCTATAGTATAATGTTGTCTTTCTGAGTTTTAAGGTGCTGAGAATTTCATGAAAGAAGAGAAAGGTCTGGTATGGTCTATCAACATTTGAAAAACACACAGCCGCAAACAGTATGTTTCGTGTGAGGATGACGACTTGGTGCCCGTGAGTAAATTACCACGTGGGAAAGCAACATCTTACGGTAATGTGATGTGCACTTATTTATTTCTTCTCGTAATACTGTTTATATACCTTTTATATTTTTGAAGTAGTTTAAAATTAGTAGTCTTTGTAGTCCTTTTTCTTATCTCGTTGGTGTGTACCGTGCTGTGTTTTTATATTTTTCGTCATGGATAAATCTATTAAGCAGGAAGTTCGTTTACCGTCCTTTAATTTTGAGTCGCTGACTGCACCTATTTCTTCAAGTAAGGCTATTCCAGAACCCCAGTTTTTTAGTGTACCGAAAGACTTACTTATGTTTGACCCGTTATCTAGTGGCTACTTTTCTAATCCTACCAGTGTTGGTCATTCTGACAACGTCGCTTCCGTTGTGAGCAAGTGGAATCTTACTTTTTCCGGGGAAAATAACACATCTTCAGTTTTTTGGTTCATTCAGAGGATTGAGGAACTGTGTCAGTGCCATGATATAAGTCCCGATAAGATAGTTCGTTGCCTACCGATTTTACTTTCTGGTAAAGCGTTGCAGTGGCACAGGGTGTCACCATTCAATTACACTTCATGGAACGAATTTGTGTGCAACATAAAAGCCCGTTTCACTCCCCAAGATTTCGCGTATGCTTTGAAACAGGAAATCTACGCTCGAACTCAGGGCCCCTCCGAGAAGATTGACGATTATGTCACGGCTGTACGCCTCCTCACAGCCAATTTGCCTCAGCCATTCCACCCACAGGAACTTTTCGAAATTATTTATAGGAATTTAAATCCTATATATAAGTACTTCATACGTCGCATTTCGGTACGCTGTATTGAGGACATAATTCTACATGGACGCGAATATGAGAACAATTCTCGGTCGAGTTTGAGTTATGTTCCACCCCCTATTTCCCACGAAGTCATGTTTCCTGAACTAGCTTGTGCGACTAGCACACAGCATGCGTTTACTTCTGTGGCCCATCCCGTTATCTCAAACAAGACTGTCTCTTTTAATCTCCCCTCTCGTCCTCCCATAAATCACGTCCAAAGTGATAGTCACGCTGCCAGCCAAACTCATTCTACCTCCCATGTCCACAATAATCCTCCAGATACCAAACGAGTCTCCGCAAATATCTTATGTTGGAATTGCAACAATCACGGTCATAACTTCCGTGAATGTGCCGCTAGATCCCGTAAGTTCTGCTACGGTTGTGGGATGTCAGATGTGACTAAATTGACCTGTCCAAATTGTAATTTCAACCAGGAAAACTGTTGAAGTGCTGTTCTGAGTTCGACCCGTCGGGCAGCCCTAAAAGCAGGTATCGCGATCCTTATCTTTGTTTTGCTTCTGTATCGCAACCTTGGGTCACATTATCTTTTCATCATATCACAACTCAAGCCATTTTGGATTCTGGAGCCACGGAGAGCTTTATCCTTCGCTCTGTGGCGGAACAAATTCCAGCGCTGCGCATCTGTCCTCACGAGGATGGACGTGAGCGAAAGTTCGTGTCAGCTGGTTCATCTACTATCAACGTTACCGGTACTGTTTTATGTCATCTCAAGATCCATGGTTTTTCATGGGATCACCAGTTCCACGTAGTTGATAATTTATCCACCCAAGTCCTTTTAGGGACAGATTTCATGCGCAAAACAGGTTTACAATTAGATTTTGCGAGTAATTCCTTTAGCTTTCTGTTTCATTCCAACAAACAATTTCCGTTCGAAGAATGCACCTCTCGTGTTAGTGAAGTGTCCACAGTGCATTCTGTCCAGCTGCCTCTGTCTTTATTTTCGGAAGAGCGTGATGTGCTGAGTGATTTGGTGAACGAATTCTCGGATGTCCTCACAGATAAATTAGGTTCAGCGGTAGGTCACGAATGTCATATCGATCTCACAGATAATGTCCCGGTTCAATCCCCGCCATTTGCATGTTCACCTCCAAAGCTGTTGGCTATGAGAAAATATGTCAAAGAGCTACAAGATAAAGGAGTAGTCGTTCCTTCCAAGTCGGCGTATGGTTCTCCAGCTTTTCTGATTCCCAAGAAAGACGGCGAATATAGATTAGTTGTCGACTACAGGAAGCTGAATAAGAAGGTTGTTTTTGACAATTTTCCGTTACCTACACTCGACAGCGCTTTTCAGCATTTTCATGGAGCTAACTATTATTCTATTATTGATCTCAATTCCTCATATCATCAAATTCCGTTAGACGCCGAGAGCCGTGATTTTACCGCCTTTTCCACACCTTTTGGGTTATTCAACTTCAATAGATTGCCTATGGGTATCGCTGTCGGAGCACAAATTCTTAGTCGTGTGTTAGATGATCTCTTGGGTGACTTGAAATTTAAGTTTGTCTTCAATTATTTAGATGACCTTGTTGTTTATAGCAAATCTTTCGAGGAGCACGTAACTCATCTCCGTGAAGTTTTCTCTCGCCTCAGAAAAGCGGGACTCACTATCAATCCCGAAAAGACCTCTTTGGCCCGCACGCAGATCAAGTTTTTAGGACATGTTCTGTCGACTAACGGTATTAGCGTCATGCCTGATAGAGTTGAATGTATTAAGAATCTACCGGTGCCTACCTCTGTGAAAGCTCTACGCCGTGCCATGGGCATGTTTGGGTTTTATTCCAGGTTTATCAGACATTTCTCAGATATTTCGGCTCCATTGAATGCCCTCAAAAGGAAGAACGCTAAATTTATATGGGGTCCAGAGCAAGATAAAGCTTTTAACACTTTAAAAGAGAGTCTTATATCTGCCCCTGTGTTGCAAGCTCCAGATTTCGAGTCTAGGTTCTTCCTCCATTGCGACGCTAGTGATCTAGCTGTGTCAAGCGTTTTAAGTCAACACGTGGACGGGAAGTTTGCGCCTGTAGCTTTTGCTAGTCGCATGCTTAATGAACATGAACGTCGCTATTCCATCTTTGAAAAAGAGTCCCTTGCTGTTGTCTTTGGCTGCGAGAAATTCAGGAGTTTCCTAGAACATCGCCATTTCACTGTCTACACCGATAATGAAGCTCTGAAATGGAGCATGTCACATGTAAAGAAACTTGGTCGTATCAATCGGTGGATTTTGAGACTATCGTCGTTCAAGTTCGACATTGTACACGTGAAAGGTAGTGAAAACTCTGTGGCTGATTGTCTCTCGCGCATGTTCGAGGATTCCACTATTTCCGCTCCTAGTCAGATTGTTCCTCCTTCTGTCGAAACTTCACCTCAGGAAATGCCTGAAAATGTGTTTTTATTACAGTTTAGTCCATGGTCCTTCGTAGATATACGTAAGTTTCAGGCAGATGATCTTTATTGTCGTGAACTCCGTGAGAAAATTACCAACAAGGACCCCACTGTGAGTGAATTTTGTGTCCGTAATGATGTAATTGGCCGTCTCCTCCCTGGTTCAAACTCCTTCAGAATTTTCGCCCCTGAGAATGTTCGTAATATGCTCTTAACATACTATCATTCTTCGGCTATAGGCTTACACGTTGGAATGTACCGTACTTTACGCAAAATTGACTCTGAATTCTATTGGCCTACAATCAAACCAGATGTGTTTGATTTTGTAAAAAAATGTCACACCTGTCAACGCTCTAAACCAGCGCAAAATACGCAGATAGGTTTGCATAGTGCTCATGTTGTTACTCGTCCTGGAGAACGGTTATTTATTGACATATTCGGTCCTATGACACGTTCTAGGTCTGGTCATCAGGCGATTTTGACAGTGATCGACGGTTTTTCTAAGTTTGTCTGGCTCTTTCCTGTTAAGGACATTTCTGCAAAAGGGACGGTCCATTTATTATGTAAGCATATTTTTGCTATATTTGGCCCGCCCAAGTTCCTTGTTACCGATAATGCTACCATCTTCAAGTCCAAAACTTTCAAATCTATGACCTTCAGTTGGGGCATTAATCACGTGTTATTGGCGCCATTCAGACCACAAGGCAATCAGGTAGAGAGATTTCATCGTAATCTGAAAGCTTGTCTAACCGCCTTCCATAATGTGGAACAATCCAATTGGGATGTTAACTTGCATTATTTTACCTTAGGTTTTAATACCTCGTTTCATTCGTCTATTCAAACCACACCTGCGGAATTGTTTATAGGCCGTAAACTTGTTGATCCCCTGATGCTCCGTTGGAATATCGAGTATTTGTCTATCCCGTCTCGAACCGTCTCTACTCAAGAGAAATGGGATTCCGCCGTCGCTAGCCTTAAGCGGGCTAGACAGAAGGTCTCAGCACGGTACAACCAACGTAGAAAACCTGTTCATTTTCAGATAGGAAATAGGGTTTTGGTACGACTACACCCTATTAGTAATGCAGCTTCCGGCATCTCCAGTAAACTGTGTTTGCGGTGGTCCGAACCAAGGACCATAACCAGATTCCTGAACAACGTGACTGTGGAAATGATTTCTAATGACGATCCTCAACTAATTTCTGTTTCTCATGTAGCAAATCTTAAGAAATACCATGAATGATGTGGTGTCTGTGTAATTATTTGTTTATCTAGAGTATGTATTTCTTTCAGTGTTTTGACGCGGCGATCCCAGTGTTGATGTTTTTACAGGATCCCTGCCTGTTTATTTAGTTTAGTGTGTCCATGATTGTTTTCAGTATCTCTTAACCGTCCGCGAGTGTTATCGCGCGCTGTTTTCTTTCTCTCTCCCTTAGACCACACCGCATCCAAGTAGTGTAATATCATTTTATCAATGGTTGTGACGACAGAACATTCCATTGGAAATACAGGGTGCTCCACAGATTAAGTTTTATTAACCATTTATACCACAATGTAACTCTTTCTTTTTCTATATTAGGAATATTGGGAGGAAGGAAAATCTCTGCAGCCTTGACGTCATCTGCAATGGTCCTGGGTTCCCCCTTGTTCATCTTCAGGCTTTTGGATTGCAACTTCTCGTTATTCTTCGGAAATTTCAAAAACAGAAAAATGTTATTCCTTGTGAGATAACTCATAACTTATATGTTATTTTTTTTCTCCCTAGTCAAAATTTGCTGCCAACGTGTTTAGTGAATTGAGTGTTTTGTGTGATAAGGTCGGTACCACCTTCTCTCATGGGACGCTGATTCGCTGGCATTTTGGGCAGCGGATTTTGTATTCGTTGCGTTTTTGCACCTAAATTTCATTTTTCTAGGTTTACTTAGCCAAAATTCCCCTCACTCATTTAACTGCTTGTGCGTTTGATGTATACTTCAAAGAGATGGACTTGTGCTATACCAAGCCTCTGTGAAAGGCAAAGAGTTTGGAACTCTAATGTGAGCTACTCCGTGTGTTTGTGTGATATGAGACTCTCTCCTTGCGAGCCATTTTATGAATGAAACAAGAGTGCATCTTATACCATATATACAAAAAAAAATGTTTTGTGTGTGTATTTTCGTAAACATTTTTTTTTTCAAGGAAGTGGGGGAATTTTGAGCCATTTTTATGAGATATATAAGTTACTCCTTTGTGCCATTTTTATCTGACGTGATCAATGCACGCCTTTGTGAAACCTTGGCTGTGAAGCTATTAATAGCCCTCTGTCTTAATACCATATATGGACATATCTGCATCTTGTCCCCTTATTGGCCAGTGATTTATATTTTGGAAGGGGTCGTGACCAATCAAATTTTAGCACGCAGTTACCTTTGTTTTGCGTCGTCATTTGCTTTGTTTCGAGGCATTTCTTTCTTGCAGCCAAGTAGGCTAGACGTATTCCCATATTCTAGGGAAAGTGCCCGCGTTCAAGGTGAAACCATGGTGAGGTGTCTGTATGTCGTAATCAGTAATTGCTTTACTGTAGTTCAGTTTCATATTTCGGCAATTTAAAACTCTTATTCTGTGTTATTTTCTTTTGGTCGCGTGTACTTGTCCCCTCCCGATATTTTCCCTCCGCCCTTTGTGTGCGTGTAATTGCTGGTAAGTTTTTGTTTTGTATGATAGTGTTATTTTCATTTATTTTGATAACGTAGTTTTTGTACTTTAAGGGTTGAAAGTCATGTATGTGGGCTTGTCTTCGCTTTACTCTGGTGTGCTTGACGGTGGGTTTGCCTACCTTGTAGGGGGCATTTTTGGTCTGTCATCCAGAGTGTATCTTATCGTAGAACAACATAACGGGATTGGAGATTATTTTTCTTGCTTCCCGTAATGCTTTGTTCTTTATCTTAAAGAGTTCACAAAAGGAGGTCTCACCATTGCTATTTGCTGGTGACCTAACCTGTGATATTCTTGTGTCTGTGAATGCCCATATTTTGCGCATCACATATTTTCGTCGTCTTTGTGTGCCCTTATCTCCTACGCATACTTTCAATTTTTAAAGTATATTTTTGGCTTTGCCGATAATTTAATGTAATTTTTACTTTTGTCTAAATTCCTATTTTTCTCGTAACTCACTAGATCTTGCATGTGCCTCCGCGTCTTTCTTCCTCATTCCTCCCCTCCCTCTCACCCCTCTCCACCCCGTTCTGAACCATTGTACCCCCCTCCTATTTTGTTCATCCCTTTTGACACGCTTTGTCTAAATTTTTAGAACGTATCTTGACTTCGTTGAGTGTAGTCGTTTCTGAGTTTTGTCTTTTTTATCTAATTACGACATACTTACATTTAGTCATCGTTTCATCTTGCCTTGAACACGTTACCTTAACTTATCTTATTTTATTTCATTTTAATATAATTTAATTTAGTATATTTTCGATTTTCTTCCTAATTTGTATTTTTCTTGCGGTAAATTAATTTTGTGTTTAATTTGTTGGTCATTTCTCTTCTTGCTTTTAATATCTCTGGGATCGTTGTACATTGTGGTTCTTATTTAAATACATTTTATCTTTGCCTAAGTATCTCTGCTTTTGCGTCACGTCTTATTTTAATTTTAGTAACCTTCTTCGAGTTTTGTCTGGTTTTTGCTATATTTCGGTTTGTCGGTCTTATTAGCGTACTTGTGACGTTAATACGACCTACACGGCCTCTGATTTAAATTTGTTCATCTTTGGATTTTACTGTAGTTTAATTTTAATTAGCTTTCCCCCTTTCTTTTGGGATTGCTTTCTGGTTTGCCTTTTAAAATTTGGGCCCAGCGAAAGCCAAACAAGACTGCGATCTCCCCGTTTTTCTTTCTTCTATTTTATTTTTATTTTATATTTCTTCGGGGATAGGGGAAGAGCTTCAGCTACGTTTCCACTGACGTCTGCTGCGTACGTAAGTATATGTTTATTTCTATTACTTCATCTTAAGTTGCGTACAACCTTAAGTGGAACCACAAAGCTTCCACAAAATGTCATTCCACGTCTTGCGGTTGGCAGCAGTCTTTGTTAGATAATCTTTGAAAGATAGCGTTCACTCAATAGGTTCATCCAGTGTAAACAGTACACATATACACTATATATATATATAAGTACGCCTTGTTGCGTAGTGGCTAGCGCTCTTGGCTGTCACCACAGAGGCCCGGGTTCGATTCCCGACTCTGGCAAGGAATTTAATTCTGGTTTGAGGGCTGGAACGGGATATACTCAGCCTCGTGAGGCAAAACTGAGAAGAGGCGGGTTCCAATCACATCTTAGCCATCCTGGAAGTGGTTTTCCGTGGTTTCCCACTAATACTCCAGGTGAATGCCAGGATGGCATCTGAATTACAAATGCACACACTAATATAGCCATTGCAGTAACACAGGTTATCAGACAAATTCCACACACACCCAAGCACTCGGGCTATGTGACCACGATGCCGCAAAGCCTCTTATTTAATTAACGTACCGTATATAAAAAGAAAGCCACAAATGTATACAAAATAGTATTGTACCACTCTGGTGGGTTAAAGGTAGTTTGATTCATGCCCGATGGAGTCGGATGACGGCACCAGCTCAAAAGATCTCCATGAGGTAGCTTAGGTCATACGATAATAATAATAATAATAATAATAATAATAATTTCTATACCGTATATACTTCCCATTTTGTGGGTTCGGGGACAAAGTGAGGTACATTTCTATGTGGCAGTGGTGTTCACGGCTGGATGACCCTCCTGACGCCATCCTCAACACAGAGCTGGATGTGAAACGAAATGACAATAGGGCAAGGGGTTGGAAGAAAGCGACCAAGGCCTATCAGGAAGTACCATTTCATGGAGGCTGACGGTGGGATTTGAACCCTTTGGCCTTGCATGTTAATGCACGCACCCGTCTAGATCACTGATAATAATATATAATAATAATAATGTTATTTTGAAAAGTTTGAATGTAAGAGAAGTATATTTTACTAAAAGTATTTTGTATTTTGAATTGTATTTTAAAATACTATTTTGTAATTTCAGGAATTTTATAAGTGTATTTTGTATCTAAAATACTTTTTTGTGAGTATTTTGTATCGAAAATACATTTTGGGAGTATTTTGCCCAACTCTGGCTGTGGCCGAGAAATTTTGCAGAAAATAGTGTCTCGTGTATTGGAGGCAAAGCAGTATAGTTGTATGTTTGACGAGACTGTAGACGTGTCTCACATTTCACAGATGTCATTAGTTCTTAGATATGTGCATGAAGAAGACGGCAAAACAAAGGTCAGAGAAGATTTTTTGGGATTTCTTGACCTCAGAAAAACTGTTCTGGAGCTTTTCAATGATGTTTCATCAGAAAGTGGAGAAGATCGCCAACAAGAAATTACCCACACCCATAAGCAAACTGAACCAACTGTAACAGGTATAAGGCTTGGTCAAATAGTAGTTCGGGAGTTGATTTCTTTGGGTTTGGACCTGAAAAATTGTATTGGCATTGGAATCGATGGAGTATCAGTCAATACGTCAGAAACAGTTGGTGCTGTGCAAGATATCCAGAAAGTTGCTGTAGATGCAGTAAGATGCTCTTGTTACAGTCATCAACTGAACCTCGCTATTTCCAAAACCGCTGACGTGCAATCAGTGCGGAATACAGTTGGCATAATGGGGGAGGTTATAACCTTTTTCAATGCGTCTTCAAAACGAAATTTGGTCTTAAAAAAATTACGAGCCTTACAGTAGTCGCATATGATGTGTAACATCTGACATAGAAGAAACCTCACGTGAAATTGTTGATACACCGGTATTTTATATTATTATTGGCACAAATATTAATCTATTGTAAAAGGGAGTGTTTTACAGATATTGTAGTTTATAATACGGAACTCATTTTATTAGATTTGTAGCTTCCACCAGCACTAGCCTAAATAAAGAATACGATATGGAACAACGAGATTAATAGACGCGACACCGCTCATAATCTTAAATTCCTTATAAACAGGTCCTCTTCATTCACAGACCAACACGTAATTTCATATGGATTCTGTTAAAATGAGTCATATTGATATGATAGATATCGTTTAAAATGATCTGGTAGCAAAAACATCTACCCCGTCCGGGATTCGAAACCCAGATCTCTAGATTCACAGTCATAAGCGCTAACCCAACGGCTATTTCGAATACGCAAATTTTGTGCACAAGATGGTGACTTATTTCCATGTTCCAATAATACTGCATTACGGAATTAAGTTTCATTTATATTTTGCTTGTTTTGATAATGTTCCTGCGTGAAATTGAGTTTAAAATGCCTTATGAATCGGCCCTCTTGTGAGTAAACAGAATGTATTCAGTAATAGTTCATGAAGGCTTGCTCAATTCTCGTATAACCACAACGATCATATTATATTGATGACTGCATTACCGTTATGTGGGTTAATATTTGAATAGCCATTGTGCAGAAACATAATACCGGCAATGCCGACTACTTACAATGTTTGATATTAAGGCATTTTACCATTTAAATACTGATACGAAGACTTCGAACATGTACCATGTCATTTGTTTCAATCACTTGACACCAGAGTTCGCATGAGCGTTTTCCGTTCAGTATGTCATATACATTTCACATGGCCGAGATTACATCGTGGTATCAATTTCCGACACCGCGCGCTCATTGTTTCTCGTACCACTGCCCGTTGGATCGATCGATTGAGCGGGCAGCGCATACATCCGTTTTCCACCACTGCCAGCTAGTACACTTCCGTTCGATCGAGCGGGCAGTGCATACTTCTGTTTTCCACCACTGCCAGCTAGTACACTTCCGTTCGATTGATCGAGCGGGCAGTGCATACTTCCGTTTTCCACCACTGCCAGCTAGTACACTTCCGTTCAATCAATCGAGCGGGCATTGCATACTTCCGTTCGATCCACCACTGCCAGCTCGATCGTTCATATCCATTTCCGTCCCCAATTTTCAAAATCACTCCAACAAAACTATCCAGCAACCGAGCGGAAAGATGTTACACATCAACAAGAACTTCAAGGACAGCTCACTCACCTGTGTGATACTCGTTGGGTAGAACGTCACGATGCTGTTTTAAATTTTCAAACTTATATAGAGAAAATAGCTGGTGCCCTTGAAACAGTGGCTAGTTGGTCAGACGTAGAAGGTGATCCTTCTCCACTTAAGGCTCAAAGCTTACTGGCGAGCATCACTGATAGCGAGTTCCTGGTAGCAATGTGCAGTCTTAACGAATTTCTAGTTTTGACTCACAACATAAGCATATTATTCCAGACAGAAAACTTGGATGTTCAGACTGCATCTGACGCCTTATTTAGTATAAGATCCATTTTAACTAGCAAAAGAAGTAATGCAGAAGAAGATTTTGATTTAGTATTCAAAACAACAGAATCAATTCCCAATAAGTTAGGCGTAGAAATCAGAGTGCCAAAAATAACAGCAAGGCAAAGAAATAGGGCAAATGCTCCATCGGCTTGTGCAGAAGGATATTTCAGAAGAAATCTTTATATACCATTACTGGACTGGGTCATCGAAGATTTGAAATCAAGATTTTCTGAAGATGTTCTTGACCTATACAGGTTAAATTTCTTTCTTCCATCGAATGTTGTTGCTCGGCAGAATGTGGTTATTTCTTCTGCCGGTAGTAATGCCGATGAAGACATAAGACTGATCGCCAAAAAGTACTCTAATGTCCTTGAGATACAAGAGGATGAGTTGTATATTAGATTGAAAGCTGAATACAAGATGTGATTTTCCAAATGGAATAGGCATGTCGAGATTGGAGATGAAATGACATCAGCAGTGGAACTGTTCGCTTTATGTCATCCCGTTCTGTTTCCCTTAATTAAATCTCTTTTGAAAATCCTTCTCACCCTTCCCGTGAGCATCGCCAGTGCTGAAAGGTCATTTTCTAGCCTCAGCTTATTAAATCCTACCTAAGATCCAGATGTGGCGGAAAAAGTCTAAACGGACTTGCTCTAATTTTCATACACAGGGACATTCCCCTAGAAAACAAAAAAGTTATTGACCGATAGTAAACGCCAAAAGAAAGGCAAAGCTTTTGTTGTGACTTGTTTCATTTTGTAACTTATGTTACTTTCACAGTGTTTCAGTTTTAATAAATTATTAATTTTTTGCAAAACAGTTTTTATTATTATTCCTCACGTGTCAGTGTTTTAAACAATAATCCTTGTTTTTTTAGCGAGGAGTTTCCCTCCTTCATAAAGACTGAGGCCCATGGTTGCTGGGAAGATGTCAAGAAAAAGAGGCTTCGCCGACCTCTTATTATGTTTAAATAGGGCTATATTATAGGAATAAATTAAGGTTTTTCCTTTCATAACAAGGTCAACAGAAAAATGAAACTGGTGTAATGCCAAAATGGAATTATCAGAATTTGCATTTGACAACAAAAAATACGTTTAAATAGGCCATTTTTAAATGAGATTTTAAATTTTTCCGGGGAGGACCCCCGGACCCCCCGGTGTCACTCCCCCCAACACATACCCCTAAATCCGCCCCTGGTCACACGCTGGATTGTTGATAACGACGACTCCGGTGCTGTGACAGTTGTTCTGACAATCGCTCTGTCTTCCCGTGCTGTTGTGGCCCTCGGTCGATTACAGCCGTCCTGACGCTGATGCCTGCCGATGCTGACCCACGCTTGCCAGCATCGTCTGATCGCCGCCTCACTTCGACCCTAATGTCCAGCGACAGCTTGATTCGACCAACCAGCTTCTTTCAATCCGATCGCAAGACATCTTTCAAACTCGGACATCTGCACGTAATGAGCACGAATCCTTCGGCGTGTCATTCTTACTGCCGACGTTCAGATATCGCAGTCAAATGCAACAGCTACTTTGAACATACGCTTCAGAATCGCGCCTTATATACACCTGATGCATGCGCAGTTCGGATGCGGGGGAGCTCCCGCTATTCATTCATTGGTCACGAAGCTTTAATCAGTTTCATGTTCGGTCCGAATGTCTTTGCATACGTAATTTCCTTACAATCGGACAACGCCTTCCCGGTGCGTCGTTTGTTGTTGTTGTTATACAGTGTAAGTCTATTTTTCCTTCGTACTTTGGTTTCATTGGATATATCATCTAACCGGTTATCTCGAAAACTTGTATTATTTGAATTCGAAAGAAAATGTCCCATCTTGTCGTATTATTCGTGCAATCCTCTCTGAATAATTCGTAATATCCGATACCTATTTCGAACGTTCATCCTCCAAAATCACATACTCAAGACGGCCGGCTGACCGCACGAATTGCCTGCGGGAATCTCGTCAAACGGACCGAGATCGACGCCAGTTGCGTAAAATCATAAAAACCGTGCCCGGTCGGGAACTTGTGTCCACGAGGACTGCGGGAATCCTGTCAAAGGTGGTTGGGCACCCATCACGAAACATACTGAATCCTACTCGCCACTATTCCCATGACCGTATACTTAAAAGTGTACGGGGAGCGAGAAGTGCATCAACCCACTTAGAAATAACAGACTACTTTGCATCGCGATACTCATTTCTTCTCGTGATCCACCGTGAACTTCCAACCACAGCATAGGGACAGCGGGAATCACGGCGCCGACCATACAACATGTTCATAACTGCTTGTGAATTTTAACCATGCCCAACCTCGAGCTTGCCTCCGCCATTCTTCCAGGACGGATAGACAGGCAGACAATCGTTGATCGGCCGGATGCGGTGCTGATTGCATAATATCGCGTTCTCAGTGTCCAGCCGCGAGAACAACGTGAATCTCGTAAAACGACCGAGAGCGGCAACGATTGCGATACATCGCGATATTTCTCCGCATTCGATGACGAATACATCTGGATTCTTGTCAAACGGACAGCAAGCGGCGCCGATTGCGCAATAATACTATATTTTCCCGTGCCCAACCTCAAGGACAATAGAAATCTCGTCGAACGACTAAAAGTGACACCGATTATGTAAATCGCGATTTTTCTCCGTGTTCTATCGTTAAAACTACGAATCGCGTCAAACGGCTCAGACCAGCGCCGATCGTGTAACTTCTCGATATTTCTCCGTACTGGACTGCGAAGACATAATTCGGTGACAATCACGTAACGTCGCATATATTTCTTCGTGATCTACCACGGGGACAAAGGAAATCTCCCCAAACGGCCAAGATCAGAGCAACTTCTTGGTAATCATAACTTCTTGTACACAAGGCGGCATATTAGCTGAAACGACTCATTTAATATTAAATATCCATTATTTATTTTTAACTTTTAAATTTTTATAACACCATAAGTGAATTTTATTCACAGGATTAAATACAGTTCATTGTTTTTTTCTTCACCACGCGATGAGCTTCAATGCTTGCCGACCGCAGACGTATCTTGAAAACCCTTTATAGGCCCTTGGTATACTATCTTCCCACCATGTTTCTAGAGAATGGTGTTGGGGAGAGAATCTTCCCACCCGTTTCATTTTAAGCAGTTCCACATGCATCCACAAGCTAGATGTAGAGAAATATTGAAAACCCATTAATTTGATGTATACTGTCATCAGAAACCAAAGGTGGGAAGCATATATCCCAGTGGTCTCCACAGTGCACCTGCTCGCCAGTTCGGTTGTGTTGAGTGAAAGAAATGCATTACAGAAGGTTTTATTTTTAAGATAAGAGATTTGTAAATGTTGGTATATAACTGAAATACAATGTTAATAATGGTTTTGGTCACTTGAGTAAATGTATTTCAGCTAGAATGGAAATAATTATCCTGCTCAGGGTGTTTGCCATAGAATAGAAGATTTTTAAAATTAATTTTCCGTGTTTTTATAATTACTATTTTGAAATTATTGAATTATATTCGAATATACTAACTTTTAACATTCCAAAATCACTTTTATATTTATGTGCAGTTTTCGGCAAAGATGATAAAGGTCACTGACCTTGTGTTGCGTGGGAGTTATATATTTTTTAAATTATAAAGCGTGATGGGCGTTATTATATATTATATCCTGTTAAATAGACCTCATTATTGAGTGATCAACACAGTATAATCGTTATTTGGAGGTGGGAGATTATTACCCCATTGCTCATTTAAAAAAACATACTGTCGGGTGTGGGCAGTGGGATAATAATTTCCCACCCTATATTTCATAAAATAGAATCCACACCCATAAAATTGTTGCATATTCCTACTTATCTATCACCCCCAATTACAAATGTGAAAAAAAAGTATTTTATACCCCCAGTCTTTTTCCCTATAAAGGGTTAAAAGGTAACTAAAATTAACTAAAAGTTACGGTAATTAAAGGTAGCTAAAAAGTGTCTAATTTTTACTTCATCCTTACAGTAGACACCCTGATGAGGAACCAAACATACGACAATTATATTCACAAAATAAGGAACACCAGTGAGATGTCGAAATTCTTGTCCAGAAGACGTGGCAACACACCGCTAGCCTCGTTTCACTGTAACGGTACATTCCTCAGTACACCCCAAGACATTGCGACAGCCTTCAGTGACAGTTTCAAGCAGAACTTTTCTAACCCGGATACAACCGTGAACCTGCATCTGCCAAGGTCATCTTTTCCACCCCTCCCTCTCTCCAACCTGTCTCTCTCTCTCTATTCGTTTAGCCGATTCCGACTCTCCGTGACCCCATGTACTAAACTACGCCAATTTCTTCTGTCCTGCACTGCCTCCCGAAGATTTTCCAAGCTGAAATTTAGTGCTTCTGTGATGCCATCCATCCATCTCATTCTTTGCCTCCCTCTTCTTCTTGTGCCTTATATCTTCCCCAGCATTAAGGTCTTCTCTAATGAATCATGTCTTCTCATGATGTGTCCAAAGTAGCCCAGTTTTTGTTTCAGGATTAAGCCCTCCAAGGAACACACTGGTTTAATTTTATGTAAAACTGACTTATTGGTTCTCTTCGCAGTCCATGGAACTCTAAGAACTTTTCTCCAACACCATAATTCAAAGGAATCTATTCTACGGCGTTCAGCTTTTCTTATGGTCCAGGTCTCACATCCGTACATCACAACTGGAAAAACCTGTACTTCACAACATCTGAAGTGATTCAGACCCTGCGGAAGATTCGACCACATACTGCGACCGGCCCAGATGATGTTCCCGGGCGGATCCTGCTGCAGTGTGCGGAAGCATTAGCGCCCTCCCTGTGTGCGTCATTCAACCTGCAATCAACCAAGGTTGTGTGCCGTGTGGGTGGAAATGTGCTAATGTGGTGCCAATGTACAAGCAAGGTGACAGAGAAAATGTTGCAAATTACAGACCGGTATGTCTTAACATCTATAATCTGTAAATGTATGGAGCGGCTAGTAGCAAACAGTGTGCTAGAATTCCTGTGGGAGAACAATCTGCTCGACCCAAATCAGCATGGTTTTCTTCCGGGTCGTTGTTGCACTACGCTATTGACAAAAGTCATTGATGAGTTTCAGTTCTACTTGAATCACCCAGAAGTGAAACAATTATGGCGGCTGAGTGAACAACACAGCAGTGAATAGCTCCGAAAAACATTGTGTATTTAAGAGTGTATTTGAGGATGAAACTAAACCAAATTTGTCACCCGACAATATAAGTGTATACAGGGTTTGTCCTGAAAATAATGGGACTGAGTCAATTTTTAAAAAAATATTGACAGAGATGATACATACGCTCAATATTCTTCAACGTAGGGCCCTTCTGCATCCACACACCGCTGTCAGCGAGATTTTCGACCCTCATATGCTTTCTGGAAGGCGGCAACCGGTATGCTGGCGAGCTCGCTCGTCACTGTCTGTGGCAACGCCTCCACGGAGCCGTGACGATGTCCTTTTAGGGTGGTTTTGAGGTGGGGGAAGAGGAAGAAGTCTGCTGAGGCAATGTTGGGACTGTAGGGTGGCTGAGGCAGGGTTGCGGTCTTGTGTTGAGCCAGGTACGCCAGCACGTGGAAGGCTGTGTGGCGCTGCGCATTGTCGTGATGGAGCCACCAGGAATTGGCGATCGCTGGGCGGACACGGACGATGCGTTTTCCCAGCCGTTTATGGACCTCCACGTAAAAACTTTACTCTGCGTCATTGTCCAAAACATTCGTCACACTTGCCACATTTTCATCCGTTTTGGTGCTCGAAGGTCGTCCTGAACGTGCGCCGTCTTCAACTTCCTCTCTCCCCTCCCGAAACAGCTTGTGTCAGTCAAAAACTCTCAATCTGCCCATGGCGTTATCACCGTAAGCCGTCTTGATCATATCGTGATTCTCTTTTCCGGTTTTGCCGAGCCTAACACACAATTTGGTGGTGTAGTGCGCTGATTCAACAGACGAACCATGACGCAGCGTGACGAATGCACTTGCAGAGGTTATGGTGACGAGCGATTTACACTCCACTAAAGCTGGCAACCAACTGTGTGGCTGACTCCCAGCCTTCCTTACATCTCCCTCCACCATCCCCAGGCGGAGAAGCCACGGGCAGCCTATCTGTCTGCGCGGGATAAATCCAGTCCGACTACTTTCAAGACAGACTCTGTACGTTGACCAGTTATTTATAACAACATCAATTACAATTACTAACTTCCTCGTAAATTCGTTAAATAGGAAGTTTTCACCTGCATCTGCAACATGGGCGACTGTGGAGAGTGCGGTGGTAGCTTGGGAAAGGCTGGAAAGGTACAGTGTGGTTCATGTAAAAAGTGGCTCCACAAGAAGTGTGTGAATAGATTGAACAGATTCACCGAGTGGCTGTGTGTGCAATGTGTGGACTATAGTGCAACTATAAGTGACAGTGCAAGTAGCAAAGACACTCCATCAATGGAGAATATTTATGGAATGTTGAAAGATTTAAAAGAACAGCTTAAAATCTTAAAAGACGAACAAAGAGCGAGAGAGACTGATCTAGGTAAATCAATGGAATTGTGCCATAAAAAACTAGACGATTGTGGAACATTAATTTCAAACCAGCAGATAGAAATTAAGGAATGAAAAGGACACATTGAGACATTAACCCAGAAAATGTTAATCTCAAGGCGAAGCTAAAATCCCTTGAAAACCGCCTAGGAGAATCTGAGCAGTACACACATAGGAATACGGTGGAAATACACGGTGTCCCGAAAGTTCCTAATGAAAACATTATTGAAACAGTGAAGAAAGTAGGTCAAGCTCTGGATGTGGCCATCACTGAAACGGTGGTAGATGCCTGTCATCGACTGTCTAAGACACCTAATCATTAACACAGTGGCATCATCTTAAAATTAGTTCGACGGGACGACAAGGAGCATCTCGTGGAGCGACGCCGGGTGAAACGGAACCTCTCCACACGTCACGCCGGTCTTCCTGGCGACAATGTAATTTATGTAAACGAGAGTTTGTCCCCAGAGAAGATGAAGTTGCTGGCACAAGCTCGAAACATCAGAAGAAAGAAGGAGTAAGCGTTCCTGTGGGTTATTTTATTTATTTATGGTATGACTTTTAGTGCCGGGAGTGTCCGAGGACATGTTCGGCTCGCCTGAGTCTGTAGCTGCTTCCAGCGGATAACCTTAGGGTGAGCTACAAGTTCAGTTCAATTTCAAGTAGTTCCAACTTTCGCTACCAGATATCAATGATACCTAGTGGTGAACGTTGGAACATTGATAGAGCGTTCCGACGAAATATAACCTAACAATTTAGCTTCACACAAGTTTAGTATGTGGAAGGATCTTTTACATGCCATAAATCTATGGCATGGGACCGCCGGCTTTACTTCCCCTCCGAAGGAAGGCCTGAAGGAAATATTAAAATACACAAATCTGAAGGTTCTCGGGTCATCGTAATTCGAAATGAATAGTATGAAAACTTATATTAACCATTTATTATCAAAATTTAGGAGGAATGAATACAAAATTAGATTTATTCAATGAAAACCTGATCACCAAAAAGCATGACTTAATTCTAATTACAGAAACTTGGCTATCTAATAAAATTGCTGACAGTGAGGTCTGTTCTGATATATACAGAGTGTACAGGGCTCAGAGGCTTGCCAGAGCAGGGGGTGGGGTGGCTATCTTGGTCCGTAGCGGATTAACAGTACTCAAGGTCGAAAGAATGACTGGCAGCTTGGAATGTCTATTAGTGAAACTGGCTATTAGAGGAAATATTTGGTACGTTTGTAATGTGTACATTCCACCAGCTTCAAAAGTAGAAACATACAGGCAACTATACCGGTAGTTGGAATTCAGAACAGAAATATATGATCGAAATTTACTCATCTTTGACGATTTCAACATTCCAGCAATACTAAGTACACTAATGAACGGCGGCAATATTCAAACAGGAGAACTCGTAAATTTTATTAATTATCTTCAGATAAAATCTTATAATTCAGTACTAAACCGTAACAGGAGGATGCTGGACTTAGTTCTATCCAACAATACCAACATAAATGTAACTGACGACACTGACCCACTCTTACCGCTGGATCGCCACCACCCTGCTCTGGATGTGGAAATATCTCTAACAATACGTCGAAACCAAGTGCATATCCAGCCTAATGATACCTTTAACATCCGGGAAGCCGATTTTGAGCAACTCGATTAAGGGATGGTGCCTGGGGTCAAATATACGAGTGCACTGATGTAAATACTGCAGTAGACCTGTTTTGTCAGATTTTTAACACTACTTGGCGAAACCGTTCCTATGTGTAAACGACAAACGGGCAGAAAATATCCTGTCTGGTTTTCTAAGGAAACAAAGAGTAAATTGAAGGAGAAGGAATACCATAGGAAGAGAAAATATTACTCAGATCATCATAGACTACGTTTTGAAGAATTATGATCAGAAATTAAAAAGGACATTAAATTATCTTATAAGAAAAATATCCATAATATTGAACAAAACATTAACAGGGACCCAAATAAATTTTGGACGTTTATTAAAAACAAGAAAAAAAATAGGAACACATGCGACACTATTAAATATAATAATGTAGAATTGGACAGGGGTGATTCCATTATTGAAAGTTTCGCGACATATTTCAAATCAGTGTATGACTCTCAGTCAGCCTGTAGCAGTTTTGCTAGCCCACACTGTTGGGTGATAAATGTAACTGTTTACCTTTGCCTAAGCTATGTTGTTTTAATGGGCGCCAAGACCTCAATTTAATGTTGAAATCTAAATTTGTATTTAACAACGTCTAGCTCTGGCAGAACACCTTCAAGACTCTATTCACTCAGATCGTGGTATGATTTGATCATTAACCCAACAAACAATTGTATCAGGAGAAGGAATTGGTCTATATCTAATGCTACCTACTGAAAGCAAAGATTGCATTGTAAAAGAAATGAATTTATTATATAAAACAAGTATAGCAAAATTAATAATAATAATAAGAACAAAATTTAAATTGGAGCGTTGTGATTTGAATATTACCGATAGAAAATTACGTGAAAACGGAGTCTGATAAATTGATTTTACTCTTATTTCCAAGCTATGAAGTTACTGAAATATGAAATGTAAAACAAAGAAAAATGAGAGATTGCGTATTTCTGCGTCATTTGCGCTTACCATTGGAAATTGCCAAGGCATTTCCCTCGTACTTGCTGATGCCGTGAGCTTCCCACAGTCTCCTGGACGTCGTCATCTCCGTCGGAATTTGATGATATTCTGGTAGATTAGATAATTCTATGGTCCGTACCTCGGACCCAAACACTCGTACAACCGCACTGGTTAAGTTTTGCAAAAGTTAGTCTTCAACTCCACTGAACATCGGAGCGACACGCACTTCCAACCGTACTCCGCAAGTTCTACACAGATAGTCCCCGTTCCACGGAACATCGGAGCGATATCTGCACCTCTTGGCTCCCCCACCACGGTACCGTCTTCCAGCTTACGTTGTCTCCCCTGATTGGCTGAGCACGCCGCCAGTTCCCCTCCTCTGCCTCATTACACTCGGCGCGCGAGAGGGAGAAGTCGTTTTCCGTTCCAACAATTCGCCTTTTCTAGACCTTGCGACCCAGCCTTGCGTAATACTTCTCGACAGGAATCAGCTTGTATTCGAATTCCCAGTGAGTCATGTCTCTCAAATACCCTAACTGACAAAACTCCGTAAAATTCCGTAATCACATAATTTTCTATAATATTGTCGTTCGTAATAATTTGCTTGATAGCGTTTTCTAAGACATAGAAAACCTATCTGAATGCTAATAATTTTTATAAAATGCTCCGAAAATACCTTAATAATAATTATAATAAATTAATAATAATAATAAATTACCATGAAAAATTCTCTTGGCTGAACAATTTGCCGCGTAAATAAATATAGAATGGCTTCCTACTGACTTATGCCAGTTGCATAAAACCCCTCGAAAAACACGTTACATATTCGCCTCGGATCATCGGATGATTTACCGTGACGACGGTCCATTATCCGATTATCCCAGACACGTTAATAAACCCCATCCAAAATACATATTACATAAACGAAATCACCCTAAATTACAGATATATACACTCATATTTTTTCTTCGCGCACTTTGCGTCAAAGTTTGTTGTCACTATGGATTGCACTTTGCAACCAGTCCAAAGTTTTACATATGGAATAGTGTTCCACGGATATTTCCGCCTCTCAAATTTCTCTATGTTGGAGAAATAGACATAATTAATGTGTGAGCACTATGTATTTATGATGTCATATCACACGCATTGAAGGTGTTCTGATATATTTATATCACCATAGAACTCCCTAATTTCACTGGAGGTCCCCTCCTTATGGTGAAATTTAATCTCACTTATCACTGAGCACACGATCACACTACTGTGGCAGCGTCTCGTGACCATAATACTTAATCTCTCTTTAAAGTAGATTAAATTAATATTGACTTCTGAAAAAAAAACAGTAAATGCGCATTACATATAACACCAAATATTTCTGTGCCGTAATCGCCCTGTCTTGTTAAGTTCCCGTTAACCATATTCTACTTAATACTAGTTCTCAACACAGACCATTTCTCCTCACACAAATAATACCATTGTACAAATTATCTTAAATTACACACTTACAAATCTTACATGGCGAGGCCGTAAACAGAAATCACGTGTGCTGATATGTATGAGTTTCATGAAGGACTGTCTCGCATTCTGATGGCCCATCTTTTATCTCGTGGACGCCTTAAGCTAACAAGCCCTATTCAAGCGCTCCCCCATCTCTTGGAGATAAATGGGAACCCATCAGCGCTGCCAAAAATGGCCTTGGTGCATCGAGACAATTTAGTGCTCAACAGCATCCGACAATCCCGTCATATTTCCCTGTACCTTAAAAACTCTCATTTACTTACATACTACCCCCCTGTGTGACTTCTGATACGCCTGCCTTAAGACCAGATCTTCCACGCACCAGACACCACACTTACTCATTTGATAGGCCGGCTCGCCAGCTAAACACACTCACTTTATGACACATATTTTCGTAGACTATGTATATTATACCTTCCGTATAATCTGTTTACCTCACTATTCTCCAGCACATATGCTGTTTTCCCAATACGTTTGGAAACTATAAATGTTTCTGCGTCACCTGCTTCCAACCTTGCAAGTGGCTCCCTTTAAATGAACGTCATCACGTTGCTCCACTAGCATATTTCTCAGTATCTGTAACGATGCCCTGTTGCTACTGTCCACACATGCACATATTAAAATACCGTCCTCTGCTTTAACCACAGGATAATCCCTACATAAATTAGTGTCCCTCGATAGCATGTCTGCAAGAATGTTATCTTTACCTTTAATATATTTTACTGTGAATTCGTATTCCTGCAGAGCAAGAATCCACCTACTAACTCTGTTAGAACTGAGTTTACAAGTCCTCATATACAGTAATGCATGGTGATCTGTGTGGATCTCAAATTTCCCCCCTACTAAATACATTCTAAATTTCCCTAAACTGAAAACAATACCTAAAAGCTCTAACTCAGTAATCGTGTATCTTTTCTCTGCTGCAGTCAGTCCTCGCGAGGCTAAAGATACAATGCACAGATTACCCTCATCATCTTTCTGACATAATACTCCAGCAATGCCTATATGTGAAGCATCTGTCATAACCACATATTCCTTATCTTTTAACGGATAT
Source organism: Meconema thalassinum (assembly GCA_946902985.2). Classification (NCBI taxonomy): domain Eukaryota; kingdom Metazoa; phylum Arthropoda; class Insecta; order Orthoptera; family Tettigoniidae; genus Meconema; species Meconema thalassinum. Next base: position 1,119,680,953 of record OX336389.2, on the reverse strand, counting down.
TTCAGCACTACAGCTTTCTCAAAACCTTCCTTCAGCGCTCAAAAAGCCTGTTCATGCTTGGACTCCCATCTCCACCGAGTCCCACTTTTAAGCAATTCCCTGAATGGTTCTACCAACCCTGAGTATTTAAGAACGAACCTCCTGAAAAAGTTGCAAATTCCCAGGTAAGTTTTTAACTGTTTAACATTCTGTGGCACCTCTGCGTTAAGTATCTTATTAACCCTACTTTCTTCTGGTGTTACACCTCTACTCGACACTCTATGACCTAAAAATGTCACTTCTGACTGACAGAATGACGACTTAGACAGCTTCAAAGTGAACCCTGCCTGATCTAACTTCTGAAAAACTATATTTAAATGACGTAGATGCTCCTCAAAACTGCGTGAACTAATTACCATATCATCTATGTAAATGGTTACAAACTCTCCTGTGTCATCCCCTAATGCGATGTTTAAAGCCCTAATTAAAGCTGCTGAACTACTCTTTAACCCATAAGGTGTTCTACAAAATTGATAAAGGTTATATTTATGACTAAAAGCTGTAAATGGTCTATCTTCGTACATAAGTGGCACTTGCCAAAACCTGGAACTCAAATCTACACAAGTGAAATACTTCTTCCCCTCAAATGTTTGCATTAATTCCTCTATTGACATAGATTTCAGCTGATCTGAACTAATTCTACTGTTAACCAAACGAGCGTCTAAACAAATACGAACAGTGCCGTCGGTCTTGGGTACCGTTATCAAAGAATTAACATACGGACTGTTAGAGTGCTCAATAATCCCATCTTCAAGCATCTGATTAATTTGTGCCTCAACTGCACTCTGATAAGCGAAAGGTACAGGATATCTATGTCCTGTGAATACTGACCTATCAATAACGTTCAATGAATGTGTATAGCAATTGGCCATACCAATGCGATCCTCAAACACTCTCCTATTACACCATAACACATCATAGAGCCGAACACACTGTTCATCCTCTATATTTCCCTGAAATGCAGCCTCACGTAACGAGTCCTCTAGACTTCCGTTCGTAATCACACTGCCCACAAAACATGGAGAACCCCGCTCTACGGCTGGCGATATCTCATTTAAAGTACAAATCACACCTACAACACTACTTCTCTGAATTTGGTCATTGAACGCTACTTCTACTTCAGAATCTCCCCATTTAAATTTCAAACTCCCTACATCATAACATAAGTTACCAGACACTCTACTTAGCCACTCTGAACCCAAGATAACACTGAATACTAAATTTGGAATTACAAGGCAAATCTGCTTCTCTACATGATTATTAATTTTAATGTCTACTAAAACTTGCTTAGAAATTACTTTAGACCTCTTCCCAACAGCTGTGATAACAAAAGTGCCTTTAATTGGCATCTCCTCAAAATTTACTCCAGTTCCTTTCATTTTATCATAAAATGCACTACTTATGCAACTCTTCATACAACCACTATCAATTAAAACATCTGTGTACGCCTCGGACACGTTAAATTTAACTATGGGGCTCTTACTAACCACTTCCTGAATAATACCTTCATCATTTAGTTCATGTAATAATTCATTTCTCACATTTAGGTCATAGGGTTCCTGTATAATTGTATGGACAGGGCATGCTACAGACTGAGATTCTGACCTTACTTCGCAGCCTGATTCGCGTTTAAAGAACCGCTACAGCTGGCCGTAGTACTACTAACTACTAAACTGGTCTGGTTGTTCTGGGCTGTGTTGTCATTGTTTGGCTGTATATTACTACCACTAGGCTGTCCTCTTCCTTGACCCCTATTCTGGTTGTAATTATTGTCATTATAATTTCTCCCTTGGTTTCCCCTGAAATCATTGTTTCTCCCTTGATTTCCCCTGTAATCATTGTTCCTCCCTTGATACTGATTACCATAGCCATTTCCTCTGTTCTGATATAGCTGATTATTCTTATTTCTATTTTGAGCGTTGGCCCCTTCGCCACCGTTCCCTTGAACTTCTTGATGCCTGGCTTCATTAGGTCTATTATTATTATTACCCTGGTTCCGATTGAAATTGTCCTCATAACCCCCTCTCCCTAGTGCATCAAATGTGCTTAACAAGTTTTCTACTTGTGATATAGTCTTTACATTCTGGATACAAGCAGCCTCCTTGATCCTATAGGGAAAGTGCCTAAGTAGCAACCTTACCACATCACTTTCCTCCTTCAAGCCATCCAGATATTTACACACTAATACCTGCCCTAAAAAGTATTCGGTCATGGTGGAGCTTCCTTTAGGGTTATATTTACCACACACTACTCCCTCACGATGCTGCGACTAAATAACCTCATTCCAGAACTTTTCACAGAATTTCATTTTAAAATCATTAATATCAGTAAACTTGTCTCTGTAGACAGCAAACCAATTCCTCGTTTCCCCCACAAACACTTGTTCTAAAATTTCAACTACCTGGCACCACTCAATACTACCATTTTCCAACCTCTCCCCGAATTTATTTTCTATAGTGTTCATGAACTCCATTGGGCACCCCTGTCGATTGCTGAACTTACCCAGTTCTACCTCCCTGTGTGTGCTATTCACAAAAACTGGCCTATTCTGACTATTTTCTTGCCTGATCCTAGCTTTTAATTTTAATTCTAATTCTGCAATTTTCTCCTCAGCCTTCCTCTCAATACTGTTTACTGTTAATTTAATGTTTCCTTCTGATTCTTCTACTTTATCATATAGCTTTGCTTGTTTCTCCTCAATCTTGCTAATGCTCTCTCTATTACTCTCTCTTAAATCATTTACTTCTGCAAATATTTGCGAGTGGACTTTCTCAATTCTACCCCCCAGCTGTTCCTTAACCTCTTTAGTTGCTACCTGAATTTTGTCAATTTCTCCCCCCAATTGCTTTTTGACCTGCTGTGTTTCCAGTTGCACTAGTTCTTTTAAATTTTCAGCCTGTGTACTGATTCTAATTTCTAACTCCTCCTGTACTTTTCCTAATTTCTTGTCTACATCTGCAATGATCTCTTTAACCTTCTCTTCCATTACTCCTCTGATTTCTCCTCTAATCTGCTCCATTTTCACACTAATTTCCTTGTTGTTCTTATCTAATTTTGCATTATTCTGTTCTAATTTTGCATTTAAAGCTTCTGTACTTTCTTTATTTTCCCTACTGTTTTGTTCTAATTTAGCGTTGTTTTGTTCCAGTTTAGCATTTAAAGCGTCTGTACTTTCTTTATTTTCCCTACTGTTTTGTTCTAATTTAGCGTTGTTTTGTTCCAGTTTAGCATTTAAAGCGTCTGTACTTTCTTTATTTTCCTTACTGTTTTGTTCTAATTTTGCATTTAAGGCATCACTACTAACTTTGTTCTGATACATGAACTCGAGAAGTAAAGTTTTTAATTCTGGTTGGCCGCCTACACTCCCTGTTTCAGTATCGGGATTTACCTCCGCTACCCCGGTACTACCATCACTCGACATACTGCTCGTATCATCACTCTCCAGTTGATGACCACTACGTAACCTCATCTGTCTTTCTTTCTCATCCCCCATAATGATATACACTGATAGAGACAAATAACCCCCAAAATACAGGCACAGAAATATATACCCTTCTCTTTCCACAAATGTTATTAGGTTTTCATCCCCACGTTGTCGGCGACAAATGTAGCAGTTTTGCTAGCCCACACTGTTGGGTGATAAATGTAACTGTTTACCTTTGCCTAAGCTATGTTGTTTTAATGGGCGCCAAGACCTCAATGCAATGTTGAAATCTAAATTTGTATTTAACAACGTCTAGCTCTGGCAGAACACCTTCAAGACTCTATTCACTCAGATCGTGGTATGATTTGATCATTAACCCAACAAACAATTGTATCAGGAGAAGGAATTGGTCTATATCTAATGCTACCTACTGAAAGCAAAGATTGCATTGTAAAAGAAATGAATTTATTATATAAAACAAGTATAGCAAAATTAATCTAATAATAAGAACAAAATTTAAATTGGAGCGTTGTGATTTGAATATTACCGATAGAAAATTACGTGAAAACGGAGTCTGATAAATTGATTTTACTCTTATTTCCAAGCTATGAAGTTACTGAAATATGAAATGTAAAACAAAGAAAAATGAGAGATTGCGTATTTCTGCGTCATTTGCGCTTACCATTGGAAATTGCCAAGGCATTTCCCTCGTACTTGCTGATGCCGTGAGCTTCCCACAGTCTCCTGGACGTCGTCATCTCCGTCGGAATTTGATGATATTCTGGTAGATTAGATAATTCTATGGTCCGTACCTCGGACCCAAACACTCGTACAACCGCACTGGTTAAGTTTTGCAAAAGTTAGTCTTCAACTCCACTGAACATCGGAGCGACACGCACTTCCAACCGTACTCCGCAAGTTCTACACAGATAGTCCCCGTTCCACGGAACATCGGAGCGATATCTGCACCTCTTGGCTCCCCCACCACGCTACCGTCTTCCAGCTTACGTTGTCTCCCCTGATTGGCTGAGCACGCCGCCAGTTCCCCTCCTCTGCCTCATTACATTCGGCGCGCGAGAGGGAGAAGTCGTTTTCCGTTCCAACAATTCACCTTTTCTAGACCTTGCGACCCAGCCTTGCGTAATACTTCTCGACAGGAATCAGCTTGTATTCGAATTCCCAGTGAGTCATGTCTCTCAAATACCCTAACTGACAAAACTCCGTAAAATTCCGTAATCACATAATTTTCTATAATATTGTCGTTCGTAACAATTTGCTTGATAGCGTTTTCTAAGACATAGAAAACCTATCTGAATGCTAATAATTTTTATAAAATGCTCCGAAAATACCTTAATAATAATTATAATAAATTAATAATAATAATAAATTACCATGAAAAATTCTCTTGGCTGAACAATTTGCCGCGTAAATAAATATAGAATGGCTTCCTACTGACTTATGCCAGTTGCATAAAACCCCTCGAAAAACACGTTACAAGCCCAATACAAAGTCCCAGCCTTCAATTCGAATACTCCCAACACCCTTCACATAAAACTTGTCTCAAAGGAAGAGGTTGAAACCGAAGTCGTCGGCTGGTCCTGATAATATTCCACCGTATGTAGTGAAAGGATGTGCTGATAAGTCTCCCGTTACACTTTATATTTAACTTAGCCATACACACTTGTACGTTCCCTGACGCCTGGAAAATCACTCGCGTCTGCCCTATACTAAAATCGGGAGATCCAACACTAATTAATAACTACCGTCCTATAGCTATTTTATCTGCAATAGCCAAGGTATTTGAATTCATATTGCACGGAAGAATATCAGTATTTCTCAGACCGCTCGTAAAAGATAACCAACATGGTTTCATATCCAGGAAATCTACAGTGACGAATGCAACTAATTTTACTCAAATTTTATCTCAAGATTTAGATAAAGAAGGGCAAATGGATGTCATATTTACAGATTTTGAGAAAGCGTTCAACACAATAAATCATGATATCCTTCTTAACAAATTGTGTATTTTGGGATTCTCCCACCCATTACTCAAATTATTCAGCTCCTACCTCAGAGACAGGAAACAATTTGTTTTATTCCAGAAAATTGTCTCAAAGGAATACATAGTTAATTCCGGAATACCCCAAGGATCGAACCTTGGACCTCTGATTTTTCTAGCAATGATAAACGATTTGCCACGTTGTATAGTACACTCAAATAGTCTTTTATATGCAGATGACTTCAAAATGTTTAAATAAATTTTGTCCACTAATGACTGCACTCTACTACAAAATGACCTAAATAATATACACAAATGGAGTATAGAAAACAAATTATACTTAAACGTACCGAAGTGTGTTGTTATGACCTTTACACGTAAGAAGAACCCAATCACATTTGTTTATGGAATTTGTTTGTCATTGCAAACAGTAAGCGAGAAGAAAGATCTAGAAATCCTGTTTGACCGAGAGCTTGCTTTCACTTGTCATGTGCAAAAGACAGTCAGGGATGCCTACCGCATGTTAGGGTTTATAATAAGAAACACTAAGCCAGTACCTGCATAAACCTTTATATTGCCATTGTGGGATCCAAGCTCGAGTACGCCTGCCAAGTATGGAGTCCCTGGCAGAAAACATGCATTAAATCCATTGAGCAAGTTCAAAAGAAATTCCTCAGATATTTACACCTCAAAATAACGGGCAATTGCCCACACATGGTACCCTACGGTGAACTTTTGTTGAATTTCGGCATGACTAGTTTGGAGTCTCGAAGGCAAGTGAATGATATGAAATTCCTTTATAAAATTATTAACGGTCCAATTGATAGCTCATTTTTCCTATCGCTCCTAAATTTCAACATCCCTCGCTTAACTACAAGATCAACCATAAGTAGGATATAAAGGCCGGTTCTGGGACCGGGGCTAATGGGCAAGATGGCCGCCACGCCCTGAGACCGTCAATGACGGCACAGGGAGAGGTCGGCCGTGTAGTTGCTAAATGGAATATTTATTATTATTATTATTAGGTAATTATTGATTGATCATGTAAATCAAGACCAGTCTTATATTGTCCAGCTCTTGGTGTAGTGGCTAGCATTCTTGGATGTTACTGCGAAGGCCCGGGTTCGATTCCTGGCTCTGCCAAGAAATTTAATTTCTGGTCTCGGGAGTGGAACGGGGTACAATCAGCCTTGTGAGGCAAAAATGACAGGAGCTGGGTTTTGATTCATACCTCAGCCATTCTGCCCAACCCAACTTCACCTAACCTAACCTAACCTAACTTAACCTAACCTGAAAGTGAGAGCAAATATGAGAGCAAAAAGTGCTAGCAAAAAGTGAGAGCAATAAAAAAGTGAGAGCAAAAACGTGAGAGCAAATGTGAGAGCACAAATAATAAACTTAGTTATAACCTAACCTAACCTAACTTCACCTAACCTAATCTAATCTAACCTAACCGAACTTAACCTAACCTAACCTACAGAAACCTCGTTTAAAGATTTAAATTAATGCGTGTAAGATTTTTTATTTTTACATTTTAGATTTTACATTTCAGTTTTTTACTTATTGTACATTTTAGATTTTACTTTTTTATTTTAGATTTTACATTTTAAATTTAAGATTTTTAGATTTTACATTTTAGATTTTACGAAAAGAGTAAACTACAAGGTCACATACCTAACCTCACCTAACTTTACCAAAACTAACTTAAGCTAGTCCAAAGGATAATGCACATATGCAAAGTATATAAGGCACATGCAACTATCCTTATGTTAGTCTTATAAGCTACTGTACAACTTGTTCACTACCCCAACCGGCTTATTTTTTTCTTTTCATTTTGTTGTTTACACATATATATTGGAATGTGTATACTGGATATTTCAAAAACTCTAATGTATTCCCACCACTATGATGTCCTGCTACTCTATTATGGAATGGACAATCTTAAACTCATGTATATGGATACCGACTCGTTCATTTATTTGGTTAACACCCAAGATGTAGATCAAGACAAGTTGGATTTCCTAGAACACCTGGACACATCAGATTATCCTACTAATCACATATGTTACTCTACATCAATCAAGAAAACGTTGGGGGAAATTTAAAGACGAGGCTTGTGGACAAATTATAAAAGCATTTGTTGGACTTAGAGCTAAAATGTACGCTTTAGACATAAATGGTAAAGAAATCAAAAAGATTAAATGTATTAGCAGAGGTGTTGTCAAGAATGGTATAAGCTTTCAAGATTATAAGGATTGTGTCATGAAAAACAATGTAAAAAGAATACCAATGAACATTATCGCTTCTAAACAACATGACATATCATCTATAAGACTAAACAAAATTGCTTTGTGTCCTGGTGATGATAAAAGAGTAATTGATGCTGATGGTATAGGTAGACATGCCTATGGTCATTACTCAATCATTGACCATGCTTAAAGAGTTAACCATGCTTAAGAGTTAACTTATCAATATGAAAATCATCTACCTGTATATAGCAAATACATAGAACAAAAACAATTTAGGATATAAAACAATAACACTAAAAATAAAAAACACAAAAATAAAAAGGTATTCATGCTCAAAAATGAATAAAAATAGAAAACAAAATAAAAACAAAGTCTGTAATTATAACAAATGTGTTATGTGTAAATAGTGTAAATATATTTAAAATGAATAAAAAATATTGTATGAACACTGCCTGGACATTTTAAATTACCACCCACCTCCCAATCCTAATCTAAACTGTTAACCTCTAGTAATTTTGAGAAATTGCTTTAGTTAGCTAAAACTAGGTAGTCAAATGCTTTGGGATAAGGTATACAGCCTTGTTATATGTAATGAAAAATCGTGTTTGGCAAATATGAACTTTGTACATGGACTAAATAAAAAAACATGTAAACAACAAAATGGGAAAATCCATGTTTCCATATTGACAAAATTCAGAAAAACTTTAAACTGAAATTTTTAAAAACTGGAAATGGGAAATTGGTAAATTGACAAATGTGTAAACAGCAAAAATGGAAAATCCATGTTTCCATATCATGAAATTCGAAAACTTAAAACTGACATTTTTAAAAACTGGAAACAGGAAATTGGGAAATTGACAAATGCGTAAACAACAAAATGAAAAAAAAAGCCGGTTGGGGTAGTGAACAAGTTGTACAGTAGCCTATAAGACTAGCATAAGGATAGTTGCATGTACCTTATATACTTTGTGTATGTGCATTAGCCTTTGGATAAGCTTAGGTTAGTTTTGGTCAAGTTAGGTGAGGTTAGGTATATGACCTTGTAGTTTACTCTTTTCGGAAAATCTAAAATGTAAAATCTAAAAATCTTAAATTTAAAATGTAAAATCTAAAAATCTAAAATAAAAAGTAAAATCTAAAATGTACAATAAATAAAAAACTGAAATGTAAAATCTAAAATGTAAAAACAAAAAATCTTACATGCATTAATTTAAATCTTTAAACGAGGTTTCTGTAGGTAAGGTTAGGTAAAGTTAGGTTAGGTGAAGTTAGGTAAGTTAGGTTATAACTAAGTTTATTATTTGTGCTCTCACATTTGTTCTCACTTTATGCTCTCACTTTTTTGCTCTCACTTTTTTATTGCTCTCACTTTTTGCTAGCACTTTTTGCTCTCACTTTCAGGTTAGGTTAAGTTAGGTTACGTTAGGTTATGTGAAGTTGGGTTGGGCAGAATGGCTGAGGTATGAATCAAAACCCAGCTCCTGTCAGTTTTGCCTCACAAGGCTGAGTGTACCCCGTTCCACTCCCGAGACCAGAAACTAAATTTCTTGACAGAACCAGGAATCGAACCCGGGCCTTCGCAGTAACATCCAAGAATGCTAGCCACTACACCGAGAGGTGGACAATATAAGGCTGGTCTTGATTGTACATGATCAATCAATAATTACCTAATAATAATAATAATAATAATAAATATTCCATTTAGGAACTACACGGCCGACCTCTCCCTGTGACGTCATTGACAGTCTCAGGCGTGGTGGCCATCTTGCCCATTAGGCCCTGACCCAGCTATGACTGACCTCTCCATAAGAATAACATATGGCTGGTTGCGTGCAGCGGCCATCTTGCCCATTAGCCCCTGTCCCAGAACCGGTCTTTATATCCTACTACCATAACATTCAAACATTATATAACCAATACTACTTCACATAACAAATCACCTGAATGGAGGCTTCGCCGTATTTACAACGATGCGGTTCGTGGAAACTGGAAAATAGATTTCTTTCTCTCAATTAGACCGTTCTTGGAAATTATAATCCACTCACTCTAATTATTCATACTTGAAATAAAATTATCACACAAAACAGAATCAACAATTCATATATGTTGATAGGCCTGTTCCCTAGTTATTAATGTTAACAAGAGTTTAGTGCTTTTCAGTCGGTCAACACGAATGTACCCAAAAAGAGATGGGTTATGCCCTAATCCTGAAATAAATTACATGAGATTAAAAAATATACTAGGATGACTAGTTTCGACCGTCAAGCGATCATCATCAGATCCATTACACTTAGGCTATAATGTTACCCTTTAGTTTACGATGTAATAATTTCAAAACCTGTTTTTTATATTTGACATTAGATCTAATTTCGATTTAGTTTTTATATTATCTTTAGATTAAGCTTTTTATTACTATGCATATTGATCTGTGTGAACTTCCTAGTTTTAGGAATTACATTTAGATATTAATACTTAATGTAGAAATATCAGGAAATGTAATTTACTGTGTAGGTGCACTGTTATTGGGACGCACACTGAGCCCTGTTGTGTACTGTCAACAAATAAATAAATACTTGAATCAGCCAGAAGTGAAACAAGTAGACTGTATCGCATTGGACTGGGCTAAGGCCTCGATCAAGTGTCTCATGAAAGATTTATGTTAAAGCTACAGCAGCTTAACATACGGGGTAGCTTACTGGCATGGGTGAGGTGATTCCTAGAAGTTAGGGTTACCAACTGAAAACTTCCAAATGCAGGACATTGCTTAGCAAAAAGCAGGACATTTAAGAAAAATACCTGACAATTTCAATCGAAAACAAAATTATACATATATTACACACAACTTTTTACAAAAGGAAATACCTTACTTAATGATCAGTCCTTGCTGCAGTTGAAGTCCTTGAAGCTGTATTTTTCAACAGAACCTACTTTTGAAAGGAGACGCGAGTTATTTTCTTGAAGTACATATTTATAACATTCTTCACACGACACATCTTTGAAATTGAACTTCACAAGTAACATTCCTTTCACTGATTCCACCAACAAAAGGTCCCTTTCCTTTGTCCATTGAGCATTTAAGAATGAAAACACACGTTCAGTGGAGGCATTGCTGCCTGGTATGGCAAAGAAAAACTGGCAAATGTTCAAAAGTTCAGAAAATACCTCAATGTTCTGGCACTTATTAAAAAACAGACCATTGTTGGTCTAGTGTTGTATCTTTATCCAAAGTTGAAGTTTTAGAATAAGCCCTTATGTTGTGGAACTGGTCGAATATTTTTAATCATCTATGTCTACACCTTTTGACTGCAAGTACTGAATACATGGTACACTATCGTCAAAGCTGAGGTCTTTAATGTTTTGAAGTTTCAACCATTTTAAACACTTGAATTCCTCTATAGGATGCATCCATTTATCCAAGTACTCAGTGCAGGTTTCATAGAAACAAGATACATTCTCCATAAACAATTTGCATTCTTTATCCAAACCATCTTCTGAAAATGTATTTAACATCTGTCTGACTTTAAGGGGAATGAATTGACCTTCAAGTCTGCCTTTCAATGAAGATTGGACAGATTCTAATAGCTCAAGCACTTCTACAAATGAATTATTTTCTTTCTCAAGTGACACAATTTTATAGTGAAAAATGTGCATAGTTGAGGAAAGAAGCAAAAGATAGAGCTCTGGAAAGTCATTTTCAAGGAAGTTTCTAATTGATGAAGGCACTGACTTCCTACCCTGAGAAAGAAAGTAGACTTCCTACTGTACCCTTTTATTACTTACCAAGACCTGTTGAATCCCTCGAGGAACACTGGATCGTAGGATCTGAAACTGCACGGCTGAAAACACCCCCCAGTTCCCACCAACAGGAGAAGGAAGTACAAAGGAGCATATCAACAAACCTAAATTGTGCAAAGACAAACCAAAATGCAAACAAAGAAAACTAGCTCAGGTCAAAACGTGACACGAGACGCAAACGAGATACAACTAATCTCAGAGAGTAGTGAGAAAATTTAAGAAAAGAAAAGGAAACACATTGATCTTCCCGGCACAATTTATGTAGTTATTATGAATTATGACTCTCGGATTGAACTGCTGTAAAATAAAATATTTATTCAGTAAAAATGTTACTGAAAGAATCCCTCACCTGAATATAATACAATAATGTACACGTATATACATATATAATGTTTCTTAATGAAACAAGGTCCAATGGCAACATTCACCATCACTACACCATCTTATTTGGTTAAATTGTACAAAAATGAATCGCCACTGAGGACGCAGTTGAGCCAAGAGAAGGAGCTCAGTTAAGAATAAATATGTCCGCACCGTGTCAAACGAAAATGCAAAATTTGAAAAAAGATTACCGAGAAATGGCTGTACTTAGAGAGATCTCTCGAAAATCGCCACAGGTCTAATTAAATTTCATAGATATGAAATTTGAAGTAGAGATAAAGTTAAATCACAGTAAATATCCTAGATATACTATCTCCAATTGATTTGAAAACAAAATGTCACAGACGTCACTCGATGACGTATTCTAACAAGACGAAAATTAAGTACAAGAACCACCATTAAACTCCAACCAATCCTTTTTAAAGTATAAAACAACATGACGAAACATTTCACAAACTTTAGTTACACATCAACCACCACTTGTCAGTCACACAGTATTTCTATCGACTTCATTTTATAAGTTTCACAATCATAATCACTCACAGTGATCCAAAAACTTCTCCAGCTTAACAATATATCACGTGGTTCCAATAGTCCACGATCTCAATTTCACAATCAATTTTACTTCACTAATAACATTAATATTACAGTTGATTAACGAGAGAAATCTTTTATATCAGTATTTTTCAAGGATCAAATTCCTTAATGGCTTAGCAAAAATACAATTTCGAAAAACACCAAGATTTAAACATACATCCTTGAGTTCGGAATCAAATAATCTTTTAGAGTAAATGTCAATCAAAAACCCATCACGAAACCATGATGCTGAAGTATATTATAACGTCAAACGATTTAAATGTGAAGGAAAAATTTACTTGCAGGGAATTACAGTAACACGACCATAACGGTGCAAAAATTTGATAAAATAATCATAATACTAAAACGCAAATCTTCTTCCTATATGGTGGTCTTCCCAACGATTGAAAATTTCAGAAAATTACAACGAACGGAAAAACTGACGCAGAAGCAAGAAAGAAATACTAAATCCCAACAATACATGGATAAACTAGTTCGTCAAACGAACTCAAAAAGAAAAATCTGGGGTCAAGAAAGACAATGATTTATCTGACTTAAAACCCCGTCATCAAATAAACTAATTACACAAACTAATTGGCAACTGGATACAACAAATGAAAATGCTCGACTACTACCAAACATTGTCAGATTTATACCTTAATTTCAGATGATGGAGGGGCGTCATTCGGAACAAAATATCTCGAGTCCGGCTTCCAGAAGAATCCTGGTCTTGAGTGTAGTGACTCAACATCCTGGCGTCGAACCCAGATTCACGTCTCCCTATGACCACACCCCGGGTGGAACTATGCATCAGATCCGGTATATTCTAGAAGTTCCCACACGAATGTTGTAGACATCATTCTTCATTGACAATCTTGATATTATAGCATAGAAGTAACTTCAAATTGCTTCCGCGGTTTACGCTCGTCTCATCCATGACTCTGAGTGAGTTACAGTTCATGGCGAAGGTATTCAGAAAATGCTCTAAAAACATATCTGGCTATATGTACTCCACAATTACTTCACTATGTCAGAACTACACTCGATTATACTGTGCTCCTGTATAACATTTTAAGCGTTCATTGTCGTGGAGCGCGAGCACCAAAGTCTTGTTCCTATCGTCGACCGCTTAGAATGCATGTTAGACTGTGGATAAAGATCAAGCAGCGTTTAATTTCCGCAGTTCACTTCAGTCCTGTTTCTCATGGCGAGATGTCTGAATAGGATATCAGTAGATCCAAATCGAAACAAGAATCAAGTTTAAACAAACTTAAAGAAGGTTTGAACCATACAGAGACCCACTCGAGTGCGTATAACGAACTTCACGTACTGTGCTATAATGTGGTCACGCCAATCCACGCGAAGCAAATTCCGCCTGCATCAACTTACGAATCACACTCAGCGAGCATCGCACACACTGCGGTCCCGCTCTGATAAGCAAGCCAGCAAGAACAAGAATGTCTCTCACAGACCTCGCCAGACAACTCAACCCTCCGCCAGCTACTGACGTCACTAGACCTCGAGTCTACCCACAGTCACATGGTCCGATCAAGGCAAGAGAGGGCGATGGCCTCTGCGTTACGTCACATCAGTTGTTGTAAACACGGCCCGCTCTGGTACACAAAATAACACCGCGCCATGTAGCGCTCTCTCAGACATTCATAATCGGAAACACAAAAACGGTCACACTACCCTGAGAAAGAAAGTAGGATTTCAAAGCTGGGAACAATTGCAGGATTCTTTCAACTGCTGGATACAATGTTAACCACCTAGTCTTAGAATGATTTAAAAGCTGCAGATACTTTACATCAACAAATTCACAAACGTCTTTCAGTTCCTGAGTGCGCACTGCATATATATGAAAGAAGTTGAAAATTTTCATCACCACAGACTCAATATCAACAGGAAGAGCATCAGCTCCTTGTTGCAAACAGTTATGTAGAATGTGAGCAGGACATCAAACACCTACTATGTTTTCATTCAAGTCTTTTTTGAGAGCAGAGAATACTTTCTTCCCTTCCCTGCGTGCAAGGCCTCCAAAATTAACATTGGCATTGTCTCCAGAAAATGCAATTCATCTAGAAGTAATATAACAGCTCAGGCTTTCACGGCCAGCGTTCATAATTAAGTACAAGTTTTTCGGGCTTGTAGGCCGTGGGAGATATCCTGTCTGGATCACGGCCTACAAGCCCGAAAAACTTGTACATCTAGAAGTAATTTTATGCTTTTTGAGAGTATCTGAAATATAGGAGGAAACACATTCAGAACTTCATTTGGACATGCTTGTAAATCAAGAACTTTTATCTGAATGCCATTAATTTTGTAATCAAAGAATTGCATGACAATTGGAAACAACTTTAGTGCACCATGATTGCTTGCATCTGTTCCTAGGCCAAAAAATGGAACTTTATTGTTAAGAGTTTCAATTATAATATCTGTCGAGTGAGGAGCAGTAACAATATTTATTATGGCTTCCGTTTTAGTTCTCGCACAGGTCAGTTTCTGTGCTACTTCAGAACCTAACAACATACTCTTATTCAATCCATGCAGTCCATTGATTTGTACGACTGGTGATGGAAAATTGTATGAAATGACATTGCAGCGGCTTGAACTTTTTTTTTTTTTTATCATCTGGTGAATATTTGGGAGTGGCAAATGATAACATTGATATTGACCTAGTTCTCACCATCGTTTTGTGTTTTTCACTGTTAACGTGTCTTTTGAAGTCACCAACACCTTTGTACCCGACATTAACATAACTATCACACACTGCACATTTCGCTTCACTTTCACTGCGTCCGTGAGTAAAGCAAGGATACGTATGTTTTAGTTTATCCGAAAATTTACACTGTCTTTTTAGATTCACTCCTCTCAGGTTGCAATAGGATGCAATGAGATTAATATTTCACTCCACTCGCTGCATACTCGCACTATAATTTACGGCGACAACCAGATAACCAAACACGATAGCTGCAAATCTTCTTCTTCTCCTTCTCGTTATGGTAGTGGGCACAGTAAACTCTTTACCCAATTGTACTGTGCAGTGGTATGTATCATGAGGTAAACATCGACTACCGATAAAAGGCGTATGACCAGTGAGGAGCGGGTTATTCCAACAAAGAGTATGACGTAACGAAGAGACATACATATGAGGAAAACAAATGAAAGTGGACTGGGACACAAATGGTATTTGACTCATCACACCGAAGTGACCCACCTTGGTGACTTACTGCATATAGACACACATGACCGGATCAGGTGAATGGAATACTCATTCAAAGCCTTAAATCAATGCTGTCGAAAAATGATACTATGCTGCTAACCAGCGGAATTGTAGGGTTATGAACTAATGTGGCAACATCTAAAGGCAGTGCATACCCTAATGAAAATAAATCGCGCAACATTATGGCACGTTGAGAGTCATATTGTGGACATTGAAAGAGAATATGATTCAAAGAACCCTCCATCTGCAAATACGAACACAAGGCATCATCACGTCGTTTTATAAGGAATAAATACACCGGCGTTGATGCATGATTAAAGCGGAGAAGAATGATTGTAATGATGTGTCGGCGTGTATATTTACCACCCTGGAACCATGGGTGGCGTAAAATAGTCGGTTGTATCCCAAAATAATGTTTGGTCTTAAGGTTCGCATAGTTAGTCCACGTGACTTGCCAGTCATGCTGTATCGTCGAACGAATTAGAGAACGCAAATCAGAAATGGGTATAGCTATATAGTAAGCCCTGCCTTTACCATTAGCAGCATCTTTGGCGAGTTTTTCAGCGATTTCGTTACCCTCAATATGTGAATGGCCGGGTACCCACGTGATACTGACGTCGAAACCCTCAGTTTGTAAAGTGCACAATTGATGCACTAACTGACATAAAAACCAATTATCGGCCTCAAAAACATTTTGTAGTGCTTGCACGACACTCATTTAGTCGGTACAAATTAGAGAATGACGAACAGCATGCTGTTTAATATAAAAACACGTCTGTCGGATGGCAAAAATTTCGGCTGTAAATATCGTGACGTCTGAGGGTGAAGTATACTGACATGAGATATGTAAATCCGGAGAAAAGACAGCTGCTCCCACACGGGATGGGATAACCATTTTAGAACCATCGGTATAAAAAATAATGCAAGATATCAAAGGGCTCGTTATCTCGTGAAAAATACGAGGAATGATTACTGGGTTATGTTGAAAAGACTGATATACTTGGGATAAGGAATGCTTGAGAATATTCGGTTGAAAATGAGCTGCGGAATACGGAATATTATATATAGGTAACCGCATGACTTTTAATATATTATGGCTGTATGGTTTAAGAATAGAATATGCAGCCAGCAACGCCGGAACAGAAGCTGTGGGCAATAATCGACGAGTATAATATTCCTCCAATAATTGTAATTTAGGGACGATAGGTGATACGGCTATCATCATTTTACGCAGCAGGTACATACACGCAAGATATCTACGCCGATAATTTAACGACATTTCTCCGGTTTCAACTAAAAGGGCTCCTGTGGGGGTTGATATAAAAGCACCTATTATGATCCGCAAGGCAGTAAACTGTATTCGATCTAAACGTAGGAGCCTAATACTGGACATTAAATTTACAAAAAAAAAAAAGAATTGTAATTCAGCACAGAACGAATGATGTTACGATAGACTATTAATAATAATTCCGGATCTGCCCCCCCAATTGCGCCGAGTGAGTGATTTTAGAACGTTGATTTTCCTGGCAAGATGACTCTGAAGGTATTGCGTATGTCTCTCCCCTTGCATTTTCCTGTCGATATAAATTCCTAAGTATTTTACACTCTCCACCACCGGAATTTGGCCTTGACGATATAATATAGGAGAACTGTCGTAAATTCGTTTGTGAGTAAAGATGACCACGGCGTTTTTCCCTGCAGAAGTTTCAAATCCGTATTGATGAAACCAGTCATGAGCATTAGATAAGGCATTGTATATATCCCTACGACATGCGGAAAAATCTTCTCTTGTGCAATATATTAAAATATCATCCGCATATTGAAGGATGCGAGCATGCGGTAATATGACTGTTTCTAGAGTACGAGTATAAAGTAAGTATAAAATCCCACTTAGAACGCCTCCCTGCGGGACACCATAAGAAGTATGTCGGGAATCAAATACACCGGCGGGGGATTTTAAAATTATTTTACGATGACATAGCATGTTATGTATTAAACACTGGAAGGGAAGTGGAAATTGCATATCCCGAAGTATCTGAATGAGAAGAAATGGATCTACAGACTCATACGCAATTTTTTAACCCAAGGAAGACCGCTATGGTATGCATTTTCTTTCCTTTTGCTAGGAGTAGATCAGTAAAAAATATATTTAACAAGCTGTACCCGGCATGCGTTGCAATGCCAATCAAATAAAGTGTTGGCGTTGAAATTCTGTTTCTTGAAGTGATTTTGGATACACAACATGTTTTTCAATTTCCGTTCACTGCCTCTAAGCTATCGTAAAATGGATTTTCTAATTTAGAATCATTCGTGGGAGCGTGCACAACAACTTTCAAAAGTTTCATCGCAATCGGATGAATGGCATATGAACGTATACGGGATTTTGTTTGAACGATTCGTGCGCTGTCACTAATTTGTTGATTCTACTCATACGCTTCCTACTTGAGAAATGGATTTACTAAGTCGAAACCCTACCCTGGCGTGTACACTCATCAAGGTTTCATCACAATCGAAGAAGGTTATATGAACGCATAGGGGATTTTGTTGAAACGCTTCGCGCGTCGTCAACCATTTGCTGCATATTCTCGTGCGCTACCTATTGTGAAATGGATTTACTAAGTCGAAACCCTCCCCTGGCGTGTACACAATAACTCATCAATGTTTCATCGCAATCGGATGAATGGTATATGCACGTATACGGGGTTTTCTTAAAACGATTCGTGCGCTGTCACTCATTTGTTGAATCTACTCGTGCGCTACCTATTGAGAAATGTATTACTAAGTCGAAGCCCTTCCCTGGCGTGTACACAATAACTCATCAAGGTTTCATCGCAATCGGATGAATAATATATGAACGCATACCGGATTTTGTTTAAACGATTCGCACCCCGTCACTCATTTGTTGAATCTACTCGTGCGCTACCGACTGTAAAATGTATTTACTAAGTTAGAAACCGTCACATAAGTGTCCACAGCATCTCACCCAAGTTTCATCGCTATCGGACTAATGGGATATGAAGGCATAGGGGACTGTATTGAAACGCTCCGCGTGTCGTCGTTCATTTGTCGAATCTACTCGTGTGCTACCTACTGTGAAATGTATTTACTAAGCCAGAAACCTTCCTTGGTGTGTCCACCATATTTCACCCCATTTTCACCGCTAACGGCAGAATGCTATATGACCTTATACGGGACTTTGTTGAAACACTTCGCACGTCGTCCCTCATTTGTTGAATCTATTTGTGCGCTGCCTATTGTATAGTGGATTTACTAAGGCAGAAACCTTCCATGATGTGTACACAATATCTCACCCAAGTTGCATAGCTATCGGACGAATGGTTTATGAATGCATACGGGACTTGCTTGAAACTCTTCGCGTGTCGTCGCTCATTTGTTGATTCTACTCTTGCGCTACGTATTGTGATATGGATGTACTCAGCCAGAAACCTTCCCTGGAGTGTACACAACATCTCACCAAAGTTTCATCGCTATCGGATGAATGGTAAATGACCTTATATGGGACTTTGTTGAAATGCTTCGCGCATCGTAGCTCATTTGTTGAATCTACTCGTGCGCTGCCTATTGTAAAGTGGATGTACTAAGCCAGAAAATTTCCCTGCAGTGTACACAACATTTTACGAAAGTTTCATAGCTATCGGACGAATGGTATATGAATGCATACGGGACTTTGTTGAAACGCTTTGCGTGTCGTCGCTCATTTGTTGAATCTACTCGTGCGCTATCTACAGTGAAATGTATTCACTAATTTTGAAACCTTCACGTAAGTGTACACAACATCTCACCCAAGTTTCATCGCTATCGGACGGATGGTATATGAACACATACGGGACTTTCTTGAAACGCTTCGCGCATCGTCGCTCATTTGTTGAATTTACGCGTGTGCTACCTATTGTAAAATGGATTTACTAAGTCAGAAACCTTCCTTGGAGTGTACTCAACATTTCACCCAAGTTTCATCGCAATCGGACGAATGGTATATGAACGCATAGGAGACATGCATACAGACAAACTATTCGTAACATTGATTTTTATATATATAGATAGATGGGTCAGATGTACCGAGATTTTTCCTAAATGCAAATTGCGTTTTCGGAAACAGGGTATAATATTCGAGGCACCATTGAAACCGTCGGAGAAGAATATTTTGAAAATTTTTGCGGAAGCAAGACCCAAGTTGGATACCGCGATAACTACTCGCTAATAGTGGATCTTTCGTGGGTTTCAGAATAGGGACAGTTTGAAAAACATTCCAATCTTCCGGGAAGGTCCCAGTGCATAAGATTGAATTATATAGTTGTAGGATGATATCCTGAGCGTTTGCGGGAAATCGAGTTATCATGTTATAAATCACTCCATCAATCCCTGGGCTTGATGATTTTTTGCGTCGGAATATTTGTCTAAATTCGCTACGCGTAATAGGCTGCATTAAACTGGAAAAACGGTCCAGCGAACCAGATGCCCAGGATGTAGGCAGACGAATAACAATTTCCGGTGTCCAATTATGATACAAGTCATGGTATCCTTGCGCCGAAAGTTGAGAGGGTGAGTGAATAGGATGAGTATTAGAGAAATGTTTAATCGCTGACCAAATACTATTTAGTGATGTAGTACTACTTAATTGGGTAATGTATAATTTCCACGCTTCGCGTCGTTTATGATTAAATACACGTTGTATTTGAGTGGTGAGACTCTTGTATCTCAAATAAGAGGCTGAAGTACCATAGTGCCGAAAAGCTTTTAAACTCGCCTTGCGGCGTCGTACCAGGTGGCCGCATTCTTGATCCCACCATGAGGGGCAAAACGATTAGCCGGAGGACGTGTTTTTGTAATAAAAGGGTGATATATATTAAAATAATCACGGATAGTATCTAATAAAAAAGTATAACTGTTACCAGACATCGGTAATTGCTGAGAAAGCCTATCCTCTAAAAAGCGAGAAAACAAATCATAATCAAAATGCTGAAAATTTCTCTTAACCTGAAATACGTTCTGCGAGATATGTCGGGTACTCGAAACATCGTATTCTATTATAATAGGATAATGATCACTTT
The DNA here is from genome assembly GCA_946902985.2 of Meconema thalassinum. Classification (NCBI taxonomy): domain Eukaryota; kingdom Metazoa; phylum Arthropoda; class Insecta; order Orthoptera; family Tettigoniidae; genus Meconema; species Meconema thalassinum. Next base: position 1,119,660,195 of record OX336389.2, on the reverse strand, counting down.
GATAAGTGTCCTTCACAGTCCGCCATGACAACTTATGAGATATATCTACAGTAGTGATACTTAAATCCACCGCACTTTGTGGGCTATTCGGCGGGGTAATGCGCGTGGGTGACCCATCATTTAATAAATGTAGGTGTAATTCCTGTATAGCTGCAACAATGTGACGTCCTTTCGGATTAATCCTACCACTGCCCCACATGGCGTGATGTGCATTAAAATCCCCCAATGTAAGATGTTTAGAAAATTGCTGTATAAACTGAAAATATACATACCATTGTCGACGGGAACCTAGTATACCAGGAGGACAGTAAATATGACTTATATGGAGATCTTCCACAAGGAACGTTTGATGATGAGTGCGAGGAATGTAAAAATTATTAGAAAGGGGGGTGTACTGTAAATTATTTTTAAATAACGTCATGATACCTCGATATCCTGGTCCATCCTGACGTTCAACCTGATAATTTGCAATCTGAAAATTATACGAGGAACGGAGCCATGTTTCTTGTAGGAATATGATGTCCGGATCATACTCCTGAATTAAATGCAGTAATTCATGCTTTTTATTTAAAATACTTCTACAATTCCACTGGAGTAGTAACATATAAGATGACAAGGAAATTAATCTAACGGAAGATTACTACGAACCGGGGTGTTATATTTTGATGAAGGAGGAGTGGGAAGTAATGGTACAATCTTATCTAATAATTTTTGCACATAGAAGCTCCATTGAGCATTGTGACCCAATAATTCCTTTAATTTCTGAAAATCTGCCATAATGGCTTGCTACGGATCCCGCGAAGTTACAGGTAATTGAGGAGACTGTTTCTTCAACACTTCGGCCCCCGTGGTTACAGGGCTCGAAGACACTCCTTCACCACAGCCAGACGGCAGATTTAAGATATCTAAGTAGGCCCGTCGATCATAACCCAATGGATTCACCACTTTAGGCGCTTGAGGCACAACTTGTGTATACTTTCGTTTACGCGGCGGATCAATAGGACGCGTAATATTTGACTGCTCTATGGTTGGAAATTGCTGAGGGAGGGTAAGGGGGTTGATCGGTACACCTGAATTAGCCTGAATGACTTCATGGTATGATTTGTTGTCGATACACATTTGTCGTTTGATGGATTTTTGTTTTTCCAGTTCAGCGCATCGGGCGGCGCCTGCTGGATGGTTTTCAGAACAATTAGCACATTTAAACGTAATCTCCTTACACGTATCAGTTAAATGGCCCTGTGCACATTTACCACAAACTGGGGCGCGCGCCCGACAGTGCAGTTTAACCTGCCCATATCTTTGGCAATGTTGGCATCGAATGGGAGAAAATATGAACAACGTTACTTCTAGTATTACATTAAAAATAGATACATATTCAGGTAGACGCGGAGTTTCAAAGAAAATTTTGACCGTTCCCGTAGGAAGGCTTTCCAACTTGTCATCGATCATCTTTTTTCTAAAAAAAAACGTTGAACACTAACGATCGGTACAGGCGAATCAATATATTGTAGAATCTCCTCCTGGGATAATTAAGTATCTACGCCCCTAATTAGACCAACACGTTGGACATTAGAGGACGGGAAAAAGGCAACCAAGTGTTTTGCGGGTAGTAAAGGATGTTCTAAGAATGAATTGGCTTCTGTCGCCTTATGAAATTGCACTTGAACACGATTTCGTCCTTTGCGTTGAATATTCTTGATACCCGCTACCTTATTTTCAAAAAAATAGCTTGCCTAATGCCATAGGATGTAAATTCCCAATATTTTGAGCTCCCTCCCCTTGTACAAACACCGTGTACGGCCCGGTGTGATGGTCATAATACCTATTGGTACTTGATAATGGCTGGCGCTTTTCACTAACTGCAGATGGTCCGGCAACTGTGGACGCTTGAGTAGTTTCTAGCTCAGATTCCGACACTACAATCATGCTGTCAACTAACGCTTCACCCTCATATTCCACATTTTATATTTCATCTGGAGGTCGCCCCATCTGACCACCATCACTTTCTGCCGACATGATGAATTGTTATCCCCTAAAGAAAAGGGTACTAACCTGGGAAATCACTAACTAGACACGAACACACAAATAAAATAACAGACCAACAAACCCTACTTCTTCACAACACACAATTAGCACGTCCCCTAAACCCGATACCGCTCACTGCACAGTTGCACACCGTATGGAGGTTGGGGTACCAAGCTGCAAATCATATGGCAAGCACATGTAAACTGTAGCTCTCGACACTTCCGGTTTCTCTGAACATAAACGTGGAAATGAAGCGCGTTGATTGGTTGATCGATGCCTGGACTTCGAGTTCAATATATCGAATATTAGTATTACTTATTTCCACCCTCGGAAGCAGCGCCCTGAGCACATGGAGTTGATGTACGATACAATAACATGCTGTCTTCAGCCTAAAACCTCAGGGAGCAATCTTGTAACGAAAAATGCCGGAAAATGTCGATAAATTAGAAATGCCGGCCGGACATAACCAAAATGATTGAAAAGCAAGACATGTCCAGCAAAAGCCGGATGGTTGGCAACCCTAGCCGTATGTCACCGTTTTGAGACGATAACGCTTAAGCTCGTCCTTTGGGGATTCCCTCAACACGATACGCTGAAAATCAGTATGTGCAGGTTCAACGAGCGAAATCTAGCCAATATTGAAAATAAATCATCTTGAACGATCGGTCCTACTAATAACAAATCATTGAGCGATAAAACAGAATTGCCCTTTTAGCTGCCATCTAATACCACGCGAGTGCGAGTTGTCAATGAATTACCCTTAAATACACAATGATGAGGAAGGTAGTACTGTAATGGATTGTTTATCTCATTACTGGGAATTTCCTCCATATGATTCAGGTCAGTTTACTCTCTCATAAACTGTACGTACTCCGACTTGACTTGGCGCTGTCTTTCAAAACGCTTCCCTAGGCTATGAAACCGTCTAATCGCCCCATTAACACTGCTATCTAGCTGACTCGGGTCCTCTTTAAGGAGTAGTGGGACTATGAACCTACCCTGTGGATTCCTTCTGTGACCGTCAGTAAATAGCCGCTCACTAATCTTCTGCTCGGAATGTCCTGGGCCGAGGAGTGCCTTTCCCGGCTAATTGAATATCTTACCTGACACAAAGAGACAGGAAGATTTTTTTTCTGCGTGCTGGTCAGACGAACCAACACTACCTGCTGCTATCCAGCCAAGCGCCATGTTGCGAAACAACGGCAGTTTCCTTGAGAAGCTGTCGAGCTGAAATTGTTCAGCGCCGATAAGATCGTAAAAGAATTCTGCTCCAATGAGAATGTCTATGGATGATGACACATTAAATTGAGGAACCGCAAGGATTTCTAACTTGAAGGTATTACGTGAAATGTCATGATTCGTTCAAACGAACCGAACCGTGAAGATATCTTTGTTCTTACCACCGATTCCTCCTTGATAGTAGTATCATATAACCCATGTATCGGAATATTACTCTTTGTCTTCAAGTATTGTAATTGATGAGCCAATTCCCTAGTTATGAAGTTGAGTTGCGAGCCGCTGTTTAACACAACCGGAGCATGACGGGTTTTTCCCTCTGAATTGTTGACATTCACTACTGCTGTCGACAACAATACATGAGAGGAAACATCCTTGTTATGATTGTGCAATGAAACAGCATTACTACTATGTTGCCCATTAAGGGTGGGCAATCAAGTATTATTGGACATAATACTCTTGTTTGAAGTCTGACTATTAATGGGGTTAGGTGACCCTTGGTCCCTGTGAAGCAAGGTATTGTGTTTATCCTTGCACAGCTTACAACATGAACGAGTGCACTCGTTAGCGAAGTGATTTCCAGACAGGCAATTAACACAGAGCTTATGTTTCTTAATCTCCATCGATCATAAACCTCCATGGAAGTGAATGTTCTGCATCTAAATATGGGATGTTCATCCGTGCAAATCGGGCATTTCTGATATTTTTTTTTGTGAAAGAGAACAATTTATCCTTGGATTCGGTTTGAAACCCGACGCATTCGGTTTAGACGAAAGGCCTATCTGCTTCGGCTGTTTTGAGCGATCACAGTTCTTAGTTTCGATCGATTCCAATGCATTATATGTTTCGAGAGAAATTTGTCCAGTGTCTGATACGAAGGTAGATCAAGGGTTGGTAACGAGGTCTCCCATTTTTTTAATGTTTCAGCGTCAAATCTGCTTGTTATTAAATGTATCAAAATGGCATCTAATTGTTCTTCAAAAGACAGACCAAGCGCTGATAGCGATTGTATGTGCCTTCTGAAGCCGTCATACAAGTCTCTTAATGCCTTGGAAGATTCTACTTCTAGTTTGTTTATCTGAAGGAAGGAAGCTTGTAGTTTAACGTGACCGTTAATCTTGAGATCATGAGCCACGGGACCTCCTTTTAACATGGAATCCGAACCACAGGACATGGCATTTCACATCGAAAATCTCACATGCATAGACCGGGAATCGAACCCGGTCCACCTTGGTGTGTTTATCTGAAGGACCGAATTAATATGGGAGGAAGCAATTGCTCGCCGGTTGTTGAACCTTTCATTTAACAGGTTACGCGCTATGTCGTAATTGGCTGCAGATATTTCTAGAGACTGTAACACGTCTGCCGCCCTGCCTGATAGCACTGATTTTAGATAATGAAATTTCTGTATTTTTGACAGATTTGCATCGTCATGAATGAGATTCTTCAAGGTATCGGAAAAATTGGGCCATTCTAAATAATCACCAGCGAATTTAGGTAAACTTATTTGAGGCAGTTTAACTGAACGTGTTTGCGAACTGGAAGTTGATTAACCAATATAATCACTTAGCGAAGTTGCCGACTTGGAAATTGCACCACTTACGGATCTTATAAGACCAGCTGTTTTGAAGTGTTGCTCCTCAAATTCGGAGCGATAAGAATCTTGTTCTGCTTGAAAGGATTCATCCTCTTTCAAATCCTCTATTTGTGATTGAACTGTTTCATATTCTTCCCAGAGTTTTAATAAGTAAGCCTGGCGACCTTCCAACTGATCTACGTCCTTCGATTGAGAATCTAATTTCTCTACGAAGCCTTGTATGGGAGATTAACTAGTTTTTAAACTACCTCTTTTGCTACAAGGTGATTTTATTTTTTGTTCCATTTTGCACTAGCAATTCCCAATAAACTGCTGAATGAGAGTATAAATCACAATTGACCAAATGCATATACGTAAAAGAATGACAAAACGAAAAGGCAAATACCTAACATATTGTTACGTGCCACCCCCTAGTGGCACTTTTGTTAACTGGATTATGGAGGGTAGAAAACACAACACCAATTACTGCTTTAAAGAGAAGTTAGCTTTATTGCTTGCAGGAAGAGGTACACTACCCATCAGCAAATACAAGCAATTGGAACCTTACTCCAGTTTCCTCAAGTCTCTTCCTTGAGCGCTCTTGGCCCTTTCACTTGTCAACAAACCACAGAAGTTAAACCGTCTTAATGAGTACGGTGGCATTGACCGAAACTACCGGCTCCTCTCCCTTCTGTACACCGACTACAGTTACTTACGATAGCTTGCTGCACGCTGTTCACAAGCTGGGAAACAATGTCACTGGGTTTCGTAACTCGCACGGCACTTCGTCACTACACTTCTGTCGCTCAGGAAAACACGCACTAGCTCAGAAACACACACCCACAGAAAACTCAGTCCCCTCACTTTGAGGCCGCTTATATAGCAGGCTGGTGACTCAATGAATTCTAGAATCGTCCAGGACACACGGCCTCAAGAGATTTCCTTCACTGGCTGGGTCACGAATATTCTGGACCATCCCTTTCACTTCGCAGCCCGTTGCGTAACGCGCACGTAATATACTGAGGCAGAGCACACACAGCCTGGGGGCAGCTGTGACTCAACGCGGCGAGGCGACAAAACAAACTGACAGCCGTAACACCACCCCCTTCCTAAAAGGCTGATCGTCCCGATCAATCATTGGTCCGTCTGTGTCCCTCCGTAGGCTGCCAGGCGATCTCGATGCACGATCTTCATCTTCGCCCTCGGGCTCCGCTGGATCCTGTAGACGACATCGTTGATCCGTTTCACGACTCGGTACGGGCCCTCCCAGGACTTCTGCAGTTTGGGTGACAGGCCGTTCTTCCGTAATGGGTTGAAGAGCCAGACCAGGTCGTCCTCGTGGAATCCGCCGGCATCCGTCTGTTGGTCGTATCGGGTCTTCATTCGGTCGGTCTCGATCCGCAGTTTCCTCCTCGCGAACGCGTGCACGTCCTCCAGTTGGTCGACCAGTTCTTGACAAAACTGGCTTACCGGGACCGGATCATTCCCAGGTCGACCGAAGGCAAGATCGACAGGTAGACGGAGCTCCCTCCCAAACATGGCTCGGGCTGGTGTGCACCCGGTGGCTTCATGCACGGCGGCGCGGTAGGCCAGGAGAAATAGTGGAAGATGTTTGTCCCAATCCCTCTGGTGCTCGCTGACGACTATTCGGAGATGGTTCTCGATGGTGCGATTGAATCGCTCTACCATCCCGTCGGACTGAGGGTGTAGCGGCGTTGTCCTTGTCTTCCGGATTCCCAGCAGCTGGCATAGGTTCTGGAACACCTGCGACTCGAAGTTCCTCCCTTGGTCGGAGTGCAGCTCCAGGGGTACTCCGTACCGGCTGACGAATTCCTTCACCAGGGTCTCTGCAATCGTCGCGGCTTCTTGGTTAGGGAGCGCATACGCCTCCGGCCATTTGGTAAAGTAGTCGCTGACGACTACTTTAGTCCCCGCCTCGCTTAACGGGAATGGCCCAGCAACATCGATGGCCACTCTCTCCATGGGGCCGCCTACGTTGTAGGTCATCAGTGGACCCCGTCGTCTTCGTCCTGGGCCCTTGCTGGCTGCGCAATCGTGGCATCTCGCGCAGTGGTTCTCTACGTCAGTTCGGCATCCGATCCAGTAGAACCGCTCTCTCAGCTTCTCCAGGGTCTTCTTTATCCCTAGGTGTCCACCAGATGATCCTCCATGGACTTCCTTCAGGACTTCCTCCGTCATAGCCTTTGGAACGATGACTTGTTCCCGAGATGTCTTCCCGTCGGTGCTCTCCCAGGTACGGCATATGAGGCCATCCCTCACAACCAGCGAGTCCAATTGCGCCCAGTAGGACTTAAACATGGGGCTGCAGTCACTCACAATATTCCACCCGGGTCTGGGGACACTGGCCCTCTTCCATTCGGCTATCAGTCCCACGTCATTATCTTCTGCTTGTGCCCGCATGAAAGATTCGCGGCTCCAGCTCCCTTGAAGTTCCACGGTAGTCCTTCGGCACTGTATCCCGGTGTTCTCCTCCCTTCGGGCACAGAAGGTGCAGTCTTCGGGGCACGGTCTTCGTGACAGGGCGTCGGCGTTAGAATGCAGTTGACCTTTCCTGTGCTGAATCTCAAAGTTGTACTGTTGAAGCCTCTCTAACCACCGCGCGAGTTGACCCTCGGGCTGCTTGAAGTTCAGGAGCCACCGCAGGGATGCATGGTCGGTCCTGATGAGGTACTTGTGGAAGTGTTCAATGGTCTTCACGATGGCGAGCAGCTCCTTCCTGGTGACACAGTAGTTCCTTTCTGGCTTTGACAAGGCCTTGCTGAAGTAGGCCACTACTCTCTCCTCGCCGTCCACTACTTGCGACAGGATTCCCCCTATGCCAAAGTCGCTGGCATCGGTATCGACGATGAACCTTGTTCCAGGTCTGGGGTAGGCCAGAATAGGCGCGGTGCACAGAGCCTGCTTGAGTTGTTCGAAGGCACTGTGGCATTCTGCTGTCCACGTGAAGAGTTGGTCCTTCTCAGTCAGTCGATGTAAAGGTTTGGCGATGTCGGCGAATCCTCTCACGAAGCGACGGTAATAAGTGCAGAGTCCCAGGAAGCTTCGTAGTTGGGACTTGTCCTTCGGAACTGGCCACTCCCTCACAGCTGCGGTCTTCTCTGGGTCGGTGTGCACCCTCTCCTCGGAGACGATATGCCCAAGGTACTGGACCTGCTTCTGGAAGAGCTGACACTTCTTGGGGCTCAACTTCAGCTGGGCAGCCCGTAGCTTCATCAAGATCTCATTCAGGTTGCTGTAGTGCTCCTCGAAGCTTCTCCCCAGAACGATGACGTCGTCTAGGTAGACCAGGCAGGTCTTCCAGTGTAGTCCCCTCAGAATGGACTCCATTAGCCTTTCGAAGGTCGCAGGGGCGTTGCACAGACCGAATGGCATGACGGTGAACTGCCAGAGCCCGCTGCCCACAGAGAACGCCGTTTTCTCGCGGTCCTTAGGGTGGACCTCCACCTGCCAGTAGCAACTCTTCAAATCCAAGGTGGAGAACCATCTTGATCCTGATATGGTGTCCAGCGTGTCGTCGATCCGAGGTAGAGGGTAGCTGTCCTTCTTCGTGACGTCATTCACCCGCCTGCAGTCCACGCAGACCCTGGTGGAACCGTCCTTCTTCTTCACAAGCACGACCGGAGAACTCCAAGGACTATGTGATGGCTCGATCACCCCTTGCTCCTTCATCTCTTCTACCATCCGGTCGACTTCGGCTTGCTTGGCGAGCGGGACACGTCGGAATGGAGCCCTAATCGGTGCGCTGTCCCCAACGTCGATTCTCTGCTGGACCAAGCTTGTCCTGCCGAAGTCTTTGCTCCCCACGGAGAAGACATCCTGGAATTCGCGTAGCAGGTCCTGAAGTTGGCGTGATTGCTCCTCGTCTAAATGGTCCTGGGATCCTTGGTACAGCTTCTGTAGTTCTTCTGGCAGGGCGCGTCTTTTTCGGTTGTCCGTCTGCAGGTGTCCGTCCGTCGTGTCTGTGATGCGGGCAATCCAGGTAACGGGCTCGTAGACTCCTAGGTTGGTGTCCCGGTGAACCGTAATATCGTAGTCGTTCAGGTTGGACAGGCGGACGTACGGCAGAGGCGTCGTGTTGATGAGGGTCTTGGCAACTAGCAATCCTTTTGTCTGGATGTCCTCATATTTTGGCTCGATGACAGCCGCCACTCCCTCAGCAGTTCCGTTGACGATTACGGCGGCGCTGACCTCCGTCCTGGCAGGAACGATGACGTCCTCTCTCAGCCTTACTCGTCGTGCGGTGACGGCCTCGTGTGCTTGTTGCAAAGCAATTTCCTCACCTCCGAAGTGCAGAGTGTTGGTACTCAAGTCCAAGATGATGTTGTTCTGGTCCAGGAAGTCCAGTCCGATGATTACTTCATTTGATACGTCAGCCACAAGCACTGGATGCTTTATCGCCCGTCGACCAATGACGAACTCCAGTGATGCTTCGCCATGTACCGGTGCGGTCTCTCCGGTCGCGGTTATTAGCTGGAGGTTCCTTTGTGTGGGTTGCACTCTCCACTTCGGGATCACGGTGGGACTGACGATGGTCCTCGATGCTCCCGTGTCGATTAGCATGGGCCAGCTCTCTCCGTTGACGACTCCGTCGACCATCAGGCTGCTATTATCCCTCCGTAACTGCGTCACACGAACTTGGACTGCCGGGGCTTGACGACTGTCCAAGCCAACCTTTGCCCCCCAAGGCTGGCTGATACTTGCTTTCCTGGGCCGCGCGGTTTTCCTACGACTGACTGTCCCGACGGAAACCCTTGGCGGCGGCGATCACCGCAGTCCCTACTCAGATGGCCTCTCTTACGGCAGGTCCAGCAGGTCGGTAGTCCTCTTCCGGGCCGCCTCTCCGGATGTCCTTCGGCTACGTCATTGCTGGTGGTACCGCGACTATCGAAGAAACGGCATAGCGCCTCCATCAATTCGTCGGCCAGGGGCTTGGTCTCGTTGGTTTTTGCTGGTTCGTCGACGTCCACTTGACGCACCCACGTGTGCATTCTAGATGCCTGTTCTGCCATCTCGAACTCAAGTGCGTGGCTCAGCGCAGCTGCCAGGGTCTTATTGCGCGCGAGTCGCAGCGCCTGTTGAGTGTCCGAGTCCCGTAGCCCGTCGGTGAAGGTCTGCGTCGCAATCTGTTCCAGAAAGTCGGCCGGCGCTGTTGGATAGGCGAGCCTTACGAGGCGTGCGATGTCCATCTCTAACTCCTGCAGGGTTTCCGTGTTCTTCTCTACCCGGGTCCGGAGCTGCATCTGGTAGGCCTGCTGAAGATGGCTATCTCCATATCGGGACTCCATATGGGCGATCAGTGAAGCGTAGTCCTGGGATCCAGTCGGAATGGCCTGAAGGACGTTAAGGGCGTCACCTCTCAGCGCTACAATGAGAGCTGTAGCCTTTTCTGTGTTGTTCCAGTTATTTATGGAACAGGTCGCCTCGAACTGACGTAAGTAGGTGCTCCACGGGACCTTTCCGTCGAAGGTTGGGGGCGTCACTCTGAACTGTCCCGTTCCTGATGTCCCCGGTGTACCTGTGGGCGGGCGTCGGCGCAGCTCGGCAACTTCCTCTTGAAGAGCGTTGAATTTCTCTTCCACCCCCGTGATTGGGCGTTGGCGCAGTTCGGCAACTTCCTCTTGCAGGGCTTTGACTCTCTCATCCACCCCGGTCGGCGGGCGTCGGCGCAGCTCGGCGACTTCCTCTTGTAGGGCTTTGAATCTATCTTCCATCCCTGTCGGTGGGTGTCGGCGCAGCTCAGCAAATTCCTTTTGTAGAGCGTTGAATCTCTCTTCCACCCCCGTCAGCGGGCGTCGGCAACTTCCTTCTTTTAAGGCGTCGAACTTCTTTTCCATTGCCGTGACTTCCTCACGCAGACCCAGTTCTAATTTCTTCAGGTCCTGTGCTAACTTATTCTGCCAGTCTTCCATCTTCTTCTGGCCGTCCTCTATCTTCTTGGTTAAATTCTTCTGGCCATCTTCTAATTTAGCAGTTAGGTCCTCGGCCAACTTCTTCTGGCCGTCCTCCATCTTCTTCTGGCCGTCTTCTAATTTGGCAGTTAGGTCCTTGGTTAAATTCTTCTGGCCGTCTTCCATCTTGGTTTCCATGCCACTTAACTTTTCTAGCAATGCTGCGACTTGCTCTTCCATTTTAGATGTTTGTCTTGTAAGGGGCATGCGCTCACAGGAAAATTAAAAAAAAAATGACCTGCTCGGGTTTTGAAACCAGGACCGTCAGGTGTTGTGCTTGTGCTTGAGTTCGTAATCCCACTTCTGACACCAGTTGTTGTTACGTGCCACCCCCTTAGTGGCACTTACGTTAACTGGGCGAAAAGCACAAACACAATTGTTCCTTTAATGAAATATAATTGTATTGCAGCCCACAAACATACACAGTGCACACACATACACACACACACTGAGTCTAATTCAGAAAACACTACTGGTCACTATTAGTTTCCACATTTATGTTCTCTCTGTCCGTGAGGCGTTACAGTGTTCCAGCTGACACTCACACGTACAGTCTACACACAGGTTCTCTACAGCCTTGTCCCTGCCACTACACTTACTTCCCGAGTCCTCTTGCTGCTCCTTGTGCGCTGTTGCTCGTCCCGTGTCGATCCCACGACCACGACTTCCACGAAGCAGCGCGACACCTCCAAGCACCAACAGTCCTGACTCAAAGTTGCACCCTGGCAGACAGGCTTACACGCTGTTACCGTAGACGTCCAGTAATAATCACTGTACTGCTGCGCACTCACTCACTGGCCACACTTCAATACACCCTAGCACTGACCAATACTGTCCAATACACTGCCTCCTCGCCGCGGCTCGCTGGTTTATATGGGATCAGTCCCTGACCTAGAAAGTTCGAAATGTCACAACCCATTGCCGCATTGAGTATGTTCTGGTTGGTTCCACATCCAGAATCTTCGCGTATTCTCTGGCCGGCTCGCACCGACTCACAGGTGCTTTGTTAATGTATGGCCGTGGGAGGAACCGAGAGGGTGTGGGCACTTTCTCCCTCCCCCTGCGGGGTATGGCCAAGGCCACTAGACTGTCACACTGCCCCTCCCCCCGGGAGCCTCCTGCTGACCCGCGGCAACACGCAACACTGCTCCCCTCATAAAGACTGTCCAAGGTCTGAGGGGGTGGCATTGACGGCGCTAACAAGCCCCTGTTTAGGCTGGCCGTCACTCGCTTTTCTAACCGTGAGGCTGTTCCTCGCCGACAGCTGCTAATTAGATGGCCTCTTTCACTCCATAGTTAGCAGGTGACTTTCCTGCTGCTACGGCGTCCCAGTGGTGGTTTACGCTGCCTTGGTGGAGAGTAGCCAACCTCCACCGCCTCTTCGTCTCCGGCGGCGTTACTCCTCCTCGGTGGCGTCACCCATGCTGTCCTCTTCGCCGCCGCCATTCCCAACACGATGGTCTTTACCTGCCTTGGGTAGCGCTTTCCCCCGAGCATCGAATACTCACGTACCATGGCGTCGCAATGCCCATCCACGAAGATGTACGCCGCCTCTTGGTGCACGTGCTCGGGAGGCGAGCCAGCCAGCGTGAGCTCTTCAATTGACTTACTCGCGCGCCCGTTCCTCCCTTCCAGGCGTAGGTGGTACATGGCAGGTAGCTGGTAGTCCCCACGTTGCTCCTCCAGCGTCGCGACGATCCCGTTGTACCCAGTCCCCGTCCGGACGTAGTGCAGCACATCCGCCAGGCGAAGTCCTGTGATGAGCTGAACGGCTCCGTCCTCCAGCGTGCACCTGGCATGGTTCGCCACAGTGTCGAACCCGGTCCCGAAGATCTGCCATGATGAAGCTTCATCGACGTGCGGCGTCCTCACACTCGTGACACTGTTCCTGTCGTCAGAGCTGCTAAGTCTCGGCCCGATTTCCATGCCCGTGACGCTTCCCAGTGGCTCGTCCCTGACTCGCTGAGCATTCCGAACTCCGGACTCCACGAACTGTTTGTCTTGGCCATCCGTGTCCTCGGCCGCCCCACTTTCCATATCACCTCCAAACTTGTTATACTCCGGTCTTGATTTCAGGTCATATTTCAGCTCGTCCTGACTAGTTCCCTGCTCTATTTTCTTTTCAGAATTTTCCCCAATTTTCTTTTCCAATTTTTCCGAATATATCACCATTTTCTTTCCCAGGTATTCAAAATGTTCCGTCATTTTCTTACCCACTTTTTCGAAATGTTCTGTCATTTTCTTTTCCACATCCTCTATCTTGGAAGTTAACTTTTCTAGCAGGAGTTGTATTTGCGCATCCATTTTATTTGTCTGACTTGTGACGGGCATGCACTCGCAGGAGAATAATGAACTGTGATGCAAAGACCTGCACGATTCTGAACCTAGGACCTTCAGGTGTTGTGCTTGCTTGGGTTCGTAATCCGGCTTCTGACACCAGTTGTTACGTGCCACCCCCCCCCCCCCTAGTGGCACTTTTGTTAACTGGATTACGGAGGGTAGAAAACACAAAACCAATTACTGCTTTAAAGAGAAGTTAACTTTATTGCTTGCAGGAAGAGGTACACTACCCATCAGCAAATACAAGCAATTGGAACCTTACTCCAGTTTCCTCAAGTCTCTTCCTTGAGCGCTCTTGGCCCTTTCACTTGTCAACAAACCACAGAAGTTAAACCGTCTTAATGAGTACGGTGGCCTTGACAGAAACTACCGGCTCCTCTCCCTTATGTACACCGACTACAGTTACTTACGATAGCTTGCTGCACGCTGTTTACAAGCTGGGAAACAATGTCACTGGGTTTCGTAACTCGCACGGCACTTCGTCACTACACTTCTGTCGCTCAGGAAAACACGCACCCACAGAAAACTCAGTCCCCTCACTTTGAGGCCGCTTATATAGCAGGCTGGTGACTCAATGAATTCTAGAATCGTCCAGGACACACGGCCTCTAGAGATTTCCATCACTGGCTGGGTCACGAATATTCTGGACCATCCCTTTCACTTCGCAGCCCGTTGCGTAACGCGCACGTAATATACTGAGGCAGAGCACACACAGCCTGGGGGGCAGCTGTGACTCAACGCGGCGAGGCGACAAAACAAACTCACAGCCGTAACAATATTTACATAATACAAATATGAACTCCTGGTTTTCTTTCAAAGAGTTGCGGGAAAACTGCGTACAAATAACATACAGTTTTAGGGGCGAAATCATGGGCGCTCACTAGCAATACCAACACATTGCAAGTGCAAACGAACAGTTTTGAATGGAGAAACGAAGGAATGCATATTAGTCACAGGGAATAATTAGGGACGATCGGTGACTTACCAGGATGATGAATTCTGTCGTCCAGTAGTCGCCATGCCGCTAACAACCCACGCCATTTGTGTCTTTGGAACACCGAGTTCACTTTTAACTGTTTTCCTTGCCATATAATCGTGCCCGGAGGACCAAAACTTATATCGAATACATAGAATAAGATGTGGTGGACTGTATATCCATAGGTCGCTGGTTCACATCCGGCCCGGAGGACCAAAACTTATGTCGAATACATAGAATAAGATGTGATGGACTGTATAACGAAATATATTTTACATTGTATATACATGATTAAACACTGTTTAAGTACAGTAAATATTACAGTACATGCGGTGTTACCATGTCTTGTAGCCACCGCTACCTGCAAGCTAGCGAATCCTACTTGACGCAGGTAAGAAAACGACCCTTTTCTTAATGGGTCAACGACCCTTCCAGCAGGGGTACCAACTGCCAGCAATGTACTGAACCAGAGTTGCAAACAACCCCCAAACGACAAACGTCCTCCATGTTTTATTTCTTACAACTTGGTACACGAAATGCTAGCGTGTGATACACTTCGGTCATAAAAGCAGGTGTACTGACGAGGATGAGCAGAATCACACAGGTTTTTGTATCAGCGATCACAACAGCTTCCTTGCCAGCGAATGTCATGTGATACGGGCTTTAATGTTTTGAAGTTTTAACCATTTGGAACACTTGAATTCCTCCATAGGATGCACCCATTTATCCTATTACTAGTGTAGGTTTCATAGAAACAAGATACGTTTCCCATCAACACCTTGCATTCTTTATCCAAACCATCTTCTGAAAATGTATTTAACATCTGTCTGACTTTTAAGGGGGAAACCTAAATGAGCAATCTTGTAACGAAAAATGCCGGACATTTTCGATAAATTAGAAATGCCGACCGGACATAACCGTAACAAATGAAAAGCAGGACATAAAAGCCGGACGGTTGGTAACTACTCACGTAGCAATTCTCAATAACTTGGCGGATACTAAAAATCTGATCCTGACATGCTTGTTGTGGTCTCCTCTCTCCTGTTTATTTTGTATATGAACCATTTGCTGAAGGGCATAAAGAGCATAAACGAGGGTACATGTCCTAAAACCCATGCCAATTCGATTACCTTATACAACCATTCATTCCCGCTTTCCCACTATACTTTACCATTCCTGGCAAAATTTCATCTACCGCTGCCGCTTTGTGACATTGTAGTTTATTTACCACCCTCTCTACTTCCTTAACCGTGATCCTGTTCCCGTCCTCATTCTCCTCCTGTATCATCTCAAAATCTGCCACATTGCCAGTTAAGTCTCCATTAACATTTTTCAAGTATTCAAATTATGTGTGCCCTCTTCCCTGGCATCTACAATGAGTTTCCCTGAATTATCCAAGACACTACTGATTTCTCTTTTTGTTCTATTTCTAAGATTCTTTATAACATTCTAAAAAGCTTTCCTGCCACTTGACAGTTTCTATTTTTTTTTTGTACATTTGTGTTATATCCACCAAACCTAATTTAAGCCTAAGCGAGCAGGATCTGATGATGTTTGCTTGTCAAACGAAATCACCCAATTAGAACACCAATTTGATAGTGTTCTATTGTGTGAAATTTAAATGCTTTTCAGTTGGTCAACACGATTGTACCCAAGTAGTAATGGTTTTGTAAGAAATTACATGAGATTAATTATTACACTTGGATCGATCATCATCAGATCCTTTACACTCGGGGTAATGCGGTTTAAGATATTGTGACCGTTTGACAGACGTCCTACGACCACACAAGTGCGCATCCTAACAACAGCCGAGCACAAGACTCAAAAATATCTCGCGGTTAACTGTGAGCAAACAACAAAAGTTGTAGAATGAAATTAAAAGCTCTGCTGTTCCCAAGATGCACACTACAGCAAGGATAAATGGCATATTTTCAAGAATCATGAATGACCACAGTATTAGTTAAGATAAAATTGTATCAATTTAATTGATCCATTCAACCATCCTAATCTTTACAAGGGATATCCTCAGGGAGAAAACTAAACACCAATTTGAAAAAAATAACACCCTGCGCTCCTCCTGGGATCATATACTATTTAAATAGTAGGCATTAAATAACGTTCCAAAAAAAGTCTTTAACTATTCAAAAATCAACGATTTGCTAAATATGCACTTTCATTAGAATACCCATGAAATTATTAGTCCATCATGGTATTCCGTTATATTTTAAATGTTATTTACAATATTCAGGATGTGTAAATCATTGATAGTTCTATGTAACACCCGAATAAAATTTTGTTTTCAAAGTTCCACACGTATTTCATATTTCCAAAAATCTTGGATAATCCTATCAGATATTCTCTTCTATGTAACGAGAAGAAATTCCAAACATTACCAGAATTGTTAATTATGCCGCTTAATACAAGTCAGTTTAAGTCAAATCAATGACGACTCCCATCAGAAATATTGTTACGTGCCACCCCCTAGTGGCACTTCCGTTAACTGGATTACGGTGGGTAGAAAGCACAACACAAATTGTTCCTTTAAAGAAACGTATTAGCTTTATTGCGAGCCAGAAGGATAAACCACACAAATAGCAAATACAAGCAATTAGTATCACACTCTAGGTCCCCTCATGCTTGGAACACTTGCCTTTCACTTGTCAATAAGCCACAGAAGTTAATCCCTCCTAATGGGACCGGTGGCCTCGACAGAACTACCGGAAACACTTCCTTGAATACGCAAGCTACAGATATTTACGATAGCCGGTCACTCACCACTACACTCTGCTTCGCTGTCCGCTGGCTAGGGAAACAGCCCCAGGTGTTTTCGCAATTCACCACACTAACCTCTGTTGCACTGGAAAACACACTCGCTCAAGACACAGTTCCTCCGTAGGCTTCACACTCCTTCGCTGTCAAGAGAATCAGCTTCACTAGGGTTTCACAAGTCACGTCACCAACAACTGTCGCTCAGGTAAAAGCTCGCACTAGCTCGAAAACCACTGTCCACCTCGCTGGCCAGGTAGCTCTTATATAGCAGGCTGGTGACTCAAATGAATGCTTCTAGACCCGTCCAGGATTCACGGCTTCTCGAGATTTCCATCACTGGCTGGATCACGAATTCTGGACCATCCCTTTGTCCTTGCAGCCCGTTGAGTAAGGCGGAGGTAATACACTGAGGCGGAGCACAGCCCGGGGCAGCTGTGACGCACGCGGCGAGGCGACGAAACAAACCCACAGCCGTAACAGTATAATACAGTTTAAATTTCACTAATTCCACAAAGGAATATTCATATCAGCTTTTATAAATTATGGATCTAAGATTTACTTTCAATAATAAATAAATTATGGGATTAATTATTCTTGTGATGCTGATTGCAACTCAATCTTATTATTCAAATTATTTTCAAACACTTATGGATGATTTATAGCCATACAAATTATATCAGAATATGAGGCCGCATTTTAAATGCCCCATTTCTCTATGCACAAAAACCTTGAATCTGATTTATTCCATAATATCTAGATATGGCAAGATTACTAAACATTTTAATCTCTCTGCAGGTTTATATCATTCAACCAGAAAATATTTATTATGGTTAGAGCAAATTAAAGCAGAATATAGAATTCCGCTGATGACAATATCCGAATAGTAGCGAGGGGTTGCAACTGTGGCACTACCCTTCTTTTTGAGTAATATGAGGCTAACATCCTCCAAATTCCAACATTTCATTATATTCACAATGCTATGTGAATCATTTAACTTGTTCTTCACAAACATTGCTGGAAGTCTAGCAAAAGCTATTCCTGAACAGAAGGAAATCCTCAGTAAGGGCCACAATCAGTCGAATTCTCTCTACTTATATCCAACAGATGAAGCAGAAGTCAAGTCCATCATCACAAATATAAAGAATAAAAAGAGCTGTGGTTGAGATAGGATCAAGACAAATTTAATTAAAAACAATATGCAATCATTTATTAAAATCTTGGTTGAAATGATTAATGAGTCCTTAGTTACTGGCATGATACCAGATGACTTAAAAGTGGCCAAAGTAGTTCCTATATTTAAGGGTGGTGACAAAAGAAATCCAAATAATTATAGACCTGTTTCTATTTTATCGGTAGTTTCAAAAATTCTGGAAGAAGTGGTAAAAACAAGATTGCTTTCATTTCTGAACAAGAATACATTCTTTCATAATATGCAATATGGATTCAGGGAAAATTCTAGTACTGAGGCAGCAACTATTGACCTAATAACAATGCTACAAGAAACTATTGACAAAAATAATATGGCAGTTGGGTTATTTATTGATCTCACAAAAGCCTTTGATACAGTAGATCATAAAATACTGTTATCAAAATTAGAAAATGCTGGTGTCCGAGGTATAGCACTAAAATGGTTCCAAAGCTACCTTATTGGAAGAAAGCAGCATGTAGCTTTGAATAAATGCATAAGTTCAGGAAAATATATAACTCATGGAGTTCCACAAGGATCTATACTTGGACCTACATTATTCTTAATTTATATAAGTGATATTGTGGAATGTAATTTGAGAAGGCATATCAAATTGTATGCAGATGATACAAATATCTTCTACACTGGGAAAGACATAATTGAAATCATACAAAATGTGCAACAAGATATAAATACTCTCTCACAATGGTTCCAGGCCAATCCATTAACAATGAACCTACAGAAGACACATTACATGGTAATTTCAAAGCAAAGCATGAAAGAAATCACACATGACAAAATATATATAAATAATATTGAAATAAAAGAGGTTAATCAGGCAAAGTATTTAGGTCTAATCATCGACAAACACCTGACCTGGATTGAACACGATGAACGAATTGCTAAGAAACTCTCACCTATAGTAGGGATCCTAAGGAAACTTCGGTATCTTATTCCCCTAAACCTTGTAAAACAAATCTACTATTCACTTGTACATAGCAAGCTCCAATATTTAAATGTTATTTGGGCTCACTGCAGGAAATCCACACTGAATGATTTAATGACTATTCAGAATAGGGCTATTAGAAACATATTTAACCTTCCTTACTGCACTCCAGTAAAAGATCTGTACATCAGAAGTAAAATTCTACCCTTCAGCATAAGTGCAGATCTCCGAGCAGCTATGCTAATATACAAAATTAAACACAACACAAGACTCTATAGCTCTCCCTACATCTTGAACTCAGACAATCATTCTTATGGAACTAGGCATGCGAAGGACGTAGCCTTATATATCATTCACTCGTCTAAATACGGTAGAAATAGTTTCAAGTTCTCTGCATCACAGTCATATAATAAACTTCCCGATGAAGTAAAAAGTGCACCAACTTTGTCAGTATTTAAGAGGAAAACTATGAAGGTATTGTGGGAAAAATTCGATGCATCTTAATACATCGAATAAGCTTAAAAGTCCTAAGTGCTTATCATTTTAAGAGACCTTGGTCTAAACAATCTTAGATATAGTATCAACTTTACTAATAGGCCTATGCCCTTATTCATGAATTTGTGTTATCTTCAGAATTTTCTTCCTTGGTGTGTAAACGCACATATTACTGTACAATTCCTCTGTACGAGCCTATGGCTCTTTGGAATTAATTGAATAAAATATCTATCTATCTATTTCTTTTACACCTTATTTTTACATATTGAATTTCCATCCAGTCATATTTACTGTATTAAATGGATTATCATAATTATTCATGGGATAAAAAAGGACGCACGCATTCCCAAATCCACTCATCACCATACCAGATGTATCATATGGATGTTATAAATAACTGTTTCCTGTAACCTGTTGAATTATCCGCTTGTCACCATAACAAAAATCCTCCTAATTGATACACCTTGGTCTAACAACAAAACTACGATACGATCCATCATTCCAATGTGCATTAATTCATTATTTATCTCTTATTTTTCCGATATCATTAACTCATATTTGTTTAATTTAACATCACATAAATTCTACAAACTCACCCATTAATTTATTATATTATTAAATATATTCAACAATCCCAAAAACATTAATTCTCATGGTTATTGCCATGTTCTATTTCTCATAAGATCCACTCAAGTGTTATAAACATTATTCTTTAATCCACATGTCATTTCAAATTCATGACCATTTTGCATTATCATTATTAAAGAAATCCTGAACCACAAGAAAAATCGAATCATTTTACGATAAATGATGATCGGAACTCATCTAAGATGAATTAAATCTAGACGGAAAATAATTAAAGGTAACTAATCACATTTACCAATTAACTATCCCAAAACGGTAGTCTATAAAAATAATGTGCCATAAAAATATGCACGGAACTGTACAACAAAAATCAGGATGAAAAAAATATCCTCATTCTACGATATGCCTATCGTGGATATGCTATCTCAAAAATCTGAAGAGTAGACAAACATCGAAAGGCTCCATGCTTATGCTCCAGCATAATGTAAAAATAATTCCTGTCATGCAAAACGATTCCTACATGGTTGAAAGGCGTAGTGTACTGTCTGATATTCACCGGTACTAGCTATTAAAAATAGAATATAGGGCTCACGTCCATTTTCAGATGTTCTTGAAGAAGGCTCCTATGTCTGTGGAATGCCTATGGCCTAGGCATAATGTCCCATGCGTTCCTCTGTACACGGAATGTGTACAAGTCACCGTCCTGGTTCCACTGGTCCATGGCCCACATCTCCACACATCGGTCTCCATCGTACGCCCAATTCAAATTGAATGCACCATAGTAACGGCTCGACTCATGGTAGTTTCCAAAAGTTCATTACGGCGTATCGCTACCATGACTTCCTGATCGAATTTTCTTATCACCATAGCTTTTGCTATGAAAAACACGTGTCTAAAACTTTCAGTGGTTTCACGACAATCACCCGGTGTTTTACCGTTCCGATAATTGCAATAATGTTCACGGTCACTTGCTCACAATCTCTCTATAGTTATCGCAGTACACTTACACACCTGTTCAGCCTTATTTTACATTTTATATGCTATCCAGTAAACTACTCTGGTCGAAGATATTATCTTCACATAACTCGGGTCAGGAGTTAGCTCCAGTTCGTCGGCTAACTATGCTGTGAGATTTGGTATTACCCAATGCAACCTTGCACACACAAAGGTTGGCTTCACCTAGAAAAACTATCATGAGCGCATTGCGAACAATGTCTCATTCGTAGGCTACTTTTGGCTTTCAGGTTCGGTACTCGTAACCAAGATTGATTTAGCTGTCTGTTCA
This sequence comes from Meconema thalassinum, assembly GCA_946902985.2. Taxonomy (NCBI): domain Eukaryota; kingdom Metazoa; phylum Arthropoda; class Insecta; order Orthoptera; family Tettigoniidae; genus Meconema; species Meconema thalassinum. The sequence goes on along the minus strand of OX336389.2, from coordinate 1,119,638,804 downwards.
TGCCCGAGTTACTGCATAAGAACGAATGTCACTCTTCCCGCATCTGCTTGCTCAGCCCCTTAGCTCGCCAGGTGACATCATGCGTACGCTCATCTCCTCAGATATGCACTCTGCAGCGGTAAGTCTCAACTTGGCTAGGCACTAGTTTCAAATTCAAACAGTGCAGTAACGAAAAACAACTCCTCCATAACTGGCAACAGACGTAACTTGTCATTTTTGTTAAGATGTGATTTTTTGTTGTGATATGTTAGTATATTGTATATATATATATGTATATATTGTTAGTATATATTGACCTTCAAGTTCACTCGTTTAGTGTGATAAACTGTAGCGGTTGTAAATGGTCAGGTTGTTGTTCTGACTTAGATGTAGGTTTAAAGTACCTAGCTGATTGTTTGGCCGATGTGGTGTTCATTCTCATCTAGCTTCTGTCACACTTCACTAAACTCCCGTTTAAAGCCCACTACCCTCATAAAAACCGCCCCCCTGCTGGGTGAGAGAAACACTTTTCAGGGACCAAAGATCAATCGCCGATACGTTGGACACCGGCTGGGGTCATTGCGACTATACATACACTTATATCTAGCCTCCTCTCTGGGCAATAATTCTGTTCACTTACGCTCTTAACTAAGAAATTACAGTAAGCCCCTCTCCCAGCATAATTATATTCTGGGCCTTCTTCCTCAAATTCTTCCATAGCATGAGAATGATGTTTCTACATAAATCACAGGATATATACGAGATATATTATAATTAACTGAAAATCGCCAGAAGTGACATCCATCATAATTTTCCAAAGTGTCATTGATTCGTTGACAAACTAGTTAACTACACATTCTACATCAATACTGTTGGTTTCATCACATTCAATGGAGAGTTAAGCCAATGACCTTAACCTCTTCTGTGACACAGCACTGTGCAAGTTTGTTTTCATAAGTATTCGTTCGCTGAACAATCGCTCAGCGGGTGCTAATGTGACCGGCAAATTGAAATTAAGTTGTAGCACTGTTCACATTTCAGGGACATTACTAGCAATGACCGTTTTTTTTTTGTCAGAAGTTCGACCAGTTCTTTTACAGATGGGTCAATTCGTGGACTCCACTTGGAAGAGCGAACAAAGTTATTCCATCCTGTGTTGTGATAGTGATTCGAGAATATCCACAAGAGGGGGGACTTAAAGTTGATTTCAAGTCTCTGAAGGATGAGAACCAGATTACTTTGACTAATGGGAGAATATTTGTAGCACTTACAATGTATTGGTAAGATTTTAAAATGTTTGAGGAAACAGAATAAATCTAGATTAATCAAATTGTCACATTTTGTCATTCGATAATAATAATAAGCCTAATTGTATTCGATTAGCACATGCACACATTTTGAAAAAAGAAAATACGTCTTTGGCAAAGACAATTTACACAGTTGGCGACAGTAGAACCATACTGATCCAAGTGGCATTCTCACCATTTTGAGAAAACTAGGGAAACGTGTTTGTGTTTGATTTACGGAAACGGGACATATTTTATGGTTAAATCTTTGATGACACGTCTACTAATATGTTAGAATAACTACAAAAGACTGTTTTAATGAAATATTTTCATTGGAAGATACAAAAAGTTTGGTTTCTGCATTAAACATATCACTTGGATCACTTTGGCACAAACAAATATTGACATTACAGGTGCGTCACATTGAAACACTGTAGATCTACGGAGGTAATCAAACCGAATCATCTCCAAATCCGAAGGGTAGCACGTTTTCATCGACCCTTCCTCGTCTGGGTACATGCGGAATTGATTGGTAGAACGAATAATGAACTAGTGGAACAAATTTCAGAATTATTTTTAGGTCTTGCACCTTTTTGTATGGTAGTGGCTTTGCTGCCCTAGCCTGTGCAGGTATGTAATTGCGGAGGCTTATCAGAAATACCTGCAAATCTGTTTCGTTAGGTTTGAGGTCAATCGCTTTATATGTTTCTGTATAATCATCATTGTAATGCATAAGGCTTGCAAAATCCAGAAACTTGTCAGTCATGTCTCGAACTATGAAAGGTTTACGCTTCTGACAGCCACGCACGGGGTCCATCCATGCCTGAGGCGTGAAGAGGTCTGTCCTCTTCTTTTGCTCACGACTTATGAACGAAAAATCAGTGTTATTTCGTCAGTATGTATGGCCGCTCACAAGGTAGTGCATAACAATATTTTCGAGATGGGACGATTTGTTTTTCACTTGGATTAATATGGCAGGAAGTATGTTTCAGATTAAGATAAATTCTAAAGTTAGAGATTGCAACGTTCTTACATAAGGCGGTGCTTTTTGCACTTAGATTACTGTGGCATGAAAACTTATAGTTTCTCCCATGCAACCATGCGAAAAGCTCTAAAAATGACAAAATGTCTCTTGGATCAGCATGATTGTACTGTCGCCAGTTAAGAAAACCTGCCTAGGATCTCCATACCAGAACATTCGGACATTGAGTGCAGGACTTATTTGAAGGAATAACAGCAACCTTGTTGCCACATGAAACACTACGCCACATAACAATGAGTGACTTTTTCCCATTGAATTACTCTTTTCCTCTTTCAGCTGCAGATATTTAATGTTTGTTTGGACTGTATTCATTGGAAGTGAGATCGCTTAGGCCTTCTGGTACATAGAACTTCCTATGGGTTCACTGTCTTTAATTTGCCATTATTGTTTCTGTAGCTTTCCATGCCTATTTCACACTGCAATCAGATTTCATTAAATGCAGAATTTTGTTTGATTACATTTTATCAACTATTAAGTTCCTCTTCCATAGTGTCCATGGAAGTACAGTAGAGTCATGCTAATCTGAAAATCTGCCTAATCTGAACAGGGCTAGGTAAAAATATCAACCAAATTTGTTTTGGATTTTAAAACAGGAAAAAATAAAGATAAAGATTAAAGTAGTTTCTCCAATTAAAAACGTAAATTTATTAGCACAGAAAATCATGAAATAAATGCTACAGGAGCAAACAGTGAATCTGTCGGCTATCTTATACACAAAAACAACAATCGGAAGGCCTAGACCTACTAAAAATGTGCATAACAAAGTTTGAATGCAATTTTTTTTCAAGTTATTGACAAAACAAACGGAAACTTAAGAAGTGAAGTCTGTGATCGTCTTTTGATGCAACACACTGAAACGACTTGAAGAGGCAATGTCTCGCCGACGTCGCATAAACATTACAGCGGCATTCTGCTCGACGTAGCTTAGGGCGAGGTTAAGGGTACTTGCAGCAGCAGTAGTGTATACAACATCACCAGTTTGGACATCCCCCTCGTCCTCACTAACATCTGCGTTGATCTCAGCTGACGTTCCCTGCGCCACTGCTACAATGTCTTCATCTGCATAGTATTTGCAATGAATGACTAAAATAAGCCAAAAATAATTTCCGTCCAATCAATACCATATATTTTGTAAAAAGTTTTTACTTTACATATAGGGGGACATGTTTCGGGTCCTCGTGTGCCCTTCTTCAGCCCTCTGTGGAAACACCTGGCCATCAAGGCCATAAAATATATCAAGTCATGCAGTACACATCAAAATCATAACAGATTTCAAAACAATTAGCCTTCGGCGGGCGGAACCATATAAACTTCTCAAAAAAATTAAAGCACCACTTTTTTCAAAGGCCACCAAATTTTGAAAAGTTGACCGCACAAGCTCGAAATCTCAGTATGACGCTTGTCCTGATGCCTACCAAGCATATGCTTCAGCACAACGTCCAAACTTGAGTAGTTTCGGGGGAACGCCCCCAAAACCAGCCCATTTTCGAAAACCGCAAATTGAAGTTTGCGAAAAATGCTGTAGCCCTTGTCGCAGGTTGCCAAAGCAGTCGAAAATGAATGAGTCTTGCTCTTAAAGGTTCCACAAACACGCTGAAATCGTTCCATTTGACGTTTGGGAATTTTCAACCCCCTTCATCATCCCCTAAACATGGACTACCATTGGGGGCGTCTGAGAAGGTACCGGGTGTGTTTAACCACCTGAAAACCTGCACACCGTCCTCAGTTGCTGATTGCAGTAAGTTCTTAAGGCCTCCGGCAATGTTCAGACCCCCTAACACCCTCAACTGGTATGGGACCAAACCACCCCGTCTCAATTCACCCCTAAGGAAGGTTTTAATCGAGATGTTTATCAGTGCTGCGAATGGGGGGGGTCTTCCCCTAACGTTTCAAAGAAGGAGCAGTGCCTGTGTCACCACCCCTTCACCTGCTACCCCCTTTTGTATGATGTTTCGAATGAGGCCCTTTTTAAGGGCTGAAACGAGGTCTTAATCGCTGAAAGGGCTGTAAGGTCCTTAGAAGTAGTGGTGACACGAAACAACCCCTTCCGATCGTTGATTGACATTCCATCCCCCAAACTTGACATTTTTGCACCCTCAACCCTCCCCGTCTGGATGCGTGACGCGTCATGGCAGAGTTTTCCGAGTTGGATGAAAATGAAGCTTATGGTCTGCAATCGAGCCCAAAACAGCAGGTTGGATGGAAATTCATCGGTAGGGTGGAAAACGAGACCAAAAAGTTTTCAAAAAAGTTAACAGCCTCTAGTAAGTATGCCCATGCATAGGCAACCCACACGACGTCATTTGTCTCCCATTTCCATCCTTTTTAACCCAGTGCCGATCATAGGCAACCCGCACGCACGGACGTGATGTGGGTTGCCTATGCATGGGCGTACTTACTAGAGGCTGTTAACTTTTGGTCTTGGTTCCCACCCTACCGATGAATTTCCTTCCAACCTGCTGTTTCGGGCTCGATTGCAGGCCATAAGCTTCATTTTCATCCAACTCTGAAAACTCTGCCATGACGCGTTACGCGTCCAGACGGAGGGTTGAGGGTGCAAAAATTTCAAGTTTGGGGGATTGAATGTCAATCAATGATCGGAAGGGGTTGAATTCGTGTCACTACTACTTCTAAGGAGCTTTACAGCCCTCTCAGCGATTAAGACCTCGTTTCAGCCCTTAAAAAGGGCCTGATTCGAAACATCATACAAACAGGGGTAGCAGGGGAAGGGGTGGTGACACAGGCACAGCAACTTTTTTGAAACGTTAAGGGAAGACACCCCCATTCTCAGCACTGATAAGCATCTCGATTAAAACCTTCCTTAGGGGTGAATCGAGACGGTGTGGTTTGGTCCCATACCAGTAGAGGGGGGGGGGGGGGAGGGGTGAACATTGCCGGAGGCCTTAAGAACTTACTGCAATCAGCAACTGAGGACGGTGTGCAGGTTTTCAGGTGGTTAAACACACCCGGTACCTTCTCAGACACCCCCAATGATAGTCCACGTTTAGGGGATGATGAAGGGGGTTGAAAATGCCCAAACGTCAAATGTAACGATTGCAATGTGTTTGTGGAACCATTAAGAGCAAGACTCATTCATTTTCGACTGCTTTGGCAACCTGCGGTAAGTCCTACAGCGTTTTTCGCAAACTTCAATTTGCGGTTTTCGAAAATGGGCTGGTTTTGTGGGCGCTACCCCGAAACTACTCAAGTTGGGGAGTTGTGCTGAAGCATATTCATTCATTCATTCATTTGCAATGGGGGGTGTGTCCCCCGGTGGCATATGCTTGGTAGGAGTCAGGACAAACGTCATACTGAGATTTCTAGCTTGTGCGGTCAACTTTTCAAAATTTGGTAGCCTTTGAAAAAAGTGGTGCTTTAATTTTTATGAGCAGCATATATATGCCCCACGTTTTGTCCACCATGGGCGGAACAATTTATGTATGTACTGTGGAAATATCTAGCTGCAGACCTCAATGAAGTACACGAAAAGTCCTCATAGATGGCGAGAGCTGTTTATTTCAACCTTACTGGTGTAGGGATTTCCCTCAGCATATCGGCAAGATTTTTTCCTGGTAGTGGCAGCAGATAATTATGCATGTCGCATGACACAGTATTTTCGTGTTGTGGTATTTGCCGTATTTTGGCGGTTTTTGGACATAATGGCATCAGAGAAACGAGTTAGTGATGTTGCGATAGTGTCAATACATGATTATTCAGATGAAGATTTGTCAGATTATAATTTTCGTGACTCTGGAATGGAAAATTCTTCCTATAGCTCACCTGAGAGAAACGACACATAAGCGACACAGCTGGTGAGCGAGCAGATAACTGGACAGACTTGAGTAATCGTGGACCCACAAATACCATCCCCATACAGAATATTGATCAAGGGCCAATATTACCAACAAGTTTTGATGTAGATACACACCCTGTATATTTCTTTTATTTGTTTTTTGAAGATGAAGTAATTGAAGATATTCTTTATGATACTAAATTATACAGAGACAAAAGAATAGTGTTTCAAAGTGTACCACACACAACAAGAGCTTTGAGGAATCTGTTTCATCTGAACAATATAAACACATATTAAAAAGTTTGTAGCGTTCATTCATTCTATTTAAATATGTCCAAAAACATTACTGTTGATCATAATGGGAGAGGGTTACACTCTACTCTCTACTTCTACAGACTGAAAACACATAGTCTTTCGTGAATGCTATAAAATGGAGCGAAGTTTATGATGCAGGTTTCATAGTTAGACCTTGACCAATGTCAAGGTTGTCTGAGGTCTATGAGAACGACATCATAAACTTGACCACGGTCCTAATTTTTTTTTTCTTATATAGATTTACGTAATCTTAACATAGATACTTTCTCCTTCCAAGTTTGTCCAGTGTGTTCCTACTTTATTTGTCCTGTTCTCTTGCTTACTTTCCCAGTCTTCTATTTCCACACCATCCACTTCAAGACAGAAGATCTCCCTGAAGAATACCTCCTGCTAAGCACTATCTTGAGCGACAGAAGAACTGCCCGCCCACCGTTTGGAGCTGGGAGGTCAAAACAAACTTGACTTTCACCCAAAATTGTCTTTGACCTTGTTACATGTTCCTCCCTTTTATATCTTCCTCTGCTTGCATCTGACCGTCATTGGGTTTGTCGTTTGTATGTGTTTCTATCCATTTTCTGCCCAACGCTTGATTATATATCCACCAAGTATAGATTTAAATAAATAGACATAGAGAAAAAATAAACAAACAAATTAAGCAGGCCAATCAAGAATTATCAATATATTATTGTAAGAAAAGCATGATAGGTTTTGATTTCATTCAAAAATGTTGATTTCTTCCAGTTTATTTCATGAATAGATTTGGTACAACAGTTGGAGTACAATTAAGTATGACTATTATAAATAATACTAAAGTAATTTTATCATTATTTAATCAGTCATGTATTAATACTATACCCTTAATATAAACTTCAGTCTTGGAGAGAGAGAGAACATCAGAAACAGTCAACTTTTTATAGTCTTACATTCTGCCACCACACGAGAACTACACCATGTCCAACAATGTCACAGCCCCACCTTTAAAGAACAATCAAACTGATCTTATACTTTTAAGAGAACAACAAAAATATATAAATTTATGACAATTAAGGAAAACAGACTTTCACCAAAAAAATATATAACAGCACATCACTGTTGAATTTACATAACTACACAGCTGAACACAGTTCAGATTCACAATGCCCAACCTCTTTTGAAAATTAAAATAAAAGCAATATTACACTCTTACTTATTTTTGTATTCACTTTTTCCTTGCAGCATCACGAACCATGCTCTTATCAAGTAGTTCTTCACCATCCACATCAGGCTGAGAGAGCTGACGATAGCCTTCATCTTCAACAAAGCAAATCTCATGGCCATCCTAGAATTAAAATAATCATGCATAAGAATGAAAAAATTACTTTAACTATTAAGGGTATTTTACAAGTAAGGTCTGTTTACCAATACCGTTATGAACACCACATATTTGTGGTGATTCACATGCATATGGTCCTTCAGGGTTCCTTGCACACAACCCAGATGCTATTTGTAGCCGTGCTATACCAAGCGACTACAGTGTTTAAGACGATCAAGGGGCCCATTATAATGTGAGATACGGTTCCTTATTCGTTTCTTGGCAGCAAGGAATACAACTGTGGCAGACATCCCTCAATAGATGCAATGAGTGAGTAAATGGGTGAGATTTTGAAAGAAGGGTGGGAGAATATGCACGATGAGCAGTGCTCTGACCAGCCATTCGGAATTTACAAAGTTTTGCTCCGAGCAAAAGATGCCAAATGCAAAAAAACAGATAATTCACAACTTCGATGTTGTCAGTGGAACTTTCACGTTTCAAAATCAGTTCAGTACAACATAGTGTGTGTAAATTTAGACTTTTGGAAATTGTGCTCTTGATGGGTTCTGAAGATGCTTACCAAGGAACACAAAAAGAGTAGATTGAGAAGTGCTGTTACATTTTAAAACCACTACAAGGAGGAAGGTAATAAAATATTGGGCCAGATTGTCCCGAGACATTGCCATGGGTGCATCACGTGACTCCTCAATCTAAGCAGCAGTGGATGGAGTGACAACAAGTCATCTGCAACTAATGTGATATTCAACCTGATACTATCAAGAGGGGGGGAATTTGACAATGGGAGGAATTTGTGACCCACAGCACCAGGACAGATGAAGGAAACACATTTTTCAAATTTCAATTTATTGTTTTTCTCATACAGGCCACTGAGGCTACAAAGCCTCTTTATGCAGCTCTCTTCATTCAGAGGGCGGTTAAATACAATAAAATGAATGAAGAAAGAAAGAAAGAAAGAAAAATAACTTAACCTAATCATTCAGTTGACAATAAAAGTTCTTAATTCAGGTAGTTGTTATTACACCGGGATAATCGTTGGATTTTTTGCAATTGCAAAATTATTCTCTGCTACTGTACTATCATTTAGCTTAAGATTATTTAAATATTTGCATAGCTGGTTACCATGAAGGGAGTGTCTTATCGCTCTAATGGGAAGTCCTGAATAATGGTGCAATTTATATTTATTCCAGAGAATACTAGCCGAAATACGGAATGAACCTTCACATTTTTCAATTCTATGATGAGGTATCTGGAGCATTTGTGCAGTGTGTCTATTCGCACGGTTATGCACTGACTGCATGGGAGTTACCGTAGTGTGCAGTAAATATAAGACTGTTGTCGTTCTTTTAACTTTTGCCATTCAATCTGGACGTAAAATGGAGTTATACGGGACTCTCTTAAGGGTCAATACTGTGACAGCATGTTGAAATGATGAGAGCTCAATTGACTGACAATTTTGATTGATTCTCCAACATTTCATTAAGGGTCTGGTTTTTCAATCCTTGGATAAAAGTTGATCTGCATCTACTCATTGAGAAATTTTACCCATAAATATGATACCTTTGGCATTCAAAACTTGTAACAATACAGGTTATGTGATTGGTCGAAATTGAATTCTGGCAGTATGGTTCTGTGCAATGACTGTTCCAAAATTAACCCCACATTACTGTAATGCAGTTATCAATTATATTAATGTGCTGATACACGATGATCGATTTAAACAATATTTATTAATTTGTTTCAAATTGTAAGGTGCGTTCAAAAAGTAACGAGCCGGAGGCATAATTACAGAAACCAGTACATGTATGTTAGAAGTATTGGCCCTGGCTGTTGAGGCACTCGTCCCACTGTGACACGAGGCAGTGAATGGCTGTCTCATAAAATTCCCTGGGCTGCGATGTGAACCAGTTCCGCACATACAGCTGGACGTCGACGTCCGAGGTGAATCGTTGGCCCCACTGAGCCCTTTTCAGGGGACCAAACATGGCGTAATCACAGGGAGAGAGGTCGGGACTGTATGGAGGTTGGCCGAGAACCCATTTGAATTTCTGCAGGAGTGCCGCGACTGTGTTGGCCGTATGAGGTCGTGCATTGTCGGGACCAGAATGACCCCATGGGTGAGATTGCCTGGTCTTTCTGTTTTGATCCCTTGGCGAAGGGTGGTCAAGGTTTGCGAGTAAAGCTGGGCATTCACTGTTGTCCTGTGTGGCATGAAGTGAATCAGAAGGGTCAAAGAAGAACGTCAGCATTACCTTTCCTGCACTCGTGTGGATGGCCTTGCCTTTTTTTTTGGGTGGTGGTGACCCTGGATCATTCCACTGGAGGCTTTGTCGTTTGGATTCTGGTTCGAAGTGATGACACGACGACTCATCTCCAGCCACCACTCCTGCCAGGAACCCATTCCCTTCCCTCGCATAGCGCTGCAGATGACCAAGACAGTGGGCCATTCGACATGCTTCCTGGTGTGGTTGAAGACTGTGGGGCACCCATTGGGCACACACTTTGCGCAAGTGCAGTCGTTCCTTCATGACGGTGTGCACACTTCCGACTTTCAATCCGACCATGGCGGCTATGGCGTTCACTGTCACTCGGCGGTCCTGGGTAATGAGTGCATCAACCAGCTGGACGTTGTCATCGGTAATGCAGGGGGGTGCCCCAGACCGGGCATCATCGGCTAACGACACCCATCCTTCCCTGAAGCGCTTGTGCCACGCCTTGACTCTTGCAAGGGACATGCAGTGTTCAGCGTACACGTGTGACATTCGGCGATGAATGTCCGTTCCCCCTACTCCTTCCGCTGTCAGAAACCGAACAACACCTCTTTGCTCTTTGTTTGACGTGTCCATGTCACTGTTTGCAATGCGACTGGCAGCGTTGGACGATTGATGCATGCTGCTGCTCGCTTTGTATCGTCACGTGACGTGCACGCATACCCTCTAGTGACGGGCTGCGACCTTCCACGTTTTGGTCGAAACCACACCTCGTTACACACGCCACGATTAGCCGATGTCGTCACCGGTTTGCTCATTCCAGCCTCCGGCTCGTTACTTTTTGTACGCACCTTATATTTTTATATCATATCAATATGCCTCATTTTAATAGAATCCACTTGAAATTACAAGTTATCACATATTTAGCATATTTTCATTTATGAAAAAAAAATAGGCTTACGAGATCACCTTTTGTCCGTGTGTGTCCCCCTAATGAAATCTTAATGGCTGGAGCGATTTCAATGAAACTTGAAAAGGACATAGTACTATTCCGTCCAACCCGGACCGTGCCCTTCAAATTTTATTACGTATCACCAATCCAACATGGCAGCTGTGCGAAATATTTTACTGGCTTTCTATATCTCCGAAACTATTACTGATATCACCCTGAAATTTTGTATGGTGATAAAGAGCACTACTAGAACTTCACCTATGTGACTTTCAAAGACCTGTTAAGTACAAAACGAACATAGCGGTGAAGCAAGTTGAAAAATTTTAATAGACTTTTCTCACGATTTAACCATCCGAGCACAGAAAAACATTATTATAGTATTTGAATGGTTCATTATGGTTCCGTATTGATGCAACAATTAGTATTAATATTTTGCAAAAGTTCTGCCTAATCAATATCTTTATTGTACTAAATATAAATGATCACTTAGTGGTCATTGGTACATGTTTTGGGGCCTAATTGTTTTGGCCCCTTCATCAGCCTGTGTAGATAAAAAGTCAAGGCAAACAGGTGGTCGGATAGCTTAACACTCATAAAATATTCCCTTCAAAAAACCCTATTATGATGCACCATAATGAAAGGGGAAAGATGTTTATCCAAAGAAACATCATCATCATCATCATTTCCCCTTATCCAGCTCCTGCCGGGTCGGGGTATTTATGGCACTTCTCCACTTTCCTTCCACCATTCTTCTTCCGCGATCTTGTCCCAGTCCAGATTTCTTTTTCTTACGCTGTTCTTCACTGAATCAATCCACCTTGTTCTAGGTCTTCCTCTTGCTCTCTTACCCTTGCACTTTGCCTCCAGCATCTGTCTTGGTATTCTATTTTCCTCCATCCTCTTTACATGTCCAAACCACCTTAGTTTATTCTTCTCAATTCTCTCATTTAGTTTTCCCATCCCATCATCTTCATTCCTCACTCTGTCTTTCCTATCATACTTCTTAGGCATTTCATTTCACTGGCTTGGATTCTACTCTCTTGCCTGCTTGTCAGGGTCCAAGTCTCAGCTGCATAAGTTAATATGGGAACATAGTACACTTTATACATTACCTCCTTGCTTTTCCTTGGTACTTCCTTATCCCAAACAAGTTTTCTTACACTTTGATAGAAAACATTGCTCTGCTGTACCCTCCTGCCAATATCCATGTCCAACCTACCAGTTTGCATCAATTCACTTCCTAGGTATTTGAACGTGTCCACAATTTCCAAACTCTGACTTCCAATTTTCACAGTGCCCTTTCCTTGTCTTTCCCCTCTTGTCATCACCATGGTCTTGCTTTTCTCAATACTGATTTTCAGGCCGTACTTCTGAATATTTTCGTTCAGTGCATCTAGTTGATTTTGCACTTCTTCAGTGTTCCTTCCCCAGACCAAAATATCATCTGCAAATAACAGTAACTTCATTTCTTTATGTCCATATGCTTCCTTTGTTTCCTTTACAATTTCATCCATCACCATTATGAACAAGAGAGGTGACAGCACACTCCCCTGTCTTAGTCCAGTCTTGTTCCTAAACCAATCTGTCTTTCCAACTGGGGTCAGTACCCTGCTAACACAGTTGTTGTACATTGCTTGCACCATTTCCAACATTTCTCTTCCCAGTCTCTTCTTAACCATGGTTTCCTATACCTTCTCTCTGGGGACACTATCATATGCCTTTTCTAGATCTATGAAAGTCATGATCAAATCCTCTCCATATTCCCAGTTCTTTTCCATCACCTGCCTCAAGCTAAAGAAAGAAAGAAAGAAAGAAAGAAAGAAAGAAAGAAAGAAAGAGAGGAACAAAGAAATAGTTGAAATTTGGAAAAAACAAAAAATATAGTGTGAACACACTCTAAAATTTGACCCTTTCTTGTTGATCACAGAAATTGTGCATTCTTCAAGTGGTCCCAAATCTTCTGAAACACAGTATGTGGACGACAATAACACACTTGAAATAAACCATACACTATACCGTGGCTTTCAGATGTCAACGAAAATACAATGGCTCAGCTTTGTGGTAGTTCAACTTACTGCGGTCTGTAGATGCTAAATGAGACATAATCTGCTCCGTGGCAGCATTCCAGATTATATTAATATTCCAAATACAATTCACCAGTGATAAATGTCATGGATCACAATACTTCACCATAGATGAGCCCCAAAAAAAACATGAAGCTGCAATTTTGTGCCGAAACATCATCTTGCCAGAATGCTTTGGAATAATTAATGAAGGACCAGGTCTCCAGTTTGAGATTAAACCATTAAGAATGGAATATGTCACATATAAGTCTATATCTGTGATGATATTTAGCAATATGTCAACTTACTTTAGGTTAAACGATAAGTTTATGTCGGTTAAGGCTTGTCTTTTGTTACACGTTATTGTCAATTTTATGGGTACAGCATAAACTCATTACTCAGATATATAGATTATTAAATCATTGGAAAACCAATTATGGTATTAAACTGGGAGTAGTGTTAAGTTATTAATAAGAAAATTCTCTAATAGTAAAATATTGGCAAAATTTGAAATAATGTAGGAATAAGATTGAAAATTAGGTGGCTCTTAAGAAATTAGAATTTGTTGCTGCAATATGTGCATGATTTAGAGAAAAAGAATTTAAAATACTTATGGCTTCATGCTTAAAATAGCTAAAATGCTTAAGGGGGTTTATTTTTGTTGTTGATTTTTAACATTATGTTGTCTGTGAGGGTATCAAACAAAACGTTTGAGTCAAAAATTATCTCATTGAGATTTTTAGGGTCCGAAATTTTATGCGCTGTGTTGATTTCTATGGATTCTAGTACATTCATCAGGGTTCCCTTGTTTGTATAATGTAAGATTTTCAAATCTTTTTCTATAGTTGTAAATTTATGGAAGTCAAGTCAAAAAAATTCGCAAAATTATTAGTAAAAATACATCAATTAATAAAGTTAACAACCAGAACATCAATAATTTAAAAAAGAAAATAGAGAGTAATAATGTAATAATAACTAAAGCAGGTAAAGGGAACACAATAGTACTCATTGACAAAAATGAGTACATCAACATAACTTACGATTTCTTCAATAATACCAATTTTGAAGAAATAAAAAAAGACCCCACAGCAATCACACAAAGTAAATTAAAAAACATCCTTAAGAATACAGTTTTCATTTTAGATGAAAACCAAATTAATAATTTAACACACATGAATCCCGGTCTTCCAATCTTACGTGCCCTACCCAAAATACACAAAGAGGACATTCCTATTAGACCAATTGTCATTTCAGAAACAGCCCAATATACAAAACAGCCCAATTTGCTCAACGATTTTTAAAACAGCATTATTGGTTCAAAGCTAATAAATCTTTCAGAAACACATTACATTTTTGCAAAAAAACAATAGAACTGAGAATAAAACAAGAACATTCACTTCATAGCGCTGATATCAAAGATATGTACACTAATATCCCCATTCTACCAACAATAGATATTATTAAGCAAAATCTAACAAACAATAGCAAATTATCGAAAGTAGAAATAGATGAATTCATTTGCATTTTAAGTTTCATTCTAAACAATAGTCATTTCACATTTAACAACAAATTTTACAGACAAAAAGTTGGTTTAGCCATGGGCTCACCACTATCAGGTATCATCGCCAACATTTACCTCGACTATTTAGAAGAAACAAAAATAGAAGGGAAGATAAAAGGCATTATGTTTTGGGGAAGATATGTAGATGATGTTTGCATCATAGTTGATGACAATATTCAAACAATAGAACAAATATTAGACCAACTTAATAACATTGATAATAACATAAAATTTACTATGGAATCAGCCATAAATAATAAGATTAATTTTCTGGATACAACCATCATTAAAAAAGACAACAGATTACACTATCAAGTTTTCCGAAAACCAACACAAACCCACACTGCAATAAGACACGGTTCAAACCATCCTGGCTGTCATAAAAGAGCCACTTTCATCAGCCTTATAAACAGAGCTATGAAATTACCCTTATCCAAACAAGATTTTAATAATGAGATTAAAGTAATTCATCAGATCGCCAGAATTAATGGCTACAAACGTCCATATATTGAAAATATAATTAATAAATTAAAAAACAAACCCGCAACGCACCTCCAACCGGTGCAAAAGGAAAAGTCAACATATGCAGTTTTCACATATTTCAATAAATTTACATGTGGTTTCACCAACAAATTAAAAAAACAGAATATGAAGATAGCGTACAAAACCAATAATACAAATCATGACCTGTTTTTAATTCTAATACAATCAATAAGAAGGATAAATTCAGAAAATCTGGTATATATAAATTGATTTGCAATGAATGCAATACTAACTACATAGGCCAAACAGGAAGAAATTTTGCTATAAGATCTAATGAACATATAAACGCCACAAAATACAGAAAATATTCAGCTATGGCTACCCATATGGAAGAGTCAGGTCATAAATTTACAAATATAGAAAAAGATTTGAAAATCTTACATTATACAAACAAGGGAACCCTGATGAATGTACTAGAATCCATAGAAATCAACACAGCACATAAAATTTCAGACCCTAAAAATCTCAATGAGATAATTTTTGACATTTTGTTTGATACCCTAACAGACAACATAATGTTAAAAATCAACAACAAAAATAAACCCCCTTAAGCATTTTAGCTATTTTAAGCATGAAGCTATAAGTATTTTAAATTCGTTTTCTCTAAATGATGCACATACTGCAGCAACAAATTCTAATTTCATAAGAGCCACCTAATTTTCAATCTTATTCCTACATTATTTCAAATTTTGCGAATATTTTACTATTAGAGAATTTTCTTATTAATAACATAACACTACTCCCAGTTTAATACCATAATTGGTTTTCCAATGATTTAATAATCTATATATCTGAGTAATGAGTTTATGCTGTACCCATAAAATTGACAATAACGTGTAACAAAAGACAAGCCTTAACCAACATAAACTTATCGTTTAACCTAAAGTAAGTTGACATATTGCTAAATATCATCACAGATATAGACTTATATGTGACATATTCCAATCTTAATGGTTTAATTTCAAACTGGAGACCTGTTCCTTCATTAATTATTCCAAAGCATTCTGGCAAGATGATGTTTCGGCACAAAATTGCAGCTTCATGTTTTTTTTGGGGCTCATCTATGGTGAAGTATTGTGATCCATGACATTTATCACTGGTGAATTGTATTTGGAATATTAATATAATCTGGAATGCTGCCACGGAGCAGATTATGTCTCATTTAGCATCTACAGACCGCAGTAAGTTGAACTGCCACAAAGCTGAGCCATTGTATTTTCGTTGACATCTGCAAGCCACGGTATAGCGTATGGTTTATTTCAAATGTGTTATTGTCGTCCACATACTGTATTTCAGAAGATTTGGGACCACTTGAAGAATGCACAATTTCTGTGATCAACAAGAAAGGGTCAAATTTTAGAGTGTGTTCACACTATATTTTTTGTTTTTTCCAAATTTCAACTATTTCTTTCTTCCTTTCTTTCCTTCTTTCTTTTTTATTTTTATTTATGTATTTTATTTCCTTATGTTTCTTTGGATAAACATCTTTCCCCTTTCATTATGGTGCACCATTATAGGGTTTTTTGAAGGGAATATTTTATGAGTGTTAAGCTATCCGACCACCTGTTTGCCTTGACTTTTTATCTACACAGGCTGATGAAGGGGCCAAAACAATTAGGCCCCGAAATATGTACCAATGACCACTAAGTGATCATTTATATTTAGTACAATAAAGGTATTGATTAGGTGGAACTTTTGCAAAATATTAATACTAACAGTGAAACATGGTACAGCAAATGTTTATACACATAGTAATGGACTGATATCTAATTTAGTTCAATTGTTTACATAACTTCAAGATGGCGGCTGTGCAAAATTACACAATTATGTTTTTATATCTTGTGTCCATATCATACGATCGAAGTCAACATTTGAATAATGAACCTACGCAATAATCGTCATCTAATAGTACAGAACTCAGGCGACCATCGGAAATATTTAGACGGTTCTCAATAGCTACTAATCTATGACAGCAATCGAACTGAAATTGAGTATATTGATAAAGGCTATTAACTTAAGTTCACCTGTGGGACTTTCAATAACCTGGTGAGCACAGATCCAACATGGCGGCGGCACAAAATTTAAATATTTAAATGGACGTTTCTCGCGAGTTAAATACCCGAGCGCAGTGAAACTCGGTACGGGAAATACTTACATAAATTTTAATCCACTGACTTCTAATTTATTTCAATTGTTTTCATAACCTCAAGATGGCGGCTGTGCAAAATTTTAAAATCTGGAATTTATTTCTTGTGTTCTAATCATGCGATTGAAGTTTGAATAATATACCTGCGTAATAATCTTCATCTAATAGTAGCCTACATATGTAAAAGTCCAACATGGTGATTATCCAAAATTTAGACTGTTCTCAATATTTATGAATCTATTACAGCAGTCAAACTGAAATTTTGTACGTTGATGAAGGCAATTAACGTAAGTAGGATATATGAAAATAGGCTATTTAGCAACAAGCAGAATTTGAAAAGTTTGATTGTATTGGATGTAATTGCTACTATAAATAGGCTACCTAAACACCAATGTACTTAGATGAATATTGTATCATATCTCCTCTTTACAGTATAAAATAATATGTGATGTTTGTTAAAACAAGTGCCCATTAGCAAAGTAGCCTTTGTTAAAACAAGTGTTCATTAGTGACATATCGGTAAGCCTATCTCCAATTAATTCTACACATTCCACACAGTATTTAATAAGATGAAAACTGATCGTAAATACAGATTCGTCACAATTATAAGAATGTCCAAGTTGAGTAGTATTCAAAATCTCAGAAATTTTTGAACTTCTATTAACTTATAATGTATTGTGCCCATTTTGAGGGAGCTCATAGCAAGAGTATGAGAGTTGTTTTTCCCCGCTACATTTTGAGAATCTTTGAAGAGAGCGCCAGGAGAAGTTTGGGAGTATCCCTGTGGAGCGTAGCGATACGTCATGTGCGCGAGCAGCGATGCGCTTGGAATAGCAGCACATGCGGGGCCACGCTGTGAACACTTGTTGAGGGGAGTGAAAATGAAAATCCACAGCCTGCTTCCAGTCTCCGACCGGGTCAGGAATGGAATGAATGAATGAAGCCCCCATCTAGCGGCGAGGATATGAACTGTGCCGGCTGCCGAGGCCTGACGCACTCCTCTGGGGCAATGATTAAATGAATGACAGATGAAATGAAATGTGAGTGGAGAGTGTTGCTGGAATGAAATTTTGACAGGGAAAATCGGAGTACCCGTAGAAAAACCTGTCTGCCTCCGTTTTGTCCAGCACAAATCTCACATGGAGTGACCGGGATTTGAACCATGGATTCAGCGGTGAGAGGCCGGCGTGCTGCCGCCTAAGCCACGGAGGCTTACTTGTTGAGGGTAGTACAGTACAGAATTCGTCTTCATGTGGTTGAGCGAACATGAATTCGAGAGCTTATTCTACCTGAATTACGAGTACCAGACCTGAAGCCAAGAATTAGCCTACGAGGAGACACTGTTTCAGTGTTCTCCACTGTTAGATTTTCATAGGTGAGGCCAATCTTTGTGTGTGTGCAGGATTGATCTGGGCTAATACCCGATCTCACAGCTAGTTTAGCCTACGTACTGGAACTGATCCCTAACACGGGTCATGAGAAGAGCATATCTTCAAACAGATTAAAATTCAGCCGACAATGGAGCAGACTATGCATAGCGTGGCTTGCGGAATACTATTCCTGATCCAGTTAGGACCTCAAGAGATTTTTTCTAGCTCAGATGTTAGTAGCTGTAACTGGAAACTATGGCAATACAGGTTCGTCAGTGTACTGCGCTAATCTCAGTAAGATTGCAAGCAAAGTTGTCGCGTACAGTCATACATTAAATGGTGACTTACTTCGGAATAGTGAATTACCAGGTGACAGTAGACAAACCACGAACAGTCTAGATTTCGTGATTTTGCATGGCACAAGCCATGGTGTTAATGAACTACGCACAGGAAATCATGGTAGTGAATCGTCGTTATGAACTTTTGAGAATTACCATGAACCGAAACGTCATAATGGAGCACTAAATCGAATTGGTGGTGCGATGGCAGAAGATGTATGGAAACTTGGACCGTGACGAGGTGAAGCCGAGGGGAGTGTGTATGCATTCTGCATGCACTTGTACGAGCCAGACAGCATGCCTAATCCATGACATTCTAAAGCCACGGGATTCATCTCCACAGACCAATGTCAAGGGAAGTGAACATCATCTATACTATTAGTAGCTAGTACCGGTGATTTGCAGACTGTAGACTATTTCATTCAACCATTTAGGAGTCGTCGTTTGATACCAGTATTTATTTTGAATTATGCAGGAGCATAATGACTGGAGCCTTCTGATTGTTTTTTATACTGAGTTGTACTGTGAAGACTAGCGTATCCACGATGTGGTTTATCATTGGATGATGACATATTTTTAAAGGCATCCATACTTCTCTAGTTAGCTGGTAGTTTCATTAATTTTCTTGGTGTACAGTCCTGTACATAAATTTTGTTGATTATAGGCTATCGTTGTTGGATAGTTATTTGCGACGGTAATCCGTTAATTATTTTCTATGTGATTTGGATCTTATTAATCCTAGATGAGATTAGATACTCAGCTTTAGTCTAAGAGTTAGATTTTTCATGGGATTTAGGATTTTCTTCAGTAATAATAACTGATAATGGTCATATTTTGGATATGACAGGATTAAATCATGAATGATGATTATGATGATTTCAAAGATCATATTGGATCATAAACCTGGAAATTAATTATATTTGACATTGTTGAAATATTTAATAATAACAAATTTATGGGCGATGGTGAACAATTATGTGGTGTTCACATAATCAAATTTTGGATCAGATTATCGGAAGATTTAACTAGGTTTGATAAATAATGCAATTTGGAATTCTCTAAGGAGATAATAATAATAATAATTTTGGAAAGGAAAGTTTTCGGTGTAGAGCAGTTTATATCAAATAGGGGAACTTTTGTAAAGATGACAAATTGAATGCAACATGAATATGTGAGGAAGACATTTATTTATAACACCCCAAGTGATTTATCTGGCAGGTTGTTGAGTTGAATTGGGAAGGCATCCCACAGCAGTTATTCAAATCCATTAATTATAACAATGAGGCTCAATGGAATTTAGAAATATGGAAATAGTGAATTATAATTATACAATGTTGTTGTATGTGAAATATGTTGATAACTTGGAAGATGGTATCCTCATGTTATGTTGCTCAAAAAGAAGGGTTTTGCCAGGGTAGCGACCCCACGCTTCAACCAGATGTCATCAGTAGAATTCCATTCTACCTTCATTTTGCTCTGACCTTTCACAAATATTCTTTTAAATGATTTGATCTTGCAGAACGATTAGTATTTTTGAAAACTTTCTGTTTTATAATGAAATATAATGATATGAAGCCTATGTAATGCTTAGCGAGATGGGGCATTCAGGGAATGCTGACCTCGATTTCCGATCAATTTGTAAATTGTTATAACTGAGCCATAATTAATATAAAATCCAATTATATTGATAATAGCGAGTTGCACCCAGGTTTAAAAAATATATATATATATTACTTTATTGGAAATAATAATAAATCAACAAGGTTGTTGGATACTGATTAATAGATTCCATGTGTGGAAAACTTACGATTTTGGAATAGCTTGATTTATAAACATATAAAAGAAAGAATAAGATTGTTCTTAAGCCAAATAGCATTTGATGGTGTTAAGATAATAAGAATATATATTCGGAATTTTTTTATTCCTGACATATCAAAAGATTTTGATAACGATCATAAAAATAATTTTGATAATAATTTTGGAAATATAAAACCTGTTGTGAGTTGTAAATAATTTTCTTATGATTTCAGACTGGACTATTAATTGTCTGCACATCATGAATGTGTTAATTGTGTTTAGGATAAAAACTGACTATAGTGATGAACTATAAAATTCACAAATAATTTTGATTTTGAAAGTTTAATAATTGCCGTTGGTTTAACAGGGCAATAATTAGAACAGGGTCCCAGGGGTAGTGACAGGATGTATTTGGTTTCAGGATGGTGTTTTAGCTATCGCCCTGTGGAAGCATATTGTAATTAGTTAGGATGGTTGAATGAATAAATTAACCTGATGCGTTTTATCTTATAGAAAACTGTGGTCATTCATGATTTCTTGAAAACTTAATTCCTTTCTATCCTTGCTGCAGTGTGCAACTGGATAACAGCCAAGCTTTTGTTTTAAATTAAGTTTGTTGTTTGCCCATATTTAACCCTGAGATGCTTTTGAGTCTTATGCTCAGCTGTTGTTTAGATGTGCGCTTATGTGGACGTGGGACATCCGTCAAACGGTCACAGTATACATGTATTGTCACCTTTGTGAGTACCCAGACTGATAATTCTAGCACAGCCATCACAGCACTTTTTGATAAACGAAAACGAGCCATGAAATAATAGATTCAATAGAAACAGAATACAATACATGATGCAAATTACAAAATCATCACAGCTGATGGGAGAAAGGCAACGAGCAAATACGGAAAATACGGAGTATCGCTACTCTGAAGGTTTATCCAGCACATATAGCAGTGAATAAATATGGCCCACTTGTCCACCACATTTATTCCATTGACAGCGCTGCCTAGTGATTGAAAAACACAATATGGTGTTTATCGAATGAGTTATGCCACGAGTATGCTACTGCAAACTTCACCCAAGGATTGAAACACCCCTAAGTATTCGAGAAAGAGAATTTTGTGCAAACATATGGGTTCTAGTCTCTTCGTTGACTTTCAAAATTAGTCTATCAGCAGACTACTTCATTATAGGCATTTATACCCGTGTAGAAATTTCCTTTACAACATCTAACGCCACTGCTAGGTGACCCATGAAATTAAAGGAAAGGCTAAGCGTGGCGTGATTGGCTTTCCCCTCGCCGCTACTACTACTACAGGCCTCACGTTTGTTTTAGACGAGTGAAAAATCTTAATGGAAGCCTGGAGGCGAGTTACTACAGTACCTGTGCTGTTACCAGCTGCCCCAAGCGGTCCGATGATTGACAAAGCTGTCTCACACTGCTCATGAAGTACAGTCATTGGCAAATATAATGACGTTCTGTTCGTAACTACGTAACGTGTACTTCCGCGTCACACAATACTTCGACGTTGACTGTACTGTCTGCAAGTCGGTGTCGCCACGTGCTAATGTCTGGAATTCCATTACATCAGATCGGTGGTGACAAATGTGAAGCGATAGGGTGAGAGAGTGACTGTGTACAGGCTCACCTGCAGGCTTCAATGTCAAGGGCAATCGTCTAAAGCAAACGTCCGGCCTGTACTACCACTGCCAAGAACAACTCTTCAGCTGAAGATTGGCTACAGGCACGTAAACATCACTGCTACAATCGACTCGCCCACCAAGTGAAAGTTGCTTAGTATTATTTGATTTCTACAGGCAGAGGGACATAATGCAACGGAATCGAGTGGGTCACGAGGCACTTCGGTTCACGGCTTCGTAACTGTCCAGAGGCTTCACCATTGTAAAAGAGGGTGTAGAGGGCTGACCTTTTCATCATATTTGTGCATGATAGGTACCCAAAGACAAGATGACAGAGAAAAGTTCTTGAAAACAACTGTGACAGTTGATGAAACATGGAATCATTTCAACAACGCAAAAACCAAACAGCAGTCAGAACAGTGGTGCACCTGAATTCCCCGAACAAGCCCAAAAGGTTTTAACACACATTTATTGACAAGAAGTTGTTAGTTGTTTTAAGGGGCAGAACTACGAGGTCATCTGCCCCTAAAACAAGAAGCTGATGGCTACAGTGTTATTGATGGTTGACCTTATGGAACTGGAATCCAGAATTGTTAAAGATGCATACTAATGGTGGGAAAAGAGGTAAGCTGTAGTTTTACATGGAACTTAAACATGCAATCACAAGCCATAGGCCCTCCTTTTTCCTTGGAATCTGTAACACTAGATGTGACATGCACTCAAAAATCACACACACATTATCCAGGAAACGAACATGGTCTCTTTTGGTGGGAGGCAAGTAGCCTGACCTCTGCACCATCATGCCCCCTGCATACTCTGGGAATTGCAAAGAATATGAAGAGTGATGCTGTCTTCAGGTGTCTCCTTTCTTCATAATGATGCCCATCCACATTCTGTGTATATCCAATAATTCAAAAATAGAATTTAATTTCGTCAACTGACTTTGTTTATAGAAATTGCAATTTAAATGGAAACATTCTTGCTGCAATGAACTAAAAGTTGTTTTCCTGAATTTCAAACAGTGTAATATTAAGTAACTAGGGGACCTGTGCGAGAAGTCTTGCATGTTCATTAACCATCCACCCGGTTTTACAGTTATCTGGGCTTCTATAAATATGATCATTTGTTTAAACACACTTTTTAAACAAATTGTCAATATCTATGATATCAGAGTGCAATTCGTCACTGCTACGGATAATTCCGTTTGAATATTCTTTTCAATGCACAATAGGTTGTGTGCACCCCATGTGTACAGACTACCCGCCCGGCTCTAGTGTTATGCGGGCAGGGCGCGACACAGTTCTGCCAGGGGCTATCGTCTTGTTTATTTATTTAAACACTGTTTTTTAAACAAATATATTTCCGTTGACTTTTCTAGAAATGCCAAATTTTTCCTGTACTACTGAGACGATTTGGAGGACTTTGGCACAAAACGCACCTTCTCACTCCTTCCGGTTCAGGAGCTAGAGTTTTTTGTCGGATGAACTTAGCTTATTATATAATAAATATTAAGTGTAATATTAAGGACTCTGATGGAAAACCTCTAACAAATAGGAAAGAAAAGGTTGAGAGATGGAAAGCTTACATAGAGTGTTTGTATAAGGGACAGGAGATAGAGAATCATGTTATGGAAAGGGAAGAGGAAATTGATGAGGTTGAGAAAGGAGATTTAATAATGATATCAGAATTTGACAGAGCATTGGAAGATTCGAGCAAGAACAAAGCACCAGGGCATAGATGATATACCGATTGAGTTGCTAAGCTGCATAGGTGATGAAGGTCTGATCTTGTTATTTCACTCGGTATGTAGAATTTATGAGACAGGTGAGGTACCCTCTGATTTCAAGAAGAATGTTATCATCCCTATACCGAAGAAAGTGGGAGCTGACAGATGTGAAGATTACCGTACAATCAGCTTGATTACTCATGCTTCAAAGATCCTGCCTAGAATAATTTACAAGAAGATGGCAAGCCAGATAGATACGGAGCTGCGTGAAGACCAGTTTGGTTTCAGGAGAAATGTAGGAACAAGGGAAGCTGTAAGTCTTAGGCTGATTTTGGAAGCTAGAATAAGGAAAGATAAGAGAACGTTCATGGCATTTGTAGACTTAGAAAAGGCTTTTGATAACGTTGATTGGACTAAATTGTTTGACATTTTGAAAACGATTGGAATAAAGTACAGGGATAGGAGGGTGCTCTACAATCTATACAGAAACCAGGCAGCAGTTATTCGAGTGGAAGGACATGAGAGAGAAGCTGGTATTCAGAAAGGTGTAAGGCAAGGCTGTAACTTATCACCCATACTTTTCATTCCATACACTGAACAAGCAATGAAGGAAATTGGAGAAAAATTCGAAGTAGGAGTAAGGATTCAAGGAGAAATAATTTCAACTCTGAGATTTGCTGATGACATCGTCATCAGCCGACACACCAGATGATTTGAATGAGTTTTTAAATGGTTTGGATTCTGTCTGGAGGAAAGAATTCATGATGAAAATTAATAAATGTACGAGGGCTGTTTTTTTTAGTAAGGGCCTTTTTTTAATTAACCAAACATTTTATTTTGAAACCACATTTATTTTTAGGTTTTACATACCTTCCTCTATTTTTCTACATAGTTGCCTTGTTTATTTAGGCACTTGTCATACCATAAAACTAAGTTATGAAATCCCTCTGCATAAAAGTTTGCCGCCTGCTCTGACAACCAAGAATTCACGGCTGTTTTCACTTCTTCATCGTCGGCGAAGCGCTTCCCACCAAGATGACGTTTCAGCTTCGAAAAGTGGTGGAAATCTGTGATAACAGATGGTCGACCTGAGCGTTCATCGTCATGAGCATTTTCACGGACACTTTTGAACTCTCGCACCCATTTTCACATTTTACCTTCCGTCATTGCATTATCACCATACACCTCACACAGCTGACGATGAATGTCTGCAGCCGTCATGTTTCCTGCACTCAAAAAAGTATCACAGATCGTACCTCACACGCGGTGGGCGAATCAATAATCTTCAACATTGTAAAGATGCACAGTTCAACGTACAGGTTAGCTACACAGCTGCAACTGACACCTGCTTGTTCGCATAGGAAGCCGGGAGGTAGCGTGCACGCTTGTTGCGGCGTGCGCACTAACTACAGGCTTAAAAAAAAGGCTCTTACTTAGAAAAGAGCCCTCGTAAAACAAAAAATATTGGAATGCGGTCGAAAGAAATCAGAAACCCCTATGGATGTCTAATTAGCAGGTGAAAAGCTATAGGAAGTAGGTCACTTCTGTTACTTAGGAAGCAAAATAACCAGTGATGGATGAAGCAAAGAGGATATAAAAAGGTTAGCACAGGCAAAGAAAGCATTTCTACAGAAAAGGAATCTGTTGAAATCGAATATAGATTTAGGTATTAGGAAGTCATTTTTGAAGGCCTTTGTCTGAAGCTTGGCATTCTATTGAAGTGAAACTTGGACTGTTGGAGCAGCAGAAAAGAAGAGAATTGAAGCATTTGAAATGTGGTGTTACAGGAGAATGATAATCAGAGGGGTAGATAAGGTTACGAATGAAGAGCTATTAAGACTAGTGAGAGAGGAGATATGTTTCTGGTGACTGCTAATGAAGAGAAGAGATAGATTAGTAGGACACAGACTAAGACACCCAGGAATAGCAAACTTAGTTATAGAAGGAAGGGTCCCTGTAGGGGTAGACCAAGGTTAGAATATGTTCAACAGATTGCCTCGGATGTAGGGTGTGGCAGCTCTGTAGACCTGGAATGATTAGCTCAGGACAGGGAAGCATGGCGGGCTGCATCAAACCAGTCGAAAGACTGAAGACTCACGACGAGGACAACAACACAGGTTCACCACATTTCACCAACATTATCACACATTTTAATTATTTTCACCATCTCACCATGGTTGTGTGTTGTGCACGAGTGTAAATACCAAAAATAATCATCAGCAATGCAACCAATTTAGACCAAGGACACTTTTTAGTATGATATGCTTAAGATGGGGACCAATACAACCAAAAATATATTTAAGTTGTAATTGTAATATTTTAATTTGTACTGCAAATCATATTTCTTTTAGAAATAGCCTATATTTGTATAACCATAAACTCTTTAAACAATTACCCTCCCTTGAGCCAGAACCTGGCACAGAGAGACTTCTACCTTTTCCCAGTGATGAACAAGTGATAGGGAGGATAGTACCTCCTCTTAAAGAGGAGCTATCAGTCACCATGCGAATGGCTTATTTAACTTTTGTCAACAAAAAACACTTTGTAGTTACCGTATTTACTCGGCTATAGGACCCCCTCACCTATAGTACCCCCTCTTAATTTTCGAGAGCTAAAATACAAAATTCTTAGAAATCACTTATAGTACCCATCCTTAATTATTGATAGTCAAAACACAACTTTCTTGGAAATTGACGAATTCTTACAAATTTTTAAAATTATAAATGAAATTCATCCTCTTTTATGACAAAAATATTTTTCTTGATACATTATTTTGTTATTCAGACTATATGACCGCCATTTTGAGTACATATACCGCGAACGCGATTGGGCAGTAAATCAAATTGTGTAGCAATAGGCTTCACCTGATATCCAATAGAAGATGCCACACTACTGGTCGAGAAGAAGCACCAACTTTAAAATCCACCAATGAAAGTTATGGTTTCATATCTTGCCTGCATTCTTTTGTGTTGTATTCTTGGTATTGCACTTTGAAGTGGTGTTTGCGGCAGCTTTCTTCTCAGTTTTATTTTAAACACATTTCATTTGTTGCAAGAACCGTCGGCGTTTGAGTGACACGTTATTGGTATATTAATGTGAAATATGCGAATAATACATACTCGGTTGGGTTTACAAATGTTAGTGAGATGTGATCATTCAGCATCATCACTCATTCCCTAATTTGATGCATTCTCCCTCCCTATGTTCAAATAAAAATCAAGTTTGCATTTCCAAGTCTGATACTTTGTCCATTCCATTCTATTTCTTTGATACTAAGATTTTTGCTTAGCAAGGGTGTCCACGCCCGGACCCCCACGGGAGTAGCGAACTGCACGCTATCTCCCTTTTTATGAACCGCACCTTCGCCTCTTCACTGCAAGAGCTAAAAGCTCAAGCAGTCTTCACCTCCCTATGAAGGCTTCCAAAAATATGGTGGACACCAAGAGCCCACTGATGAGCCAGCTTGCTGTCCTAGGCGAAACCCCACACAAGACATGGCACAAACCTACAAAAATTGCAGAGTTTTAATTCACTGGCCGTGAAAGCCAATATACCATCTTTATCGTTTATTTTGATTAAATATACCGTACTATGTAGCATCAAAATAAAATAGCTTAATTTTACTCTCTCCCTTTCCCAAAATAATGGATGTTTGCGAAGTCAGCGTCTATAGTAACCCCAGCCGCAATTTCGGAACTTAATATTTAGAAAAATAGGTCCTATAGGTGAGTAAATATGGTACTCTGGTTTTGATTTCATGCTTTATTAATCGTTAAAAATAAAATCAAAGGAACAGATTTATGAGAGAGCATGTAGCAAAGTTCTATCCAATTGAAATGATAAGGTAAATATAAATTATAAAAAGGACAAAGCAATCGGCTCACAATCGTACAATCAAAAATCTCGGCATAATTTATACACCCTAGGTTTTTACAGGCAGCGTTCATAACTATGTACAAGTTGTCCGGGCTTGTAGGCCACGGTCCAGGCAGGATGTTTTCTCCCAACGTTTCAAGGACTGCTGACCAATGAAGGGAAGGACCGTCAATAATGCCGAACCCAGTCTTCGGTGTAATGATGATGATGACAATTGTTGTTTTAAGGGGCCTAATATCTAGGTTATCGGCCCCTAATGGTCTGGGTGAAAGCAAAAATGACAATGAAATGGAAACCAGAACGAAAATTAAGTTGAGACTTAAAATACTTACAAAAAATAACTCTGTTTGAAACGACTCACACAATGAAGAGCGGTGATACTTACAAAAGGGAATTTAGAAAGAGAAAAAAAACTTACAAATGGAATCGATTGAAAAATAGGCACAAAATGTAGTTTAGGTTCAAAATACGTACAAAATGTAATGTCGAGTCGAAACACTTACAAAATGCAATTGAAATTGATAATACACAATGCAATTTAGATTGAAAAAACGCACATTTCAGATCCAAAATACTGACAAAGTGCAATTGAAATTCAAAATGCTTACAAAATGCAATTGAAATTGAAACTGCTTACAAAATGAATGGTAGATTCAAACTACTCATTTGGATGGACAATACTTACAAAATGCAATTTAGATTGAAAATACTTACAAAATGCAATTGAAATTCAAAATACTCACTTAAGTCCCAGCACCTATATTGAAAGACTTACTAAAAAGCAATTTAGATTTTCAATTCAATCAAAATGCAATTAAGGTTGAAAACACTCGCAAAATGCAATTTAGATCGAAGAGACTTACAAAATGCAACATGGATTGAAAATACCTACAAAATGGAGTGTAGATGCAAAAAATCGCCAATTAACAAAAACAGTGCGGAAATCATAAAGAGAAAACTAAATAAAAAAAGGGTTGGTGCTCTTCAGTCGGTCAACACGAATGTACCCAAAAGAGTTGGGTTATGCCC
Organism: Meconema thalassinum; assembly: GCA_946902985.2. Classification (NCBI taxonomy): domain Eukaryota; kingdom Metazoa; phylum Arthropoda; class Insecta; order Orthoptera; family Tettigoniidae; genus Meconema; species Meconema thalassinum. Next base: position 1,119,609,832 of record OX336389.2, on the reverse strand, counting down.
TAATCCTGAAAAAAATTACATGAGATTAATAAATACATTAATAAAGAAAAGGAAATATCCTAGTCGTTGGCTGTAACTCGATTCCGACTACACATACTTCTTCCTGCATAGAGCTTTTCAAACCAGCTTGTGGATGTGTTTCTAATGACAAAACAGGCCAATCCTGGTATAAAACATGCGCCCACATAAATTGCATTGAATGGTCGGGGGAGGGCAGTGTTGTAATTGACGAGGCTTTCTTGCTTGTTGCTTGGCCTATCCATGTCTGCGACGTTCTTCTTCAAATAAGTTGACAGCCGGCGATGTAGTGTTCCCCCACAGTAAACGGTCCGCTGCAGATGTTTCCCATGAGTGGATACGTATACCAGTCGTCGTCATGATGTGTTTTAGCCCGTCTTTAAAATGCTTCAGAGGGGCCCCATGAGGTCTAGTGCCGAAGCAAGGTTTACCATAAAGGAATTGACGTGGAAGCCTGGTATCACTCATACGGTGAACATGGGCTAACCATCTCAGTTGATGAGCGATGATAGTTTCCTCAATGCTATTGAGATGCGCTTTCTCGAGAACTGTAGTGTTGGTCACGTAGTTCTCCCACTTGAAATTCAAGATGTATCTCATCTTCCGTTGGTGAAAGCACTAAAGTTTCTTGATATCACGGCGATAGAGTGTCCAAGTTGCACAGCCATACAGTAGCGTTGAGATGACGACAGCTTTGTACACCATGAGTTTGGTATGCATCTTTAGGTCTTTATTCATGAAGACACTGTGCATTAAACGGCCAAATGCTGCATTGGCAGCCCCAATTCATTTTTCAACATCCTGTTCGCAGGTGCACCGTTTAGACAAAATGCTACCAAGATATGAAAAATGATCAACCTGCTCCAGTGTTGTGTCTAAGACGGAGATATTGAACTCAGGAAGAGGTAATCCTGGGGCAGGTTGTGCAAGTACCTTAGTTTTCTTTGCATTGATGGTAAGACCAAAGTGATCACACGCAGTGCTAAACCGAATGACCGATTGTTGAAACTCTGCAGGTGTAGGAGCAGGAGATGCGGTGTCATCGGCATACTGCAGTTCTGTCACCCGGGTAACTTGGGTATGTCTCTGTGAACGAAGTCTTGCCAGATTAAAAAGGCCTCCATCGAAGCGAAACTTTATCTCAATGCCTGGGTTGTTGGAAGATGATTCATACATCATGGCAGCCATGTACAATGCAAAGAGTGTTGGAGCAAGCACACAGCTTTGTTTCAAACCGTGAGTGATTGGAAACTGATCGGATACAAAGTTACCGTGAAGAACCTTCCCAGACATTCCATCATGAAGAGCTTGAACTAATTCCACATAGCAATCTGTACATCCAAAGTGCGCTAATACTTTCCACATAGCAGATCTTGTACTGAATCAAAGGCTTTTTCTAGGTCATAGAAAACTAAATACAGAGGCTCCTGTTGCTATGCACTTTTCCTGGAGCTGTCTGGCACAGAATATCATGAATGTTGTGCCCCTAGAGGTTTGGAAACCACATTGAGACTCGGGCAAAATCATCTCCGAGATACTTTGAAGCCGGCTTAGTAGAATTCATGCGAGAAATTTACCTGCAATGGATAATAGCGATATACCACGGTAGTTCCCACACACACTACGATCGCCTTTCTTGAAGATAGCGATGATGGTAGCATTCTTTAAGTCGCCAGGTACTTCTCGAGTTTCCCAAATTAAGAGTTGAGTCTTCAAAGCCATACCTCCACTTTGTAACAACTCCAGAGGAATGTTATCAGGACCAGGAGCCTTTCTCGGCTTTAGTTGAGCGCTTTGGTGAAATCTCGGAATGTCGGCGGAACCGCCATCCATGGTTGTTGGGACTGCTGAGGGACGTTGGGAAGGAAGTCCTCGGCAACATTGGAGGCACGATTTAGAAGTGCAGAGAAATGTCCCTTCCAATGCTACGAAACTTGTCCTTGATCAGTTAAAATGGCGGTATTGTCAGCAGTTTTCAATGTACCTGATGATGATCGGATTGGGCCATATACCTCCTTTATGCCTGCATAGAAGTTTTGCAGGTCACGGGCATCAGAAAATCTTTGCAGTTCTTCAGCTTTTCGCTGCCAACAGTTGTTCTTGATTTCCCTGATTTGTGCCTGACATTTCCTCGTAAGTTGCACGAAATGTGATATTTTCACACTGGAAGACGGATCATGAAGAAAGGAAAGATGGGCTTCCCGTTTGGCAGTGATGAGACACATAATTTCATCATTATTTTCATCAAACCAGTCTTGTCTTTTGTTCTTCACAAAACCAATGGTTTCCTCAGCTGACTCAGTGATGACCTACTGAAGCATGGTCCATTCCTGTACTACACTATTTGTGCTAACTGGAGGACTAGCCAGCTTATTTGAGATTTCATTTCTGTAATCTGTAGCAATTGATTTAACTTGGAGTTTAGAAGTGTCAATTTTCCGTCTGAACAGGTTGTCGATGGATCGTTTCGGTTTGCGGCAGATTGAGTTCCCCAACCGGCAAAGAAGGAGCTTATGATCTGTCCATCAGTCGACATTTCTTGCGATCCTGGTGAAGGGGATATCCTTTTTATCACATTGTCTGGTGATGATATAGTCAAGGATGTGCCAGTGCTTCGCGCGAGGATGTATCCAAGTGGTTTTGTAGCGATTCAGCAAGCGGAAGTCAGTGTTGGTCTATGTGCTGAACATCAACTCTTTATTACTAAGGAGTAATAGGCCATTGGCATTGCAGTTGCCTAGTCCTTGTTTTCCCATCACATTGTTCCATGAATTAATGGTCTTCACCAACTCTGGCGTTGAAATCTCCAAGCATTAAGAGCTTGTCTCTAGGTGGTAATTGAGTGATGATTGTGCTCAGCAGGTTGTAGAATTGGTCTTTAACTTCTATATCAGCGTCCAATGTGGGAGCATATGCAGAGATGAAGACTCATAAAGTGACCCCCGGAGAGTGGGATTCGGAGGGTCATAATTAGTTTGCTGACAGCAGTTGGAGTTAGCTGGTGATCATTCACCAGTGTGGTATTTATAGCTAAACCAACACCATGAATATGGCGCTCTCCCTCGTCTTTTCCCTTCCAGAATATGGTGTAACCTGAACTGAACTTAGTAATTTTACCTTCGCTGGACAATCTGGTTTCACTTAAGGCAGCAATATCTATGTTCATTCGACCAAGCTCATGGGTGACGAGCGCTGTTCTTCTCTCAGGCCTGTTATTATTATCCTTCAAATCAAGTAAAGTTTTAACATTCCAGGATCCTATAATTAAAGTTTGGATAATCTTAGTTTTAGTTTTTCGACCGCAAGAAGGATGACCCGCTGGGTGCGGCCTCTCAGCCGGCTGAAGGTGTGACTACCGATGTTTAGCCCACATTTTCTAGGGCCTTCCCCGTTCGGGGTGGGCAGCGATGATCCTAAATAGGCCTGCCCAAACACAGATGCAGGACTCCTGAGTAGTCGCGAGGTCTCAGAAAGACGATCATCACACATCTGCTGCCAACGTGCAGGTCCAAACTAGAGGCTTCCTGTTTCAACCCGAAAACCTGCCTCCACCATCCTCATCCCATCGCCGCTGGACTTTAGTTGAAAGATGTGACAGCAGGAAAAAGGTGCCACAAGCGAGATTTTGCTCAAGGTGGATCACGGCTTGCAAGAAAGTGGCCCACAAACTATGATCTCGGAACTATACCCTGCGGCACAAATGAAATGAGACTTGCAGGTTCTAGCACCGTCAATGCAATGGACTGCCACAGACTCTAAATACCATTGAGTTGCGCCTTCACAGCCAGTTCATCTGGCATGAGGAACTTCCCTTGTGGTTCTCAACGGTCGTGGAGGCGGATGAAAAGGAAATATAATGAGAAGAGAACAAGAGGTCTGACCCCTCGAGGAAGGAGGGATCCGGAAAGATGAGACAAGGGGCAATTAAGGCGGGAAAGTGAAAGACTCCCTAGGCCTCCGATACCTGAATACCGTTGGGGTCGGAAAAGAACAAGAGTTGACCAAGGGAGGTCGACAGGAATGAAGACGGAGAGGAGCCCGGCACAAGTAAGTGGAAGCAATGCCAGACCCAGCTGGGGTCTCGTGGTCGCCAACCCACGTCCCACTAGATGCGAGTCCCTGGGGGATTCTGTGAAATGTCGAGCGGAAACATCCTGCCTGGACCACAGCCTACAAGCCCGGACAACTTGTATATAGCAATAATTTATACAGTCCACTGTCCGGAATGGTATAATTTTAGAAATTGTATTGAATGTTTCAGAAATATCTTTAATTTTGCTTACCGGATCTGCCAATATGATCACCCTCACGGAGGCTTTACCGGGAGTATCTAAAACCACCAGCGGAGTCAATACCTTCTTCTTGGCTTCTTTGATCTTTTCGTCAATTAATGTTTGTTGAGCAAATGGACAAGAAAATGCAATGCGACCATATGCTTCTGCACGAATGACTGGTTTACCTGGTGAGTTCAAGTAAACATGGTCAATATACACAAATATGAGTTTGAAAACACATTCAAACACAAAAAGAAAATGATAAGAAGAAGGATAATGATCATCTAACACATTACAATTGCTTTACATTTCACTCTTTTTATTTTTATTTTTTATATATGATTATTTCTGGCATTCTAGCCAGCCGGTTTTTGTGATCACTGCTGTGATTGAATGCATTTGTTGCATAAGTTTGCAAATATTTCCCACTTTTTGTTCAAATTATGTTTGTTAAAGAATTTCACCATTATTTTCTGTTATGGAGATTGGTGCTGCTGCATGCTTGTGGCATGAGTCATACGAAGGTAAAATTGCTCATGGAATGAGCACACACCTGTTAACTGTTCTCTTGGAAGGTCTTATTTGCAATTAAATATGGTAGTTTTATTGAGGTTTGTAGGCTATTATTGATTTATCAGCTAGCTTTTGAGTTAATTTATTTACGTGTGCAAATTTACAGGGGATCTTCCCCCAGGGTAAGTCCCAAGGGGACTCATCCTGGTTAATTGGTCCAAGGCTATTCATCCAATTTACATTCTCATCTAACTCACTCTGGTTAATTTTCATGCATTATGAACTTCTTAGTGATACATTATGGAAGAACTTTGAGAAATTATTGCAAGTGAGATAAACAGATTCATTTTGATACACCAGGATTGCCTGTATAACTTACTGTCAATGAACAAGAGCATACTGGGCACAGTATATAGAAGGAATCCAACTTGTCCACAGTGTGCTTTAACACAAACACCAAATGATCCTAATGTGTATATACTAAAGGAAGCTGACCACGGTCACCCATCATCACTACAGGAAGTTGAAAGGAAGCTTTTGGTTTAACATGACTGTTAATCTCGCGATCATAAGCCACGGGTACAGGAATTGAGGCATTGCAAAGATTTTACAGCTACAGAGGCAGCAGAGAATGAACCAGCAGCTACACCTTTACAACTTTTACAAAATGAGCTGCACAACATACCATCTGGGATACTGTCTTTTCCACCTCTGGGGTTCCTTACAAAAACTCTATAAATAAAAGGTGGTAGTGGAATCTTTGTCAGAATTCAAATCCTTGTGTGACCTTTGGGCAATAACACAAAACTTCAATGTGACAAACAAAAATGAAGAGCTTATTTCAATACCTACCCTAACAAAGGGGCTAAGCGCCGAAATTAAGTTTCTGAGATAATTGAAAAAACTTCCCTGAATCAATGCAGTTCTTTATTTCAAATGTTGAATTATTTTAAATATATTGTTTACATGTTAGAAATGTCCTTGTAAAATTACGAGACTGTAAATGTAAGCTTTCAGTATAATATGACATGATAAAAGTAGAAAATTAGGAAAGAGTTAAGTCTTTCATGTCTTCTCCTTATAAAAGTGTTATGTCTTTCATGTTTTTTCCTTACAAAAGTGTTAAATATTCTTTTCCTGCGGTTTTCAACTTCAAACACGACAGAGCAGCGTACAAGCTGCAAAAATGAGAATATCACCTGGCGCTCTTGTAGGGCAATGGCAGATGTCACGCAACACCAATCTACAGTAAAATCTCGTTATTTTCAAATTTGGCAATTAGCCCCTTTGTAAGGTTAGGTATTCAATTTTCCAAAGTGACGTAAATCCATGAAATGCAAAACTTCTGAAACCGTGTTTTTGTTTCTCTGTATAATTAAATTCAGATACGAGGGCTATTCCAAAACTAAGGTCCGGTTAAAAAAACAAACATCCAAAATCAAAATTGTTTCCAAAACAATTGTTTTATTGACATTCCTTACGTCTTTCTCTATTTTTCTACATAATTTCCATATTTATCTACACATTTGTCACATCGTTCCACAAGCTTTTGAATGCCTAAGTCATAGAACTAGGCCGCCTGTGAAGCTAACCAGTCTTTAACAGCTTCTTTCACTTCATCATCTGTGTCAAAGCGCTTGCCGCCAAGAAACTCCTTTAGGTAGCGGAACAGGTGGAAATCACTTGGCGCCAAGTCCGGACTGTACGGTGGATGGTCCATCTGTTCCCATCCAAATTTCTTGATAAGAGTTTGCGTGTCATTCGCAGTATGGGGTCTGGCATTGTTATGCAACAACAACAACACTCCAGACGACAAAAGACCACATCGCTTATTCTAGATTGCACGTCGAAGTGTAGTCAGGGTAGCGCTGTAGACGGCTTTATTGATCGTTGTCCCTGAAATAGTGAATCGTCGATCTTCACGAATTTTGTCGTCAACCGCATGAACCAACTCGTCTGAAATAACTGATGTTCTGCCAGAGCGGGGTTCATCGTGCACATTTTCCCGTCCTTCATTAAAGGCTCGCACCCACTTGCGCACTTTACTATCACTCATTATGTTAGGACCGTACACTTCAGTAATCTGCTGATGAATTTCCGCCGCAGATATGTTTCTTGCAGACAGAAACCGTATCACCGCCCTTACTTCACAATCGGCGGGCTGATTAATTGTCTTAAACATTGTGAACTGACACTATCAACAGCACACAGCAACAGTAACAACGCTACTGGCGGCTTTTGCCGCGCAAGGCATGCCAGGAGTCGGCGCGCATGCGTATTTTGCCCTTGGCGCCGCTTTCGAATATTTACGGCGAATCGGACCTTACTTTTGGAATTACCCTCGTATTATCAATATAATGCAATGACATTCATTACTTTTGTGCACATCCTGACACTGTGTTTTAAAAATCTCCTATCAATGGAAATGGTGGTAATAGTCTCCTTTTAGTTGGAGTTAGGACGTTTTGGAAATAAATCATATATTGACATACGCTTTGAGTGACATATAGAAACATTTAAATGGTTTAAACACAACAAACACAAACTGATGCTCTACATATTCTTCAAAGTTAGCCATGGCCTTATTTATCACTATGAAGCACAAGAAGTCACCAACACTATTCCCCCACCACCTGTAAGCAGCCATGTTTCCGCGTCATGTCAAGTGATGTTCCGAGCGCCAGCGGATTGGTCAACATCGATATAAGACACATTGGAAATAAATAAACTTAGTTTTTAGATCTCTGTTAATATGGGATATAAGACTTATTGAGACTTAAAACCTTTGCTATACGTTGAGAGAACCTATAAACTTGCTTATGAAAGAAAAAACTGACAAACCGTCAATTTTCGATTTACGTCACTTTGTAAATAACCCCTTCAAATGCGGAACAGGTTTTAGGTTCTTAGTGGATTATAAATATTAAGTATGCTTTGTCGGATATGGCAACTCACATATTTGTGAGGAGGAGGAGCATTTATTCATTTGAATAAACCTTAAAATCTTACCAACTCACTCACAGGGGCCTTTTCCCAACTGCACAGGAGGGTCTCATTCAACTAGGCTGGCTCATTACAAAGACGTATGATTTTCAGGAGGGAATTCAAATTCTTTATGAGTAAATCATTTAAAGTAAAAACATCCTCTTTAATAGTACATCAGTAAACCTGGTCTGATCAGGTAACAAACCCTGTAATGACCCCTAATGAAAGTTGACTACCTCTCTTCAATTTGAGTAAATACACTCACCTATATCCTTGAATTCCAGTTTGGTTTGATTATCAGCGAAGCCCAAAAGCACTGATGTAGGAGTTTGTTTATAAATTTTCAACTGAAGAATTCCATTCCAATAACTGATAGTATTAGCTAGGTTTGAACTAGCAAGGCTGACCACCTGAACAGGATCTGAAAGAAAGAAGAAAAAAAAAAAGGAGTCGAGTGCTGCGAGGTATTCACATTGTAACTTTTTAGTCCATCAACACAATTACAATCACAATTACAGTAGAGTCTAGCTAACTCGGCCTAATGTGGACCGAAGGGTGGCCGAGTTCACGAAAATGCCGGGTTATCGAGAAATGTGTTAAAAATAAGAAATAAGCTGTTTGTTTTGGTTTAAAAGTAATGCAATGCGGTATATTTATTTGTTCTTTTACAGAAACAAGTGTTAAAACGATTAAGCCACTAAAATAAATTACAGTACTTGAATATATAGTTCAGCACTGTAGGTTACTGCATACAAATCAAGGAAAACAATTACTGTAAATTATAAAAGAAAACTTAGAAAAACTAGGCCTACAAATTATATATACAATATGTACATTGTACACTGTACAGTATATGTGCAAAACAATTCCCGTAGGCAAATAGTTTTTTCACTTAATGAAAATTACCATTTACTTTTTTGCAAAATAGTAAGTAATGTTCTTTTGCTTTTCGCTTTGAAACCTGTTTCTTGAAGCCTCGTCACGAAGACGGCGAAGAAACAGAATTGCGAAGAATGCGCAATCAAATAAATACAACGCTCTGCGCGAGAACCGTTTGTTTACTTCTTACTGCCAACAGTTGGTGCATTTACAGTACTGTACTACTACCTGTATTTATCAGGTCGTCGTTACTCTTCTTACTATGTACTGTAGGTCAACTTGTTTCGTGTCGTATTTAACTGTCGATAATTCCATTGATGGAGAAGACGAAAGAAAACATAATATCGCTCTGTGCGGAAACACAAAAACAAACAAAAATCATGATTTTTTTTCTCCTGTCAGGGTGGCCGAGAAATCCGGAGTGCCGAGTTTGCGAGACTCTACTGTATTGGGAAATTTGAAACAACCTGAAAAAAACATTACATGCTATTTAAAGTTATTTGCACAGATTACAAAATACAGGATGACATGTTTCCAATAGCTGTTCAAAACACTACCAAATCCCACAATGCTGACCATGAACGGATACGGTTCTAAACACCAGCCCTCCTAAGCGCAACAAAATCTTACTAAATACGACTAATACTCCTCATTCGTATTTGCGAATTCTACAAAGTTATTTTTGTATTTTGTACTGAAGCAGGAAAGAAAAGTGATCATCCTGATTCTTAAATTTTCATTACTCACTTTGTATTCTAACCTATAAAACACGGCATGCTCATTTAAAAAAAACTCTTTCTTTGAAATATGACCTTCAAATTTTATATAACCGTTCCCATTGTCTTCACGAACTTATCTCCGACAGCAATGATTTACGATACAAGATAATGCATGGTGCCTTAAATTATGTCAGAATATTTTCTTCATGAATAGTGGTGCCCAGATAGATCTGGAGTCTCTGAAAGCCAGAGAAACCTTGGGTGTGGAGCAGAGAATGCTGTGCGAAAGATAGGCTGACACATGACATGCACGCTCTTATGTCAGAACGCAGAGCCGCCCTGTTACACTTCTCGGTGAATTTGCTTGCGTTCCTTTTGTTGCAACAAAGCACTATGACCCCTGCATGGGAGAATGACCACCTGTTAAGAGAGGTGGAAAGTGCAACACAGCGAAAAGCAGTGCTATTACACACAGTGAGGAAATATCAGTTATACAAGGTCAATGACCATCTACAAGACAACCACACCTCAAGGTTTAATAAACCCACCCAACTGTCCGGTCATGTGTTTCCTATCATCACTGAAGAGTGCACATGGCCTTAGATTTCTGCTGCACTATAGTAAACCAGTGACTAATAACTTGCAATGTCAAATGAATATATCAGTACAGTGGAACCCGTTAATCCAGTTACTCCGAATGGAAATATTCCACTTTTTCAAATCTTTCTCCTTATTGAAATAAAAGAACATACTATGGAGTGAAGATTTACTTGCATGTTATTAGTCACATCAGAATAGCAGTGCTAAACCAGCGTCTCATAAACATCCCATCAGTGGGCGTAGTGTTTTGCTCGACGTATCATACGGCAAGTTCTAAGGCATCAGAATGTGACACTAGTTGTTCATGGTAGGTTTCCTTGTCATCATTCTGTTCCTCATCAACTCCAGATTCTTTCTCCACCAGAGTGGCAGAACTTTAAGAAATAATAGTTTTGGTCGTTTTGTCCTCTGCGGGTTCATAACTACTGTAATGTATTGTAGAAACTATTTTACGGTTAATCGAAAATTTTGTAATCCGAACAGACTCCGGTCCCAATTAGTTCGGATTAACGGGACTCCACTGTAGTATGATCAGAACCTTTCAATGGATAGGTGTTTTGACTTATTCAGTGTGTGAAAATATGGCGAGATGGGAGATACCAAGAGATATGACCATTTAAAAAGGAGGGTATCAGGAAAGAAAAGACAGGAGCCAATTAAGGCAGGAAAATTAAAGACACCCTAGGCCTCAGAAACCCATATGGTGAACTCAGTTGGAGTCCCATGGTCACCAACCCACATCCCACTAGTTGTGAGACCCAGGGGGAACTGCATAACAGTGTAAATTTTCTTTGTAGAATATTGTAAACAGATCAGAACATTCCATCCATGCTAGTTTCATTGTAACCATGAACATCAAATCATGGGGGTTCCTTCATGGATGGCGATTTCAATAAACAGTGCACTGGCTGAACTCAATTGACACCACCCATTAAAGACAGGTATTATCAACACAGTGATGACTGCACTACGCTTTCTAAGAGCCTGAATCAAAAGAAATGTCACCTTCATTCATTTGCACTGCGATTTATTGTACTGTTTGATAGTACTTAGTAGCTACATTTGCGAAAGTTATTTTCTTTTATGATTTTTAACAAATGTAAGACGAGATCCTTTTGTCAGACTTGTCACTTGAAGCTGTTTTGAGAATTCATTCATTAAACATTATCACCCCAAACAGCAATAAGTTGCATCCAAATACTGTCAAATGTCAAGCCGATCAACCATAATTCATGATAATGAGAGAGTGATTGTAGCTCAAGTTCGCTTTTTTAAAGCTTAAATCAGTCTGAGCATTTGGTTCTGTAACTCTTAACGAAAGTTATCAATAAATTTTATTGAATAAAATACTGTCCATTCAACGACAAGCAACAATCGGTGTTCAGCCCACTTATCCGCCACCTCAGCACGCCAACCCCATTTATCTTGTACAACACCACAGTGCGATTGGCATTAGCCGAGGTGGCTGTGGCTGCCACTGTAGCATTTGAGCTGGACTGGCCTGCCCCATATAAGGGCTTATTTCCAAAGTGACGCATATCCAAGAAATAACATTTTCCAGGAAACACAATTTTTAATACATGGCTTTATTGCTAAATAAAGATGGAGACTTCATTTTCCCTATGCAGTTCGATAATTTGGAACAAAATCTGCTGTCTTGGTGGAAAAAATTCCTAGAACAAGAAATAGCATAAAATGGAGGGGTGTTCTTGGATTTATGAATATGAATAGAAAATATAAATTAGTAAAACAAACAATATGATGAAACAAACATGTGTTATGATACTGTAGACTATCTCTCTTATTTTTGAACAGAAAGTTTCGGGAAAATAATTTGGAATGAACTTCACACATTCAGCTCACGAAATAAAAATCATTATTTGATTTGAGTTGAAGAACATAACTTAATTTTGTGTTTTCTTTCCCCCGCTTTTTTCCTTATTTTCTGGCCTTTTCTCAGGTAGGCCTACTTGTTTCCCTTTTCTCACGTAACTATTTACCTGTCTATGAAGTTCAAAAAACGTCGCCACTTGCAACAATATTTGCCACTATTACTGTAAACAGCAGTGAAAGGACAAAACCAGGAGAAAAAGGGCAGAGTCCCGCCAAAACCGATAAGCCGCCACGTCATAATGTGTGCTACATTTTTGGTTGTGTGGAGTTGCAACACTTTGGAAATAAGCCCTTCAATTGTAACTGAAAAGTACAAATGTATTGGCTAAGGGATTGGAGAAGGAAATGCTGACATGCAGTCTTGGCAACAATGGCCACTGAGCCTGTAACGAATCAAAGCTGAAGCTAGCCAGGGAATCCCAGGTTTTAGCGCCCAGATGGAGTTCTCGCGTAGTATTGCATGAAGTGTATACCTAAACGGCATGACACTGTAGTCATTTAGCCCTGTGTACTTAAATGTATGTGGAATTATGTCTGATAACCTGCGTTTATATGATGGCTGTATAAGTGTGTACTTGTAATTCAGGTGAGGGTTGGGAAGGAGGTGGCCGTGGCCTTAAGTTAGGAACTTTCCTAGCATTTGCCTAGTGCAGAAGTTGGAAACCATGGAAAACCACTTCGAGGATGATCAAGCTGGGAATCGAACCTATCTCTTCTCAGTTTTGCCTCACGAGGCTGAGTGTACCCCTTTTCAGCTCTCAGGCCAGAATTAAATTTCTTGACAGAGCAGGGAATCTAATCTGGAGCAACAGTCAATAATGATAGCTGCTACACCATGAGGTGGTCTAAAATGGTTACAAATAGTGAGTGTACATACGCATGTAGAACCGGCCAGAGAGGTTAAAAAAGATGTGTTTGATAAAGCACCCTAATAATAATAATATTCAGCAATCCTTCCAGGCCTGTGCCGTGTCTTGTGTGGGGTTTCACCTAGGACACCAAGCTGGCTCATCAGCGGGCTCTTGGTGTTCCCGCCCGGACCGCCACAGGAGTAGCTAACTGCGCGCTACCTCCCTTTTTATGAAGTGCACCTGCGCCTCTTTTACTGCGAGAACTAAAATCTCAAGCAGATAAGATAGCGAAATAGGCTTTTTTGCCTACTCAGATAGGTGTACAAATCTGAGTCTTGAAATCATGGAAACAATATTCTACTTACACTTTGGGGAAAACATAAATTTTACGAGTTTGTGAGAAAAGGACTATGGTAGTCATGGAGAGTATTTGTTGGTTGGTTCCACAGTTTAGGGGCTGTGACAACGCTAGAGTATTTGTTGAAGTAAATGTTACGTTAGGTCTTAAACACAGAAAATTGTTTGTTACTCCTCCAAATGTTTGTATATTGTTAGCTATTTAACCTAATCTGTGCACCATATACATAGTTAGTACACTTAACCCAACTTTTTATTTCACCGCTATGGACATTATATTTCACCACTTTCGAGCCTTTTATATTATAGTGAAACCTCTCTATAATGTGACACCCTTGGGACTGTAAATACTGTCCGCTAAAGAGGGGTGCCCTCTATAGAGAGGGTTAGAGAAAATGATTGCAATTTGGCATATGTACCTGTGCAGTATGAGTACTTACATGAAAACGTAGGAATATGCGCGGTAAAACAGTTCAGTTTCGTCCACATTTAAAATGTTTTCCGGCGAATAGCCGTCAGTGATGGATGGCAATTTTTCTTCCCAACTTGAAACATTATCCATATCAACAGTGGAGGATTCTCTGGAAATTGCTCTAAATTTTATATCGTAGCGCTTTCTGAAATTCTCGAGCCAGCCGTTCGAGGCTTTGAAATCTCCAAAACCTAATTCTGCCGTGAAATCCAATGATTTGACTTGCATCATTCGTCTGGATACAGGGACGTTCTGACTTCTTATTTTGCTGAACCACCCTGACTGACTTATCAATAACAGCACCATTATTTAGAAACTGTCTAATTTGCAGCTCATTACCATTAAGACGCCATACCTTAATTATCTCTTCTTGCTTTTACACAATTTCTGCTGCCTGTGTCTTTCCAATCTTTAACAGTTTACATGGTTTCCGTACACCACATTTATCACCTTTGTGATAATCTACGATGTCTACTTTCTCTTTTCAAGTTAAACTGCAGTGAAAGGACAAAACCAGGAGAGAAAGGGCAGAGTTCCGCCAAAACCGATAAGCCGCCACGTCATAATGTGTGCTACATTTTTGGTTATGTGGAGTTGCAACACTTTGGAAATAAGCCCTTCAATTGTAACTGAAAAGTACAAATGTATTGGATAAGGGATTGGAGAAGGAAATGCTGACATGCAGTCTTGGCAACAATGGCCACTGAGCCTGTAACGAATCAAAGCTGAGGAGGTTCCGGAGAGGTTTCTCTGTAGTAAAATGCAGGTCCCTATTGATACAGTGTTTAGTCAGTGGATATATAAATATTATTTCCATATTTCTACATTTTTCCAAGTGCATGTGCATACACATTTCAGAAATTTCATTACCCATTGTTGACAGGTTCATAGAGTAAAGGAAGGAGCCATTTCAAATGCAGTTTATGACTACTTCTAGGTCATATCGCCATTAATGAAGAAAAGAAAGACAGAAAAATGGAGCACATCTCTGCCCTCAAATCACTAATAGTGGAGTAAATTACACCAACTTGATGTTCCATGAAGAATAAAGTACTTACTAACATTGGAATCTACACCTAGAGATCAACATTAGAGTGGAGAGAGCATAAGAAGGCGGGTGAGAGAGAGTTATGCACAGAGTGAGACAGAGTCATTCAGCTAAACTGCCTCTCTCTCTGCCCACACTAAGCTCGTCACGTACCCAGCTGTTCTCTCCTGTCATTTGGCAAAGTGAGAGAAACTACCAACGGTGTCTATTGGCTGGCGGCTATGTCATACTTCGGCTCGCCTCCTGCACAGCTATTCTGCACCCGCCTTCTTGTGCACACCTCTCTCTAGCACATCTTTCATTGAGAAAAAACCAGTGGAGTCAGGGTGTACTAGCAATAAACATAAAACTCCTGGAAGGAGACAGTTTATGTAGCAAGCATATGGAATCATTTCACAGCTAGTGTGAAGTGAATGAGATATCTTAGAAACTTCTTATAACCTTGATCGGGTTACATGCATGTCTGAAGGATGTACTTCTCATCTCATTACGGAAGTGCTGTGTGATTTGTAGTCATCTCTGAGTGCGTTCTACGAAAATCATGTTTGAGCCCACAGCTTCATGTCAAGAGATGGTTATGAAGTGTGCAATTACCTTACTCCCATAATTTCAGGCTTACTCTTAATCCCCTTATTACATAAATATTTTGCCATCTAGTTATTTTGTAGGAGTGCCTTCTACATAAATATGATTTTCATGTCATTCACTCCTGTAGTTTTGACACCAACCCATGACAAATGACAAACAGACAAATGTTAAACTGACGGTATGATTGGTCATTATATACCTCATCCCAGCTGCCACCTTACCAGTCCTAGCCCCAATTACAATACAGAAACTACTACTGACACCACAATTAACACAGGTTATCAGACAAATCCTACACATACCCACATACATGAAGCTAAATGGCCACAAAGTCAAACACCACCACATACAAAGTAACCTATTTACATTCATTTAAGGAGGGATACCAATTTTTTATCAAATCTGATATATGGTCTGATATGGTACATTCATAGTAAGCCAGTTTTAAAGTTACCTGAAATTCAAAATGTTTTAGACAGAAAGTACTATATTTATAGAGATAAGTCCGGTCCCTAGTCAAAACACACCATCTGGAGGGTGTTTAAAGCTCACAAAATTGTGTTTAGGAGCTTGATAAAGTCGAAATGAAAGGACACATTCGCCATTGCTTACCTGTGGCATATAGAGGCACAGAGATAACTCCAATTGTCCACTATACCACTGTGACTTGAAAGATGCCAGCTAATTGCCTGCCACTGAAGGTATTTGTTTAAATGTAAACATGGATAAGGAATTCTCACAATAAAACAAAATTTGAGTTTTCACTGATTATGAATCAGCAGCAATACACATACTACATTACAAAGAAACTTACTTACCTTCCTTGGACGGTTGTGGTTCAGATTTCAGATAATATTTATAACCTCCAGGTGCTTCAACCACATGTAATCCACTTTCTTCCTTGATAGGCCATCCAATTTTCTGAGCTCGTTCTATAGCCTCCTTTGACTGAATTGTTATACTCAGGAAATCATTGCCTTTTTCATATGATGTTACTCCGTAGTTGTATGTCAGTTCAATAGCAAAGTGAGTATCTTCAGGTCCATACCCAACCATCGTTTTACTCCATCTATTGTCATATGGCCTGCAATGATAATTCAACATGCTCACAAAATTCAATTCATTCTCACAAAATTAAATTCATTCTTATGAGATTTATAAGGTAACTAAAACAGGGGTTCTGCAGGTCAGTGCACCCAAGGAATGATTTTTTTTCTTTACAGCTTTTGTGGAAAAGTTATTTAATAAATTTCATGCATATTTATTCTTGTGTTTAAAAGCAATACCACCCAAGGTAAGTGGGTTTCCGTTGGCATGCTGACCAAAGAAAGCAACCCATACACACGAATTCCTGTTCATGCAACTAATATACAGCAGAATGCTTTTAGTTCAAAATCAAAGGGGGGTGTAAACATAA
This sequence comes from Meconema thalassinum, assembly GCA_946902985.2. NCBI lineage: Eukaryota > Metazoa > Arthropoda > Insecta > Orthoptera > Tettigoniidae > Meconema > Meconema thalassinum. Next base: position 1,119,593,218 of record OX336389.2, on the reverse strand, counting down.
AATTAGAACATCCAAAATTTGTATTAACCAACAACAGGAGTATAAAAAACAATAATTAATGGTGAATGATAAATCATTTAGCATATTTAAACAAACCAAATAAATGACAATTACTGTAATTTATTACACCATAAGAAGTATAGAGACTAACATTCTTGGCAGTCATCCTCGAGGTCCAGGTTCAACGCCCAGCACTGTCAAGAAATTTAATTCTGGTCTGAGGGTTGGAAAAGGGGACATTCTGCCTCATAAGCCAAATCTGAGAGATTGTGGGATGACGCGTGGTCGGGGCGACGGGTCCCCTTGGCCATTATCTTGGTTTTCGTGACTGGGGCATTGCCTCGCTGTCAAACAGCTACAAACAATACATGAAACTTCCTACTTTAATCCTGTTTAATGATTAATGAAATTGTTTTATAAGTTTTCATTGCTTCATTGTTTTCATCGAGTGAGAAATTTTAAATTTAAATGGATGTTTTTGATGTGTAACATCTTTCCGCTTGGTTACTGGATAGTTTTGTGGGAGTGATTTTGAAAATTGGGGACGGAAGTGGATCGGAACAATCGAGGTGGCAGTGGTGTATCAAACGGAAGTATGCACTGCCCGTTTGATCGATCAAACGGAAGTGAACTAGCTGGCAGTGGTAGACAACGGAAGTATGCACTGCCCGCTCGATCGATCAAACGGAAGTGTACTAGCTGGCAGTGGTAGACAACGGAAGTATGCACTGCCCGCTCGATCGGTCAAACGGAAGTGTACAAGCTGGCAGTGGTAGACAACGGAAGTATGCACTGCCCGCTCGATCGATCAAACGGAAGTGTACTAGCTGGCAGTGGTAGACAACGGAAGTATGCACTGCCCGCTCGATCGGTCAAACGGAAGTGTACAAGCTGGCAGTGGTAGACAACGGAAGTATGCACTGCCCGCTCGATCGATCAAACGGAAGTGTACTAGCTGGCAGTGGTAGACAACAGAAGTATGCACTGCCCGCTCGATCGGTCAAACGGAAGTGTACAAGCTGGCAGTGGTAGACAACGGAAGTATGCACTGCCCGCTCGATCGATCAAACGGAAGTGTACTAGCTGGCAGTGGTAGACAACGGAAGTATGCACTGCCCGCTCGATCAAACGGAAGTGTACTAGCTGGCAGTGGTACCATGCAAAGGCAGCGTGATTTTTGTACAATTGAAAATGTGTGTATTGGAAACAAGGCAGTGTGTGCTCTGTAGCGCGAGAATGTTATAGTAATACAGTAGGCAGTGCATTTAGCAGGCACTGGTTTGACGAGCACAGTGGCAAATGTTTCACCGACTTTCATTTGTCATTGAGCAGTTTATGAAGCTTCACGTTCAAGGTTGAATATCACATGGGGTAGGAAGTGAAAACTTGAGACTAATGTTGTTGAGTGTATGATAAAATAAAGAAGACAAATGACATTCAAGTAAGCGGCATTATTGTCAAACTGTGGGTGAGTAATCAAATATTAAATGCATAACAGAATGTTGTTATATGAGTGGAATAAAAGCTGTATTTTCATCATTTGCGAGACTAGGTCATTTCATGATTGTAGGAAGCCATGTTTTGATTGTTTACGACGAATTTTATGAGAGCCTTGAGAATAATGAATGTTATAGTTACTGAGGAGTGTGCACACAGTATTTCAGAGCAGAGTCGTCGTTATGTGTCACTTTGTTATTGTGAATTATTCATGTAAAAGAAAGGAAGGAGGCTTGTGGTTTTGTGTGACCGTTAATCTCACGATCATGATCCACGGTACCTCCCTTTTACGTGGAATGCGAACCACAGGACATGGCATTTCAATTCGAAAATCTCACATGTATTGACCGGGAATCGAACGCGGTCTACCTTGGTGAGAGACTAACAGCTTGACCGCTGCGCCACAAGTGTGACAGTAGCTTATCTCCAATTCAATCTATACATTCATCATAGTACCAGTATGAAAACGGAGCATAAACTAACATCTTAAGAATGTCCAAGCTGTGTAGTATACGTGTAGGATAACATGTCAGATGTTACACATCATATGCGACTACTGTAAGGCTCGTATCTTTTTTTTTTTTTAAATTAACATTTTTGTCTTTTTCAAGACACTGTCCCATTAAAGATTTTGAATACTTTGTTTTATTTATGTTTCATAAATAACAATATTAATATTAACCACCCAATAACCGGGCTCCTATTAATGTGCTGACTGAACAGCAATATTAAATGATGATGATAATTGTAGTTTTCAGGGGCCTAACATCGAGGTTATCGGCCCCTAATGAAATGAAATGGCGTGAAATGAAAGGATTTAGATAAAAACAACTCACTGCCATGGATGAAGCGAAAATGGTGTTTATAAAACAGACAGTGATCCCCAAAAATTATGCCTTATTTGAATAAAAAGGAATAAAAGGCGGATGGTAAAAAAGGATAAAACAAATAAGGCATAGTGAACAATATAATACAGAACACAATAAAAAACATAAAACAGATTTAACCAGAATTAAAAGTCGTAACTACACATTAAAACTTAAAAAAGTAACCACTCTCCCTCATGAACCGGATGACGAGGTCAGCTGACGGCCCGTCATCACGGAGAATAAGGGAGAGGGTATTAGGCAGTTTAAGAGTCCCTCGCAGATCGGCCAGATCCACACACTCCAAGAGAAGGTGTGCCACGGTTAGGTGGGCGCCGCAAGTACACACAGGAGGATCTTCTCTCTTTAGCAAGTGGGAGTGCGTAGCAATCCCATGGCCGATCCGGAGTCGACAGAGTACCACAGCTTCCTTCCGGAGAGATCGGAAGGAAGATTTCCACACCTTCGTTGTCTCCTTGATGCCTCTCAGTTTGTTGGGTGGAGGCGTGGCACGCCATGCCTCCTCCCAATGCGACAGGATCGAATGCCGCAACTGAGAGCGCACATCACTAGCAAACACCTTATACGGTAGCGAGGGCAGTGCGACTGCCTGATCAGCAAGCTCGTTTCCCGCAATACCCATGTGGCTTGGAAGCCACACAAAGGTCACCCCGGTTCCAGCACACGCTGGACCAACGGGTGCTTCGGGAAACACACATCGATCGCCTGCAGCGCACTCAGAGTCAGTACACACAAGAAAGTGCTGGTGATCGTCTGATAAAGTGTACCGCACAGCCTCTAAGATGGCTTAGAGCTCCGCAGTGTACACGCCACAGGCCTCGGGAAGTGAAAAGAGAAACCGACGATCCTCAACCACAAATGCACAGCCTACTTTCTCGTTTACCCTCGAACCGTCCATGAATAGAAGCCCTGATCCCGGATACCGGCTCACCACGGACTGGAACAGCCTCCGATGGACGGAGGAGTCCGTGTCCAACTTGGGGCCGGTGTGCAGATCCAGGATGATATCAGGGCGAGAGACCATCCACGGAGGGGCCTTGCTAGGTACTCGGACGATACAGGAGACAGAAGGAAATCGGAACTGACGATATAAGTCATCAAAGCGAATCCCCGCCGGCGAGCGCATCATACAGCCGGCGATTCGGATTGGAAAACAAACATGGATAGCTTGGATGAAGTGGCATCTGTCGAATAGTTGCAGCATAGGTCAGCAGTACTTGTTGGCGCCTCAGGTGTAAAGGAGGTACGCCAGCCTCGGCGAGCAAGCTGACGACTGGGCTTGTCCCAAAGGCACCCGTCGCCAGCCTCACACCGCCGTGGTGGACACTGTCCAGTTTAACAAGCACTGACTTACGGGCCGAACCATATGCTACACCATAATCTAACCTAGATAAAATCAGTGCCTTATAAAAACGTAGGAGCACCGCGCGGTCCGCCCCCCATGATGTGCCTCTAAGAAACCGCAACATGTAGAGTTTCTTAGCACAGGCAGTTTTCAAACACCGCACGTGTGGTTCCCACGTCAATTTCTGATCGAAAAGGAGCCCAAGGAACCGGTACGCAGCAACAACAGGCAAAGCTACATTGCCCAATTAAAGCTCAGGATCTGGATGGAGGGTGCGCTTTCGGCAGAAATGGACAACCGAGGACTTAGCGGTTGAGAATCGAAAGCCATGCTCTAGTGTCCAGCGTTCCACTCTCCGAATAGCTTGTTGTAGCTGTCGTTCAGCGACCACCATATTTTGCGCACTATAATGTAGAGCGAAGTCGTCTACATATAGCGACGGTACCACTGCTGGACCAGCAGCAGCGACTATATCGTTTATGGCAATTGCAAATAATGTTACGCTAAGCACCGATCCCTGTGGGACTCCGTTTTCCTGTATATGATATTGCGAATATGTCCCCCCTATTTGGACACTGAACAGGCGAAGGGAAAGAAAATTCGCAATAAAAACCGGCAAGTTACCTCGGAATTTCCATTGATGCAGGGTAGAGAGGATGCCGTAACGCCAAGTGGTGTCATAGGCCTTCTCGAGGTCAAAGAAAACAGCGACTAGGTGATGTCTCCGGAGAAAAGTGTCCTGTATGGCGGTCTCCAGGCGTACCAGATGGTCGTTGGTACACCGAGATGCCCTGAAACCACACTGGTATTCAGACAGGAGTCCCCGTTTCTCCAGGACCCATACCAGGCGCCGATTGACCATCCTCTCAAAGAGCTTGCACAGACCGTTAGTGAGACAAATAGGTCTGTAACTCCCTGTCAATCTGGGATCCTTATCGGGCTTCAGGATAGGTATAATACCTTCCTGCCATTGCGCTGGAAACACACCTTCCAACCAGATACGATTAAACACCCTGAGCAAATAACGAATGCTCTCATCGTTAAGGTGTTTAATCATCTGGTTGTGAATATTATCCGGGCCAGGAGACGTGTCCCTGCAGAGCGCCAGCGCTCCGCGGAGTTCCCACTCCGTAAAGGGCACGTTGTACTCCTCCGAAGCGCGGGAAGCAAAACTAAGCTGGAAACGTTCCGCTTCGCGCCTCAGGGCCACGAAGGCAGGGTCATAGTTATCGGAACCGGATATATCCGCAAAATACGAGGCGAGATGGTTTGCAACGCGATAAGGATCTGTAACCAATTCACTATCAATGGAAATACCCGGTACAGTAGAAGATGTCTGAATTCCCGAAATGCGTCGTAGTTTAGTCCACACTTGAGAGGAGGGGGTATGTGCCGTAATAGAAGACACATACCGTTCCCAGGATTGTTTCTTACTCTGGCGAATAAGAATCCGTGCCGTGGCACGAAATTTCTTAAACGCCACCAAATTGGCCATGGTTGGACGCCGACGGTAGTGCTTATGAGCTCGACGACGGTATCTTATTGCCGCTGCAATATCCTCTGTCCACCAAGGGACGAGTTTGCGACGAGGAGTCCCAGAAAAGGATGGAATGGACTCTTCGGCAGCAGCAAGAAGCACATCGGTGATGTGCTGTACCTCGTCATCGATGCTCCGGCAACCAAGATAAAGCACTAGAGCCGGGCGGATAGTCTGTAATAGTAATAACTGCCGATCACTGTGGTAATTAAGAGCAAAGTTTCAGCTGTGTGTATATGATGCCTTGGAGGCGCATGACGTTGCACTCGCCCAACCTGAAACAAGTGCCAACAGTACAAGGACTTCCTTTTCAGCGATGAGAGTGTGCTGTATTCCACTTCGTGCCTAGTGTGTAGTGATTGTATTATGATGTCTAGAATCATCCCCTAATGGAAAGATCCTCCTATTACAAAATATAGTAACTAAATTACCCATTACAAGTTGCTTCACATCCTTCGGTAAACTCCTCATGTCGAAGCACCTAAAACAGAGAATACACTTCTAATGAAGGACTCAGGGTTAAAAGAAAAAAAAAACAAGAAAAACACCAGAGCAGTTTGAAAATTTACCAACAACCATTAAGCATTCTTTCAATAAATATTCCCTATGTATTTTACATACTTTTTTACTTCTTTAATTATGCTTATCCACTTTTCAATACAATATTTCAATTTTATTACTGCATACTACAGGTACATGTTTCGGCATTAAGTTTGCCTTCTTCAGCTTTTATAAAAATACGCCTAAAAATTAATATATGTTATTAAAAAGTGATCAACGCTGCTTAATTTGTATCCACAAGTTGTTATAAAATACATTTTTAGAAACTGTGTAAAACAGTGTGTCAAAGAAATCTCCCTTTAGAATAAAATTCTTTAATAGAACAATGCAATGGATTACTATCAGGTAAACAGTCCTTTGTCAACTTTTTTGTGTCATGAACCTCTTGAATAAATTGTAAATGTCCAAATCAATCTTGAGCACTTTTGATGTGTCTCTGTAAAAATGTAAATGACCACATTAGAAACTTTTTTTTTTAAATTATAAAGGACCAAGAAGACCATTTTGTTTTAATATGTAACTACAGTGTGGAGCAAATAAAACTGGCCCGGGGAACCGTGTTCCATGTTACAAAGAAACACATCACAGGAAAGGAGATAGTTCGTTAATCTGCATATACTGTAGCAGATGTTGCAAATAAAAGTGGCCCGGGCGAGGGGTTACACCACTCACACAGCACATGATCGAAACCGGTTCAGATGGTTACAGTAGTGCGGGCTGTGTCAGTGTGAGTTGATCAGTGCACAGGTGACGATGGTACTCACAGTGAAATGGGGTTAAGGTGCCACCAAAGACTGCCATGCAACAATCAGTCACAATATAGCATCAGACAGGACCTGTTTTGAACAATGCAAAAAATATTCTTAAACTTGTCCACACACATGCATGTTTGAATCAGTAGGCTACCTGCACTGTGTAACACCCGTTACAAAAAAAGTGGATAAGTTAGTTTTACAGCTTAACTGTACATTCCTATGCTGTGATTTTCTTCAAAAGTGAGGTTATGCACATATTCAACAATGTTTTGAAGTTTCTTTTCAGAAAGGTTTAAATTAAGATTTTAAAAATAGTGTAACGGGTGTTACCATGTCAATGTAACGGGTGTTTCATTGGTATAACGTAACACCCGTTACATTTAATATTTATACATAGAACTTTAGGTGGGCACGATTTCACAACGAATCTCCAAATAAAAACACTATACGTGCACGGCATTCGAAATTTGTAACAACAGGATGTCTGTGTAAAAAAAAATCCACCGGTCACCCGTCTGCCTCCAACGAAACTGTTGAGTTCTTAACCCCTTGCAGTGAGCCACTATCTTTATGAACAACATCCTAACGTTGGATGGACCTCGATCACAGATTAGTGTCATATGTGCTGGCCTCTCCAGTCGCCGGACCTGATCCCGTGCGATTTCTTTTTAAGGGCGTTTATCAAGGATGAAGTTTATGTACCACCTATGTCAGTTAACATTGTTAATATTATTGAACCAAGGAATTGGATCCATGCGGCTATAGCAAAAATTAACCAGGATATGCTCCAGCGTGTGTGGTTGGAGTTGGACTTCCGTATTGATATTTTCCGTGTGACGCGAGGAGGGCACATCGAGCATTTGTAGCAAGCAGACTGAAAAGAAAACTAAAATAACAACTGGGAAAGCATCATGTATTGGTATATGCCAAAACGAACTTGACGAGGAAGAAGACGTGAAAATTATGTTCTTAGAGGCTGTTGGTGAAGACAGAAAAATATTTAGCCCTGACGAAAATGATGCTGCATTTGTTCAGATCCAACAGGTTGCAAATTGCCAACACCTGACATAAAAATGAGAGGAAACAAGACATTTTACGAATTTAGAAATGCAGTTCTTGAGGTTTCAAAATGAAAAAAGTAGAATTTGTAACAATATTACAGCTAGATTTTGTCTTATGTTTCTGTCTATTTATAAATATGATTCTAATGTGTATTTAATAATGAATAACAGTTCGAATACAGGGAGTTTCAGAATAATTTTTAAGAAGCTGTTAAATTTGTTCATGGACTCTAATGCATAATTTACTCAATTAAACAAACAATCTTACTTTAATTTGCCCTGATATATTATTATCTCCTTTAATCTGATAAGCATTTTGCCAATTTGGCTCAGTTATGAGGTTTTCTGTCAACTGTGTAACACCCGTTACAATTCCTGTAACACCCGTTACATTCAAAATAGGTAAATAACAAGAAAAGAAACTGTGATTGTCCTTTTTTAAATTATATGTTTAGTTTATCTAGAGTTTCTTTGTACGTCAATAAAATTTATAAGTTTCTATTAACTTACCTGTCATCTCACAGAGTTTATTGATTTTTACCGTCTACCTCAACAAGTGGATTGCATTTATGTAACACCCGTTACAGTGTTTTTTTTCTTCTTATACTTTAAATACTGGGAAAAGTTATTTCAGAGAATAACAGCCCATAGTACACACAGAAGTAAGAGCTTTCTTTTGCATTTGATGAGATTTTGAATAATTGTTATTTTATTCTCCAAATGTGTAGTTTTAACTGTTCAACTGTAACACCCGTTACAATGGAATGCCTGTACTGTAAGTGTGGGTTTTGGCAATACTGTCTTGACGATAATTCACGCGCATAATGGCGGACACAGCTGGACTTTCGCCTCTGTAAGTCGTGACAAAGGGGGCAGCGGGTGGGTTATGGTCAGTGGAGGAGTAAACATCTATTCCTACATCATTTCCTGATTTATTTCTAATCATTTGATAAGGTATTTTGGCTAATTCATGTATTATAGAAAATTTTATCATATGTTCGTATCTCATTCAGTGCTATCCGTATGAACACATTTACTGGAAGACTTCTTGAGATAAATTTTCACTAGGAAAATTTGAAGTCCTGTTCAACGCCTAACCATGTTCATAGGGTACGAGATAAGCTACAGTGGGCTACTTCACAGGTTCACTAAACAATAATTAATTCTATAGAACATCTACTCCTAACTTTTACACTCTTATCTGTCACATTATTGAACTTCACATACCTTTCTTGTAGTATTTAAAATTAATAGTAACTTAAATATGATTATTAAATATGTTAAAAAGTGTAAATGTATTACACTAGTTGGGCGCTACACTGCTCCTAGTGCCAGTGCCTTGCTCGACACGCTGCTACACTCAGAGGCCTGTCCGTTATGCAGCGACTAAGAGACCCTGTTCTATATGGAAGGCTCTCACTATATATGGTGGAGAGGCCAATAACCTGTGTTAGGCCTCTTAAAACAACAATCATCATTATCACAACGTGTGGAAAACAATATAAAGGTGAATGTTACCCAATTCTAGGATTTCACCATAACACCAGTCTGTCGGACAGACATCCTCGGGTTTGTACAAGTGATGACTCTTTCAGTTTTAATCATGTAGCCTAAAATGTGTAGATGGTCCATGTGAAGAATGTAGGACTATTGCCTGCAGTGATCTATAAGCTCCCATAGGTTTCAGAACATAATCAAGAATAGTTTGGCATCCCGACTGAAGTTCCTGATTAAATACAATTTTGTTATTCTAACAGTATATATCTATAGGACAAATTACTAACCTTCATTCCCAAAACCTCACGGTAAAATTTCGAAGTCTGAGCTCTGTCAGCAACCTTGAAAACAAAATGCAATGCGCGGCCTGAAATCATTTTAGACTTCACACAGTCGAATTCTAGGAAAACGCTCTTCACTGCGTTCTTGTCAACCAAAACAAAACTTCGAGACACTAGACGGGTGTCAGTTATATCCCCTTAGGCGCCTTGGGCGGGTTTGAAGCAATCTCAAGCTTGGCCACGGCCAGGTACTTCTGGCCACTGCCGGCTGGATCGCAACACTCCTGGTTGCTTTAAGCTGCCTGCCCATTCGACGATTACAGCATTGGTTTGAGCGTACAACCTCGTTTCCAAATAAAGACGCTAGGAAGCAGCACCAAGGCTCTGTGGCAGACATAAGTTTTGTATTGATGTTAATGGCGAAGTTGTGTTCAGAATGTATTCTGAATGATTTTATAATGCTGTACTGCTGCGTGCCCTTTTGTAAATCAGAACAGGGCAAGTTAGAATACCGGGGAATCTCATTTCATGAGATACCATCGGACAATTCACTGCGTGGGATGTGGTTACGTGCAATTTCCAGAGAAGGTGACGCAGGGGATGCAAATAAATAAATAAATAAATACATACCGGTACATGAATGAATGGTTGAGTAAATACGTGAGTAAATAAATATGTAAGTAAATAAATATGTAAGTAAGTAAATATGTAAGTAGTAAATAAATAATTTAAGAAATATGTAAGTGAATAAATAAGCAAATAAATAAGTAAATAAATAAGTAAACAAATAAATAAGAAAATAAATAAGTAAACAAATAAGAAACAAATAAATAAGTAAATAAGTAAACAAATAAATAAGAAAATAAATAATTAAATAAATGTGTAAGTAAATAAGTAAATAAATAAGTGAATAAATAAGCAAATAAATAAGTAAACAAATAAATAAGAAAATAAATAATTAAATAAATAAGTAAACAAATAAATGCATGCCGGGTACAGTTGTAACTAAATAAATATGTAAATAAATAAGTGAATAAATAAGCAAATAAATAAGTAAATAAATAAGCAAATAAATAAGTAAATCAATAGATAAGAAAATAAATAAGTTAATAAATAATTAAATAGATAAATACGTAAGTAAATAAAGAAATAAATAAAAAATAAGTAAATAAATAATTAAATAAATACATATGCAAGTAAATGAGTAAATAAATATATACGTGAATAAATAAATAAGTAAATAAATAAGTAAACAAATAAATAAGAAAATAAATAATTGAATACATAAATATGTAAGTAAATAAACAATTAAGTAAGTAAATAAGTAAGCAAATAAATAAGAAAATACATAATTAAATAAATAAACATGTAAGTAAATAAATAAATAAGTAAATAAATACGTAAATAAATACATAAATAAATAAGCAAATAAATAAGTAAATAAATAAATTTGTAAGTAAATAAATAAGTAAAAAATAAACAATCTGTCCAAAAAATCTGTAAAAATGTATAATACAGCCAGCACAATAAGACGGGTTGTCAGACAAATTCACCTCACACCCAAGTACATGGGGCTACATGACCACGATGTCGCAAAGCCCCTAAATAAATCATCATCCCATTTTTCGGGGGCCGGAGGCATTTCTTTTCCCTGTCTTTTATTGTCCTTATTCTTTTCTTTTCATCTCGCCAAGGATGTAAGTTAGATTTAAGTCAGTTAGAAGTAGTTATATTTTTATTATCGGCTGCATAATTACGGGAAAATGAGCTAGACATTTCGCCCCTTAAAAACAATCGCCTCCACATGTACAGTATTTTTGCTTTCCTTTATATTGAAAATTTGCCCGTAAGTATGTGTCTGAATACTTTTAGATGTTAGAATAACAAAGGAACTAACTTAGTGTAATGTTTTCACGTCCGTCAATCTCGATATTAAGCCTCCAAACATAACAATACTTCGTTTCAGGTATCTTCCCCTTTAAAAAGCCGCGGCAATCTCAGTGCCTTGGTGCTGCACCTAGCGGTGAATTAATGCATATATCTTGTACGCCTGTGAGTGTCGAATGGGCAGGCGGTTTAAAGCAACCAGGAGTGTTGCGATCCAGCCGGCAGTGCTTCTGGCCTAGTCAATGAGACTGAGACGTTTTACATGAAATCTTGTTAGTTACTCAACTGCTCACACAGCGCTGTCAACCCACTTATGTCTACAGGTGTATTTTCCAGAATTGTTTTCTGACAGTTCGGCGGAAAACCGTTGAACTAAAGGCAGCGTTGCCACGTATGCTACTAGCCAGCACGTGCGTACTTCCACCCTCCCGTCCTTTTCCTCATGCGCATAATATCATTAGCATCGTTATTACATTTATTATATTTTTACTCAGAGGGTTTTCAAAAAGCTTAAACAAAGCAATGCTTAAAACTGTTCGGTGCACACTGTAAAATAAAATAATAGCCCGTCAAATTGAGGAGAGGCCTAAAATATTGTAATGAATAGCAATATTACCGGTACGAATACCGGTAGCCTACAATCATAAAGCAAAAAGACAGAACGTGATTGTTTCCCTGTTATTTAGCAATTTATATCTCCTGTAGAATAAGTTTCAAGGCACAAGAAACATATAAATGTATTATAAAATATACGTTCATTGTATAGGCTATTAACTCACCCTTTACAAGACAGAAGCTAATCACTGGGAAAAGGCTCTATCCCATCCATATCAACTTCATCATCTCGGTCCTCTCCATCACTGGATCCTTCACTGGTGGGTGAGGAATCGCCGAGGGAAATTATGAGGTCGTCCACAGCTGTGTCAATAACACCTTCACGTTCCCGCGCTTCGCTTAATACTCTTTCCACATGCGACACCACCTTCGCCCAGTTTTCAGCTGTCAACACCCTCATCCTAATCGCAACCTATGTTGCCAAGACCTGTACCATGGAAAAAGTTGTCCAACCCAACGCGTAACCACTCGCAAACAAAAAGAAAGCCACGAGTAACCTTTACCTAATTCACACGAACCTAAGCTTAAACTTACACTAACACTATATAAATAAATAACGGACACAAATGAATTATAAATATAAGTATAAAGTATAAATAAGTATAAATCCTACACGAGAAAGTAATTAACTAATTAATTCAATACAATTATAACGCAGCATGGTCAGTGTGCACTCGGGAGGCAACCAAACAAGGGACTGGTCAAGTGACAAGCACGTGGCCAAATAGCGTCATTCAAATTGGCAGCGCTGTATGGTTTCCATGGCAACAAGCCTTGCGTGGGATCTAGTCGTCAACTGTTTTTGCCCACTGGCGCCGAACTGTCAGATTCCAACTCTGGATAATACAACTGTAGCCGCTGACAAGTCTGGTGCTTTCATCGTTGGAAATCGGCTATATTCGGTCTCACGTTAAAGGCCCCGCCCCGCCCTTCTGCTCACTGATAGTTTCGGCTGCGGTGGTCTCTCGTGTGTGATTCAAGACGTTGTTTTCTGCTACGTGTAGCCTACATCTGATTAGTTGGTTTTCTCAGTTTTTGCCTCTATTATGTGAGTGAAGATGTAATTAGAGTACATACTACTACTACTACTACTACTAATTGTGCTACTGTAGTGTTCGTTTATGAGCTGCATTCGCGCCAATAATTTTCTCTGTTTTGGCTCTCGAGTGAGGGTTGTGATATTGCTTTCTGCTACGTGTACAGTTGATTAATTTTCTCAGTGTTAGCCTCTAGTTCACGTGTAGGCTACAGTTTTCTCATTTTTGCCTCTCTTATGTGAGTGAAGATTTAATTAGAGTAATACTGCTACTACTTGTGCTACAGCATTGTGTGAATGTTAATGTGCTGCTTGCACTTATATTGTAGGAATTAGGATAGATGTCCTCTTTAAACAAAACATTTAATGAAAACATGTGTCGCGTTACATGCAGTCATTGCGGTAAGACTTTTAATCAGGGGCGGATTTAGGGGGGCGGGGGTGACTCCCCCTGACTTCAGATAAGGCGGAGAAAAGGGGAGAAAGAAGAGAGAAAGGGAAGGAAGAGAGAGAGAAAGGAAGTGAAAGAAAGGGCAAGGGAGTAGTGGGATGAGGGAAGTTCTGAGTCATAGCCTACTTTCCAAAGAACTTTGACGATATCTCTCGAACGCATGATCGTATTTTAACGAACGAGGTGTTGCTGGCGTTGGGATGACGTCCTCTTTGCTAAGAACGTGTGTTGGTATTTTAAACATGTTTTTTTTAAGAAAAAAAATGTATTGGCGCTATTTTGGAAACGGTGAATTTTAGAAAAAAGTTTGTTTGACATTAATGAAATGTGGCTATGCCCTCTAGGTGGACAGCAAGTTTCAAGTGTGTAGGACGAGAAAAAATGATAGCCTACTTCCTCGCGAACATTGGCGATAATTGGCGAAAGGATGGTCGGATTTTAACAAATGAGGTGTCGTTGGACTCGAGCTGACGGGCGCTTTGCTTTGGACCACGTATTTTATTTTATTTTATTTTATTTTTAAAATTTTGATTTTGAAAGTAGGCGATAGTTTGAAAACCAAACTTGATAGAACGTTGTCCAATAGTTTAAACGAATGGTCTCTATGACATTTTTTATTATAAAACTTTTTATTTTTTGAGATTTTTTGATGACACTTAAAATTTGAATGTTTTATATTTTGGAAAGTAGGAATTTTACAAAAGAGTTTGTTTGACATAAATGAAAGGTCCCTACCCCTTGTACCATGAAAATAAATGTCAAGTCTCTAGGACAAAAACTATGTTTTTTAAACCTTTTTTATTTTTAAAATAAAGTGTGTTTGTAGACAGAGAGAAACGGTACCGCTGGACATGTGTTACAACGAGGCCATCACTGGCCATGCTGAATACAGGAAATGGCTATTTCGAGGGGGCGGCAAAGCGAGGGAGCGCTTTCCGATATTTTTGCTATGACAAACGAATGAAGGCGAATTTAAAAAAAAAATCCCCTCATGGAGATCTTTAAAAACATGTTAGTAAACGGGTCGTGGGTAACATGACAAATGATAATAATTGTATCACGCGAATGAAAGCGGGAAACGTTTGATAGTTGTCATTAAGAACTTGCTGGAAGCCTCAACGACAAACAGAAACAAATGTTGAGGCTGGCTGGCTGGTCGGCCGACTGAGAGAGCCGGGCTAGCAGAATGTATCCTCTTATCACGTTTCAGAAATGTGAGCCAGAGCTGACGACAGGCCAATGGAAAATTACAGTGACGTACTGGTCACTTGAAGGTCGAACAATATCACAACTACGTCACAGAAATAATGAGTTAGCGAGTATAATTCCTCCCCCTTCCATTGTCATAGCCAATTACTGGGCAAGAGCGATGTTAACAGCTGTGGTAAGAGGGACACAGGGCAGGGGGCTGGGAGAGGAGGGCAGGTGGTATTAGAGTGTTGATCATGTTATGACATACAGTCAGTCATTACTGTTTTAAACTTTGCAGTGTAAACATAGGCTGTGTCTTATGTGTATAAAACTAATTGCATTTGTGTGCTCAACTCTAATTAGAGACCCTATTGGATACACTATATATTACAGGTAAGTGTGGGATTAAGAGTGTTTAGTTTATTTTAATGCTAATGAATGATTAAATTATTATTGATTTACCATTTAATTGATGAATTGTTTTTATTTTGTTCGTTTTAGATAATTGACATACCTGTTGTGGGAGACAGAAACCCCATTCCACTCGAACCTAGGAGAAGACAAACGCAGGGCTTTTTACAAAGTAAGGTAAGATTTTTAAAATTATATATAAAAACCTGTTTTATTTTTATTTTATTTATTTATTTATTTATTTTTGTTTATGAAAGGTGCTATTTGGAATGGATATACTCATGGTGGTTTATTTCATTTCTTTTTTTTAGAGTGTGACCACGACAACCACTATAGAAGTTGCTGTTGAAAACCAGGAACGTGTGGGTTTGGGACCATTGTTTACCAGGCAGTCTACGGCTAAAAACTTGGGTGAGATTGTTCTTTTCATAAAAATCATGTCTTTTGCCACTGCTACCGATACATTAACTTGGGAGACCCTTGAGTCCTGTTTTAAAAAGCGCGTCTGCTCTGGCCGCGTGGTCAATATTAGTGAGAGTTAAATCCCAAAAAACTTCATGGAATTATGTTTCGAAATTTTTAAAGAACAAATTTGTACAGCGCAAAGGTTGCATACGGCTTTAAAGGTCAATACACAACTGTTGTGCGATTTCATATATAAAAACAAGGACGGTGAGCATAAAAAACACATTTTATATTGGCAGTAAAATGCAAGAGCTTTTGATAGCCGATAATCTGAACAAGTGGTATCAATCCCATTTGGTCAATGCCTTGCAATCAAAATTTGATAAACTGCAACAAGGACCAAGTGGTTTAGCGTTAGACAAAATCCATTACCTGCAAATCAACATTTGTCATTTCAACCCGTTGAATGCTGGGTCTAGCTATATTAAAACACCACCAGCAATAGCTTCGAAATAGGCTGTGGTCAAAATAAAGAATCGTGACAATGATTGCTTCCTGTGGTCTGTGGCTGCCTATTTGCAGCCGGTACAACATCATGGTTGTTGGCCGGGAAAGTACAAGGCCAAGTTTGATGAATTAAAACAAACTTTAAATTTAACTCGAGTATCGTTCCCTATGGACTTAACCGAGATCCGTAGGTTTGAACAAGACAACCAGGACTTTTCGTTCATGGTGTATGGCCTTAATGGTAATGAGATTGTGGGCCCTCTTTATGCCACAAAAGAACCGAAACGACTTCATATTCATCTTTTATATCTGTCTTACGGAGAGGTGAATCACTATTGCCTGATTAAAAGCCTGAGTAGATTGCTAAGCAGTCAAATGTCTAAGGACAAGCGTTCAAAACATATTTGTGATCGTTGCTTGCAATATTTTCAAACCCCTACGCTTTTAGAACGCCATAGGGTTGATTGTGTTTCTCAGGAAGCGGCGAGACTGATATTGCCACAAGGGGACAAGGCTTTGTTAAAGTTTAAGGATATTCATAAGCGTGACACTGTTCCCTATGTGGTGTATGCAGATTTCGAAGCTCTCACCACACCCATGGCGGGATGTGAACCAGATCCCACCATGAGCTCAACCACACCCATTCAAAAACATGAACCTTTTGCCATAGGATTTAATGTGGTGTGTGCCTATGACCCCACAAAATCCGTTTACAAATACCGTGAGGGGCCAGATTGTGCCAGATGGTTTTTGGATGAATTTGTTAAGTTGGCCGACCATGTACAGGGATTACTGGCCCACCCAGTACCCATGAGCGTAACTCCACAACAACAGCAGCAGTATGAGCATGCCGCGACATGCCACATTTGTGAAAAGTCACTGATCAGTTCTGAAGACACCGTTCGTGATCACTCGCACTTTACGGGGGAGTTTCGTAAATGCATAGTAAATGCAACTTGAACTTTCCAGCTCCTCGTTTCATCAGTGTCTTTTTCCACAATCTGGCAAATTATGACATTCAGTTTTTGATTCGTGAATTGGGTCATGTCAACAAGGGCTCGTCTACCATTATCCCCCAAAACCATGAGCGTTTTACAGCCCTGACATGGCGGTTGAGCAACTTTAGCATTCGATTTTTGGATTCCTTTAAGTTTATGGCATCCTCGCTAGACAGTCTTGTGAATGGCTTGGATGAAGAGGAACGTGTTAAAACAAACAAAACTCCCACCACAAGAGAAATTTTACTCGTAACTAACACGTAGTACCGTTTTCGATGAAGACTATGCACATGCATGTCAAGTTTGGCGAGTGTTTGACATGAAGACGCTGAGTGAATATGCTATGCATTACCTAGAACTGGATGTATTGCTGCTCACCGATGTGTTTGAAAAATTTCGTGAGTTGTGTCAGCACATTATGGTCTTGACCCGGCTCACTATTATACGAGTCCTGGGCTCTCGTTTGATGCCGCTTTAAAATACACTCAAGTGGACTTGGATTTACTCACTGATGTAGACATGGTTCTATTTCTTGAAAAGGGCATTCGTGGTGGCTTTGTGTCGCTTAACCAGCGCCATGCCGAAGCGAACAATGTCTACATGCCTGATTATTCACCAGACAAACCAGAATCGTACTTAATGTACTAAGCCGTGAATAATTTGTATGGTTACGCCATGAGTCAGCCTTTGCCCTATGGCTGACAGACAAACAAGTGTTAGAATTTGATGTGATCAAGGCTAGCCAAGAAACAGGCCGTGGATATGTCTTAGAAGTAGATATTGAATATCCCTCATCCTTGTATGATCAACATGCCGATTTCCCATTCTGCCTTGAGCAAATGGTTCCCCTGACAGTGAAGTGAAAATTGAAAAACTTATGGGCACACTTTACAACAAAAATCGGTATGTGCTACATATCCAAATGTTGGTGCAATGTCTCGCCCAAGGCTTGGTGTTGAAGAAAATCCATAGGGGAATTTCCTTTGCCCAAAACCCATGGCTCAAGCCATACATGCAACTCAACACAGAGCACCGACAAATGGCAACACAGCAGTTTGAAATTAATTTTTTCAAATTAATGAACAACTGCATCTATGGCAAGTCCATGGAGAATGTCCGCAAATACCGTGACATTAAATTGGTGAATGTCTGGGAAGGACGTTACGGTGCCCGGCGGTACATTGCCAAGCCAAATTTCAAATCGATCAACCATTA
Organism: Meconema thalassinum; assembly: GCA_946902985.2. Lineage (NCBI taxonomy): Eukaryota > Metazoa > Arthropoda > Insecta > Orthoptera > Tettigoniidae > Meconema > Meconema thalassinum. Next base: position 1,119,575,081 of record OX336389.2, on the reverse strand, counting down.
TCGGTGAGGATTTGGCCACTATTGAATTGAGTAGGACAAGTCTGACCATGGATAAGCCCATTTACTTGGGCCAAGTCATTTTAGACTTTTCTAAATCGGTCATGTATCGATTCCACTATGAGTTTGCCAAACGCCATTTTGAGGACGTCTCTCTTTTGTATATGGATACGGACTCATTCATTTACCGCATTCGCCACTGCAACCCCTATGATGTCATGAGGCAGCATAGTGACTGGTTCGACACCTCTTCGTATAGTGCTGACAACATGTTTCAGCTGCCCATAAAAAACAAGAAGGAAATGGGTGTTTTAAAAGATGAATGCGGGGATTCCATTATGACGGAATTCGTAGGTTTGGCTTCGAAAATGTATGCTTATCGCTCACTATACTGCAAGGAAGCCAAAAGAATAAAAGGTGTAGGTAGGACAGTGGTAAAATCGCTACGTGTAGACGATTACTTAGCGGTTTTACGCACTGGCAAAGCTATGTCCCATACACAGTGCAGGATACAATCCAGCAACCATCATTTGTATCTTGTAGAACAGAGAAAACGCACCCTCGCCTCCATGGATAACAAACGTGTGTGGTCTAATAACTTGCTCACGAGCCTGCCCTGGGGTTATGACCGTAAGGAGGTGTGATTTTTCTGTTTGTTCGTTTAGGGACATGGCTTTTTGTAACTCGTTGATTTATTATTTTGTATTTTGTAAATATTGGTTTTTGCCATTGTAAATAGTAGATTTTGTAAATAGTGGCAACCCACTTGAACCTTTTGCTCTTAAAAAACGTTCTATGCAACCTTATTTTTTATTTTTATTTTAAATTTAACCGAGTTGGGAATTGGAAAATGGTATATAGTGTGATTCTTTTAAAGCTGTACAAAGTTGTAGTGTTTGTAAATATGAAATGAGTAATAGTATTTTTAGTAACTTTAATGACTAGTATTTATATTGTTTTTTGTAATGTAAATCGTAAATGGAAAACTAAAAAAAGTTCTTTTGGGATGAGTGTGCATGTGGAGAATGTGCTTTTGGGTATAAATAAAGTTGTTGTGTTTGTTCCCAAAGACAGGTATGGTTGTGTGAGTAGAGAGAAAGCTGGTGTGTGTGTATGACCAGAGCAAACACGGTGAGGTAGGGTGGGTGGGGAGGGGGAAATTTTCACTTATATACTCATTTTGTTTTGTCGATAGTTTTTTTTCTTTGAAATGTAGCGGTGAATGGACATTATTTTTGTAAAAACAGTCTTACCTGCAGTGGTCGTAGACCTCAATATTTCTCAAAACACACATAAACACATTGCAGCATTATCATGGTCATGCACTCGCATCAACATCATTGACAAATCTCAACTTTCAACACACACCAAATGGAAAAATGTAAAAACAGCAAAATGGGAAATCCATGTTTCAATAACACCAAAATTCAAAAAACGTAAAACAGTCATTTTAAAAACTGGAAATGGCCATGTGTGAAATATAAAAATTCAAAAACATAAAACGGACATTTCTAAAAAGTGTCATAAACAAAATGGAAAATCTATATCATCAAAAACGCAAAACTTGAAACAGACATTTTTTAAAAACTGTAAATTGCAAATTGGAAAATGACAATGTGTGAAAATGTGAAAATGAAAAATCAGCCCATCAACATCATGATTTTTTTAAAATTAAAATGAATCATTGTGTTCTGGTAAACCTTTGTTTTTTTATTTCATAACCATAGGGATTGACAAAAGAAAAAATAGAATACAAACACATCCCAATTCCTCACTCCTGAATTCCTTAATGTTCATGCCCATGCATCATCAACTTTCCTTTCATAGCACTCATCACAATCAGGGCTGCCATTCTTTCACCCACTGAGGCATCACAGGATGTGAAACGTTGATAGCTTTTTTCAATAACAATTTAACTGCCACATGTCTTAAACCAGGATGACTATGGCGATAAGATAGGTCATGTTCTTTGCATGCTCGATCCAAAAGATTAATGGGTATATCACCACGCTGCAAACGTTTTTCAAGATGAGTTCCAGGGCCACAAAAACGATAACCTGGAAGATGGATTTCGAAAGGTAAGTATTGAATCACTTTGTCAATGACGCCACTGCCGGTACCGGTCTGGCATATCTTTTCCATTGATGGTGAAAAGGTTCGGTCTTCCTCTTCCTCTGTGGACGATGTTTGTGTTTGTCGTTGTTGCTTTTTCTCGCCATGACACCCCTGGAATGATTCAACAAAGTCTTTACACGGACTTTTATGACCGTGATACAGTTTCACTAGCTGACAAGTCGCGCACTGACGTATAGAGGGTATTTTTGCCATGGCCACTTGCTTATTGTGATCGTAATCCGTACAGGGTTGCAATTCACTCAACACAGGGTCTTGAGTCCATGATTTTGGTACATGTTGCCAGATTTCTTTCACCGCGTTGGCGGCCACATAATAAATGAACGACTTGGGCAGCGCTAAGAGTTCCTCTTTGGTAAAACTGTCTAGTTTCTTTTTGCACACAAAGAACTTCCCGATGGCTTTGTCGGTAGCATTGCCTTTCTCCATGGTATCACGTGTTGTAGATGTTTACACGTCGCTTGTAGAAATCTCACTGGCGTCATTCACAGGTAAATCTTGAGTTATAATTTTGTTCAACAACTCCCAGCAGGCATGGGAAAGAGATGCCACGCATGCGCTAGGGCTGTATGGGTAATGTTGCCACAGGAACAAGTATCCATTAGCGTTTGCAGCGAGGGGCAGCCCAACTCCATGAGGTCGATACATTGACAGTAAGACGCCAAAAATGGTTGCAACCTTTCACGTATTTCATTACCTTTCACAAATACTACATTGGCCGAGGACAAGTGTGCCTTCATGACCACGTCCAAATATTTATAGGAAATGGTTCCTTGATTCCAGTCTAGTTGCCTATGATTTTCAATCCACTGGGTTTGTTTGCGGTCTTTTTCACACAACAAATCAAAAGCATGGGGCGGTTTAAATAGCAAATGCGTAGCTTGCGATTTCTAAAACGTGGTACAATCGATAATGGCCACTTGTTTAAATATAAATTTGTTGACGACTGACTGACGATCAATGACTAAGGTGTGGTCATGACATGGACTTACCAGTCATGCTAGTTTGAAAAAAATAAGGTTAGGGTAGGACAGGAGGACATGAAAAATATAAGAATTTTAGAAATACATTATTTTATTATCATAACACGTCTTACAGGCTTTAGTCATTTTGGGATAAGGACGATACCAACTCATACAACAATATAGTCTCTTGTGTTTGTAACGTCCATAACACCGATGATGTCCCAATGTCTCTAAACTAGGCGTTTTCGATGGTGAGCTGCTTACTGAAGCACCATGGACACCATACGGTCCACACGTATCGTAACTTGTTTTTTCATCACTCAGGGACACGAGTGAGGGATAGCTTGAATGACAGGGTATATTTCCCACCTCCATTCTGCATAGGTAGGGGCAGGCAGGTGACCAGCGCTGATGTTCCTGCATGGGTTCATCGCCCTCCTGCCATTGGTCTATGATGATGGGACAAAAGGCACATTTCACTTCATCTCTTGTTTTTAAATAGTAGAATCCAGCGACAGCCAAGGCTTGAGGGTTTATGAAAGGCGCTGGCCATGTTTCAAAAGTCTTGAAACGTTGTTCCTCAGAGTATAAATTCATGGATGTGACGTCTCTTGATGCTTTAAATCAAGACATGACTGAGCGGTTTGACGTGGGTTGACCTGTTATTTATACACTCGTCACTTGGTTGGACAGTGGACTTGTTTGTGATGAATAATCAAAGAGTAGGCTGTCGTATTGGCTGGTACATTGTCATGCGTTTCAAAATCTAGTCGAATGTCAATATTGGATGGCTTGACAGACTCTTCCAGGTAAGAACAGTCAAAAACAATCAGTGGCGCCCTTGCCTTAAACGCTTGGGGTAGCAGCATGGGGCCGTTCTCTTTTTGATAATACGACCATCGAAATTTAGAAAACAAGTCGTACAGGAGGCCAAACTTATTTCTTGAAAAATGCAAATCCAGTCCTTCATAGGGAAACACAGCTCCGTTGAGGAAAAGACGTGCATTTCTCAATTGCAGGTGATCAAATTGCGTGGCATCTTTGGTTTGTTGATACTTGCGATTCGTTTGAAAACCCACGATAATGTAGAAAGGTCTCTCTGTATAGCGAGCTGTTTTTACAGACCAACTGTGTGTGTTGGTGGTGGGCAATAGCGGGTACTCATGGAGTGCCCAGCTTCTAAATTCCATGGGTAGAGGCACATCTCTCTTTAACATCTTGAGTATGTCCAGTTTTTTGCCATCGTCAAGGGTCACATGGGGCACTTTCCATAGCAAGCGTTGTCGTTGAATTTTTGAATCTATGGGGGCATTGTCAGCTCCCTTGAGTGCATTATTATCACTCCTGTCTCTCACCAGATAAAGCACTTGCCTTGCGTTGACCACAATGCGCTGGTGGTCTTCGGCTAAGCCTAAAATCTGTTTAAGAGGTAAATATCCAGAAAATGTCCCATCGGTGTGTACCATCCAGTCATTGGTCGAGTCAGAACACCAACGTGCCATGCAAAGTGTTTTACCTTCTTCCTCACTATAAGAGGGGTATAGTTTCATGACACTGGAAATGCCCACATTTCGATATCGTTAATGACATAGCGTACTTCAGAAACAGAAAGGGCAAACCATGGTTGGCCAACTTGGATGTGGTGGGTGTAGAGCCATCGGCTTTGGTGAGCCGACCTTCGATCTGAATGACACTTTCATGTGGTAGGGTGTAAATATCTTGGTTGTTGATAACAATTTGAATTTCATCATTGTTATTGAGTCCAGGTGTTTGAGCTTGATAGGAATGGAGATCAATTCTTACCACTACTGGTTGCTCCTCGATGCGGTTCGCTATCTCTAGGATAGAATTCATTATGGAGGTTGGCGTGGTAAACCAAATGCTGTAAAATCTGCTTGTCTTGAGATGTTAACGTGTATTCACGTGGCAAACAACTAACACCATTCCTAGACGGTGTTGTTGCTTTATACACAAACTTCATAGTGGCTTTAGCACCAACTTGTAAGTCACTGGTGTGGTAGAATCTAGATCAATGAGTTGTTGCTCTCTATTGATCAGTCTTAATGTTATATTACTAATACTATCGACAGCCACAGAATGAAAAAGCACCACTGGAGGGTTTTCACGAATAATATAGCCATTGGGCAATGTCACAATAAAGTCATAAAGCGAATGCGATGGTTCTTGATTGGTGTACACTTGGCTAATAATATTACACGTCACCGACACATGATGGTCCTCAATGAATTTCACTTCATGGTCTGATTCATGTTTTTTTGTTTGCCTCCAACACGCGTGGTTTAAATCCTAGTAATGGGCCAATGGAATCGGCGCGTATTTTAAAGTCAATTTTGAATGTGGAGAAAATACTGCAGCGATGATTGTTGGTATTTCCTACAAGTTCAAACTTGCGCGATCCATCGAGAAATGACTTTAAACCATATTCATTGATCAACACCACATAAATGTGTTCATAAATATCATCGATCGTGTATCCACCAGAGTTCAGGGTGAGCACAGAATCATCATAGTAAAACTTGTTGTTCACATTTTCACGTATGTTGTATATTCGATTGTACGTTTCAAGAGAAACAAGTCCCAAACCATAGGGTTTTTCACTCAATTCGATAGGCGGGTAAAAGTATAGGCTGACTTCAGGTCCACGTCCATGCAGTGTAAACGTTTTACTTTCTGCCGACATACTGTTGGCGTTTTTGCTTATGCTGCGTCTTATATTAAAAAAAATAAACACAAACGTCCACACTGTTGGCTGTTAAACGTTTGCTCACGTTTTACATTATAATATATCTTGATTCTGTTTCCAAAATAGGTCACTAGTTCCATGGGCGGGGGCAAATTCCCAAAACTGTCGAAGTACCATACGGTGGACCCCTCTTTGACATAAGCTACATAATGCGTTCCTGGTCCTCGGTGATCATCCAAATTGACAACAGCACAGTCCTGTTTTCAGGGTCGTGGGGGTAATTGGTTTCGCATAAATACACCTAAGAAAGCTTTAGTTGTTTAGCATAGCTTTCCACTTGTTCATGCGTCAGGGCATGTCTTGCTATGGCTGAGGTTAAACCTTTTTTTATATTTCGAAATGGGGAAATCCCAAATCCTTGTTGATAAAAGGCTGGCTTTAAATTGGCATTTCTAGCCCCCATTGCAATCGCTTCCATCGTTTCATTGTATCGCTGACTTTCTTTGAGTTGTTGCTTGCTCTGCTGCGCGGCTTTAATGCTTTTCGCCACTGCACTGGCACCGCCCAAAAGTGAACCCAGAGCAGCCAGACCGGCAAATAAAGCTGGTAAAAATCCCGCTCGTTTGGGGACGGGAATCACTCGCCCTTGTTTTCAACCCTGTCGCCGACGTTTTGGAATAACATGTCTCTGTGCTGCTCGAAGGGCTTTCCTTATGTTCAATACATTATTTTTTTCTTTTTTTCTTTCGCAACGGCTTGTCCACGAATGTCGTAAGCCCAGGCTTTGCCAAGGACAAAGTCCTTTTTTTAGTCTTTCTCACCACATACATTTGTTTCGCAATGATGATAATGACCAACAACCTTTCACAAGAAAGTTTAAGTCACAACTAACGTCAGATTGTTATTTCATGGCTGTATATTCCAATTCAACGTATAGTGGGAAATCGTTTATGGTTTTTCCCGCTTGCTTTTCATCCCATGTCAACATGAGATGAAAGGATAATTCGTCACCTGCATTGACCATTTCATGGTTATGGACCAACATCCTATGATCGTTTATCTGTATTTGTAAATGGTTCTCATCATGTATGGCGTATTTGATGTGAATGGTTCCATCATAGTGTAATCGATAGTGGCTTAAACCCGAAGCAAGCACATAGGTCAAGTGCTGATCATGGACTAGCGGTAAATGGTTTCTGTCATTCACAGGTTTTTCATTTGTCAGATACACTAAAAATACAGATGGGATAAATTTGTAAAGCCTTTTCATTTCATAGGTCATGTAACGTTTGGTACAAACATCGTCTTCGTCTTGTGGGTCTTCCACGTGAATAATCCGATGGTGATTAGCGCTATAGTCATTCACCGTAAGCTGAGGCACTTTGTCATAAAACTCATACACTTTGTTATCCACATACCTTTTTGTAGTAAAGTCTGTAGACACTCGAGGATGTTTTACATGGGTTAACCGGTTTCCCTTAAAGTCATAATCTCCCTGTTTAGTGTGTGGCACTACTGACCTATCCACATAGTGTTTATTAGCAGGATCTGTCTCTTGTTTAGTATCATGTATGGGGACAGACCTAGCTTTGGCCATCAACGCACGTCCAAAGACATCCATCGCCAACCTCTAGTATGAGTCTACTGTTTCCATGACAAGGCTCGGTGTCCTGTATATAGACAGCCTGCTAGTCTGTCTAAGCCTTAGTTGATATGAAGATTATTAAGCAGCAAGAGTCATTCCCCGTGGGGGACATGGTTTCCCATCTCTGTCCCACATCACGTGAACAACACCATGGTTCACTGCTTCCATCTTCCATTCGCTGCATCATTGTGGGACCTTCCAGCTGTGGAAAGACCAATCTTTTGCTAACACTCATCACAGCGCCCAATGGTCTGAATTTTCAAAATATTTATATTTTTGCAAAATCTCTCTACCAACCCCTCTACGTGTTTCTGGATCAAGTCATGTCTGGATTACAAAAAGAGAATATGGGTTATTTTACATTTTCCATGCAAGAAAATATTATTTCACCGGATGAGGTAAAGCCCGATTCACTCACGATTTTCGATGATGTATCCACTGAACGTCAAGGCATCATTCAAAGCTATTTCTGCATGGGTCGACACACACGTATCGATTGCTTTTATCTTGGACAAACGTATTCTAAAATGTCCAAACAGTTGATTCGTGACAATGCCAATGTCAATGTTTTATTTCGCCAGGACGAGAGGAACAGCCGTCACATTTATAATGAACATGTGAATCTGGATATGACCTTTCAAATGTTTACTGAATTGTGTGGCAAGTGCTGGAACACTCAACGTCATGCCTGTTTAGTGATTGACAAACAAAGTGAACTCAACCAAGGACGATATCGCTTAGGGTTTGATAATTTTATTGCTATTTAAGGCACTGACTCATTCCCTGTCAAGTCATTTGTCAAGACACCATGGCGTTAGCAGAGAGTCAATTGAAAAAGCATATTATTAGAGCAAAAAATACTATTCGCCAAAAGTTTCGTCAATTGAAACGATCACGTGCATATCATGCTTTGTTTATTCAACATCATTTAGCACCTCCGCTAAAAGCCATGTTGAACCCCTCTTTCAAGCCATCTGAAACGCTACCCACCATTTCACAATCCACACAGACGCTGCACGAGGACCCTGAGGAAGAGGAACATGAACAGGAAGATTTGACTAGTGTTAGCGAATTTGAGGATGACGAGGAACAAGTGTTTACGCCTAAAAAAAGACCGCACCCCTTGCAGAGTTTTTGAGAAAAAAGAAATCCTTGGCCATGGCACTTCCAGATCGTCTCCGTTTTGACAAGTCTTGGCCACTCCTCAAAATAAAGCTCAACTGAAAAACATTTTAATAAAATATTATGGATCAACACTAGACCCCTATCTCACTGATCTATTTATTGGAAACACAGATACCACGTATGGTGTTCGCTATGAGGATGATAGTTTTAAAATTGGGGATTCATCCATTAAATTTGCTCGTACTAAAGCTGTCATTAAGAACATCAACTATAAATTGACGCAGGACTGTTAAAGCTGTTCTTTTCTCGAACACCCTCATTCCATGATTATACGTCAGAGGACCATGGCAAATATAAATCCATTTTATTGGAAACCCATGCCCACAAAAGACAGTATGATCCAGCTCAACAAGTGAATGCCAATATATCTCAAAAATATAAAACCATCATTGCAAAAATGTTTCTCACCAGTCAAAGTACTCGTCGTAAAGTGTCCGCTTCGGGACTGATATTTAAACCATTAAAACCCCTTGTGGATGTTACCTACTGGCACAATCCCAATAAGCTTGTCCAGCGGCTACAGTTGTTGCAAGCTTCACGTCAAGCCGGCCATACCGGTCACGATTGGGAAATTCAAGAAATTGAACAAGAACTTCGAAATGCCAAAATTATGATTTAAGCCCTCACCCATTAAAATGGGTATTGCTCACGAGTTGCATCGCCCAGCTAGGCGTCACTATCCGCGATTCAAGGTGATTTCACGGGGTGTGGATGAACTTTGGCAGGCTGACTTGGTTGAAATGATACCCTATGCTGGCGTTAACGACGGTGTACGCTATATGTTGACCGTCATTGATGTCTATTCCAAAATGGCCTTTATTGAACCTGTGCTTCGCAAGTCTGGTCCACTGGTCACCAAGGCCTTTCAACATATTATTTAACACTCCAAACGTCAACCTCAGTTGCTAAAAAACCGACCAGGGGAAAGAATTTTTCAACAAGGATTTCTCCAGTTTTCTCAAATCTAAGGATATTCACCATTACACCACATACAGCAATCTCAAAGCCAGCGTGGTCGAACGGTTTAACCGAACATTGAAAACCCATATGTGGAAAGCGTTTACCGCTCAGGGCACTTATCGCTGGTTGGACATGTTACCTAACCTAGTGTCACGTTACAATGACAGCAAACATAGAACCATTGGGACCAAGCCACGTCTCGTAACCAAAAATATTTAGCGACTGGATAATCTGTCTAACCCCATAAAAACAGCAGATCCTAAACGTCACCGACTGAAAATTGGGGATTTTGTTCGTGTGAGCAAATTTAAGTCTGCCTTCAATAAGGGCTACACGCCTCAGTGGGGGACTGAACTATTTCGAATTCGTCAAGTCAACTTGGACAGTCCAGTCACCTACTAACTCCAAGACCTCAACCATCAACCCATAAAAGGTAGATTTTATCTCCAAGAACTTCAAAAGACAGCATTTTCGAAACATTACCTCGTGGGAAAAGTGTTGAAACAAAAAGGAAATAAACTATATGTCAAATGGTTAGGATTTAACTCAACGTTTAATTCTTGGATCAATAAATTACATGTCGTATGAACCTGTACACTTTTTTGTTATTGAATCGTGTTGTACGAGAGCTCTGTGTACGGCGCTCCACGCTTCATGCATGTCCATATATGTTTCTCCTTCTCTCTCCACACCCGCGTTTCACTCCTTGACTCCATGTTGACATACAACTCGTTCAGCTATTGGCTGTCATGGGTTCTCCCACTCCTCCCCTCACCTCTCCTCCGGCTCTCTGGCCCCGCCCCCTCACCACTCTGCAGTGGTCACGTGATTTCCTGTTGTGTAGAGGTTTCCCTCCTTTCCCCTCACCCACTCTGCGGGGGCCCTGTGGCTGGCCGTTATCACTTTTTACAGAGTTGTCAAATGGTTGCAACCTGTTATCATCTTACAGCAATGTTATCAGCTCTCACCCACATTCCATTCTCTTAGCTGGCTAGCCAGGCACCATGCGGGTCTCTCGAGCAGATATTCTGTTTTCCCATTCTGGCTGACAGTCAGACATAGAAAAAAAAACATGTTCTGTTGTTAACAACTTCCCCTCATACCATTATGAATTTTGTCTGGTTACTGGTCAGTGTTTACCAACATGTTTTAACGATCGTCATGAGGGATTTTCGAAAATATTCGCCTTCATTCATCTGTCATAGGAAAAAAATAGCGAAAAGCGACCCCTCGTTTTGCCATACATCGCCCCCGTCGAAATAGCCATTTCCCATATCCACCATGGCCAATCATAGCCTCCTTGTAACATACGTCAAGCGCTACCGGCTCTCTGTCTACAAACACGCTTTTATTTAAAAAAATTGCCTAGTTTTTTTTTGTCCTAGAGACTTGACATTTATTCTCATGGTAGAGGGGATAGGGATCTTTCATTTATGTCAAACAATTTTTTTTGTTAACGTGTTAGTTTCCAAAATGGTAAAAATTCAAAATTTAAGGGTTTTCAAAAAATCTCAAATTATAAAAAAGTTTTACTATAAAAAAATAAAGGTCATAGAGACCATTGGTTTGAACTATGGCAAAACATTCTATCATGTTTGGTTTTCAAACTATCGCCTACTTTCAAAAACAAAATTTTTCAAAAAAAAATTTGAAAAATATAACGAGTGATCTATAGGAAAGAGGACGTCAGCTCGAGTCCAACGACTCCTCATTTGTTAAAATCCGACCATCCCTTCGACAATGATCACCAATGTTCGCGAGAAAGTAGGCTATCATTTTGTTTTTCCTCCTACACCCTTGAAACTTGCTATCCCCCTAGAGGGCATACCCACCTTTCATTAACGTCAAACAAACTTTTTTCCAATTCACCGTTTCCAAAATAGTGCCAATCCAAAAAACAAGAATTTTCAAAAAAAAAAAATACCAACACACATGCTTAGCCAAGAGAACGTCATCCCAACGCCAACAATATCTCGTTCGTTAAAATCCGACCACGCGTTCGGGAAATATCGCCCAAAGTTTATATGGAAGTAGGAGAGTAAGTAGAATCCCCATTCTAGCACTACTGCACAGTTTTAGGCCTAGAGGCTTGAAATTTATTTTGGGGGTAGAGGGGGTCAGGGCCATTCATTTATGTCAAACAATTGTTTTTGTGAAATTCCTAGTTTCCAAAATATAGGAATTTCAAAATTGGACTGTTTTCAAAAAACATAAAAAATAAAAAAGTTTTATTTTGAAAAATAAAGGACATAAAGGCCACTCGTTTGAACCATGGCACAACGTTCTATCATATTTGGTTTTCAAACTATCGCCTACTTTCAAAAACAAAAATTTTCAATTTGTTTTTGAAAATTATAATGCGTGGTCCATAGGAAAGAGGACGTCAGCCAGAGTCCAACGACACCTCATTTGTCAACATTCGACCTTGGGTTCACGAGATATTGGCTTGGACTCACGCGGCGGCCATGACACTGGTTAGAAACCACCTTGCTCCCCTACTCCTATTATTTTCTTACCTTAGGAATAATTAACTAATTACAATAATTTTCCCTACACCATGGTTACCTGCCATTATATGTATTGTGATTGGATCTGAAATGTATTCCTGTTAGATTTAAGTACCATTGTTAAGTTCTGCAAATAATGTAATAATGTATTAATTGTAAAATCTGGTTAGATGGAAGAGAGGGCCCAATGGCCCTAATCTTGCCAGACAAAATAAAGCTATCTATCTATCTATCTATCTATCTATCTATCTATCTATCTACAATGTAGCCTTCGACGTAAGCCAGACTTGCCGTTTTCATTGTCGGCAAAGGTATTGCTGAAAATGAAATTTACCTGATTTAGTATGATTTAGGTAAATTAAACAACTTACTAGTAATTATTATGTGCAGAACTCAAATCATTAGTCCACCTTATAAAAGATAATTTAACATACCAGGCTCCTTTAACATATCATGTAGAATATTCAGAATACTTTGAGGAATGACAGGTCTATCCCCGAAGCTGGTGCATTTCCAAGAATCAGATTCTGAACTGGGTTATCTGTGATGCTAGATGCAGAGTCCTCTACATTGCTGGAAGTTGTTGTACTCAGAATTCCAGTTTTCAAATTCGTCTGCAAACTGAAACTCACTGATCTTGAGTCCAGCATGTCATTGGACCCAGACATACGGCGCAATGTACTAAAGAGTGATTCAACAGTATCGCTAGAGAATGTTCGAGTCAGAATAAAATGATACCCATTTTTTTAGAAGATACCGTATGCACTGGACAGTCGATTCCGTGGTTAATTGTATAGCTTCGTAAGTCTCAGAAGTCAGGAAGTCCTTTCCAGCAGCGTTACTAGCAGCTCTCAAAGTTTCAAGGTAAGAAAGAAAATATTCCTCTAGCCAGTTTTAGCGACTGTCATTTAATGAGAAAAATGCCCTTTATCTGGATTTATAGACTGAATATGATGAAATGTGATGCTTACGTCATGCATAGCGAACCATTTATTAACGTTTTCATAAAAATTATGGTTGCTTCTGCGTCCATGAATTTGTACGCTTTCGGGTGCATGCCTACATTTTCTTTCAGTGTACTAATGGCACCAATAACTTCTGATGAATACAATTCCTTGGCACGCCGAACATTCATTCTTTCAAATTTAGTGGATTCGATGTGTTTTTAGTGAGGTTTGACGATCTCATCCTTTTGCATTTTGTATAGAAATGACAAGTATTTCCCTGAAATTATTCCAGTACCATCAGTCATCTCTCGTTCCAGAAACTGCGTTCTAATGTTTTTGAGAATGTGCCACTTATTTATTTATTCGTATCAGAAGCAATACATCATGTAAAATTAGCATAGATAACTTTTTTTTAAATAAAAACACACTAAAGGTACTTTCAAAATAACAATTAAATTACATCGCACCAAAATTTGGCAAGATCTCGTCCATTTGGTGTGGCCTGAACTACATCCTGCATAGTGCAAATGAGAGGGCAGGAGTTGCAATGGAGAAGGTGCGCCATGGTTTGTTCTTCTCCGCAGGCGCAAAAGGTTGACTCATCGGAAAGGCCCCACTTCTTCACCGACCGACCCCAGACCGCAGCCTGTTCAGACTCTTCCATGTAGGCCACGACTCTTCATAACCGGCAGGAAGAGTTTCAGATGGAACCATCCATCCGTTGAGATTATTGTTTCTGGATCTCCAGGAAGTTAGCCTTGATGATTGAGGTGAATCCGACAGGCACTCAGTAGAGTGTAGGAAACTTCGCCTAGATTTCAATCGTTGTTGAGCAGGTTGATAATTATGTAGAGGATATGTCTGGGAAAATTCTACTTTAGATTTTTCATGTTTGTCAGCTACTTCACGTCTAATATCTGGGGGAGCAATGCCAGCCAAGCAATATAACTTGTCACAAGGTGTAGATCTTAGGCAATCAGTTATAAGCCGACAAGTTTCATTTAAAGCAATATCTACCTGTTTGGCATGACATGATCTATACCAAACAGGGCATGCATATTCTGCTGCAGAGTAGCTCAGTGCTAAAGCAGTAGTTCTCATTGTTTGAGCTTGCATTCCCCAGTTGGTACCACATAACTTGCGAAGAATGGAATTTCGCGTAGATACTTTGTGCTTCGTGTTAACACAATGTTGTTCATACGTGAGTGCACGATCCAGAGTTACCCCTAGATATTTAGGTGTAGAGCAATGATCCAAAAGAGCACCCTCCCAGAAAATCTTCAGTTTTCTTCTTGCCTGCATATTCTTTAAGTGAAAAGCGCAAACTTGCGTCTTTGAGGCGTTAGGCTTTAGATGGTTTTCTCTGTAGTATGTACTCAGTTCATCTAAGGCTGCCATTAATCTCCGTTCAACACTCTCAAACTGATCACCCTGGGTGAGAATAGCTCGATCATCTGCATAGATGAAGCTTTTAGTTCCTTCTGGCAAGGGTTGATCATTCGTGTAAATATTAAATAATATTGGAGACAAAACACTACCTTGAGGTAGGCCATTCCGGAGATTCTTCCAACGACTATGTCGCCCTCGGAAATCTACAAAGAATCTTCGATTTTCAAGAAGACATCGAAGAAATTCAGTCAGCTTGTTGTCCTTGGTCATCTTATGAAGTTTACTCAACAGAATATGGTGGTTAACTGTGTCATAGGCCGCAGTTAGGTCGATGAAGACTGCCCCAGTTATTTTTCGATTTTCAAAACCATCTTCAATATATTGGGTCAAAAGGAGTATTTGTGATGTACAATTCTTCCCTCTTCTAAAACCAGCTTGCTCGGGGATCAAAAGTGGTTCAACTATTTTTACAAGCCTTACCAGAACCATTCATTCTAAGATCTTGAATAAATGACAGAGCAAGGATATTGGTCTGTAATTTTTAGGATCATGGGGATCTTTTCCTGGTTTGAGGAATGCTATAACTCTAGATTTCCTCCAGATTTTGGGTATTCTGCAGGTTCGAATGCAATTGTTAAGTAGATTGAGTACCCATTCTCTAGTAACAGGTCCAAAGTTCTTGATTTGTTGAATACAGATTTCATCTACACCAGGAGCCTTTCCATTTTTGCTGATATTTATAGCGTCATTTAGTTCTGCCAAGGTAAAGGGATTAGAAAGTATACTGGTCTCTGGTCTGAATTTTGGCCTAGTATCCACTTTTGTTCTAGAACTGGAGTTTATAGACTTGCCATTTTGGACGAGTTGGTGAGCAATTTGGTTTGCAGATACGTTATAAAGAGAAGATGATTTATTAGGATCATTACTGAGACGCCTGAGTAGCCTCCAGGCCTTATGGCTACTCCTATCCATGTTAACTTCTTCCATCAATTTTAACCACTGTTCTCGTTTAGACTCTGAAATAGCAGAGATAAGTTGTTGTCCGCTTGCAATAGTTTCAGCACTAAAAGGATCCCTTTCATACAAATTGAAGTAGTTTGTCAGTAAGGCAGATGTTTCCTGAGAAAGACCTTGTATGTAATTAGTTCTGCATCCTCTTGGAATGGCTTCTTTAGAACACGATCTAATGGCATCAATAAATTGATCATATGCCTCTGGTATGGGACTGATTGTACTCATCTTTGTATCTAAAGAGGAAGTAAAACATTCCCAGTTTGCCTTTTTGAAATTGTATCTTCTCTTAAAGTAAACACTCTGTGGCCTGACGGCTGCTACTATCTGGCACATTATTGGACGATGTTGTGAGTTAGGAATAGGAAGGCAAACAGATTTAATACACTGATGGGCAATCTGATCACTCACAAAAATAAGGTCTGGATTATATCCACGTTTCCACCTTCTACTGTTCAAGGATGAAGGAAGTTTGTTATCATGAATGAGGGACAGTTGGTGTGATTCCGCCCAATGCATAACAGCTTCTCCATTCTCATCATCATGTGGATAACCCCATATAATGCTGTGGCTGTTGAAATCACCCACGAAGAAGGACACTTTCTCCAAATTCAGATTATCAGGTTGTCTGAATGAAAAGCTTACCTTTGGGGGTTTATAAATGGAAAAAATGATTGAGTTACTCAATTCTATCACAATAATTTCTATGTCATTGTCAGCTGTGATGGAGGTTGCAAGAATCCTGATATCTGGTTTAGTGAAGATGGCACTTCCATATTGGCCATGAGGACGTTCGACTGCCAATCTCATTCCAGGGATTTTAGGACGTCGTTGATTAACATCCCTATGAGTTTCTTGTATACATAAAACATCACAATTATGTTTTAGGCATAATTCACGTAAAAGATCTTCTTTACAAGAAGACAGTCCTTCAATGTTAAAATAAATAATTGTTAAATTGGGCTCTGATAAGAGCCTTTCCCTACTAGAATGAATCATTTCAGATAGAACTTTAATGATGCTTCTGGAATGCTGACGTTCAGTTCAGTAACGGAAATTCAATTCCGACTACCTATGCAGGGGCACCACGAGCAGGAATCAGCTTCACCCCCAATGTGCCCCTGATCAAAACTAAGGAATAACTTCCTAGACTCGTCGTATGGGTGATTGACCATTGGTTGCAAATTCCCTCCCCCTAAATGCCTCATCATTGTGGTGTTATTTTTGTGATTATCAGAGAGAATTCTTATAATTATGGAACCGCATTGTTCAACCTCGAGAATAACGTCCAGCACGAGTTTACGTAAGTCCCGTCCTGACAGCTGCTTCGTAAAAAAAGATGACACACGGCATCTGATAATTTGTCGAAAGACCTCTTAGCACAAAACACAACAATCGATTGGCTGCTACTTGTTCCCGGCTATAATTTTCATCATCTCTTTCCTTTCGATGAGACGGTGCTGGAATTGTGTCCTTGTACCCGAAGAAGGTGCAAGGTATGTCTAATTTCTCTTAGATTTATTATCACGCTATTTTATTATGTGATATAATATGCATTTTGATATGGCAGAAATTAAAATGATAATAATTATATAGTGTCACTAGCAACCAGCCCCGGCTTCGCCCGGGAAGAGTCATGAATGTGCAAGGGATTCCTGTCAGACGTTATTTAAGAATGGCGAGGTGCATGAGACACAAATCCCCCTTCGTCCAAACTATAAACACTTATAGTGGGCGATGTATCGAAGATAGAGATATGCTCTCGCGGACATTTTTGTAGAATTGTTCATGCTGAACAATTCTTACACTCATAGTTTATTGATATTTTTAACGGTTAGCCCAGCGTAAGCTTAAAAAGCGCACGAACGCCAGGTTCTTTTTTCGACCTTTTCACTGAAATCTGAAATCGTTACTGCTTGGCTCCCTTTGATCATAAATAAATTATTTTCTACAGAAATCTTCCTCAATATTTTCTTTAAATAATGGTGAAAGCCGAATCAAAATCCATCCAGTGGTTCTCAAGATTACACATTTAATAAACGTACTGTACAGCTGTTTATTAATCGCGCCTGTAATAGGATGGGAGTGCGCTCTATCGGCTATGAGTAGAAATTTTCCAATTACACGTTATGCATGGGTTCTAACTGGGATAATTATGCGTTTGCATATTTGGAGAAAAAAATCTGCGTTTTTAACCAGCAACGTTATTAGATTAGATTTTTATTTATTCATTTGATCAATTACATGTATGCAATAGATTTTTGATATAGGACACGTCAGAAATTACATCTATAAAACAAAAGAACTTACAGGTAGCCTATATATTACAAATACAATAACTATTTATAACAATAATAGATCGTAAGAGATACAATCTTATTGGACAACTAATTACACCTTACTCTATTATCACAATGTGAAAACTTAATTCTATAAATACAACAACTTACAGCTACAATTAAAATAGAAAAGTAAAATATAATTATAGATTTCATCGCCCCTATGCGTTAAGATATTCAACAAAACAATGGCACTGCAGATAAGCTTTCAACATTCTTTCAAAGGTTTTTATTTTGGGGCCAATTTTATATACTGGGGTAGTTTATTGTATAATTTAACTCCTGTGTGAAAAGTTCCTTTTTGATAAATGTTTGTGTTTGTGTGTGAAATATGAATGTTTTGATTTTGTATTGCGTTATGCCTATGAACATCATTGTTTGTTTTAAGAAAACGTCTTTATTCATTAAATTCTTTTAAAAAAAATAATACTTTCAAAGATAATAATGCAGGGCTGTGGGAGGATGTTTAAATCTTTAAACACTGGTCTACATGATTCTCTAGTGTTTACATTTGCCATAATTCTAATTGCCCTATTTTGTATCCTAAAAGTGCTTAGTACATCTGGTGATATACCCCAAAATATGACCCAATATCTGAAGTTTGAATGGAAATATGCAAAATATGTATTTCTGAATGTGTGCCTGCTTGTGCAAGTTTTCAAAATACGTACCAACGCAAAGAACATCGAGTTCAGTTTAGTATTCAGATATTGTATAATTATGTTTATGTTCGACCCTGACTATTATATGTCTGAAAACTGTATCATAATGATGGTCATTATAACACTATTTTTCATTATGAAACAGTTTCTCCCACCAATCACAGCTCAAGAAACAGTTGTTTGACCAATTAGATAAGGATACCTTCGCGCATGCGCTCAAAATCCAACATGTCGATACAAATTACCGAAAGTGCACCGTCCATATGTTCGCGTAAGTAAACTGGTGAATATGAGACAAGAAATAGCACTGTACCTTAATATCCCCAAACCCAATTTCTACACAACGCGTTGTTTTCAAACGACTTCGGTGGCAGTTTTACTGAATACTGGTGCAAAATCTGCACATATGGCATTGAAGCACACAGAGCGCATGCGTCGGTCGGCCAGAGAGCTTGGAGAACAGAGATATCCTACGGAGCGCAGCACCCGATCACAAAATTCTAGTGACTGGACAGATAATTATGAATATTTATGTTAAAACATATAATAAAGTTATAATTATCGTCGAACATAAACACTCTCGCCTATAATTGTAATTAAGACACTCGTATGGAAATTATAAAACTCGCTTACGCTCGTTTTATAAACATACTCGTGTCTTAATTATAGTCATTATAGGCTCGTTGCATAATGTACTATTATTCCATTTCAAGTCATGTTGTATCCATAGTCCTAAAAACTTTGTTTCTTGTACCTTGGACAGTATTTTTTCAGATAGCCATATTTTCTGGTTGCGGTGCCTATTTGTAAGTATTATTTCATCATAACTCAAGCTTACCTATTGCTTACCTATATACTTTCACGGTTCATGGTACAAGACGGAATTTATGTAATGTAATGTACCATGGTCCAACAGTGTGTATGCCATGAATGAGTAGGATAATGTTTAAATTATTTTATTGTATTGACTGATTAATAGGAAAACATTAAATTACATTCTTAAACAGGCAAATACATATCATAAACAAGCAATTTACTAAATTAAACCATAAAACTTAAACAGAAATCACTCTTTATTAGGCTTTGCATTGATGTTTTTCAATTATTCTACGTTGAAACATTGAAGCCAGTCCACTCCAAATGAGAACAACTGGCGCCTTCTATCAGATCCCCCAACGGTTACAGGTTTTGGCAGCTTCGGGATTATATTTTCTTGCTCGATTTCATATACGTCATTCTTGTTTTTCAGGAAGTTGTTCGTCTTATTCACTCTTTCCAAATATTTCACTTCAACAACATCTCCTTCAATTCCTGTCACTTCTGCGGCATAATGGTGCTTGCTTTTCTTTCCCATTATTGACGTTAGGAAAAAATCACCAACATTTGTTCCTACTTCTGCTTCAAAATCGGAGACAGTTTTGTTAGAAACATTAGATAGCTCGTCATCTGATTCTGGATTGAAAAGTCTGATGATGATGATGATGGTGATGGTGATGGTGATGGTGATGGTGATGGTGATGGTGATGGCGCATCTCTGGAAACGAGTCTTCTCTTACTAGGTATTGCATTTGTGTTCCGTGCTTTCATATCTGCTTGCTGCTCTAGTTCAGCCTTTTCAGGAGTGTCAGTCAGAATGCGGCACCTACCTCGCCTGCACCCTCTGTTTGAAGTGGATCTTAGTGCAGCTCGAGGATGAAGACGGATCATGTCTGGAGAAATAAGAGAGGTGTCTATAGATTTCGATGGCGTAGTTAGGCAGCTTTCTGGGGGTAGCGGTAACCTCTTCTGAACTCGGTGGCACAGATGGGGCTGGTCTGCCTGTCACTGCAGATGGTATGAATTCATCATCGGTGAAAATGTTCTTATTTAAAGGCCAGATACCTGTAGCTTTGAAGCCTGACTGAATGTTCACTGGATTGAACGCCCTAGGGGTAAGCTTTGCCAGATATTTCGGCCACGTCATAAATTGAAATTGGAACTCCGGGATGAGCCAGCATCCACTCTATACAGGCTGTGTTGTAAAATGTTTTGTATGGGCCAAAACAACTGTGGTCCAGTGGCTGTAACTTGTGTCTTGTGTGAGGTGGTAAAGTTAATAATACAATTCCATTTTCCTTCGCTAGAAAAATGACTCTCATGGTTGTCTAGATGATCAAGACTGGATTGGTTGTAGAGGGTTTGGTGTATTCAATGAAGTGCTTTAAATATTGTAAAAAAAATGAGTTTGACCAGTCACTAGGATGTGCAGTGCCAACACAGTTAGTTGGACCCCACTTAAGCGTATGAGGTTTAAATTTTACTTTGGGAAAGATAAACACAGGTGGAATACTATTTCCTAATGCACTGATACACGCAATGATGATTATGATAGCACCTCTCTGCCCGGAAGTGATACTGCCCACATGTTTCATTCCTTTGCATGCAATGAGCTTGTCAGGCATATGGACAGTGTTATTCAGATTCATCTAGGTTGTAAATCTTATCAGCACTGAATTTATTATTTGCCCATGACTGTATGCAGCCTATCAAAAACAGAGAAACATTGTGTTTGTTGAAGCTTGTTGCACGTGCTAGACTTGTTGCTTCAGGTATACGCAAACTCAAATTACTGTGGCGCCTCGTTAACCCATAGTATACTTCTAGTTCAAGTATCTACATATCGAACTACGTAAAGAAAATCTTCCCTTACTTTGAGTAGAATTATAGTTGTCAAACGGTGAATGGAAACGCATTGCACAACGTCCCATTGTTCTTGCCGTGAGAAACTTCCTGCCTCCCGCTGCTATGAAGCCACGGTCCCCACAGCTCTGTGATGAAACGCTTCTGTCGTGCTGGTGTACTTCCCCGAGCTCACTCCAAGCTGCTCCTCTCGGCTTCTCCGCTCGATCCACCGAAACCTCCATTTCCTCACCGCCGGACCCTCGATCGAACCCCAGGCTTCTTCTTGTCTCTTGTTCTTCAGCTCGAACACTGGAAGTTCTTGGCGTCGCTCGTTCATACTCAATAGTTCTTATTCGGATAATTTCTTTTAATGTAGTCCTGCTTCTTTCTTTGCCTCCGTCAATATCTCGTCCTTGGTTCGACTTTCGTCTATCCGCAGTCACGTGTAAGCACTCTTACGACCATGATATTAGGCTACATTTCCCTTTTCATATTTAGCACGCCTTCATCATCTACGTTACAAATTCATATGTCCCTTTATAACACGGTTCCGCGTGAATTTCTATATCGACAATATATATCACTGGTCTTAAAAATCGTTCATTTTCACTCGATATTTTTGGCACATACCCTGTTCTTAATGGCACACTTCTAACGATAATCGCATCGAATTTCTTACTGTCTTATTTTTGATACAACACTATTTATTGACGCGACATGATACCGGGTTCGTTCTTTGTTCGCAACAGCGTCAGTCTTTCTTAGATACAGTACTTACAGTCTCCAAATTCACCCATATCACTCGTAATTCTTACACTGTTCTCACTCATGACTCTGTTATTACCTGCTTTCATTTCTGTTACTTTTCTAACTGATTTCACTAAATATGCAATACCCTGTGACGCTTCTTGGAGCACTTGACTTACGCGTCCACCTCCTTCAACCGTCCTCAAGCGAATATCTTCTCCAAAATGGCTGTCATGGCTTCTTCCTAATTCCCCTTCCAGATTCTCCTTTTAATTGCGCGTAAATTGGGTGTTCCTTAAATTAATTATTAATTCTGCCGTTCTGAACCAAATTTCTATGGGAATCTCTCCGTGATCAATATTCAAATAAATCTCGTGAATTTATCTAGATCGAAAATGCTTTAAATGTACTCAAAATAGCATAAATGCTTTGGCGGTTAATATTTTTCTAATTTTCTCATTGGTTCTCACCAACCCGCGACATGCACCTAGCAACAGGCAATTACCCTAGGATTAATACGTCCATCGGAAATGTGGTCCACCTCCCTGGACATCCAATCACATCTCGTCTTTCTTAATATTTCCACTCAACAACATAACCGAATCTTCATTGGCCAACACTTTTTCTCAGTGAATTTTGCTGTCTAAACAGGTTCCTTGTCACTTTTCCAGCTCTCAAACATTTCAAAACTTCGTTGCTAATCGTTCAGAATCCGAATTCGGGGACATCACTGTGCCCGTATATTCGAGTAGGAACCTGTCAGAAATCCAAAGCTGAGCTGGATTGCAAAAAGTTTGAGTGCATACGGCTAAATTTACCATCAAAATATGCTCCAACAAGGTTTTCGGGAATATACGCAGAAGACTGCAATGATATTATGGATAAACACAAATACACTTGGGACTCAGGTGAACACTTACCTTATTTCTCTCGGGGTTTAAATGGGTATCGGCTTCACACCTGTAAGGGGGCTCCACAATATCATTCCTTTATATATAAAATAAGTCACTCGGAAAGACGACGTAGAAAATGACCTAAATAAATTTATTAACATTATGTAAGCTATAATCAAAAACAATAAAAATTCCATAACAAAAAATAATTAATACATTATTTACACAAATTCACACCTCTTCATATACACGCTCCTGAAGTTGTTAAGCCTTCAGTATTACAAAAATCCAATTTTGAAAAGTCTCCTCCTTCTATAAGTGTTAAAACAATTAACTAAAATTCCTTGCGTGTCTCGCATTCTTTAAGAAGTTATTAGCGTTATTGGGCACGCGCCACAAGCGTGCCTCTGGTCATGTGATACGGTTATATAATCATACAGATTCTCGCCAGCCGTGAATCTGTTTCATTCATATCGGCTGCGGCGGTAACAACTCTCCCCATTCATATAAAACCGACCTTGAATTTATAACGGAAATATCTCTGCTCATTTCCAAACACTTTAGTTCGCACTGCTAGGCTAATGCAACTGAGCGCTCCAAATATACACGTTTCAACTGATTCACTCTGAACAAAACTTGCTATATCTCAGTAATTCCTTTAACAAATGCCTTGAAACTTTCACACAACAATCCTAGCATTCCCTTCTGCCATTCTAGAACTGGCAAAGTTGTCCTCATACACACTTAACAATATAAAACGTTAATTCCAAAATATTAACTCTTATATATACTGTAGTACAAGTCAAGAACATACGATCAAATTATTATTCCTAACACGTTATACCCTTGATTAAATAAATGTGAAAAACTGTTTACAGTATCGGGTTGCGTTATAATTAACGTTCGCTATCATAACGATACACTCGTTATCTTTATATATGAGCCTTAGCTCTGATCATGTTTAATCCATCTGCATATTCTAAATGTCAGACTCCTTCAAAGAACTCCTTCTACTCTACACAAAATACTACTGCACGATATCATAACTGGGTTTGTAGTCATTATCAGTCTAATGCAATAATTAGTATTAATAACAGCAGTTGATAACACTTTTCTCAAAATTATTTCCGCTCATAACTCTCTTGTCAACACATCTAAGTCATGTACACACATATCGGAGTTCGAAACAACTCGATTCCATTGCCATAATGCCAAATTCTTACCAAAAATAGTCTTGTCCTGCAACGACTTTTATTAATGTGGAAAACACCTCGCAATTATACAAACATCTCTCTAAAAGCCTCGTATTCCCTTGTATACGGAATTACAATCTCCTTTACTGCTTATTTAACAATTCTATTTCACAGAATAATTGTTACCAACCTCCCTTTCACAAAACTAGCATTTTCTTACTGGCATCTACCTCAGCGTTACAAACAATTAATCGCTGGCATCTTAAACAGTTACATCTGTTATTAAACGTTACCTTTGTTTATAAAAACGGCCTAAGACACAACGTGAATGACCTTCATGAGTTTACTTTAAAAATGTTACTCGGATATTGACTAAACTGTTACATATTCATTTAATAAAAATACCATAATGTTCCACCGTACTCATCTGGTCTCACAGTTACACGTCCTGCAACATTACGTCCACAATATGACGTGACATTACACATTGTTTATAAATAACCACAAATGTTATTTAAGTGTCCGATTAAAAATCAATCTCGACTGGGATAGACTAGCTTTGAATTCCCTAACGTCGGATGAAAGTATCTTCCATGAAGATATGTCTCTAAAATGTTTAAATTGACGACAGATCTTAGCTTACTCTATAAAAGTAAGGATTGCCAATTTCGGAATGTGTCTCCATTCTATACAACGAATGTCTATGAGTATATAACTTCCTATCGTAACCATGACGAATGTTTCCTTGTCAGATCGACATTAAGTTCACAATAATTGCGATATTCCAACAATATATCACACGTTGGTTTCTTCTTCCCTTGCGGTTTCTCCTCAACAATTACGATGCCCAAATTAAATTACCAAAATAATTTAATTGGCATCCTAGTCAAAATGTCTGAATCCTTAGTTCAAAATGAATTGAAAAACATTGAAAATTGAAGTTACCGATCATCAATAAAAATAACTGGAATACTAATTCCTTATACAAATTTAAATATCTCAGTGTAGAAACTGAATTGTAGAATATCAATGTCACAATAACGAAAAACGATCACCTTACATGATCTTGTAGAAAAAAGAAATGTTGTTACATACATGAAGTACAAATATATATCGAAATATGGATAAAGGTTTTGCACTGAATATCACTATAATGCTCTAACTACAAAACATTTTACACTGCTACCTTGACTGAAGAATTATCGATGTTCTGGGTAAGTAGTTTAAAAATATTTAGATGGTTCCTCCTCAAGAAACTAAGTTGAACCCCAGTCCGCTCCCACGAACCAACGGCCTCGGACAAGGACGGAATTCCTCTCCGGCAAACATCAAGCTCCATCTGGGATTGAACTGCAACCTCCCGTTCAAAGATCTTCATTGTTGCCGGGTCCACCCCTGGCATCTTGACTTTTCTTCTTAATTATCTTCTTTCTCCGTCTTGATAGAGTTCCATATCTTTGTCGAGTAATAGTGTAGGTTCAGCTTCATAGTTACAAATAAATTCGTAATAGAAGTATTGGACCTCACTCGTTGATAAAAATATTCATAAAGATGTGCTATAAATATTTATGTAGCTCGAAGATGTTAAGTTCAAGTTCATGAATTATGTTAATTTACGAGATGTAGTGGTACATAACGTTTCATGTATACTTGATTCGTAATCATTCAAGAGTAATCTCATTATCCAAGCTCCATGTTGAATCTATTACTCTGTTTCAAATATATCCCTGACGCATATAAGTCCTTAGTTCATCATCTCAAACATATTATGTATAATGAATAATATTTCCACTTGCTGAACATAAACATTCATATTTCTGTGGCAAAAATATACTGTTTCGATGTTTAAAGTTTATCACTGTAACTCACGTGACTTCATAAAGTGTATCAGCGTTCGGTGTAGTCTTGTCGAAACAAAAATGCATTACAGCTATTGAGTCCTTCACTTTTCTTCTTCACTTCTAAAATGGCTATAACTGCGAAAATCTTCCTTCGTTGACTCTGAACTTTCGTAATATACAACAATGCGTTCTGGACTATCATGTGTACCAAATAGCTTTATTCTATCTTCAACTAATAGATAGTTATTGCGGTCCTAAAACTCTTCGCAACTTCACATAAAGTGAAAGCACGGATGATCTCCACTATCGACCGTCTTTCGTCGCTATCTCCACGATTGGTTGAAAACACCGCACTCGGCTGAAACCTTCGGGAATACACTCTCCCGGAATAAACGTCTGCACGCTTCAAACTATGCAGGAATAAGAGCCCTGATGCTTGGCGTCTCCCTCTCTAAGTCGATAATTTTAGCCGCCATATCTGATTCCCCCCAGGAATTTAGCGCGCACTTGATAAATGCTTATTACGGAGTATTTCGTCCTTTCGTCCCCTTTCAAAGTATCTGTAATATTTTCTCCTCATTTTCTTCTTATTACCAATGAATAAAATAACTTTCTTCGGGCCTAAATGTAATTATTCTCCATATAATTTAGTTGAAGGTAATCCCGTCTTCAATAAGACCTCTTCTTATTGGCTGCGGGCCTATATCCAATTATATATTTTATAACAATATTCTATTGTTTTCCGTAGCAATTCCACTGTTGCTAGGTCATTTTCAAGCTTCTAGAATATTCTATTGCGCAACATATCGCGTATGGGATCTCCCTCCTTACTGAACACAGTAGCACGACTGGTCTGTGTCAAGTTCCACGATTTATATTGCAATGTTAAATTTTATCATGGGCTTCAAAAATATTCTCATTTTAGTCCCAAATAACTCCACCTGCAGCAACCATAGGGTGGATTGAGTAGCTCCATGGGTGTCGTTGCCGGTCCCAAGCCCGGAGAAAGGAGGAGGGTTAGGGAGACCAGTCTCAACTCTCCCTGTAAAGAATTTGTGAGAGACATAGCAGACCATCTAGCTATAATGGCATGTGCTTAGGCCAAAAGGTGGCAGCCCCACTAAAGCACTCGGGGACTGTGGGCTAACAACCTGCATCTCTTAAAATTTATTGTTAAAGAAACTTCAAGAAGCAAAAGCCGGATGGACAACAAGTTGACAACCTTTGGAATGAAATGGAACACGAGGATCGGATTTTGGAATGTACGGACACTTCACGAGAGTGGAAAGTTCCATCAAGTTGTAGCAGAATTTATCAACTATAAACTAGACATAATGGGAATGAGTGAGGTACGCTGGAATGAATTTGGAGAAAATAGACTACCAGAGGGGATGACCTTTCTGTATTCAGGCAAACCAAATGCCGAGGACGACCATGTGAATGGTGTAGGCCTAATTCTAAATAAAACGGCAAAGAAGAGTCTGCTGGAATGGAGACCTATATCAGACAGAATCATAACAGCGCGGTTCAAAGGGCAGGTACGAAATGTAACTATCATCCAATGTTACGCCCCAACTGAACAAGCAGACATGGATACCAAAAACTACTTCTATACAGAGCTGGAGGCAACATTCAATGGGGTGAAACGAGATATTGTCATTGTGATGGGAGACCAAAATGCGAAGGTGGGCACCGAAAACCTTGGAATAGAAAATATAATGGGGAGACATGGAGTTGGAGAGGAGAATGAAAACGGAGGACTATTTAAGGAGTTCTATGCGAGCAATGAGTTGACCATCGGAGGAACGGTGTTCCCACATAGAAAATGTCATAAAATCTCATGGGTATCACCTCATCACAGGACGCAGAATCAGATTGACCACTTTGCCATAAGTGGGAAATGGAAGAGATCATTGTTAGATGTCAGAAACAAAAGGGGAGCCGACATAGGCAGTGATCACCATTTGATGTTAGCCAAGGTGCGCATTAAAATCATAGCTGCAAAGAAGAAATTTAATGTTCCAAAAAAGCGGTTTGATGTTCAAAAGCTGAAGGACCCCGACGTCAAACCAGAATTTAGATTAGAACTGCGTAACAGATACGAAATACTAAATACAAGAGAAGATGGAGTAGATGGAGTAGAAGAAGAATGGCAGAAAATCAAAGGAGCAATCCTAGAAACTGCAAAGAAAGTAGTGGTATTCAGAGATAACAAAATGAAGGATTGGATGAGCCAGGACACATGGGAAAAGGTGGGAGGGAGGAAGAAACTGAAAGCAAAGATGAATACCATAAAAACTAGGAGACAAAAGATGGATCTTCATGCAGAGTACACGAGAGTAGACCGGGAGGTGAAAAGGAGTGCAAGTTCAGACCGAAGGAAGTGGGCAAGTGATCTCGCATCAAGGGCGGAGAAGGCTGCCAGAGAAGGAAACATGAAGGAACTTTACCAGACCACAAGACTGCTAGGAAAGAGGAAGGGACCTATAGATCGTCCTGTGAGAAGTAAAACTGGAGCGTTGCTGACTACTGAAGATGAGCAATTGGATAGATGGCGTGAACATTTTGCAGAAGTGCTGAATAGAGAGGTACGATCAGAGGAAGAAGAGCAACAGGACGGAGAAGAACAGGGAGGTGTAGATGAAAATGCAGAGGAATATGGAAATCGAAATGAATATGAGGTTCTTGGTAGAATCAAGAGTGGAGCACCTAGTAGAGAAGAGATCAGAGCTGCTCTAAAGCAAACGAAAAGTGGCAAAGCGCCGGGAACAGATAACATCCCACCAGAGCTCTTGAAAGAAGATCTAGCAACAACAGTAGATTTACTGTACCCCCTGTTTGAAAAAATCTGGAACCGGGAAGAAATACAAGAAGAATGGAAGACCGGCACTTAAGTCAAACTTCCGAAGAAGGGCGACTTGACAAATTGCAATAATTGGAGGGGAATAATGCTGTTATCTATTCCTAGCAAAGTGTTGTCACGAATCATCTTCAACAGAATGAAGGACTACCTTGAAATCCACCTAAGAAAAGAACAAGCAGGGTTTCGCAGAAACCGATCGTGTGTCGATCAGATTAATACACTCCGCATTATCCTTGAACAGAGCATGGAATTTATGGCCAGTCTATATCTAGTCTTTATAGACTTTGAAACGCTTTCGATTCAGTGGACAGAAGAAGCATGTGGAAAATAATTGCAAGTTATGGTATTCCGGGAAAGGTTATCAGAGTTATGCAAGAAATGTATAACGGATACTCGTGCAAAGTAATGCACCAAGGAAAATTGACACTATCCATTGAAGTAATAACAGGTTTAAAACAGGTGTGTGTTCTCTCTCCATCAATCTTCCTAATTGTGATAGATGAAGTGATGAGGAAAACAAATGAAGGTAAAAGAAGAGGAGTAAGTTGGAATTTAACAGATCAACTGGAAGATATAGATTTTGCTGATGATGTGTGTCTCCTCTCACAAAGCTTTCGGCACATGAATGCCAAACAGAAAGATCTACAGAAACAGGCAAGAAGGCTAGGGTTAACTGTAAATTCAGGGAAGACCAAATCGCTAAGACTAAACGTAAGCAGCGATAGGAAGTTTCAAATAAACGGAAGAAACGTAGAGGATGTTAAAGAATTTACGTATCTTGGTAGCATCGTTTCTAAAACTGGAGGAGCAGAAGAGAATGTGAACAGTAGGATCAAGAAAGCAAATGCAGCCTTTATCCAGTTGCATCCTATCTGGAAAAGCAATGAGATTTCCACACGTACTATACTCCGAATATTCAATAGCAATGTAAAATCAGTGTTACTCTACGGATGTGAGACTTGGAAAGTAACAAAATCAATCATAAAGAAAATCCAGACCTTTATAAACAGATGCTTACGAAGAATCATGAGGGTGTTTTGGCCAAATGTAATATCCAATGAAGAACTATGGAATCGTACAAACGAGAAGCCCGTGGATTTACAGTTGAAGGCAAGAAAGTGGAAGTGGGTTGGACATACACTGCGCAAAAACCATACGGCAATAGAGAGGCAAGCCCTGAATTGGAATCCTCAGGGACATCGCAGAAGAGGAAGACCGAGGGAAACTTGGAGCAGGACAGTGGAGACGGAAGCTGCAGAAGCGGGGAGAACTTTGGGAGAGGTGAAGGCAATGGCACGCAACCGAGTCCGATGGCGATGCTTCGCTGAAGCCCTATGTTCCAGCGATGCGAACAACAGGACTTAAGTCAAGTCCCAAATAATTCATTTTTCGGGGACATTCCCCTTCCATCTCCGGTTAAAAACAGTTCCAAATTGTTTTCAATCATTCCAAATCAGGACCTTAGATACGTCACTGAACTCGAATAATGATTTATTTTTCAGCCTACTTTCTTATAATATTTTTAAAATTCTTAGCATTGAATTTTCCTAGAATAACGTCATTTTCATCATCATACAGCTCATAACACTTATTCCCGTAAGCGTTTTCTATACGGAACGGTCCAATAAAGATAACTCCAAATTTTGGGTATACCTTCTTACTCACGTCCGCTTTGACTGGTCTACGTAACAAAACCATGTCTCCAATTTCTAAAGGTTTGCTGAATCGTTTCCCTTCGACTCTTTTCATGCGTTTTCCAGCAGCGTTTTGAAGTTCCTCCTTCACTCTATCAATCCTTTTCTGTCTTCCGACATCAGGATCTCTGGGAATGAAATTAAAAACGTTGTCCCATGGTCTTTCTGGATTCTGTCCTAAATGTAGAACCATTGGAACTTCTGCCATGCTCTCTTGAACTGTGGAATTCCAAATCCTCAATGATTGGCACATACTTAACCCAACTAGGGTGATCGTTTGGGCAGAAAATTCTACAGAATTTACTTAATTCCGCCATATATCTTTCGATAGAATATGACTCAGGATAACGCACGCTGGAAAATAAGTGTTTTATCCCTAATCTTTCCATATCTGCATCAAATTCGGCTGAGGTGAACTGAGCTCCATGGTCTGATAAGAGATACTCTGGTCTTCCTGCCTTAGGAAAAACAGCATTCTCCAATCTGCTTACCACATTTCTCGTGTTTGCCTTTTGCATTGGGTCCATAGTGATGAATTTAGAAAAGACATCCACGGTCACTAATAAGAATTGGTTCCATTGGTATCCTTTCAGGCAGGGGCCAAAAGTATCCGCCGCCATAAACTCATGTGGTTAGGAAGGTATCATGGCTCTAGGTCTTCCAATTAGCAACTCAGATGTAAATTTCCCTCTCTGACAATCATCGCACGATGTTATAATTCTCGCTATGGCAGATCTCATGTTGGTCCAGATAAACCTCTCTTTGAGTGTTCTAAGAGTTTTATCTAGGCCGCCATGTCCAATGAAATGGTGTGCTAACCAACCTAATTTCGAGACAAAATTAGGGGGCACAACTATGCGAAATTTGGTATGCTCAGCGTCTACATATTTGCATACTAGATCACCGCTCAGCACGTAGTGATGCGACTGTCTTTGAGTTGCAGAATAATCTGCATTTGCTATGTCGATATAACCCTTTAAGAACCTGTGCATTTTCCTAATTGGAGCATGTCTCTTCTGTGACACACCGATACGGGCTAATCTCCTAACGGTTTCCAGATTTTCTTGCTCCAATTGCACATGGCTTATCTGCAAACTTCCAATTGGGTTTCTTGATAACGCGTCAGCCAAGAAATTATCCTTACCTGGCTGGTGGACTATAGTAACATTGAATTGCTGAGTGAACAGGGCCCCTCGTGTTAACCTATCACTCGACATATCGGTCTGAAGCATAAACTATAACGCCTTGTGATCAGTTACGTTTATAATCTGATGACCGATTAAAATCTTCTTCCAAGCCTGAAGAGCTGTCACGAAAGCTAACGCTTCTAGTTCTGTCGTGAAGTAGTTCTCTTCATGTCTTTTCAACTTTCTACCAGTGAAAACGATATAGTGCTTACATCAGTCTTCGTCCTTTTGATACTAGACAGCATTTATACCTACACGTTGTACCCGGATCGCTTACACGTCCGTGCCATAGTGACGTCATTATTTAAGACGAAGAGACGTTGGTCTACATTGGCTTTGGAGTGGCTGATTTTGAATCACGCACTGGGAGACATCGAGTATTAAGGGAGGTATTGACGCAGGGGCTTGTGACATGCACACTGGCCTGCGTAGCAGAATGAAGTTTTTTAGAATTTCCTCTAGACGATGGATATGAACTTTGAAAAGTAGAACAGTTTTCTGGCTATTAAATTCGAAGAAGATGGAGCTATCAAGCAAGGAAATCCGTTCAGTGGGAGCTGAGATACGGATTAGAATGATTTAGACGTTTTACCGCTGCAGGTATAAAAGGCGCAAGGAACTCCAGGAAGACATGTACTTCTACCGAGAAACTGCTCATGTGAACATCGCCGCTGTACCGTGAACAAGTAGTTACGCTGTCGTTTTGATCTTTGAAAGAACTTTGTCGTTGGACGAGCTGTCCACGGACTTAGTCTCTGTTCAGTGGAATGAACACTTGTGTTTTTGCATGTCTTTGAAGTATCAGACGACATTCTGGTCACGTCTATTCTACTGGTAAGTGATGGTGATTATTCGAAATACCATTCACATAAGTTCAGCCTATAAGCACATTATGTGTCTTGTTGTGAAACTAACTATTGGGAATTCTACAAATACCAGATGGACATTGCTATAATCATTGATTTCACATTGCTAAAAGGTGTTCCTGGAATAGCAAGTTAAGTGAAACCGCAATATTCGAAGATGGAACTTGTTATCATGTCGAACTTAATGAAAGTTATCGAACTGTACCAGTACTTGCAACATTTCATCATGTCGAATTAAAAAGTACAACGGGAGTGTTTGTGAACGCGCTGTGATAATCGCCGACATGTGCTGTTGAAACCGTACGAGGATAGGTGTGCTATGGAAGGGAACGAAGCTTATATGGAATCTCAGATGACCATAGGAGAACGCTATGGCAATAGCTAGCGCCGAAGGACACGCATTACCATCACATCAAGAATGAAGTAAGCTCAATTCTACATGTATTACTTACTAGCCTAATGCAGTATTTGAGAATTCCTTTTTAAACTTTCACGATAAGAAATCAACACCATCATCGTTGTGTAAACGTCATTTATATTTGTCCACGACGAAAAATGGAGTAATATTGAAATCCGATAATTTATTATACTATTTTGCTATACTGTCAGGACAACAGTTATATTCATGTCTTTCAACATGAAACATCCTAATTTATTTTTCAAGATATAGGAATATGTTTTCTATAGCTCTTATTAGAGGCTGGATATAACTTGGATTATTTAATTAATTTCTTAATTATATGATACCGGGTGAGTTAGCCGAGGTCGTTGCGGCATGACTGTTGGCAGTCGCTCACATCCGGGAGGCGAGGAGGTTCGAATCCCCCCGCCGGCAACCTTGAAGATGGTCTTCTGTGGTTTCCCATCTTCCTTCCAGGCAAATGCCGGGGTAGGTCCCTAACTATAGGCCACAGCCGCTACCTTCCAACTCCTCGACCCTCCCATCCAACATTCCTCCCCAACGGTACTTGTAGCTCACCCATTGGGTGTCCGTCTCGAAGCAGCTACAAAAAACTGGCGAGCCGAACATGTCCTCGGACACTCCCGGCAATAAAAGCCGTACGCTAAAAAAAAAAATATATATAATAATAATAAATCACCGTGTAATAAATACATATTATAATAATCAAAGTAGGAATACACCATTAAATTATTAATTTGATATTGTGGAAGGTAATAGAACCAATTTGTGAATTTAATTTGTTAATAATGATTAAAGTGATTGAATTAATAATCAGGAAGTGATAATGTTATAAATAATTTCTGATGAGGAGGTAAACAGTTGTTAAATTATTTATTTGAATAATGGATAAACTAGGGAAATAATAATAAATCTGATGTTGTAGAAAGCAACAATGCTTAAATTATATTTTGCCAGGGATAATAATAATTTCATGGAATGATTTAAATAAATAGAACGGTAAAGAATTTAATATAATAACCTTTGTTTATTTAAATATTTTTTGGAATAGAAGTTGGTATTCATAAACAGGTTTAAAAGGATAAATTAGTTTGTGAAGTGGAATAGCAAGGATTTGAGTTTAGAAGATTTTCCAAAAGCACTAAATAAAAATTAATGAAGGCGGCAGGTATTTAAAATGTTTCAACTAGGGTAAGATTATGTAAAATGGAGGCAGGGAAATGTTGACCAGGCATAACTACAACTTTTCATTGGAAATACACACATCAAAAAAAGTTTTGCATCACCTCGGTTCCCAGATCTCCGGCATATAGACGTTGACTGTGTATATTGTATCCAAGATACAGTCCCTTTGACTGTTCATAGATGTCACTAAAACTGCTCAAAGATGTAAACAACCATGCATGAGCAGGGCCTATTAGACGGAGGGGGTACGACAGCCGATCAGTTCCAGTCATTCCACCAGGACGAAGGTACGCTGCTCATGTTGTCTGTAGTTCTACCATGCCTAGAAGGTCAATACCGCAGTTCGATCGCGTCCGCATTGTTACTTTGTGTCAAGAAGGGCTCTCAACAAGGGAAGTTTCCAGGCGTCTCAGAGTGAACCAAAGCGATGTTGTTCGGACATGGAGGAGGTACAGAGATACAGGAACTGTCGATGACAGGCCTCGCTCAGGCCGCCCAAGGGCTACTACTGTAGTGGATGACCGCTACTTACGGATTGCCGCTCGGAGGAACCCTGACAGCAATGCCACCATGTTGAATAATGCGTTTCGTTCAGCCACAGGACGTCGTGTTTCAACTCAAACTGTGCGCAATAGGCTGCATGATGCGCAACTTCACTCCCGACGTCCATGGCGAGGTCCAGCTTTGCAACCCCGACACCATGCAGCGCGGTACAGATGGGCCCAACAACATGCTGAATGGACCCCACGGAATTGGCATCACGTTCTCTTCACCGATGAGTGTCGCATATGCCTTCAACCAGACAATCGTCGGAGACGTGTTTGGAGGCACCCTGGTCAGGCTGAACGTCTTAGACACACTGTCCAGCGAGTGCAGCAAGGTGGTGGTTCCCTGATGTTTTGGGGTGGCATTATGTGGGGCCGACGTACGCCACTGGTGGTCATGGAAGGCTCCGAAACGGCTTTACGATACCTGAATGACATCCTCCGACCCATAGTGCAACCATATCGGCAGAATATTGGAGAGGCATTTGTCTTCATGGACGACAATTCTCGACCTCATCGTGCACATCTTGTGAATGCGTTCCTTCAAGATAACGACATCGCTCGACTACAGTGGCCAGCATGTTCGCCAGACATGAACCCTATCGAACATGCCTGGGATATGTTGAAAAGGGCTGTTTATGGACGTCTTGACCCACCAACCACTCTGAGAGATTTACGCCGAATTGTCGTTGAGGAGTGGGACAATTTGGACCAACAGTGTCTTGATGAACTTGTGGATAGTATGCCACGGCGAATACAGGCATGCATCAATGCAAGAGGACGTGCTACTGGGTATTAGAGGTAGTGGTGTGTACTGCAATCTGGACCACAAATGCTGAAAGTCTAGCTGTATGATGGTACAACATGCAATGTGTGGGTCTCATGAGCAATAAAACGAGCTGAAATGTTGTTTGTGTTGATCTCTATTCCCTTTGTATTTAACGGTTCCGGAACTCTTGGAACCGAGGTGATGCAAAACTTTTTTTGATGTGTGTATTATACTTGCGAATACACAGTAAATTGGTAAGACAGGGTATTACAACGCATCTAAAATATATATGATAATAAAGTATTGTGAAAAAAGAATTATTTAAAGTCACATATGGTGATAATGGTTGAAAATAGTGTGCGATTAGGATTGTTGACACTTGGGTTTATGTGTAGGGGTCATCCATGAGGACATTGGTTCCTCAAGTGATGTGCGCATGTAGATGTGTGTGTGTTATTTGAAGTGGTTAATAAGGGCATGTTTTGCTCCGAGTTGTAAAAGAAGGGTAAGGCAAGTGGACCGCCCCATATTCTAGTCATATTCTAGTCAAATTCCAGAATCTATAGATCTGAGTATTTAATTTTCACCTGGATCAATCTAGATTTCCAATATTATGCCTAAAGAAATGAATAAAATATGAGCATACATTTGATGTACCTGACCGAAAAAAATATTAAGTAAATAAATAGTTGCTATTGCAATAATTGAATAAATAACTGAAAACATTCATGTTACGTGCTTGGAATAATAATACTATATGATATTAGCATTACATCTTCATAATCTATGCGTGAGAGAATACCTGTTATAAATAAATTTATAAAATTTTTTGCAACTAATAATAATAATAAATTCTGTGATTAATATTTTGATTTTGAAATATTGTAAAGATTATCTGAGTGTGAGAAAAATATTTGTTTGAGGTGAAAGTGATTTAATCAAGTGATGGTAGATCACAACAATTTCTATTGTTAATATCAATTCATGCTAATTCAATATAACACTTTTGAGAGGAGTGAATTTAAGTTTTTGTCATGTGAGACAAATGGAAATGGGAAAATAGAAAATATTTATTTTTCATATCATTATAAAATGAAAATTAATAAACATTTTGTTCTTTGAAACAAAAATTCACAAGAAGCAACAATAGTAACATTC
The DNA here is from genome assembly GCA_946902985.2 of Meconema thalassinum. NCBI lineage: Eukaryota > Metazoa > Arthropoda > Insecta > Orthoptera > Tettigoniidae > Meconema > Meconema thalassinum. Next base: position 1,119,538,614 of record OX336389.2, on the reverse strand, counting down.
GACTTTATGTTAGCCGAATATTGATATTATGTTGATGCAAAACTTCAATGAATTCAGAGAAATGATTTTCCAATGTATTTTTTTTTTGTGTGGAAAATATCATCGACTAATAAAAGTGAAAAATTTACAAAAATATTCAACGTTTACTTGGACAATCTTAAACAAATCTCCGTAAAAGTGGAAACTGCAAATGTAAATAGAGGGATCACTGGAACTCTTAATCGAATGGTGGTCACCTGTGAATGGTGTAAATATGATTTTTTGTTTGTTTGTTGATACCAGAATGGACTATCAATTTTTCTGGGTATCATCCAGCGAAGATTAGGGATGTTTATTTATTCATACGATATGTTGATTTTTTATATGTGATTGTGTTTGTGTTTTTGAGTTTTTTTTCCAATAATTTTCAATTTTAACTATAAATAAATTGATGTTTTAAGAATTGTGGTGTATTCCTTGGAATACACGGTAAGATAGAGTTAACTTTCGCTTCTCTTTGCTTTAATCATTCCTTCCTTTTTTCGCAAACACCAACAGTGATTCCTTATGTTTTAGTTTGTTTGCGCACCATGCTTACTTCGTTTGTAAGTCTGTTCTAGATATATATCTTCCATGATCAACCTAACGGCATCTAGCAGCTAACCTCTGAAGTTCCTCAATATCTCCACTCTCAAGAGGACTTCCTTACCAATCAAGCCACCAGGTTTCGTCATTATCGCCAGCTAACATCTCCATGCTCAAGAGGAATTCTTCACCATTCCCATCTGCCAGGCTTCGTCATTGTCGCCTGCTAACAACTCCTTGAAGACCACTTCATCAAGAAAATTAACAGCTAAGAAGAGATTTAATTTTTGTTAAGTTTGTAATTCTTATGTGTGCTCCTTTGTCCTTTTCCCCTCACCATCCTCTCTCCGTGGCACCTTCGTGATTCGTTTAGCAGCTCTCACTCTTAGTTCGGCCGTCGAGTACAGTGCAAACCCTACCCGGGCTAGTCTCCTGCTCTCTTGAGACTTTTTTAAATCAGACGCCATGTCAGAACTTTAAAATCAACCGTCACCGAGGAACCATCGCCTTTCTTCAAAATGAGCTAAGTACAAACTTGAATGTTCTGCAACACATTTTAATTGTTTTTAAATAGCTAAATGCTTTTAATACCATTTTATAAACAGTGTGAAATTGCTAAATGTGGTGCAATAACCATCTTCGCGGGATTTTCGATGTCAGGCATTGCCTATCTAAGCTAACCTTATGAAATGAATCAGTACTTCTTGTACAAAGTAACTGAGATACTTTCTCACAACGTGGGATATCATTAAATTACCCATTGTCTATAGAAAACGTAGCTTTTTCCACCGCGGGACGTTTTTTGCCCAATTCAACAGTCATCATTGTTCTGGAATTTTCCATGTCAAACGATGTATCTACAAGCTAAACCTTCGAGTATTTTCCACTCAGATATGGGAATACTTTTCCTTACTAAGGAATTTTCTTTATAAAAACCGCTGATCAACACCTAATTTGTCTTCCTTCGAGGGAAATTTTCCGCCGCATTCAACTACAACCTATAAACGCTACAACGCAATAAACTCTCTCTAGCTAAAATTCCACTAGTTATTTACATAATTGCAATAACTTTTCTCCTTATGAACTTTCCGTGCTGCAATAGTGAATTTTTTAACAGACTATAGTGCAAAACAGTGCCCGTCAACCACCATCCGCGTCGCGTTTGAACGAGAACAATAAATTTGGCCAAGACATTTTCCAAAACCTACTACTTTCCTCCTCTCAAATACCTTACTAACATAATATAATTAAATTATAAATTTAGGTCTCTTTCAACGAGGTGTCACTTGCTAGCAAGTGCCCTCCCACAATTGTTCCGTTTTTCACATCTTAACTCTGTATAAATTCGTGTCTAGCACACATTTTAAACCATATTGTTTCTCCCTTCTAACTAGGGAATTCAATTATTTCTACTCACAAGTGAGTTATCTAAATTTTTATTCAAGTTTGACGAAAGGGTAACTTGCCCTATTTTATTCTCGTGATCCCTGTTTAAATATAAGAAGTTATAGAAACTTCTTCTTTATTTTCCCTGTTTCTTTGTTGTAATTTTTCATAGCCTTTGGGATTTCCAATAGGAATTCAAAAGTGCTCACTTTGTACCTGATATAATTACTAAAGCTTTAATTACTTATAATCTTTGTTATAAACGTTAATGCTTTCAATTTTTAGCACAACTTTTAAAATCTTATTTAGATTTAGTGCTCGAAGCAAGTTTCAAACTTGCGTCCAATTAATGTTGTTTACAAATTGTAATTTTATTACAATTAGGTCTTAGACCTTTATATGTTGTAAATCTTTTTCATAAACCAATATCACAACCTAAATATTGTTAAATTTTCAAAATTTTAATTTCTAGTTAAATAAAGTCTCTATTATTGTTTGCTTCATATTTTTCACTAGATTCAAGATTAGGCAGGACCCTGGCTTCCTTGATTCTTCCTGTAAACTTAAGCTCTTTTTAAGAAAACAAAAAATACATAAAATAAATGTTTCACTCCTTGTTGCATTTGAACAAAAAACTCCTCGTAACAACTTTGTCAAAGTTTCTCTGAGCTTTCATAGCTAATTCTAGTGAGCCATTAAGGCAAGCATAGCTAGCTCCGCAAGATTCCTGCTTGTTCAGATTTTCTCTATAACTTATGGTCTGTTTTCAAATCAAAGTTTTTCTCTGGTCTAAACTTTTAGTCGGCACGCTGCTGGGTAAAAGCTTAGCTTTCTCAAGTGCAACAATTAATATTCTTCCCACAATCTTCAAAGAAACCAGTAAAATTGTTTCCAAAAGCATCATAACTGCTTCATCGCTACCCTTCCTGGTGGTACTCGGTCGTTTGCTGGAGGTCCACAGTTCCAAAAACTAAAAAATATCACGGCAAATTCAAATTATTTCCGCCTTTCAAAACATTCGTTAAAATCTAGCTCCTTTGAAGGAAAAACAGTGAATATTTCATTCTTTGTCTTGCCAGACTACCACCCTTCCCCATAGTATTGAAATACAGGCTTGGAAGGGAAGGTACGATCGCCGCTTGCTTACAAATAGCCCAAACTACAGCCGCATTTCCCGTTAGCTCTGTCCAGGTCCATACCCACTTTAGGTGTTTTACAGACATTGCAAGGTGGAAAAGGTGGTTGACCGCTCATTTTCGCTTAATTTTCTGTTTGGTGGTGAACTTCCGTCCTGTCTATCCATACTTTTTCTTCCTGCTGAAACCCGCTTCCTTTTTCCTTTTTTTTCAACTTCCCTCGGGTAGAGTTAATCCTAAGCTAAAACCTACCCAAAGTGTGCTGTTTTCGAATAATATCTCTCCCTACCTTACTTGCGAATTACCGATATCAGGGATGCCAGTTTTTGACCTAGTATTCGCTCAGATAGACCCTGAGATAGATTTGTCTCGTGCGGAACTGATTTCGGTAATTTGCAAAATGTTTTTCTTTGGATTTCGGTCCAAACGGGCACATAAGGTAGAGAAGAGTAGTTTGCGCCCGTACTAAGGGGATCGAATTGGTCTTTCGAACTGGTTTTTCGAATAGGCATTCGAGTAGACGTGAGAATTTTGCCACTTGTTTCGACATTTGACCAAAATCCAGTAAAATTTTGAAATAAGGGAGATTGTTAAGTCCATGTTTTGATGACATAGTAAAGCTTGCATTTTGGAATAATTAACTTGAATTTATTTTTGTGACGACTTTGTTTCGCATGGGAATCAAGTAATTATTAAGGGGATTTTATTAAATTAAAATTTATATTTAAATGTTAGAATTGGGAGTTTGTTTTTGGTTAGAAGAAAAAGCACACTTATAGTATCCAGATGGAGGATTTTTGAACTTTGCACAATAGTTGTTGTTGGTTGAAAGTAAATTTAAATAAGTAGAGATTTATTCCCATTAGACATCGACGTAGGGCATATCTCAATTTATTGTGAATTCTCAAACTGCATTGGGCTAGTACATGTTTAATTTTAAGGCTTCGTTATCCATAGAATACCTATCCTGTATTTCTCATTGAATATATTGGATACAGTGTTGGAGGTGTTGGCTCGAATGGAGTCAGATAATTAGCAGAGCATCGAGAAAGCGGCTGAATTGGAGAGCATGTTGTTAGAAAATTCCAAAAGTTGGAAAAACAAATCCAAGAAAATTCTAAATATTTGGAAAGTAGAATAGGAACTAAACTATCTGAAAATTCTAAATCATTTGAATCTAAATTAAATGAAAATTCTAAATCATTAGAAGCTAAATTATCTGCAAAATCAGACTCACTAGAAATTAAATTATCTGAAAAATCAGACTCATTAGAATCTAAATTATCTGAAAAGTTATCAGAGAATTCGAACTCACTTAAATCCGACATCTATAGTAAACTTTCAGAGAACTCTAAACATTTTGAGGATAGATTAAGTGTAAGCACCGAATCTTTGAGAGAATCTTTGGAAGAAAAATTGCCGAACATTCCAGATCTCTTGACAGATTAACAAAAAGTTCACGCCTCATGGATTTAAAAATAATTGGTAATTCTGAAACTTTTAGGTTATATTTAGCTGATAATTCTAAATTATTAGAACACCGATTATCAGAAAATCTGGGAAAACAGTTCGAGGAGAAGTTGAAAATTTTTGGGGAGAAACTTGGAGAATTATTTGAAAAATCCAAGGATCTAGAAGCTAGGTTAGAGGAAAATAAATGTTCACTTGAAACCAAAAATACATAAAGTACAAAAAGCTTAGAGGACAAATTAGGAAAATCGCATGATAAATTGAAGAGCATGGAGGAAAATTTTGAAAGGCATTCAAGAAAAGTAGCTGGAGATAAAGATAACTGAAGAATGTAGTATTACTGCAAGGCAGGTGTTGCAGAAAGTGGCAACCGATTTTCAAGACCCAATTTTGGATTAACTGAAAGAAGATAAGGTGGTCCAAGAACTTAGTAGGGATGTAAAAGAAATAGCACTTACTGAGGTCAGAAGTTCAATACTAGAGGAAGCTAAAGAGGATGTCGAAGAAGTAAGAAATTATTTTACCGCACATGCCAAAGTAATATCTGAAGATATGAGTAAAATTCAGAAAGATGTGTCTCAAGTGACTAACCTTGTGAAAAATCACGAGAAAATCATCGAGAAACTCGTCAAAGTTGTTCAAGAAACTAATGAGAACATGAAGGGTATCCAAAGTAAAGAAACTGATCCTGTAACCAAAGAATTGGTCAAGAAGACTTGGCTTGTCTTGACTTATGTCCTTTTACTCTTTTGTAGAGCATAGGGCTTCGACAAAGCAGCGCCAGCGTATCCCATTTTGAGCCAAGGTCTTCAGTTCGCCAAAGGTCTAATTCATGTCCTTTTTCAAGCCAAAGTTCGTCATCGTAGGATCCGTCCGGCTGCTTTTCTTAGTTTCTTTAATATGTGTTTTTTAAGCAACTGCGAGTTATTAGCCCACATTTGCAGAGTGCCATGGTGAGGCTGCCACCTTTAAGCCTTGGCACTTGCTCCCTCCCAAGATGTTGTGGGTGGAAATGATGCCATTTACTGCATCATTATGTGGTTATCCCGCCATATACTCGGTCGCCAGAGCCTCGTCTGTGGTAACAGGGTGCACCGCGAGAAGGTGAGGTTGACATTTGCAATTGGAGAGGCTATTGGAGACGCATCCAAATGCCTTGCACCCCAAAGAATTGGTCAAGAAGACAATAGAAGAAATCCGAGGGGAGATGGAAAGGAAGGCGGATGATTCCGAATAAAAAAGGACAGTAGGAACTTTAGAAGAAAATCTTTCTTTGTACAAATCTCAACTGGAGGAAAGAAGATTGGAAGAAATCCCAACGTTTGAGATGAGCAAAAAGACAGAGATTTACAAAGAAGTGGAAGATCCTAAGATGTTGACGAATTCTACTCCTATTACCATATATAAGGACAAAGATGATAAGCCTGGGAAGTTTACCGGAACTGGAAGTATTCCACCGGCAGAATTTCTACGAGAAGTCAAGGATTACATCCGGGATTCAAAAATTTCGAAAGAGAGAGAAATAAGAGTTGTAAGCCTATTTTTGGATGGACCTGCACTGGTTTGGTTCAGGGCGTTTAGGTCATGTTTCCATAAATTTGAAGAATTTTCCATGGGACTATTGAGAACATTTTGGTCGCCGGAAACGCAACAACAGATAAGGGCGGAGTTGTATGCCAATATATACTTGACATCACAACCAACTAAATATTCGGCCTATTTCTCGCAACAATTGTCTAAATTACAATTTCTAGAACCTCCAATGCCATATTTTGAAATGATATCTGCATTAATCCGACAATTCCCAATAGAGGTACAACGAACATTGATTGCAGCTAATATAGGGATTATGGAAGTATTTGATGAGGTACTGCAGAGGTTAGACCATGCCAATGCACAATTTTTTCATTTGAAAGGTAGTAAAAATGAAAATCAGACAATAAATGCTGTGATGACTGATCGTCAAAGTCAGACGAATCAACAGTGGAAACAATCTAAGGACCATGTTGAAAATAAAGAATGGAGCAACAATAGGGACACTCCATATCAAAACCGACCATACATAAGGCCATATAGGTATCAAGACAGGTGGACTCATTGGAGCAAACCTGGTTTTCAATCGAAACCATATAGTAGGTCACAACAACAGAATCAACAACATTATGGTAATCAACAGCAACGACAGAGATCGTATAATAATAATCAGCAACAGCAACATAACAGAAGAGAAGAACAACGAGGGAAGGAAAATTTTAAGCAACAGGCTAGGGAAGATCTTGATAGGAGATATCAAAACAGTAAGCAATTCCTAGATGAGCAACACAATAAACCTAATACTTCCGGGTTGAAGAAGTCAACTGGGCTTGATGAAAAGAACGTGAATAAATCAATAAGCAGATACATTTCGAAAATTGTCGAATGGCAAGTAGAAGATGAAGATTTGATTGAATTGAAGGAAGAGAGAACTGGACTAGAGAAAGGATCTAAATTACGTATTATAGAATGTGAAGTTTATGGCATGACAATGTATACACTGATTGACACTGGAGCAATGCTTTGTGTGATTAGTGAAAAGCTCTATGCTTTATGGAAGCTCACAGAAAGTTTCGAGAAAATTCCTGTATCAGGCATCAAGATACAAGGAATTATCCCTAACAAAGTGACAACATGCAAAATACAGTTCTATTAAGACTGAAAATTGGAGATTGCTATTTTGAGCATATTTTCGTGGTTATGAAGGACATTATCCATGACATGATCATAGGAAATGATTTTAAAACAAAGTACAATGCTATTATTGATATGAAGTCAGAGACCATACGTTTTCATCAAACTGGAGATATAAATTTTGAAGGTGACGAAGAGAAATTCACCGAGGGAAATATCCGATGGTCACAGGTCATTCATAGTGTTGAAGCAGAAGAGGAAGAAGTAGTCAAAGTGGAAGAAACACCGAAATTGAAGGTGATGATACAAGAATTTGAGGACAGTTTTGATAACGGAAGTTATACACTTGTTGAAGAAGACTCTGGTAACGTCGTGGGAAAATTCAACGCTGCAAATTTGAAGATATATCACTCAAGAACCAGACAACAGTAGTAAAAAAAATATATATATAGTGTGTCATATATTTTTTTACTGGCGTGAGGAGTGGATGTACCCGGATCGCTTACACGTCCGTGACATAGTGTCGTCATTATTTAAGACGAAGAGACGTTGGTCTACATTGGCTTCGGAGCGGCTGATTTTGAATCGCGCGCTGGGACTCTTCGAGTATTGAGGGAGGTATTGACGCAGGGGCTTGTGACGTGGAATTGTGACGTGCACACTGGCCTACGTAACAGAATGAAGTTTTTTTAGAATTTCCTCTAGACGATGTATTTGAACTTTGAAAAGTAGCACAGTTTTCTTGCTATTAAATTCGAAGAAGATGGAGCTATCAAGCAAGGAAATCCGTTCAGTGGGAGCTGAGATACGGATTAGAATGTTCTAGACGTTTTACCGCTGCATGTACAAAAGGCGCAAGCAACTCCAGGAAGACATGTACTTCTACCGAGCAACTGCTCATGTGAACATCGCCGCTGCACCGTGAACAACTAGTTACGCTGTCGTTTTGATCTTCGAAGGAACTTAGTCGTTGGACAAGCTGTCCACGGGCTTAGTCTCTGTTCAGTGGAATGAACACTTGTGTTTTTTGCATGTCTTAGAAATATTAGACGACATTCTGGTCACGTCTATTCTACTGGTATGTGATGGTGATTATTCGAAATACCATTCACATAAGTTCAGCCTACAAGCACATTATGTGTCTTGTTGTGAAACTAACTATTGGGCATTCTACAAATACCAGATGGACATTGCTATAATCATAGATTTCATATTGCTAAAAGGTGTTCCTGGAATAGCAAGTCAAGTGACACCGCAATATTTGAAGATGGAACTTGTTATCATGTCGAACTTTATGAAAGTTACCGAACTGTACCAGTACTTGCAACATTTCATCATGTCGAATTTTACAAAGTACATCGGCACAAACCTAGAAGAATTGTTGAGTTTTAATTCACCGGCCGTGAAAGCCAATATACCACCTTTTTACAACGGGACTGTTTGTGAACGCGCTGTGATAATCGCCGACATGTGCTGTTAAAAGCGTACGAGGATAGGTGTGATATGGAAGGGAACGAAGCTTATATGGAATCGCAGATGACCATGGGAGCACGCTATGGCAATAGCGAGCGCCAAAGGACACGCATTACCATTACATCAAGAATGAAGTAAGCTAAATTAAAAGACCAAGGGATAAGTGCAAATATTGCCAATTTCATTCGTTCAACAACATACAACTGACAAGATCTTCAGCAGTTCCTTTTTAAAAGTTTTATCATAATAAGTAGTGGCACAGGAAGGAGCCTAACGAACTAAATGACTACTGTCAACCAGTAAAGTTGACATGCATAAATATAATATGGGACAACTTCCTCCAGATGCTTGAACTATGGAACACCTTGATTTTAAATCTCATGACTACTCAGTGTTTTATAATGTATTTTAAATGTGTGTTTTGTTACTAACAAGTGTTTTAATATGTATCTATGGCTGAAGAAGGACACATAAGTGTCCGAAACATGTACCGTTATTAACTCCTGAATACAACTAGTATTGAAAAGACGGAACAGTTTGTAAATTATTAAGTGGATTCAATTCAATACGGACCATTATAGATAATAACAATTTGCTATATTGTCAGGACAACAGTTATATTTATGTCTTTCAACATGAAACATCCTAATTTATTTTTCAAGATATAGGAATATGTTTTCTATAGCTCTTATTAGAGGCTCGATATAACTTGGATTATTTAAATAATTTCTTAATTTTTTTTTTTTTTTTTTTGTCGTGTGGCCTCCTGAGAGGCCGAGTGCAGGTCTTTCTAGTCGACGCCCGTGGGCGACCTGCGCGTCGGGATGAGAGATGGAATGGATGAAGATGAATGAAACTGGACAAGGATGTGGAAGGAAACGGCCGTGGCCTGTCAGAAGGTACTGTCCCAGCATTTGCCTGGTGTTGAAAATGGGAAACCACGGAAAACCATTTCAAGGACAGCCGACGGTGGGGCTCGAACCCACGCGTCTACCGAGTCAGCAGAGAGCTTGGTCCCTTGACCTAACGTAGCGCTTTAGCCCGCGTAGCCACTACTGTCGGTATTTCTTAATTATATAATAATAATAAATCACCATGTAATAAATAAATATTATAATAATCAAGGTAGGAATACACCATAAAATTATTAATTTGATATTGTGGAAGGTAATAGCACCAATTTGTGAATTTAATTTAATTTGTTAATTATGATTAAAGTGATTGAATTAATAATCAGGAAGTGAGAATGTTATAAATAATTTGTGATGAGGAGTTAAATAGTTGTTAAATTATTTATTTGAATAATGGATAAACTAGGGCAATAATAATAATTCTGATGTTGTAGAAAGCAACAATGCTTAAATTATATTTTGCCAGGGATAATAATAATTTCATGGAATGATTTAAATAAATAGAACGGTAATGAATTTAATATAATAGCCTTTGTTTATTTAAATATTTTTTGGAATAGAAGTTGGTATTTATATACAGGTTTAAAAGGATAAAATAGTTTGTGAAGTGGAATAGCAACGATTTGAGTTTAGAAGATTTTCCAAAAGCACTAAATAAAAATTAATGAAGGCGGCAGGTATTTAAAATGTATCAACTAGGGTAAGATTATGTAAAATGGAGAAAGGGAAATGTTGACCAGGAAAAACTACATCTTTTCATTGGAAATATTAAACTTGTGAATACACAGTAAATTGGTAAGATAGGATATTACAACGCATCTAAAAAATTATATATAATAATAAAGTATTGTGAAAAAAGATTTATTTAAAGTCACATATGGTGATAATGGTTGAAAATAGTGTGCGATTAGGATTGTCGACACTTGGGTTTATGTGGAGGCCAAGGGGTCATCCATGAGGACATTGGTTCCTCTAGTGATGTGCGCATGTAGATGTGTGTGTTATTTGAAGTGGTTATTAAGGGCATGTTTTGCTCCGAGTTATAAAAGAAGGGTAAGGCAAGTGAAAAAAGATTTATTTAAAGTCACATATGGTGATAATGGTTGAAAATAGTGTGCGATTAGGATTGTCGACACTTGGGTTTATGTGGAGGCCAAGGGGTCATCCATGAGGACATTGGTTCCTCTAGTGATGTGCGCATGTAGATGTGTGTGTTATTTGAAGTGGTTATTAAGGGCATGATTTGCTCCGAGTTATAAAAGAAGGGTAAGGCAAGTGGACCGCCCCATATTCTAGTCAAATTCCAAAAACTAGGGCTCGGAATATTCGCGTATTCGCATATTCGAATAGTATTTGAATATTCGCATATTCGAATACCGAATAGAGCGAATGCAGCGAATATTATTTGAATATTCGCAACCTCACGAATATTAAAAAACGAAAAATGTGGATGACGACTCACAGAGCAAGACATCCAAAACTCTAAAATCGACAATTTCTGGGGCTCTTAAAAGACGATTTTACATTAGTGATGTAGAACCGACCACAGGTGTAAGTTTAACCCAATTAGCGTTTGCTGTGGATTCACGTTACAAATATCTTTTACACGAAAATGCACAAGACACGGAAAAGATTTGGGTGATACTACAAGTGCAGATGCTTTCTTGTGATACCGGAGAAGATTCGGATGCTTCACAACCACAACCTCACTCACTCTCGTCCAGCTTTGAAAGGGATCTCTACTTCATTTTCAAGCGTCCATATACGTCCCCGCGCAGGAAAACTGTGGCCGAAGAGCTGGAAAACTTTACGAACGCCCGTGAAACTGTAGGTGACCCCTGAAATTGTAGAAGGCTAATGAAAAGGTATACCCCAGGATAAGTCAGTTGGCGAGAAAGTACTTGTGCATTCCCGGCACCTCTGTTCAATCAGATTTTTTTTCCATCGGCGGCAATATTGTTAATGCCAAAAGAACATGCCTTGATCCGGACAATGTTGACAATTTTTTTTCCAAAATAAGAAATTTTTCGCGCGAAATATTATTTGAGTTAAAAGCCTGTTGACAGTGAAATTTCTTATTTTTGTTTTTCTTTCAAGTACTCGTGTCGATAATGTGCTTATATTGATGCAAATGTGCATTGGCACGGCGCTAAGAGAAGTCATGAAGAGTTTCTTATTTTTAATATTTGGTTTTGTAAAAACGTTAGGCAATATATCGTCGTTTACCCAAACACGGGTTAGCTTGTATTCTGTTTTCTTCCCTGAATTAAAGAATTGACATGTGATTGAAGGTTCCATGGTTTTTCATTTATTAAATACCATGGGTCAAAGAATTCTTTACATGCTACTTTTGTCTTATTTGGCCGAAATAACTTTATTTGCAGAGTAAAAATTTGTACTTCTCTACATATCTCCAAATCATAGTGCGCGTTTTCTCCAAACGGTAACAGTATTGCTTTTCAAGCCTCAATTTAATTTCTTATCATTGTTGAACAAAACTTCTAATTACTAAATTCACTCATATAAAAGCACTGACATACTAAATAATTTGCAAATGCATAACCTGTTACGCAATAACTTACAGCAAAAACCCATTTAAGACGAGAAAATGTCGCATAATAACCGGAATAGCGGAGTAGCCGGGCACGGCTGAAACGCACGCGTGAAGGTTGAGTTCATAGATAGAGGAATGAGACAAATACCGTAATTTGAACGATACGAATAGAATATTCGAATAGAATATTCGTACGAAACAGTCTATCCAAATAATGAACAAGAAGTTCCGTGACGAACTAAAGAGCCGTCTTTTCTTAAGATTTAAGATTCATGCCAATGATTAATCTATATGGACCTATCAAGAATGATGACGAAATTAAGTTGGTAATATCGACATTTCTAATTAGTTCGAAATATACCTTGTATAATGTAGCCGGATAGAGCACTACAGTTGGCAGCCCTGGTGACTGAATATTTTCTTAGTTCATCTCTTAAGGTACCGGTACAGAATACAACATTTGGTTGAAGTCCAATGGATAGCAATGGATGTTACATGCAGTTAGACATTGGATCGATCTGCGCGCGTAAAATCATGTTGGCAACAATGTCATGGATGTGTTGGTCAGAAATAATCTGACACATTATATCTCTTGTTGGGCCAATTTTGGATTAAATCCATTTGTTAGTATAGAAGTTACATGTATTTAAAAATTGGTGTTATCAGCAGGCTTAGACTCATGTTGGTAGCACTGACGTATATTAGTTAATCCAATTTAATCTATAATATCAGGTACTGTACGTGTGCATAGTTTAAAGCTGTTGGCTTGCATACTTTCTGATATATTGGTATTTGGATTTAAAAAATAGAGAGAGCATTTATTAACAGTTGGCAGCCCTGGCAGCTCTTAAGTATACGCTCACTCATATCTGGTTATGTACACATAGTACATACGAAATTTGGTTGAAATCCAATTGATAGTGTAGAAAAACGTAATAATACGCTGAAACATTGATTAAATCGAATAGCCTACAGGTGTCTAAAGGTGCGAGTTTTACCAAAGAAGGAACATCTTGGGAACTAACATATTGATGCCGAACTAATCACGGTATTTAAGCCTACACCAAATTGATTTTTAAGTTCTTAATGATGTTAAGGCATTCGTCAGTTTTTAGGCCTAATTTCGAGCACAGCCACTTTCACTCATTGTTCGTACACATTTTGATATTCAAGAATACGAACCTTAAAATTAATAAACAGATCACTTATTCGATTCGTACAACCAAATGCAAGTCACGGAACACCGAATACAAGTTAAGGTTACGCCCACTTTGGACGCAGCGCTTGGCTTCACTCAAACGAGCTCAGGGCATCTCCTCTTATTCTTTCCTCCATGTAACCTATCAGCAGGATTAGAATCATTTTGGCAACACTGCCATGTATGGCCTCCTGGAAATTAAACTGAAATATTATTAAGCTATCTATATGTGTGCCAATTTTGGAATAGCTCCCATGCTTACCTTCCAAGATATCCAACATGGAGCTCAAATTTCAATTTCGGTTTTTAGCAGTTGGTAGCACTGACATCATTTTCAAATATGGGCTTGATATATTCAGGTATAGATCTTTACTCACACCAAATTTGGTTTCGATTGTTGCAGCCGTTTAGGACTTGATAGGGGGAAAGTGGGGGTGGAACAGACAGACACACATTTGCCCGGATTGATCTCATAAGTCTACTTATTCCTTTTTCCTTTTCATGTGAAAAGTTGGCTAAAAACAATGGGCACACCTTTCAAATTATTCGAATACAATATATTCGAATGTGCACGAATACGTTCTTATTCGAATACCGCGATTCGAATACCAGAATAACAATATTCGAACATTATTCGCGTATACGCGAATTATTCGTGTCCCTCGAATATTCGAATATTCGAATAGTGCCAAATAATTCGAATCACAGTCCGAGCCCAACCAGAAACTGTAGATCTGAGTATTTCATTTTCACCTGGATCAATCTAGATTTCCAATATTATGCCTAAACAAATGAATAAAATATGAGCATAGATTTGATGAACCTGACCGAGAAAAATATTAAGAAAATAAATAGTTGCTAACGCAATAATTGAATAAATAACTGAAAACATTCATGTTACGTGTTTGGAATAATAATAATATTTGCTATTAGCATTAAATCTTCATAATCGAAGTGCGAGAGAAGACCTGTCACACCTGTGAATTTCATTTCATTTCATATTTATTTATCAGTGCCTTACACTATATTTATATTACACTGAAGGGAGTCTCTGAAAAGAGCAAAGCCCCACTTCGCATTCGGGATGCGTCAGAGCCCCAATAGTATAAATATGATTTTGTTTGTTTGTTTGTTCATACCAGAATGGACTATCAACTTTTCTGGGTATCATCCAGCGAAGATTAGGGATGTTTATTTATTTATAGGAGATATTGATTTGTTATATGTGATTGTGTTTGTGATTTTGAAGGTTTTTCCAATAATTTTCAATTTTAACTATAAATAAATCGAGATTTTTAAAGAATTGTGCTGTTTTCGAATAATTTCTCTCCCTATCTTACTTGCGAATTACCGATATCAGGGATGCCAGTTTTTGACCAAGTATTCGCCCAGATAGACCCTGAGATAGATTTGTCTCGTGCAGAACTGATTTCGGTAATTTGCAAAATGTGATCTTTGGATTTCGGTCCAAACGGGCACAACGTGAAGCATCGGATTCAATGTAGAATATGCGGTCAAAATCCGGATATTCTAACTTCACATTGTTCCTCAACATTTCTTTCGCCTTTTCAAATGTGACGTCGGCGGTACTGGTCCACTTCCAACGATTATTTTTCTTTAATAAGTCATACAGAGGTGCCATGATCTCCGAATATTTTGGACAGTGACTACTTATGAATTGACAAGCTCCCACGAACTCTCTGACTTGCCTGACCTTAGTGGGCCTTGGGAAACTCATAATAGCCTCCACTTTCTGTAAGTTCGGGTGATAATCATGTTGATCAATAGTATGTCCGAGAAAATTAATTTTCTCGTGCATGAAATGGCACTTATCAAAGTTTACCTTTATATTTGCATCTTTTAAGTTTTCAAAAAGCTTACGCAAGTGCATCAAGTGTTCCTGTACATTCTGGGAAGATATGATCAAATCATCGATATAGCAAAGCACATTCTTCTTCACCTGATCAGTGAGCTTGCTACCAAGGGCTCGAATTAGTGCTGGTCCACTATTTACTATACCAAATGGTACCCTTTCAAAAACCCAGGAAGTCTGGCCAAAAAAAAAACCAGTGTATTGTTTACTCTCCTCTTCAAGTTATATTTGGTAAAATGACGCTGTAAGATCAAGGACTGAGAAACATGCCTTTCCTTTAAATTTCCTTAAAAGGTCACGGATTTTCGGTGTTCGGTCTTCCTCGGGTAGAATTTTCATGTTAATTGTGCGTGCATCTAGACATAAGCGTAATTGACCATTATTCTTCTTTGCCACAGTAATGGGGTTGATGTAAGAAGATGCCTGTTTCTTTATAAAGCCATCGGCTTCCATCTTCTTGATTATCCCTCGTGCTTCCTATTAGTACTTTTCCGGAATGGGATATATTCTCTTCTGGTATGGGGTTTCATCAGTTAATCTAATCTTGTATTTATAGTCTTTAATTAACCCAGGCTTATCATAAAATATGTCATGTAATTCTAGTATCAACACCTCGAATTCATCTTTAATTTCTTCAAATCCTTCAGCTCTGGGGGTAGGCTTTTCTCTTTCATTCTCTGCCTCTTCAATGACATTAGTTATAATTTCGTCCCTATAATCTATATCTAGATTGCTTTTCAAATCCTGTTTTTCTAACTCTTCTGTGTTTATTAACCCTTCACTAAATTTTATAATCCGGTTTTTCATATCAATTACTGCTCTAACCTTGGTAATGAAGTCAATGCCTAGCACAATATCGAAATTAATCTTGCTAACCACTATGAAAATAAGCTCATAAGTGCGTCCATTAATTTCAAAGTTTAGCAAAACTTGAATCTTGCATTTAACAGCCTTGTCTCGAAAAATACCACGCACTTTCACTGCAGATGCGGGTAAAACAGTCATTTTGTCACCCTTTAACAATCGCTGGTAACACTCATCTGACATAATGGACATAATGGCTCCAGTGTCCATCAGAGTTGCAGGTCTGATCATCAGCATTGATACAAATAATAGGTAATTCATATGGCCTCTCCTCTTTAATAATCTCCTTTTCGAACAGAAAATCCTCGTCCGTTACTTCATAGAATTCGTTTATCGATACTTGGTGCAGTGTATTAGTATTTTCTATCTCTTTTACTTCCGTTTTACAAACGAGTTTTTTTTTGTTCTTAAGCGTCATCTTCATGGTTTCCCTGCTGACTAGTACTCGGCTTGGGATCCACACTCAGGTTCATTTCACCTCTATTCCCATTTTCTTTTCCTCTTAATTCTTTCAGATATTCGTTTCCTTACTGGTGACGTTCCTCATATCTTTCCTTTGTCAAAACCTCATTCTCTTGATTTTTGTATCGGTTATACCCTTGGTTATTCCGATTATTTCTGTTATAATAATTGTTATAATTATACCGGTAATTGTTGTTGTTGTGGTAAAAACCACTTCTACGGTCCTCATTATTATTGTTCCGGCCTTGTTTTTGTTGTTGATAAGGACGACCTCCACGGTAGCTCCTATATCTGGGTTCCGATCTCCTATCTCTGAAGTATGTGTTACGCTCGGGACCTATATTTCCCTTTTCTTGCACCTTTGGGCTTTCTGTCTGCTGTGCTTGGTCTATATACACAGTATTGATATCTTTGTAATCCCGTCTGTGATTTCTGAATACTACGTTGGGCATCGGACTTGTGTTATCCAGTTTACGGAGCAGTTCATCCATTCCTGCTAAATCACATATGCCTGACGAGATTATTAGACGTCTGACCTCTACTGGCAACATCCTAGCTATCGCATCTATTAGCTGTGCCGTCGACAATGGAACCTGAAGAAAACGTAGTCGGGCGAGTTGTGTCGTAAAGAAATCAGCATAGCGTGTCGGTAAAGTACCCGAATATTTCCTTGAGTAGACCTCTGCGCGTAAACTCCTCTGCGCCTCGATTGACCAAAAACGTTTTATTCGGGCTTCTGCGAACTCTTCAAAGTCCACGAATGTGTACCTAAAAGCGCCGAACTCTTCAAGAGATCCATCCGATAAATAACGCTCTACTATCTTCATCTTTCACCCTCGAGGAATATGAGCTTCAATAAAGTAGTCCCGGAGGTTACGGATATACTCAATTGTTGTGAAACTATCGAGATTGCTAAATTTACGAGGTTTGTCCTCAAAGTTTCGAATCACCGTCACATTTCTAGGTTGAGAATCTTGAAAGTTAGAGCGATAATCTCTAACGTCTCTTTCGGG
This sequence comes from Meconema thalassinum, assembly GCA_946902985.2. Taxonomy (NCBI): domain Eukaryota; kingdom Metazoa; phylum Arthropoda; class Insecta; order Orthoptera; family Tettigoniidae; genus Meconema; species Meconema thalassinum. The sequence goes on along the minus strand of OX336389.2, from coordinate 1,119,521,043 downwards.
CTCTCTACTTCTTTCTTCCTGTCCCTCAGTATATCTGAATAATCTTTCTTCTGGTCTGACTTCTCTGTCCTCTATTTCTATACTCTGTCTTCTAGTATGACTTCCATAATCATCTAGTTCTATCTTTTCCTTTTCTTCTATTTCCGTGATAATATCCTTCAATTGCTGTCCTAATTTTTTTCTTCAAATCTTCTTTATAAACTTCAAGACTAGCGACATCACCTAAGTTTAGACTTTGCAATTTCCTACAATATATTCTTCTATTTCTGTAGATTTTCCCTCATTAATCGCATTCACGTCAGTGACGACCTTATCAATACGTTCTTCTAAAGATTTATTCCTGTTCTCTAAAGATTCCTTTAAAGATTTACTATCCTTACTCGATTGATTTTTATCATCCACCTGTTTTTGTAAAAGCTGATCAATACGGTTTCCTAGGTCTGATCTTACATTAGTAACATCACGGTTTATCTGTAGCTGTGTCCTAGCTAACTTCTGCTCATTATTGTCCTGTATTTGCTTTACATGTTCACTACTGGACTTATTCCATTCGTTCTTTCACACAACTACATTTGCCTTTAACATTTCGGCAATGTCTATCTCTATATCCTCCTTAATGATTTTATTATGATCAATTACCTGATTGCGTAAAGTATCAACATTAGTCTTTAACTCGGCTAATGAAACAGTTGTCACTATAGCATCATCAACAAATTGGGTTCTTAATGCACCTATGCTTTCCTTACATTGGGTTTTATAAGGTGCGTTCAAAAAGTAACGAGCCGGAGGCTGTAATGCGCAAACCGGTGAAGACATCGGCTAATCGTGGCGGGTGTAACGAGGTGTGGTTCCGACCAGAGCGTGGAAAGTCACAGCCCGTCGCTAGATGGCACGCGTGCACGTCACGTGACGATACAAAGTGAGCAGCAGTATGCATCAATCGTCCAACGCTACCAGTCGCATTGCAAACAGTGACATGGGGGCGTCAAACGAAGAGCAAAGAGGTGTTGTTCGGTTTCTGGCAGCGGAAGGATTAGGGGCAACGAACATTCATCGCCGAATGTGACAAGTGTACGGCGAACACTGCATGTCCCTTGCAAGGGTCAAGGTGTGGCACAAGCGCTTCAGGGAAGGACGGGTGTCGCTAACCGATGATGCCCGGTCTGCGGCGCCCCCTGTATTACCGATGAAAACGTCCAGCTGGTTGATGCACTCATTACCCAGGACCGCCGAGTGACAGTGGACGCCATAACCGCCGTGGTTGGATTGAGCGTCGGAAGTGTGCACACCATCATGAAGGAACGACTGCACTTGCGCAAAGTGTGTGCCCAATGGGTGCCCCATAGTCTTCAACCAGACCAGGAAGCATATTGAATGGCCTACTGTCTTGGTCTTGGTTGGACGATTGATGCATGCTGCTGCTCGCCTTGTATCGTCCCGTGACGTGCACACGTGCCCTCTAGCGACGGGCTGTGACCTTCCACGCTCTGGTCGGAACCACACCTCGTTACACACAACACGATTAGCCGATGTTGACACCGGTTTGCGCATTACAGCCTCCGGCTCGTTACATTTTGAACGCACCTAATAGATTCTTCGACTTCTCTCCTAATTTTGTTCAAGTCCCGGTGGACCTTAGTAACATCTACAAACATAGTATTGACTTCTGTTTGCATCTTATTAATATCGGTCTGTACACTAGTGATATCAGTTTGTACATTATTGACATCGACCTGCATATTACTAATATCTTCCTGAACCTTGGCATCATGGGATTTAACATCTGATACATCGGTGCGGACATTTGCAACATCAGTCCTAACATTTGACACTTCAGTACTAACGTTTGACACTTCATTACGGACATTACTTACATCATCCTGTATTTCTCTGGAACTGGCCTGTAAACGCGATACATATTCATTTACAACAGTGGCACTAGTTTGTAAACCCCTTAAAGAAGTCTGAACTCCCTCTATATCCTCCTTAAAACTATCTTTAACATCAACAACCTTGACTACAACAGTGTCAAGATCAACCTTGCGGTCCCTTTTAAGTTGCTCCTGGTCTCGTTTCGCCTCGTGAAATTTACGTTGCATATCATGCATATTCACTTTCAAATTCTCCTTAATCTCATCTTGGACACCACCCAAACTTTCCTGCATTTTAGTCTGGACACCCTCCAAACTTACCTTCAAACTACCCTTCACTTTCTCCATCATCTCGTCCATCATCCTCCTGACATCCTCAGTCACCATCGCTGCCATAACAACAATAAAAATTCACAAATGCTGTAGGAATACATTCAAAACAGAGGATAACAACATTCTAGAGCAACCCTTTCATCCATATATTTGGGCATCTTAATATATACGATAACTTAATATTAACTTACTAGACACCCTATCGTTAATAAATTTATTCATATAGTTCGTTCACTTGTGACTTATTTTAAATATACTACCATAAAGAACATTTACATTTACTGTCGTTAAAACAATTAGCTTTAACATGACTAACACCGGTCATGAACCGGTTTAAATGAAATGAGATCTAGATCATAGGTCATTTTCTAAAAATTCCACCTATTATTCCTTTCTCAGGCTATCCATTGGATCTGATCTTTGTTTGAGTGCAACATTACTAAAACAATTCAAAATATATAAGCGCACTCACATCCATCACAAACGGTTGTCTTCGGCAAGATGGCGTCACAGTGAAAGTGTAGTGAAATAGCAGCTAGTGTAAATATTTTATAAAAGTGGTAAAATATTATAACAGAGGTTTAAAATCTATAAAGTTACTTCCCTTAGGCCAAGTGAAATACGAAATATTGACAGTATTTAGAAATTCTTATTGATAATTTAATAAACTTAAACTAAGTTGTGGGAACGTTTATCCAAAGATTCGGTGACTTCTTCAATCACTGTTTGAAACAAGTAGAGTGGTGCTTTTACGAGATTTTACCCGATTGGAAGATATACTTATTTCACATCCTTCTTTATCGGTACCGTAGGTAACTAATTCAATTAGGTAGTAATAATTAAAATAAATTTAGTGTATTTTATTGTAAACATCTAGGCTAACTTAGATCTCTAGTATGTCGTCAGTAAACAGTGTCTCGTCAGGTAGTGTAACCGTTACGGAGTTATGCTCGTCGTGCAAAATAAAAGTAAAAAATGCAAATAAAATCATCACAAGATCTCAGGTAAAATTGAGTGAGGAGAAAAGTGAAACCGATTGTCGTAATGTAGGCCTACCGGTACCGTCATGCGAATGTCATAACCTGAGAAACGAACTGTCCTCAAAAGATGAAATTATAAAGCTGCTAAAGGAAGATATTGCTAAGTTAATGGAAGAGTTGAATAAATTGAAAGGAAACAGAGAAGAAAGCAAGGAAACTTGGTTGACAGTGGTTGCTGGTAGTGTAAGATTGAATAAGCCTAGGCCTAAAAATGGAGTACATGTAATTGAAATTCTCGTCCCAAATTCATATGGAGCGCTTGTCGAAGAAAATGATGATTTTCTTCAAGAAGAAAGAAGAAAGTGATAATGAGAAAATCCAGGAAAATGCTTATATTTGCGGATAGTCACGGGCGAGATGTAGCAGCAAGCGTATTGGAGAGAAGCGGAGAAATGGAGGTCACTTCGACAGTAAAACCAGGAGCTCTAATTGCAGCGGTCACGAACGGGATGGTAGGAGATTGTGCGACCCTAACTTCAAAGGACTATGCAGTTGTCATCGCTGGAGCAAACGACGTCTAAAGAAACGAGAGTAAAAAGGTAATCAAAGATTTAAAGGGTACATTGCCATCCATGCATAACAAAAATGTCATTACTGAAAACATTCCGCAGAGATATGACTTAATTCCCAAATCATGTGTAAATGTATAAATAGAGGCTACAAGTGGAAAAATTTATAAAATTTGTAAGAGTTTTCCAAATGTCCAAATTATAGATGTAAGTAAATTAGACAGGAAGTTCCACACTCGGCATGGCATGCATTTAAATAGGTTAGGAAAAGAGTATCTTAGTGACGAAATCTGCAAAATTGTGAATTCAAATGGTAAGAATAGTTCAACAGTAATATCTTTAGAGTGGAAGCAGGGAAACTGGTAAAAGAAGCCAAACGTGAGGTTTGGCATTCAGATGAGTATCTTTTGATGTCAAATTTAACTGAGTGCAACAATGGTATTTCGGATTTGTCTAGCAACAATAATAATAACAATTATGATAATAATTATGTAAATAAATCACCAACACAAGCTTGCAAAAGTAACAAATTTAAAATTTACCACCAGAATGTTCAGTCTCTCTATAATAAAATTGATTACATAAATCTAATGCTTAAAAATGAACTTAAAGACCTCTCAGCACTATGTATTTAAGAACATTGGCTGAAGGAGGAACAACTCGAATTAATTCAATTCCCAGTGTTTATACTAGCTAATAAATACTCTAGATCTAATATTAGCCACGTGGTGTATTCCTTGGAATACACGCTCAGTTAGAGTCAGCAATTGCTGCTCTTTGCTTTATTTTTTTCATTAATTCTTTCTTTCCCTCTTTGTATTTTTTCTTTCCTTTGAGCAGGAATTTATTGTGTCTTTGAGTCTGTTCCAGATGTGTATCTTCTATGAAATTTACCCTAGCGGCATCTCACAGCAAACCGCCGAAGTTCTTTGGACTTATCGAGCTTAAGAGAATTTACACACCGATCCACTAAGGCGTCGTCCTCGTCGTCAGCTAACATCTCCTTGAAGACACTACTCCATGAAGAAAGATTATTGTACAAAAAGTTTTTATTTTTGTAATGTTTCCCACTCTGAGATATGTTCCCTTGTCTTTTACCCCCCCCCCTCTCCCTCGTCTCCCTGGTCCCTCCGCGCGCTGTTCTGCTGCTCTCACTTCTAATCTAGTCGTCAACGTGTGAGTTCGGCCTTTCCAAGAGGCTACCTCCTCTCCACCGAGGCATAGTTTTAAATCGACGCTATGTTGTAGATGTAGGCTAACGGTCGCCAGGAACTTCTTCCTGCTGCTGCTATGAAAAAGCTAAGTACCAATCTTCAATGATCTTAGACATATTTTACTGGTTTTAAAATGCTAAACGCTTCTAATAGAAACTTATAGACAGTGTGGGGAATTGCTCACTATTGTGCAATAACCGTCTTCGTGGGATTTTCTTTGTCAGGCTTTAGCTATCCAGGTTGGCTTTATAACATGAAATTTAGTACTTCTTGTACGAAATAAATGGGAATACCTTCCCACAACGAGGGATTCAAGTCAAATTAACCGCTGTCTATAAACTTACCTTTTTCCGCCGTGGGAACTCTATTGTCCTATTTAACTGTCATTACAGCATTGGAATTTTCCATTTCCAATAGTAGCGGCTCGTGGTGTATTCTTTGAATACACGGTATGATAGAATATAATTTTTAATGCTCTTTGCATGTTCATTTTTCCCTTTTTATCAAACACCAACAGCGATCTTCTAGTTTCACTTTGGTGGTCATGTCTCTTATGTTCTTTGTGAGTCTGTTCTAGATATATTTCTTCCATGACCCACCTAGCGTCATCTAGCAGCGAATCTCAGAAGTTCCTCAATTCTTCCCTGTACAAAAGGACTTACTTATCAATTTGGCCATCAGATCTCGTCGCCATCGCCAGCTATCATCTCTGTGATCAAGAGAACTCCGTCTACCTTTCCACCCACCATGCTGTGCTAGTATCGCCTGCTATCAACTCTTTGAAGACCATTCATCAAGAAGAACTTTTAGTTTTATAAAGCTGTCTATTCTGTTATGTTCTCCTTTTGTCTCCTACCCCCACATTTTCCTTCCTTGGTCCCTCCGCGCTTCGCTGAGCATGTCTCACTTGTACGGCGGCAGTTGACTTAGTCAGTCAAGGCTCAACTAGAGCCAGTCTCCTCAAACCAAGAGGCACTCTCTACATTCTACGCCATGTTGGCACATTAAGTTTATACGTCAAAGGGAACTTCACCTTCGCCATGCAACAAAGATAAGTACATACTTCAGGCTTTAACCTCATCTTCATCGGTTTTACTGTCTTCATGCTTTTAACGATTATTTTATAGGCAGTGTGAGATATTTATTTGTGGCAATAATCATTCTTCGTGTGATTTTCCATGTTGGGCTTCTGTCCAATTAAGCTAACCTTCGTGAAAAGCAGCATTTCTTATGCTTATTAAATGAGAGATCTTCTCACAACGGGGGATATTATAGAATACCCACTGTCTATAAATATTAAGCTTGTTCCACCGCTGGAGTAACTTTGGCCCTATTCTTCCATTAGGATCGTTCTGGAACTTTCCAGAATCTGCACTTTATCTACAAGTCACGCCGTCATGTATCTTTCACTCGCTTGTGGGAATGCCATTTCAAACTAAGGAATCTACCTTATAAATTGATGCTCAATAGCTAAATTTTCATCCACCGTTTGGATTTTTTTCTGGCGCATTTAATTGTAATCCACAACTTTCTCAAGTAATAGACTTTCGCCTATCTAGTGCAACCAGTCATTTTCCACGATTGCAATAACTTTCTTTGCCATAAACTTTTGCGCTACTACAGTGAACTTTTCATCCATTTCAACGAACTATAGTGATAAACAGTGTTCTCTCAGTATTTCTTCCGCGTCGCGCTCGTCCGATTATTATAAACACGGCCATGAACATTTGCCTTTCATCCCAATTGCTCTTTCCTAAACCTCTTACTAACAACCCATAATAAATTGTTAATTTAAGTCTGTTTCAACGAGGTGTCAATCTAAAGATGTGCCCTCCCATTTTTTCTTATGTGTAATTAATTAACTTCTGCATAACTACGTGTCTTGTACACGGTTCAAATTATCTTGTTTCTCCCTTCTAATTTAGGGGATACAATTCTTTCAACTTATAAGTGAGTTATTTCTAGGTTTCACGAAAAGGAAACTTGCCCCATTTGTCTCGTGATTCCTATCTAAACATAGGAGGTCTAGAACCTTCCTTTTGACTTTCTTTTCAGGTTTCACAGTAAGTGACCTGTCCTATTTGTGTAACTACTAAAAGTAATGCTGCTTCAATACAAGAAGTTCTAGGAACTTCTATCTTATTCTTCCTGTTTTTGTTATTGTTATTTTCTAAGTTGTTACTCTCTCTAGAACATTCTCTCAGGAATTTCTCAAAGTACACACCTTGTACTCTAGTTGTTGTTAAACTTTAATCACTTTAATTGTCTTTAAAATTTTGAATTTTTATCTTCGCTATTTTAAATCCTTGCGAGGATTTAATAAAGGTTTGAAACCTAATAAATTGTTAATTGCCTGGCGCATATGTTAAATGTTTTCTGAGGTCTGCGACCCCAAAGTTGTTAACCAAATTGAAAATATATATTTGTTAAAGTTATCAACTTCTTTAGAATTGTTAAATAAATTAAATATTTGTTTTTGGATTTATCATTTCTCTAATACAACGGTTAGGCAAGATCCTGGCTTTCCTAACTCTTCCTAGGTTCATGCCCTCGTTAATACGCAATAAATCTGTTACTATTTGTCTTGTCAGACCATCACCCTTCCCCATAGTAGGCATATGCATGCTTGAGAGGGAATACGCTAAAGCCATTCTCTGGCAAACCGCCCAAGTCCTAGCTGCGTTTCCCGTCAGCTTCGACCAGGTCCTTACCCACTTTAGGTATCAGAGAGCGGATTTGCGGTGGCAACCGCCTCTGAGTGCATTTAAAGTTAAATTTATAACTTTTGCGGGACCCTCCTCCTATTTCTCCATCCTTTTTCTCCAGTCCGAAACCCACCCCCTTTTCTTTATCATCTTCCCTTGGTGGTTAGGTTATTCCTCAGCCAATAATCTACCCAAAAATTTGGTCCCGGAAACCCGGGAGAGTCCATTTTCTATTCCTATTCTTTTTTAAAGATCATTTGGCAATACCTTGCAAATTATTAATATCTGCTTTGAATCTTTCAGCTATAACTACATCATGCAAAGCCTGTGAAGGGGAGAGAGGCCGCTCCTGTCTCCCGTGGTGTGTCCCTTTCTTTCAGCTTATTTGCTGCTGCCAGCTTGACAGCATTTCCAAGGTTCCACAGTTTCGTGAGTTACATTTTAATCTATTTTCTTTGACTTGGCTCCTACTGAAAAGGATGAAACTCTCATTGCTAGACGTTCTTCCTACAAAGGGCAACTCACCAGATTTAGAAATTTCATTAACAAAATAAATCCCGCCGAGTGTGATCTAGACATCTTGACACAACGCCTTAAGTTGTACGAACGGTCCTATGATTACTACGATCAAATTCAAACCGAGATTGAATCCGCTTGCCCAGAACTTCAATCGGATCGGGACGAGGTCGAACCCTTGTACTTTGAAGGGATTGCCAAGGCCCACCAACTCATCCGCAGTATCTCAGAACCGGACACTAGGGTCATCAATACGGCCCAGTTCGCACCCGCTTCAGTTCACAAGGATAAACCGAAACCTTTACTTCCAAAGATAAGCCTACCTCACTTCTCAGGCCAGGAAGGTGAATGGTATTCCTTTTATGAACTCTACTGCTCCCTCATTCATGAAAATGATGACATTCTCGACATTCATAAATTCTACTTCTTGCGTACGTCCTTGGAAGGCGAGGCCTTGGCCTTGGTTCAGTCACTGCCTTTAAGCGCAGATTACCACATCGCCTTTAAACTCCTCAAAGAGAAATATGGCAATTTACGTTTGAGTGTTGCTCGCCACATCCGCTGTCTCTTCAACCTGCCAGCCGTCAAACCTAATGACGTCACCTCTTTAAGAGACCTGCTAGACTCCATGCAATTAAATGTCAGAGCATTATATCAACTCAAGCAACCAGTCCAAACTTGGGACACAGTCCTTATTCATCTAGCTACATCAAGATTCGATTTTTCGACATTAAAGACTTGGGAGATCGAACTCACTCGCAACGAGGAACATTCGTTTGGACACCTCATCTCGTTTCTCAACAGCCGGTGCCAAGTCCTTACAGCACTCTCATTTCAGTGCGAAAATGTCGAAACGAGTCATAAGTGTCACATTTTTGAGAAAAAACTTGTCTCTTCAAATGGTCATCAGCCCCCATCTGTCGAGAACAAGCAAACCCGTTCTGCTTCTTTAAACCATCCAAGAGAACATATCAGGCCGCTCAACAAATCTTTAAAATGCATGCTCTGCAAAAAGTTGCACACTTTGTACTTGTGCAAATCCTTTAAAGAATTGTCTGTCGAAGACCGAAGGAAGTTTGTCTTCAATAGTAAACATTGCTTCAACTGCTTGTCACCTAAGCATTCTTCTTCAAACTGTACGTCTTCCAACCTCTGTTTCCATTGCAAAAAACCGCACCATTCTTTATTGCACGTTCATGATCAATCGAGGTCACCAGTACCCACTTCATTAAACTCCATGCAGAGCAGCTCCGAACAAACTAATGCTTCTTCCTGCATTTCTAACGCCGAAACGTCTCACAGTGCGCAAGTCCTTTTATCCACTGTACGATTCAAAATCCAAGATAAATTTGGAAATTGGTTTCGAACCCGCGGTCTTCTCGATTCCGCTTCAACTCACAACTTTGTTTCGCGATCGTTAATTAAAAAACTAGGTCTTTCGTCATCGCCTACTTCTATCAATGTATCCGGCATTGACAATTTGAAAACTCAAGCCTTGCAGTCTTCAAAATTGAAAATCAGAGACATTTGTCAAAGAAAAACCAATCTTAACTTAAACTGTCTCATTCTTACCAGTATTGGCAATACTTCCGGTTTAAAGATTCATTCGCACTTAAGGTTAGCTGATCCTCAGTTTAATGCTCAAGGTCCCATTGATGTACTTTTCAGTGCCAATGTTTTTTGGAATTGCCTTCGTAAACAGGTTCGCAAGTTATCTTCAAACGTGATCGCCAGAGACACCGATTTTGGTTGGGTTATTACTGGTAAAATCCAACAACCCAGTCTTCAAACCAAATCGCAATGTCATTTTGTTACAGCTGACATAAATCCCATTTCTGAAAAAGAGAACGCTCATGTTTTCGATCTCGATATATTTGAAAAACACTTGCCGAAACGATGTCTCATCGTGAACAACTACGCCACCTTTGTAAGTTGTTTAAATGGTTTTGCCTTCTTCCCACATAAAATGGCAATTCAATTTCGCCTCGCCTTGTGTCACTTGGTTTACTTTCTCATGTCATTTTTTTATAGCAGGTAATTGCTTAAACTCTCTATCGAAAACTATCTTCCCCTTGTGTAAAACCATGGCTATCAGTCACCATCATTTCGCTGTAAGCTATGTTTCACTTCTTTCGCTATTTAGTAGGATGGCCACGGCCGGCTCCTTCCCCTTCCTCAAAATTGGAAGACGCTTTTCAAACCGCTTGAAAATCTGATTTCTCTAGCATCTAGAATAACTATTCTTATGCATAAACTCCTTCTCAATGTCCCAGCTTCTTTTCTTTGTTCGGAAGAATTAAGCTTTTTTTCTGTTGAAAATTGTCGGATTCCGTGATCCTCAAAATTATGCGAAATTGATTTCCTACTATATTTCATATGTCTCTAAATTGGTTTTTCGGCAGTTTCAACCAAGCAAGCAAGGTGAATAGACGTGCAGTGAAGTGTAAGGAAGAATAGGAATCGCTATTCAGCAGTACCGGGCGGTCATCGGCCGCTGGCAGGCTAGAGTGAAGTGCGATTTCGGTGTCGGGAAGGTGATAGCGGGCAACGTTACTGAACAGATGGGGGTTTTGGCGATGGGGATGGTAGCGCTGGTTGTGGCGACGCTACTATTAATTGGAGGAGTGGAGTCAAACCCAGGGCCTGGTCAGCTTGGATGGCAAGAAATGGAAAAAATAAGGGAAATTGTAAAGGAAGTGTCACAAAATGACCAGATCCGGGACATTCTTCGTGAGCAATGTAAGGAATTTAAGGAGATGAAGACATGTATAAGAGAAGAGATGGGAATAGTGACAGAAAGGCTGACCGAGAATAGAGAGAGATAAAAGACCTAAGAGAAAAGGTGAAGATATTAGAGGTGGAGGTAAATGAATTAAGGAAGGCCAAGCTGGATGAGAGAAAGGAAAACGTCTTCATTTACGGAATAAAGGAAGATGCCAAGGAAAGCACCGAGGATCTAACATCCAAGGTGCTCCGAATGATTAGTGAAGGCATGCGGATAAACATTGGAGTCTCAGAGATTGACAATGTGACCAGGATAGGCCGGGGAAGGGGCACGAGGCCCGTGAAAGTGTCATTAGTTTCTTCGCTGATGGCTCACAGAATTCTGGCGAACACAAAGAACCTGAAAGGGGAGAGGATATGGGTAAGGAGAGAAATGAGTAAAGAAGAGGCAAGCGAGCAACGGACCTTGCAGTTTCATATAAGGAAGGCAAGGAGCTCTGGTCTCAAGGCTTATGTAAAAGGCAATAGACTGGCGGTTAGCGGCAACAACTGGGATCGGATTTGGACAGTGGCACAACTCCAGGATATGGAGAAGCAACAACAACAGGAGACAGTTAGACCTAGCAACCAGGTGGAAGCAGCTGTCGGTTCAGAGGGAAGTGCGGTGATGATTCAACAGAGAGCATCGACCTCCAAGTCCAACACGGAAGTGGCGCGAGCAGGAACGACCAACGTCAGCGCCAGGAACACCGGACAAGTGCGTGGTTTGCAGAAAGGTGAGACTGTCAAACAACGAGTTACTAGTCTAAAAGAACTATGGGGCAAGAAAACCTTGACAGAGCAGTTCAATATGGAGAAGGAGGTCATTTCTTCTCCAGGTGGCAGTATACTAGAGCTAGAGAAAGCTAGAGTTACTAGAAGTAAAGCTACCGCCAGCGAAGAGGGTAGGGGTAAAAAATAACTAAACTGGAATATTGCTAGCGTAAATATAGAGGGTTTTTTAAATAAGAGAGGGAAAGATGTAGTTTTGACCCTAATAGAAGATATGCAGATTGTAGGATTTGTTGAGAGTTGGCTCCCTGTAGATTGCGAGGTTAAAATAGATGGCTTCAATATATATACAAAACCTAAGATTAGGAAAGCTCGTACAGGTAGGTTCCCAGGGGGAATTGTTGTTTTAATTAAAGAAGAGGTGAGGGAATTATCAGAATTTATTAGTTCAGAACTGGAAGAAGTAGTGTGGGTAAAAGCAGATATTAGGGGGAGGGGGAAAGGAACGGTATGTTTCGGCTTTGTCTACAACCCTCCGGAGAATTCCCCGTATGCAAGAGAAAGCTTTTTCGATGAGTTAGCTATTGAAATAAACAGAATTCAAAATATATATGAAGAGGCAGAGATTGTGCTTTTAGGGGACTTCAATGCGAGGGTTGCAGACTGAAAGCCCCTTTACAGCAAGGGGGTTGCCGAGGCCGTATGTGGGGATAGGCACAGCAAAGACAAGGAATGTAATAAGAACGGAGAAAAGATTTTGGAACTATGTGGTGCAGAAGAGCTATATATATTAAATGGTGTCTGTGTGGGGGGTGAAGAAGGTAACCTGACGTATATAACTGAGATTGGAGAAAGAGTAATAGATTTAGCAATATGTTCCAGAGGAGCACTAGCCCTAATTAAGAGGTTCACTGTTGAAGAATGGGGGGAATCACACCACCTACCAATTGTCGTCAACATGCAGGGAGCGGTGACAAAATCAAAATCAAGAGGGAACCCACAAGTTAAAGCTATAGAGAGAAAAGTAAATAGATTCAGATGGAGGGAGGAAAACTGCAGAGAGTTCCAGAACTACTTCCAGGGAGAAAATTTTGAGCTGATAAAGGTAGGGATAAGTTTAATGATCAGTAATGATGAAATTGAAGGGGTAATACGTATGATTGAGAATGCAATTATGATGGCCGGGCGGAAAATGCGCGTGAAGGCTAGAGGAAAATTAGGGAGAATTAAAGGATGGTACGATGAATCTTGTAGAAGGAAGAAAACCGAAGTTTTTAGGGCACTGAAGTTATACAAGAGAGGAGGGGATGATACGATGAGAGTAGAATTTTGTCGTCTAAGGAAAGAATATAGGGAACTGCTCAGCAAAATGAAAGATGAATGGCAGGGTAAGGAAGCTACAGCACTAAATAAGGATTCTAAAGCTAACGACTGTAGCAAAGTGTGGAGCAGGATAAATTCTTACTGTAGGGGGAGCAGAAGTGGTGGGGGGAGCTCTATTAGTGATGAAGTATGGATTGCATATTATGAGAATCTGTTAAATGCTGAAGGTAATTGGAGGAAGAGGGATGAGTTTGGCGTCCCGAGGGGGCTGGAGGCCGCTCTGCCTATGCTGGACCAAGTCATATCGATAGAGGAAATTAAGAAAGTAATAGCAAAAAGTAAGGGAGGGAAGTCAGGTGCTATTTCGGGGATTACAAATGAATTTTGGCAAGAATTGAGTAACAATAGGTTCATGATGGACAGCTTGGTAAAAATCTTTAACAAAATCTTTGAAGGAGGTAGATTTCCGAGGGCGTGGCAGGAGGGGATACTTTGTCCTATATATAAGAAGCGTGGGGACAAACTAGACCCAGGCAACTATAGAGGCATAACTTTGCTTGATAATTTGAGCAAAATGTACACAGGGGTCTTATCCAAGCGTTTAATAGCATGGGCAGAGGGCTGTTCGGTGTTCTCGAGACTCCAGACAGGGTTCAGAAAAGGGATGAGAACCAGTGATAATATAATGGTGGTTAAAACGGTGATGGACAAGTACATAAGAAGGAAAAGAGGTAAGCTGTATATCACAGCTATTGATTTGGAGAAGGCGTTTGATTCAGTGAGCAGGGGAGCTGTCATGGCTAAGCTGGGGAAAATCGGGGTGTCACATAAAATGATACGAGCAATTGAGAATGTGTATTCCGAAGTGAAATGTGCAATTAAAACTAAAGATGATGTAATTGTAGGAGAGATAACGTCTAATATAGGATTAAAACAGGGATGCAAATTATCCCCGGTGCTTTTTTTGTGCTATTTATCAACGATATTTTCGATTCAAAGGGCTTTGAGCAACGGTCCAACCCTTGCTTGGACAATTATGATATCCCGGGCCTAGCTTTTGCTGATGACATCCTTCTGCTTGCTCTAACACCCTATAATATGCAATATAGTATTGACGATATTGTGAGATATTGTGAGGACTGGAACTTAAAAATTAACCCGAGTAAGACCAAAGTTATGGTCTGCAAAAAGGGAGTTAAACTGGCTAAGAACGAAAAGTGGGTCATGTATGGGTCGCAGTTAGAGACGGTGAAAAAACTTGAGTATTTAGGAACGATATTGGCGAGCAATGGTAAATGGACCGAACAAATTAAAAGGGCAAAATCGAAAGGGCTAGCGGCATTAGCGAATGTTAAAGTGTTAGAGCGTAGGTTACCGAATCTTGACTACAAAGTGTATAAGAATGTGTTCAACGCACTCATCGTTTCAAGAGCACTCTATGGAGTGGAAGTATGGGGTTTAGAGGAAGGAACGAAAACCCTGGACAGTATTGTAAGTAGGTTTGCCAAGATAATTTTGGGGCTACCTAGTTGCACGGCGAATTGTGGAGCGAGAATGTTGTGTGAGGATGTAAGCATTATACAACATATCATAAAAAAGGTCATAAAGTCTTGGATTCGTTTAAAAGCAGGTGGAGGGGGGGGGGAAATGCTTCAGGTAGCCTACCTGCACCAAATGAAGCATCAGCAAGAGGGTTACTGGGTGGACGGGGTAAGAAGTGTACTGGAAAGATTAGGAATGGGTTATCTATGGGATAGGGACTTACAAAGAGAGGAAGGTAGGGTGTGCAAAAAAGTGTGTAGAAGGGTTAATGACGTAGAGTTGCAGGTGCTAAGAGAAGAGTGCACCAGTAGGAGAACCTTAACGGAGTTCTGCGAAATAAGGAACTTTATGAGCATAAAGCCTCAATGCCTAATGAAAAGAGAAATGAGAGGGATAATTTGGTGGTTAATGGGGTTGTATAAGAACAAAGCGTTGAGAGAAGTAGGAAAAGAGGACTTTTGCCTGTTTTGTGGGAAGGTTATGGGTGCAGCGCACCTGATCAGGGAATGCAAGGAAATTAAAATGATAAGAGCAAAGTTTGTAGACAAAGCAGATCTAAACAGAATAGAAAATGAAAATGAGTATCACACTTTAATTAAATTACTAAAAAGGGAATGGGGGAAAGCAGGTCAATTAGCAAAATATTTTAATACCATCAGGGCAATGTGGAATAAGAAAGCGTCGGATGAGATTCAGAACAAAGATGCATGTAAATTAAGCATTCAAGTACAGGAGACGGCTTCCTAAGCTATAAATCTTGTTAAAGCCTAGGAGAGCCTATCTGTATTAACTAGGTAGCCTATACGATTACTACAGTACAGCCACATATTGCTGTCTGTAGATTTTTCCTGTGAGTTTGATGGGTTTTTTTCCTTACTACAAAACTTATCAGACTCTTACAGTCAGTAAGGGCTCGATAGGGAAGTAAAATTAATTCTTTCTGTGATGTGTCTCCCATGGAGAACTGTCTAAAAATGAAGAACACTGTGTCCACATTTATGATTAAGAAATAACTTTGTGCAGTCTCCATCAGAAAAGTTGCCCAGTGATATTGTGAATGAAGATAACTATTGCAAAGCATTATTAAGTTTTGAAATCACGTGGAAGCTATGAAATGCCGAATGAACATTTGGTTTAATTATTTAACGCCATACTGTAAATTTATGTTATATATGTGTTTATTGTCTGTATGTCACGATATGACTCTCTGAGTTAAAGTGACAATTAACAAGTAGATTTGGTTAAAATAAATAAATAAATAAATTGGTTTTTCACGTCCAAGCCACGAATGACTGCATGTCGTGTCACTTGCTCCGCTTTAAGTCACAGCTGATTGAACTAGTGTTGTTTGTTTATTTCGAACTGCTTGTTTGTCAAACTTGATTGTATACAAGCTTGGGTAAGGCCAAGCTGTCGTTTATTTCCTGTATGCTTGACAAAGGTCAGAGCAAGTTTTCCTTATCTCAACTCTGGCTGACTGCCAACCATTGTCTTGCGAGTTGCTTCCGTAAGTTCAGAAGCTGCTCACCTCATTACCAAAATAAACTTGTTCCGGTCAAGGACTCTTTCAGCTATTTATATTCCTTATCTCGCTGTACTGTGTGGGTCAAGGCCGTGTTTGCCTGTCTCTCCCACTTGCTTACGCTCGTATCCTACAGCCGCTTCGATTCTTGTTTCACAACATCGTTGCATATTTTTTACGCGCTCATGTATTGCACCTTGCTTACATATTTTGCAATCTTATTGTTCATTGTTGAACAAACTTGTTTTTTCTCGTCGTCACATTCGATGTGTTTTTGTATTTATGCTGGTCACGTTACGTTTCTCGCTGACTTAAGTATTTTTCTGATTAACCCCTTTGATGCTTATTATAACTTAAGGTCATTGTTTATGGCTACTAGATTGTTGTTACCTATGGCGTTCTTACCTCCTACTCGCATAGTTCCTTCGTTTATTTGGTATATTCTTATCCTTAATAGATGTACTTGTTTCTATACGCTTGGTTTAAACTTGTTAATACTCCCTTCGCATCTTATCGCGATCTTTACTAGTGCTTTATTTCCCGCAGCTTCTAGCTACTTTGTGATTGAAGGTGTTGTTAATTCTCGCCCTCTAACTCCTCTTTCCAATGACCCTGATGACCTGCTTCCACTCACACCTGGTCACTTCCTTACACGCACTTCTCTTTCTCCCCTCCTCCTCTTCCCAATTCTTACAGGGATTCTAATTTACCTATCGTTTGGCGTAAACTTGAAGCCCTTCGCAATTCTTTCTGGAAGAGGTGGAACTTGGAATATTTAACTTCCTTGCAACGCAGACAGAAGTGGTTTCTTTCCAGTCCCGACATCAAAGTGGGGGACTTGGTCTTGGTTAGGGATGTCTCTCCTCCCTTGGTCTGGATTTCTGGTAGAGTGACCGAGTGTTATCCTGGAAGGGATGGGAGAGTCAGGGTGGCCAAAATCTTGACCACTAATGGTCATATCACAAAACCACTGTCTTCAATTACTTCATTACCTTTAAATGTTTAATTGTTTTTCCTGCTCTCTGTTGGTGTCTGTCCCTCCCAGTATGGTGTATTCTTTGAATACACGGTATGATAGAATATAATTTTTAATGCTCTTTGCATGTTCATTTTTTCCTTTTTATCAAACACCAACAGCGATGGTGGTCATGTCTCTTATGTTCTTTGTGAGTCTGTTCTGGATATATATCTTCCGTAACCCACCTAGCGTCATCTAGCAGCGAATCTCAGAAGTTCCTCAATTCTTCCCTGTACAAGAGGACTTACTTATCAATTTGGCCATCAGATCTCGTCGCCATCGCCAGCTCCGTCTACCTTTTCACCCACCATGCTGTGCTAGTATCGCCTGCTATCAACTCTTTGAAGACCATTCATCAAGAAGAACTTTTAGTTTTATAAAGTTGTCTATTCTGTTATGTTCTCCTTTTGTCTCCTACCCCCACATTTTCCTTCCTTGGTCCCTCCGCGCTTCGCTGAGCATGTCTCACTTGTACGGCGGCAGTTGACTTAGTCAGTCAAGGCTCAACTAGAGCCAGTCTCCTCAAACCAAGAGGCACTCTCTACATTCTACGCCATGTTGGCACATTAAGTTTATACGTCAAAGGGAACTTCACCTTCGCCATGCAACAAAGATAAGTACATACTTCAGGCTTTAACCTCATCTTCATCGGTTTTATTGTCTTCATGCTTTTAACGATTATTTTATAGGCAGTGTGAGATATTTATTTGTGGCAATAATCATTCTTCGTGGGATTTTCCATGTTGGGCTTCTGTCCAATTAAGCCAACCTTCATGAAAAGCAGCGTTTCTTATGCTTATTAAGTGAGAGATCTTCTCACAACGGGGGATATTATAGAATACCCACTGTCTATAAATATTAAGCTTGTTCCACCGCTGGAGTAACTTTGGCCCTATTCTTCCATTAGGATCGTTCTAGAACTTTCCAGAATCTGCACTTTATCTACAAGTCACGCCGTCATGTATCTTTCACTCACTTGTGGGAATGCCATTTCAAACTAAGGAGTCTACCTTATAAATTGATGCTCAATTGCTAAATTTTCATCCACCGTTTGGATTTTTTTCTGGCGCATTTAATTGTAATCCACAACTTTCTCAAGTAATAGACTTTCGCCTATCTAGTGCAACCAGTCATTTTCCACGATTGCAATAACTTTCTTTGCCATAAACTTTTGCGCTACTACAGTGAACTTTTCATCCATTTCAACGAACTATAGTGATAAACAGTGTTCTCTCAGTATTTCTTCCGCGTCGCGCTCGTCCGATTATTATAAACACGGCCATGAACATTTGCCTTTCATCCCAATTGCTCTTTCCTAAACCTCTTACTAACAACCCATAATAAATTGTTAATTTAAGTCTGTTTCAACGAGGTGTCAATCTAAAGATGTGCCCTCCCATTTTTTCTTATGTGTAATTAATTAACTTCTGCATAACTACGTGTCTTGTACACGGTTCAAATTATCTTGTTTCTCCCTTCTAATTTAGGGGATACAATTCTTTCAACTTATAAGTGAGTTATTACTAGGTTTCACGAAAAGGAAACTTGCCCCATTTGTCTCGTGATTCCTATCTAAACATAGGAGGTCTAGAACCTTCCTTTTGACTTTCTTTTCAGGTTTCACAGTAAGTGATCTGTCCTATTTGTGTAACTACTAAAAGTAATGCTGCTTCAATACAAGAAGTTCTAGGAACTTCTATCTTATTCTTCCTGTTTTTGTTATTGTTATTTTCTAAGTTGTTACTCTCTCTAGAACATTCTCTCAGGAATTTCTCAAAGTACACACCTTGTACTCTAGTTGTTGTTAAACTTTAATCACTTTAATTGCCTTTAAAATTTTGAATTTTTATCTTCGCTATTTTAAATCCTTGCGAGGATTTAATAAAGGTGTGAAACCTAATAAATTGTAAATTGCCTGGCGCATATGTTAAATGTTTTCTGAGGTCTGCGACCCCAAAGTTGTTAACCAAATTGAAAATATATATTTGTTAAAGTTATCAACTTCTTTAGAATTGTTAAATAAATTAAATATTTGTTTTTGGATTTATCATTTCTCTAATACAACGGTTAGGCAAGATCCTGGCTTTCCTAACTCTTCCTAGGTTCATGCCCTCGTTAATACGCAATAAATCTGTTACTATTTGTCTTGTCAGACCATCACCCTTCCCCATAGTAGGCATATGCATGCTTGAGAGGGAATACGCTAAAGCCATTCTCTGGCAAACCGCCCAAGTCCTAGCTGCGTTTCCCGTCAGCTTCGACCAGGTCCTTACCCACTTTAGGTATCAGAGAGCGGATTTGCGGTGGCAACCGCCTCTGAGTGCATTTAAAGTTAAATTTATAACTTTTGTGGGACTCTCCTCCTATTTCTCCAGTCCGAAACCCACCTCCTTTTCTTTATCATCTTCCCTTGGTGGTTAGGTTATTCCTCAGCCAATAATCTACCCAGCTCGTGAATTTTACCGCGTGGGGACTCAACCATATAAAATACGCATATTTCAATAGCCTATAATTCTATTTACCTCACAAAAGCACTCATTTGTTGTGGAAATCCATTCTTCTGGACTCGTCAGTATCACTAATGAACTTCTCTATCACTTTATTGTTGAAGTTAGGAATTTCTTTCACCATTTGTTTCTCAATTGGCAGCATCCCTAAAGCTGTTAATCTGTCCACCCCCATAGAATTACGTAGATATGATTTTATCAACTTCAGAGTCGAAAACCATCTTTCAGTTTCATATGTTGTCATTGGCATTGTCACTAATATTTTTAATGCCTTTGTTATTTCCTTAAAAACAGTAGTATCTGGTCCAAATGAAATAAGGAAATCAAGGGTTTTTAAACACCCAGATATGTTGCCATTTAGAGAGAACTTTGGCCGTGAATAGAAAACACCCAATTTGTGTACGAAATTATCTCTATCAATTTCAGGAAAAGCATCACAAAAACGGTTTACATCTTCAACAGGCAGCCGTTTCCTGTAGTCTTCATACTTTTCAAGCAGGAACAATTTGGCTCCTGAAAGATGATTTCTGAACTCAAATGAATATTTCACCTCAGCGAGCATGTAATCACATATTTCTCTTGCGGCGGCATTTAAATCTTTTGCGGAGCTTCCACATCACTTTTTTTTGTAATGGCTGGCTCTAGTGTTGTCTGGATTGAACTCGGCAAACTATGTCTCATATTCTGCAATGAAGACTCAAAACAATGCAGTGCATGTTGTATTTTTGCAACATCTGTTTCGACCTTTTGTAACTGGGCATATAAAATGTCCAGATGAGGCATCACTTTATTGAAGAAATTCGACCGAAATAACAAGGTATCATTATTCAGCCACTTAATAAATCCAGCAGCTGTTTCAGCGGTATGAGGTTTTGACGCCTCAGATTGAATGTTTTTAAAGCACTGCAGAATTGAGTCTTTATTCTCAAAAATTGTCGTTACCAACCTCGAACGAAAATTCCACCTGGTATCGCACACTCTTGGTATTCTTACGCTGCATGCGTCATCGAGTGCGGATGTTCTTTCTGGAGAATTCGAGAAGAAAACTGACATGCCTTTGAGATTAACAAGAAACTTTTACACTGGAAACACTCGATGATGCCTTTTCCAGGAGCCTGTTCAACTGATGTGCATAGCAATAAATACAATGCGCACTTTTATAGACATTTTACTATGACATTGACACCACCTAAATGTCCTCGAAATACTGCAGCGCCATCATATGTTTGTGCAATCAATTTTTCAGGATGGTCTTGTAATAAAAGTTGCAATTCTTGTAAAATGCATTTTGATAAACCTACTGTAGTATGGTTTTCTGCTTTGAAAAATCCCCAGAAACGCTCGTGTACCGTTCCGTTCAATTCGTATCGAAACACAATCACTGTCTGGGTCCGAGTCGATACATCTGTAGTATCATCAACCATGCAGGCTAAGAATGATGACTGCCTGATTTCGTATGTTATGAAATCTCTACAAACTTCAAACATACATTCCAGGAGCTCGTTTTGAATTGTTTTTGAAGTACCCTTAAAAACCTCTGCATTTTCAAAATGTGTACGTAACAACGGATCAAGATTCTTGCTGTATTCTATTAACTCCAAAAATACACCTTTATTATGCGAGGAAGCCGATTCGTCGTGGCGACGAAGAGGCAGATTACACGCACCACACAATTTCAGAATATCAATTATTTTTGACAGTACCTCCCTATTTTTTTTGTAACAAATTCATTATGAGCACGAACAGCATCCACTTGTGCACTACTTAAACTTTCGGCAAGTTACATCTTCCGAGAAGTTGGAAAATGACTGTATTATGCTGATGTCTAGTTGATTTCTCATGTTTCTTTATTTTCACATGTAGGTGCTTCAAATCATTTACTCCTTCTTTTGTCCAATTGTCATCACCTCCATACAGTAAATACACAAAGCAGAAGAAAGCGTTACTGTCCTCACACCCACACAACCAAAAACATTTATCATATCCGGACGCATCAAATTTACGTGTAAACGCGCCACGGGCCCTACACGCAGCTTGAACTTGCGTTATATTCAATACTGGCACTGGACGACCACTGTTCTTTAAGTCAACTTTTTCAGGTAAGCTAAACACAGTTTCCTTAAGTCCCCGTACTTTCATGTTGGTACTAATACAATCCATGCGCTCCCTGCCTGTAGTTAGCTTGGCTTGAGACTCAAGCACACTGAGTCCACTTCCTGCCTGGCGTAGCGGGATAGGGGTTGGAGAGGGGACACATGGAGGAATTCGTTGTCATAGCAACATAAATTACCAAGCGAGCGATTTCTGCTGAGTCCAAACGAGTTCAGGAGCCATCTTCCGGCGAGAAGAGGAACTTGGTTGCGATGGCAAATCATTGAGTGCTCCCTAGCGGCAAGCAGAAAGAACATTGCGATTGCAGGAGAACAGTGGAGGGGCGGCGTCCGTGAGTCGGATATCACCGGCCGCCTCTGATTTCCAGTATACTTCAAACTGCAAAAAACTATGTTCAACACCGTCAAATTGCTGGAACTTCAAGTTATATAAAACCAATAACTGCAATCCACAAACTTTCCAATGCAATAAACTTATTCAAGTTCAAATTAAACTAAGTGTTCTCCAAAACTGCAATAACTTTCTCTTCTTCTACGAACTTACATACACATCAATAGTGAACATTTTCAACCTATCAGCAAACTATCAGTGCTTCGAATTTGTGTGTGCTAATTTCAACCGCGCCACGTTCGTTAGAGCAATAACTGGCCAGAACTGTAAATCCTCATTTCCTTTCCTCCAATACCTTTTACTAACAATTTAGGTTAAATTACAACATTGGGTTCTTTTCTTCTACGAGGCTTAGCCCATAGAGGCTCCCTCCCATCTTGTTGGACATCTCACTTATTCACTCTGTTTCAATTTAATCGTGGCTAGAATCCTCGTTTTAGAACGTACTTTTCCTATTGTAATCAGGAAATCCTAATTTCCTAATTGTTTATCCAGGTTCACAAAGGTGACCTGCACTATTTGACTGTTTCACTTATTCAGTTCCGCTTAACTAGAAATGGTTATAGTAACCATTTATTAATCTCCCTTTTTCTTATCCTGCTAGTTCAGGAATTAGTAATCTTCTAATCTTTAAACTTTTGTACCTGATTGGTTTTTCTCCAGGCTTCGTTAATGCGACCTGAACATTTTGTATGTCACATCTAGTAATTTCTGTTTAAAAATAGCGGTGACCTCCGCTTGTAATTCTACTTTTTCCCCCTGCTAAGATCAGGAATTTAATATATTTGTTTATAGTCTCTTCGCTTGCCATAAGGGAAGTCTAATAGTGCTTGTATCCTACCTAATTTATAAAAGTTATAATTACTGTACAATTTATTGTCATTAAAAGCTTTAAATTTCCTAATTTTAAAACCTTTGTACAGGTTTAGTGCTTGTAACAGGTTTGAAACCTGTAACTGCTTTAATATTGTTCATTGTGAACTTTCTCTTTACTAGGTCTGAGACCTTCAAATGTTTATAGAACTAACCAAAGAAAAGTTCTTCTTAACTCCAAAAATAAGATTCTAAATCTAATAATTTGTTGCTTGTCTAAAAATTCCATAAATTGTTAAATAAATTAGTTATTATTTGTTGGTTTATTTCTCATGCTAGAATACGATTAGGCAGGACCTTCTCTTCCCTGAATCTTCTCCCAAAATTATTGCTTATTTCAAAATAGAAAAGGCAATCTCTAAATCAATAAAAATTTTACCACTTGTTGCGTTTGAAACAAAGCTTAAAATAACAACATTTGCAAAGTTTCTCTTAGCTGTTACAGCTAACTCTCGTAAATCATTGAGGCAAATACATCTTTCTCCGCCAGCTTCCTATTTGTAGGCACTTTTTTCTCTAAACTTGTGTTTTACTCTTCAAAATTTCAGTTTGGTTTAAGTTAGGTCTGAGGGTTTCCTCCGTTCTAAACTTTTAGTCGGCAACCCGCTGGGTAAAAGCTTAGCCTGCTTTGAGTGCAGCAAGTGGTACTCTTTAAAGATTCCACTAATAATAATAAAAACCTTTCTAAAAGCACTAGAGTTGCTTTATCTCTTCCCGCTTTGGAGGCATTCGGCCGTTCTGTCGGAGAACCGACAGTGTACCACAATAAAAATATCACGACAAAATTCAAATCTTTTTAGTATTTCAGAATACTTTCTAAAATCTCACCCTTTTGAAGGGAAAGTGTTTAGATTATTTCCTTTTGGCACACCTTGCCTTGATAAAGTATCACCCTTCCCTATAGAACCCAAATACTTGCTCTGGAGGGAAAGAGCAAACAGCGATAGCCCGCAGAAAACCGTAGCTAACGCCGCTCTCTCCGTCAACGCTGTCCGAGCTCCCTCTTACTTTAGCTGCTTCACGAGCTTCGGCCAGTGTAATCCATTTTTGAATTATTACTTTCTTATTAACTTTTATTGGATTCTCTTCCTCTCTGCCTAAAATTGTTTCCACTCCTAAACCTACCTCCTTTTCTCTCTCATCATTTTCCCTTAGGTAGTGTTAGCACTCAGTATTAACCTACCACCATGGTGGTACTTGTATCATCTTAAGAAATAATTTAGATCATGAACAGTTAACAACTTTTGATTATCTAATTATGGAACAGGATTTTGAATTCTCTGCCGTATACATACAGCAGTTTAAGTTAATAATTGTATGCGTATACCGTTCTCCGTCAGGAAAGTTTCGTTTATTTATAGATAAATTAGAATTGTTACTTAATAACATGAGCAAAGTAAATTTCGATATAATAATTTGTGGGCACGTAAATGTGGATTTCTTAAAATGTGATAGAAATTGTGAATTATTAACACAGTTACTAATTTCCTATGGACTGAAATCTACAGTAAATACCCCAACAAGAATAACAGAATTTAGTAAAACCACTCCTTATCAAATTTTTATAAATATCACCATTCAATAGAAGTCCGTGTGACAGACAGTTGGCAACAGTTATTTTTGTTTTTTGTGAGAAAAGAAGGACAAGGAACAGTGCATCCAAGATGGAGTCTTTTGAGTGTTATTTGTAATGTGTGTGTATTTTCTTGTTAATAAATATCTTTCATTTTCCCAAATAAGTACGAAGTGACGTTTCTGTTCGTAACATCTGGCGACCGTGACAGGACATAGAAAGGAAAATGAGCGATATTAGAAGTTTGATAAGAAAACGTGGTGTATACCGTGCATCGTTCACGAAAATTGTAGCTTCACTTCAAGTTTTGTTGGAGGAAGAAATAAAGGACATAGTCGCTATCCGAGGAGATTACGCCTTAGTGGAAGAGAAGGCTAACCTCATAAGTAATCTGGTCTAGGAGATCTTCCAACACCTCATGGAAGATGCGGTGTCAGAAGAAGACCTGATCACAGAAGTAGACGGAGTAGATGGCTATAAACGCAAGTTTCATATGTTAGCAGCGGCTGTTTCCGATGCTCTTGCAATGGAGAGAAAACGTGAAGACGAAGTCCAGTCATCAGTTAGCACCAGTAACACTCATATCCTAAAAAGTAAATATCTCCTTCCAAAGATCGAATTCCGAAAATTTGGTGGAAATCTACGAGATTGGTTAGGTTTCTGGAATCAATTTCAAAAGATTGATGATGATGAAGAGTTAGATAATGCCGATAAATACGAATATCTTATCCAAGCAACATTGCCAAACTCCAAAGCTCGCGATATCGTTGATAGTTTTCCAGCCACAAGTGGAAATTACCCTAAAGCAATACAGAAACTTAAATCACGTTTTGGCAAACATTCTTTGTTGGTGGAAGTCTAGACTAGAGAACCATTGACAATGATGAATTCTTGTAGTAATCTTGACATCTCATCATTATATGACAGACTCGAAACTCAACTTGGTGCTTTGGAGAGCCTAGGTGTAACTTCCGAGAAATATGCAGCAATGTTATTTCCTATGATTGAATCATGCTTGTCTATAGATGTGTTACGTGCCTGGCAGAGGAG
Source organism: Meconema thalassinum (assembly GCA_946902985.2). Lineage (NCBI taxonomy): Eukaryota > Metazoa > Arthropoda > Insecta > Orthoptera > Tettigoniidae > Meconema > Meconema thalassinum. The sequence continues at coordinate 1,119,495,450 of OX336389.2, read as the reverse complement.
TGGCGGTGGAAAGGAATGTGAACCTAGTGAACGTCTTAAAGGTTTGATGAAATTCCTGGAGAATGAAGTAGAGAGTGAGGAAAGGATCAAACTGCCATTCCAAGTAAAGGTAACATCAATGTGAATCCTGACAAGTCAAAAGGTACGAAGAAAATTGACATTTACAGTGAATCGCCACCTACCGCAGCTGCACTTGTGGATTGTAATCTTAAACTAAACTGTATATTTTGTGATAGGTCCCATGCTTGTTCAAACTGCTCCGTGACAAAGCAGATGGCTTTAAAGGAGAGAGTCTCAATTGTGAAGAATAAGAGAACATGCTTTCTCTGTCTGAAGAAAGGACATGTTTCAAAGATGTGCAGAAGTCAGTTAAAATGTTATTCCTGTAGCAAAAAACATAACAGCCTACCTAATATGTCTAGACCCAACACATTCCTCTGAAGCTACCAATGAGAAACTTCAGTCTCATTCTTTGATTTCAAATGAAGAACGTAGTGGTATGCAAGCTGTTATTTTGCAAACATTAAAGGTGAAGGTAATTGGAGAATCCTCTGCAATGGAGGTAAGGGCTCTACTGGATACTGGCAGTCAGAGATCTTACATGCTTGAATCAGTTGCGCAGAAGTTAGGTTACACTAGTCATCGCACAGAAATGCTACGACATTCACTATTTGGTGGGGTAATCACAGAAGAGAGCCAGCATATGTGCAATAGGATCTACATAGAGAGTTTAGGAAAGGCTTATGCCTGCAATTTTGAAGTCATAGGGCAACAAGTAATTACAGGGTACAATACTATGTTAAAGGGCCCATGGTTGCAAGAACTAAGAGCAAAAGGGATACAGATTTATGATACTGAAGGTCCCATCGAACTATTAATAGGCGCTGATGTAGCTGGAAAGTTAATGACTGGACAAATATGTACACTAAGCAATGGTCTTGTATGTATTGACACACAGCTGGGGTGGACTGTGATGGGTAAAGTAGTTTCTGGAGATCAATCAAGCATGACCAACCTTGTCACTTTTCTCTTTATCGGAGATGCTTCAGTTGAAAATCTGTGGGAACTGGACGTACTAGGTATCAGCGATCCTGCCGTAAGGAAAACTAAAACTGAAGAAAACTTTGCAACAATGGAGTACTTTCAGAAAACCGAGTCTATTAATGGAGAATTTAGGTATGAAGTCCATTTACCCTGGAAAGAAAACAAATCATTTCTTGTATCTAACAGGGTCATGGCTTAGAAGAGGTTAGTCAACACAAGGAAGAAAGTGGAAAATTTTGGACTAGGCGAGACGTATGAAAATATTTTCACCGAGTGGGAAAGGAGTGGTGTTATTGAACCGGTTCAGGAGGATGAAAACTTCAGACACTATCCACCGCATCGAGCTGTTGTGAAGGAAAGTAGTTCAACGGCACCTGTTCGTCCTGTATTTGACGCCTTGTAACGTGTTTTTCGTGGGGTTTTTATGCAACTGGCATAAGTCAGTAGGAAGCCATTCTATATTTATTTACGCGGCAAATTGTTCAGCCAAGAGAATTTTTCATGGTAATTTATTATTATTATTAATTTATTATAATTATTATTAAGGTATTTTCGGAGCATTTTATAAAAATTATTAGCATTCAGATAGGTTTTCTATGTCTTAGAAAACGCTATCCAGCAAATTATTACGAACGACGATATCATAGAAAATTATCTGATTACGGAATTTTACGGAGTTTTCGTCAGTTAGGGTATATCGAGAGACGTGACTCACTGGGATTTCAAGTACACGCTTAATCTTGTCGAGAAGCATGACGCAATCTTGGGTCGCAAGGTCTAGAAAAGGCGAATTGTTGGAACGGAAATCGACTTCTCCCTCTCGCGCGCCGAGTGTAATGAGGCAGAGGAGGGGAACTAGCGGTGGGTCAACCAATCAGTGAGGACCACGCAAGCTGAAGCCGGCTGAAGAGTGGGGGAGCCAACGTGTGCATATATCGTTCGACGCGCCGTGAAACGAGGACTATCTGTGTAGAACTTGCGGAGTACGGTTGCAAGTGCGTGTCGCTCCGATGTTCAGTGGAGTTGAAGACTAACTTTTGCAAAACTTAACCAGTGCGGTTGTACGAGTGTTTGGGTCCGAGGTACGGACCATAGAATTATCTAAGCTACCAGAATATCATCAATTTCCGACGGAGATGACGACGTCCAGGATACTGTGGGAAGCTCACAGCATCAGCAAGTACGAGGGAAATGCCTTGGCAATTTCCAATGGTAAGCGCAAATGACGCAGAAATACGCAATCTCTCATTTTTCTTTGTTTTACATTTCATATTTCAGTAACTTCATAGCTTGGAAATAAGAGTAAAATCAATTTATCAGACTCCGTTTTCACGTAATTTTCTATCGGTAATATTCAAATCACAACGTTCCAATTTAAATTTTGTACTTATTATTATTATTAATTTTGCTATACTGGTTTTATATAATAAATTCATTTCTTTTACAATGCAATCTTTGCTTTCAGTAGGTAGCATTAGATATAGACCAATTCCTTCTCCTGATACAATTGTTTGTTGGGTTAATGATCAAATCATACCACGATCTGAGTGAATAGTGTCTTGAAGGTGTTCTGCCAGAGCTAGACGTTGTTAAATACAAATTTAGATTTCAACATTGCATTGAGGTCTTGGCGCCCATTAAAACAACATAGCTTAGGCAAAGGTAAACAGTTACATTTATCACCCAACAGTGTGGGCTAGCCAAACTGTTACATTTGGCGCCCAACGTGGGGATGAACACCTAATAACATTTGTGGAAGGAGAAGGGTATATATTTCTGTGCCTGTATTTTGGGGGTTATTTGTCTGTATCAGTGTATATCATTATGGGGGATGAGAAAGAAAGACAGATGAGGTTACGTAGTGGTCATCAACGGGAGAGTGATGATACGAGCAGTATGTCGAGTGATGGTAGTACCGGGGTAGCGGAGGTAAATCCCGATACTGAAACAGGGAGTGTAGGCGGCCAACCAGAATTAAAAACTTTACTTCTCGAGTTTATGTATCAGAACAAAGTTAGTAGTGATGCCTTAAATGCTAAATTAGAACAAAACAATGCAAAACTGGAACAAAATAATGCTAAATTAGAACAAAACAGTAGGGAAAATAAAGAAAGTACAGATGCCTTAAATGCTAAATTAGAACAAAACAGTAGGGAAAATAGAGAGAGTAATGAAACTTTAAACGCCAGATTAGAACAAAACAGTAAGGAAAATAGAGAGAGTACTGAAACTTTAAATGCTAAACTGGAACAAAACAACGCCAGATTAGAACAAAACAGTAAGGAATATAGAGAGAGTACTGAAACTTTAAATGCTAAATTAGAACAAAACAGCAGGGAAATGAGTGACAAATTCGAACTGATTAGAGGTGAGATCAGGGGGGTGATGGAAGAAAAGGCTAAAGAGATTATTGCAGATGTAGACAGAAAATTAGGAAAAGTACAGGAGGAGTTGGAAATTAGAATCAGTACACAGGCTGAAAATTTAAAAGAACTAGTGCAACTGGAAACACAGCAGGTCAAAAAGCAATTGGGGGGAGATATTGACAAAATTCAGGAAGCTACTAAAGAGGTTAAGGAACAGCTGGGGGGTAGAATTGAGAAAGTCCACTCACAAATAGTTGCAGAAGTAAATGATTTAAGAGAGAGTAATAGAGAGAGCATTAGCAAGATTGAGGAGAAACAAGCAAAGCTATATGATAAAGTAAAGAATCAGAAGGAAACATTAAATTAACAGTAAACAGTATTGAGAGGAAGGCTGAGGAGAAAATCGCAGAATTAGAATTAAAATTAAAAGCTAGGATCAGGCAAGAAAATAGTCAGAATAGGCCAGTTTTTGTGAATAACACACACAGGGAGGTAGAACTGGGTAAGTTCAGCAATCGACAGGGGTGCCCAATGGAGTTCATGAACACTATAGAAAATAAATTCGGGGAAAGGTTGGAAAATGGTAGTATTGAGTGGTGCCAGGTAGTTGAAATTTTAGAACAAGTGTTTGTGGGGGAAACGAGGAATTGATTTGCTGTCTACAGAGACAAGTTTACTGATATCAATGATTTTAAAATGAAATTCTGTGAAAAGTTCTGGAATGAGGTTATTCAGTCGCAGCATCGTGAGGGAGTAGTGTGTGGTAAATATAACCCTAAAGGAAGCTCCACCATGACCGAATACTTTTTAGGGCAGGTATTAGTGTGTAAATATCTGGATGGCTTGAAGGAGGAAAGTGATGTGGTGAGGTTGCTACTTAGGCACTTTCCCTATAGGATCAAGGAGGCTGCTTGTATCCAGAATGTAAAGACAATATCACAAGTAGAAAATTTGTTAAGCACATTTGATGCACTAGGGAGAGGGGGTTATGAGGACAATTTCAATCGGAACCAGGTTAATAATAATAATAGGCCTAATGAAGCCAGGCATCAAGAAGTTCAAGGGAACGGTGGCGAAGGGGCCAACGCTCAAAATAGAAATAATAATAATCAGCTATATCAGAACAGCGGAAATGGCGATGGTAATCAGTATCAAGGGAGGAACAATGATTTCAGGGGAAATCAAGGGAGAAACAATGATTTCAGGGGAAATCAAGGGAGGAATTATAACGACAATAATTACAACCAGAATAGGGGTCAAGGAAGAGGACAGCCTAGTGGTAGTAATATACAGCCAAACAATGACAACACAACTCAGAACAACCAGACCAGTGCAGTAGTAACTAGTACTACGGCCAGCTGTAGCGGTTCTTTAAACGCGAACCAGGCTGCGAAGTAAGGTCAGAATCTCAGTCTGTAGCATGCCCTGTCCATACAATTATACAGGAACCCTATGACCTAAATGTAAGAAATGAATTATTACATGAACTAAATGATGAAGGTATTATTCAGGAAGTGGTTAGTAAGAGCCCCATAGTTAAATTTAACGTGTCCGAGGCGTACACAGATGTTTTAATTGATAGTGGTTGTATGAAGAGTTGCATAAGTAGTGCATTTTATGATAAAATGAAAGGAACTGGAGTAAATTTTGAGGAGATGCCAATTAAAAGCACTTTTGTTATCACAGCTGTTGGGAAGAGGTCTAAAGTAATTTCTAAGCAAGTTTTAGTAGACATTAAAATTAATAATCATGTAGAGAAGCAGATTTGCCTTGTAATTCCAAATTTAGTATTCAGTGTTATCTTGGGTTCAGAGTGGCTAAGTAGAGTGTCTGGTAACTTATGTTATGATGTAGGGAGTTTGAAATTTAAATGGGGAGATTCTGAAGTAGAAGTAGCGTTCAATGACCAAATTCAGAGAAGTAGTGTTGTAGGTGTGATTTGTACTTTAAATGAGATATCGCCAGCCGTAGAGCGGGGTTCTCCATGTTTTGTGGGCAGTGTGATTACGAACGGAAGTCTAGAGGACTCGTTACGTGAGGCTGCATTTCAGGGAAATATAGAGGATGAACAGTGTGTTCGGCTCTATGATGTGTTATGGTGTAATAGGAGAGTGTTTGAGGATCGCATTGGTATGGCCAATTGCTATACACATTCATTGAACGTTATTGATAGGTCAGTATTCACAGGACATAGATATCCTGTACCTTTCGCTTATCAGAGTGCAGTTGAGGCACAAATTAATCAGATGCTTGAAGATGGGATTATTGAGCACTCTAACAGTCCGTATGTTAATTCTTTGATAACGGTACCCAAGACCGACGGCACTGTTCGTATTTGTTTAGACGCTCGTTTGGTTAACAGTAGAATTAGTTCAGATCAGCTGAAATCTATGTCAATAGAGGAATTAATGCAAACATTTGAGGGGAAGAAGTATTTCACTTGTGTAGATTTGAGTTCCAGGTTTTGGCAAGTGCCACTTATGTACGAAGATAGACCATTTACAGCTTTTAGTCATAAATATAACCTTTATCAATTTTGTAGAACACCTTATGGGTTAAAGAGTAGTTCAGCAGCTTTAATTAGGGCTTTAAACATCGCATTAGGGGATGACACAGGAGAGTTTGTAACCATTTACATAGATGATATGGTAATTAGTTCACGCAGTTTTGAGGAGCATCTACGTCATTTAAATATAGTTTTTCAGAAGTTAGATCAGGCAGGGTTCACTTTGAAGCTGTCTAAGTCGTCATTCTGTCAGTCAGAAGTGACATTTTTAGGTCATAGAGTGTCGAGTAGAGGTGTGACACCAGAGGAAAGTAGGGTTAATAAGATACTTAACGCAGAGGTGCCACAGAATGTTAAACAGTTAAAAACTTACCTGGGAATTTGCAACTTTTTCAGGAGGTTCGTTCTTAAATACTCAGGGTTGGTAGAACCATTCAGGGAATTGCTTAAAAGTGGGACTCGGTGGAGGTGGGAGTCCAAGCATGATCAAGCTTTTAGAGCGCTGAAGGAAGGTTTTGAGAAAGCTGTAGTGCTGAAATATCCGTTAAAAGATAAGGAATATGTGGTTATGACAGATGCTTCACATATAGGCATTGCTGGAGTATTATGTCAGAAAGATGATGAGGGTAATCTGTGCATTGTATCTTTAGCCTCGCGAGGACTGACAGCAGCGGAGAAAAGATACACGATTACTGAGTTAGAGCTTTTAGGTATTGTTTTCAGTTTAGGGAAATTTAGAATGTATTTAGTAGGGGGGAAATTTGAGATCCACACAGATCACCATGCATTACTGTATATGAGGACTTGTAAACTCAGTTCTAACCGAGTTAGTAGGTGGATTCTTGCTCTGCAGGAATACGAATTCACAGTAAAATATATTAAAGGTAAAGATAACATTCTTGCAGACATGCTATCGAGGGACACTAATTTATGTAGGGATTATCCTGTGGTTAAAGCAGAGGACGGTATTTTAATATGTGCATGTGTGGACAGTAGCAACAGGGCATCGTTACAGACACTGAGAAATATGCTAGTGGAGCAACGTGATGACGTTAAGTTAAAGGAGCCACTGGCTAGGTTGGAAATAGGTGAAGAAGAGTATGTGAAGGTAGGACGGTTCACGTACAAGATGCAGGATGGGCTTCTTGCAAGGAAATGTAGGAATAATCGGTGGGCAATATGTGTTCCTGCCACTTTGCGGGAGGAGCTAATTTGGTTCATTCATAGGGAATTAGGACACTTTGGTGCTGCCAAGGTCTTCTATGAAATTGGTCGTGACTTCATTTGGAGTAAAATGGGAAGGGACGTTAGGAGGATTTTAGCTAAGTGTGACACCTGTCAAAGGAGTAAATATCCAGTTAAATATTTAGTGGGGGAGAGATCTGCAGTTCTCACCAGTAGTCCCGGTGAACTACTGTGTGTGGATTTATTTGGCCCGATCGTTAAAGGACAGTACGGCTACGAGTACATTTTTATAGTTATTGACGCTTTTAGTAAGTATGTCAAGCTATATCCGCTAAGGAAAGCCACGGGACTAGCGTGTAGCCGTCTGATCATTAATAAGTATGTACCTGAGTTTGGCATTCCTCTCAGGATACTATCTGACAGTGGACCACAGTTTACTGCAAAGAAATGGAGAACCAGTATGCAGGAAGCTGGTATAACACACGTTCATTCCTCTGTAAGGTACCCTCAGGGTAATTCTGCAGAGCGTCCATTAAGGGAAGTGGCTCGTCTTTTTCGGACTCTAGTGCATGACAAGCATGCGGCCTGGGTTGGACATCTTCCCAAGGTCGAGACTTGGCTGAATTCTGTCCAGCATGAGAGCACGAAATTGACGCCATACGAAGTTCACTTCGGAAAAAGACCACAAACTGAACTAGCGAGGGTGTTGGGATTAAATGAGGGTAAGCAACCGGGGATGGATTACATTGTCCAGTTGGCGAAACAGAATTTATCTAAGTCAGCACAAAAGAGAATTCGCCAACAAAAAGAAACTAAATTTGACCTATTCGAGCCGGGAGACAGAGTCTTACTTAGAGTGCCGAAACAGTCAAATAAGCTAGAGAAAGTCATGTCCAAGTTCTTTTATTTCTACGAGGGCCCATTTATAGTTTCCAAACGTATTGGCAAAACAGCATATGTGCTGGAGAATAGTGAGGGAAACAGATTATACGGGACGTATAATATACATAGTCTACGAAAATATGTGTCATAAAGTGAGTGTGTTGTGTGTTTAGCTGGCGAGCCAGCCTATAAAATGAGTAAGTGTGGTATTTGGTGCGTGGGAGGATCTGGTCTTAAGGCAGGCGTATCAGAAGTCACACAGGGGGGTAGTATGTAAGTAAATGAGAGTTTTTAAGGTACAGGGAAATATGACGGGATTGTCGGATGCTGTTGAGCACTAAATTGTCTCGATGCACCAAGGCCATTTTGGCAGCGCTGATGGGTTCCCATTTATCTCCAAGAGATGGGGGAGCGCTTGTATAGGGCTTGTTAGCTTAAGGCGTCCACGAGATAAAAGATGGGCCATCAGAATGCGAGACAGTCCTTCATGAAACTCATACATATCAGCACACGTGATTTCTGTTTACGGCCTCGCCATGTAAGATTTGTAAGTGTGTAATTTAAGATAATCTGTACAATGGTATTATTTGTGTGAGGAGAAATGGTCTGTGTTGAGAGCTAGTATTAAGTAGAATATGGTTAACGGGAACTTAACAAGACAGGGCGCTTACGGCACAGAAATATTTGGTGTTATATGTAATGCGCATTTACTGTTTTTTTTTCAGAAGTCAATATTAATTTAATCTACGTTAAAGAGAGATTAAGTATTATGGTCACGAGGCGCTGCCACAATAGTGTGATCGTGTGCTGAGTGATAAGTGGAATTAAATGTCACCATAAGGAGGGGACCTCCAGTGAAATTAGGAAGTTCTATGGTGATATAAATATATCAGAACACCTTCAATGCGTGTGATATGACATCATAAATACATAGTGCTCACACATTAATTATGTCTATTTCTCCAACATAGAGAAATTTGAGAGGCGGAAATATCCGTGGAACACTATTCCATATGTAAAACATTGGACTGGTTGCAAAGTGCAATCCATAGTGACAACAAACTTTGACGCAAAGTGCGTGAAGAAAAAATATGAGTGTATATATCTGTAATTTAGGGTGATTTCATTTATGTAATATGTATTTTGGATGGGGTTTATTAACGTGTCTGGGATAATCGGATAATGGACCGTCGTCACGGTAAATCATCCGATGATCCGAGGCGAATATGTAACGTGTTTTTCGTGGGGTTTTTATGCAACTGGCATAAGTCAGTAGGAAGCCATTCTATATTTATTTACGCGGCAAATTGTTCAGCCAAGAGAATTTTTCATGGTAATTTATTATTATTATTAATTTATTATAATTATTATTAAGGTATTTTCGGAGCATTTTATAAAAATTATTAGCATTCAGATAGGTTTTCTATGTCTTAGAAAACGCTATCCAGCAAATTATTACGAACGACGATATCATAGAAAATTATCTGATTACGGAATTTTACGGAGTTTTCGTCAGTTAGGGTATATCGAGAGACGTGACTCACTGGGATTTCAAGTACACGCTTAATCTTGTCGAGAAGCATGACGTAATCTTGGGTCGCAAGGTCTAGAAAAGGCGAATTGTTGGAACGGAAATCGACTTCTCCCTCTCGCGCGCCGAGTGTAATGAGGCAGAGGAGGGGAACTAGCGGTGGGTCAACCAATCAGTGAGGACCACGCAAGCTGAAGCCGGCTGAAGAGTGGGGGAGCCAACGTGTGCATATATCGTTCGACGCGCCGTGAAACGAGGACTATCTGTGTAGAACTTGCGGAGTACGGTTGCAAGTGCGTGTCGCTCCGATGTTCAGTGGAGTTGAAGACTAACTTTTGCAAAACTTAACCAGTGCGGTTGTACGAGTGTTTGGGTCCGAGGTACGGACCATAGAATTATCTAAGCTACCAGAATATCATCAATTTCCGACGGAGATGACGACGTCCAGGAGACTGTGGGAAGCTCACAGCATCAGCAAGTACGAGGGAAATGCCTTGGCAATTTCCAATGGTAAGCGCAAATGACGCAGAAATACGCAATCTCTCATTTTTCTTTGTTTTACATTTCATATTTCAGTAACTTCATAGCTTGGAAATAAGAGTAAAATCAATTTATCAGACTCCGTTTTCACGTAATTTTCTATCGGTAATATTCAAATCACAACGCTCCAATTTAAATTTTGTACTTATTATTATTATTAATTTTGCTATACTGGTTTTATATAATAAATTCATTTCTTTTACAATGCAATCTTTGCTTTCAGTAGGTAGCATTAGATATAGACCAATTCCTTCTCCTGATACAATTGTTTGTTGGGTTAATGATCAAATCATACCACGATCTGAGTGAATAGTGTCTTGAAGGTGTTCTGCCAGAGCTAGACGTTGTTAAATACAAATTTAGATTTCAACATTGCATTGAGGTCTTGGCGCCCATTAAAACAACATAGCTTAGGCAAAGGTAAACAGTTACATTTATCACCCAACAGTGTGGGCTAGCCAAACTGTTACAGCCTCAGCGAAGGAAGTGGGAACCCCTGCTTTGAACGATTGTGTGTATGATGGCCCCAACCTGATTGAGCTAATCTCTGCTATTCTTCTTAGATTCCGAGAGAGGAAAGTAAGAATTATTGCAGACATTGAGAAGGCCTTCCTTCAGATAAGCATACGGAAAGAAGATCGAAACTATATCTGCTTCCTGATGTGGCTCGACATTGGGAATAATTACAAGATCTTCAAGCATGCCAGGCTGGTTTTCGGCTTAACTTGTAGTCCGTTTCTCCTGGTGGCTATCTTGGAGTATCACCTGAAGAAGTACTTGGAAAACCCGCAATTCAATCCCCTATTCATCAAGAGACTTCTACAGAGCTTCTACGTGGACAACGTTGTCACTAGCCTTGACAGGGAATCGGAGGTGGGCGAGTTTATCAATCGAGCTAGTAAGGTATTATCAGAAGGCAGTTTCAATTTGAGGGGATGGCAGTTCTCTCAGGATGATGACCAGTCTGCTACCCTTTCATCTGTTTTGGGACTGTTATGGGATCGACAGGAGGATACACTTACTTTAAATTTGCATTGGTTGAATAGTCTTCAGGTGGGAGAAGTGACGAAAAGGACAATTTTGTCACTCGCACACCGAATTTTTGATCCAGTTGGTGTGACATGTCCTCTCACCCTTTGTGTCAAACTGTTGATTCAAAGGACCTGGAAGACTCATATAAGATGGGATAGTGCAGTTGATGAGAAGTCCAGAGACGAGTTTCTGGCCTGGGTAAAGGATCTACCTCATCTGGTAGAAATCAAGATTCCTCGATGGTTTGCAAGAAGTGACTATGTGCAAATTCATGCCTTCTGTGATGCCAGCCAACTTGCATACGCAGCAGTAGTCTTCATAAGATGCGATTCCAACAATCAAGTGAGTGTACAGTTATGTGATGCAAGATCTCGTGTGGCCCCCCTCAAGGAAGTGACAATCCCCAGATTGGAATTGCTGGCTGCTACAATTGGTGCACGGTTGCTTAAATGTGTGTTGGAATCTATTTCACTGGAAGTTCATGAGTTTTTTCTCTGGTCTGACTCATCCACAGTTCTAGCATGGATCTGCAGGACTGAGAACTGGTCGGTGTTTGTCCGCAATCGTGTGAATGAGATCAGGAACTTGACCAATTTAAACTGCTGGCGACATGTTCCAGGTTCATTGAATCCAGCTGATTAACCGTCACGTGGCTGTTCTGCTTCGCAATTAGTAGCCTCTCGATGGTGGGAGGGACCTGCCTGGTTGTACGAATCTCCAGATTGTTGGCCTCAAACAAAAGTGGTGTATGACGAAGAGAGTATCGCAAAGGAAATGAAGAAAAACCCTGTGAATTCTATGACTGTAACCAATGAAGATCCCCTCTGGTATGCCAGGTATTTTTCCAGCTACCACAGAATAGTTCATCTAATCGCATGAATTCTTCGTTTCTGTAAGAATTGTCTTAGACGTGAGAGGATCTTGCAAGAAAATCTGCAAGTTGAAGAGTTAGAAGGGACTGAAATTAGACTCATTTCTATAATTCAACGAGAAAGCTACCACGGATTAGTTGGTAAACGTCTATCTTCACTACATCCATTCCTGGAAGATGGTGTTCTCAGGGTTAAAACGAGACTACTACTGCAAGAAGATTTGAAGCAATTCAGGTTCCCAATGATTCTCCCGGCGAACCATGGCATCACCTCTCGCTTGATTATGGATGAGCACGTGAAAGAAAATCACATTGGAGTACAACTTCTTCTTAATCATCTGAGACAACGTTTCTGGATCATCGGTGGAAGGAGGACAGTTAGAAAAATTATAAGAAAATGTGTCAAGTGCCGGAGGCATGATGGACAACATACCGAAATCGCTCAGGCCCCTCTGCCCCTGGACCGCATACAGGAAGCCTGTGTATTTGAAGTGATAGGAGTGGACTTGGCAGGTCCGGTGTTCCTGAGGTATGAAAGTAAAGCTTGGATTGTAGTTTTCACATGTGCGGTGCATCGCGCTGTTCATCTCGAAATGGTTACTTCTCTCTCCACAGAGGCGTTTGTGCAAGCTTTCCGGTGGTTTGTAGCATGAAGAGGACGCCCCTCTGTGATTTACTCAGACAATGGTACACATTTCACGGGTACAGATAACGCGTTTCAAAGTGTTGCCTGGGAGAATATTTCCAAACAATATTCGGTTGAACATATTACTTGGAGATTTAATCCCCCTAGTGCTCCTTGGTGGGGAGGCTTCTGGGAAAGGTTAATACGTCTAATTAAACAGCTTCTGAAACGAGTTTTGGGTAAAGCCTGTCTAACTTACCAAGAAATGCTTACACTTCCCTGCAGTATAGAAGCCACCATAAATGCAAGACCGCTAACATATCTGACCGATGGATGTGAAGATATACGTCCACTCACCCCTGCCTGCTTTCTACAAGAAATTAAGACAACTGGAGTTCGAGAATGTGATGCATTGGATGCTATAACCCTGAATCAAAGAAATCTTCATCTTCTGAACCTAAGAATGGCATTGAAGAAAAGATTCCAGCAGGAATATCTGGGACTTTTGGCACTCGGTAAACCGAGTTGTAAACCAACTCTTTTGTTCAAGAGAGGTGACATTGTCCTAGTTGGATCACATGGCACTAAGAGGATAGATTGGCCCCTTGGAAAAATTGTGGACTTGTTCCCTGGAACTGATGGTAATACAAGACTTGCAAGGGTTGTTACATCTAAAGGAGAACTCTTGAGACCGATACAGCGACTCTACCCCCTAGAAGTACCTGATGAAGACAGCACACCTTTGAGGACTGGCTTGAATAAGAAAACAGCTACTGCTTTAGGAGAGCCGACTGGAACTGGTGCTCAACCCCCAAAGACCACACGTTCGGGTAGAACTGTCAATGTTCCTGCAAGATATGTGGAGTGGTTGAGGATGTCTTTCCTCAACGGTGGGAGGATGTGACAGACAGTTGGCAACAGTTATTTTTGTTTTTTTTTGTGAGAAAAGGACAAGGAACAGTGCATCCAAGATGGAGTCTTTTGAGTGTTATTTTTAATGTGTGTGTATTTTCTTGTTAGTAAATATCCTTAATTTTCCCAAATAAGTACGAAGTGACGTTTCTGTTCGTAACAGTCCGGGTTTTAGTGACCACCATGGACAAATACTGAGTTTTGATGTAGGCTACAGCTTAATAACTAAGGCCTGGAAGATCATGCAAAATAATATTTTTGCATATTTATGCATATTTTGGCACAATGCATCATATTTTTCTACTTTGCCTATTTAAGTGCATATCTATGCTGGAGAATGGCGTATATTCTAATTTCCTATTGTTTTGAAGCACTTTTTGTTACCGTACTTCATGTTCAGTCGTATGTATTTCTATTCGGACTCCAAGAGTCCCATGGTTGGTTAGTCAAACCTGAACATATCCTTGTTAATGATAAAGTTGCTTTCACCTCCCTTAAATCACCCCGAGTATTTGTATCACCTGATAATTATTAGTTTGCACTGCCTGTAAAGCCTCGTCCACACCGGCAGATTTGTTTCCAGAAACATTGTATGCAGACTGTTTCCCAAATGTTTCTCATTTGTATGCGGAATGTTTGCATACTTTTTGAAAACATTCTACATACAATCAAGAGACTCGAGTGATGTTTGGAAACAGTCTGAATACAGTTTGCATACAATTGACATACAAATGACAAACAAATCTCGTGTTTCAAGAAACAAGATACAAGGTTTTCTGTTTTCTAACGAAATGGAAAACACGCATACAAGAAACAAGTATTTTATCTCAAGTCTTCCTGTGTGGACGTGTTTTGAAACTGTAGACCGGATACAAACCACAGACGCATCCAGCTAGCAACGTTTCTCCACATCATATTGTGTTGATTTAGTTTCAATTTCCCATCCTTCTTTATGGTGCACAATATACGGTTTAATAACAAGGGACTTTTTGTTGTTACGCTATACATTTCGTGTGTCTTTGACATTTATTAATTCATATCGGCTGATGAAGGGACCAAAACTAATTAGGCCTTGAAACATGTCCCACCAATGACCACACAGTGATTTCATTATATTGCCACAAAATGTAGTTAAGTGGGGCTACCGGCGGGGTGTCAAATTTCACCCCCTACCCACAAAATGAAAATAGCGGTTGTCATATGAAATATTAGTAGAATGAGTATTTTGGTTAATTATTCGACTAATACAAGTGGTACATTTAAACACAATCCCCCTCCCACCATGATCGTTTCACTTTGATCCCCCAATTTACACATTCCCAGACTTTATAAGAAATCACCCTGTGGTAAAGGTATGAATGTGGACTAGAGGTCTAATTCTGGTGTGGACGCAAAACAAGTAACATACGGTACTTGTATCGGATACAATGTTTCAATACAGTCTGCATACTGTATGCAGACTGTTTCCAGACTCCAAAGTAGTATACATACAGTCTTCATACAGTTTTCAAACACTTTGCATAGAGTATGTGGTGCATTCTTGGAATACACGGTACCTGAGATTATAATTTTCAATGTTTTTGCATGTTCTTTCCTTCCTCTTTGTCAGACACCAACAGTGATCTTCTGTTCTCTCTTAGGGGTTCAGGTCGCTTATATTTTGTATGAGTCTGTTCCAGATATATATTCTATGACCCACCTAGCGTCGTCTAGCAGCGAATCTCTGAAGCTACTCAATTCTTCCTGGCGCTAGAGGACTAACTTATCCATTTGGCCACCAGATCCTGTTACCATCGCCAGCTATTTTCTCCTTGAGCAAGAGGACTACGTCTACTTCTTTACTCACCATGCTGCGCTAATATCGTCTGTTATCAACTCTTTGAAGACCAGCTCAGCAAGAGATCAATTTTTTGTTTTAAAGTTGGCAATGTTTATATGTTCTCCTTTTGTCTCCTACCCCCCACTCTTTCCCCCTTCCTTGACCCTCCGTGCTCCGTTGAGCAGCTCTCACTTCTCAGTCGGCAGTTGACTAGATCAGTTAAAGCTCCCCTCGAGCTAGCTTCCTCAAACCAAGAGGCACACACTCTTCTACGCCATGTTGGCTAAGTAGTCATCAAAGGAAACTTCAACTTCAACATGAAATCTAGGTAAGTACCATTTTAAAGGTTTTAACCTCATCTTCATCAATTTTATCTACATGCTTTTATTGACTATTTTATAGACAGCGTGAGATTACTTGTGGGGCGGCAATCATTCTTCGCGGGATTTGCCATGTTGAGCTTTTGCTTGTATAAGCCAACCTTACTAAAAAAGAGCTTTTCTTAAGCTATTCAAATGAGAAATCCTCTTACTACGTGGGATATTACCTAATACCCGCTGTCTATAATTATAAAGCTAGTTCCTCCGTTGGATTTTCTCAACCCCATTTTCTGCTAAGGTCGTTCTGGAACCTTCGAGATCTTGTACTCTATCTGCGAGTCTTGCCGTCAAGTATTGTTCACGCACTTGTGAAAATACTAGTAAAAATGAGGAATCTTCCTTAAATTACTGCAACAGCGAACTTTCTTCCCCCGTTGGAACATTCTATGGCGCATTTAATTGTAAATCACAACTTTTTTCAAGAAATAGACTCTCACCTATATAGTGCAATCAGTTATTTCCATAATTGCAATAACTTTCTTTCTCATAAACTTCAGTGTTTCTATAGTGAACTTTGCATCCATCTTTATAGACTACAGTGATAATCAGTGCTTGCTCCACGCTTCTACCGCGTCGCGATCGTCCGGTTATATTAAATACGGCCATGAACATTGATCCTATATCCCAATGACCTTTCCTCAACCTTCTACTAACCACCATTATTAATAAAATTGTAACTTTCTATAAGGTGTCACTCACCAGGTGCCCTTCCAACTTTGCTAGTTTAACATTAATTAAATTCTGCATAATTGTTTGTGTGATACAAGTTTCAAATCACATTGTTCCTTTCCTATAATCAGGGAAAACATTTCTTTAAACTCTTGAGCGAGTCATGTTCAGGTTTCACGAAATGGAAACTGTCCCATTTGGCTAGTGATTCCTGCTCAAACTTGGGAAGTCTAGACCTTCCTTTTCACTTTCTCCAGGTTTCACAGTAAGTGACCTGCCCTCTTTTGTATAATTCTCATATAATAATTCTGTATAAATATAAGAAGTTGTAGGAACTTCTATCTTATTTTTCATGTTTTTATTATTGTTATTTTCGAAGTTGTCACTTTCTCTAGAACATTCTCTCAAGAATTTCTTAAGGTACACTCTTTGTACTCCAATTCACGTTCAAACTTTAATTACTTCATTGTTTATTTGTTTAAATCTTATAAAGATTTTAAAAACATGTAAGGTTTGAAACCTTGTAAATTGTCAATTGCCTGGAGCAAAAGTTTAATGTTGAGAGGTCTGCGACCCCAAATTGTTAATAAGATTGAAACATATTTAATTGTTAAAGATATCAACTTCCTTTAAATTGTTAAATAAATTAAATATTTGTTTTTGGATTCATCATTTCTCTGATACTACAGTTAGGCAGGATCCTGGCTTTCCTAGCTCTTCCTAGGTTTATGCCCTCGTTCATACTCAATAAAGCTTTTACTATCTGTCTGGCCAGACCATCACCCTTCCCTATAGTACTTTTATTCGTGCTTGGGAGGAAATACACTAAAGCCTTTCTCTGGCAAACTGCCCAAGTCTTAGCTGCGGCTCCCGTCAGCTTCGACCAAGCTCGTACCCACTTTAGGTATCCGAGCACGGATTTGCGGTGGCAACCGCTTCTAAATGTATTGAAAATTCAAATTCATAACTTTTGTGGGACTCTCCTCCTATTTTTCTATCCTTTTTCTCCAATCCAAAACCTACTTCCTTTTTTTAATCATCTTCCCTTGGTGGGTGGGTTATTCCTCAGTCAATAAACTACCCAAAATTTGGCACCAGAAACCCGGGAGAGCCCATTTTTTTCTTTTTTCTTTAAAAAAAGTGTCATTTGACAATACTTTGTAAATTATTAACATCTGCTTTGGATTTTTCAGCTAAAACTACATCATGCAAAGCCTGTGAACGGGAATGAGGCCGCTCCTGTCTCCTTTGGTGTGTCCTGTTCTTTATACCCATTTGCTGCTGCAAACTTGACAGCATCTCCAAGGTTCTACAGTTTCGTGAGTTGTATTTCAATTTATTCTTTTTGTCATGGCTCCTACTGAAAAAGATGAAACTCTCATTGCTAGACGTTCTTCCTATAAAGAGCAACTCACTAGATTCAGAAATTTCATCAGCAAATTAAATCCCGCCGAGTGTGATTTAGACATCTTGACACATCGCCTTAAGTTGTACGAACGGTCTTATGATTATTATGATCAAATTCAAACCGAGATTGAATCCGCTTGCCCAGAACTTCAATCGGATCGGGACGAGGTCGAACCCTTGTACTTTGAAGGGATTGCAAAGGCCCACCAACTGATCCGCAATATCTCAGAACCGGACACTAGGGTCATCAATCCGGCCCAGTTCGCACCCGCTTCAGTTCACAAGAACAAACCGAAACCGTTACTTCCTAAGATAAGCCTACCGCACTTCTCAGGTCAGGAAGGTGAATGGTATTCTTTTTATGAACTTTACTGCTCCCTAATTCATGAAAATATCGAGATCCCTGACATACATAAATTTTACTTCCTCCGTACTTCTTTGGAATGTGAGGCCTTAGCCTTAGTGGAGTCACTGCCTTTAAGCGCAGACAACTACCACATCGCCTTTAATCTCCTTAAAGAGAGATATGGCAATTTACGTTTGAGTGTAGCTCGCCACATACGTTGTCTTTTCAACTTGCCAGCCGTCAAACCAAATGACGTCACCTCTTTAAGAGACCTCTTAGATTCTATACAGTTGAATGTCAGAGCATTATACCAACTCAAGCAGCCTGTCCAAACATGGGACACCATACTCATTCATCTGGCTACATCAAGATTCGATTTTTCAACTTTAAAGGTTTGGGAAATTGAACTCGCTCGCAAGGAAGAATTTTCCTTCGAACACTTAATCTCGTTTCTTAACAGCCGATGCCAAGTCCTTACAGCACTCGCATTTCAGTGCGAAAAGGTTGAAACGAATCCTCAGTGTCAAATTTTTGAAAAAAAAACTTGCTTCTTCAAAGGGACATCAGCCCCCATCTGTCGAGAACAAGCAAACCCGTTCTGCTTCTTTCAATCATGCAAGAGAACAAATCAGGCCGCTCAACAAATCGTTAAAATGCACGCTCTGTAAAAAGCTTCACACATTGTATTTGTGCAAATCCTTTAAAGAATTGTCTGTCGAAGATCGAAGGAAGTTTGTCTTCAATAGCAAACATTGTTTCAATTGCTTGTCACCTAAGCATTCTTCTTCAAACTGTACGTCATCAAATCTCTGTTTCCATTGTAAAAAAACGCATCATTCTTTATTGCACGTTCACGATAAATCGAGGTCATCAGCACCCGCCTCTTCAAGCTCCATGCAGAGCAGCTCCGAACAAACTAATGCTTCTTCCTGCATTTCTAATGCCGAAACTTCTTAGGTGCGCAAACCCTTTTGACCACTGTACAATTCGAAATCCAAGATAAATTTGGAAATTGGTTTCGAACCCGTGGTCTTCTCGATTCCGCTTCAACTCATAACTTTGTTTCGCAATCGTTGATTAAAAAACTAGGTCTTTCGTCATCGCCTACTTCTATCAGTGTGACCGGCCTTGACAATTTGAAAACTCAAGTTTTGCAGTCTTCAAAATTGAAAATCAGAGACGTTTGCCAAAGAAACACCAATCTTAACCTAAACTGTCTCATTCTTACCAGTATTGGCAAGGACACTCCAAGTCACTCTATTAATACTTCCGGTTTAAACATTCCCTCGCACTTAAGGTTAGCTGATCCTCAGTTTAATGCTCAAGGTCCCATTGATGTACTTTTCAGTGCCAATGTTTTTTGGAAGTGCCTTCGCAAACAAACACGCAAGTTATCTTCAACCGTGGTCGCCAGAGACACCGATTTTGGTTGGGTTATTACTGGTGAAATTCAGCATCCCAGTGTTCAAACCAAAGCGCAATGTCATTTCGTTACAGCTGACATAAATCCCATTTCTGAAAAAGAGAACGCTCATGTTTCAGATCTCAATATTTGTGAAAAACACTTGCCGAAACGATGTCTTATCGTGAACAACTACACTACCTCTGTAAGTTGTTTAAATGGTTTTTCCTTCTTCCCGCACAAGATGGCCATTCAAGTTCGCCTTGCTTTGTGTTACTTCGTCTACCTTCTTATGTCATTTTTTATAGCAGTTAATTGCTTAAACTCTTTCTCGAAAACTATCTTCCCCTTGTGTAAAACCATGGCTATCAGTCACCATCACTTTGCTGTAAGCCATGTTTCACTTCTTTCCTTATTTAGAAGGATGGCCACGGTCGGCTCCTCCCTCCTTCCTCACAATTTGAAACCGCTTGAAAATCTGAATTCCCTAACATCTAGAATAACTATTCTTATGCATAACCTTCTTCTCAATGTCCCAGCTTGTCTTCTTTGCTCGGAAGAATTAAGCTTCTTTTTTTGAAAATTGTCCGATTTCGTGATCCTCTCAATTATGCGAAATTGATTTCCTACTCTATTTCATATAGCTTTAAATTGTTTTTTCACGTCCAAGTTACGATTGACTGCATGCCTTACAACCTGAATATCTGCTTTAAGTCACAGCTGATTCAACTAGTGTTTGTGTACTTTGAACTGCTTGTTTTTCAAACTTGTTTGTATACAAGCCTGAGGAAGGTCAAGTCACTGTTTATTTCCTGTACGCTTGACACAGTTCAAAGCAAGTTTCTCTTATCTCAACTCTGGCTGATTGCCAACCATTGTCTGGCGAGCCGCTACCGTAATCTCGGAAGCCGCTCACCTATTTCCCAAAATAAACTTGTTCCAGTTAAGGACTCTTTCAGCTATTTATATGCCTTATCTCCCTTTACTATGTGTGTCAAGGCCGCGCTTGCCTGCGTCTTTCACTTACTCATGCTCGTATTCTATAACTGCTTCGTTCCTTGTTTCAAAACTTCGTTGCATATTTCTCACGCGCTCATGTATTTCACTTTGCTTACATATTTTGAAATCTTATTGTTCATTGATGAACAAACTTACTTTTTCTCGTCGTTACATTCGATGTGTTTTTGCATTCGTACTTGTTATGTCACGTTTCTCGCTGACTTAAGTATTTTTCTGAGTGACCCCTTTGATGCTTATTGTGACTTAAGGTCATTGTTTATGGCTACTAGGTTGTTACCTATGGCGTTCTTGCTTTCTACTCGCATAGTTTCTTTGTTTATTTGGTATATTCTTGTCCTGAATAGATGTACTTGTCTCTATACGCTTTGTTTAAACTTGTCAATTCTTCTTTCGCATCGTATCGTAATCTTTACTAGTGCTTTATTTCCCTCCGCTTCTAGTTATTTTGTGATGGAAGATGTCGTTAATTCTCGTTATTTAACTCCGCTTTCTAATGACCTCCTTCCACTCACACCTGGTCACTGTCTTACACGCACTTCTCTCTCTGCCCATCCTCCCCTTCCTAATTCTTTCAGGGATTTTAATCTACCTATTGTTTGGCGTAAACTTGAAGCCCTCCGTAATTCTTTTTGGAAGAGATGGAACTTGGAATATTTAACTTCCTTGCAAGGGAGACAGAAGTGGTTTCTTTCCAGTCCCGACATTAAAGTGGGAGACTTGGTCTTAGTTAGAGAAGTTTCTCCCCCCTTAGTCTGGATCTCGGGTAGAGTAACCGAGTGTTACCCTGGAAGAGATGGGAGAGTCAGGTTATTCAGTCTTGACCACTAATGGTCAGATCACAAGACTACTTCTCCGCAATTGCTTATTACTGTACTTGTTTTTCTTGTTCGCTGTTGGTGTCTGCCCCTCCCAGTATGGTGCATTCTTGGAATACACGTTACCTGAGATTATAATTTTCAATGTTTTTGCATGTTCTTTCCTTCCTCTTTGTCAGACACCAACAGTGATCTTCTGTTCTCTCTTAGGGGTTCAGGTCGCTTATATTTTGTATGAGTCTGTTCCAGATATATATTCTATGACCCACCTAGCGTCGTCTAGCAGCGAATCTCTGAAGCTACTCAATTCTTCCTGGCGCTAGAGGACTAACTTATCCATTTGGCCACCAGATCCTGTTACCATCGCCAGCTATTTTCTCCTTGAGCAAGAGGACTACGTCTACTTCTTTACTCACCATGCTGCGCTAATATCGTCTGTTATCAACTCTTTGAAGACCAGCTCAGCAAGAGATCAATTTTTTGTTTTAAAGTTGGCAATGTTTATATGTTCTCCTTTTGTCTCCTACCCCCCACTCTTTCCCCCTTCCTTGACCCTCCGTGCTCCGTTGAGCAGCTCTCACTTCTCAGTCGGCAGTTGACTAGATCAGTTAAAGCTCCCCTCGAGCTAGCTTCCTCAAACCAAGAGGCACACACTCTTCTACGCCATGTTGGCTAGGTAGTCTTCAAAGGAAACTTCAACTTCAACATGAAATCAAGATAAGTACCATTTTAAAGGTTTTAACCTCATCTTCATCAATTTTATCTACATGCTTTTATTGACTATTTTATAGACAGCGTGAGATTACTTGTGGGGCGGCAATCATTCTTCGCGGGATTTGCCATGTTGAGCTTTTGCTTGTATAAGCCAACCTTACTAAAAAGAGCTTTTCTTAAGCTATTCAAATGAGAAATCCTCTTACTACGTGGGATATTACCTAATACCCGCTGTCTATAATTATAAAGCTAGTTCCTCCGTTGGATTTTCTCAACCCCATTTTCTGCTAAGGTCGTTCTGGAACCTTCGAGATCTTGTACTCTATCTGCGAGTCTTGCCGTCAAGTATTGTTCACGCACTTGTGAAAATACTAGTAAAAATGAGGAATCTTCCTTAAATTACTGCAATAGCGAACTTTCTTCCCCCGTTGGAACATTCTATGGCGCATTTAATTGTAAATCACAACTTTTTTCAAGAAATAGACTCTCACCTATATAGTGCAATCAGTTATTTCCATAATTGCAATAACTTTCTTTCTCATAAACTTCAGTGTTTCTATAGTGAACTTTGCATCCATCTTTATAGACTACAGTGATAATCAGTGCTTGCTCCACGCTTCTACCGCGTCGCGATCGTCCGGTTATATTAAATACGGCCATGAACATTGATCCTATATCCCAATGACCTTTCCTCAACCTTCTACTAACCACCATTATTAATAAAATTGTAACTTTCTATAAGGTGTCACTCACCAGGTGCCCTTCCAACTTTGCTAGTTTAACATTAATTAAATTCTGCATAATTGTTTGTGTGATACAAGTTTCAAATCACATTGTTCCTTTCCTATAATCAAGGAAAACATTTCTTTAAACTCTTGAGCGAGTCATGTTCAGGTTTCACGAAATGGAAACTGTCCCATTTGGCTAGTGATTCCTGCTCAAACTTGGGAAGTCTAGACCTTCCTTTTCACTTTCTCCAGGTTTCACAGTAAGTGACCTGCCCTCTTTTGTATAATTCTCATATAATAATTCTGTATAAATATAAGAAGTTGTAGGAACTTCTATCTTATTTTTCATGTTTTTATTATTGTTATTTTCGAAGTTGTCACTTTCTCTAGAACATTCTCTCAAGAATTTCTTAAGGTACACTCTTTGTACTCCAATTCACGTTCAAACTTTAATTACTTCATTGTTTATTTGTTTAAATCTTATAAAGATTTTAAAAACATGTAAGGTTTGAAACCTTGTAAATTGTCAATTGCCTGGAGCAAAAGTTTAATGTTGAGAGGTCTGCGACCCCAAATTGTTAATAAGATTGAAACATATTTAATTGTTAAAGATATCAACTTCCTTTAAATTGTTAAATAAATTAAATATTTGTTTTTGGATTCATCATTTCTCTGATACTACAGTTAGGCAGGATCCTGGCTTTCCTAGCTCTTCCTAGGTTTATGCCCTCGTTCATACTCAATAAAGCTTTTACTATCTGTCTGGCCAGACCATCACCCTTCCCTATAGTACTTTTATTCGTGCTTGGGAGGAAATACACTAAAGCCTTTCTCTGGCAAACTGCCCAAGTCTTAGCTGCGGCTCCCGTCAGCTTCGACCAAGCTCGTACCCACTTTAGGTATCCAAGCACGGATTTGCGGTGGCAACCGCTTCTAAATGTATTGAAAGTCAAATTCATAACTTTTGTGGGACTCTCCTCCTATTTTTCTATCCTTTTTCTCCAATCCAAAACCTACTTCCTTTTTTTTAATCATCTTCCCTTGGTGGGTGGGTTATTCCTCAGTCAATAAACTACCCAGTATGCAAACAATCTACATACAGTCTGTTAACAAATCTGCCGGTGTGGACTAGGCTTAAGGAAAAACTGCATTCTCCAACAACTGAAATACCTTCGTTCCTTTCACTTTATTACCAGTTCACAATAGGGGTTCAGCTTATGAATGACCAGGAATTTCCACAAATATCACCTGGACTTATTATCTCAAATTCCTTAATTCCAACCTTCAGTGAAATACCAAGCTGCTTACTGTCAACCACAGCAAGCACGGAGTTATGACTTCAATAAAAGCTAATGTCGTTGTTATGTTGCGAAATTTTGTGAAAACATTTGGAAGTGAATTATATTCTACCGACGATAGTGTCCTTTATTGTAAAATTTGTGAAACAAATGTAGGGAGTTTCTAGAATGTTTTCAGTGGCTCAACATTTGGAAACCGCCAAACATAAGCGAAATGTCGTTAAAAAAGAAAAGGAAAAAACAACACATCAATTCAGCCCTTGTTAGCAAGAAGAAATTTCAGGAGACTATCACAGAATAATACTGAAATTATTTTAATACCTAGTACGTGTCAGTCCCTTTTGCAAGTTAATATCAATTATTTTTATTCTGCATTCTCTATGTAAATATTGTAAAATTATTTTCATTTTTTAAAATCAATGGCTATTAAAATTGTATACAAGTTATACTTAAAAATTAACATAATAAAATAATTATTGATGTTCAACACTGCTTGGAGATCCACAAAATAATATTTCCTACTATTTAGAACGGTTTCTTAGTTGAGATATTAAAAAAAGGTGTAGTTATATGTCCGTCTGTTCATATTTTCTTTATAGCGCTGTCAGGCAAACAGTGAGGCATTTCATTCAGACTACTCTCTGAAGTCCTAAAATGATGACGTAAGAAATCAGCACCACGGGGCACTACAATCAATTGACTCCACAAGTTAAATTTGTACATTCGGTTATAAATGCTCCATTGTAAGTAATACCGTACCGGTATGCCACAAAAAAAAAACCAACAACAACAAAAAAAACATAAATTAATGAATAAAGTTGGGTCATTTATGATTACCACCAACCAACAACGGTAGCTGGTGTCAAGTTATCTGTGGTCTCGGTAGACGTGGGTTCGAACCTCATCGCCGGCCGTCCGTGAAATAGTTTTCCGTGGTTTCCCATTTTCAACTACAGACAAATGCTGCGATGGCACCTTCGAATGTGCCACGGCCGCTCCCTTCCTAGTCCGTGCATAGTTTCATTCACCTTCATTCATATCATCTCTCATTAACTCCTCTCATGAGGCTGGGGACAGGAAGGGCATCCGACTGTATAAACTATCCACCATAAGGACGCGAAAAAATATATCATCTCATTTCCGTCCCAGTTGAAACGGGAATAATACGCATTATAGTTATTACTAGCAGTAGTGCCCGGCTTCGCCCGGTGGATTTATTTGTTTTATGGATGATAATGAATAGCCTACTACTACAGAACTGGCAAATGATATGCAATGGGTAAACTGTGAAACAAGATAAATAATCAAGAACTGTGCAGCGTGTTGAAGAAAAACAAAAGTCTAAGACAATGGCATCAGAAGAACTACACAGCATACAAAAACTCAGCAGTCCTGACACATTTCAACTGTGGGATTTTGAAATTCAAATTCTATTTAAAGCCAAACAAGTATGGGATGTTGTTAATGGACAAGAACCTCTCACTGAAATACCACAAGATGCAGCTCAAAGGAGAAAGGCATGGTTGGCCAAAGATGCTAAAGCTCAGTATTATATTCTGAGAACAATTGACAAGGTGGTGAAAAATCATATTCTGACATGTACTACTTCCAAAGAAATGTATGAAGCACTCAGAGGTGTATTCAGAAGAGATACCAGTCAACAAAAACAACAGCTGCTCATGGACTTCCACGGTTTTAAGTTTGATAAAACTAAAGGAATGATGATGAACATCAGCCATCTAAGAAATATTGTCTTCAAACTACAACAATTCAAACAAGAAATATCTGAAGATATGGTTATGGCAAAAATCCTTATTTCATGGCCTGAGCAATATCACTATTTCTCAAGTGCATGGGAATCTACACCTACTTCAGATAGATCCATTGAAAATCTTGTGGCTGGACTTTGTGTTGAAGAAGACTACAAGTTGTCAAGTAGGCCTAAGTCAGAAGAGACAAGTGTTGTTTTTGGTGCACAAAATAAATACAAGGGGTCGGAAGGGTCTCAAGTGAAGTGTTATAAATGTGGGGGAGAAGGGCATATTAAAACAAGATGTCCAAAGAAGAAATATTGTAAGATCTGTAAACGTGACACTCACAATGAAGAAGAATGCTTCAAGAAAAGAAACAATGTGCTTGGCAGTAAGATATGCATTTACTGTAAGAAATCTAATCATGTGTCTGACAACTGCTGGTTCAAAGAAGAACATGAAAAGAAGAAAGACAAAGTATCCTTCTTTGCAGGATCTGAACAGTATGGTGAAGTGTTATTCTGTGAAAAACTAAATGAAAATATGTTTGTGGTAGACAGTGGTTCTACATCACATCTGAAAAATAAGCGTGACATTTTTATCAAATACTGAATCATCAGAAGCTAAAATATACGGTGCAAAGAGAGGTGAAACAATGAACGCTGTGTTGTCAGGAGACATTGAAACTGACAACGTGTTGTTTAAAGATGTGTCTTATGTGTCACAACTTACCAGAAACTTACTCTCTGTCAATGCCATCACTGAAAACAATGGAGAGGTAAGATTCAAAAATAAAGAAGTTTTGTTTTTGAAGGATGATAAAGTTGTGATTACAGGAAAGAAAACTCCAGGTGGATTGTTTGTTGTGGACTTAATCGCTCAACATCAAGAAGAAACACTCCTAACTCAAACTGAAGAAGAACACATGGTATGGCACTAGAAATTAGGCCATATTAGCTTTGAAAATCTACAGAAACTTCCTAACCTATGTCAGGGAGTGCCATTTTCTCTAAGTAAATCCAAAGTTAACCCTAGATGTGAAATATGTGCTATAACAAAACTCAACAGAAATCCTTTTAACACAGTGCGACAAAGAGCAGAGAGACCTTTGGAAATTATACATACAGACTTGTGTGGTAAAATTGATCCACCAACTTTTGACAACAAGAACAATTTTATGTTATGTATAGATGATTTCACCCATTTTGTACAAGTGTATTTGCTAGAAACCAAGGACGAAGCTGAAGTTTTTTAAAGGACTATATTGCTGAAGCAGAAAACCATCATAACCTAAAAATGTCTAAAATAAGAGTTGATAATGGTGGAGAATATCGGTCTAATGACTTCAAGAACTGGTGTAAGGGTAAAGGTATCAAATTAGACTATACCATACCTCATACACCTCACTTGAACGGCACTGCTGAAAGGATGAATCTGACTCTAGGAAACAAAATGAGAGCGCTACTGTATGATGCAAATTTTCCCAATGAAATGTGGGGAACTGCAGTGGAAACTGCTGCCTATCTTCAAAACAGGAGTCCAACGGTAACAGTTGACACCACTCCTGCCGAAAAATGGTACCACAGAAAACCAGATCTCTCTCGCCTTCAACAGTATGGCTCTGTGGTCTACAGCAAGAGTCTCGGGCATCTGAAGAAACCTGATCCTAGAGGTAAGAAAGGTTATTTTGTCGGCTACTCCAATAATGGATACAGAATCTGGGACAAGGACGATCGGGTGATCTATGTATCCAGAGATGTGAAGTTCTCTGACACAGAAAATGACAAGAAGCCTGCATTACAAAACCAAAGTATCACCATTGAAAATTTACTTGCAGATGAAGACAACCAGGAAAATGAAATAAACCATGAAAGTCAAGATGAAACAGATAGTGAGGAAGCAAAAGATGAAGATACTGGATCGGATTATGAACCCTCAAGTGATGAAGATGATGCACCAATAAATCCACAACCAAACCAAAGACCAAAAAGAGACATAAAAATGCCAAAGAAATATGAAGATTATGCATTGCTTACAGATGACTCCCCTCTTACATATGAAGACTGCATGCAGAGTCAAGATAGAGAAAAATGGAAGAAGGCCATACAAGAGGAAAAGGACTGCCTCAAGAAAAATGAAACTTGGGATTTAGTCAACGAAGAATGTGCCAATGGTAAAGAAATCGTTACTAGTCGCTGGTTGTTCAAGATTAAAGAAGACGGTCGCTATAGGGCAAGATTGGTTGCTAGAGGCTTCCAACAGAAAAAGGGCTTAAACTATGAGGACATTTTCAGCTCAGTAGTACAATCAAACACTCTGAGAATGTTATTGGCTATTGCAGCTTCAGAAGGTTTTATGACATCAACCTTTGACATCAAATCTGCTTTCTTGTACGGTGACTTACAAACTGAGATATACATGCGCCTTCCAGAAGATTTTAATGTCTCAGGAAAAATTTGTAAACTAAGAAATGGTCTCAAACAGGCACCTCAACAATGGTTCAAACGTCTGACGGACTATCTCAAAAGCGAAGGTTTGAAACAAACTCAAACAGAGCAATGTGTGTTCAAGTCCACTTCAGGAAAGACATTATTTGTTGCTATCCATGTGGATGATGGGATGGTGATAGGAGAAGTTGAGCAACAAATTATAGAACTAATGACGAAAATGAAGAAGCAAT
Source organism: Meconema thalassinum (assembly GCA_946902985.2). Lineage (NCBI taxonomy): Eukaryota > Metazoa > Arthropoda > Insecta > Orthoptera > Tettigoniidae > Meconema > Meconema thalassinum. The sequence goes on along the minus strand of OX336389.2, from coordinate 1,119,466,927 downwards.
TCGAGATTTCCATAAATCTCGAACCCAAGACCTACCTGGGAATGGAAATTTCTCAAAACAAAGATGGAGTATTCATCAGTCAAGAAAGATATGCTCAACATGTCATTGAAAAATACAACATGGAAACAGCAAAACCAACAAGTACTCCAATCTCACATCAAGATAATTCTCATGATGATGCCAAAACTTCCCAAACCAGCTTTCCATATCAAGAAGCAGTGGGAAGCCTGCTGTACCTATCCTGCAAGACAAGACCAGATATCAGCTATGCTGTCAACTATACCAGCAGATACACAAGAAGTCCTACGAAGCAAGACGTTGTCAACATCAAAAGGACACTAAGATACCTAAAAGGATCCATTGAACAAGGTATTCGCTACTCAAACAATGACAAGAATGTACATACTCGAGAAGTATTCTGCGACTCTGACCATGCAGGGGACAGAAAGGGATGCAAGAGTACATCAGGTTACATAATGTACTAGGCTAATGGTCCAATTTCTTGGTGCTCTCGTAAACAGTCTATTGTAGCTCAATCATCAATTGAAGCTGAGTACATTTCAGCCGCCCAATGCTGCAAGGAAATGAAATATATGAAATCTGTACTTGAGGAGCTACTGGAAGAAACTATCAACGTAAACTTGCATGTGGACAATACCAGTTGCATAAAAATGATTCAAGCAAACCAGTTGACCAGAAAGTGTATCTATATTGATGTTAAATATCATCTGGTTAAAGATGAATAAAAGAAAGGATGGTTCAAGATCCTGTATTGTTCTAGTGATCAAAATGTTGCAGACATTTTAACTAAACCTCTTCTTCCTGGTAAATTTGCAAATCTCAAAAACCGTGTTATGTTTAAAGTGTAATTTTTTAGAGTTTATTATATCAGTGTCATTTCCATTATGTAAGTGGAAAACAAAAAACAAAAATGACAAAAAAAACTATTTGATTACACCCTTGAGGGAGTGTGTTAAAACATGTTAGGTTGGCAAGGGTTATAACCAAATATTTTTCTGTTATGTTGGTACTTATTATGTATGTTATTTTGTTTTCAAGAAAAATAAAAGAGTAGTACACTGCTCTGCCTTGCAAGTGAAAATGGTGTGTGAATCATTGAGTGTAGTGAAACCTAAAATATTATAAACTAGAGAAAGCAGACGGAATCAGTTTACTAAAATATCAAAACCAGAACAGATTTGAGCCAAAGGACCTAAATGCAGGGAATGGAGTGGTCTGTCCAAAATTGTAAGTGGACATTGTTACTCGTTGGGTTCGAAAGTGTAAGTATACAAATTTTGGTTCAGATCGGTGATACGATGTAGATATGTGTAAAAGGGCCTAAATGCAGAGAATTGAGTGGTCTGTCCAAAGTTTCAAGTGGACAGTGTTACTCGTCGGGTTCCAAAGGGTAAGTATACAAATTTTGTTTCAGATCGGTGAAACGGTGTAGATTTGTATACATAAGAGACAAACAGACAAACATACAAACTTTGAGCTATTATAGATTAGATTACCGTATTATTATCATATTATCACTACCGACAGCGGTAGCTACACTTTATAACGCACAACGCTAGGCAATGTGGCCATGCTCCATGCGGACTTGGTAGACGTGAGTTTGAACCCCACCGTCGGCCGTCCTTGAAATGGTTTACCATGGTTTCCCCACTTTCAAGCTTTCTTACATATACACACCCAAGTACACGGGACTAAATGATCACGATATACAAGCCCGTCAAATGAAAGAACAGCAACTTATTTCTCAATTCAAAGTTTTACACAACTGTTATACTACTCTTACGGGAGACAAATGCCGCATTTTGTACAGCCCTTATGTGAGCACTTCCAGGAATTTTCGAACAATACTAGTTATCAGGTTCAGACAACCTCTTGCGTTTGGAAATTTCAAACTACTTAACTTGAGGCTACTGCTTGTGGAAAGGTTTCCAAGATTAACCTCACTGATAACAGAACATCCGGGAGACATCCCTCGGAGATTTTGTTCTAAATGCATCCTAAATAAATAGCATTGCACATGGTCTTACTAGGTTGCTTTATTGCTGGCAGAGTTGTATTGATCTCAAACTTAATGTCTACCAATTGAAAGGAAGGAAGGAAGCTTGTAGTTTAACGTGACCGTTAATCTTGAGATCATGAGCCATGGGACCTCCTTTTTACGTGGAATCCGAACCACAGGACATGGCATCTACCAATTGACTTCCCTTCCCTTTTCATAATTTAATTAATCTACCAATTGACTTAAATTATGAAAAGGGAATATAATGGAAGATAAAACTGTAAATTACCTAATGGAGTGATTGTATTTTATGTATTTTGAAAATACAAAATACTCATGAAAAGTATTTTCGATACAGATACAAAATACAAGTTCAAAAATGTATTTTCGATACAAAATACAAGATACAAAAGTATCGAAAATACGTATTTTAAATACATGTATTTTCGATACTACCCAACTCTGACCACAGCATTCTATTAAAGAATTTTGTATGGTTTTGCTGGTAACGAGGTTCCGCTGACTAGCCGTTTTCAAGTGTTCGATAAGAGCAGAATCACAAACTTCACAACGAAATCGTAGCAGTGCCCTAAAGGTTCCATCATTCTTAGTGGGATCTTCAGTAGTTACACGACCATCATCTTTATGCCCTCTGAGTGCAATATTTTGTCGCCCAAGAAAGATTATGTTTTTAAGAATTAGGTCCAGCCTGGCCCTGTTTTCATTGATTTGCTGAAGCCTGTAACTGTCAAATTGGTTTGAAATGTTACCTTCAGGGGTTTTGTGCGTTTCAACAAAATCCAGTACACGCTGCTGAGCTTCTCGATGGTAGGTTGTATTTTGGTGGGATTCAAGGTCACCCTGTTTACCAAGAAGCTTCGAGAACTTAAATAATGGTTCCCTAACAAGATTTCCTAATCGGATTGTTTTTCCATGAGAACGTGTTTCCTTGGCAAATAAAGGACAGTATTTACAAAAAAGTCCTTTCATGGATGGTGAGACTACTAACCACTCGATTTTTTTTAAATGTTCTCTTCGGACGTGTCTCCGCTCTTCTGCGTTTCCCTTTTTATGTATTGAATACGGAAATGTGTACCCTTCTGGCGGATTCCAATGGTTTTCCAATATTTCCAAAATGGCATGGTCATTAGGTCGTGGCTTACTAGGATCTGCATGTAAACCAATGTCTAACAATGATATCTCATTGGATACAGGCTGTGTCTCCTGATGAAATAATTGACTTCTCATCTTCATGTAGGTGTGTGGAAGTAGTTTCTGAAGAAGAGCCCGATGCAGCTGGTGATGTTTCGTTCCTTGTATTTATTGACTCAGCTGAGTGAGAGTTTTCAAGATGAGCCGGTCTATTTGGAAGTGGGGCGAAAGAACTTCGTAAATCTCCACTTGCAATTACATTCTGGTTTCCGCTTTCTCAAGACATCAGATGACGTTGAAGCTTGAAAGAAAAGGCAAATGCTTACTGACTGACAAACGACTGCATTTTCAATTTATCAAAAGAAAATCCGTAGTATCATCTATATAAATAAAATAACAGTTTTGTCTGTAACTTGCTCGGATTCGACCAGTTTTTAGCAAATTTCCATATGAAAAATGAGATGGCGGCAATTTAAACCTTTCTTTTGGTTATTAATTTTAACTATTTGACATAAGTTGATTAAACAAATATTAATAGATGCGTTTTTACAGCCCAAACAAAATGAGACCACTACCAAGTCTCTAGGAAAACCCGTTTTTGAGATATTCAATTACGTCAATTTTGGCAAGAAAAAGTAGCAATTTTCCACAAACTTGTCTTAAAGTGTTAAAAATTGATCAAAACTACTTAATTGTAAATGTGTAAGGGAAAAATGGGTATTTTTTGGAAATTCAATAGAGTACGGGGGGTATTTGGGCTTCTTTACGTGTCAAGCGACACAGATGCCAAAACCACCATTGAATAAATTTAGGTTTTTCTGTTAAGATCAAGTGGCCTATTTTGTACGCTAATAACAAAAGGACACATCAAACGAATTTCATGAAATTTTTGTTAGATTGTCATGAAATAATGCATACATCTATGTTAAGGTTTTTATTTAACTACAACTGCCTTTTTTTAACAAAATAGTGGTCTCTCAAAGCTATTACGCATACTGTGCTTTTTGTGGAGGAAAATGTGAAGCTAGTTCCAATTCCAACTATGTAAGTTACTATATACCGGTAGTACAATAGATAGACAATACAAACGCGCCTGTGCCATTTACCTACTCCCGCTCGGCTGAGGAGACGATGACCTGATGGGTTCGGGCGATAAAGCAAAGCGACCTTACCCCACTCGGATTAGACTAGTCGGGCCGACGCAACGACCACCACTCGACATCGGATGGATAGACCAGTGGCGGCTCGTAGATGACTTATCAGGTGAAGAGCCAAACTCCTAATTTCATCAGTGCATGATGTTTGCGTTTGTGAATATTGACATCCTTTTTCGTATCTTAATGCTAAAATATCTACTAAAAGCCTAACACTTAAAACCAAACCAAACATAAGTTATCGTACCAGAAAGTCAAACTCGCTTATTTTTTATAGTTTAAATGAATCCTCCGTTCTCTAAGGTCGGCAATCTTATCTATGATGTCCTCATAGAAGGTCTTCAATAAATTTCAACTACAATTCGCGATTTATGGAGATAGCCAATGATTTAAGTCAGGAGTGAGATATTGTGTTACATGTAAAAGTATTGAATCTTTTCAAACAAGAGGAACTGCGTTCTACTGATGCACTTGTAGAAGGTATTGCCAGTACCCAATTAAGGTCACCACGTACACTTACACGATGAAAAAGTCTATTTTTTGTGGCTTCACTTTACTAAGTATTTTCTGGATCAATGCTAAAGGAACAGCTATGATTCTTGTCACACATAAGAAGCGGTATATTCTGAGCTGTTTTTGACCATGTAGTGCTACTTTGCTTTTATATGATGTGTGAAATGAATACAAATTTGGACAGATACATTTTCAAAAAATGTTGTATAAGTTGTTTCAGGTACACATTTCTCAGTTGTTTTTCAATCAAATATTCTCAAATGTTGTTCACATACTTGGAATGGATTATGGCAGATGAGTAACCACTTTGTTTCATTATTATTGGGACAGAATGCAAGAAAAAAGAATCCGAACTCTTTCTTTTTAAATTTATTCAAAAATATGTATCAATTTTTCTCTTCCCAATCCATGCCTACTATGGTTTGGAAGTGCAAATAGGTTAATATTCAAGTACTCCATTAGGCAAGTTAATGTAAAAAAATTAGCCCTCTATCTTAAATGGTTTCCTAGTTATTGGTACCTAAACATGAAAAATGAGTATTAACGGAAAACAGCTGGCCAAGTTAAAAGTGTATTATTCAGAGCATGGGATGCTAATTTTAAAAAACGAATTTAAGGTAGTTGTAGACATCAAAACCCCCACAAATTATATATATTTGGATTCAGAAAAGAATGTAGAATTTTATGGCGCCAAAATCAAAAAATCGATTTTTTCATCATGCACTATTTATTGTACTTAAGCAAAAGTTTGTAAGTCTCTTCTATTCACGGAGTTCTTGATGTATTTCTCCCGACTATTTTTACTTTGTAGGATTCGTGAGCATGAAAGAGTGACAGTTCATTTCTTAAATGTGGGGTTTTGCTGAATATGTTTGTTATACAGCTCAAATTTGTCGGAACCTATAAGACTTATTTAAGAATTGTAATTTATCACAGCCATGCGTTAGCATAGAAAAAAAGCGGAACATTATTAAGTCGGTCCATAATATGATCTCTGATGTACTCTGATATTGCATCAGTTATTTCCAGGGAACACACTTTGAATTTTATTTTAATAATTTTGAGGTTCTAAGAGCTTTTTAGATATCAGTATCTTCAATAATTCCTTAAAGCGCACACGGTTTAAAGAGGTCTCGTCATGTCCTCTAGAAGATGATGATGATAATAATTGTTGCTTTAAGGGGCCTAACATCTAGGTTAACGGCCCTCCTCTAGAAGAGAGTTCCTGTAAACTTAAGTATAGAACAACTCTAATCACAAGTCCCAATGTCTGCCTATTTAAAGTCACATTCGCATTACATTTAAGTGCACTTAGTCTTGCATTTTCCCTTTAAGTGTCAGATATCGTGCTTGTGTGCGTGTTCTAAGTGGTAACTGGTTCTTTAAATGTTGCTCACTGTCTTTGTGTTTGTTCAACCCGCGCGTAATGTTTTGGAAATGTGTTATTGTAAAGTAAGCAAGGCCAACAGAACAGTTCTATAACTACTGCACTACTATGTGAACTGTTCGAACCAAGATACCTTGCGATGAAGGCTATAGGACTTTCCGGTTTTATTTCTTTAGTGCACAGTTCTATTAATTTCTTTGGCCGCCCACAAATTAATAAATTAATTAATAAATCCCTTTTTGTTCATCTTTCCACCTACTGAAGGGGATTTCTAATAAAATTAATAACGTGTCTTTCACTGCAAACATTACATACTAAAAGCCATCAACTTTCATCAACAACAGGGCATATAACGTTATAAATATATACTATTTATTGCGAATGTAAATAAAAGCCTCAATATAAAAGAAAAAGAAGCCTGTTGCAATGTAAACTTTCATCAACTGAACTAGACGTATTGCCTTGTGGTGTATTCTTGGAATACACGGTACGAGAGAATATAAAGTTTAATGCTCTTTGCTTGTTCATTCCTTCCTCTTTATCAAACACCAACAGTGATCTTCTATTTTCTCTTTGGTGATCATGTCGCTTATATCTTTTGTGAGTCTGTTCTAGATATATATCTTCCATGACCCACCTAGCGTCATCTAGCAGCGAATCTCTGAAGCTCCTCAATTCTTCCTGGTGCAAGAGGATTTACTTATCCATCTGGCCACCAGATTTCGTTACCATCGCCAGCTATTATCTCCATGAGCAAGATAACTTCGTTTATTTTTTCACTCACCATGCTGTGCTAGTATCGCCTGTTATCAACTCTTTGAAGACCATCTCCTCAAGAGAATTTCATTTCTTATGTTGGTTATGCTGATATGTATTCCTTTTGTCTCCTACCCCCACTCTTTCCCTTCCTCGGACCCTCCGCGCTTTGCTGAGCAGGTCTCACTTGTAAGTCGGCAGTTGACTCGGTCAGTTAAGGCTCAACTAGAGCCAGTCTCCTCAAACCAAGAGACACTCTCTACATTCTACGCCATGTTGGCACATTAGGGATCCGTCAAAGGGAACTTCACCTTCGCCATGCAACAAAGATAAGTACCTACTTCAAGTTTTAACTTCATCTTCATCGGTTTTAACTTCTACATGCTGTTAACGATATTTTATAGACAAGCGTGAGATTACTTATTTGGGGCAAAAATCATTCTTCGTGGGATTTGCCATGTTGAGCTTTTGTCTGTCTAAGCCAACCTTAATAGAAAGTAGCTTTTCTTAAGCTAATTAAATGAGAAATCTTCTCACCACGTGGGATATTATCTAATGCCCGCTGTCTATAAATCACCAAGCTAGTTCCTCCGCTGGATTAACTTTGGCCCCATTCTTCTATTAGGACTGTTCTGGAATCTTCCAGATCTTGTACTCTATCTACAAGTCTTACCGTCATGTATTTTTCACTCACTTATGAGAATACTATTTAAAATGAGGAATCTTCATTATAAATTACTGCAATAGCGAATTTTCTTCCACCGCTGGAATGTTCTATGGCGCATTTAATTGTAATTCACAAACTTCTCCAGAAATACCTAGTGCAACCAGTTTTTTTCATCATTGCAATAACTTTCTTTCCCATAAACTTTCGTGTTACTAAAGTGAACTTTTCATCTATTCAACAAACTATAGTGAGAAACAGTGCTTTCAGTATTTCTTCCGCGTCGCGATCGTCCGTTTACATTAAATAAGGCCATGAACATTTATCCTCAATCCCAATTGATCTTTCCTAAACCTTCTACTAACAAACTATATTAATAAAATTATAAATCTGGATCATTTCCAATAAGGTGTCACTCTAGCGAAGTGCCCTTCCATCTTGCTTGTTTATCATTACTTAATTTCTGTATAACTACGTGTTTTATACACGGTTCAACCTTACATTGTTTCTACCTTATAATCAGGGAAAACAATTCTTTCAACTCTTGAGTGAGTTATTTCTAGGTCTCACGAAATGGAAACTGCCCCATTTGGCTCGTGATTCCTATTTAAACATAGGAGGTCGAGAACCTTCCTTCTGATTTTCTCTTCAGGTTTCACAGTAAGTGACCTGCCCTTATTTGTATATTAACCAACAGTAATTCTGTATAAATATAAGAAGTTATAGGAACTTCTATCTTATTCTTCATGTTTTTCTTATTGTTATTTTCGAAGTTGTAACTTTTTTCTAAAATAGTTACCTGGAAATTTCTTAAAGTACACTCCTTGTACTTAATTTAATGTTTAAACTTTAATCACTTCATTTGTCTTTTTTAAATCTTACAAAGATTTTAGTACATATATAAGGTTTGAAACCTAAAGAATTGTTGATTGCTTGGAGCAAACTTTAAATGTTAGGAGGTCTGCGACCCCAAATTGTTACTAACAATTTAAACTATATACTTGTCAAATTTATTAGACTCTTTTGCCTTGTTAAATAAATTAAATATTTGTTTTTGGATTTATCATTTCGCAAATACAACGGTTAGGCAAGATCCTGGCCTTCCTGACTCTTCCTCAGTTCATGCTCTCGTTAACACAGAATAAATCTGTTACTATTTGTCTTGCCAGACTATCACCCTTCCCCATAGTAGTCTTATGCATGCTTGAGAGGGAATACGTTAAAGCCATTCTCTGGCAAACCGCCCAAGTCCTAGCTGTGTTTCCCGTCAGCTTAGACCAAGCCCTTACCCATTTTAGGTATCAGAGAACGGATTTGCGGTGGCAACCGCCTCTAAGTGCATTTAAAGTTAAATTTATAACTTTTGTGGAACTCTCATCCTATTTCTCTATCCTTTCTCTCCAGTCCGAAACCCACCTCCTCTTCTTAATCATCTTCCCTTGGTGGTTAGGTTATTCCTCAGCCAATAATCTACCCAAAATTTGGTACCAGAAACCCGGGAGAGTCCATTTTCTATTCGTACTCTTTTTAAAAGTGTCATTTGACAATACCTTGAAAATTATTAATATCTGCTTTGAATCTTTCTGCTATAACCACATCGTGCAAAGCCTGTGAAGGGGAAAGAGGCCGCTCCTGTCTCCTTTGGTGTGTCCCGTTCTTTCTACTTATTTGCTGCTGCCAGCCTGACAGCATTTCCAAGGTTCTACAGTTTTGTAAGTTGTATTTCAATTTATTTTCTTTGTCATGGCTCCTACTGAAAAAGATGAAACTCTCATTGCTAGACGTTCTTCCTATAAAGGGCAACTCACCAGATTCAGAAATTTCATCAACAAATTAAATCCCGCCGAGTGTGATTTAGACATCTTAACACAACGCCTTAAGTTGTACGAACGGTCCTATGATTATTACGATCAAACTCAAACCGAGATTGAGTCCGCTTGCCCAGAACTTCAATCGGATCGGGACGAGATCGAACCCTTGTACTTTGAAGGGATTGCCAAGGTCCACCAACTGATCCGCAGTATCTCAGAACCGGACACTAGGGTCATCAATCCGGCCCAGTTCGCACCCGCTTCAGTTCACAAGAACAAACCGAAACCGTTACTTCCTAAGATGAGCCTACCTCACTTCTCAGGCCAGGAAGGTGAATGGTATTCTTTTTATGAACTTTACTGCTCACTCGTTCATGACAATAAGGAAATTCCCGACATTCATAAATTCTACTTCTTATGTACGTCTTTGGAAGGCGAGGCCTTGGCCTTGGTTCAGTCACTGCCTTTAAGCGCAGATAACTACCACATCGCCTTTAATCTCCTCAAAGAGAGATATGGCAATTTACGTTTGTGTGTGGCTCGCCATATCCGCTGTCTGTTCAACTTGCCAGCCGTCAAACCTAATGAAGTCACCTCTTTAAGAGACCTGTTAGACTCAATGCAATTAAATGTTAGAGCATTATATCAACTTAAGCAGCCTGTCCAAACATGGGACACTATACTTAATCATCTAGCTACATCCAGATTCGATTTTTCGACTTTAAAGGCTTGGGAGATCGAACTCGCTCGCAAGGAGGAATACTCGTTCGAACACCTCATCTCGTTTCTCAACAGCCGATGCCAAGTCCTTACAGCACTCTCATTTCAGTGCGAAAATGTCGAAACGAATCATCACTGTCACATTTTTGAGAAAAACCTTGCTTTTTCAAATGGTCATCAGCCCCCATCTGTCGAGAACAAGCAAACTCGTTCTGCTTCTTTCAACCATCCAAGAGAACATATCAGGCCGCTCAACAAATCTTTAAAATGCATGCTCTGCAAAAAGTTGCACATTTTGTAATCGTGCAAATCCTTTAAAGAATTGTCTGTCGAAGATCGAAGGAAGTTTGTCTTCAATAGCAAACATTGCTTCAACTGCTTGTCACCTAAGCATTCTTCTTCAAACTGTACGTCATCCAATCTCTGTTTCCATTGTAAAAAACCGCACCATTCTTTATTGCACGTTCATGATAAATCGAGGTCATCAGTACCTGCCTCTTCAAACTCCATGCAGAGCAGCTCCGAACAAACTAATGCTTCTTCCTGCATTTCTAACGCCGAAACTTCTCACAGTGCGCAAGCCCTTTTGTCCACTGTACAATTCGAAATCCAAGATAAATTTGGAAATTGGGTTCGAACCCGCGGTCTTCTCGATTCCGCTTCAACTCATACATTTGTTTCGCAATCATTAATTAAAAAACTAGGTCTTTCGTCATCGCATACTCCCATCAATGTATCCAGCATTGACAATTTGAAAACTCAAGTCTTGCAGTCTTCAAAATTGAAAATCAGAGACGTTTGCCAAAGAAACACCAATATTAACTTAAACTGTCTCATTCTTACCAGTATTGGCAAGGACACTCCTAGCAGCTCTATTAATACTTCCAGTTTAAATATTCCTTCGCACTTAAGGTTAGCTGATCCTCAGTTTAAGGCTCAAGGTCCCATTGATGTACTTTTCAGTGCCAATGTTTTTTGGAATTGCCTCCGTAAACAGGTTCGCAAGTTATCCTCAAAAGTGGTCGCCCGAGACACCGATTTTGGTTGGGTTATTACTGGTGAAATCCAACATCCCAGTGTTCAAACCAAATCGCAATGTCATTTTGTTACTGCTGATATAAATCCCTTTTCTGAAAAAGAGAACGCTCATGTTTTCGATCTCGATACTTTTGAAAAACACTTGCCGAAACGATGTCTCATCGTGAACAACTACGCCACCTTTGTAAGTTGTTTAAATGGTTTTGCCTTCTTCCCGCACAAAATGGCAATTCAAGTTCGCCTCGCCTTGTGTTACTTTGTTTACCTTCTCATGTCATTTTTATAGCAGGTAATTGCTTAAACTCTCTATCGAAAACTATCTTCCCCTTGTGTAAAACCATGGCTATCATTCACCATCACTTCGCTGTAAGCTATGTTTCACTTCTTTCGCTAGTTAGAAGGATAGCCACGGCCGGCTCCTTCCTCCTTCCTCACAATTGGAAGCCGCTTTTGAAACCGCTAGAAAATCTGAATTCTCTAGCATCTAGAATAACTATTCTTACGCATAAACTCCTTCTCAATGTCCCAGCTTCTCTTCCTATTTCGGAAGAATCAAGCTTTTTTCTGTTGAAAATTGTCGGATTCCGTGATCCTCCAATTATGCGAAATTGATTTCCTACTCTATTTCATATGTCTCTAAATTGTTTTTTCACGCCCAAGCTACGGATGACTGCATGTCGTGTTACTCGTTCCGCTTTAAGTCAAAGCTGATTCAACTAGTGTTGTTTGTTTATTTCGAACTGCTTGTTTTCAATCTTGTTTGTATACAAGCTTGAGTAAGGCCAAGTTGCAGTTTATTTCCTGTATGCTTGCCAAAGGTCAGAGCAAGTTTTTCTTATCTCAACTCTGGCTGACTGCCAACCATTGTCTTGCGAGTCGCTTCCGTAAGTTCAGAAGCTGCTCAACTCATCACCAAAATAAACTTGTTCCGGTCAAGGACTCTTTCAGATATTAATATTCCTTATCTCGCTGTACTATGTGGGTCAAGGCCGTGCTTGCCTGTGTCTCCCACTTGTTCAGACTCGTATCTTACAACTGCTTCGATTCTTGTTTCATAACATCGTTGCATATCCTTTACGCGCTTATGTATTGCACTCTGCTTACATATTTTGCTATCTTATTGTTCATTGATGAACAAACTTGTTTTTTCTCGTCGTCACATTCGATTTTTTTTGTATTTATGCTTGTAATGTCACGTTTCTCGCTGACTTAAGTATTTTTCTGATCAACCCCTTTGATACTTATTATGACTTAAGGTCATTGTTTATGGCTACTAGGTTGTTACCTATGGCGTTCCTGCTTTCTACTCGCATATTTCCTTTGTTTATTTGGTTTATTCTTATCCTTAATAGATGTACTTGTTTCTATACGCTTTGTTTAAACTTGTTAATTCTTCTTTCGCATCTTATCGCAATCTTTACTAGTGCCTTATTTCCCGCAGTTTCTAGCTATTTATTGATTGAAGGTGTTGTTAATTCTCGTTTTTTAACTCCGCTTTCCAATGACCCTGATGACCTGCTTCCACTCACACCTGGTCACTTCCTTACACGCACTTCTCTCTCTGCCCCCCCTCCCCTTCCTAATTCTTACAGGGATTCTAATCTACCTATCGTTCGGCGTAAACTTGAAGCCCTCCGCAATTCCTTTTGGAAGAGGTGGAACTTGGAATATTCAACTTCCTTGCGACGGAGACAGAAGTGGTTTCTTTCCAATCCCGACATTAAAGTGGGGGACTTGGTCTTGGTTAGGGATGTTTCCCCCCCCCCTCCTAGTTTGGACTTCTGGTAGAGTGACCGAGTGTTATCCTGGAAGAGATGGGAGAGTCAGGGTGGTCAGAGTCTTGACCACTAATGGTCCGATCACAAGACCACTTCTCTTAAATTGCTTTATTACCTTTAAATGTTTAACTGCTTATTTGTTCTCTGTTGGTGTTTACCCCTCCCAGTATGGTGTATTCTTGGAATACACGGTACGAGAGAATATAAAGTTTAATGCTCTTTGCTTGTTCATTCCTTCCTCTGTATCAAACACCAACAGTGATCTTCTATTTTCTCTTTGGTGATCATGTCGCTTATATCTTTTGTGAGTCTGTTCTAGATATATATCTTCCATGACCCACCTAGCGTCATCTAGCAGCGAATCTCTGAAGCTCCTCAATTCTTCCTGGTGCAAGAGGATTTACTTATCCATCTGGCCACCAGATTTCGTTACCATCGCCAGCTATTATCTCCATGAGCAAGAGAACTTCGTTTACTTTTTCACTCACCATGCTGTGCTAGTATCGCCTGTTATCAACTCTTTGAAGACCATCTCCTCAAGAGAATTTCATTTCTTATGTTGGTTATGCTGATATGTATTCCTTTTGTCTCCTACCCCCACTCTTTCCCTTCCTCGGACCCTCCGCGCTTTGCTGAGCAGGTCTCACTTGTAAGTCGGCAGTTGACTCGGTCAGTTAAGGCTCAACTAGAGCCAGTCTCCTCAAACCAAGAGACACTCTCTACATTCTTCGCCATGTTGGCACATTAAGTATCTGTGAAAGGGAACTTGATCTTCGCCATGCAACAAAGATAAGTACCTACTTCAAGTTTTAACTTCATCTTCATCGGTTTTAACTTCTACATGCTTTTAACGATATTTTATAGACAAGCGTGAGATTACTTATTTGGGGCAAAAATCATTCTTCGTGGGATTTGCCATGTTGAGCTTTTGTCTGTCTAAGCCAACCTTAATAGAAAGTAGCTTTTCTTAGGCTAATTAAATGAGAAATCTTCTCACCACGTGGGATATTATCTAATACCCGCTGTCTATAAATCACCAAGCTAGTTCCTCCGCTGGATTAACTTTGGCCCCTTTCTTCTATTTGGACTGTTCTGGAACCTTCCAGATCCTGTACTCTATCTACAAGTCTTACCGTCATGTATTTTTCACTCACTTGTGAGAATACTATTTAAAATGAGGAATCTTCATTATAAATTACTGCAATAGCGAATTTTCTTCCACCGCTGGAATGTTCTATGGCGCATTTAATTGTAATTCACAAACTTCTCCAGAAATAGGCTCTCGCCTACCTAGTGCAACCAGTTATTTTCATCATTGCAATAACTTTCTTTCCCATAAACTTTCGTGTTACTAAAGTGAACTTTTCATCTATTCAACAAACTATAGTGAGAAACAGTGCTTTCAGTATTTCTTCCGCGTCGCGATCGTCCGTTTACATTAAATAAGGCCTTGAACATTTATCCTCAATCCCAATTGATCTTTCCTAAACCTTCTACTAACAAACTATATTAATAAAATTATAAATCTGGATCATTTCCAATAAGGTGTCACTCTAGCGAAGTGCCCTTCCATCTTGCTTGTTTATCATTACTTAATTTCTGTATAACTACGTGTTTTATACACGGTTCAAACTTACATTGTTTCTACCTTATAATCAGGGAAAACAATTCTTTCAACTCTTGAGTGAGTTATTTCTAGGTCTCACGAAATGGAAACTGCCCCATTTGGCTCGTGATTCCTATTTAAACATAGGAGGTCGAGAACCTTCCTTCTGATTTTCTCTTCAGGTTTCACAGTAAGTGACCTGCCCTTATTTGTATATAAACCAACAGTAATTCTGTATAAATATAAGAAGTTATAGGAACTTCTATCTTATTCTTATGTTTTTCTTATTGTTATTTTCGAAGTTGTAACTTTTTTTCTAAAATAGTTACCTGGAAATTTCTTAAAGTACACTCCTTGTACTTAATTTAATGTTTAAACTTTAATCACTTCATTTGTCTTTTTTAAATCTTACAAAGATTTTAGTACATATATAAGGTTTGAAACCTAAAGAATTGTTAATTGCTTGGAGCAAACTTTAAATGTTAGGAGGTCTGCGACCCCAAATTGTTACTAACAATTTAAACTATATACTTGTCAAATTTATTAGACTCTTTTGCCTTGTTAAATAAATTAAATATTTGTTTTTGGATTTATCATTTCGCAAATACAACGGTTAGGCAAGATCCTGGCCTTCCTGACTCTTCCTCAGTTCATGCTCTCGTTAACACAGAATAAATCTGTTACTATTTGTCTTGCCAGACTATCACCCTTCCCCATAGTAATCTTATGCATGCTTGAGAGGGAATACGTTAAAGCCATTCTCTGGCAAACCGCCCGAGTCCTAGCTGTGTTTCCCGTCAGCTTAGACCAAGCCCTTACCCATTTTAGGATTCAGAGAACGGATTTGCGGTGGCAACCGCCTCTAAGTGCATTTAAAGTTAAATTTACAACTTTTGTGGAACTCTCATCCTATTTCTCTATCCTTTCTCTCCAGTCCGAAACCCACCTCCTCTTCTTAATCATCTTCCCTTGGTGGTTAGGTTATTCTTCAGCCAATAATCTACCCACCTTGCCGACACAGGAACATCTTCACTCGTCTGCCTAACGGCAGGTAATGACGTCACAACTGACGTCAGGTTACCATGGCAACGAGACGATGTGGCTGACATAAACAAGATACTTCGTCTCCTGTTCCTTCCAAGTTACGGCAGTACAATCTAGCGACAGGGAGTACAACTGCCACAAGGACGTCATGCAGCCTTTCTTGCGCACCATCTAGCGACGGAGTGTAGAAATAACAGTACACTAAATGAAAAAGTAGCCCAAGACAATGACAACATTTTTATTTAAATAAGAAAAAATAATGTTTATTTTATTTAAGTCATGGCTAGTGAAGAGGTTCTTCACCTGAATAGCCGCTACTGGGATAGACAGACGCATCCATAATGGCAACGCAGTACTCGGTCCCTGCGCTCGACAGCAGCGGCTCACATTGAATTATTACTTGGCGCTGGCCACTGAATCTAATCTATTTGCGCTAGTAGCGGAAGAAACTGACCGGTTTTAGCTAATAATATAATAAGTAAATTAAATAATAAAAGCATATGTATTAATTTTATTACAGTACTTACCATTATAAATGGTTGTCTTGAGATATAAACTCTGTCAAATCAGTGATCACGTAAAAAATGTTAATACACATTAACTAATAACAAGGAAATAAACTAAAATCTCAACACATTACTAATATTTACATTCACTGTTGTACTGTACAACAACTTGTACAACTATAAAACTTGTACCGTACATGTATAGTATTAATTTGCTTTAACTGTTTAAAACAAAACACTAATCTCTCGATGTCAAGCGGTATGCAAATAAATGGCCGACGCGGACGTTCTCTCTAAACAATCTAAAGTGGAAGTGGTGCATACTTGTAGGCCCAGTGTCCGTTTTCCTGCAAGCCTCCGCTAGGAGCGCTCGATTCGCGGTAACTCTAACATATTGAGATAGAATGAGATATTGGCGGCTAGTTTCTAGTTCCCTCTTTGCAGTGAACTGCTAACTAAAATTCAAACGTATTTTGCTATTTTAACTATCGGCATCAAAGAACAGTGAAATATTATTATCCGCCCCTGCGCGTGACCCGCACACATGTGTCCACTTCCACCATGACCATCAACAGACGCTTGAGCGACAGGAATTTGCACTCACGCCGCTGACTGGGGACGTATAGTCTCTAGTGACGAGTCCCGTTTCCAACGGTGTTCTGACGACAACCGCAGACGTCCAGGCCAGCGTGGGGATCCTGCCTTTTCTATCGCACGCCACACAGTCCCACAACAGGGGGGTGATGGTCTGGGGTGCCATCTCCTTTGATAGCCAGACGCCTCTGGTAGTCATTCCTGGCACACTGACAGCACAGCGGTATGTTGATGGCATTCTACCACCGGCTGTTTTACCGTTCCTTCAGCGACATCCAGGCCTTACTTTCCAACAGGATAATGCCCAGCCACACACAGCACGTGTTGCTATGGACTGGATCCAAGCTTGCCCTATCCTTCCTTGGCCAGTTCGGTCGCCTGGTCTCTCTCCCATAGAGCACATTTGGGACGTCATGGGAAGGCGATTGCCAACATCCCGGAATGTCGCCGATTTAACCCAACAGTTGGAAACCATTTGGCACGAAATTCCGCAGGACACTATCCGGGAACTTTATAAGTCCATGCCACGTCGAGTGACAGCTTGCATCCAGGCCAGGGGTGGACCAACACCTTATTGACGTCCTCACTTTGTAACGCTCTAACTCTGCAATAAATCATTCGATTGTTCTGCACTTTTGATCGTTTGTTTTTCTATGTCTGTTCCTCACATTCACCGATTTTTATCGCCATCGGGCAATTCCTTCCTGGTGCGTCGTTTTAGTTATACAATGTATAACGTAGTTTCGAATTGACTACACTGGATGTCGCAAATTTACGAGACGGATAGATTTTTTAAATATAGGCCTAGGCTATGTATTTCGAAGTATTTTTGCGATTCTATTTCGAAACGGTATCATTTCGCAAGATTGGACAATAAATTACAGCCATTCGAGTTATTTCTAGACTTCAATTTGAGATATCGAAATTCAGAGGTCAATATCAGAAATGAGAGGTTTCTGTTCAGTTTCGGAAGTTATCGCGAATAAACGTCTCGCAAAAAGTCGGGTTTCCGAATAATACAGAAAAATATTTCATGCAAAACTAAACTCTCTTCTTGATACGTTGAACCGATGTATACAGTACCACTGAAGGTATCCTCAGTATGCATTTCCTTGAGGTCGTGCACTGGGAAATGTAGCTTACGCAATCGGCGCAGCTTGCGTGTAACGCGCTGCATCGCAATCTGAGGGCCTAGCGGCGCGGGTTTAAATGATTTAAACCCACCTCGGTGAAATTTCGTTACCTCAAACTATCCAGACATAAAAATTAGCTACTTTTCGTTACCCGTCTGTAAAATTAGCTACTTTTTCGTTACCGGTAGACACCCTGCTCATGTTCTTGTATTTTCCCCAGATTATGTCAGTTGAGTAACTTCTCTATTTCTTGTATACAATGTTTCTTATCCTAATAATTTTAATGACTTTCTTCGTTACCCACGGAGAAGTTTTCTTCCCACGAATGGTTACTTTCGGTATAACATATCCAGACGTGCCACACTGAGTTGATGTCACTGGTGTCCAGAATACATGGGGTGGGAAGGTGAGGAATAAATATGATAACAGTTTCCAGTCTGCCTTTTTTGTAATTGTAAACTGTCCTCACTGTGCCCTTGCTGCGTGGTTTATTGTAATGCAATGTGGTAAAGATGGCTGCATGATCACTGAAACCGGGAATGACTTCAGCTTTCTGTACGGAGGGAGGAAGGAAGGCTTGTGAGGCACAGGTCTATTGTTTGTGGAGCGTGTACTGTAGTTTCTTCTTCTTGTAGAGAACTGGCTGCGTGGCTCAGGGGTAACGTTCTCGCTTGCTGGGCCCAAGGTTGCAGGTTCGTATCCTGGCGCAGTCAGCTGGCATTTGAGGGTGCGCAAATGCGAGGGAGCCGTGTCAGTAGATTTACTGGCACGTTAAAAATCCCCTTCGGGGCCAAATTCCGGCACCCCGGCGTCTCTAAAATCCGGAGTAGTTAAAAGGGACGTAAAACAAATAACATTATTATTATTATCATCTTCTTGTAGAGAGGTTTTGGGCGTAGCGAACTCTTTACCCAGTCGCAAATCCAAAGTGTGTCAAAAGATTGCCAATTTATCAAGCAAGGCGAAAAAAGGGAACAGGAATGTTGCGTAGAAGAGGAGTGTAAACTTAGAGCATACAATAGGAGGATAAACATAAACAAACGAGGACACAATAAGGTGCAAATCTTCACGCCCAAGTGACGCATCTCGGCGACTTACTACGTATACACAAACATGAGGCGTCACACTGAAGGGAAAGGGTTAAAGAGTCAAATGACAGTCGGAAAGATATTGTAATAATGCAGTAAGAACGGGAGGTGTAGGGGAATAAAGGAGCACCGAAATATCGAAGGGAAGATAAAAACCGAGATGTCGTAATGAATGAAGTAGTGTAGTACGTTGCGGCATATACAGGGGACACTGAAATACGAGGTGATTAACGGTACCAATTGCAGTGTTACATGCGCAAACCTCGGACGGTTGTAGGTTGCACCGTGCCATAAAGACCGGAGTACGTGCATGATTAAAACGTGGGCGAATAATTGTAATTATATGACGAGTGTCTTGACCATTATAAAACCAAGGAAGATGGGGGATCGTCGGTTGGATATTAGAATAAAACTTTGCTTTTACCCTGGCATATTCCCGTCATTGTAGGGACCATTCGTCTTTCAGTCGTTCTTTCAGAATAGGTAAAAAATCAGAGGCGTGGGTGGCAGTAGTGACAGGGGTGCCGTGGCCCCTCGCAGCATGTTTGGCAGCCGAATAACATAGTCATTCCCTGAAATAGTCGTATGGCCGGGGATCCAAGAAAAAACGATCATGTATCCCGACTGTGTTAAATTATGCGTCAACCTGAGTATATTAAGGATAAACCAGTTATCAGTGTGAGAAACATTTTTCAAGGCCTGGAGAACACTTTGTGAGTCGGATAAGATGAGAGATCTAGAAATGACATTCTGTTTAATGTATATGAGGGCTTGACGGATGGCAAATGCTTCGGCAGAAAAAATAGATAATGTATGGGGTAAGGTAAAAGAAGTAAGATGTTGGATGGCGGGGATATAGAAGGCGGTGCCCACTCCTGGAGGGGAGGCTTATTTGGATCCGTAAGTATAAATTGTAGTACAATGATGAGCACGTTCTTCAAGTTGATATACATAACGGCGTGCGATTGGGGATGGAGAAAGGAATCTTTACGGGAAACGTAGGGTGCATGATGAATAACATCCGGTTTGAACTGATACAGGTGGAAGGGCGCGTTATAGCAGCTAGGCTTCCTGGTTTGTAAAACATCAGGACGAATACCGGTAAGGCCGATGAAAGATTGTAGAAGAGAGGGTACGGAATATTTTTTTTTTAGTAAATGTTGGTGGTGATATTCCTGAAGTAATTGTAGTTTCGGGAGAATGGGGTAAGAAGAAAGAGCCATTTTGCGGAGGAGGTATCTATAGGACAGATACTGCCTTCGGAGAACAAGCGGCGGGTCAGAAGCTTCGACTAGGGTTTGTGTGGGAGCGGAAGAGAGAGCTCCTAGGATAATTCGCAAAGCCGCATACTGTAATTTATCTAAAACAGTGAGGCGGGATTGATGCATAATGTCATAAAAATGACAACCATAATCAAGGGAGGACCGGATGATAGAGCGGTATAATAGTAACAATATTTGGGGGTCAGCTCCCCAGGTACGACGGGTTAACGACCGAAATAAATGTAGTTTTTTTGTGACTTGTAATTTTAAGTGAACAAGTTGAGGCGACCAGGTCAACTTATCGTCAATCAGAAGACCTAGATATTTTGTTTGGTGAGCGATGGGGATGGACCCCTGTTGATATAGGATCGGAGAACGATCATAGATACGTCGGTGGGTACAAATTAAGGCGGATTTTTTTGTGGGACGGTTTCGAGGCCATGAGTGTAAGATCGTGAGGGCGTGAAACATATGTTGCCGACACGTGGATAAATCGGTGTGAGAACAATATAGAAGAAGATCGTCGGCATATTGGATGATACGGACATGTGGGAGTAATAGTCCCTCTATCTCGCAGGTATAAATGAGGTACAGGATGCCACTTAAAATATCACCTTGAGATACACCAGAGGACGAAAAACGCGAATTGAGGACGGTTGGGAAGGTAGAAAGAATGATATGACGGTGTTGTAAAAAGGCTGCAATCAAGTGAATAAAAGGGGGGGGGGGGATTTCCATTGATATAGAATATCCAACAACAACGAGACGTTGACATTATCGTATGCGCCTTTAATGTCGAGAAAAACGGAACTGTAAAATTTTTACGGCAGCTGGACAAGGGAAGATCTGTAAGGAAGATATTCAGGGCGTCACTTGTCGACCTGCGTTTGACAAAGACAAATTGGGTTTTTGGAACCATATCATAATACTCTAGCGCCCAGATTAGTCGTGCCAGTAATATTCTCTGAAACGTTTTGCGAATACAGGACCCGAGCTGAAATCCTCGGTAGCTGCCGGATAGGGCTGGGTTTTAAGGTAGGAAGTAAGAAATCTTTCCACGAGGTAGGAACATGACCTATACTTAATACGGTGTTATAGAATTCGAGAAGGAGCAGTTGAGCGGAAGAGGGTAGGAAATATAGTCGGGACCTGGGGTGGAGGATTGTTTGGTGGATAAAGCTTGTCGGAGTTCAGTGTATAAGATCGGTTGGGTGAGACAGGAAAATTTTGAAGACGGGTCGTGTTGATAGGATGGGTGTGCAAAAGCGACAGAGTCGGGTGTGAGACTGCGGTAGATACTTAAGGAATTATCAAAATTAAGGCGGTGTGGGGACACGTGTTTGGTAAGGGGTGTCAAGTGATTAATAATATTGACATGTCTGCCAGGCGTTACGGCGTTTTTCATTGAAGGTGCGTTGCATGGTGGCTATTAGCTTTTTATATTGCATATATGTGTAGGGGTATTGTATTTGCGAAAGAGGTGAAGTAACGCCTTTCG
Organism: Meconema thalassinum; assembly: GCA_946902985.2. Taxonomy (NCBI): domain Eukaryota; kingdom Metazoa; phylum Arthropoda; class Insecta; order Orthoptera; family Tettigoniidae; genus Meconema; species Meconema thalassinum. The sequence goes on along the minus strand of OX336389.2, from coordinate 1,119,445,203 downwards.
TCGCTTTACTAATCCCTTACTTTCGGCGTCCCACCAGGGGATGCGAAACATTTCTGCCCAATGCGTTCTTGACAAGGAATGAGTGGGTGATAAGTATCAAAATATCGGGTAATGACCTGTATTAAGTATTCATAAGAAGTTCGGACTGGGGGAGCGGCTTGGCAAAAATACTGTTGTATATACTCCAAAAACAACAACGGATCAAAATGTTTAAAATTTCTGAAGTATCGAAGAGTTTGCACGGGGGAGGGGAGTATGAGGGTAAGGAAGAACTGGTGATTACTAAGGGATAATGGTCGCTTAAATGTATATCTGAGGATGTTTGCCAAAACAACTGATGCGCAATATTGAGAGAAACGAAGGTTAAATCGACAGCACTAGGATCTTGAGAAAGGGCGGAAATGCGATTAGGAGGGCCATCGTTGAGATAAAACGAGGCAAGATTATATGAGGTCCATATGTGACGACCTTTAGGGGTGATATGTACGCTTCCCCATTCCGTCTGGTGGGCATTAAAGTCACCACCCAGAATATGGGATGGAAAGGATCAACAATAATCAAAGGAGGATTGCCACTGGCGTTCGTTGTCTTTGATATCCGGGTAATGCCGTGTATTAAGTATTCATAAGAAGTTCGGACTGAGGAAGCGGCTTGGCAAAAATACTGTTGTATATACTCGAAAAACAATACGGATCAAAATGTTTAAAATTTCTGAAGTATCGAGGAGTTTGCATACTTGAATGGTAAGGGAATATTTGCGGGGGAGGGTAAAAAGGAAAGGGATGACGTGATAAGAAAGCGACTCATGAATGAAAGTAAGTACGCCACCATATTTAGGGCCATCATGGCGTTCGACGGAATACTGTGGAATATGGAACGAGAAGGTATGGTGTAACCATGTTTCTTGTAACAGGATTACCTCGGGCTGGTATTCCTGTATTAACATAAGTAATTCATGACGTTTATTGAGTATACTGTGTGCATTCCATTGAAGGATCTTCATGAAAGAGGGGAGGAAACAACTTCCTGGCGTGTCTCAAGGGCTTTGTCGGGTTGAGTAAGAGAATAGAACGGCAGGCGAACTATTTTGTCGTAAATGTTTTTAAAAGGAGGGCCCATTGGGAATTCGTGCCCGAAAGTTCCATGAGTTGAAGATAATCTCTAGTTATTTCTGATTTGGGTGGCACAGGAGGGGGGATGGGGTCATGTTAGACATCGAAGAGGAGGCAGAAAAGGGTATCGGACGATGCGGATGGTCACTGTGTACGATCGAGAGGTAGGCCTTACGGTCATATCTCAAAGGCGCGATAACTTTGGGTGGGTTGTGAACTATAGATGTGAATTTGTGTTTTTTGGTTATCGTAGGTGGTGTAGGGGTGCAAGTTTGGGAAAGTGGGGGAAATTGTTGGGGAACGTTGAGCGGTTGTTAGATTGTGCAACAACTTCTTGATATGACTTGTTTTCGACACACATTCGGGTTTTGATTTCGACTTGTTTTTGATGATATGTACAGTGGGGTGAGCCACTAATATGGTTCTCCTCACAATGGACACAGCAAACTAGCACCTGGGTGCATGTCTGAGTCTCATGTCCCTGCACACATCGTCCGCAGCGGGGTGCACGTGCTCGACAATTTGGGCCGGTATGGCCATACCTCTGACATCGGTTACAGATGATTGGGCGAAATATAAAGACTTGTACCTCGAGGATGACATGAAAAATGGAGACGTATTGGGGCAGAATCTAGGATTCGAAAAAAAAATTAACCGTACCCGTGGGGAGCATTGAACTGTGCCATCTATCATTTTACGGCGATTCATGCGTTGTACTTTGATTATTGGATATGGAGACTCTATACGTCATGAGGTCTTCAGGCGATAAGGAGAGGTAAACCCCGCGGATTAAACTAATCCGTTGAATGTTTGAGGATGGGATAAAAGCTTTCAGCTGGGCAAGCAAGGGGTGTTGAAGAAAAAGGTTAGCAGCACGTGCTGTAGTGAAAGTAATTTGTATACGATTACGGCCATTGCGATGGATGACCTTGATACCCTCAATAGTGTGCTCATAGTAAAGTTTGCCTAAACCCATAGGGTGTAAATTTCCAATATGTGTTTTGGCCGCAGACTCAACATTAATTAGATAGGGTCCAGAGTGGTTTAATAGGTACGGTCTGGGAGGATCGTTCCCATTGAGATGAGGTGGACGAGGCGGAATCGGTGGAGACAAGCTCGTGTCAGTTTGCAAGAGTAGGGGAGTGATGAGAAATCTGCCCCCCACCACCACCACTACTCCCAATGCGAGCCGATAACTCCCGAACCCGTGGTCGGAGATTTACGAATGAGGTGTCGTTGGACTCGAGCTGACGGGGGCTTTGCTATGGACCATATGTTATATTTTTGAAAATTTTTGTTTTTGAAAGTAGGCGATAGTTTGAAAACCAAACATGATAGAACGTTGTGCCATAGTTGAAACGAATGGTCTCTATGACCTTTATTTTTTATAATAAAACTTTTTTATTTTTTGAGATTTTTTGAAAACACTTAAATTTTGAAATTTTTATATTTTGGAAACTAAAGAGTTTACAAAAAAATTTGTTTGACGTAAATGAATGGCCCTGACCCCCTCTACCCCTAAATTAAATTTCAAATCTCTAGGACTAAAACTGTGCAGTAGTGTGGTACGGGGGTTCTGAGCCACCCCCTACTTTCAGATAAACTTTGGCCGATATCTATCGAACGCGTGGTCGGATTTTAACAAACGAAGTATTGTTGGCGTTGGGATGACGATCTCTTGGCTAAGCATGTGTGTTGGTATTTTTTTTAAATTTTTTGAAAATACTTGTTATTTTGATTGGCACTATTTTGGAAACGGTGAATTTTGGGAAAAAGATTGTTTGACGTTAATGAAAGGTGAGTATGCCCTCTAGGCGGGCAGCAAGTTTCAAGGGTGTAGGAGGAAAACAAAAATGATAGCCTACTTTCTCGCGAACATTGGTGATCATTGGCGAACGGATGGTCGGATTTTAACAAATGAGGTGTTGTTGGACTCGAGCTGACGTCCTCTTTCCTATAGACCACTCGTTATATGTTTCAAAAATGTTTTGAAAAATTTTATTTTCGAAAGTAGGTGATAGTATGAAAACCAAACACGAGAGAACGTTGTGCCATAGTTGAAACGAATCGTCTCTATGGCCTTTATTTTTTATAATAAAAGTTTATTATATTTTGTTAATTTTAAAACACTCAAATTTTGAAACATTTATATTTTGGAAACTAACACGTTGACAAAAAAAATTGTTTGACATAAATGAAAGATCCCTATCCCCTCTACCATGAAAATAAATGTCAAGTCTCTAGGACAAAAAACTAGGCATTTTAATTTTTATTTTTCTTAAATAAAAGCATGTTTGTAGACACAGAGCCGGTAGCGCTTGACGTATGTTACAACGAGGCTATGATTGGCCATGGTGGATGCGGGAAATGGCTATTTTGACGGGGGAGCGATGTATGGTAAAACGAGGGGTCGCTTTTCGATATTTTTTCCTATGACGAATGAATGAAGGCGAATATTTTGAAATGTGACAAGCATGCTAAGATTTTTTAACCCTGAAGGGGATCTTTAACGTTTTAGTTAACGGTGATGAGCGAGATAGCTCTCTGACACAACAGACGGTTGTAGGATATGACCAAGTGATTCTTAGACGTTGGCGATCTCAGTGACCGTGCCCGGAAGAAATGAATAGCTATTTTGGTGGGATGGCAGGGGCAGCTTTTGACGGTTGGTTTTGTGACATTTCCTATGATGGATAGAGGCAAATATTTGAAAATGTGTTAAGTGTACTAGGATTTTTTTTACCCTGAAGGGGATCTTTAACATGCTAGTAAACGGTGATAAGCGAGACTGCTGTCTGGCACAGTAAATGGTTTTAGAATATGGAAACCAATAACATTTGCTCGACCAAGTCATGTGCATGTACGCAAAGAGCCAAAACGGTAAGGTCATTGGCCTAAAATGTTATAAGCTAAATATTGAACTGGGTAAAGTCATGTGTTTTAGGATGAAAGTATGTGGTTAACATGATCATGTATTGAGGATGGCCGCTTGCTAGTAATTATTATTATTATTATTATTATTACAGTAAAATGTTTAATAATAATAATAAGACACACACACATGTTTTGAATGCTAACACGCACACAGTCCAGCTCACTGGTGACTGAATATTGTACCTAGCCAGAGGACTCGTGAGAGCTGTTGCTGGTGCTGACGAGGCAGGAATGTCTACGTCAGCAGGAAGTGTGATATAAGTTTACTTGCCTCGTGGTGGCTAGCAGGTGTGCTGTTTAAGCAGAGACTGCCATATTGGTTCTGAGACAGTAGGACTACCGATGTATAAGAGGTAGCCATTTTGGTTCCTTATTAAAAACATGAAACTAGTATAAGGTACACGAATCTTATTCAGATTGAGGAATGTCAAGAGGCGTGGGAACACGTGCGAGAGAGAGACAGAGAACCCCATTCAAGGTCAAAACGCTGAGATAATACAACTTTTTCTGTTGCTAGGCTAACTGATAACGATTGCGTTAGTCATGCACTTGCCATTTTAGCACACGGACATATACAGTAGAGCTGTGAAAGAAAAATCCTTTTATTTTTTTAGTAAGTACCTATGAATGATTATTTTAATAATGTCATGCTAATGAACCTTAAATTTGTAGTTATTGATTAGGTAATTATTGATTTTTTAATTTATTTGTTTGCAGATAACCGGTATACCTTACATGTCTGAGATACAAGAAACCAGTTTGCTTTTGAGCCCACTAGAAGGAAACAGCAAGAAGCCACTGCAAGTGAAGGTGGGATTATTTTTTTAAACTAACTAGTTTCATTTTTTTTTGTTTCATATTTTATTTTATGAAATGCATGTATTAACCTGAATTTAGGTATTTATAACGTTTTTTTTAGAAACTTGGAAGGAAAAGCCTTACCGCCGTAGCAGTCGCTGAAAACCCGAGAAGCAGTAAAGTTTCCAGGCAGTGAACTATTTAAAACTCAGGTAAGCCCAACATAAAATGCTATTCCATTTTACCACTACTGAAAACTCGTAGACAAAAAAAAATCATTACCTGTACATGACTAGGACGATGATTGCTTTCTTGATTAATGACTATGTATTGGCAACCGGTACAAGACCATATTGGTTGTTTACCTGGAAAGTACAAGGCCATATTGGATTTTGTAAAAAACAAAAATTTTAATTTAACTGACATGTCGTTCCCTATAATAATAATAATAATAATAATAATAATAATAATAATAATAATAATAATAATAATAATAATAATAATAATAATATTAATATCGTATGGCCTCGGGTGCCGGGTGCAAGCTTTGTTATTTGACACACAGAGGGTAGCTTGCATGTCGAATTTAGTTGTTCCTTGACTATGAAAGTCAAGGAGGTTAAATGTTAGATATCTAATCCCATTAAACTCTATAGCGCTTTCTAGTAGAAAAATGAGGAAATTTGTACCCTATGAACTCAACGAATATATTGACAGGTTTGAACATGATAATCTGAACAAAATGACATGACATTATTATTTTTTGTTTATGTATTGGTTAAAGGGTAATGTAAATGACTGCAGCTTTATAAAAAGGAAATAAGTACATGGGTTACTGTTAGTGCCGACATACAGTTTATTATAATTTTTATGGTGTTTTGATATATTAATGCCAATTAACGTTAAAGTTTTATTTACAAGTATTGATTGATTGATTGATTGATTGATTGGTTATTTTGTTTGCTTTTAGGTGACGTCATGCGCCATTAACGTAATGAACAGACAGTGAACAAGCATACATTGTGCTTTAAAGTACTCTGTGCAACGTTAATAACTTACAATAAGAAAAAGTTTTATTATAACACATGGCGTTAGTACAAAATACAACAAGTGAGCAAGTTGGTTTACCACGTGGGTTAAATTTAAAATCAGAACATGACCGTTGGTTAACATTTGAATCCTGGCCTGTAGGCTTTTTGTCGACACATGAACTTGCAAAAACCGGTTTTTTTACTTGAACCGAGAAGATGTGGTGCGCTGTGTGTTTTGTCGTATTGAACTTTCACACTGGGAAGAAGGGGATGATCTCTTTAGAGACCATTTGCGATGGTCTCCTTGTTGTCCTTACACGCTTGGAAAACAAGTGGGTAACATACCCGTGTATTTCATTTTACCGAACCACAAGACCATTGGCCGCTACTTACGTTGCTGAATCACAAAAAATAAATAATAATAATGATGTATTACCAGCCAACAACGGTAGTGTCGATATATGTGGTCCATATGCCATAGACAGTGTTGAATTGGCATGTGCTTTTGAAAAATTGGGAGTTTGGAAGACTAAAGCACTAGCACACCCAGAGTACAGCTCTGTTGAAAAACGTTTAGAATCTTATAAAAATGTTTGGCCATTAATATTAAAACACCTTACCAAACAGCTAAGTGAAGCTGGATTTTTATACTGGTGAAGGGGATAAAACAACATGTTTTTATTGTGGATTTGCTTTAAAGGATTGGCAAATGACTGATGACCCTTTTGTGCAACACGTTCGTTGGTTACCTAACTGTAAATACATGGTGTTGCTTAAAGGTCAGGAATTTGTGAACACTATTCGTAAAGAAAACGTGATTGCAGTACAAGACATAAAAGTGCCTTTAGAGTTAGAACATGTGGAGCAAATACATGAGGCTAAAAAAAAAAAGACTTGTCTCACGAACAGATACAAAAGTGTGACCAACAATTATGTAAAATTTGTTATCAAGATGAACTAGGTGTTGTATTTTTGCCTTGTGGACACATGATAGCCTGTGTCAAGTGTGCATTAGAACTCAACACTTGTGCTATATGCAGAAAAGCAGTATCTGCTACAGTTAGGGCATTTCTTGCATAAATAGTAAAATTTATCAGCCACGCATAGTGTAAAATCCCTAATTGCACAATATTATTAAAGCTGTTTTAGAGTGTAATAGATATGCTTTTCTTTTGTTTATAGAATACTACAATGAATGTTTTGAATGCTGTGGGTCAAGCATGTGGCTTAGAGACAAAGAAGCTCAGCGAATTGTCAACGCATATTCCATTTCGCATTATCAAGATTCGGAAATTGAAAACAGCATATGGTGATCGTGTACTTTGTGTATGTGAAAACTTTGAGACATTTCTGCCTACACGGTTTAATGATATGTCGGAGAGTGTTTTTGATGAAGTCAATAATGCTGTACAACCTGTACACTTAATTTATGAAGGTTTTAAAAACAATAGGTGCATGGTTCGTTTTAATTAAATAAATAAAAATGTCAAATAATAATGGAAGATATAAGTCATGACAATGAACTGAAAGAAAAATATGTGTATAGAATAATAATGTCTTAGTGTTTAGTATTGTCTTAAAAAATATTATCATAAAACAACAAAAATGTATATAAAGTTTGTAAATAAATGAAAATAATGGTACAATGTTGTTTTATTTTCTATAGAAGTCAGAATATTTAACATTGCAGAGTATACATGATTATGACAATAAAAAGCACACTTAATACAAGCCTTTGCCTTTACGATAGTGTGTTATAGTTTTAAAAACAAAGCTTGTTGTAGATCATTTTTCTTCCACGGTGAACAATAGGCATGAAAACGTTATTGTCTTGTTTTGGATCATTAACACTCTCATAATCATAAGCAGCATGATCTATATCACTATTAGTATAATCACTATAATTATCCTCAACATTACTAAAACCAGTTAAATATTCCTGTTCCTCTTCCTCTACAGTGTCCTCATGTAGAGTCAGCGTGGCTTTTGATAATGTTAAGGGTTTTTTGAACATTGAGTTATTTCCAATAGTAGTGTAACGATACTAACTCGCCTCGACTGTAGGACACTTGATTTTTGACGGCTGCATGCAAATTCTTGGGAGTTGAGATGTGGTAGTGCTCTTTATCTACGCTAGAGTGCAGCAGCGCCTTGGTGAAGGTTACAATTAGGTCGTTTTCGCCTGGTGGTGAACGCAGTAATCTTGTCAGCATGTGGAGTGGTGTTCTTCCTTGCCAAGTAAAGATGGTTCCCTTAGTAACGGCTGTTAGTATTTTTTCGATGCAATAAAGATTGTGTGTTGGGACATGATCTGGAAAAGACATAACATCATGTAGTCTACGAATATTGAGTAGCATTTAGCTACTCATTCGGATGTCTTGCTTCGTAAACCTCGTCGTAACTGACACTACCAAAATATGAATCGATATGGAATAGTTTCTCTTCAAATTAATTATTTAAAAAAATGTAAAATGTGGCAGAAAAATGAGGTTGATTCTCGTGTACACCTGGAGTGTGTGATGGTCTGGACTTCGGTTTGAAACGGATACCTAAGTGGTCATGTCGACGAGAAAAATATTAGTTGCTCCTTATTTATTGTTTATATTTGTTGTTGAGGCAACTTTAAGTGAAGCAAACCTATATGTCGTGGATTTCCATAAGAGGCCAAATGTGGTTAAATGGAGTTGTGAAGATTTGGTAAAAGGTATTATGTTCCAAAAGAGAAGTAAGTGGATTATTATACACACATCAAAAAAAGTTTTGCATCACCTCGGTTCCCAGATCTCCGGCATATAGACGTTGACTGTGTATATTGTATCCAAGATACAGTCCCTTTGACTGTTCATAGATGTCACTAAAACTGCTCAAAGATGTAAACAACCATGCATGAGCAGGGCCTATTAGACGGAGGGGGTACGACAGCCGATCAGTTCCAGTCATTCCACCAGGACGAAGGTACGCTGCTCATGTTGTCTGTAGTTCTACCATGCCTAGAAGGTCAATACCGCAGTTCGATCGCGTCCGCATTGTTACTTTGTGTCAAGAAGGGCTCTCAACAAGGGAAGTTTCCAGGCGTCTCAGAGTGAACCAAAGCGATGTTGTTCGGACATGGAGGAGGTACAGAGATACAGGAACTGTCGATGACAGGCCTCGCTCAGGCCGCCCAAGGGCTACTACTGTAGTGGATGACCGCTACTTACGGATTGCCGCTCGGAGGAACCCTGACAGCAATGCCACCATGTTGAATAATGCGTTTCGTTCAGCCACAGGACGTCGTGTTTCAACTCAAACTGTGCGCAATAGGCTGCATGATGCGCAACTTCACTCCCGACGTCCATGGCGAGGTCCAGCTTTGCAACCCCGACACCATGCAGCGCGGTACAGATGGGCCCAACAACATGCTGAATGGACCCCACAGAATTGGCATCACGTTCTCTTCACCGATGAGTGTCGCATATGCCTTCAACCAGACAATCGTCGGAGACGTGTTTGGAGGCACCCTGGTCAGGCTGAACGTCTTAGACACACTGTCCAGCGAGTGCAGCAAGGTGGTGGTTCCCTGATGTTTTGGGGTGGCATTATGTGGGGCCGACGTACGCCACTGGTGGTCATGGAAGGCTCCGAAACGGCTTTACGATACCTGAATGACATCCTCCGACCCATAGTGCACCCATATCGGCAGAATATTGGAGAGGCATTTGTCTTCATGGACGACAATTCTCGACCTCATCGTGCACATCTTGTGAATGCGTTCCTTCAAGATAACGACATCGCTCGACTACAGTGGCCAGCATGTTCGCCAGACATGAACCCTATCGAACATGCCTGGGATATGTTGAAAAGGGCTGTTTATGGACGTCTTGACCCACCAACCACTCTGAGAGATTTACGCCGAATTGTCGTTGAGGAGTGGGACAATTTGGACCAACAGTGTCTTGATGAACTTGTGGATAGTATGCCACGACGAATACAGGCATGCATCAATGCAAGAGGACGTGCTACTGGGTATTAGAGGTAGTGGTGTGTACTGCAATCTGGACCACAAATGCTGAAAGTCTAGCTGTATGATGGTACAACATGCAATGTGTGGGTCTCATGAGCAATAAAACGAGCTGAAATGTTGTTTGTGTTGATCTCTATTCCCTTTGTATTTAAAGGTTCCGGAACTCTTGGAACCGAGGTGATGCAAAACTTTTTTTGATGTGTGTATATTTCTGGGGTGCATGTGTATCTACCTAGTGCATGTTATTATAATCTTACCGTCACCACCGTGATTGGCTCACGTAGTTGGGAGGCTTTCAACTTGCTGTGTGGATAAAACTTTTTAATATTCGTTTCTGGTTTATAAATGTAATCTTTCACTTTATCCACGTTTAGTTTGCCTAATAGAGGTCCGTGTTAATTATGTAAAGATTTTATTTTATTTGAGTTGGGGTTCGTATTTGCTGGCATTGCGTTCGTCTTCTGTTTTTGGTTATCGGTTGTTGTGTTCTGGATTAACTTGTTATGATTGTCAGCTGTTAGATGACAAATGAAAATCGAGGCACCGATGTTTAAAAGGGTTTGACGAATTGAGATCTTGTTCCGAGTTTGCTCAGGTTAAGAAAGGAAATATCCAAGATGTAATATATTTAGTGTCTTATGACATTACCTATTGATTGACGGGTATTAAATATTATTGAAGATTGTTTTCCGACTTTAACTGAAAGTCGTATAATTAAGCATATGCAGAACTTTGTTGGTTAGGCCTCCTTCCTTATGTTATCGAGTCAACTGATAATAATTTAATGTGAATAGATATTTTGCCCCAAGAGGAATATTTTGGGAGCCAATGCAAGTAAGTTGTATCTTACGTCAGGTACCACACCTTTTCTTTTATTTACACTGCATGTAATTGTTTATGTTATGTTTATTGTAAAAATGTGTTTTATGAATAGAAGTGTTGTTTTAAAATATGAATCGTGTGTATCATTTCTGGGTCTGGGATTCTGTAGACAGCTCTCAAGGTAGACACCTCGGGTTGTGTTGAGGTCTTTACGTGATGCTCCTGCAAATATCCCGCCTATTAACAGTGAATATTGGGAATTGGGTAAGTCTAGTGTCATTACATCTGTTTCAAACTTGTTAAGTGATTGTGCTTCGTTGGATGGTGTTATCGATTCGTCTGAATATCAGAGAAATAAATTAAGGTGGCGTGCTCTACATTGGTTATTGAGATAGGCTGATTTGATTAATGTCTGGTCAAAAGTTGAGGACGGTATTTCATTTGCAAATGAATTGTCAAGTTTGCGTGATAGGTTGGCTGTTGTTTACGAACGTATGTTTTCTGGTGTAACCGGTGATTATAAATGTGAATCTTTGGCGTCGTCAATCGGTGGAGGTTCTGAGAATGGTAATCGGTGTGAAGTGAATGTTGATAATAATTTGGTTGAAGATGTAGAATCTGTGTTGTCTATAAATGATTTACGAATTAGTAATCCTGCTGTTATGCAGCATCGGAATGGGTCGTCTAGTCAGCCTTCAAGAAATATGTCATGTTCAGCTAGGCCTAATATTATTGACCAGGCTAATTTAAATAATGAATACAGCTTGTCATCTAGGTCCTTATTGAGAGAAAATAGTGCGAATGCCTCAATTAATCTAACTTCTGGAATTTCTCCTTGTGTGAAGTCTGTACAAACCAGTGAAAGTTTAATTAATGTAACTGATCTTGTCGAGCATAATTTGAATTTGGGAGATTCTTCTCAAGTGTGTGACCCTGGAAATGTCATGTCAGATATTAATGTTAGATTTTCTACGTTACCCAATCCGATAGCCTTGATTTTAAAGAATTTTCACATCTGTAATGGTACGGAGAATGATTTATTAGTGCATTTCCTTAGGAAATTTGTAGAATTAAAACACAGTGCTGTGGTGTTTGGACTGTCCGAACGTCAAATATTTAGAATGATGTTTCCTTGCACTTCGGGTATGCTTAGACAGATCTTAATTAATAACATGTCTGCTGGAAATTCATTAATTAATTTTCAAATGGAAGTTTTAAATTATTTTATTACTCCGTACACCTTGTCTGATCTTCATCGGAGCTATTTATTCAGAGGACAGAGAATGGATGAAACACTGAACGATTATTTTGTGGATTTTAGGTATTATGCTAAAGTATTTGCTGTTCAGTTGTCGGAGGAGCAAATCGTTGCCTCATTAGTCGAAGGAATTAACCTCATTTATAGATTGTGTTTAACCATGTGTGCTAGGCCTAAGACTTATAAGGAGTTTTATGATCTTCTTCTTACTGCTGAGAAGTTTAAAAAGGCAGATGCTGTTCGCATGGCAAATTCATCGCTACCATGTGCTTCTATTCAGGGTACCTTTGGGCAAATTGGTTCTCAGCCTGTTTTTCAGTGGACGAGTGCTGTTCAATCTGGAGGAAGACAACCTGTTCAGGGTTCTAATAATGCTTTATTTCAGGGAGAGGTATGTCAGGATGTTGTTCCTGTTTCTGGTCCATACCATAATTTTCAGGGGCGTTCCAACCGGAGATATGCTGAGAGTGATACATATCAAGGTAGGCGGTGCGACTTATGTGGGTCGTATAATCACCTTAGACGTTGGTGTGATGCCAGAATGAATCATAATTCCTGAAGATGTTGTGGTGATCTTGTACGTACAGTATTGTATTTTCAAAATTGTGTTTGATCTTTGGAAACCACACACATGTATGTATGTAGCTTCTGTGTGAATTGTATGTTTGATGAGCGACGGATGGATTTGTGTGTATTGTGCATAAATGTCTCTATTTGGAATCTTCTGCATTGTGTATGACCAGAGTGACTCATTGTTTTGCGTCAAGTTGGTATGTAGGCAAAATGATAGAATTTTTTAATGGTTTTTGACATTTTGTTGGTACGGAGAGGAATTTCATTTTGTGTTACAGTAATAATTTTGAATTTTCAAGATCGTGTATGACCTACATGATGCTTTGGTGCGTGTTTATAGTAAAGTGACCTTTATTTGAATCTTCAAAATTGTATACTGGTTCTGGAGGAAGGTGGTATAATTGTGCGTTAGTGTATGGTGTTGGTATGAATGTGAATCACTAATTTGTCCTTGAAGTTGGGGAGGGATTTTGTTATTGTTTCTTGTTTTTATGGGTAAAGTTATGTTTTATTTTAAATGTTTTCAATGGTAGCCGAGTATATAAATAGAGTCGTTAAAATATCCTTGTTCAGCTTAAGATCCTAACGTATATGGAGGTATGGGACTCAAATATTAGGTGGCATAAGCTGAATATGTATTTAATGGTAAGTATTTACTAAACATTCCGAAATAGTTTCTCCGAATAGTGACCTTGTGCACTTATTATTGCTCGTTGAACTGAGGAAGTATGTACTTACAGGTGAGTTGTGTGTGTCATGAGGTTAATGTGGTAATGGTCGTTGTTTCGTTGAAGTGAATTTGTTGAAATTCTCATCCGAGACAGCATAAAGGTAATTGTTTATTTAAAGGATATTTGTGGTAATACGCTTGCCACGGTGGGTGAGTGGTTATAGTGTCGGACTACTAACCCCAAGATTGCAGGTTCGCCCCTGGTCGTGGTAAGTGATTTTTGAAGGCGATAAAAATCACGACACTCATGTCATACGTTGTTGGCATGTTAAAGAACCCATTTGAATTCAGTAGGCCGTGTTCAATGGCAAAATTAATCTCGGGATTTTCCGCCAACACAAAGTTCCTCCATTCTCTACTTGAAAGCGCTGTAGTGTCAAGGAGTTTAGATATCTAACCTCCTTGACTATCATAGCGTTCAAAGGAACGACGAAATTCGACATGCAAGCTACCCTCTGGGTGTCTTAACAAAGCTTGCACCAGGCACCCGATATTATTATTATTATTGTGGTAATATATCCTTGTTCAGCTTAAGATCCTAACGTATATGGAGGTATGGGACTCAAATATTATGTGGCATAAGCTGAATATTTATTTAATGGTATTTACTAACCATTCCGAAATAGTTTCTCCGAGTAGTGACCTTGTGCACTTATTATTGCTTGTTGAACTGAGGAAGTAGGTACTTACAGGTGAGTTGTGTGTGTGATGAGGTTAATGTGGTAATGGTCGTCGTTTCGTTGAAGTGAATTTGTTGAAATTCTCATCCGAGACAGCCTAAAGGTAATTCTTATTTAAAGGGTATTTGTGGTAATGTGTCACGGTTTTAACGAACTCCTATTTATATTGAGGTGGAACATTTTGGGGATATTTGTAGGTAGTAACTGTTTTCTTTGGTGAATTTGGAGGTTATGCAATGATGTGTGTGTGTGTGAAGGTGTTGGGGCTTTCTTAGGTCTGCACGTGTGGTCAGTTGATACTTCGTTTATTGTTGTTTTCTTGGTCTTTCTTTCTTTTTTTCCTTGGGTTTCGAATCTATTAATGGTTTTCTTGGGTAGATTTTTCTTGCTTGTAGCCTAAATGAGTTGAGACAGATGTGTGATTGGGGACTTATGCCAACGTTCATTTGGGGATATTAGTTTTTTCTTGGGGGGGGATACTAAAGAACTCATTTTTCATCTGGGATTTGCTTGCTTCACTGTAATTGTTATGAATTTGGTTTGTCAATTCTACATTTTTTTTTATTGCATTGAGTACTCATCAACACTTCTACTTGTTTATTTAAAATATGTGTAAACTTAAATATTTTGTAAAAGGTGTGGATATTCTGAGATAGGTTTTGCGTTAGAAAAATTTCTGCCATATTTTTGATATATGTAATGATATTGTTTGTTTATATTGTTTAATATCAAACGTTTGTGTTAACTATTCCATGAAAACGATACTCGCCTAGTCGAATTTGGTTTCAGCTGCTATCATCGTTGATACGTCTGCGTAGAAGATTTCGGATGTACTGTGAAGACTATCTGTGGCCAGGATGGTGGAACTGTCATCTGGAAGCTAAAGCGAATCTGAACTTATCCTCGGAAGAAATGATGAATTATGTATATCATGATGTATTATTGTCTGTACAAGTTATCTGATGTTATCATGTTACATGTAAGATGCAATTTTCTTGGCATGAAAAGGGATGTACCATTAGCTACGCTGACTTCTGCATGAACTATCATCGACCTGTGTGTAGTCAAACTTGTGGTGGTGGATTTTGAACGAACTTGTGAAGAAGTGTTTATTTCTACCTTCTCATTTAATGCATGCCTAAAACTAAACCAGTTTTGAAGTGATGAATTTGGGTATTGAAGGTTGATATTTGTCTAAGATTGGTATTTGTGCATGTACAATTTCAGTTTGACAATTACGTTGGCTTGGTACTTTACCGGCGCCAAGTTTGAAGGGAGGGAGTATGTAACGATACTAACTCGCCTCGACTGTAGGACACTTGATTTTTGACAGCTGCATGCAAATTCTTGGGAGTTGAGATGTGGTTGTGCTCTTTATCTACGCTAGAGTGCAGCAGCGCCTTGGTGAAGGTTACAATTAGGTCGTTTTCGCCTGGTGGTGAACACAGTAATCTTGTCAGCATGTGGAGTGGTGTTCTTCCTTGCCAAGTGAAGATGGTTCCCTTAGTAACGGCTGTTAGTATTTTTTCGATGCAATAAAGATTGTGTGTTGGGACATGATCTGGAAAAGACATAACATCATGTAGTCTACGAATATTGAGTAGCTTTTAGCTACTCATTCGGATGTCCTGCTTCGTAACTGACACTACCAAAATATGAATCGATATGGAATAGTTTCTCTTCAAATTAATTTTAAAAAAAATGTAAAATGTGGCAGAAAAATGAGGTTGATTCTCGTGTACACCTGGAGTGTGTGATGGTCTGGACTTCGGTTTGAAACGGATACCTAAGTGGTCATGTCGACGAGAAAAATATTAGTTGCTCCTTATTTATTGTTTATACACACATCAAAAAAAGTTTTGCATCACCTCGGTTCCAAGAGTTCCGGAACCGTTAAATACAAAGGGAATAGAGATCAACACAAACAACATTTCAGCTCGTTTTATTGCTCATGAGACCCACACATTGCATGTTGTACCATCATACAGCTAGACTTTCAGCATTTGTGGTCCAGATTGCAGTACACACCACTACCTCTAATACCCAGTAGCACGTCCTCTTGCATTGATGCATGCTTGTATTCGCCGTGGCATACTATCCACAAGTTCATCAAGACACTGTTGGTCCAAATTGTCCCACTCCTCAACGACAATTCGGCGTAAATCTCTCAGAGTGGTTGGTGGGACAAGACGTCCATAAACAGCCCTTTTCAACATATCCCAGGCATGTTCGATAGGGTTCATGTCTGGCGAACATGCTGGCCACTGTAGTCGAGCGATGTCGTTATCTTGAAGGAACGCATTCACAAGATGTGCACAATGAGGTCGAGAATTGTCGTCCATGAAGACAAATGCCTCTCCAATATTCTGCCGATATGGTTGCACTATGGGTCGGAGGATGTCATTCAGGTATCGTAAAGCCGTTTCGGAGCCTTCCATGACCACCAGTGGCGTACGTCGGCCCCACATAATGCCACCCCAAAACATCAGGGAACCACCACCTTGCTGCACTCGCTGGACAGTGTGTCTAAGACGTTCAGCCTGACCAGGGTGCCTCCAAACACGTCTCCGACGATTGTCTGGTTGAAGGCATATGCGACACTCATCGGTGAAGAGAACGTGATGCCAATTCCGTGGGGTCCATTCAGCATGTTGTTGGGCCCATCTGTACCGCGCTGCATGGTGTCGGGGTTGCAAAGCTGGACCTCGCCATGGACGTCGGGAGTGAAGTTGCGCATCATGCAGCCTATTGCGCACAGTTTGAGTTGAAACACGACGTCCTGTGGCTGAACGAAACGCATTATTCAACATGGTGGCATTGCTGTCAGGGTTCCTCCGAGCGGCAATCCGTAAGTAGCGGTCATCCACTACAGTAGTAGCCCTTGGGCGGCCTGAGCGAGGCCTGTCATCGACAGTTCCTGTATCTCTGTACCTCCTCCATGTCCGAACAACATCGCTTTGGTTCACTCTGAGACGCCTGGAAACTTCCCTTGTTGAGAGCCCTTCTTGACACAAAGTAACAATGCGGACGCGATCGAACTGCGGTATTGACCTTCTAGGCATGGTAGAACTACAGACAACATGAGCAGCGTACCTTCGTCCTGGTGGAATGACTGGAACTGATCGGCTGTCGTACCCCCTCGGTCTAATAGGCCCTGCTCATGCATGGTTGTTTACATCTTTGAGCAGTTTTAGTGACATCTATGAACAGTCAAAGGGACTGTATCTTGGATACAATATACACAGTCAACGTCTATATGCCGGAGATCTGGGAACCGAGGTGATGCAAAACTTTTTTTGGTGTGTGTATTTGTTGTTGAGGCAACTGTAAGGGACACTAGGGCTGAGTTTTTAGGCAAAAATGACAAAATTACTGTTTTTTGTTTTTCCCATATATATCTCTTATAGACCCCTGTGGATCATTTCAGTAAATCAGTTTTCATTCACCGCCATTTTAAAAGCACAGCGATATTTTTAAATCTCCTATGCGTAAAAAGAAGATGGAAGGCAAATCATAGAAAGTAGGCTATACTTTTAAAACTAGAAATCCTAGAAAGTTGTAGGTTAACTCAAACGAAAGGTCTCCATGCTCTTTATCTCTACAACAAAACATTGTATTTTTCACATCCTTTCCACAAACGTTTCATTGGGTGAGCCAAACTGGTTAATATAGCATGCGATTTTATAAAAAATGCTTTTATCTCCAAACAACGTTTTTAGGTAATCAAAATGCTCCATGTGCATGAGGTATTCACCAATTTTACTAAAAAAATCACCGGATATTCAGAAACACATGTGTTAAAAGATAACATTGCAATATCTCCATCCACTTTGTAAATTACAGACCAAAAAAATTAAAACTATGAAAAATTATCAAAATTCATAAAACATGATGGCACATAAAGAAAAATAATAATCTGACAGCATACATGTATCACTTTCCTGAAATGTCTCAATGTTATAATATTTAGAATAGTTTTATGTATATGTAATGAAAATATCAAGCGCTTTACACAATTGCTAATGCGCATGGAGCATTTTGATCACACGGTATTGAACCCGAGGAGGTTATGCTGACTGGAATTGAACGTGGTTCGCAGAGACTGTGATCTCAGTGTGAAGGTTCCACCAGGGAACGAACCAGAGATCTGTAGGAGGCAGTTTCTTGGTAAAAACCCCTCGAAAGAAGTGTATATTTAATCACTGGTGTGATTTTGGTGCAATGACATTATTTATAAAAATAATGCAGGGAATAATGAGCAGATTACAGCATTATTAGACTACTTGGTGTAGGCTATACGAGGCTTGAAGCACGAAGAGGGCAGAGTTGACATTTTACAAATTAGCCCAGAATTGTGGGTGGGGCCCAGTGGAGCCATGTCCATCTCTGTGACCCCATTCTGTCGTCTGGAGCAGGGGGAGGCCTGAATAATGACCCAGTTATTCCCCGACGGAGAATAGATTTGAGGAGTGGGAGGAGAGATGCCCAGGAAAATCATTGATTACTCGTGATTGGAGTAACGAATTGAGATGAGAGTTGCTCACAGATGAATCTTTTGGCAGGAGGCTAATTTTAGAGCCTTTTACCTGCGAAATTGGGGCATATTTAACGAAGTGCGGAAGGACTGTAAAACTACCATTGTGCGCGGATAGATTTGAGAATGTCGCCGGGGAATACCCGTAAGATAGCGTCCCACGCTATGGAGAAAGGAATTAATATTAATTAATTGGACGAGCGATTCCTGTGCACGCAGATAGTTTTGGGATCTGTGAAGAAAGAGGAACCCAATGATCATGGTTTGGAGACCAGATTCATGCTGGGAGAGGAGCCAAGATTACGCGGGAAGATTTCGCCCTACTTTCAGTGAGAATCTGATATAAGGGAGTAGACCCTTGGAGGAGCGCTCTGTCTCAACCCAGTCTCTCTCAGTTCAAGCTCAGTCTACGCGCAGTTCACGTGCAGTTTGCACCCAGTTACAGCCCAAGTTGCAGTCTTACGCAGTCTTCACGACGTTAGAAGTTACCCAGTTGCAGCACAGTTGCAGTAAGTTGCAATCAGTATGCAACAAGTACGAGGGCAGTACGAGACAGTATGTAAGCAGTATACAGCAGTCTTCAAGTAAGGTACGAGCAGTCTTCAAGTGAATCTTCAGTCAGGTACAGCCACTTTGAAGCAAGTTCGTCAAGGCAGAACGCATGGCGGTTCTACTCATAATAGACGCCGAACAAAGACTGGTACATGTAAATGAAGCATTTAATAAGCTGGTATGCATAATAGTCGTGCTATAGGCATAATCAGCAGTACGAACTATGCCGTGTTCAGTTACGAAGCACCGTGTAGGCTAACGGCAGAACTATTGTAAATAATTATTTGTGTAAAGTATTGGACAGTGTTAAGCGCAATGTGTAAAGTATTGAATGATCGTATATGTGTAATTACGATGGTATGCGCTAAATGAAACACTATGACGTGTTTGGTAATGTCATGAGAGTACCAGATGATAAAACTCAGGACGGGAGCTAGCATATTTATGCAACGCAGGACGCTTACTGTAGGAGTAAGAATAATAAAAAACTGTTGGTGAATTCCGAAAGCAGGTAAACCAGACTTTCAATCAGGAGTTGATAGGAGAACGGAAGATGCCGTCGACGCCTGCAATTTCGAACTTTGCTAGGGAATTTCAGCATTGAAAAGTGTATAAAGTGACGTGTGTTAAGTGTACAACATATGTAAAATATCCTTTAAAGTAGTGATTAGATAAGTGTTTCATATGTGTGGGAGCAATAGCTTCCTGAGAGGTATGCAACGTGTCGTGTTGTTGATGAAAATTATGTGTTATAAAATGTGTGTTTGCAAGATGAATATGTCGCGTTAAACCTGCTAATGGCGGGCGACATGGAGAAATATGATTGGTTGGAGCCACCATAGACGCCTATAGAAATGTAAGTACCCCACAAGTTATGATTATGTAGAAATATGGGCCACTGCATGTTGTGATTCCGTAAAGATGCCAGTAAAAATCAGTTTAGGAGGGAGATCCTCCATGTTTAATCATTAATTGTGTTGATTTTTATAGAGTTGAGATGTTAATTTGCATCATTAAGTGGAGTAATTATTCCCACTATGAATTAAGAATGGCAATCAGTTATGTAAATGTGACGAACGCGATTATTCGGATTTTAAGACGTTTAGCTATGTCGGATTTTTGGTTAAGCTATGTGAGAATAATAAAGTAATGATTTTTGGTCATTTATGTCAGTGAGATTAATAAGAATAATAAAGTAATGATTTTGGTCATTTATGTCAGTGAGATTAATGGTAATAATAATAATGAATATTAAAAGTATGAATGAACACATCAGGAAACAGATAAATGTTGTAAGCGAGAGATTTACGCTAGTTGCAAGACTTATCAATCTAAGCAGTAAGATTATACAGTAAGATTACATTACAGTAATTAAGGGAAGAAGTTTTATATCAGAATATTGCATATATTCAATAATAATGCCAGTAATGAAAGAGCTTTTAGTGAATGGAATTTGCAGCTTATATGAGAAGCTTATAGAGTAAATTGTTAGATTTCTCTTAATACTATAGGTCGAAGGTCGTAGCATTTAGTAAGGGGCCAGATGGTCTATTCTACGTATGAAATCTCCTATGTCATGGGCATAAGTGGAGATATAATTTTATGCCAGAGTTGTAGTGTGTACCCTAGCTCTGAGGAAGGATATGAAAGTGTTCCGGGTTGGGATCCTGTGATAGAGACGAGGAGAACGAGGACACCTCGAAACTCTATGGTCTCCCGAGAACTTATTAATGAGTTAATTCCGCTCGTGGTAGCGAAACTCATGGCGACAGCTGCAGTGAGCGCCTATATTTTACTTGAGACATCGGTCACCCGTTAGACTAATGCATTACGAACCCCGAACCTTCATGTTGAATGGACCCGTGTGAGGCCAGCAATTATTATATCCTCTGTGTAGGAGTGATTATAAAAGCTCATTCAATACCTGTTTGCATAATAGTCAATTAAGATCCTTTGGGATATGTGTGTCGGTCAGACGACAGTATTTGTCTTGTAAATCTTTACTGCTTAGAAAGGAAAGCATTCAAAACCTTTAAGGAGGGTCGAGGTAATTGGTGGAACACCCATCCCACTTTCTATTGTGTGCGGACTCCTCTAGCCGAGGGTCTGCAGTCTAAACTCGAACCGTCAAGGCAAGTTGAAAGGGACAGATTTTAGACCCTGGTAAATGACATATAATGAAAGATTGTTATGTTGAGTAATGTAGCCATGTGGTTTAGGAACACATGGATAATTATAGATTATCCTGATGGTTCATTATTTTAGCTATCTGACGAATAGTTAGATGATGGATTTGTACTGTCACTGAAACCAAGTTTTGAAGTTAGTTACCAGATGCCAATCGCCACGAGAGCAAGGTAATCTGATTACCATCCGACACAAGCTATAACGTAACGTTTTATGTAGGAATCACATACAGCATGCAATGGAACCATATAAATAGAGGAAGTGGAGGGGTAGCTTACATAATTATGGAGTTGCACGTTGATTGCGGTGCAACGTCCGAATAGGTAAATGCATGCAAGCATTTGTTTGGTGAGAAGAGAAAAATCAAAACACGCACGGCACACATAATTGTTAAAACCAAGAGGTTTAAGGAATAATTAATTTGTGATATTAAAGAAGTCACATTGTATGACTGTTATGTTAATGTACAGTTTGTATTGAAGTCGTAGGTGCATCAGCGCACTAGAATATCTTTATGTAGTTCACATAAGGGTACAGCTTTATGGTTTAATATGATTTTATTATGATTTCATTTTGTTTATTTGTGGATTGTGGAAGTAAACTTTTGTTTGCTTTGTTTTTTTATGGTTTTGGGATTGTTTTTGTGTTTGAAGCCATGCTTTTTATTTACTGAATTAAAGTTTTAGAATAGAGTTGTGCCTTGTTATTGTAGAGTTGTTACCTTATAGCCTCAAATCCAAAATATGCACTGCTCATTTGGGGGAACGGCACGCGCCTGAGACCTGATGCTAGCTGGAGGCAGCTGCATATTTACCTTCGAGATTACTCACATGGGTACATGGGATTTGATGTCCTATACTGTGATTTGAGCTATCGGTACAACTAAAGTCGGTCAGATTTAGTGCACACAACTCTATTAAAGTAAGAATTAACGAAGTAGGGAATGACCGCTCCTATCCTAGCTAAGTTCCGATACGTACATATAAATTTTGATAGATGTATAAGTACAGTTCTACTCCTTTGTAAGTATGACACTCTTATTATCATGGCCCAAGCAACGTGGAGCGGTATTAATTCATTATGGAACCGCCTGCGTCAGTGCAATATGAGCGATCTTGGCATTGCACATGCATGGCATACATGAACGATTGTACTTACTCGCATATATATTTATCATGGCGCCCAGGTACGTGGAGCTTATGGGATTTAGGGAAAACCCATAGATTTTTTATGGTATTTCATGGGGAAAACCATAGTAATTGTTTTGCCTCAAACTGTGTTTGAGTGATTTTTGAATTCAGTAGGCTTTTTTTGTAACGCAGAATCTCTCTATTGAGAAGAGAATTGCCCAAGGGTATGAGCGCTACATACCAGATCCACAATCTACCATAATATTATCAGGTTTTGTACGACTTCACAATATGTGTGCAGTGTTTGATGTTTCTCTTCGAAACGTATCCACATATTTTTCCAGGAAGCCTGCCTGCATATTTAAGTGTGTTATTGTAAAATGTCAGGTACGGAGGAAATCTTGCAGGTTATTGCAGGATTAAAACAGCATTTTGATGCTGCTAACGAGCAGAACAAACTGGAAGCCAAGGCTTTCCAGGATAGCATAAACACTCGTTTAGATGCCAATCAGGAGGCAATTAATGCAACCCAGGTTGAAATAAACAACCGTTTAGATGCAAATCAGGTTGCAATGAATAATAACCAGATTGAATTAAACAATCGGTTAGATGATAATAAAGTTGAATTAAACAATAAGTTAGGTCAAATGCAAGAGGTAATTAAGACCGAAGTAACAGATACTGTTGTAAGCATTGTATCGGAAATGCAGGTTAAAACTGATAAACGTTTCGAGGCTATAGAAGCCAAACTTGAGGGTAATTTACAAGCGTGTAAGCATGCTCAGGAGGAAACTAACAGTAGATTAGATGCGTTGTCTAACGATATTAAGGATATTCAAATCCAAAATGAGGCGAATCTCGAACGCCAAGCGAAACAGTTCGCAGAGTTTACAAGAACGGTAGACCAGAGATTAGAGGAGAACGACTCCAAATGGGACCAGAAATTGAAAAGCTATGCTAGAGCAATTAACGGTGACCTCAAGAAACAGGACCAGAATATATTAGGTCAATGCCAGGAAATAGGCGAAATTAAGGCTATCGCTCATGAAAATAAGGAGCTGGTAAGCAACGTGAAAAGTCAGATGGGCAAAGTTCATCAAGAACTGGACCAAGTTCAAAGTGACATTGTCATAGTTAACAAAAGGCAAGAGGAGAATAGAGGTGGGATCACCAAGGTCCGGAATGAATTGTCTAAAGTCAATGGACACATTCAAGATGAAATTAAAGGGTTAAGAGAAGAACTCGAAATAAGAGAAGACCAGAAAACAGAGGCAAGCGACAAGACCCTTGCTCAAATTAAAGAAGATGTAGAGGATGAAATATCCCATATCAAACAGAGTCTGAAAGAAGACAAGGTGAAAATCTTTCAAGTAGCCGAGGAAAACCGAGATAGGCTTACAAGAATAGAGAAAGAAGTCATTACTCGCCTAGAAAGAGCAGAGATGCGCCACAATCAAATGGAGACTAGGATAATAGCACAGGAGGAAACGCTTCTGAAAGGTCCTAAGTCAAGTGAAGGCAGCATAGAGGATATGAGGAAAACAAGGTGGGCAGACTTGGAAACCCAACCTATGAGCAGGAATGCTACAGGCCCAGGGGAAAGTCCTTATATGACGCCAGGTGTACCAATTGCGGCATCGACGCCACATGAAAATGCTATGCACACCCAGGTGATAAACGTCATTAGGGCAAGCGAAGAAAAACCAAGGAAATTTTCAGGTAGCCACTGTAGTATGACACCAAAATATTGGTTAAAGGAAGTGACTGAATATCTAAATGATGCACGAATACCGCAGGAGCGTAGGCTACGTGCTATAGAGAAATTAACAGAGGGAGAGTGCGCATTATGGTTTCGCAGCTTCCGTTACACTTTTGATACTGTTGAGGAGTTTCGTGAGGCATTCTTGAAGAGATATTGGGACGCCGCGACCCAACAGAATTTACGGTTGGATTTATATGCAAAGAAATACAGTACTAATAATCCAACAAAGTACGCAGAATTTTTCATATCGCAGATGTGTCGCTTTAAAGAGCTGGATCAAAAACCGAGCGAACTGGAGCTATGTATTGCTATCGCCAAACAGCTTCCATACGAGATCCAAAGGCTACTAATCTCGGCTAATGCGAAAACTGCTATGGAAATGGAGACAGTTCTAAGGCAACTGGACCTCACCACAGCAAATACAATGCGTCAGAGTCGAACCGTGGAACAAGTCCACGTGACCAACACACAGACTGACCAACAGCAAGCTCCAAGGAACAACAAAGCTACGAGCACAGAAACCTTAGATTCCTATGGACGGCAATGGGAACAGGAACCCAGAAGATGGCAGTCAAAGTTCAAAGGAAATGCTAATAGAGGAGGAAGAGGTCGAAGTTCGTGGAATAAGCAGAATAACAGGGGTAAACCGTACCATAACAATGGAGGTAATAATGGCCAAGAAGGCAATAATAGAAATTGGAGACCCCAGGAAAGAAGAAGTAACTTCGATGACGAGGTAGAAGAACGATACCATGCTTCTTTGCGATACCTCGAAGAAAGGGGAGATGAGCCCCAGAAACAACAAGTTCGATGGCAAGAAGTCATGCAGAACAGGACATCGCCAGACAGATATGGAGATGGAGCTAAGAGTTTGGAACTACAGCGCAGCGAACAGGAGAGAAGAAACTCTAAGGGGGCGGGCGCTGAAGAAAAAAAACCGCCAAAATTAGAAGAGTTTGAGACTGATGGATGGAAGTCTATTAACATCATCAATTGGATAGCCAAACCAGAAGAACTGATTGAGGATACAGGAGGACCACAGGTCATGGTCAAGAGAGAATTGCCTATTATAATTGTAAGAGTGGCAGGATTAAAAGTCAGAAGTCTGCTAGACACAGGGTCAACAGTGAGCCTCATGACACAAGCTCTATATAATGAAATAGCCCGGAGAGAGAACATTTTGAAAATACCGATCTCTAGTGTCAAGATTAAAGGGGTAATTTCAGACCGAACAATGATATGTAAATACCAGGTATTCCTAGATTTACAGATAGGAGGCTCTATTTTCTCACAGAGTTTTCTGTTAGTAAACAAACTGCCTTATAACCTACTTATTGGGGCAGAGTTTATAAGGGAATACAGAGTGATAATCGACCTAGCACAGGACAGGGTTATGTTCCATGTGAATGAAGAAGCTGAAGGCTTAGAGGTCGCACTCAATGAGATTGAACCAGGATCAAGTGAACAAGTATGGCATACATACAGAGATGTGGCTGAGGAGGGAGTGTTAGCTATTGAGCAGTTAGAAGAGGAGCTTACAACACTAGCCACAGACTTGGAAAAAGATCTGGAACCCAAATTGGAAGAATATATTTCGGAAAAGCTAGAAGAAGCGAAAATTGGGCTAAAAGAGAAGGAAAATTTAAAGCAGTTATTACTGGAACAGAAGGAAGTCTTTGATTCGAGACCTGGTCGGATAAAGAACTTCACTTATGCTTTTCAAGTCAGTGATTGGACACCATTTAGGCAGAAACCCTACCCTATAGCTGAAAAGCATTATGCTAAAGTGAAAGAGGCAATTCAGGAGATGTTGGAGGCCGGTGTTATTGAGAAGACACCTACGCCTTATGTAAGTCCATTGGTAATTGTACCAAAGACAGACGGATCTGTCAGAGTCTGCCTGGATCTGAGACGCTTAAATTTGCGAGTTATTCCGGAATTTGACCAAGTGCCACCTATTAAAGAGATCCTCAGGAAGTTTAAAGGGAAAACCATATTCACAAATTTGGATATCACATCCAGTTTCCATCATCTTGAATTAGAGAAGAAAACTAGTCTGTTGACAGGATTTATGTTTGATCAACATACATTCACATTTTTAAGGCTACCTTTTGGGTTGAAAACAGCTGGTTCAGCCCTGATAAGAGCGATAGATCGCAATCTTTCAGATGAGGTTAAAGAGAGTACCATCAGATATGTAGACGACATTCTACTCACATCAGAATCTCTGGAGGAGCACATGAGAGACCTGAAGAAGTTGCTAGATGACCTTCGAGAAGCTAACTTTAAGGTTAATATCAAGAAATCGCACTTCTGTCAGAGGGAAGTTAAATTCCTAGGGCATGTTATTGATGCAAATGGAGTGAAGCCTAACCCAGATAAATTGGAAGTAATTCGAAATTTCCCTCGACCCACGAAAGTAAAGCACGTCCGACAGTATTTGGGAGTAATTGGATTCTTTTCGAACCATTGCCCAAACTATACTGCGACAGTAGCACCCCTGCAGGACCTATTGAAGAAAGGCAGCAGATGGAATTGGACGGAGCAATGTCAGGAAGCATTCGTGAGGTCAAAACAAATGCTTTTGGAATATGTGAAGCTGGGATACCCGGATTATACCCAGAAGTTCATCATACAGACGGATGCATCACTTATTGGGATCGGAGCGATGCTATTCCAGGAAAATGTTGACCAGCCTGAGAAGAAAGTTTTTATCGCCTTTATAAGCAGGAGACTGAAAGCCCATGAGAAAAACTACACGATCACAGAGATAGAGTTGCTCGCGATTTTGTACGCGTTGCAATCTTGGCACAAACTCGTGTATGGCTTCCGAATAGTCCTCAGAACAGACCATAAAGCTTTAACATTTTTGTTAAAGACAGACTTGTCTAGCCAGAGATTGACAAGATGGTCCCTGTATATCCAGCAATTTAATGTGGAAATTGAATACTGTCCAGGGAAAGAGAATGTAATACCGGACATATTAAGTCGTTACCCTAGAGAAGAGGAAGCGCTAGCGGTCCAGATTGAGAATCGAGATCAGAAGACGTTGGATGACTTAAGGAACCTTACCAACCTACAACGCGAAGACCCATGGTTGAAGATGATGATCGATTACTTTGAGGGACGCTTAGCAAGGGGAACTGCGGTATACAGAGAGGCGGAGGCATTGGCAACAGAATATGTATGGTATAATCAGATATTACACAAGTGGGACGATGTAGATCATACACGTCAAAGGATTGTAATTCCTGCATCTTTGCAGAGAAGATTGGTATGGCTAGCCCACAGAGCATTTGGACATCCGGGGATAGATAAACTCTGTGCTCTGTTGAAGGAAGCATTTACTTGGCCAAAATTGAGAGAAACGGTGAGAAATACTATTAGGACATGTGATCTATGCCAAAGGGTTAAGCCAAATCCCTTTTTAATGAGGCAACGACCTATCCCGTTGTTACCGGAGAAGCCAAGGCAGCTATTGAGTATAGACAACTTTGGACCATTGCCTAGAGCACGTAGAGGCAATAGACACATTTTTGTAGCCATGGATGTATTTTCGAAAATGGTGGTGTTATGCCCCATACAAAAGACAAGTTCAAAACAGGTCTTGAAGCGCCTGAAAGAGAGAGTTATTCCGATTCTTGGGAAGCCGGATAACATTCTCTCGGACCACGGAAGTTGCTTTACAAGTGCAGAATTTCGTCGAGAACTGGAAACTCTAGGAATTAGGCAGATTTTATCTACCATTCGCCATCCTGAGGCAAGTCCAGTTGAAAGAGTAATGAGAGAGATCCAGAAATACATGAAGATCTACTGCTCTGAGGAGAATTGGAGTTGGATAGAATTTCTAGAAGTCATTGAATACTGTATAAATAATACTGTACATGAGGCGACAGGTCAGGTTCCCGTGACTCTACATCTGGATCAAAGACCAGAGAGACCGTGGACTGGTGTTATTCCATTGCCAGTAGACGCACAGCCAGGTAGAGAATTGAGGATCCAACGAACCTTTGAATATCTCAAAGCACAGGCGGAGAGACGTCAGAGAAGAAATCGTGCGAAGAGGTATCATAGACCGCTTCTCGTGGGAGAGAAAGTGTTAATTAAGAAACCCGCCAGTTCAGATCCAGAGGCACGCAAGTATAAAAAGTTCAATTTTGCTTACCACGGCCCGTTCGAGGTGATAAGAGACCTCCAGAACAATGCATACAGGTTAAGGCATCTTGAAAATGGAAACGAGGTCGTTATGAACGTAGCCAACTTAAAAGTTTATTACTCGCCAGAAGAATTCGACGAACAAGAAGAAGTATTAGTAACGCACACCCAACTCAACGTGGCGAGCGAAGTCAGTCAAGCAGTCAGACCTGAAAGTTGGAACGGCAAGACGGGACGAGAAGCAGACAGTTTACCCAGTGTAAGCGAAGAGAAGAAAGAATGCCAGTGTCTGCGAGAATTCTATGAAGAAATGGTCAGAGTGGCGAGAGAGGTTGAGGCCATAAACGCGACCCTCCGCATGGAGAATGAACAGCTTAGGAAGAAGGCCGAGTGTGGAAGGGGGAACAGTACTAACCTACTCGCAGCCAGACGAGGTGAAGGACCCCAGATGTAAACATCGACAGTGGTAGACAGTCAGCTGGTTACTTATATAAAGCCACTTGCAATTGACTTTTATAAGTTTCGCAAGGGGAATATGAACCCGAGGAGGTTATGCTGACTGGAATTGAACGTGGTTCGCAGAGACTGTGATCTCAGTGTGAAGGTTCCACCAGGGAACGAACCAGAGATCTGTAGGAGGCAGTTTCTTGGTAAAAACCCCTCGAAAGAAGTGTATATTTAATCACTGGTGTGATTTTGGTGCAATGACATTATTTATAAAAATAATGCAGGGAATAATGAGCAGATTGCAGCATTATTAGACTACTTGGTGTAGGCTATACGAGGCTTGAAGCACGAAGAGGGCAGAGTTGACATTTTACAAATTAGCCCAGAATTGTGGGTGGGGCCCAGTGGAGCCATGTCCATCTCTGTGACCCCATTCTGTCGTCTGGAGCAGGGGGAGGCCTGAATAATGACCCAGTTATTCCCCGACGGAGAATAGATTTGAGGAGTGGGAGGAGAGATGCCCAGGAAAATCATTGATTACTCGTGATTGGAGTAACGAATTGAGATGAGAGTTGCTCACAGATGAATCTTTTGGCAGGAGGCTAATTTTAGAGCCTTTTACCTGCGAAATTGGGGCATATTTAACGAAGTGCGGAAGGACTGTAAAACTACCATTGTGCGCGGATAGATTTGAGAATGTCGCCGGGGAATACCCGTAAGATAGCGTCCCACGCTATGGAGAAAGGAATTAATATTAATTAATTGGACGAGCGATTCCTGTGCACGCAGATAGTTTTGGGATCTGTGAAGAAAGAGGAACCCAATGATCATGGTTTGGAGACCAGATTCATGCTGGGAGAGGAGCCAAGATTACGCGGGAAGATTTCGCCCTACTTTCAGTGAGAATCTGATATAAGGGAGTAGACCCTTGGAGGAGCGCTCTGTCTCAACCCAGTCTCACTCAGTTCAAGCTCAGTCTACGCGCAGTTCACGTGCAGTTTGCACCCAGTTACAGCCCAAGTTGCAGTCTTACGCAGTCTTCACGACGTTAGAAGTTACCCAGTTGCAGCACAGTTGCAGTAAGTTGCAATCAGTATGCAACAAGTACGAGGGCAGTACGAGACAGTATGTAAGCAGTATACAGCAGTCTTCAAGTAAGGTACGAGCAGTCTTCAAGTGAATCTTCAGTCACGTACAGCCACTTTGAAGCAAGTTCGTCAAGGCAGAACGCATGGCGGTTCTACTCATAATAGACGCCGAACAAAGACTGGTACATGTAAATGAAGCATTTAATAAGCTGGTATGAATAATAGTCGTGCTATAGGCATAATCAGCAGTACGAACTATGCCGTGTTCAGTTACGAAGCACCGTGTAGGCTAACGGCAGAACTATTGTAAATAATTATTTGTGTAAAGTATTGGACAGTGTTAAGCGCAATGTGTAAAATATTGAATGATCGTATATGTGTAATTACGATGGTATGCGCTAAATGAAACACTATGACGTGTTTGGTAATGTCATGAGAGTACCAGATGATAAAACTCAGGACGGGAGCTAGCATATTTATGCAACGCAGGACGCTTACTGTAGGAGTAAGAATAATAAAAAACTGTTGGTGAATTCCGAAAGCAGGTAAACCAGACTTTCAATCAGGAGTTGATAGGAGAACGGAAGATGCCGTCGACGCCTGCAATTTCGATCTTTGCTAGGGAATTTCAGCATTGAAAAGTGTATAAAGTGACGTGTGTTAAGTGTACAACATATGTAAAATATCCTTTAAAGTAGTGATTAGATAAGTGTTTCATATGTGTGGGAGCAATAGCTTCCTGAGAGGTATGCAACGTGTCGTGTTGTTGATGAAAATTATGTGTTATAAAATGTGTGTTTGCAAGATGAATATGTCGCGTTAAACCTGCTAATGGCGGGCGACATGGAGAAATATGATTGGTTGGAGCCACCATAGACGCCTATAGAAATGTAAGTACCCCACAAGTTATGATTATGTAGAAATATGGGCCACTGCATGTTGTGATTCCGTAAAGATGCCAGTAAAAATCAGTTTAGGAGGGAGATCCTCCATGTTTAATCATTAATTGTGTTGATTTTTATAGAGTTGAGATGTTAATTTGCATCATTAAGTGGAGTAATTATTCCCACTATGAATTAAGAATGGCAATCAGTTATGTAAATGTGACGAACGCGATTGTTCGGATTTTAAGACGTTTAGCTATGTCGGATTTTTGGTTAAGCTATGTGAGAATAATAAAGTAATGATTTTTGGTCATTTATGTTAGTGAGATTAATAAGAATAATAAAGTAATGATTTTGGTCATTTATGTCAGTGAGATTAATGGTAATAATAATAATGAATATTAAAAGTATGAATGAACACATCAGGAAACAGATAAATGTTGTAAGCGAGAGATTTACGCTAGTTGCAAGACTTATCAATCTAAGCAGTAAGATTATACAGTAAGATTACATTACAGTAATTAAGGGAAGAAGTTTTATATCAGAATATTGCATATATTCAATAATAATGCCAGCAATGAAAGAGCTTTTAGTGAATGGAATTTGCAGCTTATATGAGAAGCTTATAGAGTAAATTGTTAGATTTCTCTTAATACTATAGGTCGGAGGTCGTAGCATTTAGTAAGGGGCCAGATGGTCTATTCTACGTATGAAATCTCCTTATGTCATGGGCATAAGTGGAGATATAATTTTATGCCAGAGTTGTAGTGTGTACCCTAGCTCTGAGGAAGGATATGAAAGTGTTCCGGGTTGGGATCCTGTGATAGAGACGAGGAGAACGAGGACACCTCGAAACTCTATGGTCTCCCGAGAACTTATTAATGAGTTAATTCCGCTCGTGGTAGCGAAACTCATGGCGACAGCTGCAGTGAGCGCCTATATTTTACTTGAGACATCGGTCACCCGTTAGACTAATGCATTACGAACCCCGAACCTTCATGTTGAATGGACCCGTGTGAGGCCAGTAATTATTATATCCTCTGTGTAGGAGTGATTATAAAAGCTCATTCAATACCTGTTTGCATAATAGTCAATTAAGATCCTTTGGGATATGTGTGTCGGTCAGACGACAGTATTTGTCTTGTAAATCTTTACTGCTTAGAAAGGAAAGCATTCAAAACCTTTAAGGAGGGTCGAGGTAATTGGTGGAACACCCATCCCACTTTCTATTGTGTGCGGACTCCTCTAGCCGAGGGTCTGCAGTCTAAACTCGAACCGTCAAGGCAAGTTGAAAGGGACAGATTTTAGACCCTGGTAAATGACATATAATGAAAGATTGTTATGTTGAGTAATGTAGCCATGTGGTTTAGGAACACATGGATAATTATAGATTATCCTGATGGTTCATTATTTTAGCTATCTGACGAATAGTTAGATGATGGATTTGTACTGTCACTGAAACCAAGTTTTGAAGTTAGTTACCAGATGCCAATCGCCACGAGAGCAAGGTAATCTGATTACCATCCGACACAAGCTATAACGTAACGTTTTATGTAGGAATCACATACAGCATGCAATGGAACCATATAAATAGAGGAAGTGGAGGGGTAGCTTACATAATTATGGAGTTGCACGTTGATTGCGGTGCAACGTCCGAATAGGTAAATGCATGCAAGCATTTGTTTGGTGAGAAGAGAAAAATCAAAACACGCACGGCACACATAATTGTTAAAACCAAGAGGTTTAAGGAATAATTAATTTGTGATATTAAAGAAGTCACATTGTATGACTGTTATGTTAATGTACAGTTTGTATTGAAGTCGTAGGTGCATCAGCGCACTAGAATATCTTTATGTAGTTCACATAAGGGTACAGCTTTATGGTTTAATATGATTTTATTATGATTTCATTTTGTTTATTTGTGGAAGTAAACTTTTGTTTGCTTTGTTTTTTTATGGTTTTGGGATTGTTTTTGTGTTTGAAGCCATGCTTTTTATTTACTGAATTAAAGTTTTAGAATAGAGTTGTGCCTTGTTATTGTAGAGTTGTTACCTTATAGCCTCAAATCCAAAATATGCACTGCTCATTTGGGGGAACGGCACGCGCCTGAGACCTGATGCTAGCTGGAGGCAGCTGCATATTTACCTTCGAGATTACTCACATGGGTATAGTATATTTTAATAATATAATTAGTAAAAAATCAATTACATTTCATCCAATTGCTTTCAAATTTGGTATGTGACTAAGTGTTACTATTCTAAATACGCAGTTTAAATTTCAACTCATTCTGATAAAAAATGTGGAAGTTGAAAAACTCAGCCCTAGTGTCCCTTACGTGAAGCAAACCTATATGTCGTGGATTTCCATAAGAGGCCATATGTGGTTAAATGGAGTTGTGAAGATTTGGTAAAAGGTATTATGTTCCAAAAGAGAAGTAAGTGGATTATTATATATTTCTGGGGTGCATGTGTATCTACCTAGTGCATGTTATTATAATCTTACCGTCACCACCGTGATTGGCTCACGTAGTTGGGAGGCTTTCAACTTGCTGTGTGGATAAAACTTTTTAATATTCGTTTCTGGTTTATAAATGTAATCTTTCACTTTATCCACGTTTAGTTTGCCTAATAGAGGTCCGTGTTAATTATGTAAAGCTTTTATTTTATTTGAGTTGGGGTTCGTATTTGCTGGCATTGCGTTCGTCTTCTGTTTTTGGTTATCGGTTGTTGTGTTCTGGATTAACTTGTTATGATTGTCAGCTGTTAGATGACAAATGAAAATCGAGGCACCGATGTTTAAAAGGGTTTGACGAATTGACATCTTGTTCCGAGTTTGCTCAGGTTAAGAAAGGAAATATCCAAGATTTAATATATTTAGTGTCTTATGACATTACCTATTGATTGACGGGTATTAAATATTATTGAAGATTGTTTTCCGACATTAACTGAAAGTCGTATAATTAAGCATATGCAGAACTTTGTTGGTTAGGCCTCCTTCCTTATGTTATCGAGTCAACTGATAATAATTTAATGTGAATAGATATTTTGCCCTAAGAGGAATATTTTGGGAGCCAATGCAAGTAAGTTGTATCCTACGTCAGGTACCACACCTTTTCTTTTATTTACACTGCATGTAATTGTTTATGTTATGTTTATTGTAAAAAATGTGTTTTATGAATAGAAGTGTTGTTTTAAAATATGAATCGTGTGTATCATTTCTGGGTCTGGGATTCTGTAGACAGCTCTCAAGGTAGACACCTCGGGTTGTGGTCGAAAATGGCCCAGTCGCTTCCCTTCCACAGTACGTCTTGTTGTCGTTTAAAAAAAACTTTTGGTGGTATCTTGTAGGGTGACTTCCGGTTCAATGGGTTGTGGGAGTGTTTCAAGTAGTATTGTTTTTAGCACTTGCTTTTTAACATTTTCATGATTTTCTGTTGACAGCAACAGTGTTTCATGCAGTACACTACATTGATGATCACTGACACTTAAAACCTCACTATTTTTACTTTTTAGCTCACTGCGACATAGTTTTGAACAACGCCAAATAACAGTTCCATTTTTATTGGTTCTTTTCAAAATATATGAATATCCTTTATAGAATGCATGAGGCTTACCATACCTAGTCACAGATACTTCCATATCAACTGTCAAGCATAGACTAAGCTCTAGTAAAGACAACTTGGTAATAAGAACAATAGTTTAATGTGCGAGCATATATGGGTGCAAATGTTGGAGCAAAAATTGAGACCAAAAAGTATGGGAGCAAATGTGAAAGCGAAAGTGGGAGCAAGTATGGGAGCATATGTGAAAGCAAAAAGTGTAAGCAAAAGTGAGAGCAAAAAAAGTAGGAGCAAACGTGAAAGCAAAAAGTGAGAGAAAAAAAAAGTGGAGCAAAAAGTGTAAGCAAAAGTGGGAGCAAATATGAGAGCAAAAAAAGTGTAAGCAAAAGTGGGAGCAAATATGAGAGCAAAAAAAGTGTTAGCAAATAAGGGAGCAAAAAGAGGGAGTTAAAAGTGTAAGCAAAAGTGGGAGCAAAAAGAGGGAGTTAAAAGTGTAAGCAAAAGTGGGAGCAAAAAGAGGGAGTTAAAAGTGTAAGAAAAAGTGGGAGCAAAAAGTGGAATAAAAAAAAGTAGGAGCAAGTATGAGAGCAAATGTGAAAGCAAAAGTGGGAGCAAATGTGAAAGCAAAAGTGAGAGCAAAAAGTGAGAGAAAAAAAGTGAGAGCAAAAAGTGTAAGCAAACGTGGGAGCAAATATGAGAGCAAAAAAGTAGGAGCAAGTATGGGAGCAAATGTGAAAGCAAAAAGTGAGAGAAAAAAAGTGGGAGCAAATAGTGTAAGCAAATATGAGAGCAAGAAAAAAGTGAGAGCAAATATGGGAGCATAAAGTGTGAGCAAAAGTGGGATCAGAAAGAGGGAGCAAATGTTAAAGCAAAAGTGGGAGCAATAAGTGAGAGCAAAAAGAGCGAGCAAAAGTGAGCGCACAAAGTGGGAGCAAAATGTGTGAGTAAAAAGTGGGGGCAAATGTGGTGTTTTACTGAAACAATCTCCCCTAACCTAACCTAACCTTCCAACTCTCAGATCAAAAAATAAATTCTGGCCATAGTCGAGTTGGAACCCAAAACCTCTGGGATAACACCCAAGTATACTAGCCACTACACCGTGAGATGGGCAAATTATCATGCAACAAAACACAAAAATAAAAGTTTCCTGTATTGTAACTCATTGGCTGACAACCATAGTTGAGAAGTCAAACCCAAGACCTCAGGACTTTTGTTTTGAACATTATCAGAAATATTATTCCATTTACATTTTGCTGTTGCTTATAGTTATAAGAGTTGGCATTAATATGGGAGCAAAAGTGAGTGCAAGCATGGCTGGTTGTTGAGACTTTCATATCAACTAATACACATAAATTAAATTTTAGTAAAGTGACTTGGCTAATAATACTAATAATAATAACAGTTTAAAAAAATTCAAAGGGGGATTGATATTTTTCAGGGTGTAATTTCCAAAGTACTGTCAAGAATAATAATTACATGAACAGATTCCAAGAACTCTAGAGTGCTTTTAAGGTTAATGATTGGCTAGGAGTGAGATAGAGCTAGCTAACCTAAGTTAACCTCAGCTCACCAAACCTAACCTTGTCACATGACATGTTCAACAAGTATAGACTTGCTTTGAGACTGGCTATGACGTCACAGATCAATGGCGGTGGGAGGCTGGACACGACTTTTTATTACACAAAAACATTTTCCTTTTTGCCAGCCTCCCACCGCCATTCATCTGTGACGTCATAGCCAGTCTCAAAGCAAGTCTATACTTGTAGAACATGTCATGTGACAAGGTTAGGTTTAGTGAGCTGAGGTTAACTTAGGTTAGCTAGCTCTATCTCACTCCTAGCCAATCATTAACCTTAAAAGCACTCTTAAGAGTTCTTGGAATCTGTTCATGTAATTATTATTCTTGACAGTACTTTGGAAATTACACCCTGAAAAATATCAATCCCCCTTTAAATTTTTTTAAACTGTTATTATTATTAGCCAAGTCACTTGACTAAAATTTAATTTATGTGTATTAGTTGATATGAAAGTCTCAACAACCAGCCATGCTCCACTCACTTTTGCTCCCATATTAATGCCAACTCTTATAACTATAAGCAAGAGCAAAATGTAAATGGAATAATATTTCTGATAATGTTCAAAACAAAAGTCCTGAGGTCTTGGGTTTGAATTCTCAACTATGGTTGTCAGCCAATGAGTTACACTACAGGAAACTTTTATTTTTGTGTTGTGTTGCATGATAATTTGCCCATCTCGCGGTGTAGTGGCTAGTATACTTGGGTGTTATCCCAGAGGTTTTGGGTTCCAACTCGACTATGGCCAGAATTTAATTTTTGATCTGAGAGTTGGAAGGTTAGGGGAGATTGTTTTAGTAAATCACCACATTTGCCCCCACTTTTTGCTTTCAAATTTGCTCACACTTTTGCTTACATGTTTTGCTCCCATATTTGCTCTCACTTTTTTTTTTTGCTCTCATATTTGCTCCCACTTTTGCTTTCACATTTGCTCCCATACTTGCTCCTACTTTTTTGCTCTCATATTTGCTTTCACATTTGCTCTCATACTTGCTCCTACTTTTGCTTACACTTTTATCTCCCTCTTTTTTTTGCTCCCACTTTTGCTTACACTTTTTTCCTCTCACTTTTTGCTTTCACATTTGCTCCCATTTTTTTGCTCTCACTTTTGCTTACACTTTTTTTTTCCTTTCACATATGCTCCCGTACTTGCTCCCACTTTCGCCTTCACATTTGCTCCCATACTTGCTCCTACTTTTTTTTTGCTCCCATATATGCTCGCACATTAAACTATTGTTCTTATTACCAAGTTGTCTTTACTCGAGCTTAGTCTATGCTTGACAGTTGATATGGAAGTATCTGTGACTAGGTATGGTAAGCCTCATGCATTCTATAAAGGATATTCATATATTGTGAAACGAACCAATAAAAATGGAACTGTTATTTGGCGTTGCTCAAAACAACGTTCAAAACAAAGTCGCAGTGAGCTAAAAAGTAAAAATAGTGAGGTTTTAAGTGTCAGTGATCATCAGTGTAATGTACTGCATGAAATACTGTTGCTGTCAACAGAAAATCATGAAAATGTTAAAAAGCAAGTGCTAAAAAACAATACCACTATTGAAAATAATTCAATGTTCAAAAAAACCCTTAACATTACCTAAAGCCATGCAGACTCTACATGAGGACACTGTAGAGGAAGAGGAACAGGAATATTTAACTGGTATTAGTAATGTTGAGGATAATTATAGTGATTATAATAATAGTGATATAGATCATGCTGCTTATGATTATAATAGTGATAATGATCCAAAACAAGACAATAACGTTTTCATGCCTATTGTTCACCGTGGAAGAAAAAAGATCTACAACAAGCTTTGTTTTTAAAACTATAACACACTATCGTAAAGGCAAAGACTTGTATTAAGTGTGCTTTTTATTGTCATAATCATGTATACTCTGCAATGTTAAATATTCTGACTTCTATAGAAAATAAAACAATATTGTACCATTATTTTCATTTATTTACAAACTTTATATACATTTTTTTTTGTTTCATGATAATATTTTTTAAGACAATACTAAACACTAAGACATTATTATTCTATACACATATTTTTCTTTCAGTTCATTGTCATGACTTATATCTTCCATTATTATTTGACATTTTTATTTATTTAATTATAAACGAAACATGCACCTATTGTTTTTAAAACCTTCATAAATTAAGTGTACAGGTTGTACAGCATTATTGACTTCATCAAAAACACTCTCCGACATATCATTAAGCCGTGTAGGCAGAAATGTCTCAAAGTTTTCACATACACAAAGTACACGATCACCATATGCTGTTTTCAATTTCCGAAACTTGATAATGAGGAATGGAATATGCGTTGGCAATTTGCTGAGCTTCTTTGTCTCTAAGCCACATGCTTGACCCACAGCATTCAAAACATTCAATGTAGTAGTCTATAAACAAAAGAAATGCATATCTATTACACTCTAAAACAGCTTTAATAATATTGTGCAATTAGGGATTTTACACTATGCGTGGCTGATAAATTTTACTATTTATGCAAGAAATGCCCTAACTGTAGCAGATACTGCTTTTCTGCATATAGCACAAGTGTTGAGTTCTAATGCACACTTGACACAGGCTATCATGTGTCCACAAGGCAAAAATACAACACCTAGTTCATCTTGATAACAAATTTTACATAATTGTTGGTCACACTTTTGTATCTGTTCGTGAGACAAGTCTTTTTTTTCAGCCTCATGTATTTGCTCCGCATGTTCTAACTCTAAAGGCACTTTTATGTCTTGTGCTGTAATCAAGTTTTCTTTACGAATAGTGTTCACAAATTCCTGACCTTTAAGCAACACCATGTATTTACAGTTAGGTAACCAACGAGCGTGTTGCACAAAAGGGTCATCAGTCATTTGCCAATCCTTTAAAGCAAATCCACAATAAAAACATTGTTTTATTCCCTTCACCAGTATAAAAAAAAATCCAGCTTCACTTAGCTGTTTGGTAAGGTGTTTTAATATTAATGGCCAAACATTTTTATAAGATTCTAAACGTTTTTCAACAGAGCTGTACTCTGGGTGTGCTAGTGCTTTAGTCTTGCAAACTCCCAATTTTTCAAAAGCACATGCCAATTCAACACTGTCTATGGCATATGGACCACATATATCGACACTACCGTTGTTGGCTGGTAATACAGCATTATTATTATTATTTATTTGTGAT
The DNA here is from genome assembly GCA_946902985.2 of Meconema thalassinum. Taxonomy (NCBI): domain Eukaryota; kingdom Metazoa; phylum Arthropoda; class Insecta; order Orthoptera; family Tettigoniidae; genus Meconema; species Meconema thalassinum. Next base: position 1,119,406,203 of record OX336389.2, on the reverse strand, counting down.
TCAGCAACGTAAGTAGCGGCCAATGGTCTTGTGGTTCGGTAAAATGAAATACACTGGCATGTTACCCACTTGTTTTCCAAGCATGTAAGGACAACAAGGAGACCATCGCAAATGGTCTCTAAAGGGATCATCCCCTTCTTCCCAGTGTGAAGTTCAATACGACAAAACACACAGCGCACATCTTCTCGGTTCAAGTAAAAAAAAAAGAGGTTTTTGCAGGTTCATGTGTCGACAAAAAGCCTACAGGCCAGGATTCAAATGTTAACCAACGGTCATGTTCTGATTTTAAATTTAACCCACGTGGTAAACCAACTTGCTCACTTGTTGCATTTGGTAATAACGCCATGTGTTATAATAAAACTTTTTCTTATTGTAAGTTATTAACGTTGCACAGAGTACTTTAAAGCACAATGCATGCTTGTTCACCGTCTGTTCATTACGTTAATGGGGCATGACGACACCTAAAAGCAAACAAAATAACCAATCACTCAATCAATCCTTGTAAATAAAACTTTAACGTTAATTGGTATTAATATATCAAAACACCATAAAAATTATAATAAACTGTATGTCGGCACTAACAGTAACCCATGTACTTATTTTCTTTTTATAAAGCTGCAGTCATTTACATTACCCTTTAACCAATACATAAACAAAAAATAATAATGTCATGTAATTTTGTTCAGATTATCATGTTCAAACTTGTCAATATATTCGTTGAGTTCATAGGGTACAAATTTCCTCATCTTTCTACTAGAAAGCGCTATAGAGTTTAATGAGATTAGATATCTAACATTTAACCTCCTTGACTTTCATAGTCAAGGAACAACTAAATTCGACATGCAAGCTACCCTCTGTGTGTCAAATAACAAAGCTTGCACCCGAGGCCATACGATATTAATATTATTATTAATATTATAATTATTATTATTATAGGGAACGACATGTCAGTTAAATTAAAATTTTTGTTTTTTACAAAATCCAATATGGCCTTGTACTTTCCAGGTAAACAACCAATATGGTCTTGTACCGGTTGCCAATACATAGTCATTAATTAAGAAAGCAATCATCGTCCTAGTCATGTACAGGTAATGAATTTTTTTGTCTTCGAGTTTTCAGTAGTGGTAAAATGGAATAGCATTTTATGTTGGGCTGACCCGAGTTTTAAATAGTTCACTGCCTGGAAACAATGTTTGACCTTTACTGCGTCTCGGGTTTTCAGCGACTGCTACGGCGGTAAGGCTTTTCTTTCCAAGTTTCTAAAAATAAATAAAATAAACCGTTATAAATACCTAAATTCAGGTTAATACATGCATTTCATAAAATAAAATATGAAACAAAAAAAAAAAAAAAAAAAAAACTAGTTAGTTTAAAAAAATAATCCCACCTTCACTTGCAGTGGCTTCTTGCTGTTTCCTTCTAGTGGGCTCAAAAGTAAACTGGTTTCTTGTATCTCAGACATGTAAGGTATACCGGTTATCTGCAAACAAATAAATTAAAAAATCAATAATTACCTAATCAATATCTACAAATTTAAGGTTCATTAGCATGACATTATTAAAATAATCATTCATAGGTACTTACTAAAAAAATAAAAGGATTTTTCTTTCACAGCTCTACTGTATATGTCCGTGTGCTAAAATGGCAAGTGCATGACCAACGCAATCGTTATCAGTTAGCCTAGCAACAGAAAATGTTGTATTTTCTCAGCGTTTTGACCTTGAATGGTTCTCTCTCTCTCGCACGTGATCCCACGCTTCTTCACATTCCTCAATCTGAATAAGATTCGTGTACCTTATACTAGTTTCATGTTTTTAATAAGGAACCCAAATGGCTACCTCTTATACATCGGTAGTCCTACTGTCTCAGAACCAAAATGGCAGTCCCTGCTTAAACAGCACACCTGCTAGCCACCACGAGGCAAGTAAACTTATATCACACTTCCTGCTGACGTAGACATTCCTGCCTCGTCAGTACTAGCAACAGCTCTCACGAGTTCTCTGGCTAGGTACAATATTCAGTAACCAGTGAGCTGGACTGTGTGCGTGTTAGCATTCAAAACATGTGTGTGTGTCTTATTATTAAACATTTTACTGTAATAATAATAATAATAATAATTACTAGCAAGCGGCCATCCTCAATACATGATCATGTTAACCACATACTTTCATCCTAAAACACATGACTTTACCCAGTTCAATATTTAGTTTATAACATTTCAGGCCAATGACCTTACCGTTTTGGCTCTTTGCGTACATGCACATGACTTGGTCGAGCAAATGTTATAGGTTTCCGTATTCTAAAACCATTTACTGTGCTAGACAGCAGTCTCGCTTATCATCGTTTACTAGCATGTTTAAGATCCCCTTCAGGGGCAAAAAAAAAAATTCCTAGCACACTTAACACATTATCAAATATTCGCCTCTATCCATCATAGGAAATGTCACAAAACCAACCGTCATAAGCTGCCCCTGCCATCCCACCAAAATAGCTATTCATTTCTTCCGGGCACGGTCACCGAGATCGCCAACGTCGAAGAATCACTTGGTCATATCCTACAACCATCTGTTGTGTTAGAGAGCGATCTCGCTCATCACCGTTAACTAAAACGTTAAAAATCCCCTTCAGGGTTAAAAAATCTTAGCATGCTTGTCACATTTCAAAATATTCGCCTTCATTCATTCGTCATAGGAAAAAATATCGAAAAGCGACCCCTCGTTTTACCATACATCGCTCCCCCGTCAAAATAGCCATTTCCCGCATCCACCATGGCCAATCATAGCCTCGTTGTAACATACGTCAAGCGCTACCGGCTCTCTGTCTACAAACATCTTTCATTTATGTCAAAGAATTTTTTTGTCAATGTGTTAGTTTCCAAAATATAAAAATTTCAAAATTTGAGTATTTTCAAAAAATCTCAAAATATAAAAAACTTTTATTATAAAAAATAAAGGTCATAGAGACGATTCGTTTCAACTATGGCACAACGTTCTATCGTGTTTGGTTTTCAAACTATCACCTACTTTCGAAAACAAAATTTTTCAATTTTTTTTTGAAAAATATAACGAGTTGTCTATAGGAAAGAGGACGTCAGCTCGAGTCCAACAACACTCATTTGTTAAAATCCGACCATCCGTTCGCCAATGATCACCAATGTTCGCGAGAAAGTAGGCTATCATTTTTGTTTTCCTCCTACACCCTTGAAACTTGCTGCCCGCCTAGAGAGCATACCCACCTTTCACCAACGTCAAACAATCTTTTTCCCAAAATTCACAGTTTCCAAAATAGCGCCAATCAAAAAAACAAGAATTTTCAAAAAATTTAAAAAAAAAACCAACACACATGCTTAGCCAAGAGAACGTCATCCCAACGCCAACAATGCTTCGTTCGTTAAAATCCGACCACGCGTTCGAGAGATATCGGCCAAAGTTTTTCTGAAAGTAGGGGGTGGCTCAGAACCCCCCGTACCACACTACTGCACAGTTTTAGTCCTAGAGATTTGAAATTTATTTTAGGGGTAGAGGGGGTCAGGGCCATTCATTTACGTCAAACAAATTGTTTTGTAAACTCTTTAGTTTCCAAAATATAAAAATTTCAAAATTTAAGTGTTTTCAAAAAATCTCAAAAAATAAAAAAGTTTTATTATAAAAAATAAAGGTCATAGAGACCATTCGTTTCAACTATGGCACAACGTTCTATCATGTTTGGTTTTCAAACTATCGCCTACTTTCAAAAACAAAAATTTTCAAAAATATAACAAGTGGTCCATAGCAAAGCCCCCGTCAGCTCGAGTCCAACGACACCTCATTCTTAAATCTCCGACCACGGGTTCGGGAGTTATCGGCTCGCATTGGGAGTAGTGGTGGTGGTGGGGGGGGCAGAACTCTCATCACTCCCCTACTTGCAAGGTAACAGACGATAATGCCGGGGTAAAGGGTGCGTTCAAAGGGACTGTCTCGGTAAGGATAACTTCCATACTATCTTCGGGGGCTCGACGATTTTCCTCTCCCCCACTGTTTTCGGCCCATGCCGCCAGAATAATAATCCGGGAATGCGTCGAGTATTTACAGAGTAATAAGCACTGGAACACACTAAGTCACACACAAACAGATGAGAACACACACGGATAATACAATGTAGGAGCCGATACTCCTCACCGCGAGGCGATACGAACGCTCAGAATCAACCCGTGCGAGAAGCGAAAACGAACTGAAGCGTGTAGTTTGTGGGATGAGAGTTCCTTCGGTAATTAAATGGTCAAGGAATAAGTCTGAAGAATTTTGCTAGTCTATTTCTAAATTAAAATCACCTGTTATGTAAATGGCCTTGTATTTGTATTGAATGTATTGTACTCGATGGAGGGACTCCAATAGTTCATCATTGATGTGCCGAGTTGAACTTGGAGCTCGGTATACAGAGCCTATATGAAATGTATTGTTCGCACACATGAATTCCACCCACACAGCCTCAGCATCAGTTTCAAGCTCCCGTTGGCGAACAGGCCTCAACTCAGGTTTCATGGCTATCAGTACGCCTCCCCCTTGATGTCCAGGTCCGGTCTTTATGGAACATGGTGTGTGTTTCCGGAAATATTTCTGGGTCGTTGGTTGATTCCATCAGCCATGTCTCCCCTGAACACACAATTCATAGTGTCGATCGATGATCTGTTTTTAAATTCCCGTAGGCTATATTTTAGAACTCTGTAAGACTAGAGTTCGCATACCGAATTACTGAAAATAATTCTTAAAGCGCGAATTAGGTTTTTCTAGTGTACGGTAAGTGTAACTGCAAATTTGGAGATACTTCCACAGCCAGGGGAGATGGTGAGATTTAGGCCTAGTCCGTAGCGTGAGCAATGCGCGTGCGCGCGAGTGAACTCTCTCATAGATGGGATGAGATGCAACGAACACAAAATACCGTTTACCTGAGGAGAGATGAGATAAATGACTGTTTTACTGAGGAGGGTTGAGAGAGTAGAGAATAGGAGTGTCACATAATAAATGTTTACGGGAAGTGACTGAATTGTATGGTAACAGCATAGGAGACCGGAACAAGGCGATACAATTTTCTACACTACTGAAAATAGTCAAAATACCCTTTGTAATAATGAATAATAATTTTGGGGGTCATGTAGTAATAGATGTTACCCACCCACTATCCCTTTTTAGATCACAACTTGTATAGTAAAATTATAGTGTGGCCTACACGCTTAAATTATGGGACAAATACAGTATTGCTAACCCCACGCAGTCGGTATTGCATTCACTAGCCTTGCCCCGCTTTTCCTCTACGCGTCCCACTGTCGCCACATAACATAACTGCCACACGGCAAGAATTCTGAGCATGGTTCTCACCTACACCCTGTATTTCAAAAGAAAGAACGTGAAGGATATGGCGGGAGCTTGGAACAGCTGAGCTGTGTTGCCTAGTTTTTAGTGTTGTTGTAAATCATCTGATTCGAATAATACACAGTACTACACTTCAGACATTATTTCCGTACAATTATACGTATTATATTTTAAAAGTCGATCCTGAGTCAACGCGGAGGACATTCAAACAGAGAAATACAGTACTTAGGTGAATAAATAAATTACACACCGAAGCCATGATACCTTTATCATCGGTACTCAATTCAATAAATACGACAAAGAGGGCAAACACTCTACAGTCCCCTTGATCATCGGTACTCAATTCAATAAATACGACAAAGAGGGCAAACACTCTACAGCTAATGAATATAAAAACATTCACCATGCAATGATTATCCTTTAATATGAAACAAGAGTCTGGATGGAGGTCGTTCACAGCTTACACTACAGTAGTTGACAGATAACACCATGCATTCACTGAATCGCGACTACGGTTAATATTAGCTTTCGTGATAATGCAAAAGTAAAGTTAAGGTAAAGAAATGTTTAGCACTGACCACTCCAAAAAGCCGCTCTGTGGAGATATTATTGCCGTGGTTTTATATTGTCGAGTTGTAGGCTATTGAATGACAGGCGGTAATTTGAACACTATGACGGGAAATACCGTACTAGCTTGTGCTCCATTATCAACTGCCGCAAGTGAACTGACACCATTAAATAAAATTATCCTCAGTCACTTGGCAAGGGTTCGACACCCTCCATCCCTTCACTGTCCCTATCATCACCACCATCATTGTCTTCGTCAGAGCTTGATGAATTGCCAAGGTTAGTTATCATTTCATCCACCGCGATATCCAGAACGCCTTCAGTATTATTTTCTGTACATGCTCTTCGGCATGTGTCCAGTCCTTGGGTGGAACTTCGGCGAAGTAGAAGTAAACGAAACAATGCCAATGAAAAGAAATTGACACAGTGGTTAACAAGCGTCTGAAACAATGCCGGCCCACACAACAAGAATTCTGTCTCTTGTGTGGTGTATTTTTTAGCCATATATTGGTGACGGGTGTTTGATAGTAAAATGTCGAGAGATACGAGATATTGTTTGTAGTTTTTGAAAATTATGCATGTGTGACGCATTTGCAACGAAAGAAGAGCCGTATGTTTTCCCCAAAGATCATGGAAAGGTTAAAAACAGTAAAATTCCACACGCCATGAATACCTTTTAATTTAGATTTATTTTATCAAAGTAGGTAATAGAAAATAAAATAATGCAAAATGAAATTAAATAAGTCACTTTGACAAACACAAGATTGTTACTATAGAGCATCCAGCGTTTAGAAAAGACTGTGGAGCCTTATGGCGACAGTGTTGCTAGCTCTAGGCAGAGGTAGCGCTGACGTCATACGTTTAGTTCACCCGCTTCGAGTACTGTCCTTTCATAAGATAGCAAGACAACACAACCTCAGCAGCTACCTGAAGTAGAACACGCACAGGAAGAAGCAGTTTTGCAGGTGTTAATGGATTGGACCAGTATTAAGGATACCGTTCGCGAAGAGAACCAATAACGACATTCATTTCATTGTGATATGACGCATTACTGATTGACAGATGTCAAGAGCACACCCCTTCCTTCCTTCTCGGATGTACTGTATGCTGACGATGTTAACAATTTTTACGTCAGCAATACTGTTGATCATCACATTTTTGTTATTAGTTAGGCTATAATTTAGTTTCTTTCAATTCTATTGTTGTTATTTTGTTTAGATTAATATTTGTAATATTGTAGTGAGTTAGCCATGCGGTTAGGGGCGCGCAGCTGTGAGCTTGCATTCGGGAGATAGTGGGTTCGAACCCAACTGTCGGCAGCTCTGATTCGATCGAACAGAAAATAAAACAGACACACAACAATAAACCAATGACGGATAGTGCTTCAGAACTTATGTTGCCGGCGGAACTGAGCACGTGCTCCATTCCGGGCGAGCATGCAGCACTGGATGAGGCTCTTCTTTCCAGCGTGCTAACCTCGAAAAAGTTTAAATTACTAAGACATAATATAAACGATACTTTTATGCAATAACAAAGGTAATCAATTGGCAGATAATTGAAGGAAGCCATTATGACGAAAAATATATATGTTCAGAGTTCCTTCATGATAAAAGGTGAGGTAACAAAACCAGTGTAGAAGGGGTTTCCGTTAAAAGTAAAAGCCCATAAGACCCACAGTCTTTTCTAAACGCTGGATGCTCTATAGGAACTTCAGTTATACACAACACAAAATTAAGTTCTTTTGACAGTACAAATTTCTGAATAGGAAATGTAGACTAGTCATACAAAAAATAAAATAAGTCACTTTGTCAATACTACACTATCGTCCAAAAGTTAAGCATAATCACTAAACGAGGTCATACCGCCTGATAGGAATGTCAGACAGATTGCTGAACAAACGAAAGCTGAATCACACACCATGTCACACGACTTGTTCAAAAAAACAGTGTCAGAAAGGTTCTGATAGCTAAGGTACACCTTTGACAACAACTAAAAAAACTTGGCAATGTCTTCCTGTAAATAGGGTGTATGGTTACCCCTAACGGCCACACATGCTTCGCAGCGACGTGGCATGCTCTCTATCAGATGGTCCAAGAGCTCTTGTGGCAGCCTATCCCATTCCTCCGAAAGGGCAATGCCAAGGTCTTGGAGGGTCCTCGGTGGAGGCTGACGGGATGCAATTCGCCTCCCCAATGCATCCCAGGCATGTTCTATAGGATTCAGATCTGCAGACCTCGCTGGCCAGTCCATGCGATGAATGTCTTCACCAGCCAGAAATTCATCCACCAGAGCGGCGCAGTATGGTCGGGCATTATCGTCCATTAAGAGGAAGTCTGGACCAACCGCACCTCTGAAGAGTCGAACATGTGGTCTCAGTACCTCATCCCTCTATCTCCGAGCGTTCACAGTGTTCCTCGGACCACCCATGATGATGTGCAGGTCCGTACGGCTATTCAACATGATGCCGCCCCACACCATGACGCCACCACCATACTGGTCCCGTTCCATGATGTTCCTGTGGTTGAATCGGCTCTCTCCAGATTAATGTGCGACGGGAATCGTTCTGCAAACTGAAGCATGATTCATCTGTGAAGAGCACACGCATCCATTCATTCATTGTCCAGTTTCGACGTTGACGGCTCCTCAGTTCTGAGTTCTGAGCCTCCGGTACACAGTTTGTTAGGAAATGGCAACCCCTGAGATGGATGCAAGCTCCGCCGAAAATTGTCTTGCAGGTGCATTCCAATTTCGTCGGGCGGTTAAGGACAGATATCGGTCCTGCTGTGGGGTGGTTACTCTTGGTCGGTCTGGTACTGACCTACGACTAACGTCTCCTGCATCTCGAAATCTTCTCCAAAGCCTGGAAATGACACTTAGTGGCACATTCAAGGATACGGCGACTTCGGTCTGTCTGGCCGGCTTCCAGGCGGCCGAGTATTCTACCCTGAAAAACGGGGAACAAATGGTGTTGTTGTGCCATTATGTTGTCACGATCACCACGAGGCTACACTCTGCAAATTTTAACAGGGTAAACACGACTGAGGGAATATGGGGCGCAGGCACTGGCTGTGCTTACCTTGCGGTTACGCCGCTAGTCAAAGCAGGGAATACTCCTTTCCTATGCAGAGCGAACAAGTAGGGTTTTGTGGTCTATTTCCAGTTGCCCTGCTTATTCTTAACTTATGCTTACTTTTGGACACTTGTGTAGATTGTGGTTAGGATCTTTAGTCACACAAAATAAGTATAAGATAAAACAAACAATAATCAAGGATTTATTAATTTAAAGCTTCTCTAGGGAACTAGTCTGCTCTTCAATTTTCGCAGCTTCAGCACGGGCGTCGTTAAGTTCTTATTATTTTTTGCCAATTCCTGGAGACCTTTCGGGGCTTTTCTTTCGACTGCCACCTTAGCCGTCGCTTCCTCTTCCTCCTGGCAACGCACCTGTTTTGCTTCCTTTAACACGGCGCAGGAGTTTCGTGCAGCATGGACCATGCTCTTGTTTACGGTTATCTCTCCTACTCCACCAGCTGCCGTCACAGCATCCAGAACAGTACGCATGCCTATCAGACTTGCTTCTTTCTGATTGACAATCATGCACTTCTTGTTCAGGGAGAAACTTCTCTCTAGAGCTGCATTTCTGTGATACAAAATCAGTATCAATTTAACGAAGCTTGTGAGATAGTTTTTGGCAGGAACAGAGGAAGGTGCTGAAGCCACTAATTCAGACCACAGCATGCAGAGCCGTGGCTCTTTTCTGTTGAACTGCTTCAAACGCGCAGTGACGGAGGTCAGTCTCAGAAGTGCGAAGTAGCTGCTCTTCATGCGGTTAGCCATTGCGCCAGAAAGCAAATCCTTCTGATTACAAAGAATTTCCAGGGCATTGACGATCCTATCATCTGCCAACTTAGGAGTCTCAGCGACCACTATCGGGACTAGGCAGGAAATAGCACAGGTCATCTTTCATTTTTTCAGCCACACGAATGTACAATTTCGGCAGTTGGTGCGCAATTGCAGCAAATCCGCGTCTGGAATTTTCTGAGATCTTGAGCTGTTAGCTTCTTTAAGGGCTGCTCCTGTCGAGAAACCCAGGTCGAAAAAGCAACTGGTCTCCTCTGTGAATAACAATGCGGACTGATTCTTGTCTGTCATTGTCGGCAACGAGCGCGGAGCGGGTACGGTCGGCCATGCAAAGCATGCATTCGACGTTGGCTGGGTTCTCATCCCACTTAGTGCTGTATCGGTGGCGCAAATTGTAGGTGGCAGCACGGTCTGCAGGCGAAATAGAAGGGCGAGCGGGAGGACTCTACCGAGCGTTCAGAGGCTAAGAAGCCGGGCATTATGAGACTTTTCAATATTTCCCATATATTTACCGCATTTTCCCCGGGTCACTAAAATTCCCGTACATTTCCCGCATATCCCATATCGCTCGACACCCTGCAATTGATGGAATAAGTGCTGTGAGACAAGAACGCAGGACCGGTTGTTTGGAGGGACACGTTACACTTCGGGCATTGAAGGAAAAATTGGACAATGCCTTGCCATCCTTGGGTGTTACGACACAATCTACACTATTTACACTCTGTGACGACGTATTAAAAAATGAGTTAGAACACAGGGGTAAAGAACAGTTCCAACACAGCTACGATTGTTACCTAGAGGTGATTATTTTGTGTTTTGAAGCACTGATTTTTGCGCAAGTTCTGTGCGCTTGAGAGAGGCAAGATGTACATGTCACAAATAACTTGATTCACACGACCATTCGAATCACAAATTAAACACACCTGATTCGGTCCTGGGTTCATCTCCACATCCCCACTGACAGCCACAGACAACACCACAAGATATAATAATGTAGCGGACGGTCTGGCAACCCTGCACAACGCTGGGCGCCCTCTGCCTGCTGCCGCGACTATCATCAGCCCCTCGCTTCCACACCATGCGAGAGATGATATATTGAGTTTGCAAACTACCATGAGGTGTTCCTCCAGGTCCGAGACCACACAAGAGTCGTCAATTTTTTAGAATGATTGAGGATCTTTTTGGAGGCATACACTGAGCTTCTTACTAGATAAAACACGAGGAAAAGTTGAAGCACTGTAACTGCTAGCCAGCATGTTTTTCTATGTCACTAAGAGCACAAAGTTCAGAGGCAAACCATCACTCAGTACCTTCTTCAGAGACATGGAAATGATGATGATTTTTTGATGAGTATTGTTACGAGGGATGAGAGTTGGTTCCACCATTACAACCCCGAAATGACAAATGCATGGAATGGCACCATCTGGATTCGCCGACAGTGCAGTCTGCCGTGAAGGTTATGGCCACCATCTTTTGGGATGCAGAGGATGTTATTCTGGCTGAATTTCTAGAACCTGAGCAAACCATAAGTGCTGCCATTACGTTGAAACACTTCCACAAGCATCGTCATTCATTGCGTGATAAACATCCTGGAAATAACACGATAATGCACGCCCCCACAGTGCTTGTTTCACCAGCGAGAACATTCAAAAATTTGGATGGGAAGTTATAACACATCCTCCCTACAGTCCAGACTTGGCACCCTCCGACTACTATCTTTAGTAGCAGATGAAAGTCTAGGGCTATAAAACGAAAGACGACATGAAAGCAGTGCTTCAGTGCAGGAACGGATTTCTACCATCACAGGATTTTCAAACTTCCACAATGGTGGGAAAAATGTGTCCTAAGGAATGGAGACCCATGTTACAAAATTAAATAAAGTTTATAGTTTGAAATGATGTATTCAGTGTATCACAATTAATAAACATATTTCTGTAAAAATAGTGTTGCTCATGACTCAGTATGCCCCTCATACATCAAAAGACATAATTATCATTACATTTTATTAGAGAGTATTTGACGACGGTTATGCTCAATATAGCAGCTATAACTTAAAATTAACGAGGAACATTGCATCACTTGATTCTCATTGCGAGGGAGCATCCCCTGATAGTTCAGTGCTCGGCTCTTGTTTTCTCCACCACCTTGCATGGAGGACTGACTTCCTCGATTGGTGACAGCTCTCTAGCACAACATTGGTATCTCTCTCTCTTGCAGTGGTGGCACCTACACCATGTAGGCAGGCCATTAAGGCCCATAGCGTCCAAGATTGCTGCTGCCCGGCTCAAAGCCTAGAGGAAGGGAGGTAATGTGGTCAGTACAACGCTTCCACATTTCTTGGTTTCCTGACCGGTGCTGCTACTCGCTGTAGATCCCCAATTGTCATTATGACTATGGGCCAATGCCGTTTCAAACCTCCAGGCCAGTACTGGAATATAATCCAGGCCGCCTGGGCAAGGAGCTAGAACTCTGCTCATCAACGCTTGAATGATATTTGATATGGTCACCCATCTCCCGGTAACCACACCTAATGTTGCTTAACTATGAGGTAAAGTGAAATTGAAAGTTTTATCAGCAACATCGTAACTGAAGTGAAATACGAATTAGATCTCACCGGGTGAGAGGCAGGCGCGCTTTTCCAACACCACGGGGCCTGAACGCAAGTTCGCGTGTGGCAGCGTCGCGGTTCGTGCGGCTTCGATGCCGCCGCTGCGTCTCCTGAAATGAAGGCCGGCTTCGCTGTCGGTTACCAACTTTGATTTCAAAAAAATCAGGTTTACTACACAAATTGCTGGATACATCAAAAGAGAAAGATCTATTTCCATTACTAAAAGTAGTTTTAAATATTGCTGAATCCTAATTTAAAAAACAGATATGTTAAAATATCTTGCAGCTAAAAGGTATTAAAAAGAAAAAAAAATGGATGAAAAAAAATCATTACATCAAATGCACTACACGCTGGTTGCAGCAAACGACTGGGAAGTGTGAAGCAATAAAAAGATGGATGGTGTGCACTGGAACAGAAGTAGAAATGCATATCACTAAAAATTTATGTTATGAAATCAATGAAGAGTTCACTGCAATTTTAATATTCTTGCAAATTCAAAATTGACTGAGTGTATGTGCTGTGAGTCTGCCCAACCCTATATAGCTATATATTTGTTGCATTACAGGTGCAAAAAAAAATTCATAATTTTAGTAAGGTTGTAAAGAAATCACTGCACATTACAGGCATATTTTTCTGAAATATTTACAAGATCAATTGACAGCACATATTGGATGTCCCGCATTTGCTCATTATCACTGTATGACAAATAGTCTACACCTTGTAAAGCTATTGCCTAATAAATCATTGCATATTAGCTATTTTAGGACCTTAAAACTGACATGAAAATTGTGGCTGATCTATGAGCAAATATGGTAAATGGAAAGTTGAATGCAGACAACCAGTTTTCTCATTTTATTTCAGTATTCAACCACAGTTTCGAAAACAATATAATGGGATTCTTCGATAGCCAAAACGGACAAAACAGATTTTCTCGCTTTATTTCATTATTCAACCACAGTTTTGAAAACACTATAATGGGATTCTTCGATAGCCTTAAACTCACTTTGCTGAACACACACAACATTCAAAATAAACACAGAACGTCCTAACACTGGTTCACATTAACAACGGGCAAAAAGTTAAACGTGTGTGACAGTCAAGTGTTCATTAGAAGTAGCTGGTAGGATGACGTCCATTGGCTGAAGTTTAAATACACAACACAAGTAAAATGGCTCATATCTCAACAGGTATTTGTTTCCACACATATGTTTATAGGAACATTTCTTCTCGTTTTGACTTATCCCAACCTCTGTTGCAATATCGGACACTTTTTTTTCCGAAACATCCTGTATACATGACCATTTTATCAAATTTCATTTGTGGATTTGTTAATACATGTTGAATACCAGTCACTGGTATGTTTAGAACCATTCCATCCATCCATCCATCCATATGACCATTTTATCAAATTTCATTTGTGGATTTGTTAATACATGTTGAATACCACAGTCACTGGTATGTTTAGGACCATTCCATCCATCCACCCATCCATCCCTCCCTCCATATGACCATTTTATTAAATTTCATTTGTGGATTTGTTAATACATTTTGAATACCACAGTCACTGGTATGTTTAGAACCATTCCATCCATCCATCCATCCATCCCTCCCTCCATCCATCCATCCATCCATCCATATGACCATTTTATCAAATTTCATTTGTGGATTTGTTTATACATGTTGAATACCACAGTCACTGGTATGTTTAGAACCATTCCATCCATCCATCCATCCATCCATCCTTCCATCCCTCCCTCCATCCATCCATCCATATGACCATTTTATCAAATTTCATTTGTGGATTTGTTAATACATGTTGAATACCACAGTCACTGGTATGTTTAGAACCATTCCATCCATCCATCCATCCATCCCTCCCTCCATCCATCCATATGACCATTTTATCAAATTTCATTTGTGGATTTGTTGATACATGTTGAATTCCAGTCACTGGTATGTTGAGAACCATTCCATTCATCCCTCCCTCCATCCGACCATTTTATCAAATTTCATTTGTGGATTTGTTAATACATGTTGAATACCACAGTCACTGGTATGTTTAGAACCATTCCATCCATCCATCCATCCATCCATCCATCCATCCATCCATCCATCCATCCATCCATCCATCCATCCATCCATATGACCATTTTATCAAATTTCATTTGTGGATTTGTTAATACATGTTGAATACCACAGTCACTGGTATGTTTAGAACCATTCCATCCATCCATCCATCCATCCATCCATCCTCCTCCTCCTCCAGCTATCAATTTCATATGTACATAGTCAATTACCTGGAAGAGAGTATAACTGGACAGCAATTGATAATATTAGATACTTTCCACACTGTTAGTCACTGCCAATTAGTCTATAGTATTCATCATTGTCTATTTCTATGCGCAAAGGTGATTTTTGTAGTACAGAGGTTTCTTTCAAGGTTTTCTTGAAATTGAGCTTAGATCTGAGATCTTCACCATCAAAGCCAACATCTTTTTTCTTTCCTAACCTTAACGTGTCTCTGAGGTCATTATAGCCCACGTCTGAATCATCCTCTTCACTGTCTATGTGTGCAAAATAATTTTTATTATCTACTTCTAAGTTTAAGTCTGAGTGACCATATGAAGGCAGTGCTTTATGATTGACTTTACTCCACTTAGATGAAACAGATGAACTGCTACTACTGCTCTTTCCTTTGCCATTGTGCCCTCTATTGTCTTTTCCCAATCTACTTCGTAAATCCTCACGACTCCTTGCCCTACTTCTGCTGACATGTTTTGAACCGTCTCTGGACCTACTAACACTCTCCCTAGTTCTACTCTCAGATTTCCTGCTTTCTTTAACAGAACCTTCAGAACGACTGTCTTTGCGGTCACTTTTAGACCCTTTTCTTCTGTGGGAATGTTCCGTAGCTTTACGCTGTTCCAATCGTACTTGCTCTTCATCCGCATACATGCGCATACGTGGCACCTTGCTACGATGAGTCCAATGCCTGTCATCTTCCTCATCCTCTTCTTCCCTTGAGGCATCTTGCCCTTCATTCGAATGAAAACCATCACGGTGAAATCGCGATGACAGATTTGTTGAAGGACCACAATTTCCCAGACGTTTAAGCACTGATGTCTGCCGACTTCCATCTAAGAGTGGTGAAGGTGGAGGAGTCATCTTTCTAGGAGGGCTATCAGCATAATAACGATCTAGAACAAGTAATAATAATGCAAAATAACATGCAGAACCATTTCATGTGAGGAACATGTCAGAACACAGATATCTACTATACCACTATGATACAGGGAGGGCTGGAGTCCCCGTACCCCTGTAACTTTTTGGTTTCAAATGTTATTTATGATATTTTATTTTACAGGTTGGTAGGTATGCTATGTTACTTCTAGGCAATTGTTGGAATACATATTGTCGCAGTCGAGTGTTAGTGTGAAGCCATGGCAGATGTGAGGGCCATAGTTACAGTATTGAGGAGCGCTTAGTGGCAAGTGCGTGGGTGCATGAACGACAATACACAGGGCACACAATCAGACAGATTATGGGAGCATTCCAGGTAAGATTTAATAAGGCTTCACCAAGAAAAGCAACACTTATCGACTGAGACAGACGTGCTTTTGCTTCAGGCAGTGTTCAAGACAGGCCGTGGAGTGGAAGGAAGAAGACACAAGAAACATGTGATGGAGTTTGTGCTTGGATTGAACAATCTCCTATGAAGTCGACTAGTGCTTCGGAACTTGGTATACCGCGGACATAATAAAAAATGACATTAAGCTCAAACCTTTTCAACCGACGTTTGTAAACAAGTTATCCAACATTAGTTAACCGAAATAGAGTTCTCTTGCAGCAGGACAATGCGAGACCTCATACTGCACGAACAACGATGGCAAAACAAGTCAGGAATTGGGAGGAGTCGAACTACTGCCACATCCAGCATACATCCCTGATCTTGTGCCTTCAGATTACCATCTTTTTCGATCCATGGCCCATTTCATGTGTGGAAGAAATTTTGGAAACATTGAAGCTTCAAGTGGGTCTCGCCGAATTCATCGCATCAAAACCCAGAGAATGGTACCAGCGCAGGATAAGAAACCTCGCTGAAAGATGGCTTAAGACCATAGAATCTGATGGTCTCTACTTTGAAGAAGAGAGTAATTCCTTGTCAGAAAACTTTCCAAATAAAACTTCCTTAAAAAAAAAAACTACATTACTTATGAGACATCACCTGTATATTAAAGTCTACTTTCATAAAAAGTTAGAGATAGTAAATGCACCTGTTGTTGTAGCTAAAAAGTGCAAATTTCTGTTTTTATTTGTCTGTATGAAGTGCTACTGACTCTATTGACGAAGTTTGTAACACAATTTTGGGGGTATCTGTTTTCTTTAGCTATTTGGAAAATTATGTTAATTTCTTTATTATTTGGGGTGAGGGGCAAATTTATGGCTTAATTATGAAATGTAACATTTTCCAAAAACAGAACTGGAGATATGCTTATCCAGCTGCAATGATCAGGGTGTCTACTGTAAGGATGAAGTAAAAATTAGTTACTTTTTAGGTACCTTTTAGTTAATTTTAGTTACCTTTGAATTCAAGTTACGTCTGCGGTCTAAAAGCATAGGCGCTCATCACGCGGTGAAGAAAAACAATGAACTGTTTTTAAAGAAGTTTTTTATTTATCGTATGGCTTTTAGTGCCAGGAGTGTCCGAGGACATGTTCAGCTCGTCTGAGTCTGTAGCTGCTTCCAACGGACACCCTTAGGGTGAGCTACAAGTTCCGTTCAATTTCAAGTTGCTACCAGATATCAATGATACCTAGTGGTGAACGTTGGAACTTTGATAGAGCGTTCCGACGAAATATAACCTAACAATTTAGCTTCACACAAGTTAAGTCTGTGGAAGAATCCTTTACATGCCATAAATCCATGACATGGGACCGCCGGCTTTACTTCCCATCCGAAGGAAGGCATACTGAAGGATTTTTAACGCTTTTAAAACATCCGACGACTTCGGCTGGGTTTGAACCCGCTATCTTGGGCACAGCAGTTCAGCATGCTACCAACTACAACACCGAAGCCGCTTTAAATGAAATTCACATGATGTTATAAAAATTTAAAAAATAATAAATATATACTAGATATTTAATATCCGAGCCTCCGTGGCTTAGGCGGCAGCACGCCGGCCTCTCACCGCTGGGTCCGTGGTTCAAATCCCGGTCACTCCATGTGAGATCTGTGCTGGACAAAACGGAGGCAGACAGGTTTTTCTCCGGGTCCTCCGGTTTTCCCTGTCAAAATTTCATTCCAGCAACACTCTCCACTATCATTTCATTTCATCTGTCATTCATTTAATCATTGCCCCAGAGGAGTGCGTCAAGGCCTCGGCAGCCGGCACAGTTCATATCCTCGCCGCTAGATGGAGGCTTCGTTCATTCCATTCCTGACCCGGTCGGAGACTGGAAGCTGGCTGTGGATTTTCATTTTCATAATTTAATATCCAATGAGTTGTTTCAGCTAATATGTCGTCTTGTCCACAATATGATATTATTACGGTACCAAGAGGTTGCTCAGCTCTTGACCATTTGGCGAGATTTCCTTCGTCCCCGCGGTAGATCGCGAAGAAATGCATGCGATGTTACACGATCATGACTGAATTCTGTCTTCGCAGTCAAATGCGGAGAAATATCGAGATGTATCGCAATCGCTGCCACTCTCGGCCGTTTTACGCTGTCCTCGAGATATTATGCAATCGTCGCCGCACCTGGCCGTTCAACGATTGTCTGCCTGTCTATCTGTCCTGATAGAATGGCGAAGGCAAGCTCAAGGTTGGGCATGGTTAAAATTCACGCGTAGTTATGAACATGTTGTTCGGTCGGCGCCGTGATTCCCTTTGTCCCTATGCTGTAGTTGGGAGGTCATGAGTTCAGGGTGGATCACGAGGAGGATTTAGTATTTCGATGCTACGTAGGCTGCCATTTTTAAGCGGGTTGATGCACTTCTCACTCCCCGCATGCTTTTAAGTATACAGTCATGGAAAAAGTGGCAAGTAGGTTTCGTGATGGGTGCCCCATGATGGGTGCCCCATGATGGGTGCCCAATCACCTTTGACAGGATTCCCGCAGTCCTCGTGGTCACAAGTTCATGATAGGAGACGGGTTTTATGATTTTATGCAACTGACGTTGATCTCGGTCCGTTTCACGAGATTCCCGCAGGCAAATCGTGCGGTCAGCCGGCCGTCTTGAGGATGCGATTTTGGAGGATGAACGTTCGAAGTAGGTACGGTATGGAATATTACGAATTGTTCTCAGAGGATTGCACGAATAATACGACAAGAGGGCAAGTTTTATTTTGATTGAGAACCACGAATTATCAACAAGTTAGCGAAATAATCGGTTAGATTATATATCCGATGGAACGAAAGTTCGAAGGAAAAATAGACTTATAACAGAATTTCGAATTAACCATACTGAATGTCGCAAATTTATTGACATATTTTTTAAATAAGTTATATGTATTTTGAAGATTTTCGCACTTTTTTCGAAATGGTAACATTTTGCAAGATTGCGACATTAAATTGTTTCGTGTTATTTCTGGACTTCAATTTGACATAGTTTCCAAATAATAGAAATGAGAGATTTCTTTTTAGTTTCGGAAGTATTCGCGAATAAACGTCTCGCAAAAAGCCAGGCTTCCTAATACAGTAACACAGAAAAATATTTCACACGAAACTTAAGATTTCTTGATGCCGAAAATATACGTTGAACCGATGTATACCGCTCAAGGTATCCTCGGTATGTATTTCCTTGAGGTCGGGCACGGAGACATATAGCTTAGTACTATGCAATAAGCACGGCGCCACTTGCGTGAAACTCGCAATCTCTGAGCCTAGCGGCGCGAGTTTAAATGATTCAACCCGCCTTCAGAAAATTTTCATTACCCGTTTGTAAAATTCATTACTTTTTCGTTACCCATTTGTAAAATTCATTACTTTTTCATTACTTTCGTTACCGGTAGACACCCTGAATGATGAATGCAGACTTTTAACAAAAATCAATGATCAACATGAATATACAGCTAGGAAAGAATCATGTGATTTCCAGCTTACCAGGGATTTTTTAAACACTAGTATGTACATAAATTATTACCTGTTCTTTGCTTTCCACGATTTTTGTCAATATTACTCCAACTTTTGGCAAGGTTACCCCATGGGTTTTTGCTATCATCAGATTCATCCACAAAATCTCTCTCATCTCCTAAATCGTCATCAAATATTTGACTCTGTCCATTTCTATGGTATCGTCTCTTACGGGAGGAAGTTATCAGTCCTCTTATACCTGTAAATAATTACAAATAATAACGTTAAATAGAGAATATTACTTACCGTATAATTTTTATTTATAATTACTCAAATGTTTAAATCATGTAACACATCACACTAAGTCCACCCAAAAATTAATGTATAACATTAGAAATAAGTAATAGAATAAATTTGTCAAGTCTCAGGTACAAGACACTGCGCACTGTTCATATGCCAATGCAGACCGACTAGTATTCGCTGAAGTCAACTGCTATCACAGCTCATGTCCAAATGCTTGCATATAGGGGAATGTCATCATCATCGGCTTTAACTCGAATCAGAGTATAAATTTTCTTCCTTCAGTCCAGTTTGTGGATGTGTTTACGGCGACTAAAGAGTCCAATCCTGGCATGGAACAAGCGACCACACAAGTCACATAGTATTGCTGGAGGAGGACGTGGTTGGGCTGCTCAAAGTTTCCTAGCTTGACGCTTGGCCTCTTCACGTGTGCGTCGATCCCTTTCAAACGTCTTTACAGTATCCGAGATGGTACGGCGCCAAGTTGAGCGGTCTTCAGCCAGCATGTCCCAGGTTTGTGAATCAAGACCTGTCAATTTCAGGGTCTGCTTAAATTGGTCCTTGTAGCGCCTCTTAGGACCACCATGAGGTCTGGTGCCATAGCATAACTCACCATATAGCATTTGACGAGGTAATCTCACATCATCCATCCGATGGACATGACCAATCCATCTAAATTGGTGACCTATTACGGATGATTCTATGCTGTTGATTTGAGCCTTTTCCAGAACAGCAATATTGGTAATGCGGTCTTCCCATTTAATCCTCAGGATTGATCGAAGTTTTTGTAGGTGGAAACGCTCAAGCTTCCTAAGATCACGTCAGTAAAGGGTCCACGTTTCACAACCATACAACAATGTAGAAATGACTACTGCTTTGTACACCATAAGCTTTGTACTCATAGACAGATCTTTATTCATGAAGACCCGGTGCGCTAATCGTCCATACGCTGCGTGGGCTGCGCCAATTCTCTTATCCACATCCTGCTCACAGGTACAGCTCACAGAAATGGTACTGCCCAGGTACGAGAAGTGATCAACCTGTTCTAATGGCAAATTTGAGATGGAGATATTGAACTGAGGAAGAGGTGTGCCTGGTGAAGGTTGTGCCAAGACTTTAGTCTTATTGACATTTATGGCAAGACCAAAGCGATCAAATGCACTTTTGTAACAATTAACTGACTCTTGCAGCTCTTCTGGTGTGAGAGTTGGTGACGCAGCATCATCTGCATACAACATGTTAGTAATCTTAGTAACCTGAGTTTTCCTCAAGGAGCGGAGACGAGTTAGGTTGAAAAGCCCTCCATCAAAACGATACTTGACCTCCACACCTGGGATGTTTGTGGGTGAATCATAAAGCATTGCAGCCAAGTACAGCGCAAAAAGCGTTGGAGCCAGTACACATCCTTGTTTCAGTCCATGGGTAATGGGAAATTCATCGGACATCTTATTCTGATGGCAAACCTGACCTGTCATGCCATCATGGAGAGCCTTGATTAGATCTACAAAACGCTGAGGGCAACCAAACCGCTTCAGCACTGCCCACATGGCTGGTCTTGGAACCGAATCAAATGCCTTTTCCAAGTCATAAAAGACTAAGAAGAGTGGATTCTGTTGTTCTCTACATTTTTCTTGTAGCTGTCTCACACAGAAAATCAAGTCAATTGTGCTTCTGGAAGTTCTAAATCCGCATTGTGACTCTGGGAGGATCTTCTCAGAGATAACCTTGAGGCGATTAAGTATAATTCTTGCAAGAATCTTCCCCACAATTGATAGCAGTGATATACCACGGTATTTGCCACAAACACTGCGATCACCCTTTTTAAAGATAGTGACGATAGTGGCATTCTTTAGGTCTCCAGGTACCTTTCTTGATTCCCATATTCTGAGGATAAGGATGAAAATTCTTGTTTTGAGGGAATGACCTCCGGCTTGAATTAGTTCCAGAGGGATGTTATCTGGGCCAGGTGCTTTTCTGGGTTTCAATTGGGTGAGAGCTGCACTGAATTCATGACAAATAAGTAGGAGGTACTGCCAACCACAGTTTTTCAGGGTGTTGCGGCACATCACAGAGGAAGTCTTCAGCAGCTTCTGATGGACGATTTAGGAGATTGGAGAAGTGCTCCTTCCAGCGTTCCAAGATTTCTTGACTATCAGTAAAGGTAGTAGAATTATCAGCGCTTTTCAGTGTACCTGATGATGAGCGAGATGGTCCATATATTTCCATGAGTACGGCATAGAAGTTCCTCAAGTCTTGAGCATCCGATAGTCTCTGCAGTTCCTGAGCCTTCTATTGCCACCAAGTATTTTTAATCTGCCTATCTGCATCTGGCATTTACCCTTGAGTTCCAGTAGTTTATCTCTCTTTGTGTTGGAAGTTGGGTCTTGAAGATGGGCAAGATAGGCATTCCTTTTGGCATTGATGAGAAGACAGAATTTCCTCATTGTTGTCATCAAACCAGTCTTGTCTTTTCCGCACTATAAAACCAATGGTTTCCTCAGCTGACTGTGTGATAATCTTCTGTAATGTGGCCCATTCTTGCTGAATATCATTTGTTACTGGGTTTTCTGATACTGGGTGACGATCCTGTTTCCAAAATGTTTGTAAATGGATTCATCCTGAAGTTTGGATGTATTAAACTTCTTTCTTGACAAATTTTTGATGTTCCTAGGTGGTTTAGGTCTGATGGATATCCTGAGCTTACATATAAGAAGTTTATGATCTGTCCAACAATCGTCTATATTCCTTGCTGTTCTGGTAATAAGAGTGTCCTTCTTATCACATTGCCAGGTAATGCTATAATCAAGAATGTGCCAATGTTTGGAACGAGGATGCATCCACGTGGTTTTGAAGCGGTCAGGTAGCCGGAACTGCGTGTTGGTAATGAAAAGTTCGTGGTCTGCACAAAGACCAAGAAGCAACAGTCCATTGGGATTACATTTTCCAAGTCCCTGTTTGCCCATCACATTATTCCATAGCCTGTGATCTTTCCCAACTCTGGCATTGAAGTCACCGAGGAGCAAGAGTTTATCTGCAGATGGTACCTTGGAGATGATTTCACTTAGCTGATTATAGAACTGAGCCTTTACTTCATCATCAGAATCTAAGGTAGGAGCATAGGCAGAGATGAGTGTCATAAAGGAACCTCCTGAGAGTGGTATGCGGAGAGTCATGAGCCTTTCGTTGATTGCAATGGGCGTAAGTTGGTGATAATTTACCAGTTTGGTCTTCACAGCGAAGCCCACACCATGAATACGACATTCACCCTCCTCCTTTCCTTTTCAGAAGATGGTATATCCTGTTTCAGATTCACTAATCTTGCCTTCAGAAGACAGCCTAGTTTCACTGAGAGCAGCAATGTCAACGTTGAGTCTTGATAACTCATGGGTTACGAGAGCTGACCTTCTCGCAGGTCTAATGTTATTGTCCAAATCAAGCAAGGTTCTGATGGTCCATGATCCAATAATCAATTTGTGATTCTTTACTGTTTTTGAGTTTCGACCGCATGAGGGGTGACCTGCTGAGTGTGGTTGCCCAGCTGGACCAAGATTGTGACTTCCGATGTTTAGCCCACCTTTTCTAGGGCCTTCCCCATGTGGGGTGGGCAGCGGTGATCCTAAATAGGCCTGCCCAAACACAGATGTAGGACCGAATTCCTGAGTAGTCACAGAGTCTCCGGAAGACGACCATCACACATCTGCTGCCAACGTGCAGGTCCGAACTAGGGACTTCCAGTTACACCCATAACCTGCCCCCACCGTCCATATCCCATCGCCGTCGGACTTTGAAAAGTGACGTTTGGAAGAAGTGCCACTGGCGTGAATTTGTTTAGGGTGGATCTCAGCTGGCCAGGACGAGACCCACACACTATGATCTCTGAGCCTTATCCTGCGGCTCACAAAGAATGAGACATGCAGGACCGAACACAGAGACTGCAACGAACTGCCCCATACTCAAGTACTACTGAAATGCGCCTTTACAGCCAGTCCGTCTGGCGTGGC
The DNA here is from genome assembly GCA_946902985.2 of Meconema thalassinum. Lineage (NCBI taxonomy): Eukaryota > Metazoa > Arthropoda > Insecta > Orthoptera > Tettigoniidae > Meconema > Meconema thalassinum. Next base: position 1,119,382,448 of record OX336389.2, on the reverse strand, counting down.
CTCTTCCGACTCTATGACCACTGGGAGCCATGAGAGTGATTGGCTCCTCCTCCGCTCATTTTGCCGTAGGGCCAAAACCTGCCCATCATAACTATGGACAATAGTTTGCCCTATTAAACCTGAGCAATAGGCTGCCCCTTCCGCCAACCACACTGTGCCAGAGTTCACCTCTTTCACTGCAGGTACCGTTGAGGACTTCACCGTAACCCTGGCAAGGGACCCTAACAAGGTACTACCAGCCGGGCCAGCTGGACCAGGGTTTATTAAAGAGGTGTTACTCCTCTATCACTCCCTACTTGATCATACTATCTATATATATATAAATTTTAACACTGCCCCACTCCACTAGTAGTAATACCTACACTGCATAACACTACACTAGGAGCTATTGCACCACACTGCCCCACTCCACTAGCAGTAATACCTACATGTATAACACTACACTAGGAGCTATTGCACCACACTGTGTCACTCCACTAGTAGTAATACCAACACGGTATAACACTACACCAGGAGCTATTGCACCACACTGCCCCACTCCACTAGCAGTAATACCAACACTGTATAACACTACACCAGGAGCTATTGCACCACACTGCCCCACTCCACTAGCAGTAATACCAACACTGTATAACACTACACCAGGAGCTATTGCACCACACTGCCCCACTCCACTAGCAGTAATACCTACACTGTATAACACTACACTAGGAGCTATTGCACCACACTGCCCCACTCCACTAGTAGTAATACCAACACTGTATAACACTACACTATGTGCAATTGCACCACACTGCCCCACTCCACTAGCAGTAATACCAACACTGTATAACACTACACTATGTGCTATTGCACCACACTGCCCCACTCCACTAGTAGCAATACCTACACTGTATAACACTACACTAGGTGCTATTGCACCACACTGTCACTCCACTAGTAGTAATACCTACACTGTATAACACTACACTATGTGCTATTGCACCACACTGCCCCACTCCACTAGTAGTAATACCAACACTGTATAACACTACACTAGGAGCTATTGCACCACACTGCCCCACTCCACTAGCAGTAATACCTACACTGTATAACACTACACTAGGAGATATTGCACCACACTGTGTCACTCCACTAGTAGTAATACCAACACTGTATAACACCACACTAGGAGCTATTGCACCACACTGTGTCCCTCCACTAGTAGTAATACCTACACTGTATACCACTACACTATGTGCTATTGCACCACACTGCCCCACTCCACTAGTAGTAATACCTACACTGTATAACACTACACTATGTGCTATTGCACCACACGGGATAATATTCCATTGCGATGCCGCCGCGATAAAATTCCCCTAAAACAAAACTGCGTCTACCATGACGTCACTCCTCTAGCAAGCTTACGGGAAAAGCCTGGGTAATAGGGGTTTTAGGGTGGGGAAACACAAAAACCTTCGAATACGCGAGATTTTTTTACGCATCGGAATCTATAATTGAGCTATGTAGGTCAATTGCATATTTCGATGCGTAGAAAAATTTCGCGATTTCAATTGATATTTTCAATTTTCCGCATCGAAATCTACAATTGGACTATATAGATCAATGGTAGATTCCGATACACATCGTAATTCTTATAATTTCATAATTCAAAAAACGTGCATCGAAATCTACAATTCACCTACATAGCTCAATTGCATATTTCGATGCGTAGAAAAATTTTGCGATTTCAATTGATATTTTTAAATTTCCGCATCAAAATCTATAATTGGACTATGTAGATCAATTATAGACTCCGATCCACATCGTAATTCTTGCAATTTCATAATTGGAAAACCGTGCATCGAAATCTGCAATTCACCTACATAGCTCAATTAAAGATTCCGATGCGTAGAAAAATTACAAAGTATATTGGATCTGTAATTGATCTACATAGGTCAATTATAGATTTCGATGCGAAAAATTAAAAATATCAATTAAAATCGCGAAATTTTTCTGCGCATCGGAATCTTTAATTGAGCTATATAGGTCAATCACAGATTTCGATACAATGTTTTATAATTATAAAATTAAAATAAATTACGATGTTTATCGTCATCTAAAATTCAGCTATATAGGCAAATTACAGATACAGATACAAAATCTTAAAAATATAACCTTATATCGGAATATTTTCGTAAATATCGCCGACATAATTTAAAAAAAGCTTGTAGTTTAACGTGACCGTTAATCTTGAGATCATGAGCCACGGGACCTCCTTTTTACGTGGAATCCGAACCACAGGACATGGCATTTCACTTCGAAAATCTCACATGCATTGACCGGGAATCGAACCCGGACCGCCTTGGTGAGAGACATTCAGCTAGGCCGCTGAGCCACCACGCCCCCGACATAATTTAACTAAGTAGACCAATTACCCATTCCAATATAAAATCGTGTAAATGTAACTCTCGATTAAAACATTTTCGTATGTACGGCGTATCAAATGAGGTAGGGAAATAAATCAATTACAGATGACGAAACACAATGCGTTTCGAAGGTTTTGTTATGCTCTTTTCTGTTATCGAGTTGTCACCACCCAATATAACCTATAACCAAGGATTTTCCCATAATCTTACCAGAGAGGCATTTCGTCAATTGGATGATAACATCACAAAAGAAGCCAAATTGTTTTTATAAAAAAGTTATGCACAAACGATCGCGGTCTGTAATAATCGCCATTTGGCATCAATACGGTACATTAACACATTTCCCAGGCATACACAAACCTAACCTAGCTGCTGGCAGACGCATTAATTTCCATCAAAACCACAAACACAACCTATCGCTAACACATTGTAATATTCTTATAAAACATTGTGGTCAATAATGTTATGGTTTTGTGTAGTTTCGTTTGTTTTTCAAAGTTGTTAATAATATTGTTTTTGCTGGGAGGGTGGGCTGCGCCCCCCCCCCCCCCACAACCCCCCCCGGTTCGGTATTTTTATGTTTTCCAATATTGGCTGCAAATACTTGTATCTCAATTAAAAATCACTATCCTTAACAAGCTGTTTAATAACGCCTCACAGACATACTGTATGAACCGTCAAAAAATTACCTATATAGGTTCTTGTAAATGCCAATTTCTGCCTATATTTTACCCACCCATTCCTATATTACCAGGCGTATTCCCCCACACAGTGCAACTTTTCAATTACCAGCAATAACCAAAAGAAATAAATGAAAAACTTTATTAACACTCACCAATGGATCCCACAGGCCGTATTATTCCCCATGTAGAAGAAGAAGCAGTAATTATCGTCCACACAATGAATCACATAACACTTTCGTCAATTGATTGCGACAACTTACCGAAATCAACAATTTTCATAGAAATCGCCAACACAACCCGCGAACAAGTCACTGCTAATATCAAAACGCTAACGAGTAACGCCATTCACGAATTCAACAATTTCATTACAAATCTCCAACACAATCCCGCACACGACACTGCTAATATCAAACTCTTGTTCTATAAATTATTCACAGGAATAATAATTGTTAAAATTACGTATACCAACCGCTAACAGGTGAAAAAATGGACGACTACTTCCAACAACACCACGCGCGAAACTGACGTATTAATCAGCTGACAAACATGCGCACCGACTCCCGGCAGGCAAAGCGTCAATACGTCAGCCGCGACATCACGGTGACCTCACGGAGATCCCTAAATATTCCCCAAACGCGGCCGCATCGCAATGGAACAATGAACCCACCACACTGCCCCACTCCACTAGTAGCAATACCTTCACTGTATAACACTACACTAGGTGCTATTGCACCACACTGTGTAGCTCCACTAGTAGTAATACCTACACTGTATAACACAACACTAGGAGCTATTGCACCACACTGCCCCACTCCACTAGTAGTAATACCTACACTGTATAACACTACACTATGTGCTATTGCACCACACTGCCCCACTCCACTTGTAGTAATACCAACACTGTATAACACTACACTAGGAGCTATTGCACCACACTGCCCCACTCTACTAGCAGTAATACCTACACTGTATAACACTACACTATGTGCTATTGCACCACACTGTGTCACTCCACTAGTAGTAATACCAACACTGTATAACACTACACTAGGAGCTATTGCACCACACTGTGTCACTCCACTAGTAGTAATACCAACACTGTATAACACTACACTAGGAGCTATCGCACCACACTGCCCCACTCCACTAGTAGTAATACCAACACTGTATAACACTACACTATGTGCTATTGCACCACACTGCCCCACTCCACTAGCAGTAATACCTACACTGTATAACACTACAGTAGGAGCTATTGCACCACACTGCCCCACTCCACTAGTAGTAATACCAACACTGTATAACACTACACTAGGAGCTATTGCACCACACTGCCCCACTCCACTAGCAGTAATACCTACACTGTATAACACTACACTAGGAGCTATTGCACCACAGTGCCCCACTCCACTAGTAGTAATACCTACACTGTATAACACTACACTATGTGCTATTGCACCACACTGTGCCACTCCACTAGTAGTAATACCAACACTGTATAACACTACACTAGGAGCTATTGCACCACACTACCACACTGCCCCACTCCACTAGTAGCAATACCTACACTGTATAACACTACACTAGGAGCTATTGCACCACACTGCCCCACTCCACTAGTAGCAATACCTACACTGTATAACACTACACTAGGTGCTATTGCACCACAGTGTGTCACTCCACTAGTAGTAATACCTACACTGTATAACACTACACTAGGAGCTATTGCACCACACTGCCCCACTCCACTAGTAGTAATACCTACACTGTATAACACTACACTAGGAGCTATTGCACCACACTGCACCACTCCACTAGTAGTAATACCAACACTGTATAACACTATACTAGGAGCTATTGCACCACACTGTGTCACTCCACTAGTAGTAATACCTACACTGTATAACACTACACTAGGAGCTATTGCACCACACTGCCCCACTCCACTAGTAGTAATACCTACACTGTATAACACTACACTAGGAGCTATTGCACCACACTGCCCCACTCCACTAGTAGTAATACCAACACTGTATAACACTATACTAGGAGCTATTGCACCACACTGTGTCACTCCACTAGTAGTAATACCAACACTGTATAACACTACACTATGTGCTATTGCACCACGCTGCCCCACTCCACTAGTAGTAATACCTACACTGTATAACACTACACTAGGAGCTATTGCACCACACTGTACCACTCCACTAGCAGTAATACCTACACTGTATAACACTACACTAGGAGCTATTGCACAACACTGCACCACTCCACTAGCAGTAATACCAACACTGTATAACACTACACTATGTGCTATTGCACCACACTGCCCCACTCCACTAGTAGTAATACCTACACTGTATAACACTACACTATGTGCTATTGCACCACACTGCCCCACTCCACTAGTAGTAATACCTACACTGTATAACACTACACTATGTGCTATTGCACCACACTGCCCCACTCCACTAGCAGTAATACCTACACTGTATAACACTACACTAGGAGCTATTGCACCACACTGCCCCACTCCACTAGCAGTAATACCTACACTGTATAACACTACACTAGGAGCTATTGCACCCCACTGCCCCACTCCACTAGTAGTAATACCTACACTGTATTACACTATGTGCTATTGCACCACACTGTGTCACTCCACTAGTAGTAATACCTACACTGTGTAACACTCCACTAGGAGCTATTGCACCACACTGCCCCACTCCACTAGTAGTAATACCTACACTGTATTACACTACACTATGTGCTATTGCACCACACTGTGTCACTCCACTAGTAGTAATACCTACACTGTATAACACTACACTATGTGCTATTGCACCACACTGTGTCACTCCACTAGTAGTAATACCTACACTGTATAACACTACACTACACTAGGAGTGATATGTTGTCAGTAATAGGAAAATAGAATAATTCTGAGTGAAATGTAATGTGAAAAAGATTAAACTGCAGTGAGGTTTGACCCTTTGACTTTGGGGTCCAGGAGTGAGCACATTACCAATTAGCCAACTGGACACTAAGGGAAGAGGTCACACGTATAATACTCGTGTCACTGTCACCCTTTCAAACAAGGTACTAATTTGACTACTTTTGATGAGATTTGAGCTATTTAGCATATGCTGTGATGATACATCTTCATATTACATACCTAAGTGATTTTACTGTGTGTAGGCTATACCAAGACTGCCCATAGTGGTTTGATCCTGTGACAGCTATAAAATCTTTTGAAATACGATTACAAGATGATGGTTGTTTAAAGGGATGGAATATTCCAGTCATCTGCCCCTCTATATGAAATGGACCAATAGTTATCTCTAAAACATGGATAGATGTCTATATAAAGACCAAAGCTACCATCTCAGTTAATAGGGAGCTTCAATCACAATTTTTGCATTTGTGTATCTAAATGCTGGTACAGTGAATAGCTCATTTCTGCAGAGGACAAGAATTACAAATGCATTAAACGAGAATACGTACAACTGAATAACCATCACATTGTTTACATTTTATGTTACATGAATGTTCAGTGAAAGTCACTTCCAGTGAGAGTAACAATCAGCAATTTCACTGCCTGACAATTGCTAAGGAACAGAGATATTGATAGAAAGGAATATTCACAGGCATGGATGGAATACGTGCAACACAGTATATACGTATAAGAGGTGGAGTGGTATATTTATAAGAAAAATTGGTACAGATTTCATCACCTCATGGGAAATCAGAATAACTGATATAAAGAAATAATTACCTGACATTCTTGTTGGAAACAGTTCAGACTCACAAAATGAAGGTCAATAGCAGTCTCTCAGTAAGGAATACGCGTAACTCAAAGACACGAATGCACACTGTGCACCTGATATTCAAGCTGTTGACTTAACTATTGAGGAGTCCTTGGGATATGTTTTCCCACTCTTCTCTCAAGGCAATTTTAAGGTCTTGCACAGTTCGGAGAGGGGGTGTTTCTTGAGAAATACGTCAGCCAAGAGCATCCCAGGCATGCTCGATAGGATTCAAGTCCGGGAGTATGCAGACCATTCCACACGTTCAATATTTTCACTTTCCATTGTGTCCGTTACTGCAGTGGTCCTGTGTGGGCGGGCATTGTCGTCCATAAACAGAAAGTCAGCACCTACCAAGACGAACGTGGTCCAGAATAATCTCACTGCAATACCGCTGTGCTGTAACTGTACCTCGTTCGAAGGTATGCAGCGGTGTTCGGCCATTGTGCATAATGCCTGCCCACACCATAACACCGAGGACATACCGATGACGCTCATGAACATTCTGTGGTGTGTAACGTGTTCCCCTCTCTCTCCACACTAACTGGTGGCCAGAATCACTTGTCACCGTGAAGCGGAATTTGTCGGAGAACATCACTCTGGACCACTGTTGCTGACCCCAACCAACATGTTCCTTACACCAACTAACTAACTCTTGCTTGATGATGACGTGGTTGAAATTTAACAGGCTTCCGGGCATACAAACAGCCTGATGTAATCGCTGTGAAATGGTTCTGGCATATACACGTGTACCGGTAGCAGTTGCAAGGTCTGCAGCTATCTGATGAAGAGTGAGATGTCTGTTCCTTTTCGCTGCAGATAACACGTCCCGCCCTCTCCAGTGCCTTTTACTCCCATTGGTCGGCTGTTCCTGTTGAAGTAATCTTTTCTTTTATATTTTTAGATAACTTCTATTAGATTCTATTAGATTGTATTGTTCGATTAAATTAAATAAAACAGACATAACTTACACTTATTTTTCACGTAATGACTTCACCGCAGTGTGTATTTTATTTTATTTAAAAACAAAAGAGCAGCGGGTTGCCAACTTCCATAGATAACAAAATGACATTTTTAGCCAACCTCAACATACCCCCTGGAAAAAGGAGATTTTGATGAACATACATATTTGGCACAAAATAATGGTAAATAAAGTCAATAAAGTAATATACAAAGTAGCTTGTCTGGATGTTTCTTGCTTTACAAGACAAGCTGATCTCGGAATTGGTGATATTTCACCCTGTTGAGGGCCTTGGTAAAGATATCTGCTTGTTGATTTTCTGTGTAGATGTGCTTTACCTTGAACCATCCTTTGGTCAACTCATCACTGACAAAATGATATTTTATGTCAATGTGATTGCTGTTTAGAGTGAGTTGCCCAGACTTGATCATATTAATGGCACTCATATCGTCCATGAACAGAGTCACTGTTGGCTTTCTGTTGAGCAGTTCATGATCAAATGTGGTGATGTGCTTCAGCTGTGCTACACATTTTGCTGCAGCCACATACTCATCTTCAGCCGATGATAGTGCCACTGTAGTCTGTTTCTTGGAGCACCAGGCAATAGGTCCATTTGCATATTTTATTACAAATCCTGTTGTGCTCTTTCTACCTTGAATTCCTCCCAGGTCAAGAGTTGGAGAATGCTTCAATTTTCAGTAGATCTGCTTCTTTTGCAACATACTTAATCCCTTTTGTGGCAGTTCCTTTTAAGCATCTTATTGTTCTTTTTACATTTATGACATCTTCTTGAGAAGGATCAGTGGTATGCCTACTTGCATGATTGACAGCAAAACTGATGTTAGGTCTAGTCTTGGTAGATACAGTAAGCTGCCTACGGCCTCTCTATAAGCAAACTCTTCTTTTAAAGCAGATGTTGTCTTTTTCTTCACTATTGGTGTTGACTTGGGTTTGGATTTTCCTAGCTTGAAGCGTTCTATTATCTGTTCAGAGTAGTTCTTCTGAGACGGTGAGATTCCATCTTGCTGAATCTCTATGTTCATGCCTAAATATTGTTTTGGACGGTCACACACAACAGTTTCAAAAGTTTCCATCAGTCTTTTCAGCAGTTTTTCCACTTCTTCTTCTTCTGTTTGGCCAATAATCAATCAGTCGTCCACATGAAGGGCAATGAATAGGGTCTTCTTGTTAGTAAAAACACATCTGTCAGATTTTGTTTGTTCCAGATGTTCACTCTTTAGGAAATCACTTAGTTTTCTGTACCACTGAAGGGGCGCTTGTCGTCCATGAAGTGCTTTGTTGAGTGCACACACCATGCCTGGATGATTAAACCCCTGTGGTGGTTTCATGAATATTTCTTCTTTGAAATCTCCATACAGGAAAGCTGACTTTATGTCAAATGTCTTGATCACATATTTTCTTATAGCTGCTATACCGAGTAGAACTCTGAGGGACTGAATTCTCACAACTGATGAATATGTGTCACTAAAGTCTAGAGAATTCTTTTTTTGCTGACATCCCTTAGCTACAACTCTAGCACGATATCTTCCATCTTCTTTTTTTTTTTAAATACCCATCGCCTAGTTATTATTTTGTTGCCTTTGGCATATTTTTCTGGAACCATTGTCCATGTATTATTCTTTTTAAGACATTCTTTCTCTTCTTGGATGGCTTTTTCCACTGTTTCTTTTCAGCGCTTTCCATGCAGTCTTCATACGTTAGTAGAGCTTCATTTTCTTCATCTTCAGAGCCCCTATAATAATCCTTGTGCCAGGCAGGCTTTTTTCTCTCTCTTCTTGGTCGTATTTGTTCTTCCTCCTCTCTCTGGTTTTCTTGACGTAAATTTTCTCATGGTTTTGTTAATTTTCTTGGTGTGGTTGTTGATCCTCTTGTTCTTCTTCCCCATCTTCTTCTTCTTCTTCTTCAAAACTCGAATCTTCACTTTCTTCTGATTCGTTGTCTTCTTGTTCTTGATTATTTATTTCATCTTCTTTTTTATCCTCATCAAAATCTCCAACAGTGACAACTGATGCTGGGGCTGTTCTCTTCTCAGGCTCATAGACAGGTATTATGTCATGGGAAGTGTATATTTTCTTGGTTGTTTTGTTGAATATCTTGTAACCATTTGTTGTGTATCCCACAAATATTCCTTTGTTGCATCTACTGTTGAGTTTCATGTTCGTTCGTACTACTTTTGAGTACACTTCTTGCCCGAAGATGAACATTCCTGACAGGACTGGTTTCCTGCCATACCATAGTTCTGCTGGTGTCTTCTCACAGGTGGAGGATGGACTCCTGTTGAGGAGATATGCTGCTGATTGGACGGCATGACTCCACATGTCATTTTCTAGTTGGGCATCAAGTAGCGTAGCTCTGAGTTTATTAAGCAGGGTCCTGTTCATGCGCTCCGCTTTCCCGTTCAGTTCTGGAGTATAAGTAACTGTGTTATCCAGCACTGTTCCACTTTTTTTTGCACCAATGTTTGAATAAATCACTGTTGTACTCACCACCATTGTCAATCCTCAGTTTGTGCACTTTCATGTTGAATTTAGCTTGAGCTGTAGTGATGTATTCCTGCAGATATTCTTCAGCTTCATCCTGTGTCTCTAGAAGGTACACTTCCAGAAAATGAGTGTAGTCATCTAGCACTGTCATAAAATAATTTTTGCCATTGTATGTTGGTGGATCAAGCTTTCCACATACATCACTATGTATTATCTCCAATGGGCGTGTAGCTCTAGCTCTCACAGTATTGAAAGGAACTCTTACTTGTTTAGCTTCTGTGCACACATCACACTTGATATCTTCACATTTTGACAGGCTGCTTGGTAGTCCTTAGCTGAGTTCTGGCAGTTTCTTCAGATATCTTGTACTGATATGGCCCATCTTCCGATGCCACAACATGGCGGTATTTGTTTCTTCTTTCTTTGTCACTTGAGCTTCCAAGTTGTTTTTCATGTCTATCACGAACAGACCTACTTCATTTTTACTGCCTGTCATTAAAACATTTTCATTCTTGTCAAATATTTTAACATGGTTGCCTTTAAACAGAACTGTTCCACCTCCATTTGTGACACAGTTCACTGACAGTAGATTTCTACTCAGCTCAGGCACATATGAGACATTCTGAAATATGATATCTTTGGTTTCAATGTCTCCTTCAAGTTCAGTGACCATAGTCCCACCTTTCTTTGCAACTTTTATATTTTGAGGCTCAGTTGTTCTCCTGTTGGTGAGCAGCGCATCTTGTTTGGTCGTATGGCTCGTGCATCCACTATACACAACAAACTCTTCAAGAAACTCTTCTCCAGATTTTTCTTCTGTTGTATGGCATTGTTTTTCAACCACGTATAGCTCTTGTTCTCTATTTTGAACCCTTTTTCTACGCATCTTCTCTCTGTGGCAATTCCAATGTGGATGATTGTCTAACCCACAATGTTTGCATGGTTCAAAGGTTTCACCTGCATAGCAGTCAAGAGGTTTCGTGTCCACCTTTATTACAAATTTTACACTGTAGATCACTTTTTCCTGAAGCTTGCTGCTGTTGCTTCTGTTTTGGCCTTCCCTGGTCTTGCCTGTTAGGAGGGCAGTTGTTAGCTTTATGTCCAATCTTGTTGCACTTGTAGCATTTCACTTGACTTGGATTTCTTTTCAGTCTTGAAAGCTACTTTGAGTTCTTCAGTTGTATTTGATTCTTCTTGTATAATAAGTCTTGAAATGAGATTTTCCAGGGTTCTCTCAGCAGCGGGTGTGGCTTCCCACACTGTATTAAAATATCTGTATTGGCCTGGCAGAGTGGTAATTATTTTGGTGATTACCATCTGTTCACTAATGTCTTCTTTCAGACTCCTGAGTCTTGCCACTAGGTTTCATACTTCAGATATATTTTGCATGAGGGTTTTGTTGTTATCATACTTGTATCCACAGAAAGATGACAATAGCTGATACTTCTGTTGTTCGGTGTCTCTCTTGTATATTTTTGTTAGGAGATCGAACATAGATTTTGATGTTTCACAAGTTAGCACTAGAGGTTTCAAAGAGTAATCTATTGCCTTGAGAATGTAGTACCTAACTTTGGCATCCTTGGCCTCCCATTGTTCCAACTCCTTTGCCTTGTCCGTATCTGGTTTTGTAGCAGTTCCTTTCAGGAAAGATAGGAGATACCTGGATTGGAGCAGCGTTGTTAAATCTAGCTCCCATAAAATATAGTTTTCTGCATTTTTTTAGAATGGTAAAACCTTTAAGCTCACCCACACTATCTTCTTCAGTCATCGTTTGCTGGGACGCTGGTCTTGCTAATTCTTATTTCTTGATTTTCACGATCCTCTTAGCTCAATGAGCGTGTCTGAAGCCCATGACCTGTTGAAGTAATCTTTTCTTTTATATTTTTAGATAACTTCTATTAGATTCTATTAGATTGTATTGTTTGATTAAATTAAATAAAACAGACATAACATACACTTATTTTTCACATAACGACTTCACTGCAGTGTGTATTTTATTTTATTTAAAAACAACTTCCATAGATAACAAAATGACATTTTAGCCAACCTCAACAGTTCCTTCGCATTTGTTTGACATTCCTGGCCAATAGACACTTGTTCCTTAGGAATTGTCAGGCAGTGTAGAATTCACATATGCAACAACAATAATAGTAGTAATATTTTTGCATTTAGTGTTCGCACCTTCTTGACAAAGAAAACTGGCTTCAACAAGAATCTATTTTCTCGGTAAACAGCCATAAAATTACTGATGATTTAAACATATGGTGTCTTTAAGACAATGATTGGTCCCAGAAATATATATTTTTTGAAATAGCATTCATTATTATAACATGCAGTATTGACAAGATATCTGTTTGACGCTGCAATGTCTGCTATTAGCTGCTCCCATTTGTTTCTTAAGGTAGTTAAGTCATTCACAAGGTTGAAAAGCAAGCAAAATTAAAACTTAATTAAGGTAATGGCATGCTTCACTATGGAGAAATTTACCCTGTGAGATTTAAAAAGTTAAGGGTGTGCCACCCGTCACCTTTAACCTACTCCGTGGATGAGATGATGATGATGATAATTGTTGTTTTAAGGGGCCTAACATCGAGGTTATCGGCCCCTAATCCGTGGATGAGAACAAGGGCTGTTATATTTATGAGAAGGCTCATATCCCACAAGGGATGGACAAAGACTCATATTCCAAAAGAGATGGACAAAGACTGGGTAAAATATGATTGTACTTGACAGAATTACCAAAATTTCTAACATGATAAATGAGGTACTTTTAGAAAAATCTATATAATAAAAATGAATCGCTAAATGGCTAGTTAAGAATAGAAGTGATCCAAGTAGCATTTTGTCAGTATTGAGATAATGAGAAAAATGCATTTTCATGATTATTACAATTGAGGCTAATATATTTGTTACAATATGTTTATGTTATGATAAGTATTATAACTTAGTCTTTGGTAAAAGTTCTTTTTAACACATCCAATATTGAACACGGAAAATACACTTTTATGAACTTCGATCACTTCTGCATTCTTTAACAAATGATATATGGATATTCTTGACATGAAATAAAATACCTTTTATCTGCTACCTTTATTATGGACTGAACGTTATAAATTCCATACTCGAAACTCGGCTTCTTCAGTGTCTTTCTGATTCACATGGTAATGACTATTCACATTCATCACCCTCTACATTTGGGAGCACATCCTCCACTTTGTTTTCAGCTGCATTGTTTCTCCTACTAAGGTGTGGTAAGTTTAAATAAAAAGGATGGTGACAGGGTGGCACATAGTGTTGCATTTTCTTTAAGTCCTGCATTTTTTTGTAGGAGAGTGGCTTAGAGCATGTTCTTTCTGTTGGGGTAAAAGACTTGAGAGTATTTAAAATTAGTTCTCTATTGCCCCCTTGTCTAAGTCAAAAACGTCTTTATCTTCCGAGTAGTCGGCATTGAAATAGATTCGACTATCTCATTTACAAAATTTAATTTTTCTCATTTTAGAAATTAGGATACGATTCCCGTTAGCACTGCGGACTTTGTTGTTCATTATGTTTTCTAACCCTGTAAATTCAACAAACTTCCCAACTATATCCGTCACATTGAATGGTTTTCTCTTTCTACAATTCTGAACCAAGTCAATCCATCCTTGTGGAGTGTATATGTGCTGCTGTTTCTATTGGGCTTTAGTAATATCTGAAAAATCAGAGTCGTTGGGCAGAAACGAATGACCGCTAACAAGATAAACTAATATCTCTGATATGTGTTCAACAATATTAACCATATAAATCATAAAGAAAAACAGGTTCCAATTACGGTTTTGTCCCGTACAAGAGTCACTGAATGTATAGACCGATGTTACATTGTCGGGAATATCATGCAGGATATTGTTGTAAAGATATGCAATAATTTCTTGAGACTCCCTGCCTGCTGTTGTTTCATACCACATGTTCATGTTGATCTTTTCACCTTCCTGTAAGTGGAGACAAGTCCCAAAGTTCAACGTGTGTAACTGTCTGAGATAATAAACTTCACCCGTTTGTATGAAGGGTGTTGAAAGAGTACTGTATGTTCTACTTTAACTGGTAATCTTTTCATTACTGCAGCAGTATTTTGTAGCATTCAAGTAACTGAGATCACATATGCACTACGTTAAAAGTAACAGTGAAGTGATCCAAGTACCATTGAAGTAACTTAGATCACATCTGCACTAATAATTTAATACTTATAGGACAGTGCAAAAATGTCACAAATCGAACTTTGGCCACAACAGTGCTCAATAGCACTTGGATTACTTATGCACTAACTGATCTGATAACAGAGGAGTCTGAAAAGTGACATAGCTCAGTTTTCATAAAAATGTTACTTGGATAACTTCTGTTCTTAACTAGCCAAATGTGCTGCTAAGCGCAAAACTCGAGAACGGCTGGACCAATTGGGCTATTTCTTTTTTCAAATATTCAATGAAGTCCAAAGAAGGTTTTTATAAAGAGAATAGTTGGAAATATTGCCCGGAAAATGTAAAAATCCCATTTTTTAGTGCCTAACAATACGTCGCTATTGTTACTGGTGTGGCGGTAGTAACACAGTTTGCCACCAGATACAGCCACAGGCAGAGTCTAAGTGTGGCGGCAGTAACACAGTTTGCCACCAGATGCCACTAACATGCAGAGACAATCCAAAGACTTTAGTTTTCCCTAAGGCTAGCGGTCTCCATGACGACAGTTTTTGTTTCACTTCTCAACCAACAAACAACTTCATGGATTTATCTTTGTTTGATTGTTTTATTCTGTGTGTTTCAAGACTCAAGCCGCCTATAAGATGCGGGCGGAGCAATTTTGGTCGAAGAACTCGAAATGGTACAAACCAAGCTAACTTTCAGTCTAATCAGACTTCACAGCAACGTGACAAGCAAAATCAAACTGAAAGTATTCGAATATCACAAACCCGTGCAGAAGGTCATTCAGCTAATAATATTGCAAGTTTGAATCGAGCTGCTTTCAGTTACGATGTTTCAATTGACTATAGTGCCTACCAATGCGTTGGAACTATGAACTCATTTTGCCCACATTGTATGGCATTTAAATACAAAAATAAAGCTGCTGGTTTGTGTTGCGCAAATGGCAAAGTGAAATTAGTGCCATTGGTTCCACCACCAGAGCCATTGTACTCATTGGTTTCAGGAACAGGAACGGATTCAATACATTTCTTTACAAATATCCAAAAATATAACTGTTTCCAAATGACTTCATTTGGGGTAACAAATGTGGTTCGGAACAATTTCTTGCCAACTTTCAAGGTACGTAACATGTAACAAACATACTTATCTCCCATATTGCTTTGTTTATTTTATAGTTTTTGAGTCAAAAGTAATAAACCTATCTTTTAAATTTACAGATACAAGGGCAAACATATCATCCAGCAGGTTCAGTGTTGCCGGTGTCAGATGGCTACTACAAATTCCTGTACATTTATTTCATGGGCACTTCAAACAAATTGACATTGGAAATTGCAAATTCCCTTTACACATTTTGACTGGCTGCATTACATTTCCTGACAATTGTTGTCAGTTTACTGATTCAAAACACGAACTCATTCAAAAGGTGTTCCCAAACGTTGCTCCAAATTACAGAGATAATGTTTGGTTGAGCAAACAACCTATTTTGGCGGCCAAAAACATGGGTGTAAATGAATTAAATTTGAAGGAAAAAAAAAGAGGCGGAAGGATCCGACGGATTATGTTAGAATGGTGAACGAAAGGGAACAAGAGATAGAAAATAGGGAAGAACTGAAGAAAATGTGGAAAGAATATTTTGAAGAACTTCTGAACCCAAATGGAAACCACGGCGAGGAGGAAGAAATCGGGGAAGAGGAAGATGGACTGCAAACAGAAAAGGACTTAACATGGAAAGAAGCGGAAGATACAGTGAGGAAGATGAAAGGAGGGAAGGCACCGGGTGTGGATGAGTTGAATGTGGAGATGGTGAGAGCAGCAGGAGAGGTGGGGATACAATGGTTGTACAGAATGATGAAGGCAGCATGGAAGGAAAGGAAGACCCCAGAGGACTGGAAAAAGGGAATAATTGTCCCAATTTTCAAGAAAGGTAGAACAGAATGCAGAAACTATCGGGGAATAACACTGATGAGTCATTGTGCAAAGATGTTTGAGAAAGTTTTGGAAAGGAGAATTAGGACAAGAATAGGAGGGATGAGGGAAGAACAACATAGCTTCAGAGCAGGAAGGTCCACAGTGGATTTGATTTTTGCTGTAGGGCAGTTACAAGAACAGCACTATGAGTATGGAACGGATCTACTGATGGCCTTCGTGGACATTGAGAAAGCATATGACAGTGTATGCAGAAACAAAGTATGGAAGTCCCTGGAGGACAGAGGAGTAGAAAAATGGACTATACGGAGGATAAAGGAGATGTACAAGGGAAGCGAGAGCTGTGTGAAAGTGGGAGGAGACAGATCGGACTGGTTGGAACAGAGAAACGGCCTGAAACAAGGAAGTGCACTGTCACCGTTACTTTTCATTGTGGTGATGGATGACATAATGACCAGAGTGGCACAAGTAATTGGGGAAGGAAAGATGAAAGCAATGGAGTTTGCAGATGATTTGGGGAAACAAGGAGGAGGAAGTACAGGAGCAGTTGGACGTGTGGGAAGGAATAATACATGATGATGATTGTTGTTTTAAGGGGCCTAACATCGAGGTTATTGGCCCTAATGAAATGAAATGGCGTGAAATGAAAGGATGTAGATAAAAACAGCTCACTGCCATAGATGAAACGAAAATGGAGTTTATAAAACAGACAGTGAGCCCCAAAAAGTATGCCTTATTGGAATAAAAAGAATAAAAGGCGGATGGTAAAAAAGAATAAAACAAATAAGGCATAGTGAACAATAAAATAGATGAACACAATAAAAAACATAAAACAGACTTAACCTGAATTAAAAGTCGTAACTAGACATTAAAACTTAAAAAAGTAACCACTCTCCCTCATGAACCGGATGACGAGGTCTACTGGCGGCCCGTCATCACGGAGAATAAGGGAGAGGGTATTAGGCAGTTTAAGAGTCCTTCGCAGATCGGCCAGATCCACACACTCCAAGAGAATGTGTGCCACAGTTAGATGGGCACCGCAAGTACACACAGGGGGATCTTCTCTCTTTAGCAAGTGGGAGTGCGTAGCAATCCCATGGCCGATCCGGAGTCGACAGAGTACCACAGCTTCCTTCCGGAGAGATCGGAAGGAAAATTTCCACACCTTCGTTGTCTCCTTGATGCCTCAGGATCGAATGCCGCAACTGAGAGCGCACATCACTAGCAGGCACCTTATACGGTAGTGAGGGCAGTGCGACTGCCTCTCTCGCCGCCTGATCAGCAAACTCGTTTCCTGCAATACCCATGTGGCTAGGAAGCCACACAAAGGTCACCCCGGTTCCAGGAATAATACAAGGATATGGGATGAAATTTAGCATAAATAAGAGTGAGATGGTGATCACAACAAGGAAGAAGGAAAGAACCACAACGGGAATAACAATTGGTGGGGAACAGCTGAAGAAAGTGGAGAGTTTCGAGTATTTGGGAAGCCTGATACAAGATAATGGAAGAAACAATAGAGAAATAAATGAGCGGGCGAGACAGGCAGAAGCATTCCGGAGGAGTGTGAGAAGCATGATATGGAGCAAGGATGTCCCTCAGAACAGCAAAAAGATCATATATCGGATGTACTATGTCCCTATCCTGACGTATGCCTCGGAGACCTGGGTTATGAAAGGAAGGGAGAAGAGCAAAATACAGGCCAGTGTGATTCGGTGCTTGAGAAGCAGTATTGGAGCTACAAAGATGGACAGAATAAGAAATGAGAGGACCAGAGAATTAATGAAGGAGGAACCATTACAGGATGATATAGAGAAATTTAGACTTAGATGGTATGGACATGTAAAACGAATGGAGGAGAAGAGGATGCCCAGGAGGATACACGAGACGAAGTGGGAAGGAAAGAGACCGAGAGACAGGTGGTTGAAGGGGGTGGAAGAGAGCGCGAAGAAGAGAGGAGAAGACTGGACAAGGGTGGAGGCTGAGAGATGGTGGGAAGACAGAAGACGTTGGAGAGGCTTGTGTTCCAAACAGACCCGGCCAGTGGCTGGAAACCGTGCAAGATGATGATGAATTAAAAATGAAATTGCCAGTGATTTGAGGACATACAAATCACTTGATTCCGCTACCAACCAAGAAGTCGTCGTCAACTAACCACCCGAATTTTTGAACTCACTGGATTTGACATGATTGCCGCCTCACAATCTTCAATTAAAGGTCGGATCGGTGGTCATAATGTTGCGAAACATCAACCAACCGTGTCTTTGTAACGGCACAAGGCTAGCGGTGAAAAAATTAACGAACAAGGTGATCGAAGCAACCATGGGCAATTTAACTCATTGACATTGGAAATGTAAAATTCTCTTGAGACGTTATGACTGGTTGCATTACATTTTCTGACAACTCGTGTCAGTTTACCGATTCAAAACATGAAGTCATTCAAAATGTGTTTCCAAAAGTTGCTCAAAATTTCAGAGATCATATTTGGTTGAGCGAACGAGCTATTTTGGCTGCTAAAAACATGGATGTAAATGAATTAAATTTCAAAATTCAAAATGAAATTGCTGGTGATTTGAGGACATACAAATCAGCTGATTCCGCTACCAACCAAGATGAAACACAAAATATTGTTTACCATCAAGCATTGAAATGAAAATATCACTAGACGAGGCCATGATACCCTGAAGAGGCCGCCTAAGGTTTAGGACCTATAATCCTGGAAAGCTGGTGAAATATGGCCTGCTTGTGCGAATGGTATGTGAGGCCACAACAGGGTACATATGTAACATGGAAATATATAGTGGGGAAGGGAAAAAGTTGGAAGAACCCATTTTTTCTGTATTGGCACCACATTTGGACATCTGGCATCATGCCTACCAGGACAACTACTATAAGAGTGTGACAGTAGCAGATTAATTGCTTGAAAGGAAGACAAGGGTTTGTGGGACTATAAGGGCCAATAGGGGACTTCCACCTGACTTTTCAACTGCTGTGAACCTTCTCAAGAAAGGGGAAAGTGTGTATTGCAGTAAGGGGGAAGTGGTGTTGCAAGGTTGGAAGGACAAGCGGGTGGTGCGAATGGTTAGTACTTTACATCCAGCTACCATGAAGCGTGTGGAAACTAAAAGAGGTATTGTGAAGAAGCCTGATTGTATCCTTCAGTACAATAAATTCATGAAGGGTGTGGACAAAAGCAAGCAAGCTTGTAGTTTAACGTGTCCGTTAATCTCGAGATCATGAGCCACGGGACCTCCTTTTTATGTGGAATCCGAACCACAGGACATGGCATTTCACTTCGAAAATCTCACATGCATTGACCGGGAATCGAACCCGGACCGCCTTGGTGAGAGGCATACAGCTAGACCGCTGAGCCACCACGCCCCACAAGGGTGTGGACAGAGCAGACCAGTATTTGTCGTACTACTCAATTCTCAGAAAGACTGTCAAATGGACCAAGAAGGTAGTACTCTGGTTGATCAATTGTGCCCTATTCAATGCCTTCATAATCTATAGAACTCAGAACCCTGAAAAGAAGATGAAATACAAGTCATTCCTGTTGGAGACAGCCAGGTACTGGATATCAACTCAGCAATCAGAAGTGAGTGATGAAGGCGATGATGGAGAAGAAGAAGACAACCCCAGGAAAACACCCACATCACGAACTCCTAAGATCGACAATCCTGAAAGACTATCAGGGGATATGAAAAAGCACAAACTGGAGGCCATTGTTGGATCTGGGAACAAGAAATATCCCTCAAAGCCCTGCAAAGTTTGCAGCGCCCACAAGCTGAGGAAGGAAACCCGTTACATCTGCCAGTTCTGCAAGGTACCTCTTCATAAGGGAGTGTGCTTCGAGAAGTACCACACATTGAAGAACTACTAGAACATCTGGTGAGTAGGAATTCAAAGTTTGAACTTTATATGATCACTGGAATAGAATTTATGGCCAATTTACTAAAGCATCCGGTCACCAATGTGTTAATAACATATCGAAGGAGATTTCGATGGTCAGTGCTCATATTGCTTCTTATGATAGCCCTCGGTATTTAATAACAAAATAGGAAATTTTAACAATAGAAAACTATTTGACATGTACATATTAGGATTGTTTTGTGTAGTAACTCATTCAAACATTATGTAATGTTCACGGAATCCAATCTCAAAATTCATGCACTCGCTATATTACTAGTACCCCTGTGATGCAACTATGTTTTGTCGTACCACTTTTGCAGTAAGATATTGGTAAAGTGGTTGACATAAACTATAAAACATAACGAAAATAAATTCTAAAATTCTGCATTTACTCGGTTATAGGCCCCCCTTTTTTTTCTAAATGTTTAGTTCCGAAATTGAGGGGGGTTACTATAGACGTGAAGTTCGCAAAAATCCGTTATTTAGGGAAGGGGAAGCTTTTTTATTTTGATGCTACATAGTACGATATATTTAATCAAAATAAACGAAGTTTACAACTTTTATCAGCCCATTATGAGACTGCCATAACCTCACTTATTCACCACTATTCCCTGCCCCCCAATGACTTTCACTACCATCCCTTGCTAAGCAAAAATCTTAGTATCAAAAAATAGAATGGAATTGACAAAGTATCAGACATGGAAATGCAAACTTTATTTTTATTTCAACATAGGGAGGGAGAATGCATCAATTAGGGAAAGAGTGATGATGCTGAACGATCACATCTCACCAACATTTGTATAAACACAACCGAGTACGTTTTATTCACATATTTCACATTAATACACCAATAACGTGTCACACAAATGCCGACGGTTCTTGCAACAAATGACATGTGTTTAAAATGAAACTGAGAAGAAGGCTGCCACAAGCACCAGTTCGAAGCGCAATACAAAGAATACAAACAAAAGAATGCAGGCAAGATATGAAACCATAACTTTCATTGGCGGATTTTAAACTTGGCCAATAGCGCGGCATCTTCTATTGGATATCGGGTGAAGCCTATTGGCTACACAATTCGATATCCTGCCCAATCGCGTATGCGGTACATGTATGCAAAATGGCGGTCATATCGTCAGTTATTATTGCAAAAAAAAATGTAAGAATTTGTCAAATTCCAAAAATGTTGTATTTTGACTCTCAGTAATTAAAACTTAAAGCGCGGGCGCCGTACTATTACGTTTGAAGGTAACTTTTCAAAACTGCGTCGAGCGTAATATTACGTTGATCAATTTCTCGCGCTTTGTGTTGGAGACGAACGTAATATTACAGCTCTAGCACTCGCGTGTGGGTGCCAGTAAGCATGAAGTTGCACATACTATCGCTAGATAGGACCACGTCACTGTTCAGCGGAAGAATATCGATCTGTTCGAAGGCAAGCGAAGGAGCTTCAAAATTTACTATACCGTAGTGCATTATGAGAAGTGACATTTTTGGTTTTAAGTTCAAAGTAGGGTGTTATGTCAATGAAATGATTATTGCGATTTATTTCAACAGTGTAGTGCATGCACATTTGATTTTACAATTTTTATTTTTTCTTCCTTAAAAAAAAAGTGTAATTTTACGGCATTTTTTTTACAATATAGTTTTTGATCAATCGTGTCGTATTTTTTATTAAATTTGTAGTGTGAGGATTTGGAAATCGAACGGACTTTAGCCTAGATCGCTCTATTCTATTTTGCAATGGTTCCTCTCTTACCATCTCCCTGACTCTCTCATTCCTTACTCTGTCCATTCTTGTCACTCCTACCCTACTCCTCTGGAACTTCATCTCCACTGCTCGTATTTTATTCTTGTCCCTTTCCTTCATCACCCATGTTTCTGAACCATATGTCAAAATTGGCACAAAGTAGGTCTTGTAGATGATTCCTTTACATGTTTGTGGTACATCTTTATTCCATATCATCCCCCTAACACTCTTGAAAAATCCATCTGCGCACCTTCCCCTCTCATTTATTTCCATCCTATTGCCTCCCTTTTCTTCAATTATGCTTCCCAAGTACTTGAAGCATTCTACTTTCTGCAACTGCTGTCCTCCAAGTGTTATGCCCATATCCAGTCTGTTCTTCTTCCTCGTTGTGATGACCACTTCACTCTTTTGTGCTGAGAACTTCATCCCATATGATAACACTACCTTCTCCCACTCATCTAATTGCTCTTGTACTTCTTCCACATCCTCTCCCCATACCAGAAGGTCATCAGCAAACAACATTGCCTTCATTTTCCTTTCCCCAATGCTATTTACCACTTTTCGTATGATTTCATCCATCACCACTATAAATAACAGGGGTGAGAGGGCACTTCCCTGTTTCAGACCACTCTCCAGTTGAAACCATTCCGTTCTCTCTCTTCCCACCTTTACACAGCTTTTGCTTCCCTCGTACATTGCTTTCACTATTGCCACTGTCTCCTTGTTCACTGCTTTTGCTCTCATTGCTTCCCATACCTTGTTTCTATTAATACTATCAAATGCTTTCTCAATATCCAAGAAGGTCATCACCAGATCTTTCCCATATTCATAATGGTGTTCTTGTAGCTGTCTTACTGCAAAGATGAGGCCAAAGGTAAATATTGTAAAAGCAACTGTAGATGTAAATTGTGCCAGCGAAGCATGAAATACAGTATGCATGTGGTGCTTGCTCTTTTTCACTAGGCCTTTCATACTTCCAGTATGATTTATGGTAAATAAATAATAATTAAAATTAGAAAAAGTCAGAAAGATAGAGTAAGAACTTTTGCCTTAAGACACTTGACTCTAGTCATCTAAAACACTCCTACCGGTTTGAATACTATTCTCTAATCGTCAGGCATAAGAAATAATAACGGTCACGTTCAAGAATAACATTTATTTTTTTCTTTTCTTGCGACGGCTTTGACATATGCAGCTGTTCATTTGAGCCACCGCCTGCTCAATTGCATCCCCTAGCCACGTGCTCATACATTGCATCATGGGTAGCGATAGCAACATTACCTTGTGAACCTACGAGAATGGAAGGTATCGAACGAGAGAATAGCATTGATTCGAGAAAATCACTATATATTTATTTTAAATATCATCAATTTCTGTTTTCCAGCCTGGGCCAGGTCGGAGGAGATATGACACCCCTCCACTTTACTCTGTCTGTCTACCATCCTTCCTCAACCACTGAACCCCACTCCAGGCTCTGTTCTCTCACATTGTCCTTCACCAAATCCATCGACCATACTCCAGGTCTTCCTTGTCCTCTCTTTCCAGTCATCCGTCTCTCCATCACTTGTTTCGTCATTCATCCTTTTCACATGTCCATACCATCTCAATCTGTTCTGCTCCAGCTTATCACTCAGTTTCTGTACATTCACTTCCTTTCGAATGTCTTCATTTCTCACTCTCTCTATCTCTCCTAGTTTTCTGCACCATAATCCTCAGGAATTTAATTTCGGCTGCCTGTATTCTGCTTTCATCTATCCTCGTCATCAGCCAAGTTTCTGCTCCATACGTCATTATTTCATTATTGTTAAGTAATAGGTCTTGTACATCACTTCTTTAGCTTTCAGTGGTTTGTCTTTATCCCAAATTAAACTCCAAACCTGATGGTAGAAAACAAAGCAAAAAGCAAGCTTGTAGTTTAACGTGACCGTTAATCTCGAGATCATGAGCCACGGGACCTGCTTTTTACGTGGAATCCGAACCACAGGACTTGGCATTTCACTTCGAAAATCTCACATGCATTGACCGGGAATCGAACCCGGACCGCCTTGGTGAGAGGCATACAGCTAGACCGCTGAGCCACCACGCCCCGGTAGAAAACACTCCCACATTATATTCTCTTGCTGATCTCCATATCCAATCTTGCATTGTCCATCAATTCACTTCCTAAATATTTGAAGTGCCCTACTACTTCCAGATGTACATCTCCAATGTTAACAATCCCACTTCCTTCTTTCTTTCCTCTTGTCATTACCATTTACTTTTCTCTACACTGATTCTCATTTCCCATTTCTCAATATTTTCATTCAGTACATCCAGCTGTTCTTGGACCGCATTCTTATTTTCTCCCCAAATCAGAACATCAGAAGCAAATAGGAGTATGTTCATTCTTGTACCTGTGTACGCTTCCTTTGTTGCCTTTAGTATATCATCCATCACCAATATAAATAGCAATGGTGAGAGTACACTCCCTTGTTTCGATCCATGTTCAATTTCAAACCATCCTATTTTACCTACTTGAGTCTTGACAATTACTGTACATCACTTTTATAATTTGTTTTAGGCTTTCCAAAACTCTGTTTCTAGGCACGCTATGCCTTTTGTAGTCAATGAAGGTCATTTTCATGTCTTTTACATATTTCCATAGTTTTTCTTCCCCAAACTGTTCCTCTCGAATCTGGTTTTGAACCTTTCTTCGGATTCAATCCTGTAGTAGGCTACTCTTAACATGATCTTTGAAGCACGAGAGGTTATAGTAATTTCCACACACGTTCTTCTCTCCTTTCTTGAATATTGGTATAATAATCCCTTTCTGCCAATCCTCAGGAACTTGTTTTGCTCTCCACACGGTCTTGAATACTCTGAAAATCCAGTATATTCCAACGGGTCCTGCAGCCTTTATCATTTCCATGGCTACTTCGACTACTCCCACAACTTTTCCCCATTTTCATCTTCCTAATGGCCAATTCCACCACTGCCATTGTAATGTCTGCCTCTATTTCTTCTTCTTGCACAATAAATTCCACACATTTAGTAGTTCATGAAAATATTCTCTCCATCGGTTTTTAAAGTATTCAGGTTCCTTCAATATCGTTCCTTCTTCTTGTTTTTCACAAATCCAAGGTTCACATGTTCCTTCCTTTTATTCTTGACTACACTAAACAATAGTTTTCCACACTGACAATAATCTACTATTTCCTGTGTGAATTTAAATATATAACGGTGAAATTATTATATGAAGTAGAAAATTAGTAGTCTGCTTAAAATTCACATTGTACTTAACATTTCAAACGACGGCAATTGTTTGTAATTATCCATTACGTCAATTTATTCCAGAGAATTCTGCGATACGTTATTTCTTTTCAGTTTTCTTATTGGCAGACAGATTAAAATGGAGGCTAGACTTGAACATTCCATCACCTCTCCACCTTGGTGACGTAATATCATCCCTCCCAGCCTGAAATGTCGCTTGCGGTATTTGTCCAAAATAAACATATGGTCGTGACGTCAACACTCGTTACTCGCATGATTGTGTTGGAGTAGCCGAGTAGCCCACGTCTGATCGGGCACAGTATGCAAATATGATGTGGGCAACTATCATAAAATCACTTATACCTCAGTCCATTAGCTGTTAGATGACGAGATTTAGAGAACAAATAAAATAGTATTTTCTGGGGGGTGAAGAAAAGTGTAATACACAGAAAAACTGACACTTTCAATCCATCAAGTGATGTACAGGTGTACTATAAAATATCATAATCACATTTTGTTGATATTTCTTCCAATTTCCCAGTTCATGAATAAAAATTTCAGTATTTGCAGAACCAGCAGACACACTGTATAGTGTCCTGTAATTAATAAATGTGAGTTGGCCTACTTGTAGGGTTAACAAATTCTACCAACATTTGATTATATGAACAATCTCAGAGCAAACAGCAATGAATCATAATTTCATGGCTTTTGTGGAGGGGAAAACAATTTGCTGAACAAAAAATTATGCCATGAAACTTATTTTACAATGTATTATAATCAAAAGAAAAATTCACCTCACAAAGAGAAATTTCCAAGAAATTGGCTGGTTCCTTTTTACTTCAGGACTGTTCATACATAATATATTAACATAAAAACCTTAAGACTAACCTCCATAATTGGGATTGCCATGCTTTTTATAATAATCACTGAGCCTTTCAGCACGTGGCAACTTTTTATCAGAACACTTCGTAAACCGGAGCAAAATACACTTCGCTTTAGGATAATCAACACCTTTTCTCCAAAGTCCTGGTGGTATTGGTATCGTGATATCACTGGCATTAACAGCATCCGATTCCTGAAAAACACACATGAAATACATAATTGCAAGTTAACATTCTGAAATCAGAAATTGCTGTTAATATGGATAATAAAAGAACCATCTTTTAGAACCATGGCTTACCATGACTCAACAGATGAATTAGTTAGGAGTAGACATGCAACATATTCTAATGTTACAGAAGATGCATTACTTCTCTCATTTGTTTCATGGACTAATAATGAACCCAACATTTTTAATACGTAATATTTTCAGTAATTTTAAACTGTTCGTCACTAATGCTATTCATTATCATCCTCATTTTCCAACTTTACCTCTCATCCTACAAGATGTGTTAAGTGCGGATGTTTTACTTCATAAGAGTGTTTATTCACCATTAATACAGCAATGATGATTAGCAGGTTCATTAGTTTTTAGCCTACTTTCAATATCTGCAAAAAATGAAAGATTATGAGATCTACATGGGCCAAATGTCCGTGTGCCTGGTCCCCCCCCAGCAATTCTAACACAACAAAACCAAATTGAACCAAATTTGGTACAGAGGCAGCACTAACAAAGGACAACTTAGTGTCATGTTTTATATTCCTGCCATCAAAACCAAAACAAATTGGCAGCCACCCAAATGTTCAAAGCTTAAATCAAATTAAGACTAAACTAATCTAATAATTGGATCTCTATCAAATTTTTGAAAAATATACCTTCATGTGGGAAGCATCTGGCACCCAAACTGCAAGGTAATCAGCAAAATAATTTCAAGATGGTGGCAATGTGAATCAACGATTACTTATAATCCAATGAATCAATCTTCACAGTATTTGGCATTAAGATAGTTTAAGGACCCTCTGTCAGGATGTCTACCGAAACCAACTAACAGATTTCCCTGAAAATTCCCTGAGTAACAGTAGCAGCAATCATAAATATAATAAAGAGCATTTCAAAAAGTGCTCAAACAATAAAGGGCAGGATGACAAAAGTTGAAAAGACAAAAAAATAAAAAATAAAATAAAATAAATATTTGTCTATATTTTGCCAATTTCTAAATTCTTCATCCAGAAAAACATATTGTAGCCTACTTGCGAGTACTGAAATTAGCTCGTCAATAGTAATGCTCTCAAAACCCATAGAGTTATACATTTATATACAAAGTCTACACATGTAATTTGTGTGCTTTATCTTGGAAAAGAAACCTAGGAGACGTCTGAAGGATGTCGTACATCAAGAACTCCATTGGAGAACTGGCATGTGGTTCTTATGGCAGCATGAAGAGACTAGCAGAAAACTGTCAAATCTGGCTGCAGCGACAAGGCTTTGCCTTTAGTAAATGATGATGATGATGATGATATCTTATAAGAAATGAGAGCTTACAGATTTAACGTCAATACGAACATACATCTACAACAATCATCATCAGAATATACTTTTCCCCCCATCAAAATTTAAAAGCTTAATTTCCAATTATGCCTATTCTAGGTTGGACCTTGTGAAACTAAAATACCCTGAGTGTCATTAAAATACCCTGATAATTCCCCGAGTTTTCCAGGATAAAAAAATTCCCGGAGTATTCCCGGTTTTCCAGAGTAGTAGACACCTTGCGTCTGTTCTCTATGTGATAACAACATGAGACTGTATGTTACATGCAACAGCCATCTTGAAATTATAAAATGGAAAAACAACTCTCAACACTTCAGAGCTCCTGTAATGAAAATTAGTGACAAGGTACGACCATGTATCCTAATAGGGTCAAGGCACCTCTCCATGCATTCAATATGGTGGCTGTGTGAAATATTAGAACATTATAATCAACAACTCCGAATTAAATTGGGTAATTAAGACGAAATCTTGCCAAGAGGTGAGCATCATATTAGAGCTCTCACATGTGTCAGAAGATAATCACACTGAATCTAGCGCACAGTGACCATCTTGAAATTTCAAAATAAATTAATCCCGGAGCTATAATAATGAAATTTAGCAATGAAATAGAACCTGATAAGTTGATTCATATGCCCAAAGCAAAAGAACAGTGACTGCATACTATTAAAGTATACAAATTAGTAACTCAGGATGTTATTGCAGAATTAAGATGAAACTAGGCAAAAGAGGAGTAATATAAACGAGGCGTCAGTAGAGTTACTGATAGGTTTATCACACTGAATATAGTGCGCAGTAGCCATCCTGAAGTTTCAAAATTTTAAAGATAAGTAACTTACAAGTTTTAGAGCTATTATAATGAAAATTAGTTATTAGGTAGAAACAGATGTGAAGTATTGGATGCCAAAAGGAAAAAACAGACAGAAACTAGATGTTTAAAATGGTTGCTCGGCGTAATATTAAATTGAAATAGTGAATCATTCAGGATGTAATTGCACAATTAATACAAAACTTGGTAAGAAAGAAGTACCATATAAGGGCCCTTGCTGAAATAAGCCATAAGAATAACACACTGAATACAATGAGAGGTCGCCATCTTGAAAATAGCCTACAGAATATGATAATGAATAACTCAATGTATTTTTAAGATGAAACAACGAAAATTAGCAGCCGTTAGTGGCTTCCTATGACCAAGTTAAAGGATCAGCTACTCTAAACGTTCACGATGGCGACAGGGCATATTCTTAAAAACTAGTATATCATTACTTCATGATATAATAGCACAATTAATGTGGAATTTAGAGAGAGAAGAGTACCATACAAAAACCTCAATACTTTTACTCACATTGGGGCAGATGACCTCACTGTTCAGCCTCTTGAAACCTTAATAACTAACTTTCATTCATAGTAATATGACACTGAAATTAGAATGTAGTGGCCATCTTGAAAGTATAAAACATACAAAAATTCTTTATATTTTAGAGATGAAATATCTGAAATTAGCATTAATATACAACCATATATGAGTTAGTATGCCAAGGGCAAAATAACATTCCCGACATATATTCCAGATGGTGGCTGTCCATACTATTAAAACTTCAAAATCAATAACTCAGGATCCAATTGCAATATTAACACAAAACTTTGTAGGGGAGGGGGCAGTTAGGACACCTCATTTGGAATATTCAAAAGACTATCACCCTGCATATAGCACATTGCTGCCATCTTGAATATATGACATAAATATCAACGATCCACTATTTATTAGTTACGAAGCACGGCAAATATGTGGTCTCACATAAAAGAGTTCTTTGAAGAAGGCACAAGATAAACTATTCCATACATTGAAAATGGTGGATGGGTGTAATTCCTAATGTTTCAATCAATTCCTCTGGATAAAAAAAAGTGGATTTACAAGGTAACATGAAGCCTCCGTGGCTTAGGCGGCAGCACGCCGGCCTCTCACCGCTGGGTCCGTGGTTCAAATCCCGGTCACTCCATGTGAGATCTGTGCTGGACAGAACGGAGGCAGACAGGTTTTTCTCCGGGTACTCCGGTTTTCGCTGTCAAAATTTCATTCCAGCAACACTCTCCACTATCATTTCATTTGTCATTCATTTAATCATTGCCCCAGAGGAGTGCGTCAGGCCTCGGCAGCCGGCACAGTTCATATCCTCGCCGCTAGATGGGGGCTTCATTCATTCCATTCCTGACCCGGTCGGAGACTGGAAGCAGGCTGTGGATTTTCATTTTTACAAGGTAACATAGAAAATGGGGAATCTTATGTTGGATATGACATAAATTACATAACACCCTTTAAAAAAGACAATCTAAGGGGGAAAAAAATCCTCATGAAAGTCGTTAAAATAGTAATTTCTGACAGTTATTTTCTTGATTGCACAATTCAATTATTGTATTGACAAGAGGGGAATAATAAATTTACATTCCTATTAGAAATAAAATGCATGTCAGTAAAATACATGTAAGAATTGTTTTAACCATTGAAAATGAAACCCACAAATTAATTTATTGTTATAAAAACAAGTAGCTCTGCAAAGAACTAAATAGCCTATTTTCATATATCCTACTTATGTTATTGCCTTTATTAACATACAAAATTTCAGTCTGATTGCTGTATTAGATTCGCAGATATTGAGAACCGTCTAAATATTTCAGATGGCATGTTGGATTTTTATAAATGTAGGAGATAGAAATATGTACTATTAGATGAAGATTAATGCGTAGGTATATTATTCAAACTTCAATTGCATGATTAGGACTCAAGAAATAAAAACGAGATATAAAATTTCGCACAGCCGCCAACTTGAGGTTATGAAAATAATTGAAATAAATTAGATGTAAATGCATTAAAATTTGTATAAACATTTACCCCACCAAGTTTCACTGCGCTTGGATGGTTAAATCGCGAGAAAAACGTCCATTCAAATATTTAAATTTCGTGTCACCGCCATACTGGATTTTTGCTCAATAGGTTGAAAGTTCCATAGGTGAGCTGAAGGTACTAAACTTAATCAACATACAAAATTTCAGTTTGATTGCTGTCATAGATTAATAGATATTAAGAACCGTCTAAATATTTCGGATGGTCACCATGATGGATTTTTTTATACGGAGGCCATAGAGTTATGTACTATTAGATGATGATTATTGCGTAGGTTCATTATTCAAATGATGGCTTCAATCGCATGATTAGGTCACAAGAACAAAAAACTTAATTTTAAACTTTCACACAGCCGCCATCTTGAGGTTATGTGAACAATTGAACTAAATTAGATACCAGTGCATTACTATGTGTATAAACAATTGCTGTACCTTGCTTCACTGCGCTCTGATGGTTAAATCGTGAGAAAAGTCTATTTCAATGTTTCAAGTTCGCTTGGCCGCTATGTGCGTTTTGTACCTGAAAGATTTTTGAAAGTCACATAGGTGTACTTTTAGTAGTGCCCTTTATCACCGTACAAAATTTCTGGGTGATATCAGTATCAGTTTCGGAGACATAGAATGCCGGTGAAATATTTCGCACAGCCGCCATGTTGGATTGGTGTGACATAATAAAATTTTAAGGGTACGGTCGAGGTTGGACAAAATAGTACTATGTCCTTACCGAGTTTCATTGAAATCGCTCCAGAGGTTTAGATTTTATTAGGGACACACACGCGGACAAAAGGTGATCTCATAAGCCTATTTTTTTCATAAATGAAAATAGGCTAAAAAAGGCAATGAATCTGTAATATACCTACTTTAGAACCATCCTTATCATGGATTTCATCAATGATCATTATAATTTCTCCCTCTTTAGATCGGACCTGATCCACAACCACTAAGTCAACATCATCACGGTCTTCATCATCATCATCATCATCATTCATGCCGCTTTCAGATTTGGATTCATCAGACTGAACATCTTTTCTTGAAGACCTTTTACTACGATTGTTAGGCTTGAGACCATGTATTTCTTTCGACAAGCCTAACATAGCTCTGGCAGCAGATATCTCATCCAACCACACAACGTTACCTAAACAGAACAGTCAAAATAATAATGATAGGATATAAGCAGGGTGCATGTAATTCTGCACATCTTACTTATTAATACTAAAATGACCATGGCAAACACAGAAACAGGTACCTATAGGAAGTGCTATAAAATGACCATGAGACATTATGGTGTATGTCCTAATGTAATGACCCCAATATTTGCTTTTTATAAAGACATATTTGTGATGTGTGAGCTTTATAATGGCAAAACCCAAAATTTGAAGGTAGTAGGACTATATTTGACAAAGTTAGGACGTCTAGCATCGAACTGGTAAGTTATGAAATCTTGTGGTACAATTTTATACTGGAAAAAGGCTTGTCTTCGTGGATTTATAATATCAGATTTTAGCAAGCAAGGCAGCTTTCCGTGCCCCTGGCTGAAGCTTTGATGTGAAGGCATGAATGGGAGAAACTTGTCGAACGTCAATCAAACCAGTTTTTTTTGTGTGTAGCAGCAGCCAAGTCGAGTCTGCGCGTGTAAGGTAGCGGGAGAAGGAGTAGGCGCGTGGCTTAACTCGAAGGCCAAGCAGCACGCCTACCAAGAGCTGATTGGAGGAGAGCATAGCACATGACATGAAGAGATAATTGATATTACGAAGTGAACAATTGCAATTATTAATTACTCCAGAGAAGTAATTCTCATCAAGAAGTACCAGGTTTGACTCAGAAAAATACTCTGTATTTTCCCATGTTATTGGAATTTGGAAAGAGGACTAGTAAAGTGAAAACGATGTCATTCGGTAGATTTGAGCAGGATTTGCGAGCGCCAAATCTAGTCAACTAGCTCATTGGAAATTAGGAAGAAGAGATTCGATTTTATGATGTCGTGAGTGACCGACGTATGTGATGGTCTCGCTAATATTGAGTGCGCGATCTGTTGAAATTGACAGCTACAGCGAGGTGTATTCTGGCCAGTGTTGAAGAGCCGAGGATTTGAGTAGTAATCTACGACTAAGTGCATTAAACAATTATTTTGCAAGTCAAGCAACAATGCGACTAGATAATATTCGTCGGTATCAAAAACATTACTCCTCGAACATTTAAAGTGAAAATACAGTACAACGATACTAGGGAAATTCTGCTATATTTTACCAAGTCCTATGAAAATCTACAAGTTACAACAAAAGAATTCTACGAATTACTTATATACAACAATATTCTACGACAGCAAACAAAAGTTTGGTGCTTTTCAGTCGGTCAACACGAATGTACCCAAAGGAGCTGGGTTATGCCCTAATCCTGAAAAAAAATACATGAGATTAATAAATACACTAGGATGGCCAGTTTCAATCGTCAAGTGATCATCATCAGATCCATTACACTTAGGCTGTAAAATCTATGTTTGAAAATACAGGTGAAAATATATACAATATGTACAATTATTTAGTTGCAGTATTGGTAATGCAACTTGTCAGAGTATGCTAGTTGTCGTATATATGATGGTAGGTGGTATGCTAAAATGGTGCTAGAAATCCGGAATTTGTCTGTTTGGAGTGACTATGGTTGTAAAATTCAACTAGGGTTGTGCTGTATAGTGCAAGCTATTACTTATCTGGCTGGATGTCTTCCGTTCTGTAACTGCGAGTAGTATCAACTTCCCTCTTGGAGCAGTGACGGTCGACTGAATTGGAAAGTTGTCTCACTGAGCTGGTTCCCCCCGTTCTGTGTTCCAATGTGTTGTCTGTAGTCAATGCATGTGTAATTGTGACATGTTGCCAAATCTAGATAAGATGTATGTTATTGGATTCAGCAAGGTCTTCAACTATTTAAGACCGTGGAACATTCCCCGCCATGCGTAGACAGTTAGCCAGTCATACTAAGCGCACCCGGTCTTTTGAGTACGTCCCGGCACCTTTAATACTGCCGCGAAGGCCGGCCTTGGTTTATTGAAGAAAATAGTACATCGTACTCCTGATCCAGATAACATTTACCTATTAAAAAACCTCTATTTTAATCTAGCTTGGCTGTATCGCTAAGTTGTGTCTTATTTCCGACAGGGTGTGATTTTTAGTAGAGTGAAGAGGGGTGAGCTCTCCATAAAAGTGTGTACATTTAGATTGTTGGGATTGTTTCTTTTGGCTAGGTGTATCTCGATTGCTTCCTTTATGTCAAGAGCTCGCCTTTCGATTCGTGATGAATTATTTTTAGGTCTGTTTCAATGTTAGTGAAGCTGTGCACAGCATCATACATGTGTTCACATACGGCTGAATGTGTTCCGTAACTTATCGCATTCCTATGTTCATTGTAACGTGTATCTACTCGTCTTCCTCTCTGTCCGATGTAATTAGCTTGACAACCCGTGTCTTGGCACATAATAGAATACACCCCTGACTTTGAATACGGGTCATGTTTATTTAGATTACTATTTTGCAGGTGCCTGCCGGTTGTGATGTTCATTGTGAATGCTATTTTTATGCCATGCTTTTTGAATAGATAAGTGATTTTTTTATGTGTTCGCATTCACATAATTGAAGCGTGCAAATTTTTTCTTATTACTGTCCGGTTTTGGAATAGTTTTATCTTTATTTTTATGTTTGGCTACAATTTGGTCTATTTTGCTTGGCGGGAAATTGTTTTCCTTTGCTATTTGCTTAATGGTTCTTATTTCCTTATTATAGTTTTCTTTTGACATGGGTATGTCAAACCCCACAATATTCTACGATAGTCTATGACGCATCATTTTGTAGACATTTCCAAAATCTACAAGTTGTATTCAACATTTATTTTGGAAATTCGAAAATGGATTTCAAGAATTACGAGTTGAGGGAGAAGATTGCTCAACTTTTCGAGAATGTGGAGATGCACTGTTAAATGCCATGAATTGGGAATGAACTAACAAGAAATGAAAGGAGTGACCTAGAATATTCAAAATTATCCAAGAGATGAAAGATCTTCGAGAATCGCCGATGGAGAACCTTGAAGGACATTACTATCTTGAGAGATGCAGTCAACAATCCATGACCGAGCGAGACATCAGTTCAAGCCAAGGCAGTTCCAGTCGAAGGCAGAGATTGTTACATCAAGGCAGGAGCCGTGGTTTCAAGAATCATACTCAACCTGAAATGAGGATTTTCTATCGACTACTCAGCAAAGGTAGAGAGAAGATTTATCAAGTACTTTTGTAGAAATTTGGAACATGTAGAGATTTTGTGATTGACCATTCTATTAGTTTTTCGAAATTTTCTTTGAGTTTTTTTTCCGGATTATTTAGTGATGTTGGATATGTATTTTTGCGGTTTTGTGTGTTACATATTTTATTCCAAAGTTCATTTATTGATGGAGATTTTTGAAGTTTTTATCGATTTTTTGGAAGATAGATAGATAGATTTCAGATTCTATAATTTCGAATTTCATCGAAATTTATTTCTAAGATGATATTATTATGAATAATAGTTTGGTTAGATTTATTCTCAGTCATTGCAATTTTGTATTTGCAATTCCCATTCTTGGTAGATGGTGAAGTTCGTCTTTTGAAAGATCTAGGAGAGATCTCAATGTATCAGTATTTTAACGTTGTTGGAGGACAGATTAGTCCCGATTTGCAGCTAGTGAGGAGGAGAGAGAGAGATTTAGATGATCTGAAGTTAGCCAGGATGTTGATCCTGTTATGGCATTTTATTTGCAATTTTATATTTTGAGTTTGAAGTCATTTAAAGCAATATTGCGACAATATTGTAATCGATTTAAACAGCTTGAGGCTAGAGTTGTCATTAATATGATTATGCTAAGTTTGAACCCTGACAAGATTCTTGTTTGGAAAACAATTGTCATGTTAAGTCTATGTTCTTTTGAATATAACATTATTTGTATGACCAGAGAAGGAGAGATTTATTGTGTATCGTTATTAGAACAGTATTCTAAGAATCTGTTGATATCTTTTTATGCTACATGAAAATGCTGAAGTTATTATGGAACATTGAAGTTATTTGACGTCGTACTTTATTGTTGATATTTTGCACAAGGTTTATCGAGGATAGTTGGTGAAGATTTATTCCACAACTGAAGGTTTTCTCTTTAAGGTGCATTGGTAAAGAAGGTTATTTCCGCACTGTTGCGATGTTTGGCTACCCACGTAAATGTTTTTACTATTGGAATGTGAATATTTATGCCACAGAATATTGAAAGTGAAGCCTGTATTTTAAGCAAGGTCTTAGTAAAAGCATAACGAATAGAAATAAATAGTGTTATCACTCACCGAGTTCAACCGCGCCCTGCTTTGCTAGCGCTAGCGGCGCTGATCCCCAACGCTACACAGACAGCTGTTCAATAGTGGGATACGCGCTGGGCTACGTAAACCTCTTTACGAAGGCTGCGGTTACGCTGATTACAACAAATTGTGTGTTTAGACTTATGAATAATACTGTCAAAAAGTTAGCATTAATATTCTCTGTCCCCATGTAGAACTATCGTTTAAAACCCTCCGTTAGTCGCGCATTGGTCTGACAGCTCCATGGTTCGTTATATTAGTTTTAATATCAAGCCAACAGTTCAAGTTATGATCTTATCGTCTCGTGACATCTTACACCAAACCATAGTAAGCATTTTTTCTGGAGTTGTGAAATAGCGTGCCTAAAAATAACTTTATCATGTGTAACACTTTGTCAGCGTGATATTGATAGTACCAGCGCTCCCAATGATGTTACATTCTGTTAGTGAGTGGCAGGTGTGCTGTTATAACGATTATTTGGCTTAGTATGTTGCCTTAGTTAACATCAGTAAGGAGACTGCGCCTTACGAAAAACTAAGGATGCAGATGAAGCGTGTCACCTTCTGCTGAAAGATAACGAATAGCTAGTTCATGATTCAGTAATTTCAAAGGAATTTGTGACTCTGATACTGAAGACAAAGTTGAAACAAGATCCGAAGATCAGGAGGACGGTAACGGAAGCGAAGAATTGGATGATCGTTTATTTTATTGGCAGGTTGGCCATTATTACATGTCCGACTCATTCTTCGCCACTTGGCTATCACCACGGAAGTCCGGGTTCGATTCCCAGCTCTGCCAATAAATTTAATACTGGTCTGAGGGCTGGAACGGTGTTCACTCAGTCTCGTGAGGCAAAAATGTTAAGAGGCGCGTTCGATTCCTACCTCAGCTATCCTGGAAGTGGATTTCCGTGGTTTCCCACTTCTCCTCCAGGCAAATGCCAGGATGGTACCTAACTGAAGGACACGGCCGCTTCCTACCCAAATCCGACCTCAATTCCAAATACACACACTACTACAGACATCATATTGACACAGGTTATCAGACGAATTCTAAACAAACCCAAACACACGGGGATACGTGACCACGATGTCGTTAAGTCCCTAAAGAATCAACAACTATTATTATTTTAGGCCTATTATTATTAAGACGGATTTTTTTTCGTTTTAGGTAAGGATGGCACGAAATAGAGCAAGTAACCATGGAAGGCTGCCTTCATTCCGTATCCTACTGGGCGGCTTTCGTGATTTTACATCAGTGGATAGATATTTCGGTAAATTTTGAAAAATTTGAGATACTGATCCTGGTTTTAATTTCCACTTCACGCGAGGAAGTTTCACGTTCTCGTAGTTCACTACGAAAGAGTCCGCCTTTATAATAATTAAATCTTCCGAAAAACGTTCGTCACAGATTCTATTTTTGATCGACAATTGCTTATCCTTCCACGGAAAAACTCTCGCCCATTTCGAAAACAGATTTGTTTCTTTTGGCGGTGTGAAAAATGTCTACCATCAGATTTTCTTCGTAACCCGATTTACTTCCAGGAACAAAACTTTACGACATTTTCCCGAAACAACAGAAAACTTAGTTGTTTGCACACACAAAGCACTGCACAGACATTCGTAAATTATTACAAAGAAACAAATTCCCTCGAATAATATGACTTCTTGCGCACAGGATATTACAGTACTAACCTCGTGGGTTACTGTCATACGTGCTTATGGTTCGTCGCGACTTCTGCGCCACACACTGGCTGGACCATGAACTACAATGCTTAAGTAGTGGAGTGATGACACTGTTTATTTCTATTCGTCATGGGAAAAGTAACAATGATGTAAAAACAGCTGTTTATTGAACTTAATTACTGATGAAATTTAAAATGTGTGAGAAGAATGATAAAATTCATAGGAATTTATCATATTATTATTATTATTATTACTGATTTTAACACAAGAACGAATACTAAGCTTAACCGTTTTGGTCATTTAAGCCAGGATGTTACAATAAA
The DNA here is from genome assembly GCA_946902985.2 of Meconema thalassinum. Lineage (NCBI taxonomy): Eukaryota > Metazoa > Arthropoda > Insecta > Orthoptera > Tettigoniidae > Meconema > Meconema thalassinum. The sequence continues at coordinate 1,119,344,372 of OX336389.2, read as the reverse complement.
TTAAATATAAATGAAAGAGGGTAGCTGATATTGAAACTGTTTGATGAAGTGTGGTTATAGAGAGAATTCTCTGAGGAGAATGTTGGACGTTCTAATGAATGAATAGAAGGAAGTTGTAAATAAGAGAATTATTGTAAATATCTGTATAAAAGTTTTAACTTCCATAAGGCAAAATGTAAATAAACCCACAATCCATAAGGAAACCAACATTTCTTTTAGATAGATTTAGAATATACAACTAATTCTACAGTAATTTCAAATTATATTAGAATAAGATTTAAGGATGTTTATCATAATATTAAGTAAGATTTGTAAATTTGTGTGAAACCAAAACAGGGTGTCGAGCGATGACCTTTTTTTCTTCAAATTTCCGTATAATTCCCGTACGAAAATCCACCAAATTCCCGTATATTTTAAAATCCTCTAAGACTAGAGTTCACATACCATATGGCTGAAAAATGAATCTTAAAGCGCGAATCAAGATTTTCTGGCGTATGTGTAACTGCATTTTTGGAGACACTTCCTCAGCCCACGGGTGATGGCGAGATTTAGGCCTAATCCGTAGCGTGAGCAAAGCGCACGCGAGTGAACTCTCTCGCAGATAGGATGAGATGCTATGAACACAAATAAAATACCGTTTACCTGAGGAGCTGATATAAATGACTGTTTTACTGAGGAGGGTTGAGAGAGTAGAGAATAGGAGAGTCACATAATAAATGTTTACAGGAAGTGACTGAATTGTATGGTACCGTAACAGTATAGAGCTTCCATGAGTTAAAATGGACCCGAAGCTTACGCATAGCGAACTTCCGGTCCGCGAATCTCCATTTGATTTTCATTGGCAGTGAATCGTTCGTGATTCCCTTCTTTATTAATTCGGATTGCGGTTTTGTTTTTAGGCATTCAACTTATGAAATAAGAACTAGAGGGTTGGCCTTTCATGAATATTCCAAAGACTAGTGTCTCGTAAAAGAATAATTAGTAAAAATTCGCATCAGAGATGACCATAACGAACAGCTTGCCTACAAAGTGTGCGATTTGCACATTTCAAACGGCAGTGGTCTAACAAAAAGGAAGCTTGTAGTTTAACGTGACCGTTAATCTCGCGATCATAAGCCACGGGACCTCCGTTTTACGTGGAATCCGAACCACAGGACATGGCATTTCACATCGAAAATCTCACATGCAGTGACCAGGAATCGAACCCGGTCCGCCTTGGTGAGAGGCATACAGCTTGACCGCTGCGCCACCACGCCCCTAGTGGTCTAACATTATCTTAGACTACAATAATTAAGTTGGTGCAAATTAAATATGTTATATGTGAGAATATTATTATAATTTGCTATTCGGTTGTTATATTAGTATATTATGCATTAACGTGGCCCGTTTAAATGCTAAATTGTGACGGATGCTACGAGTTATAGGCTATTTGCCGTACCGGTAGGCCTAATATTTACTAACACGCATCGTTTCTTCTTTAATACTTATTTAATCATTATAATTATAATAACCTATTTATTAACACTTATTAAACCAATAATAATTTTATAATTCTATACATATTCCAGGTATAGCAAGAAAGCGATATTTGATAGCACATACGGTTCCACCTTAAAATCCAAACGTGCCTAGTTTTCAGTACCTATGAAAAATATTACCGTAAGTTAATAAACCGCACAACTGGCGCCTTTTTTTTTTAAATGCTCATTTACATCTTCACCCTAGTCTACGTCAAGTACCATAAGGTAATCACTGAACGGGTAGGTGGGATATGACCTCAATTTCACAAACGAACGAACCTCATTTTGCATGAATTATGGAACCCGAATCCTAATGGAGGTATAGATTGTCTGCATTTAGAAATATGTTAGTCAATAATTTATAACAAGATGCCAGAAAACTAAATACAAAAAGCTGCGTGCCTACTACGGTGTAAAGTTGCTCTGTGAAAAAAAAAAAAAACCTTGTCAAGATTATACTATGTGCATACGGTTAAATACAATCATCCAATTGGAGAAACACTTTCATTGCCACGATCTTATAAGCAATTCAAACATAAACTGATGTAATTTACGGGAAAATGTGCAACATTTAGAGACTACGAGTGTTGTATGTGGCACACCGTTAGCTGACATTTCGCTTTAGTAATACATAAGGAATGAACACATGCCGAGCTTTCTCGCTGCACAAAGCTGAAGATCATAATCATTTTTGGTGCATTTTATGTTCTCTTAACAACAATAATTTGCTTAGTTACATGCAAGGAAAATTGTAGTACACAGTTCCCATTGCTTCCATTACCTGACTACTAAACCAGAAGCTGGTAAAGCATAACCATACACCGGTGGCGCGTCCTATGGCAAATGAAAGATCGAATGTAAGCTCTATAGGAGCCCGGAACAAGGCGATACAATTTTCTACACTACTGAAAATAGTCAAAATACCCTTTGTAATAATGAATAATAATTTTGGGGGTCATGTAGTAATAGATGTTACCCACACACTATCCCTTTTTAGACCACGACTTTTATAGTAAAATTGGAGGTGTGTCCGCTATTACACGCGTAAATTATGGGACAAATACAGTATTGCTAACCCCGCGCATTCGGTACCGACAGCCTTCCTGTCACTTTGCCCCGCTTTCCTCTCCGCAACCCACGATCCCCACATAACAAGACCCTACGTCCACGGCAAGAATTCTGAGCATGCATCTCACCTACACCCTGTATTTCGAAGGAAACAACGCGAAGGATATGTCGGGAGCTTGGAACAGCTGAGCTATGTTGCTAAGTTTATAGTGTTGTTGCAAATCAACTGATTCGAATAATACATAGCGCTACACTTCAGACATTATTTCTGTACAATTATACGTAATATATTTTAAAAAACGAGCCTGAGTCAACGCCGAGGACATTCAAACAGAGAAATACGATATTTTTAGATGAATAAATAAATTACACACTGAAGCTATGATATCTTTATACCGACAGCAGTGGCTCAGCTGGCTAAAGTGCAGCATTAGGTCATGGGACCAAGCTCTCTGCTGACTAGGTAGACGCGTGGGTTCGAGCCCCACCGTCGGCTGTCCTTGAAATGGTTTTCCGTGGTTTCCCATTTTCAACACCAGGCAAATGCTGGGACGGTACCTTCTGACAGGCCACGGCCGCTTCCTTCCACATCCTTGCCATGTTTCATTCATCTTCATCCATTCCATCTCTCATCCCGACGCGCAGCTCGCCCACGGGCGTCAAATAGAAAGACCTGCACTCGGCCTCTGAGGAGGCCACACGAAAAAAAAAAAAAAAATGATATCTTTATCATCGGTATTCAATTCAATAAATACGACAAAGAGGGCAAACACTCGACAGCTAATGAATATAAAAACACTCACCATGCAATGATTATCCTTTAACATAAAAACAAGAGTCTGAGTGGAGGTCGTTCACAGCTTACTACAGTAGTTGACAGATAACACCATGCACACTCACTGAATCGCGACTCTACGGTTAATATTAGCTTTCGTGATAATACAAAAGTAAAGTTAAGGTAAAGACATACATAGCACTGAGCACTCAAACAAGCCCCTCTGGCGATATTATTGCCGTGGTTTTATATTGTTGAGTTGTAGGCTATTGAATGGCGGACGGTATTTTGAACACTATGATGGGAAACAATAGCCTGTGCTCTATTATCGATTAACGCAAGCGAACTGACACCAATAAATAAATTATCCTCAGTCACTTGGCAAGGGTTTCTTTGACACTCTCCATCCCTTCACTGTCCCTATCATCATCACCACCATCATTGTCTTTGTCAGAGCTTGATGAATTGCCAAGGTTAATAATCATTTCATCCACCGCGATATCCAGACCGCCTTCAGTATTTCTTTCTGTACATGCTGTACGGGATGTGTCCAGTCCTCGGGTCGAACTTTGGCGAAGTAAAAGTAACGAAACAATTACAATGAAAGGAAATCCGACACAGACAGTGGTTAACAAGCAACTGAAACAATGTCTGCCCATACGAGAAGAATTCTGTCACTTGTGAGGTGTATTTTGTAGCCACATGTTTGTTGGTGACGGGTGATTGATAGTAAAATGACGAGAGCTGTGAGATATTGCTTGTAGTTTTTGGAATGTATGCATGAGTGACGCATTTGCATTGAGTGTTTCCATGGGCTTGAAAACAATTCGGTATGTGCATCTCCCCTGCGAAAGAAGGCCATGGAAAGGCTAAAAACAATAAAATTCCACACGCGACACGCCGTGAATACTTTTTAATTTAGATTTATTTTATCAAAGTAGATAGTAGAAAATAAAATAATGCAAAACGGAATTAAATAAGTCACTTTGACAGATACAAGATTGTTACTAGGAACTTCAATTATACACAGCACAAAATTAAGTTCTTTTGACAATACTTTTTTTTCCAATTCCTGGAGAACATTCGTGGCTTTTCTTTCGACTGCGACCTTAGCCGTCGCTTCCTACCTGTTTTGCTTCCTTGAACACGGCGTAGGAGTTTCGTGCAGTATGGACTCTTGCTCACGGTTATATTTTCTTCTCCACCAGCTGCCATCACAGCGTCCTGAACAGTATGCATGCCAATCAGAATTGCTTCTTTGTGATTGACGATCATGCACTCCTTGTTCAGGGAGAAACCTCTGTCTAGAGCTGCATTGTTGTGATACAAAATCAGTATCATTTTAACGAAGCTTGTGAGATCGTTTTGGCAGGAACTGAGGAAGGTGCTGAAGCCACTAATTCAGACAACAGCACGTCGAGCCATGGCTCTTTTCCGTCGAACTGCTTCAAACGCGCAGTGACGGAGGGCAGTCTCAGAAGTGTGGAGTAGCTGCTCTTGATGCGGTCAGCCATTGCGCCAGAAAGCAAATTCTTCAGATTACAAAGAATTTCCTGGGCTATGACGATCCTAACTTCTTCCAACTCAGGAGTCTCAGCGACCCCTATAGGGTCTAGGCAGGAAATAGTACGGGTCTCTTGTGAGCAAGAGTTGTCCTCTCTTTGATTTTTTCAGCCATAGGATACGAATGTACAAATTTCGGCAGTTGGTGCGAAATTGCACCATATCCGCGTCTGGAATTTTCCAAGATCTTGAGCTGTTAGCTTCTTTAAGGTACTCATCGACACTACTGAAGACATTTCATTACAATTTATCTTATTTTCTTGAAATTGATATCACTGATTCCAAGAATATAAACTAGTGGATTTTTGCCAAAAAAGAAAAATTAAATAAATTTGGGGGGTCTTTTTCAAAGATTAATCACTAAAATAAGGTGCATTTTTAGGACGCGATATCTTTGCTCTTTTTCAACTTAATTGAGCCATTGTTGTTGCAAATTGATCTGCTGTATGTTCAGAATGTTGTATAGCAGAATCGTTTTTGTATCATTGATTTAGGCAAATATATTAGCTTTGTTTTAAAATTTACGTTATTTTGATTGAAAAAATAAATTAATTGTGGGGGCCGCGACCCCTAATTTCAATTTAACAGCTTCATTCTGCTTTACAACATAGCTACATTATTTGTCTATATTTTAATTTTTAAATGAAACTAATATCTGCATTCCAAGCGGACATTTTAACTGCCCAAGTCGAGACAAATATTGAAAACAAAATATGAAGTGAGAGAAATCGTAACTTAAAGTTGAGGTACGTCATCATCATCGGCTTTAACTCGAATCCGAGTATAAATTTTCTTCCTTCAGTCCAGTTTGTGGATGTGTATACGGTGACTAAAGAGTCCAATCCTGGCATGAAACAAGCGTCCACAAAAGTAACATAGTATTGCTGGAGGAGGACGTGGTTGGGCTGCTCGAAGTTTCCTAGCTTGACGCTTGGCCTCTTCATGTGTGCGTCGATCCCTTTCAAATGTCTTTACAGTATCCGAGATGGTACGGCGCCAATTTGAGCGGTCTTCAGCCAGCATGTCCCAGGTCTGTGAATCAAGACCTGTCAATTTCAGGGTCTGCTTAAATTGGTCCTTGTAGCGCCTCTTAGGACCACCATGAGGTCTGGTGCCATAGCATAACTCACCATATAGCATTTGACGAGGTAATCTCACATCATCCATCCGATGGACATGACCAATCCATCTAAATTGGTGACCTATTATGGATGATTCTATGCTGTTGATTTGAGCCTTTTCCAGAACAGCAATATTGGCAATGCGGTTTTCCCATTTAATCCTCAGGATTGATCGAAGTTTTTGTAGGTGGAAACGCTCAAGCTTCCTAAGATCACGTCGGTAAAGGGTCCACGTTTCACAGCCATACAACAATGTAGACATGACTACTGCTTTGTACACCATAAGCTTTGTACTCATGGACAGATCTTTATTCGCGAAGACCTGGTGCGCTAATCGGCCATATGCTGCATGGGCTGCGCCAATTCTCTTATCCACAGCCTGCTCACAGGTACAGCTCACAGAAAAGGTACTGCCCAAGTACGAGAAGTGGTCTACCTGTGCTAATGGCAAATTTGAGATGGAGATATTGAACTGAGGAAGAGGTGTGGCTGGTCCACGTGCCAAGACTTGTCTTATTGACATTAATGGTAAGACCAAAGCGATCACATGCACATTTGTAACAATTAACTGACTCTTGCAGCTCTTCTGGTGTGTGAGTTGGCGACGCAGCATCATCTGCATACAACATGTTAGTAACCTTAGTAACCTGAGTTTTCCTCAAGGAGCGGAGACGAGTTAGGTTGAAAAGCCCTCCATCAAAACGATACTTGACCTCCACACCTGGGATGTTTGTGGGTGAATCATAAAGCATTGCAGCCAAGTACAGCGCGAAAAGCATTGGAGCCAGTACACATCCTTGTTTCAGTCCATGGGTAATAGGAAATTCATCGGACATCTTATTCTGATGGCAAACCTGACCTGTCATGCCATCATGGAGAGTCTTGATTAGAGCTACAAAACGCTGAGGGCAACCAAACCGCTTCAGCACCGCCCACATGGCTGGTCTTGGAACCGAATCAAATGCCTTCTCCAAGTCATAAAAGACTAAGAAGAGTGAATTCTGTTGTTCTCTACATTGTTCTTGTAGCTGTCTCACACAGAAAATCAAGTCAATTGTGCTTCTGGAAGCTCTAAATCTGCATTGTGACTCTGGGAGGATCTTCTCAGAGATAACCTTGAGGCGGTTAAGTAGAATTCTTGCAAGAATCTTCCACACAATTGATAGCAGTGATATACCATGGTATTTGCCACCAACACTGCGGTCACCCTTTTTAAAGATAGTGACGATAGTGGCATTCTTTAGGTCTCCAGGTACCTTTCTTGATTCCCATATTCTGAGGATAAGGGTGAAAATCCTTGTTTTGAGGGAATGACCTCCAAATTGAATTAGTTCCAGAGGGATGTTATCTGGGCCAGGTGCTTTTCTAGGTTTCAATTGGGTGAGAGCTGCACTGAATTCATGATAAGTAGGAGGTACTGCCAACCACAGTTGTTCAGGTTGTTGCGGCACATCACAAAGGAAGTCTTCAGCAGCTGTTGATGGGACGATTTAGGAGATTGGAGAAGTGCTCCTTCCAGCGTTCCAAGATTTCTTGACTATCAGTAAAGTTAGTAGAATTATCAGCGCTTTTCAGTGTACCTGATGATGAGCGAGATGAGGTACACATTTAGAGTAAAGAGTCTTACTCTTCAACTCCTAAAAACTGCCTTTTCTTTGGATTCTAGGTCAATCTTCTGCATTATCCGACCCGAGAGTATCTCCTACATGGATTTAGTTCTGGAGTAGACTGTTTCAAAGCCAGATTAATGTGTGCTTTATCTGCTGCACCTATGCGTCAAAGTGACAGCTGCTGAAAAGCGTGCACACCGATCATTAATGAGCTAAACAACAATAAAACTAGTATAAACTATATCTTTTTGGAAACTAGAGAGGACATACTATCGAATAAGACAATAAAAAAAAATTCGAAAATTTTCTTGAAAATGACTAATGGAAGGGTCGATGAGTACCTTAGGGCTGCTCTTGTCGAGAAACCCAGGTCTCCTCTGTGAATAACAATGCAGACTGATTCCTGTATGTCACTGTCAGCTACGAGCGCGGAGAGGGTACGGCCGGCGGTCGGCCAGGCAAAGCATGCATTCGACGTTGGCTGGGTTCTCATCCCGCTTAGCGCTCCAAATGTGGCGCAAATTGCAGGTGGCAGCGTGGTCTGCAGGCGAAATAGAGGACTGAGGAGGAGGACTCTACCGAGCGTTCGAGGGTAAGAAGTAAGGCATTATGAGACTTTTCAAGATTTCCCGTATCAAGTGCGAATTTCCCATATAATTCCCGTATTCTTCCCGGGTCAGTAAAATTCCCGTATTTCCACTATTGCTCGACACCCTGCCAAAATGTCCTGTTATTGTAATAATTAAATTAACAACTTGTCTGATAAAGAGTCACAGTAGTCTTGAATACATGTTAACACTAATTATAAGAATACTGTACAAATAAAGGTATTGAACTACGTGGATGAAATAAAGTGAACCATAATATATTGAGACTTTATGACGAGTCTTTTCAAGGTTGTCACACGTCACCGCTGTGTGTGCATGTCAATCATGTGATCAGTTCACTCACAGCAGGTAGTGTCGGAATAAAACGATCACACCTCGTATTTATAGTGTACTAGCAGTGTATATCACTGAGTTTAGTCATGATCATTTTTTCCTGTATTGATTTCAGGATCTTTAATTCTACTTTTCCAACTTTTCAAGTAGAAGAGAAATATTGTATTGAAAAGTTGGAAAAGTAGAATTAAAGAAATTAAAGTGTACTAGCTTTTGTTACCCATTGTTAACAGTTTCATTGAGAAAAGAAAGTCATTACTACTGGATGTTCGCTCCCACTGCTTAAGTGAGACCTGGCTTCTCAGTTGCATTTGCCTGGTAAACTTCGCCCAAGCAGCATAGTGCGCTCATTGAAAGGATGCGTGCACAAGTATTTAAGCTTATTAACAAACTAAATCTGAAAGGAAATTGGCATCATGACTTATTATAAATTAACAAAGAAGACACTGGGTGCATGCTAAGTCATACTACTACTTTTCTTTATTTTAATATATACGGTAATATCTATAGGAAAGGAAATGTGATGAATATAGGGATTAATAATCATTTACATGTGTCCTAGTGTCAGTAGATCATAGTATAGTTCATCTACTGTAAGTCTGCACTTTTTTGACAGTTCTCGCGGGAACGAATACTCCTACAAAATATATCAATCCGCCCCTACCACGTGCATTCCAGCCAATGAGCTATCACTCACGTGGCAGCCAACAATGGCCGCTATATTCCGTCAAGGTGTCAACAGCTGTTACGAGTTGCCTAAACCTACATTCATCTCGCAATATCAATTCATTGCCCTTTTTAAAGGAAACTTGTATTTCTTTGTGACATTTATCAAATAATCGTTCTAACAGCAACCCACTGACGGCTCGCTGACGGAATAATGTTACATCATTGGACGCGCTATGACCAAGACCTTGGCTATGACACAGCAGCTGATAACTTACATGTGAGAGTGGAATTATTTTAGGCCCATCATTTCACAGCTCGATGAAAATGCTTACTAAGGTATGGTGTAAGATGTCCTTAAGACGATACGATCATTACTTGACCTGTTGGATTGATATTAAAATAAAACGTACGAAACATTTCACCATGTAAGTTAACTTTTATAGGCCTAAGAAACAACTCATATTTTAGGCCTACTTTTTTTTTGCACAAATCATGCCATATGAAAATTATTCAGCAGGCCAATGTCCTTGGGGAAATAAATAGTTCTGTTGACTTTTCTTTTACCTTCAAAAAGAAGGAAATAAAATAAATATCTTGAACAAGAAATTCCGTATCTGCTTCAGACTCGATATTAAAAACAAAGATGTCCGACCTGGAGACATCTCAGTACTTAACATTTAAGATAACCAATATATATTTATCTGAAAAATGAACACGCGTTCAAATGGGAATAATACTTTCAGACGAATTTGCGCAATATTATCAATTATAATTATTATTTAATACAATTAACACGTTATTTTCTCAGGCGGATGAACACAGTAAAGTGTCCATTACCAACCGCACGCCCATCCCACGAGCACTTGGTAGTTCAGTTTGATAATGCAACTGTTCAATCTGGCTGACAGAATATGTTGCCAATATATTCACAATTACTGGGACAAGAGAAAAAATAACCTGAAAAAACTTACATGTGAATAAAACATTTATATATTTGTTATGGACTACAGGTTATAAATTGAGTCTTTCCTTATGAAGGTTGGCAACCCTAGCTGTCAAAAAAGTGCAAACTTACAGTAGATGAACTATATATTTCTCAATTGTGTGAAATGTAGCCTACACTTGTTGGATATTAAGCTTGAAGCTGTTTTGCTTATTAACCTTTTATAGGTGGATGAACACTCGAGCAACTTTCGTGTAAGCAAATGGGATAATATTTGCAGCATTTACAATGTAATGGTAAGATTTTAATATGTTTGATTCAACAACAACAAAAATAATAATCAAGCGGATCGAAAGTAAGTTGCTCAGATTGCTGAAACTGGCGGCGTGATGGCGCAACAGTCAATCTGCTTGCCTCTCACCCAGGCATACCAGGTTTGATTCCCAGTTAATGCATGTGGGATTTTCAAGGTTAAATGTCATGTCCACTGGTTCAGATTCCATATAAGGGTTCTTTACTGTTCTGTAACTGCGGATGATGTGGGATGCAAATTGATGATGGAGTCTATTTGACTGCAGATATGAATACTCGCACTCACAAAAAATGATCCGGATGGTTCCCCATTTGAACTCTACCCTTGTCACGACTCCACAATGCTGTTCAATATGCTGCTCAACTTCCATGCGAAAAAGAGTATGGTCAACAACCTTGCCAGGCCAAAGTTCAAGAATTTATTTCTCGTAAAGTATTCATTTCAAGTATTTGTCTGGAGGAAGCTGACAAATTGTTTGCTTGTCACCATGTTTACAGTAGTGGAGAGCAAATTTTACCATGTGCAGTGAATTGTGTACAGGTGTTTATAATTTATGCAGTTATTTTTTAGTGCCCTGTACGAAATAATCTACAAGAAAATAAAACTTAAATATCACTGCATGGTATATGTGCCAATGTACTACCACAGTGCGTTGAGTTACAGGTTTGAATCCCAGTAACTCCAGGCATAAAAGAATAAAATACTTAAATTTGTCCCTGGACAAATGTTTTTCAAGGCTCAATTTGTATATTTTATTGCATTTAATTCTGAATTCTCTCCTAAACTTACAAGAAAAGCTCACATCAAAACTTAACTAGTATTCGATTAATATAGAATGCCTAATACTTTTTATATGACAAATTGAGAAACACTAACAATTTTTTGCAAAAGAGAAGCAGCAAATAAATTTTCTTCAGCGAAAATTAAAGAGGAACAAAAGCTAAAAAAGGAATGCACACACTGGAATTTGAACTTTTAACCCACAACACACAGTAACTTTCTATACTAACTATTCACCCATGACGTCTGTTGCATGGTACAAATATGACACAAATATTAAGAGTTTAATTTTCTGGTAGATTATTTTAAATGTAGTACTCTTGTCATTGATAGCTCACTGGAACAAATAATTGTGTAGACATGATGTGCAACTATAAACAATCCATTATGTAGGGCTTCAATGCACCAACCACTACTGTAAACATGTCGGCAGACACACAGCTTGTCGAATTCCTCCTGGGTAAGGGATGCCCAGCTTTTCAGAGAGCCAAACAATAAATATCAGTTTTGATTAATTTTATAAAGCTACTACTGCCACACCTCGGCAGCTAAAACTTTTCATTTGGGCTCAAACACTTTATACAAAAAAATGATAAAGTAGGACTTCGACATACCAAGGTTGATCATTCCTTTCTAAATTACAAGTAGCTTGATGGCAAGGCCATATAAGGGAGAGGTCATTGCAGGAACAAGGAGAACCAGTGCCACCTGGGTCATAACAGTCATACACTCGGAGTTATACAGGGTGGGGCAGCATAACTTCCTTTTTTCAAACCTTAATAAAACACATTGTACGAATCAGAAAATTTTTATTTTTTAATATAATGTAGGTACAAATATAAAGCTTTGTTTTACTTGGTTTTGAAGATCAAATCAGGTAGGTGACGTCCCCCATTCTCTACACACTGGGTGAACCGATTTCTGGAGTTTGTCATAATTCTTACCAGCATAGCAGGCGTTATGTTGGCAAGTTCTTCCTGGATGTTGTTCTTCAAATCTTGTAGGGTCATGTCGGTTTACATAAACACGGGATTTCAAAAAATCCCATAGAAAAAAATCACAAGGGGTCAAATTGGGGGATCGGGCCGGCCATTCCAAGTCACCCCTAATTGAGATTAGGCGCCCTGGGAAGTGTTCCCTCAAAACGGCCATCGATGCTCTTGAAGTGTGTGCCGTTGCACCGTCTTGTTGAAACCAAACGTCCCCTAAGTCCAACTCATCCAGTTGTGGAAAAAGAAATTCCTGTAACATGTTTACATACCGGTCCGAATTCACTGTCACTGTGACTTCATTTTCCTCAAAGAACCAGGGACCAATTATTCCACCTGAGGAAATTGCACACCACACTGTGAGTTTTGGTGAATGCAAAGGCCTTGGATGCAATTCTCGAGAATTGGTAGCAGCCCAGTAGCGCATGTTTTGTTTGTTGACGGATCCACACAAATGAAAATGGGCTTCATCACTAAAAAACACAATAGCGTCCTCAGGCACGACTTCCAGAAACACCTCACACGCGTTCCTCCGAGAATTGAAGTCGCGTTCAGAAAGTTCCTGCACAATCGCAATCTTGAATGGATGAAAATGAAGATAATCATGAAGAATTCTCCTCACAGAACGATTAGAAAGTCCAAGGGCAGACGAATGTTTGTGCGCAGAACGCCGTGGTGATCGCAAAATTGAAGCTCTCACTGCCTCAATGTTATCAGGTGATCTAATGGACCTTGGGACTCCAGTTCTACGTCTTGTTGCACTTGCAGTTTGTCTGAACGTAGTGACCCACGTAACAATTGATTTCCGGTCTGGGACAGGCGCCAATGGGGCTAAATTAAAGCGATTCCGAAAGGCACGCTGGGTTGCGATCACAGAACAACCGCTCGAAAAGTAGGCCTCAAGGGCAAACTCACGCTCCACACTGTTCCAACGCATGATGGCGACTGAACTGTGTCAGTACAAAACTTTACACACCCACCTATTGGACGAGACCACTAGCGCTCCGGTACTACATCACACTACTAAATGGGGCGCAATTGAAAAAAGGAAGTTATGCTGCCCCACCCTGTAGTTCACCAGGGGTTCACCACTCCACTAGACCCATGGTAGTAAACCAGTGTTGTTCTCTCATTTAGCAGCAGTCCCCCATTTTCAAAGGTATATTAACGCGCAACACCAGAAACCGAATTGTTCAGTTTCTGATCTCAAACGAAGAATGCACCGGCGACTCAATTCTCTGTACGACCCAAAGAACTGATCGACCGCTGCAGTCTGTAGAGCGGACTATTGATGTATACCTGGATAGGAATTAAATGTGCACATTGACCAAACATCCCACCCATTGACATGACAAATTCACCCTGCTGATGACACCCCAATATTTAGGATGCGTTTCCTCTATCATCTGAGTGTCTTTGAACTCCTATGTTTGTGTCGTATGGAATCAAGTTTCTGGCTACTCTGTACAAAAAAAGGCATATGCTACCATTGTACAGTACCCGACACCATGTGTGATGTATTATTGCCCATCTTACATTAGCTCACCCAGGGTGCGGTTTAAGAACAGTTTGTTATGGAGTTTATTTCACACTGTCTGACCTGACAAAATCACTCCTGTTGGTCTCTGAACAACCTGGCTCAACGAGTTGGCAGAAGCAGGACAATATGTGGAAAGTAACAAATGCCAGTCCTACTTACGCATTGTTTTGAGAGCGTGCCCTGTTCATCGTCAATCAGCAAATGTTTGCATCCCCCTGGATTTTCCGAATTTTTTCTGTCTCACGAGACATTACTTTGGCAAACTCCCCTACAACACATTGACTAGCTGGAAGCCCTCTTACAGCGGTGTTACAATCTAATTGGGGTTCTTAGCAGATGTGGATACTCTTGCCATGTTCACCTAGGTCTTGCACATGTAATCTCTACAATACTCAGTGTACAAGTGATATTAAACTGGTAAACAAGGAAAAACCTATTATGGGACAAATAATGAATCTAATTTTGGATTACAGTTATTTTACAGTCTCAGACATTGAAATAAATTCAATGTGAAAATGGTAATATGCAAAACTATTTTTGAGCACTGTATAACTTCAGAGATAACATCAGAATTATGTAGACATTATAAACGAATGAATCAATCTATCATGCAAGCAGCTGGATATCAATATTATTAAATAAGTAATCTAATAAGAAAAAAAATTACTCACACGTATAATCATTAATCCATTCAATAGATGCCGGCCCATAGTCTTTAAAGTAATTGAATATATCCTGGGTACTCATGTCTTCTGTTCCTCTCATGTGAAGAGCATTCAACCTGTAAAGCTTTTCTTCTACCCCAGATTCAGATTTCACACCCAAACTGAAAATAATTCCAGAATCAGTATGCTGCAAATAAAGAGAGAGCAAGACAGAGAGGAAAGGAATAGAAAGTAAAGATTTGTTTCATTTAAGGGCTTGGACATCATGGTCATTCAGCCCTGAGTACGTGTGTGTACATATATGTGAGGCTGACATTTCATCCTTTTGGTACTTCTATGGGGAGGAATAATGCTAAAGGAACTTTTATTCCCTTCAGCCAAGAAGTACTGCAACGTGCTTCAAGAATGGGATGTAGGTTGCTATCCCAGCAGGGTCCAGGCAAGGAGTACCAAAAGCCCGCCGATGAGCTCAATTTGATACTAAAGGGTGAAACCCACAGAATACATGGAGAAAATTTAAAATAATAAATAAATAAATAATAGGAAACCAAAAAAATTTGCTGGTGTTCATTTTCTGTTCCATAAATCTTGACAAAACTTGCATAGACAGAATGTGTTGAAATATTGCTCTATGATTTTAGTTCTTTGATGTAAAATTGCAGATTGTTGGATTTTATACAAAGGCAGGAAAACACTGTTCAACAATTCAGAATATGCTTTTACTGCTATAAAACTTTATCTGTTCTAATTTCATGGAAGTATATATAAGAGCATTCATATTCAAGAATTAATTAAAAAGCAAGGATTGACTACAATAATAAAAGGAACATTGATTCCAACAAACCTTCAGAATATCTAATGACCACAAAGAAAAGTTGTTGACTCGAATCAAACTTTCACAAATACAGAAATTGACCAGAGGACTATCTTTCATGCTCCTCTTTGTGGCACACTGATTTTCAGTGATACCCCAAAGCACCTAATACCACTGATGTTTCAGTTTAAAGAGCTTAAAGCCTAGGTCTTCCAGAAAAAAAGAAGTTATATCATCTCAAAGAATTTTTTAAAACCTGACAACTCTAGTACCCACTCATAAAAATAATATTAACTGAGGATTCTGGAGATTACAAACCCACCTTTTGTACAAGACTTGTAATTGTTCTTCTGAAATAGCCTTTACTTCTGAAGGATCCAATCCAAATCGTACTGCACGTTCACCAAGCTTACTCTGCTCTTTTTCGCCAAAGATATCAACCCCAGTGAAGAAGCCTCCACCTTTATTTTCATATCGTTTCTCCTGTGAACAAAAATAACATTTTGGTTTGATCAAGTAATACTGATGACTTCTAACTAAAAAGGACATGATGAAGCAAGGGGAGCAGAATAATTACCCCAGAAAGACAAAACAGAACTAGGGACAAATGGGTTCTTCAAGTAAGTTATATACTGCGATTCCTATGTGTCTATGGGAATTTTATTGTAGTCAGTGATGTCACAGGTTGTAACGTGTTTTTCGAGGGGTTTTTATGCAACTGGCATAAGTTAGTAGGAAGCCATTCTATATTTATTTACGCGGCAAATTGTTCAGCCAAGAGAATTTTTCATGTTAATTTATTATTATTATTAATTTATTACAATTATTATTAAGGTATTTTTGGAGCATTTTATAAAAATTATTAGCATTCAGATAGGTTTTCTATGTCTTAGAAAACGCTATCAAGCAAATTATTACGAACGACAATATCATAGAAAATTATGTGATTGCGGAATTTTACGGAGTTTTCGTCAGTTAGGGTATATCGAGAGACGTGACTCACTGGGAATTCAAGTACACGCTTAATCTTGTCAGGAAGTATTACGCAAGGCTGGGTCGCAGCGTCCAGGAAAGGCGAATAGTTGGAACGGAAATAGACTTCATCATCGCCGCGCCGAGTGTAATGAACTAGAGGAGGGGAAGTAGCGGGGTGGCAGAGCCAATCAGTGGAGACCACGTAAGCTGAAGTCGGCTGTAGAGTGGGGGAGCTGACGTGTGGATATATCGTTCGACGCGCCGTGGGACGAGGACAATCTGTGTAGTTCTTGCCGAGTGTGGTTATACGCGTCATGGCATGACAGGTCAGGTTTGCCATCAGAATAAGATGTCCGATGAATTTCCCATTACCCATGGACTGAAACAAGGATGTGTACTGGCTCCAACGCTTTTTGCGCTGTACTTGGCTGCAAGGCTTTATGATTCACCCACAAACATCCCAGGTGTGGAGATCAAGTATCGTTTTGATGGAGGGCTTTTCAACCTAACTCGTCTCCGCTCCTTGAGGAAAACTCAGGTTACTAAGGTTACTAACATGTTGTATGCAGATGATGCTGCGTCACCAACTCTCACACCAGAAGAGCTGCAAGAGTCAGTTAACTGTTACAAAAGTGCATGTGATCGCTTTGGTCTTACCATAAATGTCAATAAGACTAAAGTCTTGGCACAACCTTCACCAGGCACACCTCTTCCTCAGTTCAATATCTCCATTTCAAATTTGCCATTAGAACAGGTTGACCACTTCTCGTACCTGGGCAGTACCATTTCTGTGAGCTGTACCTGTGAGCAGGATGTGGATAAGAGAATTGGCGCAGCCCATGCAGCATATGGACGATTAGCGCACCGGGTCTTCATGAATAAAGATCTATCCATGAGTACAAAGCTTATGGTGTACAAAGCAGTAGTCATTTCTACATTGTTGTATGGCTGTGAAACGTGGACCCTTTACCGACGTTTTCACCTACAAAAACTTCGATCAATCCTGAGGATTAAATGGGAAGACCGCATTACCAATATTGCTGTTCTGGAAAAGGCTCAAATCAACAGCATAGAATCATCCATAATAGGTCACCAATTTAGATGGATTGGTCATGTCCATCGGATGGATGATGTGAGATTACCTCGTCAAATGCTATATGGTGAGTTATGCTATGGCACCAGACCTCATGGTGGTCCTAAGAGGCGCTACAAGGACCAATTTAAGCAGACCCTGAAATTGACAGGTCTTGATCCACAAACCTGGGACATGCTGGCTGAAAACCGCTCAACTTGGCGCCGTACCATCTCGGATTCTGTAAAGACGTTTGAAAGGGATCGACGCATACATGAAGAGGCCAAGCGTCAAGCTAGGAAACTTCGAGCAGCCCAACCACGTCCTCCTCCAGCAATACTATGCGACTTGTGTGGTCGCTTGTTCGTTGCCAGGATTGGACTCTTTAGTCACCGTAAACACATCCACAAACTGGACTGAAGGAAGAAGATTTATACTCGGATTCGAGTTAAAGCCGATGATGATGATGGTTATACGCGGGAGTCGCTCCGATGTTCCGTGGAACGAGGACTATCTGTATAGAACTTCCCGAGTATGGTTCACGGGGGAGTCGCTCCGATGTTCCGTGGATGGGAGGACTAACTTTTGTAAAACTTAACCAGTGTGGTTGTACGAGTGTTTGGGTCCGAGGTACGGACCATAGAATTATCTAATCTACCAGAATCTCATCAAACATCGACGAAGATGACGACATCCAGGAGACTGTGGGAAGCTCACAGCATCATCCAGTACGAGGGAAAGGCTTCGGGCATTTCCAGTGGTAAGCGCTAATGACGCAGAAATACGCAATCTCTCATTTCTCTTGGCTTTATATTTCATATTTCAGTAACTTCATAGCTTGGGAATAAGAGTAAAATCAATAATTTATCAGACTCCGTTTTCACGTAATTTTCTATCGGTAATATTAAAATCGCAACGCTCCAATTAAAATTTAAACTTATTATTATTATTAATTTTGCTATACTTGTTTTATATAATAAATTCATTTCTTTTACAATGCAATCTTTGCTTTCAGTAGGTAGCATTAGATATAGACCAATTCCTTCTCCTGATACAATTGTTTGTTTGGGTTAATGATCAAATCATACCACGATCTGAGTGAATAGAGTCTTGAATGTGTTCTGCCAGAGCTAGACGTTGTTAAATACAAATTTAGATTTCAACATTGCGTTGAGGTCTTGGCGCCCATTAAAACAACATAGCTTAGGCAAAGGTAAACAGTTACATTTCTCACCCAACAGGTAGGTAGAGCAAAACGTTTCATTTGTCGCCGACAACTTGGGGCTGAAAACCTAATAACATTTGTGGAAGGAGAAGGGTATATATTTCTGTGCCTGTATTTTGGGGGTTATTTGTCTGTATCAGTGTATATCATTATGGGGGATGAGAAAGAAAGACAGATGAGGTTACGTAGTGGTCATCAACGGGAGAGTGATGATACGAGCAGTATGTCGAGTGATGGTAGTACCGGGGTAGCGGAGGTAAATCCCGATACTGAAACAGGGAGTGTAGGCGGCCAACCAGAATTAAAAACTTTACTTCTCGAGTTCATGTATCAGAACATAGTAGTGATGCCTTAAATGCAAAATTAGAACAAAACAACGCTAAATTAGAACAAAACAGTAGGGAAAATAGAGAGAGTAATGAAACTTTAAACGCCAGATTAGAACAAAACAGTAAGGAAAATAGAGAGAGTACTGAAACTTTAAATGCTAAATTAGAACAAAACAGTAGGGAAATGAGTGACAAATTCGAACTGATTAGAGGTGAGATCAGGGGGGTGATGGAAGAAAAGGCTAAAGAGATTATTGCAGATGTAGACAGAAAATTAGGAAAAGTACAGGAGGAGTTGGAAATTAGAATCAGTACACAGGCTGAAAATTTAAAAGAACTAGTGCAACTGGAAACACAGCAGGTCAAAAAGCAATTGGGGGGAGAAATTGACAAAATTCAGGTAGCTACTAAAGAGGTTAAGGAACAGCTGGGGGGTAGAATTGAGAAAGTCCACTCACAAATAGTTGCAGAAGTAAATGATTTAAGAGAGAGTAATAAAGAGAGCATTAGCAAGATTGAGGAGAAACAAGCAAAGCTATATGATAAAGTAGAAGAATCAGAAGGAAACATTAAATTAACAGTAAACAGTATTGAGAGGAAGGCTGAGGAGAAAATCGCAGAATTAGAGTTAAAATTAAAAGCTAGGATCAGGCAAGAAAATAGTCAGAATAGGCCAGTTTTTGTGAATAGCACACACAGGGAGGTAGAACTGGGTAAGTTCAGCAATCGACAGGGGTGCCCAATGGAGTTCATGAACACTATAGAAAATAAATTCGGGGAAAGGTTGGAAAATGGCAGTATTGAGTGGTGCCAGGTAGTTGAAATTTTAGAACAAGTGTTTGTGGGGGGAAACGAGGAATTGGTTTGCTGTCTACAGAGACAAGTTTACTGATATGAATGATTTTAAAATGAAATTCTGTGAAAAGTTCTGGAATGAGGTTATTCAGTCGCAGCATCGTGAGGGAGTAGTGTGTGGTAAATATAACCCTAAAGGAAGCTCCACCATGACCGAATACTTTTTAGGGCAGGTATTAGTGTGTAAATATCTGGATGGGTTGAAGGAGGAAAGTGATGTGGTAAGGTTGCTACTTAGGCACTTTCCCTATAGGATCAAGGAGGCTGCTTGTATCCAGAATGTAAAGACAATATCACAAGTAGAAAATTTGTTAAGCACATTTGATGCACTAGGGAGAGGGGGTTATGAGGACAATTTCAATAGGAACCAGGGTAATAATAATAATAGACCTAATGAAGCCAGGCATCAGGAAGTTCAAGGGAACGGTGGCGAAGGGGCCAATGCTCAAAATAGAAATAATAATAATCAGCTAAATCAGAACAGAGGAAATGGCTATGGTAATCAGTATCAAGGGAGGAACAATGATTTCAGGGGAAATCAAGGGAGGAACAATGATTACAGGGGAAATCAAGGGAGAAACAATGATTTCAGGGGAAATCAAGGAAGAAATTTAATGACAATAATTACAACCAGAATAGGGGTCAAGGAAGTGGTAGTAATATACAGCCAAACAATGACAACACAACTCAGAACAACCAGACCAGTGCAGTAGTAACTAGTACTACGGCCAGCTGTAGCGGTTCTTTAAACGCGAACCAGGCTGCGAAGTAAGGTCAGAATCTCAGTCTGTAGCATGCCCTGTCCATACAATTATACAGGAACCCTATAACCTAAATGTAAGAAATGAATTATTACATGAACTAAATGATGAAGGTATTATTCAGGAAGTGGTTAGTAATAGCCCCATAGTTAAATTTAACGTGTCCGAGGCGTACACAGATGTTTTAATTGATAGTGGTTGTATGAAGAGTTGCATAAGTAGTGCATTTTATGATAAAATGAAAGGAACTGGAGTAAATTTTGAGGAGATGCCAATTAAAAGCACTTTTATATAAATAATTCATGCTTTTGGGCTAATGCCGTGTATTTTTAATTTAAACCATACGTTTCGGAGAAACCTTGCCTCCTTTTTCAATGGAAATAAACAATGTGGCCAAAGAAAGTATATCAATGAGATTACAAAAAAAATATATATAAATTCCTCTGTTCGTCACCAGAGAGCAGCTGCCAGAAATAACTGTATGGACCATGGTGGAACGGCGGACAGAGTAGTAAGTAACAAGAAGGTAAAGGGGGCGGTGTGAAAATATAGAAACTCCTCGAAGAATGAGGAGGGGGGGGGGGGGGGAGGTGGGAGGGTTAGATGGATATAAGGAAACATAGACAAAAGGGAATACTAGCTGAACGATACCTAACGTCATACAGTCAACGGCGAAAAAACAGATGGAAACTCCTCCAGTGACGAACAAAGGAGATCAAATCCAGGCTCTGAGCCCTAGAGGGAAAATGTACAATTTTAAATATGTGAAGAACAGAGAGACTGAGAGGAACTATCTCCCTAGATCCTTAATAACTGGTAGCCAAGTGTCACTTAGCTGATAACCAGTGTCTCTGTTAAAATTATTGGGATTTTTACGAATTTCAACTGCCTCCCTTATAATTCTAGACCAGTTGTGCTTAACAAGGGCAAGCGCATGAGCATCCTTGATACATACATCGTGCCCTGAAGACAGGGCATGTTCAGCTATAGCTGATTTGTCAGCACTTTTGTTATCACAGCTGTTGGGAAGAGGTCTAAAGTAATTTCTAAGCAAGTTTTAGTAGACATTAAAATTAATAATCATGTAGAGAAGCAGATTTGCCTTGTAATTCCAAATTTAGTATTCAGTGTTATCTTGGGTTCAGAGTGGCTAAGTAGAGTGTCTGGTAACTTATGTTATGATGTAGGGAGTTTGAAATTTAAATGGGGAGATTCTGAAGTAGAAGTAGCGTTCAACGACCATATTCAGAGGAGTAGTATTGTAGGTGTGATTTGTACTTTAAATGAGATATCGCCAGCCGTAGAGCGGGGTTCTCCATGTTTTGTGGGCAGTGTGATTACGAACGGAAGTCTAGAGGACTCGTTACGTGATGCTGCATTTCTGGGAAATATAGAGGTGGAACAATGTGTTCAGCTCTATGATGTGTTATGGTGTAATAGGAGAGTTTTTGAGGATCGCATTGGTATGGCCAATTGCTATACACATTCATTGAACGTTATTGATAGGTCAGTATTCACAGGACATAGATATCCTGTACCTTTCGCTTATCAGAGTGCAGTTGAGGCACAAATTAACCAGATGCTTGAAGATGGGATTATTGAGCACTCTAACAGTCCATATGTTAATTCTTTGATCACGGTACCCAAGACCGACGGCACGGTTCGTATTTGTTTAGACGCTCGTTTGGTTAACAGTAGAATTAGTTCAGATCAGCTGAAATCTATGTCAATAGAGGAATTAATGCAAACATTTGAGGGGAAGAAGTATTTCACTTGTGTAGATTTGAGTTCCAGTTTTTGGCAAGTGCCACTTTTGTACGAAGATAGACCATTTACAGCTTTTAGTCATAAATATAACCTTTATCAATTTTGTAGAACACCTTATGGGTTAAAGAGTAGTTCAGCAGCTTTAATTAGGGCTTTAAACATCGCATTAGGGGATGACACAGGAGAGTTTGTAACCATTTACATTGATGATATGGTAATTAGTTCACGCAGTTTTGAGGAGCATCTACGTCATTTAGATATAGTTTTTCAGAAGTTAGATCAGGCAGGGCTCACTTTGAAGCTGTCTAAGTCGTCATTCTGTCAGTCAGAAGTGACATTTTTAGGTCATAGAGTGTCAAGTAGAGGTGTGACACCAGAGGAAAGTAGGGTTAGCATGTGTGGACAGTAGCAACAGGGCATCGTTACAGACACTGAGAAATATGGTAGTAGAGCAACGTGATGACGTTCATTTAAAGGGAGCCACGTGCAAGGTTGGAAGCAGGTGACGCAGGAACATTTATAGTTTCCAAACGTATTGGGAAAACAGCGTATGTGCTGGAGAATAGTGAGGGAAACAGATTATACGGGACGTATAATATACATAGTCTACGAAAATATGTGTCATTAAGTGAGTGTGTTTAGCTGGCGAGCCAGCCTATCAAATGAGTAAGTGTGGTATTTGGTGCGTGGAAGATTTGGTCTTCCAGGCAGGCGTATCAGAAGTCACACAGGGGGTTGGTATGTAAGTAAATGAGAGTTTTTAAGGTACAGGGAAATATGACAGGATTGTCGGATGCTCTTGAGCACTAAAATGTCTCGATACACCAAGGCCAGAATTTGGTAGCGCTGGTGAATTCCCATTTGCCTCCTAGAGATGGGTGAGCGCTTGGACAGGGTATTTTTGCTTAAGGCGTCCACGAGGCAAAAGATGGGCCATCAGAAGGCGAGACAGTCCTTCATGAAACTCATACATATCAGCACACGTGATTTCTGTTTACGGCCTCGCCATGTAAGATTTGTGAGTGTGTAATTTAAGATAATTTGTACAAAGGTATTATTTGTGTGAGAAGAATTGATCTGTGTTGAGAACTAGTATTAAGTAGAATATGGTCTACGGGAACTTAACAAGACAGGGCGATTACGGCACAGAAATATTTGGTGTTATATGTAATGCACATTTACTGTTTTTTTTCAGAAGTCAATATTAATTTAATCATCTTTTATAAAGAGAGATCATGTATTATGGTCACGAGGCGCTGCCACAATAGTGTGATCGTGTGCTCAGTGATAAGTGAGATTAAATTTCACCATAAGGAAGGGACCTCCAGTGAAATTAGGAAGTTCTATGGTGATATAAATATATCAGAACACCTTCAATGCGTGTGATATGACATCATAAATACATAGTGCTCACACATTAATTATGTCTATTTCTCCAACATAGAGGAATTTGAGAGGCGGAAATATCCGTGGAACACTATTTTATATGAGAAACATTGGACTGGTTGCAAAGTGCAATCCATAGTGACAACAAACTTTGACGCAAAGTGCGTGAAGAAAAATTATGAGTGTATATATCTGTAATTTAGGGAGATTTCATTTATGTAATATGTATTTTGGATGGGGTTTATTAACGTGTCTGGGATAATCGGATAATGGACCGTCGTCACGGTAAATCATCCGATGATCCGAGGCGAATATGTAACGTGTTTTTCGAGGGGTTTTTATGCAACTGGCATAAGTCAGTAGGAAGCCATTCTATATTTATTTACGCGGCAAATTGTTCAGCCAAGAGAATTTTTCATGTTAATTTATTATTATTATTAATTTATTACAATTATTATTAAGGTATTTTTGGAGCATTTTATAAAAATTATTAGCAGTCAGATAGGTTTTCTATGTCTTAGAAAACGCTATCAAGCAAATTATTACGAACGACAATATCATAGAAAATTATGTGATTGCGGAATTTTACGGAGTTTTCGTCAGTTAGGGTATATCGAGAGACGTGACTCACTGGGAATTCAAGTACACGCTTAATCTTGTCAGGAAGTATTACGCAAGGCTGGGTCGCAGCGTCCAGGAAAGGCGAATAGTTGGAATGGAAATCGACTTCATCATCGCCGCGCCGAGTGTAATGAATTAGAGGAGGGGAAGTAGCGGGGTGGCAGAGCCAATCAGTGGAGACCACGTAAGCTGAAGTCGGCTGTAGAGTGGGGGAGCTGACGTGTGGATATATCGTTCGACGCGCCGTGGGACGAGGACAATCTGTGTAGTTCTTGCCGAGTGTGGTTATACGCGGGAGTCGCTCCGATGTTCCGTGGAACGAGGACTATCTGTATAGAACTTCCCGAGTATGGTTCACGGGGGAGTCGCTCCGATGTTCCGTGGATGGGAGGACTAACTTTTGTAAAACTTAACCAGTGTGGTTGTACGAGTGTTTGGGTCCGAGGTACGGACCATAGAATTATCTAATCTACCAGAATCTCATCAAACATCGACGAAGATGACGACATCCAGGAGACTGTGGGAAGCTCACAGCATCATCCAGTACGAGGGAAAGGCTTCGGGCATTTCCAGTGGTAAGCGCTAATAACGCAGAAATACGCAATCTCTCATTTCTCTTGGCTTTATATTTCATATTTCAGTAACTTCATAGCTTGGGAATAAGAGTAAAATCAATAATTTATCAGACTCCGTTTTCACGTAATTTTCTATCGGTAATATTAAAATCGCAACGCTCCAATTAAAATTTAAACTTATTATTATTATTATTAATTTTGCTATACTTGTTTTATATAATAAATTCATTTCTTTTACAATGCAATCTTTGCTTTCAGTAGGTAGCATTAGATATAGACCAATTCCTTCTCCTGATACAATTGTTTGTTGGGTTAATGATCAAATCATACCACGATCTGAGTGAATAGAGTCTTGAATGTGTTCTGCCAGAGCTAGACGTTGTTAAATACAAATTTAGATTTCAACATTGCGTTGAGGTCTTGGCGCCCATTAAAACAACATAGCTTAGGCAAAGGTAAACAGTTACATTTCTCACCCAACAGGTAGGTAGAGCAAAACGTTTCAAGGTGACTTATGGACATAGATGTTCATTTGGTTCATGTAGTACCTCAAATTGCCACTACCATATACTGTATAACTCTGCTGTTTTAGTTTTTTCTAAATGTTGGTATGAGGTTTAAAACGGTGAGTAGTCACATGCATTTCCTCTAACCATGCACAGTGCAAGAGATGAATTTGCCCGCCCATCAAAACTTAATACACAGGGCTGATGACCATGGCATTCCTAGCTTGTGGGCTTGTTAAAAGATACTACTCGCATACGATCAAAATTTTTATGAAACTGATAAAAATTCGTCTAACCAGTTGAATTACCTGCACACTCTATGCTCATCCTAAGGGAGCTTAATGATGCAGTGGCTAATTGCTCATCTTTCACCCGGACGGCCGGGGTTTGAATCCCGGTGACAGCGGGGTGGAATTTTCACCTGAAAATCACATAGCGCCAGGAAGGGCATCCGGACTTAAATCCCCGGCCAAAACCAAAATGAGCCTGATTGGCTCCGGCGACCCCAATTAATTGGGAAAAGCCGAAGAAAGTTAGACTGTATGCTCATCCTATTTATGAAGTTTGCAGCTGTTCCTGCTTTTTACGCAGGCATATATTATTATTATAATATATTATTATTATTAAAAAAAAAAAACTTTGTTTGTCAATACAATACAATACAATGGTTAAAATGTTACATGCTTTGTTTCAGTGCTCCTTAATCAGACAAACTTAAAATCAAAATTTAACAATAGCAGCACAGTCAAGCAAAGTCTAGTATAACTTAATTGTTGTTTCCATCCTTATAAAATCAGGGTTCATTTAGGTCGGCCCTTACTTCCTGTCGCTTACTGTACCTTCCTTCCTACCATTGAACTTCACCCTGCAAAAGACACATGTAAATAGCTTTTTGAACACTCAAGTTATTTCTATATTATTTACGGTCAGGTCAGGTTCACCCATGGCGCCAGTTCTCGCGTGACAATTTTCGGCTTACATTAGTCGGGACAATCTGTAAAAATTAAGAGGGAAAATCCCCCTATTTTGGTGCATCACAATCAAATAGCTCACATTCTTGTTCATTCATGTTTAGGGCCTAGAGACACCTTGATCATTAACTCCTTTGTTCAAAAAAATTAAAATGACTGCTTTGCCGCCACTATCAGGGCCAATGATATTACGAAAATTATTGTAATTTATCTGAATGTTAAATTTGAAAAATTTAAATAAACCTAAATTTATATTGGGAATAGTTCATAGGAAGACACCAGGCATAAAATTACTTAATTAAAATCCGTACTACTACGACAAAAAGGGAGAGACACACTATGGGTCAAAATGACGCAACACCATTCCTCCGGTTAATTCTTTCATGCCAGTTCTCAAGGGCTAAGTAATATTAAGTACAACATGCCTGTTAAGACACCAGTACAACAATTACCACTTGATACTGTGGAGCAGTAAATGTAAAACCAACTGATAAATAAGTCTCATGAAAGTTCTGATAGGAGTTGGCGATTGGTTCCAGTGTGATTCATCGTTTCCAAATGACATGAGGTTAAGCTAAATAACTGAATTCGACCAAGTTGGAAAAATGATGCGACGTTCCTGTATCATTGAAAGGAAGAAAGATGAATGTAAAATTATGTTATGTAAATTGAATTATTTAGCCTATTGATAAGGGGAAAAAAAAAAGAAATTTGAGTGAAAAAACATTTAAAACTAACCAAGAGTAGAGTACGCAGATGTGTGGACACCATAGGTTGTCGAATTCCCGTAAACAAAGTAACTAACTTCATTACTATTTCTGGCAACTGCAACTTAGTCACATATTAAAAAAAAAATAACTTGCACAACTATGCTGTGCTTCTATCACTCGGATCGTGGGGCATGATAGATGCTTGCCTCTCATAAGGGTATCTCTCTTATCATGGGGCTTGATAGCTGCTTGCCTCTCATTAAGGGTATCTCTCTGATCATGGGGCATTATAGCCGCAATTGCCTTTCACTAGGATAGCTCTCTGATCATGGTGCATGAGAGCTACTTGCCCCTCACTAGGGTATCTCTCTGGTCATGGGACATGAGAGCTGCTTGCCTCTCACTAGGGTATCTCTCTAATCATGCAGCATGAGAGCTGCTTGCCTATCACTAGGGTATCTCTCTAATCATGCAGCATGAGAGCTGCTTGCTTCTCACTAGGGTATCTCTCTAATCATGCAGCATGAGAGCTGCTTGCCTCTCACTAGGGTATCTCTCTGATCAGAGGGCCTGATAGCTGCTTGCCTCTCACTAGAGTATCTCTCTGATCATGGGGCATGAGAGCTACTTGCCCCTCACTAGGGTATCTCTCTGGTCATGGGACATGAGAGCTGCTTGCCTCTCACTAGGGTATCTCTCTAATCATGCAGCATGAGAGCTGCTTGCCTCTCACTAGGTTATCTCTCTAATCATGCAGCATGAGAGCTGCTTGCCTCTCACTAGGGTATCTCTCTAATCATGCAGCATGAGAGCTGCTTGCCTCTCACTAGGGTATCTCTCTGATCATGCGACATGATAGCTGCTTGCCTCTCACTAGGGTATCTCTCTGATCATGGGGCATGATAGCTGTCTGTCCTTCACTAGGGTATCTCTCTGATCATGGGGCATGAGAGCTGCTTACCCCTCACTAGGGTATCTCTCTGGTCAAGGGGCATGATAGCTGCTTGCCTCTCACTAGGGCATCTCTCTGATCATGGGGCATGAGAGCTGCTGTCTCTCATTAGAGTATCTCTCTGATCACTGGGCAGGATAGCTGCTTGCCTCTCACTAGGGCATCTCTCTGATCATGGGGCATGAGAGCTGCTGTCTCTCACTAGAGTATCTCTCTGATCATGGGACATGATAGCTGCTTGCCTCTCACTAGGGCATCTCTCTGATCATGGGGCATGATAGCTGTCTGTCCTTCACTAGGGCATCTCTCTGATCATGGGGCATGATAGCTGTCTGTCCTTCACTAGGGTATCTCTCTGATCATGGGGCATGAGAGCTGCTTATCCCTCACTAGGGTATCTCTCTGGTCAAGGGGCATGATAGCTGCTTGCCTCTCACTAGGGCATCTCTCTAATCATGGGGCATGAGAGCTGCTGTCTCTCATTAGAGTATCTCTCTGATCACTGGGCAGGATAGCTGCTTGCCTCTCACTAGAGCATCTCTCTGATCATGGGGCATGATAGCTGCCTGTCCTTCACTAGGGTATCTCTCTGACCATGGGGCATGATAGCTGCTTGCCTCTCACTAGGGTATCTCTCTGATCATGGGGCATGATAGCTGTCTGTCCTTCACTAGGGTATCTCTCTGATCATGGGGCATGAGAGCTGCTTACCCCTCACTAGGGTATCTCTCTGGTCAAGGGGCATGATAGCTGCTTGCCTCTCACTAGGGCATCTCTCTGATCATGGGGCATGAAGGAAGGAAGATTGTAGTTTTACGTGACCGTGAATCTTGTGATTATGAGCCACGGGACCTCCTTTTTACGTGGAATCCGAACCACAGGACATGGCATTTCACTTCGAAAATCTCACATGCATTGACCGCGAAGCGAACCCGGACCGCCTTGGTGAGAGGCATGGGGCATGAGAGCTGCTGTCTCTCATTAGAGTATCTCTCTGATCACTGGGCAGGATAGCTGCTTGCCTCTCACTAGGGCATCTCTCTGATCATGGGGCATGATAGCTGCCTGTCCTTCACTAGGGTATCTCTCTGATCATGGGGCATGAGAGCTGCTTGCCCCTCACTAAGGTATCTCTCTGGTCAAGGGGCATGAGAGCTGCTTGCCATTCACTAGGGCATCTGTCTGATGATGAGGCATGGGAGCTGCTTGCCTCAAACACACGCATCTCTACGATCAGGGGGCATGATGATGATATGATAATAATTGTTGTAATAAGGAGCCTAACATCTAGGTTATCGGCCCCTAATGGTCTGGGTGATAGCGAAAATGACAATGAAATGGAAACCAGAATGAAAATTAAGTGACACGGAAAAGACTTACAAAAAGGAACTCAGATTGAAACTACTCACAAAATGGAGAGTGGTAATACTTACAAAAGGGAATTTACAACAAAAATACTCACAAAAGGAATAGATTGAAAAATACGCACAAAATGTAGGTTAGGTTCAAAATACTTACAAAATGCAAATGAGATTGAAAATGTGTACAAAATGAAATTTAGATTCATAATACTTACAAAAAGCAATTGAAATTGAAAATACACAATGCAATTCAGATTGAAAAACTCCCATTTCAGATCCAAAATACTCACAAAGTGCAATTGAAATTGAAAATGCTTACAAAATGCAATTGAAATTGAAAATGCTTACAAAATGTACAGTAGATTCAAACTACTCATTTGGATGGACAATACTTACAAAACGTGATTTTGATTGAAAATACTTACAAAATGTAATTTAGATTCAAAATAACCACAAAATGCAAATGAAAATCAAAATACTTGCAAAATGCCCACCATACAAAATGCAATTGAAATTCAAAATACTCAGACCCATCCCCCATATTGAAAGACTTACTAAAAAGCAATTTAGATTGTCAATCCTAACAAAATGCAATTGAGGTTGAAAACACTCGCAAAATGGAATTTAGATCAAAAAGACTTACAAAATGCAACTTAGATTGAAAAATCTTCAAAATGTAGTGTAGATCACAAAAATTCGCTTAAGGTAATTTAGATACATGGGCAGCCAATTAACAAAAACACTGTGGGATTCTTAAAGAAAAAAGGAAATAGAATGAAAAGAAAAAAAGAGGTCTGACCCCTCAAAGAATGAAGGATCAGGAAATATGAGACAAGGGACAATTAAGGTGGGAAAGTGAAAGACTCCCTAGGCCTCGGATACCCTAATACCGTCGGGGTTGGAAAAGAACAAGAGTTGACCAAGGGAGGTTAACAGGAAAAAAAGACGAAGAGGAGCCCGGCACAAGTGGAAGCAATGCCCGCCTCAGCTGGGGTCCCGTGGTCGCCAACCCAAGTAACACTAGATGTGAGCCCCTGGGGGGATGGGGCCTGAGAGCTGCTTGCCTCACTCTATAGAGCGGGACAAACAATTGCAAGCCTGACGATTACGCGTAGTTGGTGCAGTGTTGTCCTGTACGTTGTCTCATCCAGCACGCGACTGAAGGTATGGTGCAATATCATGGCAACACCGCCAGGCGTGGGAAGGAGTACAGAGGAGGGCCCGTTGACCTTCATATTTGCAATGGGTTGTCCCCCACTTTAGGGTAACTCGATGATCATGGGGCATGAAAGCTTCTTTCGCCTCTCAGTGGGGTATCTCACTGATCATGGGACATGATAGCTACTTTTGCCCCTCACTCTCAGCTCATGGGGCATGATAGCTACTCTTGCCCCTCACTAGGGTATCTCTCTGATCATGGGGCATGATAGCTACTCTTGCCTCTCACTAGGGTATCACTTTGATAATTGGGACATGATAGCTACTCTTGCCCCTCACTAGGGTATCTTTGATAATTGGGACATGATAGCTACTCTTGCCCCACACTAGAGTATCTCTCTGATCGTGTGACATGATAGCTACTCTTGCCTTCACAAGGGTATCTTTGATAATTGAGACATGATAGCTACTCTTGCCCTCACTAGGGTATCTCTTTGATAATTGGGGGCATGATAGCTACTTTTGCCCCTCACTAGAGTTATCTCTTTGATAATTGGGCATGATAGCTACTCTTGCCTCTGACTAGGGTATCTCTCTGATCATGGGGCATGATAGCTACTCTTGCCTCTCACTAGGGTATCACTTTGATAATCGGGACATGATAGCTACTCTTGCCGCACACTAGGGTATCTCTCTGATCATGTGACATGATAGCTACTCTTGTCCCTCACTAGGGTATCACTTTGATAATTGGGACATGATAGCTACTCTTGCCTCTCACTAGGGTATCTCTTTGTTAATTGGGGCATGATAGCTACTCTTGCCCCTCACTAGGGTATCTCTGATAATTGGGACATGATAGCTACTCTTGCCCTCACCAGGGTATCTCTCAGCTCATGGGGCATGATAGCTACTCTTGCCTAGCTCACTAGGGTATCACTTTGATAATTGGGACATGATAGCTCCTCTTGCCCGTCACTAGGGTATCTCTCTGATAATTGGGACATGATAGCTACTCTTGCTCCTCACTAGGGTATCTCTCTGATAATTGGGGCATGATAGCTATTCTTGCCCCTCACTAGGGTATCTCTTTGATAATTGGGACATGATAGCTACTCTTGCTCCTCACTAGGGTATCTCTCTGATAATTGGGACATGATAGCTACTCTTGCTCCTCACTAGGGTATCTCTCTGATAATTGGGGCATGATATCTATTCTTGCCCCTCACTAGGGTATCTCTCTGATAATTGGGACATGATAGCTACTCTTGCTCCTCACTAGGGTATCTCTCTGATAATTGGGACATGATAGCTACTTTTCTCCTCACTAGGGTATCACTTTGATAATTGGGACATGATAGCTCCTCTTGCCCCTCACTAGGGTATCTCTCTGATAATTGGGACATGATAGCTACTCTTGTTCCTCACTAGGGTATATCTCTGATAATTGGGGCATGATAGCTATTCTTGCCCGTCACTAGGGTATCTCTTTGATAATTGGGACATGATAGCTACTCTTGCCCCTCACTAGGGTATCTCTTTGATAATTGGGGCATGATAGCTACTCTTGCTCCTCACTAGGGTATCTCTTCGATAATAGGGACATGACAGCTACTCTTGCCCCTCACTAGGGTATCTCTTTGATAATTGGGACATGATAGCTATTCTTGCCCCTCACTAGGGTATCTCCTTGATAATTGGGACATGATAGCTTCTCTTGCCACTCACTACGGTATCTCTTTGATCATTGGGGCATGATAGCTACTCTTGCTCCTCACTAGGGCATCTCTCTGATAATTGGGACATGATAGCTAATCTTCCCTCTCACTAGGGTATCTCTCAGCTCATGGTGCATGATAGCTACTCTTGCCTCTTACTAGGGTATCTCTTTGATAATTGGGACATGATAGCTACTCTTGCCCCTCACTAGGGTATCTCTTTTTATAATTGGGGCATGATAGCTACTCTTGCCCATCACTAGGGTATCTCTCTGATAATTGAGACATGATAGCTATTCTTGCCTCTCACTAGGGTATCTCTTTAATAATAGGGACATGATAGCTACTCTTGCCCCTCACTAGGGTATCTCTCTGATAATTGAGACATGATAGCTATTCTTGCCTCTCACTAGGGTATCTCTTTGATAATTGCGTCATGATAGCTACTCTTGCCCCTCACTAGGGTATCTCTCTGATAATTGGGACATGATAGCTACTCTTGCCTCTCTCTGATAATTGGGACATGATAGCTACTCTTGCCTCTCTCCAGGGTATCTCTCTGATAATTGGGACATGATAACTACTCTTGCCTCTTACTAGGGTATCTCTTTGATAATTGGGACATGATAGCTACTCTTGCCCCTCACTAGGGTATCTCTTTGATAATTGGGGCATGATAGCTACTCTTGCCCCTCACTAGGGTATCTCTCTGATAATTGAGACATGATAGCTCTTCTTGCCTCTCACTAGGGTATCTCTTTGATAATTGGGACATGATAGCTACTCTTGCCCCTCACTAGGGTATCTCTCTGATAATTGGGACATAATAATAATAATATCGTATGGCCTCGGGTGCCGGGTGCAAGCTTTGTAATTTGACACCCAGAGGGTAGCTTGCATGTCGAATTTCGTGGTTCCATGAATCACTATGAAAGTCAAGGAGGTTAGATAATAGATATCTAAGCTCCTTGAACATTATAGCGCTTTCTAGTAGAGAAATGAGGAACTTTGTGTTGGCGGAAACTCCCGAGATTAATTTTGCCATTATGAACTCGGCCTACTGAATTCAAATGGGTTCTTTGACATGCCAACATCGTATGACATGCGTATCGTATTTTTGCCGCCTTTCAAAAATCACTTACCACGGCCAGGGGCGAACCTGCAATCTTGGGGTTAGTAGACCGACACGCTATCCACTCACCCACCGTGGCAAGCTAATTGGGACATGATAGCTACTCTTGCCTCTCACTAGGGCATCTCTCTGATAATTGGGACATGTTAGCTACTCTTGCCTCTCTCTAGGGTATCTCTCTGATAAATGGGACATGATAGCTATGCTTGCCTAGCTCACTAGGGTATCTCTTTGATAATTGGGGCATGATAGCTACTCTTGCCTCTCACTAGGGTATCTCTCTGTTAATTGGGACATGATAGCTACTCTTGCCTCTCACTAGGGTATCTCTCTGATCATGGGACATGATAGCTACTCTTGCCCCTCACTAGGGTATCTCACTGATCATTTGACATGATAGCTACTCTTGCTTCTCACTAGGGTATCTCTCTGATCATGGGGCATGATAGCTACTCTTGCCTCTCACTAGGGTATCTCACTGATCATGTGACATGATAGCTACTCTTGCCTCTCTCTAGGGTACCTCACTGATCATGGGACATGAGGTAATGTGCTTCCTTCCCTCCCAAAATACAGGCCTGGGTTTGATTTCTGGTAGGAAGCAGTCATAGTTTTATCCACCAAGTTTGATCACATTAAAAAATAAAAATAAAAAAATATATCTTTCAATGTCAGGAACTCCATGTGTCAGCATTACACCATCCATTTTAACTTCAGTCTTAGCAATGAGGGCATTCAAAAGCCACACAAATATATCATGATGATGATGATGACAAATATAATCAAAAAATGCTTAAAAACGACCACGTTGAAACAAACATACACAATACAGGCTAATGGTTCACTAGTGAAAATCACAATTATTTCTATTAATTTCTATTACTAGGAGAATATTCAAATCGGCCACACTTGCAAAATTAGGGGCCGACTTCCAATGAAGCATTGAAAGTGGAAGTACCCAAATTAGGATATTTCCAACCAAACATAAAGATGGTTTTGCCATATGAATATTGCTGCTGCATTTGGGATCTCATGCATTAAACTTGCGGATTATGATTCTTATGATTGGCTTCTGTCTTGTATTAAGATGAAAAATGATTTGAGGAGCAGAACACCTAAAAGTAGGCTTCAAAGAACCCAGGAGTATGTAATTTCATTGAATGGAGTTGAAATTAATGTTTGTCAGCAATTTCTCTTAGGTACATCGGATATTTCATCTCTGGTCAATCTACCTCCTTTCCTGAACACGACGAACTCTGATGGCTTCTCATTAATCGTCAGTTCATTTTCTATTGCCCATTCAGTAATGGAGTTTATTGCCCTCTGCAATTCCCACAGGTACTCTGCGGTGCATGCCATATCATCCGCATTTATGTAAATGTCCGTGCCCTGTGATCCTTCCTTGACTCTGGCAATTACATCACTTGTTATGATGTTGAGCAATATCGGACTTAGCGGATCGCCTTGTGGCACACCAACCGTTTGGCTGATCCAGTTTGACTTCGATAGCCCATCATATACCTGCACTTGGTTTTCCGCCAAGATGTTGGAGATAAGTCGTGTCAACTCTGATTTACCAATTAACTTCTCAAGCTTTTCAATAATTACACGTCTGTTCACCGTATCAAATGCTCTGCTAAAGTCAATGAAGACAGTGTATGTCTTCTTAGGGTCTCTAATTCTGTCCTGTATATCTGTTAAGAGATTTTCAGCAGCCATTAAGGTTGATGTACCTCGCCTAAATCAGTACTGTTCTTCCGGCAATAATGGTTCCACCATGGTGTATAACATTTGCGTTAAGAGCCTTGTCAGGAGCTTGAAAGGTATTGCTTCTAGCAAGATTCCTCAGTAAGATCCCAGTTGATTTTCTTATTTAACTGAACTGCCAATTCCCTCTTTGCTCTACAAAGACTTGCAACACTGTGCTTGAAAGATGTTGTAACGAGTAAATATCACCAAGAACTTCTTTCATTAACTACACAACACTCGATTCGAGAATGCTTGCCAGAGACTGACGAAGAGGATGAAATTGAAATCGACTTTTGATTAATTTATTGTGTAAAACCCAAAATGTAGTATTTTACAATTTTTGTACTTTTATTTAGATTGTTCTACCTTAATATTAAAATGAATTAAATTACACATTGCAACTAACAATATTAATTAATGCACTTTACTTGACATCAAATTGTGTTATTAAGTTTAACCCTCGGGATTCACTATTACTGTTACGTATCCAGAGGCTGAAAAATCAGATAATTATTTGATAAATATACTACTCTTAAGAATAGTTTGGCAGAACATCTTAAGAAAGAATGTCTGGCATAACATCTTATCTACCTTAAGATGATATAAACAAATGAAATAATACGGTACGGTACCGTTCAAAACATCTTAAGAGCCATGTCTACTATTTCAATAATCTACTTCAAGAACAAACAATTTATACACATAGAACTGTGCTAAATTACAAAACACAATAATATATTTTTGTGAAAATTAATTCAATAGGAAATGTAAAAAAAAAATCCTTTATTTCCTGAAAAAGAGACAAATTGCTGGTTAAGATGTTCTTTCTTTCACCCATCACCCTGATAAAATATCCCAGGAAAGGAGACCAGGAAATCATTGGAGACTATTTGGGTATCGGCAACACAAGAGATGTGTCATCCAAAGCAGCAAGCTAATCAGATAAGAACTACTAAAATTCTATTCACATTTTACGTTGATTCCAGAACATTCCAAAAGTCTATATAAACTTCTTACAAGCAGCACACCATACAATTTAAAACTAATCTTTGAAAATGCAGTAGCCTCCGTGGCTTAGGCGGCAGCACGCCGGCCTCTCACCGCTGGGTCCGTGGTTCAAATCCCGGTCACTCCATGCGAGATCTGTGCTGGACAAAACGGAGGCAGACAGGTTTTTCTCCGGGTACTCCGGTTTTCCCTGTCAAAATTTCATTCCAGCAACACTCTCCACTATCATTTCATTTCATCTGTCATTCATCTATTCATTGCCCCAGAGGTGTGCGTCAGGCCTCGGCAGCCGGCACAGTCCCTATCCTCGCCGCTAGCTAGGGGCTTCATTCATTCCATTCCTGACCCGGTCGGAGACTGGAAGCAGGCTGTGGATTTTCATTTCTTTGAAAATGCAAACTGCACTTGCTGGAGACATGTCAGATGAAGCATATAACAATGCCTTACATGCAGAAAAGCCGTTCTAAAGAATCCAATGAATGTTTAGGAATTAAAAAAAAAAAAAAGAAGTAGCATACAGAATGAAAATGGTAGGCTATTGGTGAGGAGGATGAGCCATTCGGTTTATTGCTTGAATTTGCTACATTTCCATGAAAAACATTTTTACTGAGCAGTATGTCTGAAGGCATCTAGTTTTGTCCCTCATAACCCACTCTCTTCAAATTTGGTTAATTTATGTGCAGTAGAAAGAACAACTAAGAAGATTGCAGTTATAAGTAGTCCACACAAGCCTAAAAAGGTTAGGAGTCCTTGTATACATATAAGTTAATTTGAGACTGACAACAGTAGCTATGATCCTTAATTCAGAACTATAGGCCATGAGGCCAAGCCACCTACGGACACGATAGACAAGTGGGTTAGAACTCCACCTCCGATTGTCCTTGAAACGGCTTTCTGTGGTTTCCCCATTTTCAACTCAAGGTAAATGCCCTCCAATAGGCCATGGCTGCTTCATTCGAACTCATTGCTCAGTTGCATTCATTTCATCTCTCTTTAGGTTGGATTCAGGAAGGGCACCTGGCTGTAAAACCACCCACCAAGTGGAAATTAATCATCTCTCATTTCCAACCCTATTGAAATGAAAATAACAAGAGATAGACATGCACATGCAAGTAAATTAGCAATTTCTCTAGATGAAACTAGCTTTTGATGAAGTTTTGACCTTTATTAACCCGACAGCATGGAGTGACATGTGGTTCATGTCATTAAGTGGCCGCCTGCTGCTGTGGAGTTTTACAATTTAGATTTTCTGCACTTCTTGGAACTGATAAAACTGAGCAACAAGAACCGCACTGTCTTTAGCCAAAAGTACAGGGTCATTATCTATGTGCGTCCCGATAAACACAGCAAGCTAAGCCGGTTGTGAGTGGCGCAGATCGTGGGCGTCCGCACGGGGATCAGCCGGTGATTGGCGCGCTCCACTGACTCATATCGTTAGTTCACACGTGTTTTGTCATTCATATGGACGTGTATCTGCAAAGCTTAGACGTTAATGTTGCACGTTTAGTGAGTATTGGGATTACTGTGATTGTTGGTCATGCCTAGACACCGATTCACATTGCGCGAACGTGTGTATATCCATAATTCGTACATGAAAAGCAGAAAATCATGTTCTGAAACGAGACGAAAATTTCGAATCAAGTTTCCAGGAAGACCTGTGCCTAATGCCAGTACAATAAGGAGGCTCGCTTAACGATTCAAGGAAAACAGGCTCTGTAAATAATAAAAGAGTTGACAGACATTCTTTCAGAAAGATTACTTGGAATATTTTCCCCAGGTCCGTATTGACACTTACTTCCGCCCAATCAATACTGTTTTGTAAAAATGAAACTA
Source organism: Meconema thalassinum (assembly GCA_946902985.2). Lineage (NCBI taxonomy): Eukaryota > Metazoa > Arthropoda > Insecta > Orthoptera > Tettigoniidae > Meconema > Meconema thalassinum. Next base: position 1,119,306,397 of record OX336389.2, on the reverse strand, counting down.
TTTTTATTAGCTTAATCCATTCTTAAGGGACATGTTTCGAGTGCCTTTGCACCCTTCTTCAGCCTTTACAAGGACATCAACATTGTGCACATACCTAAGACATACTTAATTTATACAGAACATGCATATACACATTAATATGGGATGGCTATTTAAAAATGAGTAATAAAAACTAGATGATAAAAACACTAAAAAACTATAAAAACTTTACATATACACTGCTGTTTAAGGGGGGTGTAGTCTGGCTACACTTGCCCTTTTATTAACTGGTAGGACTTGTGGTGATGTCTAATGGGCTAGTCTGTGTCCCTTATGCCTATCATGTACATGCTATGAAATTTACTCCTGTTGATACATCTTTTTAGAATAGTGAGGGACATAGTTACTAATCTTTAATTCTTGCATTGTTGTTGACTTGATCCGTGAATGTGGTAAGACGAACCATGCCTTAGATAGCGAACATGTGGGTGGGGTCAACTGTGAAATAAAATTTAAAAAATTGTTATCGATGTATTGCGTTTGAGAAGAAAACCTTGGTTATAAATGCGACAAATTGATTAAAATTTATAGCAATTGGACTTACTATTGAATCTGTTGTGTTTAGACTCATCCGTGGAGATAGGTGTAAACCTCTAACGCTTGGAAACTGTAAATAGTAGACAAATACGAACCGTCATTGAGACTGTATGAATAGGTGGGTATGCTGCTGATTAGAACAGGAAAAGATATTGTCATACCTGTGCTTGCGCAGCGTGTTTGTTGACGTGTCACTGAGCTATGTTTGTGCTTGAGTGATGCTGCTGTGTGGCAAGTTCGGCCAGACTATACCCCCCTTAAATAGCAGTGTATATGTAGAGTGAAGTTTTTACAGTTTTTTAGTGTTTTTATAATCTAGTTTTTACTACTCATTTTTAAGCTAAGGTAAATAGCCATCCCATATTAATGTTTATATGCATGTTCTGCATAAATTAAGTATGTCTTAGGTATGTACACAATGTTGATGTCCTTGTGAAGGCTGAAGAAGAGTGCAAAGGCACTCAAAACATGTCCCATAAGAATGGATTAAGCTAATAAAAATAGTTTCATTTGTACAAAATAGTATTGATTGGGTGGAAAATTTGACCCACAAGCTTTGCAGACATTCTTTCATCGGAAGATGTCAGGTGTGTGTTACACGAGAGGGAGGACATTTTCGCATCGCCTATGAGCACTTTAAGTACACATTATAATGTTTGGCAAATGTGTGAAAGTACGCGCCAACCCCCGGGTACACACGCCCGCAATCTGCGCCAGTCACAGCCGGCTTAGCTTGCTTATCGGGGCGCACATAGATAATGACCCTGTAGATCCTCCAGAATGCATGCCACTGGACACAGTGAACAACTGTACGGATGGTCAGTAGTTTTCACTGCTCCACACTCACACAAAAGAACCCTGAAGCAAATTCATTAATTGTGCACGATGTATCACTCTTTTCCTTTTCGCTTTCATTTCGACAATATATCATTTTTATACCATATTTCATCTTTTGGGGGGACATTATCAATTGTAACTACTAACCTTGATCACTTCTGCACCAACTGGACCGGATATGAATGTGCTGCATATGCTTTTATTTAGTGTTTATTTAACAATCGTAGCTATGTTCGTCAGCATATTTAGTATATGAAACAGCCACAGTGAGCGCTCACAACGAGGCACACACATCCACGTCAGTAGTTGCCAACATGTCCAATACAAAATACACCAGACAACACACGTGAAAATGAAAATCCACAGCCTGCTTCCAGTCTCCGACCGGGTCAGGAATGGAATGAATGAAGCCCCTATCTAGCGGCGAGGATATGAACTGTGCCGGCTGCCGAGGCCTGACGCACTCCTCTGGGGCAATGATTAAATGAATGATAGATGAAATGAAATGATAGTGGAGAGTGTTGCTGGAATGAAATTTTGACAGGGAAAACCGGAGTACCCGGAGAAAAACCTGTCTGCCTCCGTTCTGTCCAGCACAGACCTCACATGGAGTGACCGGGATTTGAACCACGGACTCAGCGGTGAGAGGCCGGCGTGCTGCCGCCTAAGCCACGGAGGCTCACCAGACAACACACGTATCGTTGTAATTAGGCTATGTGAGAAAATAAATAATTGGGCTTTTGTGTAATATTTGTATTTGTAAATATTGCTTGTATGAGGCAATGGTGCCAACTTCACTTTGCCGCAATTCCCTGCAGCGAGGTTTGGCGACTGTCTGGATGCAAAATACGGTACTGATGAACTAAAATGGGTGTATGGACAAAACCATTGGTCGCTACTTGGTTAACACTAAAAGTGATAAAAATGTCCAGCATAACTCAACACCCAGCGTGCCAATTGGGCTCTTCAGTTGGTAAAGGCAAACCTACCAAGACGCGTAGCAATACTCATTTTGTTTGTCTTTCGAGAACTTTTGATTGCTACTTGGTTAGACGACCGTCTGGATGGAATAATTGGTCCCTACTTGGTTAGATGACTGTCTGGACGAAAAGTACAGATTGCAATACAAGCAAGGGGGTCTGGGGTGAAGTCCCAGGTTAGGTTTGTTTTGTATGTAGAACAGTATTGGTTTGCAACACATTCAATGTGGAGAAAACAAAACAAGAAACACTCCTTTCAGTCAACGCTGATTGAAATTACTTATAGTAATGAGACAGCTTGCACCATCCATTGTGAACTGGTTCAAACTCAGCGCATTGTCACATGAACTCGGTGCTATTTTGTTTCATGGTACCGCGCATATACCAAGTAGTACTGTAAGTGCAGGGTTGGCAATACAGTACTAGTGAATAATTAATGGCGAAAATGGCAGACACAGCTGCAATTTCATCTATACAAGTCGTGATCTTATTTCGGAAGGAGGGTGGGCTATAGACAGCTACATCATCTCCAGATTTTTTTCCTGACCTTTACTACAGGTATTTTGGTTAATTTTTGTACTTTAGAAAAGTTATGTAGAGATATGAAGCCTTTATTTTTCAGTGTTGCCTATACAAATTGACTTTTTGTAACTCAGCTATTCTTCTAGGTTTGTGCCGTGTCTGGTGTGGGTTTTCGCCTAGGACACCAAGCTGGCTCATCAGCGGGCTCTTGGTGTCCCCACCCGGACCCCCACAGGAGTAGCAAACTGAGTGCTATCTCCCTTTTTATGAAGCGCACCTGCGCCTCTTTACTGCGAGAACTAAAAGCTCAAGCAGCCATAACCTCCCTATGAAGGCTTCCAAAAAGATGGTATATCGGCTTTCATGGCCAGTGAATTAAAACTCAGCAATTCTTCTAGGTTTGTGCAGTGTCTGGTATGGGGTTTCGCCTAGGACACCAAACTGGCTCATCAGCGGGCTCTTGGTGTCCCTGGGCCGATAACCTCCATGTTAGGCCCCTTAGAACAATTATCATCATCATCATCATCTAGGTGTCCCCACCCGGACCCCCACAGGAGTAGCTACTCCTACTAAATAGCCTATTTACTTATACATTCTATCAGTTCTTTCCATCTCAAACCTATCACTCAGCATGGTGTCCACAGAATTTTCAATGTCAATTTTCCTGACTTTTCCTGATCATTTTTCAACAAAATTCCTCACTCGCGAAGTCATCGTAACATCGGAGAAAAGGTTTATTGAGCAAATATATACATATATCTCTTATTTGCAGCCTCCACCACCCCCATAGCTGCCCAACGCTCGCCTCTTTATTCATTTAAAATACAAAATAAAGTAAATTATAATACAATAGGTTAATACATAATTCAAAGTACTTAATAACCTAAACTATAGTGATGGGGTTGCCACATCCCTACACCAACGCCAAAAAGCAAACAAAAAATAGGTAAAAGCGGTTTTTACTATGATGTACTGTAGAAAATGGAAACTTACCATAATGTCCAGTGAGTTATTGCTTTTTATCTTCAGAGATTAGTTGAACTAGTAACATCAAAATATTGCTATAAAACACAAAATACTGTATGGTTAATGGAAAATTCCTGACTTTCCAATACTTTTTGCCATTTTTTCCTGACTCACCATTTTTTCACACTTTTTCCTGACTTTTCCTGACCAAAAACAAAATTCCTGACTTTTTCTGTCTGTGGACACCATGCTCAGTGTAACAGATTTTCCATGTTCATAATCGTCTGAATTAATAGGATTGATGCGTTCCAAGAACCATAGAAAATCTAAATTGTTAAACCTATTGCTGAACTGTCATTAAACCATATCTATAGTTTCATAAAACAGGAGTAGCCACTTCTGTGGGGGTCCGGGCGGGGACACCAAGGCAGCCTTCTTCAGTATGGTAAACAGGGCCCTCAGTCTACCTCTTTCCAAAATAGACCTCAACAGAGCCCCAATGGGGGCTTGGAATATTGGGGAAGGTACGTAGATGATGTGTTCGTAATCATTGACGACACAGCCTTAAAAATAGAAGAATTATTAGATAAATTACAACATGGATAATAATATACAATTTACCTTCCAGTCGGCAATTAATGACGAGATCAATTTTCTAGACACCACAGTCTCTAAGATGAACTATAAATTAACTTATAGAATATTCAGAAAGCCTACCCAGATCCATACTACTATAAAAAGAGACTCTAGCCACATGAAGGCAGCTTTCTTCAGTATGGTAAACAGGGCCTCAGTCTACCTCTTTCCAAAATAGACATAAGCAGAGAAATGAGCACCATTTACCAAATCTCTAAGGTTAATGGATTTACATTCTTGTTTGTTAAAAATATCATTCACAAAGTTAAAAATAAACCGGTCACTCGCCTAACACCCGAACACAAAGAACAACCAAATCACACTCTTTTCACCTACTTCAATGGTAAAACCTACAGCATAACGAATATTTTCAAAAAATGTGGTTTGAGAATAGCATACAAAACTTCCAACAGTAATGCTAATATTTTGTTTAACACCAGCAAGTTAAATCCTAAGAATAAGTTCAGCAAGTCGGGTATTTACAAATTGAAATGTACGGAATGCGAAGCTAACTATTTCAGACTAACAGGTAGGTCACTCGCCACAAGATACGGGGAGCACATTAACGCCGTTAAATACAGAAAATATTCCGCTATGGCAACACACATGGAGGAAGCGGGACAACTTCATTAATATCAACAGCGATATGGAAATCATACATTTCGCAAATAAGGGCACTACTATGAACATTCTAGAAGACATTGAAATCAATTCCCCCAAAAGACATCCCCTCTTACGATCCTCAATGAAATTAATTTTGAAGTTAATATCCTTTACGACACTGTAACTAATTACGTAATCAACAAATCACTTTGAGTCCTCCCATCATAGGTTCAGCCTCTTACCCCTCCGGCCATTGCGCCACTCCTCCCCCTTCCACTTCTCCCCCAGTAAGCTGGCTTGTAATCTCAAGCAAGGGAACTCAGTAGTGCCTCGCTCCACATCTCAACAGTACAGCTCTGTTGATACTATGCCGCTTTGAATACAAGTAAGTTTTCCTACACACGTATGACTTTAATTTGGGTTTCCTTTAATATGCTTTAATTCTCGGTCCCCCCGTGTTATAAACTTAGTTTCCTTTTTCAGTGTTAAATGGGACCTTTTCTGGTGACACCTTACCATTGATGAGATGACTTCCTCAAACCTGGCGAAGTATAGACAAGTTGCCAGTTTCATTCTCGCTCCAGTTGAATGTTTACAACAAAGTGTTCAAACAGATTTGTTTTTTGAACTACGACTAAAAATGTGCTTCAATCATAGCTAAAACAAGTGACATGTGCAACTGAACAGAACAATCTTCAAGAATATAAAATTGGATTGATCATAAACTGAGTTAGCCCCGTTCGAGGCCTTATTTGACTCTGTTTCCATAACCAATTGTTTCTTCATGTTTTTAAATGTTTCATCTGTAGGCTACTTTTAACTGCATGATATGTTCCTTTTATGTATGTCTTTGATCATCACAATACACTCTGCATTCTTTTCCACGTTAATTTCTTCATGTTAACAAATGTTTTAGTGCTGTCCGAAGTTATTTGGCTGATGAAGACACCAATAATATTAAAGGTGTCGAAACATGTACCAAGGATGACAAGTAAATAACTTGTTCAACTCATAAATAGTATTGACTGGGCGGTAACAATTGTTTATATATACAGAAGTCCACCACCAAATGTACAAGGCAACAGATTGTACTCATATTTAACCCGAGTACTGGGTTGCCTTTTCCGCCATCTCCACTGTACCTAAGTCCATCTTCTCCACTGCAGATGCCGTTAAGGTCTTCGCACATGACCTATGTTATACTTTTATTCTGGTCAAGGGAAGTTGTACCACTTTTACTGTCCATTAACACTACCGCACAGGAAATATGTGACTTACGTCTTTATTTTCATTCAACTACGGCAATTGCTTGTCGTTGCTGAACTGCTACGCATTAGGTGTGTTCAATTGTTACCGAGACGTCATTTCACTGTTGCCAATGCATGACACAAAATACACGACACGGGTCATGTGGAGCGAGAAACTATTGGCTTCTGTCTGGCCGAAAATTATTGCTTGTGCTACAAGCAAGGGGATCTGGAGCGTCAGCCCCAGGAAAGATTTGTCTTTGCATCTAAAGCCTTATAACCACACAGAATTTATTAATTGTTTGTTTCACCAGAACCGGAACCAAACCAGAACGTGGTAGATTATTGAAAAAATATCCTTCACATACCTATTTGGGAGTCATGAGGAATTGAAAATACTGTCAAACATCACTGCTGCACATTGAAAATCATCATCATCATCATCATTTCCCCTTATCCAGCTCCTGCCGGGTCGGGGTATTTTTGGCACTTCTCCACTTTCCTCTTTCCTTCCACCATTCTTCTTCCACGATCTTGTCCCAGTCCAGATTTCTTTTTCTTACGCTGTTCTTCACTGAATCAATCCACCTTGTTCTAGGTCTTCCTCTTGCTCTCTTACCCTTGCACTTCGCCTCCAGCATCTGTCTTGGTAATTGAAAATACTGGATACATTTCTAATATTGCTTAAATAAAGGTTTCTATTTGTAGCTTGTTCAACGACAACGGACATGTTTGTGGCCGAGTCATTGACGTCATATTGAGTCATTTCATGTCTCATCAGTGTTGCCAACATGTCCCATACAGTACAAAATACACCACACGACACACCTAACTTTTTAATTATGTGAAAAAAGAAATGAAAGGCAAAACCATTGGCCTGGATAAAGATTAATGATGCATGACAAACCCCACTGTGTGACAAAATGGGACAAAAATGAAACTTGCATAGTGTTATATTATTGTAGCTTGATACCGACAAGTCTTTTCAGGAACAAAATTCTCTTTGAATGCAATAATTGATTCACATTTTTTTAATGTGTGCCCCACATTTACCCCCTTCGTTTAGGGCAATGTAGGGACAGGCATGGGGCAAAAAAGAGACACTATAATAACTCAATGAGTAAATATAATGAATCCATGCTGAGGCAATAGTGGGACAGAGCATGTTCACTTTATATTGCTGATTTTTTTCCCAGATTTTTCTTGGCTCTCTAATTGAATAAACAAGCACCGAACAGATGCATCTTCACCGATAAAAATATGAGGTAATATTTGATGCAAGAATAAACACCTTTATTAAACACTAAAAAACAGAAAACTTAGCATAACAAATTATTCAATGCCTATATGTATAAGCATAATAATTGAAAAACATATATAAGTTAATGATCTCAAACACATCCCAAATAAAGGAAACATGTTTACTACACTTTGTTGATTATTAAATGTGGTTAGTTAGAGCTAACAGAAAGTCATCTACTGACGAGCAAACCTTCTGTTTGGGGCAGACAAGAATTGTATTTTTTCTTCTTTAGACATGTTTAGGATATCAAAATATGTGCTCTCACAAATTTTAGAAACAGGAGGACAATTAGTGTGGGAGATAATATGGGAATAAATAAGGGGGAAGTTATGAGTTCTAGTAGGCTTGTGAGTCGTTTGTACGGGAAACAACAATTTTAAAAATAGGATTAGTCTGGAACAAACAGACTGAAGTAATGATAGTCTGTAAAAAGTGCCTAAAACATAACATTTCTGTACACCAACCACATCTAATTATTGCTACTGCATCACATTTATTACACTGTCCTCTCAAATTCTTGAAACAAAAATCTGTAGTATTACGAAAGTGGAGTGTGTTTCTTGCAGTTAATCCAGCTAACGCCCATCCGTACTGTGAGCGTGCTCAAAGGAACTGCTGGAATGCTAGCAGGTGACTCGTCGAAGTCAGCGTTGTGTGAGTGCTCGCGATCATGTATTTATACATTCTAAAGAAGTATCGATCTAGGGGCTGAAGTTCATACGTTATGCTGGCCGGTATTATTTCTAATGTTAATTTGTCGGGATCATGATTACCATCTTTCAGAATTTTTTTTACATTTGCAGTGACATTGTGGACACCGTATGAGTCTAAAAGGAGCAGGTTTCTTGCACTTGAAAATGGTAGGAAGGCGTCTTTCAAAAACGTAGTGGACAACTGCCTTGTCATTTTCCTGACGAACTCCATTGCACAATTAAATTGTCTGGCTTGAACATTTTTTCTTGAACTTTGTCACTTATGCCAGTTGGTTCGTATGAAATCACAAATAATTTTGGCATTAGTTTCCCCGATGAAGACACTATCGGCATGACTGTGTACGAATGTATGGTTGCTCCTTTCGATTGCACTGCTCCCTTTATGTCACATGCACCTTTACACTCTAAGTTCTCCCCAAGGGCATTTCTTTATTAAAACCACTCTCATCGGCATTGTAAACTTGGTCATTGGTATATGATTCCATTATTACTTTGCAGTCATCTATAAACGCCTGTATTATCTGTTCTTGATGGACTGTATCTCGAACTTGCCGTGTTGTTACAAATGATGTTATTTTACGGCTTACTATAGTATAGCGCATTTTAAAACGATGCAGCCAAGATGAACTAGCCTTGAACTTGTTTTCGTCAATTTTTAACTCGCGAGCCTTGAACGTTGCAAATTTTCGTAAATCACGTTCCTTCACAATTTGATTCACTGCTCGCCACTTTCAGAATTCTTCAAATGTGCACTTGTTAACTGTCTTCATTTTGTTAGTAAAATTCTGCTCCTGTTCAATAAATTCCTTCATTTTGTACAATTGTCATTCATTTGTTAACCATGTAAATTTATTTTTCATTGATGACCAAGATCGGTAATTAAACTTTTTACTGTGGTGTTTGGGTGTTCCCGGAGGTGGCCAATAATTCACAACTTTTACCTTTTCTGCTGTAGAAGTGTCTCTACGTTTTTTCGGTGGAGATGGAGCATACAGCGACCCTGATTGCTGTGAACTGCTTGATGCGCCTTCGTCAGAAGATCTCGTCGGTAATTCTGCATTTACTTCACCCTCTTCATCTTCCTGCAGTTCAGTAAAGTCAATATCTAGAGTTATTTCTCTAACCGCGTTTACTGACACATAATGCTTTAACAAATCATACACTTCATTGGCAATATCCCATTCTGCTTCTGAAACACTAGAAGTATCACAGCCTTCTTCTTCCAATCTGGTAACAACAGTTTTTGCAATATTTAATATATTCATAGTGTCCGACACTGTGGTAGATAGCACACAATTCAACAAAGAGATACTACAGCACAATGAACAGCCAACATTCTTGCGGTGCCTGCGCGTCGAATGGAGCACGTACAGTACTTCTCTCTATACTAGCTCGCAACCCAGGGCGCACATATCAAATTTCACATTGTGTTTTACATTGTATCATGAATGCTCCTGTTGTAAAAATGTGCATATACGCATAGTTTGTAAAGCTGAATACAATAGTATGGGAAATGTTAACGTATTTCATACTATCGTATTCAGCTTAACAAACTATGCCTGTGTGCAAATTTTTTGCAACAGGAGCATTCGTTACAAAATGTAAAATACGGTGTAAAAGTAGAAATGTGTTTCTTGGGTTGCAAACTAGTAGGCTATAGCGGGAAGGACTGGCTCCATGGTGTAGCGGTAGCATTCCCGCCTGCTGTTCCCAAGGTAGCAGGATCGAATCCTGGCATAGTCAGTTGGCATTTGCGGGTGCGCAAATGTGAAGGAGCCGTGTCAGTAGATTACTGGCACGTTAAATATCCCCTTCGGAGGAAAATTCCATCACCTCAGCGTCTCTAAAAGCCTCGGTAGTTGAAATGGTCGTAAAACCAATAACATTATTATTGCCATAGCGGGAAGCACGTGCTGCATTCGATACACAGGCACTAGGTAAGCAGCGCGAAGACGGATTGAACGTTGTTGGCTGTTCAGTGTGGTGTAGTAGCTCTTGAAAAGGTGAAAGTCTTGAATTATTGGCTGCTTCCAGAAAAAAAGCACACAAGGAACAGTTTAATCACCGTACGAGGTCATGGTACAAATACTACCTATACATGAATGAAAAATAAATTTACATGGTGAACGACGGAGCGACAATTGTACAAAATGAAGGAATTTATTGAACTGGAACAGATTTTACTGACAAAATGAAGGTAGTTAATAAGTGCACATTTGAGGAATTCCGAAAGTGGCGAGCAGTGAATCAAATTGTGAAAGAACGTTATTCACAAAAATATGCGACGTTCAAGGCTCGCGAGTTACAAATTGACGAAAACAAGTTCAAGGCTAGTTCATCTTGGCTGCATCATTTTCAAAAGCGCTATAAAATAACATCATTTGTAACAACACGGCAAGTTCGAGATACAGTCCATCAAGAACAGATAATACAGGCGTTTAGAGATGACTGCAAAGTTATCATGGAGTCATATACCAATGACCAAGTTTACAATGCCGATGAGAGTGGTTTTAATAAAGAAATGCCCTTGGGGAGAACTTTAGAGTGTAAAGGTGCATGTGACAAAGGGAGCAGTGCAATCGAAAGGAGCAACCACACATTCGTACACAGTCATGCCGATAGTGTCTTCATCGGGGAAACTAATGCCAAAATTATTTGTGATTTTATACGAACCATCTGGCATAAGTGACAAAGTTTGAGAAAAAATGTTCAAGCCAGAAAATTTAATTGTGCAATGGAGTTTGTCAGGAAAAATGACAAGGCAGTTGTCCACTACGTTTTTAAAAGACGCTTTCCTACCATTTTCAAGTGCAAGAAACCTGCTCCTTTTAGACTCATACGGTGTCCATAATGACACTGCAAATGTAAGAAAAATTCTCGAAGATGGTAATCATGATCCCGACAAATTAACAGTAAAAATAATACTAGCCAACACAACCTATGAACTTCAGCCCCTAGATCGATCTTAGGAAGCTTGAGCGTTTTTACCTTCAAAAACTTCGATCAATCCTGAGGATTAAATGGGAAGACCGCATTACCAATATTGCTGTTCTTGAAAAGGCTCAAATCAACAGCATAGAATCATCCATAATAGGTCACCAATTTAGATGGATTGGTCATATCCATCGGATGGATGATGTGAGATTACCTCGTCAAATGCTATATGGTGAGTTATGCTATGGCACCAGACCTCATGGTGGTCCTAAGAGGCGCTACAAGGACCAATTTAAGCAGACCCTGAAATTGACAGGTCTTGATTCACAAACCTGGGACATGCTGGCTGAAGACCGCTCAACTTGGCGCCGTACCATCTCGGATACTGTAAAAACCTTTGAAAGGGATCGTCGCACACATGAAGAGGCCAAGTGTCAAGCTAGGAAACTTCGAGCAGCCCAACCACGCCCTCCTCCAGTAATACTATGTGACTTGTGTGGACGCTTGTTCTTGTTTGGCATTGCGTTTTTAAGTATATTTTGTGACAATATCACATAACAAGGCAGTCAAGTTGCTTTATGGGGTTCAATGAACCGTGAAGAGGCCAGGAGAGCATCGATTCCATAGCATGGAAATAATTATGAGCTGTTGATACCTTGATTGCATTCTTCAGAATCGCATTCTAATCAAGAGCACTTCGTACCAAAAAAAAAAAAGTACTCTCCATAATTCTTAAGAGTGTACGCCCAGGTACGTAATTAATGGGAAGAAATCTATGTTTAATGATAAAAGACAATGGCGGATATGTAAAAGGTTTATATTCTAAACGTAAGCAAAATTAAGAAATTACACAGGTTTACCGAGGATTACGCGAGTGACTAAAGTGTTAAATATTGTGTGAACAGTGTAGATAAAATACGTAAGAGAAATACAATACTTAACTTGTTAAAAGAGAAGACATATAACTTTTAATATCAATGCGGTCAACTGTGCTCCATGCAGCAAAAAGATCAAGAACAATCAGCAGGCTGTAGGATGTGATGGTGAGTGTGGACGCTGGTTTCATGTAACATGCATGAAAATTAGTAAAGACACGTACCAACAATTCCGGAAAGATGATACTTTCAAATGGTCATGCAATTGTGAAGACTGCCTCCCGCAACCTAACCTCAAAGAGGTTATGGCATCTTTTTCCCAGAAACTTGAGAAATCCCTTTCGGCGATGAGAGAAGAAAACCACGAGGTAAAAAAACTAGCAACTTTCTTATCAGAAAAGTATGATGAACTCCACCGGGAAATTGAAACTCTGAAGAAAGAGAGAAAAACCGTCAAGGACGCAGAAATGGCAGCATCTAGAGCTATCAACGAATTGGAGGAACTAAAACAGTACCAGCGCAAGAACAACTTGATAGTGTATGGAATACCCACTGAAAGAGAGGAGGATGTATTTCACAAAATCTCGGACATTGGCAAGGCGTTAGGAGTTGAAATCACCAGGGCAAACATTGATGCAGCTCACCGCCTCCCGTCAACAAAGCCTGGGCCTCAACCGATAATTGTGAAATTAAATAATAGGTGGAAGAAGGAAGAGAGTCTCAGTAGCAGAAGACAAGAGAAGACCCTGAAGACGAATGAAATTGGTTACAGTGATGGTGGTAATATATATATCAATGAACACCTGACCCCAAGAAATGAAACCATCGCCAAAAAGTGCTGTGAATTGAGAAAACAGGGAAAAATCTTTGCAACTTGGGTCAGAGACTGCAAAATACACATTCGGAAAAATCAAAATGGACCCTCAAAGCTTATATCAAGTGCTGAAATATTGGATGAACTCGCCCTCTCAAACTAAAATCCATGCAATAGTAAGATATCATTATCATCATCATCTTGTACAGTTTCCAGCCCCAGGCTGGGTCTGTTTAGTAAGATATCTACTAATTATCCCATATGGAACTAGAATTACAGAAATTAAATTTTTTAGGTAATGCAAATAATAATAATCTAGAACTAACCGAGTGTAACTGTAATACACTTAGCGATTATTATAAAATTAAGGACAGTAAACAAATAATAACCGATACCAGTACACTAAAATGCGTACACATAAATGCACATAGCATAAAAAACAAGTTCGATGATTTCCAAATAATTTTAGACAGAATCAAAGGGGTAGATGTCCTAGCAATCTCAGAAAATTGGTTAACAGAACAAACAAAAATGTTTTTCAATATTAAGAAATATGTTGCTTATCACATAGTTAGAAAGCAAATTGGAGGGGGAGTATCTTTGTATATTTCAAACAAATGTAGCAGTACCCTTGTAAAGGAAATAAATTCCACCCACAGCATACTCCACATTACTGTGAGAAAAGGCCATCACGAATACAATATAATCACTGCTTATAACCCTCATAAAAGCAACATTCCACACTTTCTAACTGATCTCGAAGTAATTATTAGTTCTTACTCAACGAATCCTGTTATAATACTAGGTGATATGAATATCGATCTATTATTTGGGGACAGATATACTAGAGGTTATATTAACCTAGTCAAATCATACGGTCTAGTCTTATGTAATACAAAATATCCAACTCGAGTAACACAAACTAGCTCTACTCTAATTGATCATGTATTGGTGAACGACTGTGACAAAATATGTAATGTCTATAATATTGATAATGATTTGAGTGATCACCATTTACTAATCTGTGAAATGAGAAACAAAAAGATAAACAGGAACTCAATATGTGATGATAGGCCAATAGAAAAGGATAAAATAAACTACAAAAAATTTAATAAATATTTAATAACTCAAGAATTTGTATGCAATGAAACTAACATCAATGACTACTACAATAAATTCTGTGATTTTATTAATAAAGGAATAGAAGCTTGTACTATGAAATATACGAATAAGGAGCCAAGTGCCCCACCAATAAAACCCTGGATCACACAAGATCTTTTAGCACTAATACACAGGAAAGATAAGATATATACAAAAACCAAAGTTAAAAAACCATCTGCAGAAATTTTAGAAGAATATAAAATTATTAGCAATCAAGTTACAAGACTTAAGAGAAACCAACAAAGAAACTACTTTGACCAAAAAATTCAAAATGCAAATAATCAGAGGGAAGTGTGCAGTGTTGTTAATGAGATGTTAAATAGGCCACAGAAGGGGAAAAATGAAATTGTCAAACTTATAGTCGACGGCACTAATAAATATTATGTCAATATTGCTAACAGTAGAGGGGAAAATCAAGGAAACGGTTCTACCTCGGACATTACAAGCTATAAAAATACTACTAGCACTAAGACAATCTTTATGTTACCTACTGATGCTAATGAAATACAATCAATTATAAACTCCCTAAAACACAAAAACAATCTAAGTGAGGACAACACTACTATGTCATGCTACAATTGTGTCTTGAGGGCCTTACACCATATCTTGTCAAAATAATAAATCTTTCACTGATGACTGGTATATTCCCCGATGCCTGTAAAGTCTCTAGGGTGGTCCCGATCTACAAAAAAGGAGACAAAACCCACCCATCAAATTACAGACCCATTAATATTATATCTGCCATCAGCAAGGTTCTAGAAAGCGTTGTTAAACGAAGACTTATGAATTTCTTCATGAAAAATGATTACTTTGCAAACTGCCAATATGGGTTTATTCCAAATAGAGGAGCTGATAGTGCTATATTTGAAGTAGTAACTGATGTAGAAAGGGCATTAGATGAAAACAAACTAGCTGCTGGTATACTAATTGACCTTCAAAAAGCCTTCGATCTGGTTAACCATAAGATTCTCCTTAATAAACTAAAATTTGCAGGCATCAGAGGAGCGGCACATGATTGGTTCAAGAACTACCTCACAAACAGAAAACAATATGTTGCAATCGATAATGTAAAAGGATCTCAAATGAGAATTGACACAGGAGTACCTCAAGGTTCTGTCTTAGGACAAATTCTTTTCTTGGCCTATATTAATGATATAGTATTATTAGAATTGAAAGGCAAGCTTAAACTATTTGCAGATGATATTTTTATACTCTATCTGGGAACATCTGAACAGGAAATTATGCTAAATATTAATTATGATCTCAATAAGCTGGTGGATTGGTTGAGAGCACACAAAATGGTTATCAATATCACTAAAACAAAATATTTATTCTTCCATAAACCATCATACAAGATTGAGACCACAAACATAGCCAACAAAGAAATAGAAAGGGTTAAATCGGCAACATACTTAGGTATCACACTAGATAGTACACTAACCTGGGAAAATCATGTAGAAAATGTAAAATATAAAATCAGCCCTATAATTGGTATTATTTTCAGATTAAGATATAGTTGTCTTACTAGCCAACAATTGAAAAATATATACTTTGCTCTGATACATTCACATATAATGTACATGAATTTCATATGGGGATATTGTAAGAAGGAGCTGATAAAAGAACTTGAGATACTCCAGAAACATGCTATAAAATCTATCTTTGGATTTCCTTGGCTCATAGATAGATAGATAGATTTTTATTAATTCCATTTGATCAAATACATGCATTCAATACATTTTTGATATAGGACACGTCAGAATTTACATGCATAAAATAAAAGAACTAACAGGTATATATTACTAAGATTAAAACTATTTATAACTTATTATAATAGCAAATCTTAATAGATACAATCTTATTGCACAACTATTTACACCTCACTCTATTATCATAATATGAAAACTTAATTCTATAAATACAACAACATACAGCTAGGTATTAAAATTAAATTAAAAAAGTAAAATATAGTTATAGATTCCATCACTCCTATACGCTAAAATATTCAACTACTGAGTAAAAACAATGGCACTGCAGATAAGCTTTCAACATTCTATCAAAGGTTTTTATTTTTGGGGCCACCCTCAAATGAATTATACTCAAGAACTAAAATTATGCCAATGCAAAAACAAATAGCTATGTCAGCAACAGTATTTGTATACAAATTAGAAAACAAATTGATACACACACACATCCATTTTACCCATGCAAATGACATTCAACATTATGCTACAAGAGGAGTAAATCGAATATTCACCAGCCATTCCCAATCCATTAAATTTGGAACTAAAGGAATTATGTCCTTTATAATAAAAGAATACAACTCGCTACCATTAGGCATAAGGGAAAGTTTCTCTATAAAAACATTTAAGAGGAAAACAAAAGACTTCCTATTAAGGAATGAATAGCCCATATACAATAGCCTTAAGCAATGCAATGTATCATACCGAATCATCTCTGTAAAGTTAGTCACTAGCAATCTAATATAAGTTACTATTAAACTAAACAATATAAAAAATTATATATATGCCATGCTGTAAATATGTTACTTGATTGTCCCTAACACGAGCTCAGGCTCATTGGGACATATGTAAATAAATAAATAAATAAAATAAATGCCAAGATTGGACTCATTAGTCACCGTAAACACATCCACAAACTGGACTGAAGGAAGAAGATTTATACTCGGATTCGAGTCAAAGCCGATGATGATGAGAATGTATAAATACATGATACGCGAGAACTCGCACAACGCTGACTTCGACGAGTCACCCGCTACCTTACAGACGAGTTACCTGCTACCTTGCAGCACCGGGATAACATCCTGAAACTACAGTCGCTAGCATTCCAGCAGTTCCTTTCTCTTCGCTTTGAGCACGCTCACCAGTACGAATGGGTGTTAGCTGGATTAACTGCAAGAAACCCACACCACTTTCGTAACAGTACAAATTTTTGTTTCAAGAATTTGAGAGGACAGTGTAATAAATGTGATGCAGTAGTAATAATTAGATGTGGTTGGTGTACAGAAAAGTTATGTTTTGGGCACTTTTTATAGACTATCATTACTGCAGTCTGTTTGTCCCAGACTAATTCTATTTTTAAAATTGTTGTTTCCCGTACATACGACTCACAAGCCTACAAGAAGTCATAACTTCCCCCTTATTTATTCCCATATATCTCCCACACTACTTGCCCTCCTGTTGCTAAAATTTGTGAGAGCACATATTTTGACATAACTTTACTAAAGAAGAAAAAATACAATTCTTGTCTGCCCCAAACAGAAGGTTTGCTTGTGAGCTACTTTTTCTCTTACATTTATGGTTTCTGAAAATTCATAACGGATACGATCTCCAATACATACAAATTTAGGCTAGGGCAGCCTTTTTAGAATGTTGGCATGGTTAACTATCATCACATCATCTTCATCAGGTCTGAATATCATATTTCTTTGGTCCACACTCTTCAAACACATCACTTCAGCATCATCTTCATCAATTATATTTTGTATAATACATACATAGGCTACCTATATTTACTGATTTTCTGTTCTCTTGCCACTTCAAATTTCACCAAAACAAAATCTGACTGATGTAAATCTGAAAGGATTGACTTTTCACTTATTTTCTCTACACTGCTCAACTTGTCTTCAGAGTCACTTGACATTAGGCCTAAAATATTATCACTACTTCCAGTGCTTTTCCATTCTTCCATTTCTTCTTCGCTGTCACTGCTGATTTCTGTACTTTTCCTCAACTTCTTAGGCCTAGCCGTTCCTTCGAGTGGTTTTGTCTGTCTTTTAGGCCTACTACTGGATGGTATTTTATTTCTTATAAAAACTCTTTTGTTGTGATGACCTTAGCACTACAGTCAATTCTTCTTCTCTTTATTTGTGGTGCAGATCCTTCCAAGCAACATATTTTCGAAAATCAAGCCCAGCAACTGTCCCACATATGTCCGTAAATCACCCCCAAGAATGTCCCACAATTACCCAAAAACTTCAGATGGGAATTGCTTTCTAACTAAAGATCCTATAATGACATGGTCAAAGAAGAGCATTTCTTCAATGCCTTCTTTAACTTTGGTTAAATTTAGTAAGCTTTATCTATAATAATTGTGTTAAATATAAGCAAGTTTTCAGCCTACCTGTGAAATTTCTTAACGCTAAGTTAAATATGAGTGTGGTTCATTTACAATTTTTCATGCTCATGATTTGGAAATTTCTTATATTGTTCTTGTTGTTGTAAGGGGTGGAACTACGAGGTCATCTACCTAATTTCTTATAATTTAGTAATTTTCTGTGATTCAAGACATTCAAAATAAGAAATCGCTGTTTACCAAATTAAGAAAACAATTACTGTAATTCTAACAAGTTATCATGTCCAGCATTTGCACCAACATTTTCTAGTCCCTTATTTGCCCCACCTTACCCTATATCATCTCCAGATTTTTACCTACGATTACTAGCCTACAGGTATTTTGGCTAATTTCAGTAGTTTAAGAATTTTTTACTTCGGTTCTGGTCAACTGTACTGTTACCAACCACACGGTAGCGTATGCATGGGCTTGACAACATTGTCCTTATCCTATAAATCATGCCCACAATGGCCAACACAACTGACATTTTACTATATAACTAAAGTTTTGTTATAAAAAGGGGAAGGCAGGTGGGTTATAGACAGCAGAGGAGAAAACATCTATTAGGACATAATTTCCACATTATTCATCATTACACAAGGTATTTCGGCTAATTTAAGTAGTTTTGTACTGGGTTCATCACTCCCGAAGTGTTACCATGTACCTTTATCTGCTTGGCTGCCACCCTGCTTAGCCTTCTAGTAAAGGAGCACCATTACATTTCTGTTAGTTAAAAGATGTGGAGTGTACCAATTGCACCTAGGTTTCTTTATTAGGCTAAAGCTCGCGTCAGCCCGGAAGGCGGCCGGCTCTGTGGGATTTGCGCAGAGAGAGAAAGAGATACATTTCCACTGTTGCAACAGGTCCACCATGTCCGAGTTCACACCCCGCAGGCTGCTGCCGCGAGTACCTGCGGTATGACAACACCGTCGCTTACCTCAACTAGCCTGTCTCTTTCACGCTGCTTTACACTTAGCTTTCCTGACAACACACTAACTCAGATTCTCAAGACAGACTGACTGTGATTGGTGGGATGGAAGTGAGGTATGATGTAATGGTAGCGTTGTGTTCAGCGCACCGCCTTCCCGGCTGGCTTGAGCTCTAGTATCTTAGTTCTTTTGGGACAACATTCATTGGAACTCGATTAAGTCGCCAACCACTATGAAAATCTGGAAAATTTACTATAGAAATAGGTAATGTGACCAAGATCGAGTTGAACATCTTATGGCTAGAGTGTGTTATTGCATTTATTCAGTAGTGCTTGCGGCAAATCTTGTAAATTTTGATGGGGATGACATACTGTAATTTGAGGAAATGGAGAACTGCGTTCATTCACTTATTACTTCGAATCACTACGACTTCTCAGTTGCTAACTTATGGAAATCTAGCTTCACCGGACACGGAAAAGATGATTATTTCTTACCAATAATATCTGATTGAAAGTTTAACGTATACATATTTGAAATTGCTATACTGTACTACAATTGACCATACACGGGGAAACGTTCCAAAAACAGCTTCGACGAATGGAATTTTCTGAATCATAACCAGGTTGGAAGATCAGATAAAACCCACCATTATGCAATGCTTGACATGAAAACAGGACGTTATTACATTCCACCGATTACAACGTTGTCAGTAAAAATGTAAATGATAAATAGCATTCTTACCCACATAGTTCCCCCTGTTGACACTGACGTTACCAATTTTGGAGAACTGCGTTCATTCACTTCCTTCGAATCACTAATCTCCCCTTCCTCAGCATCGTCCGCAGGTTTTTTCTCGTCACCAATTATAACAGTTTCATCAATATCCATAGGTTCACCCATACAATTGTCTATTTCAATTTTTAAATTTGGAAGCTCTCCTGCACTAGTTGGAGTCGCCATTGTATAGTTATTACTAAAATTGCTTTGGAAATATACATCTAATATTTCAGCTAAGAACGTAGATATTTGTGAAGGAAGTCCGACCGCAGCACTTATGCGGCTAATCTTGTAAATATTGATGGGGATGACATACTGTAATTTGAGGAAATGGAGAACTGCGTTCATTCACTTATTACTTCCAATCACTAATCTCCCCTTCCTCAGCATCATCCGCAGGTTGTTTCTTGTCACCAATAACGACAATATCATCGATTTGGAAAATATATCCGACGGTTGCAATCTTACGATTACACGCGCGTATTGTCTCTCTCTTAAAAATCTTTCAATTGTGAGTCATATCACTGTGACATAGGCATAGGTAATGCAGGTGCATGACATTAAGCATCTCCTTTTAATCTCTCTTCAGACAGCAAAGAAGCTGTTCCAGGCTGGAGGTCATTTGGGAATATCTAACCAAAAGTAACGTGAAAGATATTGGCAACTCAAACTAACACTTGGGGCGCTGCGGTCGTCTGGATAAGTAGGGTAAAAATACTCAATAACACGCGTTTGATATGGAACACTTTTATATTTTTCGGTTATAATCAGTAAATGTGGTCCCTAAAATAATGACAGTGTTATTTTTGATTGTATATATGTATAACTGTGCGATACACGTGATCTAATTTGTGTGTTCCACGGGATTTTATGTGTCAATTGCATATTATCAAGCATCGGTTGTCTGCTGGTATTTGTTTTTGAGCAGTTCGAGTCATGGCGCTGTTACGTTTAAAAGCTATATTTCAGTTTGCTCATTGTACCATAGACTCTAGAAATTATTTGCTGCTTGGTAGGGCGAGGGATGAGTTTAACTTGTATTAAAACTCGGGGGACACAGGAATTGCTTGATTTGGATGGTCAGCTGGTGGGTTTGGTGTAGAATATCGGACTGGTAGCAGGGTCTCGCAGAGTAGATATTTACCCTGCGAAGTCAAATTAGGCCTATATGACTCGTAGTGCAATGGCTCGGATATCGCAGAGCGAGGTGATGGCGGTTGGTAGGATAATTGGAAATGAACTAGGGAGGGGGAAGGATACCTGACTGATGAAGCTTGGCTGTACTTGGCTGTCTTGGAGCGGCTTGGCTCGGCGTAACAGTGAACAACCCGTCCTGTCGTCAGTGAGTGTAGTGGTGAGTGGTCCAACCCGCTCCTGTTGCCCGTATTTATTTGGTATCGTCACCTTTCGGCTATTGCTATTTACATCTTTTGGAAAGTGATGAAAACTTATATCCGCAGCCTTCTTATACATCGACTTACAGCCGTAAACTGAGCAATATACTTTGCTTTTACTAATTTTACACTCCATCAACGAGTAAAACTTATTACTTATGTATAAAGACACGAAGAATTTACCTCGATCTGCTTACGAATACAAGAAACCATATACAAACAGTCACCACGTGACAAATGTACCCTACTTGGTAAGTTTCTCATTTTTACCGCTAGATGTCATATCAGATAGCTGGAGTTGCCAATAGAAAAAGTCAAGGCCACATTTTTGAAGCGAGTTCTTTGGCTTCCGAAGTTCTCGCTGTCAATTCGAACTTAGCAGGGAAACAATGCTGCTGACCGACTGCTACGACTTCTCCTACTATCCACACCAGCGTACAAGGAAGGGGAGTAGTAAAGATCGCGATACATTATCGTATAAAATTCACCTAAAAACAAATGGCGGCGTTGATGACGTCATCGACGACGTCACGAAAGACACATACTTATTTTATTTATCGTATGGTATGGCACTTACATCATAATACATAAAATACATCATAATCTTAATGAAATATTGAAAACAGAAAAGAAAAGAAAAAGAGAACATATAGTATCATAATTTAATATCTAAATTCAAAAATATAGTCCACTGATGCAGGAGTCACTGAGAGAAAATCCAATATATTGCCACCATAGGATCTTAGAGGACAGTTCTGAATGATGTGCTTCACCGTTTTCGGCTCCACAGTCACACTTCGGAGAGGGTAACCTGTTCCACTTGAACTAAGAGTCCGCACAAACACCTTATTTGGTCCTGATCCGGTTTAATTTCGACCATATCCGATGAGGAAGATCAAAACCAGGTACTTTAGATGTGCCAGATGTGTCTTGGCTCTCCTGTGGAGCAAAAATCTTCCAATCATGAGACCGCTGCTGGACTATGTCAAAGTTCTTATTGATAAAGTCTCGTAGCTGTGTTTACAGAGGGCTGCCTTGAGCGAAGTCTGGGTAGACAAGCAGCAGTTATATCAGCATGAATAGGGAGATCCTAATTTTGGAGTATCTTGTGGTATGTTTTGACCAGGATATTACACCTGCGGAGATGGGGTGGAGGAATGTAGCTCAGAACAGGAAGTCATTGAACAGGGGTGCATTTAATTGTACCAGATAACAATCTCATGGTCTTGTTGATTTCAACATCGATCTTCCCTATGCGAGGGCTGTTTAATCACACAGGGCCACAATATTCAGCTACAGATAGAACGAGGCTAATTGCAGAAGATCAAAGAGTTGAAGCATTAGAGCCCCATGTTGTTCCACATAGTTTCTGGATGATGTTGTTGCGTGATCTCAGCTTAGCAGCAGTCTTCAAAAGATGTTGTCTGAAGGATAAGGTTCTGTCTAAAGTAACACCCAAGTACTTGGGATGCCGATTGTGTGGCAGAAGGACGTTATCAAAGTACACCCTGAGATCCATGTTAGCCATGCGATTATTCAAGTGGAAGGCACAAACTTCTGTCTTGGTCATACTGGGCTGTAGTCTCCATTTGCGAAAGTAGTCCCCTAGGACACTCAGGTCTGTTGTTAGTGTGTTCTCAGTCGTTGTTATGTTTGTACTTCTTGTAGCTATTGCCCAGTCGTCAGCATACCCTAATGTCCTTGATTCCGTCCTTGGCATATCAGCTATGTACAATCTGAAAAGAAGTGGGGCCAGGACAGAACCTTGTGGTAATCCGTCATTCAATTTCCTGTGTGCACTAACTGTATTACCGATGACAACTCTAAACAGTCTGTTACTCATCATGTTATTGACTAGATTGGCAATGGTCTTGCAGGGAATTACTCAAAGTAGTTTGTAAATCAGACCTTCCCTCCAAACAGTGTCGTTTGCAGCCTTGAGATCAATGAATGCCACTGATGTCTTAGGGCAATTTTGAAATCCTGCCTCAATAAATGTCGTTAGTGACAACACCTGGTCTGTACAGCTGCGATGAGGTCTAAATCCCGCTTGCTCAATGGGTATCTCCGCAACCAATGTTGGAGCAATTCTGTTCAGGAGGAGTCGTTCCACTAATTTGTAGCATACACTCAATAGAGATATTGGTCTGTAACTCTCTGGCTCATTATTTGGTTTCCCAGGTGTTAAATCGTGGGAGATACAAGTTAAATAACATACACTTGTTAATATAAAACAACGGTTTATTTAACACTAGTTGATACACAACGATACACAAAGTGGACTAACTTGAGCGGTCCAGATCGGAACTGGCGCGGAACTAAAGAATATGCGCGGAACTAACGCGGAACTGTCGTCTACAGTCTGCGGGTACATATTGAACCCGCTGGGCTATGGTTCATGTGATATTTTTGTGACGGAATAATTATTATGGGATGTAGTACTTTTGAACATACCCAGAATACCACGTGGAGCAGAGAGCTCATGCTATACTCTTTGAAGTAGCGCTCAATTGCATTTTTGACTTTGGAGGTCTTGTTAATCACTTTTATCCTTTCATAAGACGCAGAATATTCTAATTCGTCATTCTGTATTATTGAATCATTTTGGTGAATGATTATAACGTTTTTGGTAAGGTATAACACTTGCAGATATGCAAGGAGCTATGAAAGTAGTCGCTCAATGACTTCGTTTTGGCGACCTACTTCCGAGTGAAAGTCAGTGACGACACTACATCTGGAGATCTGACGCCAGACAGGCGTGTTTCGAGTATCCGTCCGTCGCGACGTGGACATTATAAATATTTTTGTGCTCAAGTGAGCATCCGACTGCATCGTGTGTTGAAAATAACTATACTAACGTTGTCACACATTGTGGACATATTATTGTTCTACGAAAGGCCATATTAGGCAATATTTTCTACAAACTGTAATTGGTGCCATACGCCAGATATTTTTCCCACGTGTAAGTGGAAGGGCAAAGTGCCACGCCGAAAATATAAGAGTTATCGTCTGATAATTGTGCCAAGACGACGTGATTATTACTGCCAACGATCACAACATTATTGCTACGGAAATTCTGAATTGAAAATATCAATTTTATCGCGGATGCCACGTGATTGATAAAACGTGATACAATTGCACGTGCTAACAAGCAAAGCATCGCATCGTGTTGAATCTTGAGGATCAACAGGCTGAAAACTACAAAATACTGTGGAGAACACTATTATTTGCATCGTCCACAATAATCACGCCAAAACGCCGAGAGGAACGAGATATTTCGACATTTTCGACATCATGCAAGACATTGAACTTTTCCACGCCATGGTGAAGAAGACGATTATGGGCTAATACCATTCCGGTATGAGGGAGACGTCGTGATGGAGACCACCAGCTTGATGGAACGTCAGGATGCCGAGGACGCAGACGAAGGAACGTGGATGCCGACTTCCAGGCACATTCCAGACCTTTTTGGGAGACCATCATCCGGAGGCGAACGAACCCTGGTTGCTTGGGAGGTCCAGATTGGTGAATCCGTGGAGGACAGGACCATGCTGGAGAGCCAAGCAGAGTTTTTCGCGACCCTGGTCGATGAATGTCTGAGCCGATGTGAGAGCTACCAAAAGTCGTGAGTTTGGGCACCCTTTCTTTTGTAATAGTCCGCGGTGGTATATTTAGATATCGTAGTTTTTTTTGTGAATCAACCGCACTTATGTGTCAGCCATTTGCTAGGTAGGGTTGTAATTAGTATAATTGTTGTTTATTTCAGTCATTGTGAGTCACCCTGTGGGGTAGACCAGTTTTGGTTAACCCTGGTGCCGTCCTGATTGACGTCGTACCACGTTATAGCCGACCTACTGCCAAACATGACTGTAATCATTTGCAGCTATTTTGCTCAGCCATGTGTAGGATATTTATCCGTGATTTCATTCAGATGTCATCGTCACTTTATTTAACTGCAATCTTTGCAACCAGTCTGTTGAGACTTATGACCTCGTTAGATAGGTCGTATCGTTAGGAAATCAACTGTAGTTTCCAGTTTTATAAAAAATATGCTGTATTTTCATTTTTGAAAGCGCTCAGAAGCCAATTTATAGTGAAATACTGACAGATTTATTATTTTGGAGAAAGTGTAGATGTCAAGCATCGAACTAAGTGCACTATCGCATCATTATGCAGGTCTAGAGTTGCAGATCTGTGCCATATTTATCAATTTGTTACTACTTTGTTTCTGTCATGAGGACACAGGTGTTAATGTTATACTGAGAACTTAATAAGTGTTATATCTTTGATGAGCAAAGAAGCTCGTGAGACATGCTGTAATGTCTGTGATTTACTATTCTTTGAAATGAAGGACTGCGATACTTTATTGTACAGTTAAATTGTAACGTGTTTAGCACACGGATTCTATAAGGTTTTTGAACCAAGCATATGCTAAGAATGACAAGGCCAAATATTACGGTATTATATAATGTTAAAACTAGCCGGCCTTGCCTGTTGAAAAATGTGGTCAGTGAAGGACTGCAATTTGTGAAGTTGTCACCAATAAACTGGTTTGTTGACCCAGTAACCTTGAAAACAAATGCTTGAAAGCGAGACAGAACTACGATAACATAGGACAGAATGTTGTTTTCATTCATCTCTTTCTTTCAATGCAGCTATTGCTCATGAAACCCAGTGTTTCTTACTGTATTTTTGTTCATTTGTTTTTCTTGGATTTTCATACTGTTAGTTAGATATTTTGCTGCGAGGAATGTCATTTCGACATGTCCAGGGTTGTCAGGTTTCTTTATGCATTGTTGGCGATCCTCTTGAGAGTGGCAAATTATAATGAAGGCAATTTGGTTATTTAATGCGAGGTTTTTGCCGCAGGTAACCCATGATATTATGTGCCTTGAGTGAGTAAGACGTGCCATTGTTGTAAGTCGCGCATCTGTTGTTGTTATGAGGCATTATTATGAGAGTTGTTGAAAGCGAGGTATTTACCGCTGATAACTCGTGTTATTGTGAGTCCGAGCCGAGTTTGCTCGTTGAGTTTTCCGACTATTGAGTCGATGTTTTGCTGCGGGAGAATGATCTTTAGAAGACTACTCCTTGTCAGGCCTTTGTCAGAATACGCCATAAACCTACGGAAGGAACATAAACCGACATAATAAACATCATCCGCATAATTGTTTTAAACAAGATCTAACTAACATATTGTTTCCATTTAAACTTTGACATTCTTACATTTGAACCTGCTGACATGGCCGTGCAGATGAAGGGATTTCCTTTATTGGAAACGACGAAGACTGTAGACATTTTTGTTGTGACCTGGCGCACACATGAACCATTAGTTCATAGTGTGTGGAGCGCAGGCCATGTGATTGTCAGACGTGGTTTTAACTACGCTATCACCGACATTACTATCAAGCTAGATGACAATGGTTTACAAAGAGTTAACCATGGGGCAGGAAAGCATTATAATAAAAACTGTGTTGTACTATAATTATTGATGTCATGAAACTGTATTTTTCCCCATGTTACCTTTATTGCGTGCTATTTAGCACATGATTGTTGATTAGATTAATTGTTTTTAAATGGCTGTACACTTAGCTTTGTATTGTAACTGTTTTGCTATTACGGACGTCACCGCCGTAACTTTGAATGTTAACTGATAGGACTTAGCTAGAAAAGTTAAATGTAAATGTGGAAATGGTACCACCATAACTTAGCTTTGCTTTGCTCGTTCACTTAAATGTAACTTCATATTAGCTTGATCATGTAACTTGTATTAGGGATTTTGCGTCGTACCATTTACCCAGCGTTGTTGCTGTTGCTTACTTATTGTGTATTAGATCTTTCGCGAGGGTTAATGTAACTTCATTGTTAGGGACTTGAACTTTTATTATCATAAACTTTTAGCTTGCGGATTAGCCGAATATAACCCTCCGAACTAGGATAGGGGTTTGTGGAAATCTACAATAAATTTTCACGGTGTTTTACATAAGCCTGGATGTTTAATTTCACAGTCTAGTTTTTGAGGTGAACCTTTCCTTAGGCCGTCTTTGACCATCGCAACCATGTACCACGCTCCCCGTGGACTATAGAACCTCGTGCCGCATTGGCCTATTGTTAGGAAGTTCACCTAATCCTCACGGCAAACTTTTAAAGGTCCGACGGGGGAGATGTTAGGAGAGTCATCGCGGTTGTTGGCTATCCCGACAGCTTTACCGGAGGACTTCTGAAGGTCACTCACAAATATGTGCCGTTGCCACCCGGCTGACGGTCACAATATATACATAGTAGCTGGAAAGTTCCAGATTCGAATGTACCAGATTGGAATGTTCTGGGCATAGTGACTAGAATGTTCATGTTATCTCAAGTAAATACACAACACTTTCTAGAATATTCATGTTAACTCGAGTAAATACACAACATTACCTCCCTGTTTTAAATGGATGATTTAGGAAACTTAATTAGGAGAGAATCTGAATGGTGGTCTTCGCCGGTGAGTACTCCTGCGTGGAATAAAAGTAGTATGGGAAATAGGTGGTGTCCTGTTTGCAGGTGTAGCTGGTGTGGCTGGTGGTGTTTGGACTGTTGCTGGTGTCTCGGTGAAGCGAACTCGTCTCAGGCTCTGATGCTCGGTGGCTTGGTCGGTTGTGCGGTGGCTTCGTCGGTTGTGCGGTGACTTCGTCGGTTGTTCGGTGACCTTGTCGGTTGCACGGTGGCATGGTCGGTTGCACGATGACTTGGTCGGTTGCACGGTGACCATGTCGGTTGCGCGGTGGCTTGGTCGGTTGCACGGTGACTTGGTCGGTTGCACGATGACTTGGTTGGTTGTGCGGTGACCTGGTTGGTTGCGTGGTGGCTTGGTCGGTTGCACGGTGACTTGGTCGGTTGCACGGTGACCTTGACGGTTGCATGGTCACCTTGTCGGTTGCGCGGTGGCTTGGTCGGTTGCACGATGACTTGGTCGGTTGTGCGGTGACCACGTCGTGGCCTGGTCAAGTTGAGTCTCGTGCGGAGATGAGGGCACCTTTGCTCCGTTGCTGTCATCGTTCGACTGGCGTCATCGATTGGACGTTCTTGCCCGTTGCTGAGCCGGTGTGACAGTACTGCACCCAGGCTGGTCTTGCTGGCGTCCGTGGCCGACAGGAGTGGTAACGCTGCGTCATACTGCATGAGTACCTGGGGTGAGGTTAGGGCGTTCTTGATGTCTTTGTATGCCCTGTCGCCTCCTGGTGTCCAGATGAGAGGGTCCTTGAGCAGCATGTCTCTGAGTGGTCTGTCTCTGGAGGACAAATCGGAGATGAACGAACTGTAGTAGGTTGCTTTACCAAGGAACAGTTGGAGTTCTTCTGGTGTAGTCGGCTTCCGTGCATCATGTACAGCTCGGAAGTGTGCACCAGAATTGTGGATGCCTGACGCAACAGTTTTGTGGCCAAGGACTTCCAGGGATGTTTGAGCGAAAACACATTTGGCTCAGTTGAGCTTGAGGTTGTGTTGCCGAAACCGTTCCAGAGTGGTGCTGAGGGCCTGCATCAGATTTTCAAAGCTATCAGCAAAAACTATACTGTCATCGAAAAAACTTACGATGTTTGGGAGACCCTGCAGGACTGTGTCCATTCGCTGATGCCAGATAGCGGGTTGGCGTGTTAAGCGTGAGAGCACGGCTGAACTCATAGTCGACCTCGAAATGAGTGTACGCGTCGGTGATATCCAGGTGGCAGAAGAGAGTGGCGCGAGCATTTGGTTGAACAGATGTTCCACCTTGGGAATCGGATGTTCATCGATGATGATCCGCGGGTTGAGAGTAGGCTTGTAGTTGCCTGTGGTCCTCAGTTTGCCGTTCTTCTTGGCGACGACGTGCGTTGTCGATGCCCAGAGTAGTCCACTCTCTTTAGAAGCCAGATGCAATTTTCTTGTCGATTTCCTTGGCGTAGGCATCGCAGAGGGCAACTGGTACGTCTCGAGCTCGGGCGAAAACAGTTGTGGCTCCAGCCTTCAGGTGCATCTTCGCTGGGGGACCTGAGACCTTCCCGGGGGTGTCGCTGAACACATCCTGGTAGCAAAACAGAATGTTGTCGAGCTGCTTCTGTGTTCCAAGGTCAGAGCCTGCTTGTCTGAGAGCTTGTCGATTGGGTCGGGTTTTGCGAAGAGGTGACCAAATTCGATCTCCCGTACAAACTCTGAAATCCACTCTCGGCCAAAGAGCGATTCGACTTCATCGTCAACCACGTAGAGATTCAGGTTCCTGGTTGTGGTTCCGATGGTGGTGCACACTGACGTTTTGCCAATGCATTTGATCGGATGACCGGTGTAACTGACGAAGTTACGATCATTTTTCTGCAACACAAAACCTGGTTTGATCATACTTAGCTTTGATTTGCTCATGGTTGAGCAGGGGGCGCCAGCGTCGAGTTCCATTTTGACGGTGGTTCCCTCTATGTTGACATCAACCAGTGGCTTAGGTGCTGCGTTGACCGATCCGATGACCTCGATTTTACTCAAGTACTCCACGACATCGAGGTTCTCTGCTGGAAACTCTTCTTTGGTCACGTGGTTTGTTGTTCGATGTTTCCTAGAGTTCGATCGGCAAACTTTTCGGATGTGACCGTTCTTGCCACACTTCAGGCACTCGGCGTTCAGGAACCTGCACTGACTGCGAGGGTGAGCTTCCCCGCACCCTGCACATGTTGATTGGTTGTCCTGGGATGCACTTCGGTTTGCCTGGTGTGGCCATTGGTGCTGCCTGGTTAGGTTGTATGACCCTTGACTTCAATGAGCTGACTTGCTGCGTGGTGGCTGCTGGTCGCTGTTCTTCCTGGACAGAGGCTTCTCGTATCCAATCAGATTGGTTGATTCAGACTTAGCGGAAGCTGTTTTGACCTCATCGGTGGTGATGCGAGTAGCTTCGAGTGCGTGCGCGATTTTATATGCTGCGGTGAAGTTCTCTGGTTGTTTTGCAATAATCTCGTCGCACATTTCTCGTGATTCCAACCCTGCGAGCATTTGTTCAATTAACATGCGATCAAGAAATGTGCCATACTCACAAAACGTTGCAGCCTGCCGCAGTCTTAAGGTGAAGCCAGCGATGGTTTCTCCTTGCTTCTGCATTACACTCCGAAATTTGATGCTCTCAGCAAACTTGTTGCGTGTGGTGTCGAAGTGGCCTTTCAGCATAGATTGAATCTCGTTGTATGACAGGGTTTCTGGATCATTAGGACTCACCAGGATCTTCAGGGCAGCATTGAGTTCAGATCCCATGCAAACACGTGCAAAGTTTGCATGCTGATCTGCGGGTACCTTGCTCAGGTTGAGCGCCCAGGTAAAGCGGGTGAAATAGTCGGCTACAGTCGTCCCGTCGGTAGCACGATACGGTTGCATTGTGAATTTTGGCGGTCGAGGCTCTGATGACGTTGTTGACCGTATTGTCTGACGAATAGCGTCGGCGATCATTGCCGAGAATTGTTGGAGTTGCTCAGAAGTTAAGTCCGGCATGGTGAAGATGAGTGGAGAACAGTATTTCTAACACGCACTTGCGATGAACTTAGGTCGGTGCACACACTTGCGTTGAGGTAAAAAGTTCACTCGGTTTAGTATTTCCAACACGCACTGCGATGAACGTCGTTCGGTGCAACACTTGCGTTGAGGTTAGAAAGTCACTCGGTTTCACAACGTTATTTATCTTATCCCGCTTCTGACACCACTGTTATATCGTGGGAGATACAAGATAAATAACATTTACTTGTTAATATAAAACAACGGTTTATTTAACACTAGTTGATACACAACGATACACAAGGTGGACTAACTTGAGCGATCCAGATCGGAACTGGCGCGGAACTAAAGAATATGTGCGGAACTAACACGGAACTGTCGTCTACAGTCTGCGGGTGCATATATACATAGTAGGTGGAAAGTTCCAGATTGGAATGTTCCAGATTGGAATGTTCTGGGCATAGTGACTAGAATGTTCATGTTATCTCAAGTAAATACACAACACTTTCTAGAATATTCATGTTAACTCGAGTAAATACTCAACACAGGTTTCAAAACAGCGATGATTTAACAAGTGAGGAATCTTACCAGTCTGCAGGATATTGGTAGCAAACTTACAGAGCCATGATCGTGCATTTTTACCACAGTTGACAAGAAATTCGGAATGAAGTCCATCAAATCCCGGTGTTTTACCAATTGACATATCCTTCAAAGCTACTTCAACATCGTCAAGAACAAAGGGACGAGCATATGCATATGCTCAGCATATGCTGAGTATGATTGGCTTTGAGCTTTCAAACATTTCAGTTCTTTTCGGACCTGTCTATCATGCTTCACAACCATTGTTGCTTTGGAAATGGAAACTATGTGCGCAGCAACTTTATTAGGAGTTATTGTAGGTGTCTCACGAACTGCTGGTTGACCATTACCCAGTTTCCTCAACAAAGACCAAGCTTGTCTGCTTGATTTCTTAAGATCCAAAGATTCTACAGTCTCAACCCATGTTTGTCTTCGGGAGTTATTCAAGCTTTGGAGGAGTTCATCAGAAATATCCTGGTTTCCATTAGTGATAAATTCCTTGTAAAACTCCTCAGAAACATCAGTCTAGCCAGGAATGTATTCTTTCCTGTAGCCTCTTCGAATATGTTTTTAGCAACAGCTAGAACGGCACCAACGAATCTGCCATAATTATCAGCATTTGGAGGAATCCATCTAACATATTTATCGAGGTCTCGTGAGAAATCATTCCAATTTGCTTTCATGAAATTCCATCGAGGTCTTGGGTAGGAGATCACAAAAGGTATTTGAGTGCCAACTTATAGGAAAACAGGGCGATGTTCACTGTGGGGAAAATCAGATGACACTTCCCATGTAGTGGGTATAGGTTGGCCGTATCTGTCTGTGGACACGAAGGACAAGTCTGGATTAAAATCACGTCTCCATGCAGCAGATCGAAAGGTAGCTCTGTCTTTTGCATCAAAGATAAGATAGAGTCCATTTTCCTCTGCCCATTGTGAGACAGATCCTCCATTTACATCATTTGTCTCGTATTTCCAGTCAACGTGGTGGCTGTTGACATCACCTGCATAAATTGCAGGATGAGGATACGGTTGTAACACAGGATTTGACCATGGCTTATCCACGTTGGTAATTACAAAGTCCCCTATCTTAATGGTGACTAGATGTATGTAGTCAAAGCTAGTTGCTGAAAGGAGTGAGACATTCTCTAGATTTTTATGGACGTAGGTAGCTGTCCTATATGCATGATGATAAGTCGCACCAATAATGCTAAATCCTGGTATTCTGCCTCTTTGCTGAAGTTAATGGACACTGGGACTGAAATGTTCAAATTCTATATAAACTGAGGTACAGCTTTGAAATTTTATATGGTTATGAATAGTCATATTATAAACCACTGTGGGAAACGTGAGCATTGTAAGTTGATTAGTTCTCCAGATATTAATTATTTTGTACATTTATTGTGCTAATTATTCAAGTTTTATAAAGGTCAGCCGCGTTAAAAAAACAAGATAGTGTAACTTTTAGGTAATATTCTATTGCACTATAACAATTGGAAATAACCTACGGATCCGATTTTGAATTGCATTAATGAGTGTCAAGAAATTAATTTTTTTCATATCCAAGTTTTTTTTCTTCAAAAATCGTATTTTTTTCAGTTTGAAAATTTCGTGCAGCCATACCAAAAGTGGAATTTAAAAACGATCCACAGGTTTATAGTCATTGCAATGAAGATAATAAATTCCCATTTAGAAAGCAATATCATAAGATTTATGACGCGAGTAACATTTTGAATGCCTGAAAAAGTGAATCCGAGAAAACAGCAATTTTCTAAAATGATGTACAATTTACAAGGTTTCGGCTTACCAATGACATTAGGATTGTCCTACAGCATAGGTGACACCCTCCGTCTTCTGTTTTGCAGCCTCCTCCTTCATTTCTGTCAGTTTCACCTTCCGTCGACATGCCTTTCGCTTCTCCAATTATGACCGCGGACTTACTTACTTCCTGCGACTGTCACATCTTTCAAGTGTTTGTGCTGTGACATGAGATACTGAAGTTAGTCTTATTCCTGATTTCAACTCTGTTGTTGCACTACACCCCATGTTGAATTCTGCTACAGAATTACTAACAGCAATTTCAAGTATCTTCCGTGAAATAAAAATCTCTTTTGGGCACTTCCTCCAGATAACAGAATGCAGAGACTCTTTCTGATTTTCAGTAGCACCACGGATGCATCTGGATAGTAGCTCATCTGATGCCAGCCTTTGATAAACAGGCATAATCTTGACAACTAAGGGTTCTTAAAGTTCTTCAGCCATTTTATCATGACTCTGTGGTGTTTTACCAGCTGCGATACTTCGATTGTAGAAACACAAAGACTCAGAACGTTCAGGACACTTACTGTGCTGGGGCGTTTAAAGGACACACCGTGCATTTTAAAAGCTACGCCAGGGCTTTAAAAATGGCGGAATTCGGATAAAAACACTGCTATATGATCCGCAGGGGATAGGGGTGTATTAATATGGAAAAAAACCGAAAATCGACATTTTCCACAAATTTCACTAAAATTTCAGTCCCAGTGTCCCTTAACTTTCATCCGCAGTGTGAGGTTCTTGGAGTGCAAGCACATCAATACATTCATTAATCAGCATTTTGGATAGATATTGGCACTTTGATCTACTTAAGCCTTCTACATTTAAATGGCAGATGCGATAATTAGGACCAATCCGTCCTTAAAAGAACAATTTTCTTGATTTATCATTGTAAGTGTGTTTTGATCAAGAGATCTGTGTAGATAGTCTGGCCACCTAGTGCTGATGCTCAGTTCAGTATTGGAATTTCGATTCCAATAACCATGCAGGGGCACCACTTACATGAATCAGCATCAACCCCACGAAAGACACTAAATACTCCTCTACCAAGCTTATGGGAAACTCCTGGGGGAGTGGGGTACAAGAGGTGGGGGAAACATAAAATTAAATTGGCATTTACCCTAAATTTATAAAATTGGCCTATGTATCGCCATCAAGATCGCGATACACATCGACATTTTCTCATTTTATCTTACATTTATAAAATATGTATTCCCATCTTTACTTGACCTCAAATTTCTTCATCAGATTGAAACATTCCAATTCCATCTTGCATAGGAAGTGGTTTTTGGAAGTCATTTACAACCACACCAGCACCACTGAAGGCTGGTTTAAGGCTGATTCACAATTGGCCCGGGAACGAGAACCAGAACGAGAACGTAAACGGACCGCGAAGCTTCCCGGGGCCCCGGTTCACAATTAGCCCGGGAACGTGAACTTGTGCATGCGCGCGCAATCAGCTATAGCGTAATAATAATAAAACAGTCAGCAAGCGCCCACTAATAAACACCAATTACACAACTGAAATGCTTCAGAGGGTTATAATAACTTTATT
Source organism: Meconema thalassinum (assembly GCA_946902985.2). Classification (NCBI taxonomy): domain Eukaryota; kingdom Metazoa; phylum Arthropoda; class Insecta; order Orthoptera; family Tettigoniidae; genus Meconema; species Meconema thalassinum. The sequence goes on along the minus strand of OX336389.2, from coordinate 1,119,271,565 downwards.
AAATACACATTGTGCGAAGCAAATTTAGAAAGCCCATTCACAGGTTATGTTTACATCGCTGGCTACTCCACAGAACAATATAGGGCTACTCCTTCCATACTGCGCATGTGCGTGTACAACGTTTCTGATTGGCTCCGGGAAGCTCCGAGAACGTCAAACATGAAACTTGACCATGTTTCCCCGTTGGTCCTCCCGGGCTACTGTTAGCTTCTCGTTCCCGGAGATTGGTTGTGAACCGACCCATAAGGTAGCGTGCATTTCAACTTTCTTCTCGTTTCCGTTCTCGTTCTGGTTCTCGTTCCCAGGCTATTGTGAACCGGGCTTTACAATTGGCCCGGGAACGAGAACCAGAACGAGAACGGAAACGAGAACGCGAAGCTGCCCGGGGCTCCGGTTCACAATTTGCCCGCGAACGTGAACTTGTACATGCGCGCGCAATCAGCTATATATAGCGTAATAATAATGAAACAATCAGCAAGCGCCCACTCAAAACACCAATTATACAACTGAAATGCTTCAGAGGGTTATAATAAGGTTATAATAACTTTATTAAACACAAATTGTGCACTTTAGAGAAGCAAGGTTTGAGAGCGCATTCACAGGTTATGTTTAGATCGCTGGCTACTCCTTCCGTACTGGGCATGTGCAGGTACGTTTCTGATTGGCTCCAGGAAGCTCCGAGAACGTCAAACATGAAACTTAAAACCATTTTTCCCGTTGGCCTTCCCGGGCTATTTTTAGCTTCTCGTTCCCAGAGATTGATTGTGAACCGACCGATAAGGTAGCGTGAATTTCAACTTCCTTCTCGTTCTCATTCTCGGGCGATTGTGAACCAGACTTGATACTGCTACCGAGTCAAGGCGAATTTCCAAGAAATTCAAGAAGATCACAACATAAAATGTAAATAGGCTACACTTATTCATCACCCATTTACCAATAATTTCATAAGAAAATCTGTTCTTTGCGTACTCGACAGCTGATGTTCTTCTTCTTGATAATTAATTGTTGGGCATAGCGCGTACCCTTACCCAATAACGCGTTGTATTAATCGGCAACCATGTAATGGGGGACTATGTGGCTTTGATTAAACAAACTATATACACATAGACATATACCAGTACTGATTAAAGAAAGAGTTGGAAGATCATGAGTGATAACATATAGTGACCAATTTAGGAGATAAATTAACAGGGACACTGTTGTACAATGCTTCACGCCGAATTCACCCTCATTGGCGACTTATTACAAACACAAACAAAAACCGGGTCCATCCAGGAAAAACACCAGCAGAGCTCAAAGGTGGTTTGATCAAGAGTGCTACATGTTAAGGAAGTCGGTCCTCGAGTTCCTACATAAAGCAAGAGAGACAAATAACACAATGGACATAAACCTATTTGCAGTAGAAAGGAGAAAGTACAAACAGCTCTTGAAAGAGAAGACAAAGGCATTCATTGATATAGACGCAATGATAATCGCTGAAGCAGCCCATAAAAACCCATTCATTTCACAAACCGCAAAAAGACCTCATTTTCCAAATGATATTCCAATGGAAATTTGGACAGAACACTTTTCACACACACTAAACAGAGATAACCGGTCGGTGGCTATGGAATTGAAAGAAAACACGGATAAACACGTTGTGTTTCAGGATTTTACGGAAGAGGAAGTTAGCGAAACCATAACACAAATGGCAAACCAAAAGGCAGCAGGTCCAAATGGTATCCTAAACAAACATATACAATTGTCTATAAATGCGTTTATTGGAATATGGGTGTCATTATTCAACACCTGTATGGAGAAAGGAGACATTCTCTACGAGTGGAGATACTCTAATATTAAAGTTCTTTATAAAGGAAAGGGTGATACAGGTTCTCCAGATTGCTACAGAGGTATAGCGCTAGAGAATAATCTGTTGAAAATATTCACCAGGTTACTGAAAAACAGACTGGAGGAAGAAATCAATGATAAGATTCCGGATGAACAATTTGGCTTCCGGAAAGGAAGATCAACACTACACGCAGTCGCAAACTTGCTGGATAACATAGATGAAACACTACGGCAACCTAAACAGAAATTCTATGCAGTCTTTATTGACTATAATAAAGCTTTCGACTTAATAAACAGGGAAATTCTAATTCGCAAACTGGAACTGATGATCGGAAGAAACAACAAAATGGTGACTATTGTAAATATTATTCTGACATCAAACAGAATTATGATAGATGATGGGACAACCAAATCAGATTACATCACTCAAATCAATGGAGTCTTGCAAGGAGATCCATTAAGCCCACTACTCTTTAATGTATTCACTTCAGATATTGTTAAAATAATACCTCGGAACTCCCCAGTAGTACTATACATGTATGCTGATGACATGGTTCTAGGAGCTAGTAATAAAGAAGAATTACAATCAACAGTAAATAAATTGGAGGAATGGGCAACAGAAAATGATTTTACTATTAACAATAACAAGAATGTACAGATGGTTTTTAGAAAGGGAGGAAGACTAGCCAAATCAGATAACATACTTATTGGAAACGAAAAATTGGAAATTGTCAACCACTTCAAATATTTAGGAATAAGTCTACAATCCACCATAACGTCATTTAGATATAAAGGAAAGAGCAATAGCAGCTATTCGTAGTATTCAAGATATCACCAAACCAGAACTACTGGATATTAAAACAGCTATGTTCTTATTTCACGCAAAAATTGCACCGATCGCAACATATGGACTACATTTAATATGGACACATCTTAAAGGAAGATATCTTGAAGTATTAGATCGGGTAAAAGCAAGTTTTTTGAAAAGGACACTTGCTGTTTCAAAATTCACTCCCACACGATTAGTAAAAGCTTGTCGTTTAACGTGACCGTTAATCTTGAGATCATGAGCCACGGGACCTCCTTTTTACGTGGAATTCGAACCACAAGACGGGGCATTTCACACGATTAGTATATGAACTTACAAAGGAAACCTTCTTTATTGAGGAAATTAAAATAAAATTGCAACTACCAACAACACCAGCCTCAGAAAAACACCTAATTGATAGGAAGGTGAAACGGGAAAATATCAGGGAAGAATTCTACAGCACTGACGCAATGGTAAATAGGGAATGGACTCAAACCAACTACACTCTCAGGCACACGGTGACTCGTTTCGCTGTACATGGGTTCCATAATTTGATATGCGAAGTAAAGTCTTTTCATTCACCGGACGAACACATCTTTTGTGAACTCTGTGATAAGCAATGCGGAAGATATCATCTACGGGACTGTTCGAAAAGATCAAGATCTATCACGAGTTATAGCGAAGGAAATTAAAATGTATTTACTATACCCTTGGAAAATAGCATGTAGACAAGATTCGAGGTTTCGGGGTCGTAATGGATTCTTGTGAATGTGATTTAGAGATTTTATGCTATCAAAATAACTTCCAGGGTTCATAAGGTTAACTAATTATTACAAAGCCAAGAAAACAACAGGATCTACTAACAAATGAAATTTAATAACTGAATCAAACATAAAACACTTAACAATAAACCACCCTTAAATTAGTTCACTCGCACGTGAACAGATCTGACACTGACTAGTCTGACGTACCATGATAACACGGCATGACAGCTGTCAAACAAGCGTTGTGAATGCAATGTCACTTAATCCAAAGTAACAAAGGAAAAACGGATCACAGGATCCAAAAATAACAACAAATAAAAATAGTACAAGAATTTAATATTTATGAGCGACACGCGTTTTAAGACTAGTTCAAGTAATGAGCACTTTGACGGGCGCTCGTTTCCGACCAAAACAGTCGGTTCGGGAACGAACTCCGTACTGCGAAGACGAATTACGGAAATGTGGGAACAACAATTACATATTTAAATACACAACTGACATGCTCTAACCTTAGATCACCACAACCAAATACACGTGTGTATTATTTAAAATAAAGGCTGCGGAATTACCGTCTTATACCTTAAACACTAGGAAAGCATAATATGACATGAACAAGTTTAGCCGGTTGCCAAATTATATTTATAATGAATACAATGGCCTTGAAAATAAGAGCCAACAACAACAAATACAAATTTTTAATTTCACGCCGGAAAATTTGGCTTTTAAACAATGAACAAATGAGTCGTAGTCATGATAAAAACCCTCGGATCGACAACATGGCAACTCCCCAAATTAAACCAAATAAAAATAACCTTAACTCATTAGGCTTTAAAGCAAACATTTACGTGTCATAACAGAGCTGGGGACAGCCGGGTCTGTTACCGCATATCTGAGTAAGTGGCTGATTCCTTCCCCCAACGTAGTAATGTGTGCCACGCTAAATATAGATTCAGACCCATAGCCAGCGTCCAGCGACCTTCTAATCGTCACCTGTTAAACACGTAAATACAAAATATCACATTATCTCAAAACATCCTCTCAGGGATTTTCAAGAACACATCTCCAGGTCAAAATTAGCCCCAAGGGTAACTAATTTGCCGGAATGATGTCGCAGTCAAGGACAGGCTTTACCTTTCCTCATCATCACAATTACACCCAAAAATACGTGGCACTCTCTCGAAGATCTCGTCGCAGCATATGAACCAGCACACCCTTCAGATAAATGACACATGACTTGTCCAAATGACAATAAAAGAATTAATAACTGGAATCAGAATTAGCCCGAGTTATAAAAGCAAATAAAATACTAATTTTCCCCCACGTCTAGTTTTAGTTTTAGATTATCATTAATTCAGTCCATTTATCATTGTCGTTCCTAGGTTCTCATTCATGGCTACACCTTTTATTGATACGTTAATCATATGCGGCCATTTCGCTATAAGAATTACGTATCCGTAAGGACAACATTTAAGTTACAAAAATTATTGTACAACATAATTGTTACGCAATGCCAAAAATTACTACACGCATGTCAGTTAAGAAATCAAACCCTAAATTTAAATTAAACCACACAAATAAAATCTGTACAAAGTTCCACACATCTCTCGCGATTCCCCTCGTCCAAAATCAATAAATGCCGCTGTTAAAAACACAATTATATTAAAGTTTTAAAACTGTTCTATCTGCTTTATGAGTACTTTATTTCCTCATATAGTCCTATGCAGAATCGTAGACTTTCCCTATCTTATGGCTAATTGCCATCTCACAAATTATGAAATTATAACTTAGTTATCGACACACAACTAGAATTTTAAAACATAGGCCGTCATAAGGACGTCTTAAATTGACTGTCGAAGAATAATTAGGAGTGCGCCGGTTCATCTCAGACATTTGTTTATATACAGAAAGCCTAAAAGTTCCCATGGAGGGAGAAACAGCTCCTCAATATTTTAAATAATGGGCCTATAATTATGTGTGACCTCTCAAAAATCTTGTAATTTCTCACAGGTCGCGAATCTGCCGCCGAACACGCAAACCGATCGCTAGATCTTTTATAACCGATTGGCGCGCAAAAACACACTGATGCTTTGTTCTGGCGTCCCATCCTCTCATTGGTCAGTTAAGTTAGCGTCGGAGTTCTGACCTTACAAATCCCGCCCTTATTTTGACGCCACGACACTTCTCCTCTCTCTCACTCCTTGCCTTGGACCAAGCATCGAGAGTCACGTACGCCTCAGCGTCATACCTGATTTTCTCAGGAGAATAAGAATAGCATTGGTTGTGAAACTGTCGGTAGCTTCCACCCAGCACGTAGCCCAACTTGCCAAGTCCAGTTTGCTTGCTACATCAATTTTTACTCAAATATCCAGCATATCATGTATTTAGTATTTCCAGCAATTTTAATAATTTGAAACATTATTATTGGACACAATGATAAGGGTTCAAGATATCATCTACGGGACTGTTCGAAAAGATCTATCACGAGTTATAGCGAAGGAAATTAAAATGTATTTATATACTGTATATATTGGCCATTGGCTGTAATAAATCTATTAATTAATATAGGGTGGGAACGCATATCACTAATGAATTTTACAAGCATCAAGAAAAGATAAAAGTGGGGTTGTCAATGGAATAGTTGGAGCATAGATTAAACTTCCTATCGTTAAGGGTAATTGGTCACCGAGAGTCCTTATTGTTTTCAAACATTGAGAAGGTTTTTCGCCATATAAGATACATTGAAACAGCAGAAGATTAATGGTATTTGTTGCCTGACCGCAATCATAAAGAGAAGATGCTCGTATTCGAATACGTGCCATATATGCTGGGTATAAAGCATGGTTGAAACGTAATCTAATCAGAGTAATAATATGACGGGGTGTGTACTGTACTCGTTTTCCAGATGGCAATCGACCCGGAAATCAAACGTGACGTCCAAGAAGCGATACATGGTTGTTACAATTAATTTAGGAGTCCCTGAAATATATATCCGGAAAATAACTAAACAAAATGAACTGCAAGCTCGGGCAGGCAAGAGATCGAGTATCTCGAGTCGTTTAACGGGATAGGTGAGAAAAGGTTGCATCAGATATATATTTCCAAATAAAAATAGGATAGTATCATTCAATCAGGTAGAAGCTCCAATCTGCAGGGATAATTTAGATTTGCTAAGATAAAATCGTCTCTCTTATTCAAGAGCAGAGGAACACACTAAATAAGTACACTCCTAGAATCAAATTGGTTCATGCTTACGTTGGGATCGTGGAGCCATAAGTCCTATACTACCAATTTGATTGTCCAATATTAATTTCTTTGGGGTAATGTGAATTGAAGTTAATGTTCCATTGTTCGTTGGGTAAGCTGAATTAATTTTTAAAAAAATATTTCGTTGCTCTGCACGTTCAATGTTTCAGATTTCAAATAAATAAATTAATTAAATTTGGCATATCACATTTTTCACTTCCCCAGAAACAAATTTATCTAAATACACTGAAAATTTCACACATGTAAGAAGAGGATTAATTATCGTGGGTTAAATCACGAATTTAAATTATTATGAAGTATAAATTGCATAAATATTTAAAATTACTATCTGACATTATAGTAGAGTAATGTTCAGATAATGTCGAGTTCATCTCATATCATATGAATGTTCATAAATAATATTCCAATCTCAAATTATACTGCATCAATCGGTTCATAGGTGTCAATTTCCATAGTTTAGTTTCAATAAATTATTGTTATAAACAAATAATCATAATTTCCTTTCATAAACATCATTATTATTAGCGTAATAAATAAATCAATTAATTGTTTGCTAATGAAAGGTTAATTATTAATTTATTTCGTTATAGATCAACTATTATTTAATCATACATTCATTTTAAGAAGTGATCAGATTAAGCTGATTCCTAGAAATTATTATTAATGTTTCTCGATGTTCGTATCAATAGCATTCGTTTCACAGCATTTAAAATTTCATCAATTGATCAGCATATCATAATTATTATTATCGTCGTAATTATTAAGCTCGGACATCACAAATTACCATATTAGAATTGTGCTAACGCTGACACATCCTCGTGTCATCCTCATCACAAATAATAGTAGTGAAATTCCTTTATCACACACTTCAAATCGTTAAATATATATTTTTTGGATGGGCCACCTGACTCGCATCCAAATGTTGCCACTATAAGACCACTTTCAATAAAGTGTTTACAACATAATTATTACAAAGTGCTTCCTTTATATGTGCTGTTCAAGAAAAATTATCGTTATCCAAACTGCTTGATACAACTCGATAATCTATCAGATTCATAATCCAGAATCTTCCAATTTCATCAGTTCATTAATTGATAACCAATAAATTATTATTATTAACTGCTCTGTAATTTGCAATTATAATTCACATGAATGTCATAAATTGCCACACTAAGTGCAATCTTGATCGATGATAATCATTAATCAATTATTATAATTATTAATTCTGCATATATAATTCAGTTATTTTTATCATTCACAATTAATTTATCATTTTAATCATTCAAATAGTTAAATTAATGAACTATCGATGCCAAATATCTGGAAATATCATCAGCAATCGCATTAAAATTAATTGTGCGGAAATATGCACAATCCCGAAAAAATATTAAATTGACATGAAATTAAATTAATTTAAATGTATTAATCAAGTAAAGAAATTCTAAGTTATTATGGTCGTTGTAATATGGTGAAATTAATTAAAATTAGCAATGTCCTACTCCTAAAGTTGCCCTTTATGTTTGAAAATCAGGTATAATATAACAGTCACCTGAGAATAAAATCAATCATTATTTCATGGTAATGGCCGTCATAGTGTAGTATGGATGTAGTGTGGACTGACTGCCCTTAAAGATGGTGTGATGTCCGACGATGCCATGGTGGTTAAAGTCGCCTTCAACTTGCTAGACCGTCGCCTTATGAATTCATTAAACACAATCATCTACGTGGTGACTGTGTGATATAATTATGTCTTCTGATCCTGGTGTCCATCTATGTTCATATGTTGTGGGGATGTAAATGTGGAGTGGGGATGTAAATGTGGAGTGGGGATGTAAATGTGGATTTCTTAAAACTTGATAGAAATTGTGAATTATTAAACCAGTTACTAATTTCCTATGGACTGAAACCTACAGTAAATACACCAACAAGAATAACAAAATTTAGTAAAACCACTCCTGATCAAATTTTTATAAATACAGATAAATATCACCATTCAATAGAAGTCTATTGTCCGGGTTTTAGTGACCACCATGGACAAATACTGAGTTTTGAAGTATCCGAAGTAATCAATAATAATGATAATGGAGTAAAATCAAAGTGCAGGTCATTCACTGAATCAAATGTTACATATTTCAATGACTTATTAAATAAGGAAACATGGTCAGAAATTTATGAACTAGAAAATGTAAATGATAAATTTAATGCATTTAACAGTACCCTAAAACACTATTTTGAAATAGCATTCCCCTTTAAACGAAGAACTGTTCAAAATAACAAAACTAGCAATTGGATAACAACAGGGATTATAAATTCATGTCAAAGAAAGAAATTTCTACACAAATTATATAAACAATACCACACAACACCTGAATTCAATTTATACTACAAAAAATACACTAGCATATTAAATAAGGTAATAAGACTAGCAAAGAAAATGCATAATGATAATTTTATTTCCCAATCATCTAATAAAAACAGGGCTATGTGGTCTGTAATAAAGAAAGAAACTGGAAAATCTGCTAAAATACAAAGGAACATTACACTGACCAGAAATAATAAAGTGATTAATAATCCAGAGGAAATAGCAAACACTTTTAATGACTATTTTCTGGAAATTCCACAAAAATTATTAAATAAATCACAGGTAAATACACTAAATTCTAATAATAAAATAAATATATGCAGTGATTCTTTATTTATAAATCATGTCACAAGTGAAGAGGTAAGAATAGTTATAAAAGAGCTAAAAAATAAATTCTGTGCTGGCATTGATGGCATCCCTGATGCAATTTTAAAGAAATGTGCAGAAAATATAATAAATCCACTTACGCACTTAATAAACAGTTCAATTCTCTCAGGAACTTACCCGGATATTTTGAAGTTATCAAAAGTAATTCCAGTGCACAAAAATGGTTCAAAAGATGAATTAGATAACTATCGTCCTATTACCTTACCAACTGGTATTGCAAAAATTGTGGAAAAAATTATGTATAAGAGACTGATAAGTTTCATAGAAAAAAATAAAATATTATCAAACTCACAACATGGATTTAGAACGGAAAAATCTACACAGACAGCAATTTACGAATGTAGTAATAGTATACTGAAATTAATTGACAATAAGGAACATGTAACTGGCCTATTCTTGGATTTATCGAAAGCATTTGATGTAGTTGACCATAAAATCCTCCTTACCAAACTAAATCAATATGGTGTTAGAGGTCTAGCTAATAAATGGATAGAGTCTTACTTAACAAGGCGTAAACAAATAGTAAGCTTGAGACACAAGGATGATGGAACCAAATTACTTAATGAAACATTGTCCAATGAGGGAATTATTGAATTTGGAGTACCCCAGGGATCGGTTTTGGGCCCACTACTCTTTCTTCTATATATCAATGATATAACACAGAATGTTCATTCACATAAGGAAATTTTGTTTGCGGACGATACAACACTCGTAATAAAAGGTGAAACTAAACAGGTCATACAGCAGTCTGCTGACTCCGTTACAGGAGAGTTAACCAAATGGTCACAAGATAATCGCCTCATAATAAACTATAAAAAGACAGTATGTCTAAATTTCCACACTATACAGAATAGGAATCCTGCGATGCCCAATATAACATTAAATGGTCATCAAATAGAAAATAAATCAGAAACAAAGTTTTTAGGACTATGGATACAACAAGACTTGAAATGGAATAAACATATACAATATCTGAATACTAAACTGAACTCGATGTGCTTTGCGTTACGTATTTTGAAAACCTGCACTAGCATGCACACATTAAGAAATACTTATTTTGCTTATTTCCATTCATACTTAAGATATGGGATCATATTTTGGGGTATGTCGCCAGATGTACTAAGCACGTTTAGGATACAAAAGAGAGCGATTAGAATTATGGTAAATGTACACTCTAGAGAATCATGTAGACCTCTGTTTAAAGATTTAAACATTCTCCCACTGCCCTGCATATATATCTTTGAAAGTATTATGTTTTTTAAAAAGAATTTAATGAATAAAGATGTTTTTCTTAAAACAAACAATGATGTTCATAGGCATAACACAAGACAAAATCAAAACATTCATATTTCACACACACACACAAGCATATATCAAAAAGGAACTTTTCACACTGGAGTTAAATTATACAATAAACTACCCCAGTATATAAAACTGGCCCCAAAAATAAAAACCTTTGATAGAATGTTGAAAGCTTATCTGCAGTGCCATTGTTTTTACTCAGTAGTTGAATATTTTAGCGTATAGGAGTGATGGAATCTATAACTATATTTTACTTTTTTAATTTAATTTTAATACCTAGCTGTATGTTGTTGTATTTATAGAATTAAGTTTTCATATTATGATAATAGAGTGAGGTGTAAATAGTTGTGCAATAAGATTGTATCTATTAAGATTTGCTATTATAATAAGTTATAAATAGTTTTAATCTTAGTAATATATACCTGTTAGTTCTTTTATTTTATGCATGTAAATTCTGACGTGTCCTATATCAAAAATGTATTGAATGCATGTATTTGATCAAATGGAATTAATAAAAATCTATCTATCTATCTATCTAAGTTTCCCTTTATTAATTTAAGCCATCATCATCTTGACTGAGTAAATGTTCTTGAGTGTTCCCACGTTGATAATAATAAAAAGTTTGAGTTCCCAAAATTTCATCTGATTGTCCGCCACTGCTGACATAATGTTCCACATTTTATGCATCTTGATATGCTGTATTAGGTTAAGTGTATTGTTCATTGAATTGTGTTCTGTTCATAAATGTTGAGTTGAAGAGTACACTTTTGAATATTATAGTGTACATGTCTGGTTATAAGAAACCTATGACTTCGCATGGCATAACTGCGCTGATATGTAGAATTGTACTGTTCAGTTAGCGTTCATCATGTTGAAATAGTAGTCCAAAGTGGTGTGGAATAATGTAGTAAAATGTACTCGCATCAGCCTCCGCCCATACAGACTTCTTTACACTGAGTTTATCACTTGCATAAAACCAAGTTACCGTTCGTGCGTCTATTCACTGGCGAACTTAACTTTCGCGATTTGAAATCAGAACCTCGGCTAAATACGAAGGTTGGGGAAAAAATCATGGCAACAATTTTTTTTCTTGAAGATGCCAGTTCGGTTGGAAAATGTGACATGTACAGACGAAAGGACAAGGTGTTAACTACATGTGTGGACAATGAATATCACTGAAATATCGTTACACACTCATTTATTCCGGTAGTATACAGGGCAATATGGCCTTGACGGTGCGAAAGTATGACAACACAGTGCTCACACAGTTAACATGACAAACCTGGGCTTAAAGACCCTCAAAGTAGTCCCCTGCTACTGTCACCACACGCTGCCAACGATGTGGGAGGTGCTGTATACCATCTGCCTCAGCATTTGCCGCACCATGTGTTAATCCTGTCACCTGTTGGCGCACAGCATTAGCAATGTCCTCTCTTGTTGCAAACCGCCTACCACGTAGTGGTTCCTTAATCTTCCAAATGAGATGAAAGTCACAGGGCGAAATATCGGGAGAGTACGGTGGATGCTCCAATTCTTCCCATCCCCAACGACACGGTAGCTGCCCTATATACTCTGCTTTATGTGGTCGTGCATTGTCGTGCAGGATTATTGCACTGTCCACTAGATCGGGACGTTTCTCACGAACGCCACGTCGTACCTGTCGCACCAGGAAGTCCCTGTAGTACTTTGCGGTCACAGTTCTGCCATGTGGAACAAAGTGGCAAACAATGACACCCCTGACGTCATAAACGACGATCACCATCAATTTGACAGGGGAAAGATTCGGACGGAACTTCTGCCTCCTTGGTGATCCAGCATGTCGCCACTGCGTGGACTGACGTTTCAGTTCTGGTTCGTATGTCCTGGCCAAAAAATCAATGATGGCGATTATTCGTAACAAGAATTGATCGCCGTCCTGTTGCCAGCGTGCAAGGTGGGCCGCGCATTCTGCATAGCGCACCCACCTTTGAACTTCAGTCAGTGCATGCAGTACCCACCGCGATACGATTTTGCGTAGTTGCAGCTCATTACGCAATATCCTATGGACGGTGCGTTTCTCGATACCACTTGCCCTCTCTAACTCCAGTAGCGTCCATCGTCTGTATTCATCCAGGAGCTGCTCGATGACGGCACGTGCCACGTCGGTCCGCACACTGGCAGGTCGTCTCGAACGTTGCTCATCACTGGTTGACACACGTCCTTGCTGAAACTTTCCTACCCACCGTGCTACTGTACGGTATAGTAGGACATTATTCCCAAGGGCTTCCACTAATTCACTGTGACATTCCATCGCATTTCTCCCTCGGAGAACGGCTACTTCCATCTCGCACGACACTCTCCAACTGACTGATATCACAGCCCTCGCTGCGCTACTACCAGCTTTCACAGAGCCATCTGTTGTTCTCCATACACACTATGCCTGCAGACCTTCCACACGACACATATAAGTTTGTGATCCGTTCACATATCTACAAGAAAAAAATAGTTGCCATGACTTTTGCCCCGACCCTCGTAGGTTTGAAGTGTCAGCCGTTGACTGTCTGCGAATGAAGTGCAGTCCTCTGCGACAAGCTATCGAAGACTCTTTTCCTTATCACGTGGGATGGAAAGGGTAAACTGAGATCCTCCCTCTCTCTGACGTAACATCACGAGAAGCTTGACACCAGTTGTTAATAAGTAATACTTGGCTTTCTTCTACAATAAATAACCGTTAGTCGATTGATATATTATTTTATCTTTATTCGACAATTCGTAGAGACGCAGATTCAATTAAAGATGTTTTAATTAATTATGATAATTCAGATGTCATCAAAATGGAATCTCATGCCGTACATAAAACACAAATTGTGGCTGGATTCGGAGACTCGCTCTCACGCTCCCATCGTAAATCGGCCGGTGATCCTACGCTTCCTTCCCGTTCACAGCTGGGTTAGCTTATTCGCATGTCTAGATTTTGGTCACATATTCCCCACTCCTCGTTTTTATAAGTGATAGTTAGAGAACTTACAAATCATAATCTTCTTAATAATGTAAAGAAATTTAGCATGACTTAACCTCTCATTCTACTGTCTTGAAATAACGTCTGAGATTCCCTGAGTTGTAATTCCCAATTACACGGTTAGATTCTATCTCTGCTACTTCGGTATGCCATTTTTCTGGAATTGGTTACAATTTCTTCTTGTATGGCGAAGTATCGGTTAACTGAATCTCGTATTCAAAGTTCTTGATCAGTCCAGGTTTGTCATTGAAAATGCCAATGTATTTCTCTATTAAGTCATGTAACTTCTGCTCATTTTCTGGGTCAAGTTACATATTCTGCTCCAGTCGTTGTTCTTCCGCTTCAATAGTGTTGACCATTTCATCCAGAATGTTCATATTACCAGATTCCAATTCATTGCTCCCACGTGCTTCTTCATTATCTCCCTCGGTGGAAGTAAAGTATATCGTCCTATTCTTCCTATCATTTTTCATTCCATTATCGGTAATACAATCTATTCCGATTATCATATCAAAATTTGAATTGGATATAACAGGAAGTATGTGTTGCATTTGCCTTCCTGCAAGCATCATATTCAACATAACTTGTTGTCTGCATTTGATTATTCTGTCTGGAATAACTCCCCTTATTTTCACTGTTGATGCTGGAAGAATGTTAATCTTTCCCTTCGTTTGAAACAAGTCCAAACATGACTGTGAGATTATCGAAACCATAGCTCCTGTGTCTACCAATGTTTTGATCTGACATCCCATTATCTCCAAAGAAATAACTGGTAGTTCATATCTCGTCCCTTGGCGTACTTCTTCGTTTTCGAATATCAAGTCGTCATCTTTTATCTCATTTAGTTCTTGGATTTGTACAATGTCATCAGAGATTGGAATATCATTAATTATTGCCGTTGTTGTTTTTATTGTTGTTGCCAAATCGGCGTTTTTTTTCTACCTCGATCCGCTGGTGCTAGGTTGAGCTAGTCTCTCCTCCGGTGGAGCTGAAAGTCAACCATTTATAAGTTACTGAATATATTCTTGGCTTTCTGTATACCTGCTATCCAGGTTACTGTTCTGTTGCCTTTGATTCCCGTATTGTCTGCCGTTGTAATTCATGGAATAGTTATTATATCTTCTAGGCTATATCAGTTATTCCTGCCATTATCATGATATCTAGAATATCTCCTATTATACGGCATTCGTCTTCAATTATTATATCTGTTGGTTGACATAGATCTTGAATTATATTCATGATAGTTCGGTCGAGAATTCCCATTATATTTTTGTCTATTATAATCCCTCGATGCTTTCCCTTCCATGTTAGCTGATCTTTCTGTCTGAGCTGTCCTATCCACGACTGCGGTGTTAATCTCACGATTTTCTCGTCTGTCTTGCCTGTTATTCTGATGGAGACTAGTATGATCTAGACGCCTAAGAATCTCCTCACAATCTTCTAGTGTTTCTACGCCAGAAGCTATGCGCTGAACCTCTATCGGAAATTGTCTCGTAATGGCTCTTAATAATTCCTCTCGTGGTAAGGGTGGTGTTAAGAATTGTAATTTGGCAAGCTGTGTAGCGAAATACCCTGCATATCTCGTTGACTGAGATGTCTGGCCTGATATCTAACTGTTCATCCGAACTCCAGAATCTGTTCATGAAACCATGGCTAAAGACATCCATGTTGAGAAATGAAGATCGGAACGCCCTGAACCAACTTAATGGAACTCCTTCTAACGACCTTTCGACTATCCTTAGCTCTCTTTCCTTAGATACTTTATTCTCGTCCAAGTATTCGCAAAGATCCCTGAGAAATTCCATAGGAGTTAGGTTATTTCCCCCATTGAATTTTCTCGGTCTGTCATCAATGTTACGAATGATCGTGACCTGACCGGGTGTAGCTGTATTCAATTGAGTCGTGTTCGTTTCTAATGCACCCGATATATTGTGACTATCAAATGGCATAGACGGTCCCATTATATCTCGACTCTTGTCCATATTAACCTTCAGGTTTTTGAGTTCTGATTCGAGTTTCGAAATTCGCATAGTTGTCATACTCTGTTCTAGCTTAATTTATTCTTCATTTCTGAAGATGTAACCACTACACTAGTTCTCACGTGTGTTTCCAACCCCTTATGCATTTCTTCAAAGTTACTGTTGCATTTTCCAGTTAACTTATCAATATGCTTCTTGACCCCATCTAATTCTTCAGTGTTAGTGTTTATCACCGAACGTAAGCTTGCAACTGTTGCTGTGTTAGTTTCTTGAACTTTTGTTAAGTGTGTCGACAAGTCTTTACTCATTCAATTTATATTCTAGTGATCGCCAGAATTGCATTCTGACAGCATTAATTTGTCCTGGCACATGACCATGCAATTCGTTTCTCAGAGTTTTGAAATTATGTGTCAATCTGGTATCATAAGAGTCTATTTCTTTTCTAGAACTGCATTGCTTTTCTTAAAATCAATCTTAACGTCAGAAATCTGCGATTTCAAACGAGATTCGAGAGTTTTAATGTCAGTAGTTAACGCATTAGTTTCAAGTGATAATCCCTGAATTAATATTGATGATCGAGAAATTATTCCCCCTATCTCTGTATTAACGTTCAATACATCGACTGACAAATTTGTTATACTTAAGTTCTTTCGTTTCACCTTTTACTTCCTCTAGGCTATCCTTAAATTCCTTTACATCATCCCTAAATTCCTGTCGATCATCCTTAAATTCCTGTAAGTCTCTAGTTAATGTTTGCACATCATTAGTTAAGGTTTGCAAATTATTATTTGAAGGTTGCACATCATAAGTTAAGGTTTGCATATCATTGGTTATAGTTTGTGAATTATTTTTTAACACTTCCTTAACAGTTTTTAAATCATCCTTAAGTTGCTGCTTATCATTAGACATTTGTTGTTTAAGTTCATTAAATCCAACTTGGATTTGAGATAAGAAACCTCTTAACTCCTCCGGTACCTCGTACGTCATATCAAAAACACTTGTTATTAGGGTTAACTTATAAACTAGATGACTAACCAAGACCACGAGACTATGTATATTTTCCTGATTTTCAAACATATTTAACGTCTAATAAATAGAGCACATTCATCCACAAAACTCACTCTGGTGAATGGAAAAGTAATCAAACAGAAGATCTAATCATAAAACAACATCGTGCATCTACAATTATTTTCCACCATAGTGAGCTTATAGAAATTCAAATTATCCTGACATGCAAAACTAAGTGAAATAACATAATCCTAAACTGAATTAAATATCCTGTTGAATAATACTGTCAGATATCAGGACACGTCTGACTACCTAACAATCCCATTTTATTGCCTACATAAATGTCAGTTCGATCACTCTCAGTTCGAAGCCGCTACGTCATGCGCTAGGAAAAGTATTAAACACCCTAATATCAGTACGATCATCTCTGTTCGTAGCTTTAATGTCAGATGTCCAAAGAAAATCGACTCCCAAAGGTATGATTTTCTCTGTTCGAGGCCTTAAAGTTGGTCGCCATGCCAACCTTATGTACCCGTTTCCGAGATGTCACGTCGGCGCGGAAATCAAACGTGACGTTCAAGAAACGAAACATAGTTCTTACAATTAATTTAGGAGTCCCTAAAATACAGTATATATCCGGAAAATAACTAAACAAAATCAACTGCAAGCTCGGGAAGGCAAAAGATCAAGTATCTCGGGTCATTTAACGGGATAGGCGAGAAAAGGTTGCATCAGATATATATTCCAAATAAAAATAGGATAGTATCTTTCAATCAGGTAGAAGCTTCAATCTGGAGGAATAATTTAGATTTGCTAAGATAAAATCGTCTCTTTTTAAGAGCAGACGAACACACTAAATAAATACACTCCTAGACTCAAATTGGTTCACGTTTAAGTTGGGATCGTGGATCCATAAGTCCTATACTACCAATTTGATTGTCCTATATTAATTTCTTTGGGGTAATGTGAATTGAAGTTAAAGTTCCATTGTTCTTTGGGTAAGCTGAATTAATAAAAAATATTTCGTTGCACTGCACGTTCACTGTTTCAGATTTCGAATAAATTAATTAATTAAATTTGGCATATCACATTTTTCACTTCCCCAGAAACAAATTTATCTGAATACACTGACAATTTCACACATGTAAGAAATTAATTAATGTGAGGATTAATTATCGTGGGTTAAATCATGAATTTAAATTACAGTATTATGATGCATAAATTGCTTAAATATTTAAAATCACTATCTGACATTATTTTAGAGTAATGTTCAGATAATGTCGAGTTCATCTCATATCATATGAATGTTCATAAATAATATTCCAATCTCAGATTATACTGCATCAATCGGTTCATAGGTGTCAATTTCCTTAGTTTAGTTTCAATACATTATTGTTATAAACAAATAATCATAATTTCTATCCATAAACATCATTATTATTAGCGTAATAAATAAATCAATTAATTGTTTGCTATTGAAAGGTTAATTATTAATTTATTTCGTTATAGATCAACTATTATTTAATCATACATTCATTTTAAGAAGTGATCAGATTAAGCTGATTCCTAGAAATTATTATTAATGTTTCTCGAAGTTCGTATCAATAGCATTCGTTTCACAGCTTTTAAAATTTCATCAAATGATCAGCATATCATTATTATTATTATCGTCGTAATTATTGAGCACGCACATCACAAATTACCATATTAGAATTGTGTTAACACTGACACATCCTCGAGTCATCCACATCACAAATAATAGTAGTGAAATTCCTTTATCACACACTTCAAATCGTTAAGGGACCACTAGGGCTGAGTTTTTCAACTTCCACATTTATTATCAGAATGAGTTGAAATTTAAACTGCATACTTAGAATAGTAACACTAAGTCACATACCGAATTTGAAAACAATTGGATAAAATGTAATTGATTTTTACTAATTATATTATTAAAATATACCGTGTGATCAAAATGCTCCATGCGCATTAGCAATTGTGTAAAACGCTTGATATTTTTATTAAATATACATAAAACTATAACATTGAGGCAATTCAGGAAAGTGATACATGTATGCTGTCAGATTAGTTTTTTCTTTATTTGCCATCATGTCTTATGAATTTTGATAATTTTTCATAGTTTTTTAATTTTTTGGTCTGTAATTTACAAAAAAAGGCTGGAGATAATGCAATGTTATCTTGCAACACATGTGTTTCTGAATATCCAGTGACTTTTTTAGTAAAATTGGTGAATACCTCATGCACATGGAGCATTTTGATTACCTAAAAGCAATGTTTGGAGATAAAAGCATTTTTATAAAATCGCATACTATATTGTCCAGTTTGGCTCACCCAATGAAACTTTTGTGAAAAAAATGTGAAAAATACAATGTTTTGTTATTGAGATAAAGAGCATGGAGACCTTTCGTTTAAGTTAACCTACGACTTTCTAGGATTTCTAGTTTTAAAAGTATAGCCTACTTTTTTATGATTTGCCTTCCATCCCCTTTTTAGGCAGAGGAGATTTAAAAATGTCGCTGAGCCTTAAAACTGGCGGTGCATGAAAATTGTTTTACTGAAATGATCCACAGGGGTCCATAATTTATATATATGGGGAAAACAAAAAACAGTTATTTTGTCATTTTTGCCTAAAAACTCAGCCCTAGTGTCCCTTAAATATATATTTTTTGGATGGGCCACCTGACTCGCATCCAAATGTTGCCACTATAAGACCACTTTCAATAAAGTGTCTACAACATAATTATTACCACGTGCTTCCTTTATATGTGCTGTTCAAAAAATATCGTTATCCAAACTGCTTGATACAACTCGATAATCTATCAGATTCATAATCCAGAATCTTCCAATTTCATCAGTTCATTAATTGATAACCAATAAATTATTATTATTAACTGCTCTGTAATTTTTTGTTATAATTCACGTGAATGTCATAAATTGTCACACTAAGTGCAATCATGATCGATGATAATGATTAAACAATTATCATAATTATTAATTGTTAATTCTTAATACATAATTCATTTATTATTATCATTCATAATTAATTCATCACTTCAAATAATCCAATTAGATAAATTAATTAACTATCTATGCCAAATATATGGAAATACCATCAGTAATCGCATCAAAAATTAATTGTGCGGAAATATTCACAATCCAGAAAAAATTATTAAATTGACATGGAATTAAATTAATTTAAATGTATTAATCAAGTAAAGAAATTCTAAGTTATTATGTTCGTTGTAATATATTTGAAATTAATTAAAATTAGCAATATCCTAATCCTAAAATTGCTCTTTATATTTGAAAATCAGGCATAATATAACAGTCACCTGAAAATAAAATCAATCATTATTTCATGGTAATGACTGTGATAGTGTAGAATGGATGTAGTTTAGACTCACTGCCCTTAAAGATGGTGTGATGTCCGACGATGCCATGGTGGTTAAAGGCACCTTAAACTTGCTAGACCGTCGCCTTATGAATTCATTAAACGCCATTATCTACGTGTTGACTGTGTGATGTAATGATGCCTTCTGATCCCAGTGACAATCTATGTTCATAAATTTCCCTTTATTATTTTAAGCCATCATCATCTTAACTGCGTAAAGGTTCTTGAGTGTTCTCACGTTGATAATAATGAAAAGTCTGTTCCCTAAATTTCATCTGATTGTCCGCCACTGCTGACATAATGTTCCACATTTTATGAATCTTGATGTGCTGTATTAGGTTAACTGTATTGTTCATTGAATTGTGTTCTGTTCATAAATGTTGAGTTGAAGAGTACACTTTTGAATATGATAGTGTAAATGTCTGGTTATAAGAAACCTATGACTTCGCATGGCATAACTGCGCTTATATGTAGAATTGTACTGTCCAGTAAGCGTTCATCACGTTGAAATAGTTGTACAATGTGGTGTGGAATAATGTAGTAAAATGTACTCACATCTGGTGTATTTCTCGAAATACACGGAAAGGCAGAGTTGGCATTTGCCGCTCTTCATTCTCTTATATTATTTCATTCATTTAAATTTCCTTCCCGCAAACACCAACATCGAACTATTACATCCTGTTTGCCCCGAATATTTGTTCATTTGCGGTGTAAGTCTGTTACAGAAGTGCATATTCTTCGGAACCTGCTTGGCAGCGCCTTGCAGCTGCCCTCTAAACTTCAATCGCCTCAAGTCATGAAGACCTCGTCATCAATCCGCCAGGCGTCGTGTTCTTCTCCAACCTACAACTACGCGAAGACACCGCTCCAAGAAGAATTTTGCTTTTATAATGTTTGCTATGTTTGTGTAAACTCTGCTGTTTCCTCCCCTTACCCGCTCGCTTCTCCTTCTCCTCGCCCGCCTACCTCTGACGTGTGCGTTGTTGCTCCCCTCCATCGGCGCGTCCCTTCGCTCGTCCACTCGACTTCTTGTCTCCGTGCCGTGAGCAACTGCTCTCACTTTCACTTCTGCGTCAGTCGTCTACACATACAGTTGGAGCCTACCTCAGGCTTGTCTCCTGTCTACTCGAGACATTTTTAAAATATCAACGCCATGTTGTGAATTTTAACCTCAACCGTCATCCAGACCATCGACTTTCTTCAAAATGAGCTAAGTACATCTTCAATGGTTTTCACCAAGTTTTAAATGTTTTAAATTGCTTATAGCATTTTATCTGATTTTATAGACAGTGTGAAATTGATAAATGTGATGCAATATGTGCCTTCAAAAGATACTCCTGATCTAGTTGTGGCTACTTCAGCTATCTTTTCAAAATGAAAAAGTACTTCTTGTACTGATTATCTGAGATACTATCTCACACCGAGGGATAATTTAAAGTACCCACTGTCTATAGAATTCAGCTTTCCGCCGGGGGACTTGTTTTGCCCAATTCAACAGATATCAATGCTCTAGAACTTTCTACGTCAAGTTATCTTTCTGCAAGTAAAGCCGTCAAGTATTTTCCACCTAAATATGGGAATACTGTTCTTAGCTAAAGATTTTTCTTAACAGCATTCGTTATTCTAAGTCTAATTTGTCTTCCTTCGTGGGAAACTTCCCACTACATTCAACTATAACCTTTAAAAGCTACAACGCAATAAACCTTCTCAAGTTACAATTCAACTAGTGATTTACATAATTGCAATAACTTTTCTTCTCGTGAACATTCTGTGCTGCAATAGTGAACTTTCCAAACATACCAATAGACTATAGTGAAACAGTGCTCGTTCAACCACCAACCGTGTCGCGTTCGAAAGAAAGCAATAAATATGACCAAGACATTTTCTTAAACCTCCTATTTTCCTCCTCTCAAATACCTTACTAACATATTATAATTAAATTATAAAATTTAGATTTCCTTCAATGAGGTGTCACTCAATAGTAGTGCCCTCTCATCTTTGTGCTGTTTACCATCGTAATTTCTGTATAATCTGTGCCTAGCACACTCTTTGAACTATTGTTTTCCTCGTTTACTAGGGAATTCAATTATTTCTACTCACAAGTGAGTTTTCTAACTTTCCTTTTCTAGGTTTCACGAAAGGGCAACAGGCCCCATTTTTCCCTCGTGATCCCTGTTTAAATATAAGAAGTTATAGAAACTTCTTCTTAATTTTCCTCTCTTTTTTGTCATAATCTCATATTAAATGCTTTTCATAGACTTTAAGATCTCTAATAGGAATTATTAAGGTGCCTACATTGTACCTGATTCCTTGTTAATGCTTTAATTATTTGTAATTCTCGTTAAACTTTAAAGTTTTCAATTTTTAGCACAACTTTTAAAATCTTATTCAGATTTTGTGCTCGAAGCAAGTTTTAAACTTGCGTCCTATTTAACATTGTCAAAAAATTTACAATCTGTTAGAATTAAGTCTCAGACTTTTGTATGTTAAAATTGCTTATTGTTATTAATTTGAATCTAAATCAATTTTATATTGTTTGCTACTTCAACTCTTTCTTTCTTGTTAAATAAACAAAATTTCAACTTTGCGCTTTATACATTACAACAGAATAACGCTTAGGTAGGACCCTGGTTTTCCTGACTCTTCCCATCGGTTTATACTATCTTTAAGCAAATCACATACCGGTACTAAAATTATAATAGTTTTGCTTCTTGTTGCATTCGAACGAAAACTTCTAGTATCATCTTTTTCAAAGCATCTTATAGCTGCTATAGCTAATTCTAATGAGCCAGTAAGGCAAGTAAAGCTAGCTCCGCAAGCTTCCTGCTTGTTGAGATTTTCTCTAAAACTTGTGGTTCGTTTTCAAAATTTAAGTTTTTCTTCCGGTCTAAACTTTTAGTCGGCACTTTGCTGGGTAAAACTTAGCTATTCTTAAATGCAACTATTGTCTTTCTTACCAAAATTTTCAAAGAAATCAACAAAATTGTTCCCAAAATCACTATAACTGCTTTACCAATACCTTTCCTGGGAGTACTCGATCAGTCGTCGGAGATCCTACAGTTCCAAGAACTAAAATCATAACGGCAAATTCAAATTATTTG
Organism: Meconema thalassinum; assembly: GCA_946902985.2. NCBI lineage: Eukaryota > Metazoa > Arthropoda > Insecta > Orthoptera > Tettigoniidae > Meconema > Meconema thalassinum. Next base: position 1,119,248,356 of record OX336389.2, on the reverse strand, counting down.
CGCCTTTCAAAACATTCGTTCAAACTTAACTCCTTTTAAAGGATATACAGTAAATCTGTCATTCTTTGTCTTGCCAGACTATCACCCTTCCAGTGGCGGCCGACAGACTCTTAGGCTGGGAGGGTGATCACAGTATTTTTTCCCGCACCTCTTCATAAATCAAGTTACTTTTATATTCAATGAAAATATCGCGTTATTGCTCAATATTCTTGATGTTGGATCAGAGGGTTTTTCTCATTTAGTATTACAACTATGATTTAATAGGGTAACAACACTGAGAACCAGATGTGAAAATTACGTATAGACGAAAACGCAAAACATGAATCCCAGGGAGCTTGTGTTTGGGTCTTTTTCTTTATCATAGCATTATCCTTGTGAGCTCAAAACTTGACAAATCCCAGTTTGCATGAATACACGAATTAAACAACGATTTATCCAGTACATTATAACATAGAATATACGATATTATTCTTTTAGTAACTCCAAACTCAAGCTTAAAGCGTTGGCTGTTAAAATGTGGACATTGGATTATCACTTGAATTCGGCATAGAACACGATTTTTTCTTTTAATATTCAAATTTGGAAATATACTTTAATATTCAAATTTGGAAATATACAAGTGCCAGTAACAATCAATGTCAGTGTTCGAGCTGACAGATGAATTTTAGGAAAATGTACCTCCCGAGTCACATTATGTTTCATTTTTATGCATACTAACCTGTTGAATTGCTTTTTATTCTGATAGATTACTTAAATTACTAGCAGAGAGTGAATTTAACTGCAAATTAAAAACTGGAATAATAATAATAATAATAATAATAATAATAATAACGTGCCAGGAGATTAAGCGTAAGCATTTCCAAACCACAGTCGCACCGGTAAATTTAAACAAAGACACTACTTACAAAGCTTACAGATTAATCATCACCAACACAGAGATTGCAACAACTGCTGAATATTACCACCGCTTTAAGACTTTCCAGCACGAAAGCGAAATAGCTCACTGGTGTCAACCTTCACTAACCGCAGGATTCTAATCAGAGGTCCGTGATGCTTCATCCTTGCAATGTGAATCGAGATCCCTGGTCTCAGATGCTACAATTTAATATAATTATATATTTTTTGTGTTCAAAGATAAAGATAATGATACTACATCATGGATTATTGTTATTTAATTTTAATTTTTATTATATGCAACCGTGGAGATTACTTTTATTCATTCATCTACTTTATTTGCTAATGGGGTATTTCCCCGGCTGGGTGCATGCAGGAGAGGGGTGTTCACTGTTGTCAAACCTGTGTCACAGCGGGTTGGGATCAGGCGACAGTGCTTGTCTAATGGAAGTTCGGCGTGCGGAAGCTGACAGCAGAATGATAATAATGACACATCTGACAACCCTGAACGATCTACTTCTTATTGGCTTCTGATGCTAGTCACAAGTTTTCTTACTAACCAATAGTAGTAGATACGGTTGCATGACGTCTTGAGTAGCGAGGGGAGATGACATATTTACCGGTGCTACAGAGCTGTTAAGGGCTCCGCCTGGCTTCAAGACAACTGCCCGCACACCGCGCCCACAGATTACCCCCATGGCAGCCCGAAAGCGCACCAGTCTCCATACTCCCCGCACGTCTGAACCCCCTCGCCCGGACACAATCTTAGGGCGGAAGGCCAAGAGTCCGTAACTCCATACTGACCAGTGTTCTGTGGTGTGCTGCGCGCTGACAAAGCGTGATACCACCAAACACAGTCTTCCTGATTGATAGAGCTACATGTAATTTTCTTAGCATTATTAGAGTTCAATTTTTGACTTAAAATATCAAGAGGAAATGTAAATCCCTTTTCGTTCTCTAGGAAGGACACCGTCTTGGAGTCCTTATGGGCCAGCCGCTACTGCACCCTTCCCTATTATAGCCAAATGTAGGCTTGTAAGGGAAGCTACGATCGCTGCTTGCTTGCAAATAGCCCAAGCTCCAGCAGCATTTCCCGTTAGCTGCGGCCAAGTCCATACTCACTTTAGGTGCTTCACGGGCTTTGCGGTGACACTCGTCACTAAATACTCATCCAAATTCATTTTGTTTGCTTAGTATTGGACTCTCGTCCTATTTACCCACACTTGTTCTTCATTCCGAAACCCACTTCCCTTTCCTTCTCTCTTCATCTTCCCTTGGGGGTAGGGTTAATCCCTAGCCAACACCTACCCAACATAAGCCTCCGCCCATACACACGTTTTCTTTACACTGAGTTTATCACTTGCATAAAACCAAGTTACTGTTCATGCGTCTATAATCGAACTCACGTTCAATGGCGAACTTAACTATCGCGTACGGGATCTGAAATCAGATCCTCGGCAAAATAGGTTTGATGTTTCAGCCGTTGACTTTCTGCGAATGAAGTGCAGTCCGCTGCGACAAGCTATCGAATACTCTATTCCTTATCACGTAGGATGGAAAGGTAAACATCGTGAGAAGCTTGACACCAGTAATTAATAAGTAATACTCGGCTTTCTTTAACAATAAATAACCGTTAGTCGATTGATATCTTATTTTATCTTTATTCGACAATACTTAGTGACGCAGATTCAATTAAAGATGTTTTAATTAATTATGATAATTCAGATGTCATCAAAAATGGAATCTCATGCCATACATACAAAATAAATTGTGGCTGGGTTCGTGGACTTGCTCTCAAGCTCCCATCGTAATTCGGCCGGCACTCCTACGCTTCCTTCCCGTTCACAGCTGGGGTAGTTTATTCTCATGTCTAGATTTCGGTTACAGTACATCCCGGTAAAAAACCATGGTTGGATGGGGATTGTTGATTGTAAACGATAGCAGTACTGAGCTTTCGTACGTGCGTAGGCTACTCAGTCCACCGTCTGGTCCATTCTTGCCGTAATTGGATTTTAATAGTTGGTAAGTATTCAAATGGTTGAATGGCTATATCATATCATTGGCCCACACCGTGAGCAGCTACTTTAGCTAAATCATCAACTCAATCATTGCCGGAAATATTAGAATGTCCTGGGATCCACGCAAAAGTGATTTCATGTCCCTGATTGGATAAATCGAATGAGTGTTCAATAATATTGAGAATATACCAATTGTCTGTCAAGGCAACATTTTGCATGGCAGTAAACACACTATAAGAATCAGTGCTGTTTGATGTATAATAATGATTGATGGATAGCAAAGGCTTCCGCAGTAAAGATAGTAATTGTATTAGGTACCGTAACTGAAATTGTTGATAAATGTGAAGTTCCGAAGAAAAGAAATCTGCTCCCACACCCATAGGTTCTACAAATTTGGACCCGTCAGGATAAATCGTGATATGATTTGGGTAGGATGAGAGAAAATGTGTCAAAAATATTTTAGCAATGTGTGGAGTATGTCGTAGGATAAACATACAAGGGTCGGCCGTGGTTCTGACGACTGAGGGTTGATGTAAGGAAACACGATATGGAACCATATAAATAAACGGTTTAAGCGTTTGTAAGATCTGGGTTCGAAATGGTAGAAGAGTAAGATACGCAACGAGTATGGAAGGGAATGCAAACCGTGTATGTGGGGGCCGTTGTGTATAATCGGCTAATACTTGGAGTTTTGGTAATACGGGGGTATGCGCAAGGGCCATCTTACGAAGAAGGTATTTGTTTGATAAATACGGACGGTGTAAGTTTAAGGGTTGTTCCACCGTTTCGACTAATAATGCGCTGATTTGAGTGGATGGGAGTGCGCCGATGATGATGCGTAGAGCAGAGAATTGTAATTTATCCACTTGTGTTATACGAGTCTGTGGAAGGATATTAAAAAAATGACAGCCATAGCCAAGGACCGAGCAGATAATGTTTCGGTATAACATAAGTAAGATGTTCGGGTCAGCCCCCCCCCCCCCCCCAATGCCGTCTTTTTAAAGAACGAAAAATATTCAATTTCTTGTTAATATGAGTTGACATATATTGGATATGTGAGGTCCACTTTAGTTTTTTATCAATGTATAGGCCAAGATATTTGAAAGTATGTTGAAGTGGAATAATACCCGTCTGATAACCGATATGTGAACGTTCATAAGTACTGTGATGCGTAAAGATCATGCAGCATTTTTGGCAGCGACAGTAGTAAGACCGTGGTTATGAAACCATTCATGACTCAATGTTAATGTTGAATACACACGTTGGCGACATTCAAGGAGATTGTCACAACAGTAAAGCAGGATATCGTCTGCAAATTGTAAAATCCGGACATGTGGAGTTACAACGTGTTCTAAGGAATGAGTGTAGTTAATGTACAGGATTCCACTGAGAATGTCGCTTTGAGGAAGACCTACAGATGTGTATCTATGATCTAATACAGTAGCAGAAGTAATGAGTACTAATTGACGGTTACATAGGAAATTATGGATTATAACTGTAAATACCAGAGGGAATTGCCATCGGTGGAGAATTTTTAATAAGAGAAACACATTGACATTGTCGTATGCACCTTTAATATCTAAAAAATCGGCTAACAGGGGCTGGTGTCGAGATTTGGAAAACAAAGTATCAATAAGGACAATATTTAAGGCATCAATAGTACTTTTTTGTTTAGCGAAGGCGAATTGTGATTTGGGAAGTAGATTGTAATATTCCAAAACCCTAAGTAAACATCGTAATAATGTACGCTGAAAAGTTTTGCGTATACATGAACCTAGATTGATACCACGGTAATGAGTATATTCAGTGTTTTTTTACCTGGTTTAAGGAGTGGGATTATTTTAAAGATGTTCCAATCGGTGGGAAGCTTACCCGTCAAGAGAATAGAAATATAAAAACGAATAACGACATGTTGAACAGAATCAGGCAGTGAGAGTAACATTGTATAAGTAATTGAATCAACGCCGGGTTGAGTCGATCTTTTACCTTTAAGAGCGTAGAGAAATTCAGTGTGTTCGATAGGCTGAGTAAGAATAAGAAAGTTATGATCGGAGGACGAACGAGTAAATTGATAGTGTGGCTGCACGAAGTCAGGAGTTAAACTGCGGTAAAATGGTAAAAAGAACGTCTTCTGTGAGAGATATAGGAGGGGTGGTATGGCGTCGATGAGTGAGGGTTTTAATAGCTGCCTATATGTGAGAAATTGGAGTTTAACGATGAATGGATTCGGTACATCTTTTTCAAGCAGCTCTGCGTTTAATATTAAATGTGTGTTGAATGGTGGCAACAATCCGTTTGTAGTTACGGCAGGTGTAAGGGGTATTGTTAGTACGATAAAGACGGAGTAATGCTTTACGGCGCTTAACTAAGATGTTACGTTCATTATCCCACCAGGAAATATGATATCGTGTGAGGTGTTGTGAAGCTGATCGCATAGTGAATGGGTGATAAGAATCGAGATATGCTCTAAGGTGACCTATTAAATGCGAATAGTCGGTAGGGTTACCAGACCTACCAGGTTGAAACTGAGTGTGAATGTAAGATTGAAAGTGGTCAACGTTAAAGGATCTAAGGTCCCATGAAGAATGGGTCGGTTGCATGGGGTGACGCGGTATGCCAGCGGATGCATATTGTATTAGTATGGGATAATGATCACTGAGATGTAAATCGGGAATGGCATACCATGATAAAAATGCGTAATGTCCAATGTATTTAAGGTGAGATCGATAGCGCTAGGGCGTTGGGTAGGTGCCGTAACACGTGTGGGAGATCCATCGTTCAGGATATTGATATTTAAATGTTGAGATGCCTGTTGGATGTGCCTCCCTTTAGTGGTAATTATGCCACTACCCCATTCGACATGATGGGCATTAAAATCACCCCCTATAATATGTGGACCCAATTGGATGTTATGTTGAAAGGAGGAAAACCATTGACGATAATTGCCGTGCAAATATGGTGGACAATAAATATTTGTGATAAAAACGTTCGAATGTTTAATGGTCAAATTGTATGTGCGTGGAATAGTGAATGGAGAGGGTATTTCGAAGTATGAAAGATTATGTTTAATTAAAGTCATAACCCCGCCAAATGGTATGCCATCGAGACGTTCGACTTTATAACCAGCTATATGGAAATCAAATTGGGTTGGTAACCATGTTTCTTGTAGTAAGGCAATATCCGGTTGAAATTCGGTGATAAAGTTTAATAATTCATGTATCCTATTTAATAAGCTCCCATTATTCCATTGAAGTAGAATCATGAGGGACTACAGAATTGGTGGAGGAATGAAGGTTGGTAGGAGTGAATGTAGATGCAGTCGGAGGGTTAACTAATTTAGTGAGTTTGTAGAAAAGTTGATGCAAGAGAAATCTCCATTGGGCATTGCATTGGTGCCTGAAAGATTAATGAGTTCTTCCTCATCTTCTTTACGTTACCCTTTTGGGGTTAGCCAGGCTCTCTACCCAGTCGCTATATTGTATACACGAAACTGCGTGGGAGTATCAGTAAACAGTCAGATAGGGGATTCAAAGTCGGAGAAAAGGAAGGAAACACAACAAAAACAGAGACACAATTGGAAACAAGTCTTCACGCTGAAGCGACTCTCCTTAGTGGCTTACTACGAAACATACACAAAGACTGAGTCATACATACATACATACATACATACATACATAATTTATTTTCGAATGTGGACGCTGTCCATGGTGGCAAATTACAATGACAAAACAAAACAAAACAATCATACAACTACAAAAATTTTAGAAAATAATGATTAATTAGAAAAAAGTATTAATTGCTAAAAGAAGATACCGGTAATCATAATAATAATTCTAATAATAGAAATAAATATAAAACAATAATAATTTACACATTCTTTCATGTTTCAACTCATGCACCGTACATCACTGTCTCCTGATCTGGTGCTTCCTTATCAACTCCTTGAATTTACCAACATCAGAAGACAAAGGGCTGAAAATACCCCCTGGCAAACTGTTCCATTCTACTGCCCCCCTCTCAATGAACGAATATTTGCCCCAGGTACTGTTCCACTGACTTAATTGTAATTTATAAGAATGACTATATCTGCCCATATATGACCCTTTCTTTCCCAATCTCTCATGAGTGTATTCCCATGCAATTTCCCCTTTGTTAGCTAAGAACATACCCCCTAGTCTTGCTCTTGAACGTCTACCAGCCAGACTTTTCCAACCCATATCCTGAATCATTTCACTCACATTACTCGTCAACCTGTGGTCCTCCATTACATACCTGGCGGCCTTCCTTTGAACTCCTTCCAATTCCTTTATTAGGTACAATTTGTATGGATCCCACACTCCCCCAGCATATTCCAGCAGCGGACGGACTAGGGACATGTATTCCCTTTTCCTAATCTATCTGCCAGCCTCTTCAAACACTCGCATAACCATATGAAGCAACTTGTAAGCGTTCTTCACTATTTCTCCTATGTGCTTACCCCCAGTGCAAATTTCCGCCCCCCGCAGTTACTCCTAAATACCTACATTCGTCCCCAAATATAACTCTATTTTCACCTACTGAATATTCAAAAACAATTTGTTTTCTTTTATTGACAAATCTCACAGCCAGTCATTTCTTTGAATTTATCTTCGTATCAGTTTTATCCGCCCAGCTTTGTATGGCTGTCAATTCGCTCTGCAATATGCCGCAGTCATCCGGGTGATTTATCCTCCTGTATACTACTATATCATCAGCAAGTAATCTTATCTGGGGTGATATTTTAACTCCTATGTCGTTTATGTAAATGAGAAATAGTAAAAGAACCAATTTACTTCCCTGAGGTACCCCCCTCCCCACCCTAGACTGTTCTGACACTGACCCACCAACCCTTACCCTCTGACTTCTCCCCTCCAAAAAAGATCTCACCCAGTGTACTACTCTCCTGTCCAATCCTATAGCCTCCATTTTCCTTAATAGAATACCACGATTGACCCTATCGAAAGCCTTTGAAAGGTCAACTGCAATGCAGTCAACTTGACCTCTATTATCCAAGGCCTCCACATCAAAGGAGTGAGGGAATTAAAGAGTAATGCTACAATCCTGTAAACAGGTTATCAAGGAGGAGAGAACAGGAAAGGGAGGGTTATCTAGAAGAGTGGAAAGATTTAAGGGGTAAAAACCGAAGAATTGTACGGATCGGAGGAAAATCTGACGCGAGGCATTGTAAAGTGTACCCTGAAAAATTATATGATTTATGGTTCCAACAGCTTTACGACACGAACAAACTGCGGAAGGGATGGAATTACAACGCGCCATATAGGCCGGTGTTAGCGCATGATTAAAACGGAGGTGTACGATTGTAATCGTTTGGCGACGATTATATTGACCGAAATAAAACCAAGGATTACGGGGGATGAGTGGTTGGATACCATAATAAAATGGTGCTTTGGTATGAGCATACTCACGCCATTGTCGATGCCATTCCGATCGGAGCTAAGTCTGGAGTAGGGGAATATAATGATAGGAGGGCTGGCAACATCCAGAACTGCACCCGCAGCAATAGCAGCTTCCTTGGCATACTTGTCAACACCCGTACTTCGTTACTGGGAATGTTGATGTGGCCGGGGTATACGTAAAAGAATGCGATATCCCCGCCGGAGTAATTCATACGTGAGGAATAGTATATTCGATATGTACCTCACCAATTGTCTGAGTTTTCTACATTTTGTAAGGATGTGAGTACCGGTACACTTTGAGAATCGGTGATGATGATGTATGAATTGAGGGGGTGGCATTTTTTTAAAATAAGAGCCTGTAATATCGCAAAGGCTTCTGCGGTAAATATGGACATCACAGCAGGAAGGGTGAATTTCCGAACTAGCTGTAAAGACAGGGTGTAAAATGCAGCGCCGACGCCGGCAGTATCTGGGAATATGGAACCATCAATATCAACAGAGATATGGGAAGAATAGGAGGAATGTAATTCATGGAAAGTACGAGAGGCAACTGTAGGGTTCATTCATAAGAATGAGCGAGACATATCAGAAAGGTGAGTTAAAATATCGGGGAGAAAGAACAATAAAGGGAAGGGGACATTGTAAACAATCGGATTCTGGGTTTGAAGTATAGTAGTTCGGTAGGGTCGAAGGTCACAGCAGGCCTTGAGCAGGGAGGGGCAGGAAAATCCCTTTAAGAAATTTCGATTATAATAATCATCCAAAAGTTGTAATTTAGGGCTTAAGGGGAAGGAGGAGAGAGACCTTTTACGTAACACATTTGTAGACGATAGATAGTGCCGCCTTAGGGGGAGAGGTTGGTCCACAGCATCGACCAAAAGGGCCTGGGTGGGGGTTGAATGTAGGGCACATAAAACAATACGCAGGGCCGAAAATTGAAACTTATCGAGTGAGGGCAATCTGATTCTAGGCATGATAACATAGAAATGACAGCCATAGTCTAATTCTGCGCGAATTATATTTCTATAAAGGGTGAGTAAAATGTTTGGGTCCGATCCCCAATGGCGTCACGTTAAAGCACGGAATATACTGTATTGAGTTTCTTGGTAATATGGGAAGATAATTTGGTGATTTGAGTTTTCCAAGTGAATTTAACGTCAATAATTTGATTTGATGGAAAAGCGGAATTGTACCTTGGTGATAGGATATTTGGGGCGCGATGATAGTTGCGTCGAGTTGTAAACAGATGTGCCGCAATTTTGGTGGGGACGGTATCGAGTCCGTGTTGAAAAAAACTATGATGTAATTGCGTTAAGGCGGTATCCGTGGTCCGGAGGCATTGGGCGAGATCAGGAGATGAACAATATATGAGAATATTGTCCGCCTACTGGAGGAGACGAACATGAGGAAGAAGTAGTTTTTCGATTTCACTAGTATAGAATATAAGGAATTCCACTAAGATATCGCCCTGTGGAAGGCCGAGGAAAGTGATACGATCATTGAGCGTGGAGGGAAGGGTGGGAAGAATGAGACGGCGATATCGAAGGAAACCAGATATTAGTTTAATAAAGGAGGGGGGAAATTGGCACCGGTGTAACATTTCAATGAGAAGGGGTACATTGACATTGACATTTGACGTCAAGACAAACCGCAATGAGATAGTGTTTACGGCCACGGGATAAGAGAATGTCAGTTAGAAATACTCTGTAGAAAATGGTAATTGCAACACCATGAAGGCATTGGTCGTTTGTGTTGATTTTCAAGATATGGAACGATGCCATGTAGGTATGTAAACGATCAAAGTTTCAGGCCCATTTGATTGTTGCTACAGGTCTCGCCGCGTGATTGGTCGCGGAGGAATCAACTCCAGTATACGGACTCTGGTGTAGCGTAGTTGACTTGCAGTCTGTGCAGTGAAGTGATCCCCGTCAAACATGCCTCGATGACAGAGAAGAGCATGCTATCAACTACTGTTGCCGTTTGAGAGGGCTCTGATAATTGGGCTGTGTGAGGCTGGATTATCACTAAGGACTGTCGCTGCATGTGTTGGCCGACAGGCATCTACGGTACAACGTGTATGGGAGCAGTGGTCAAATGAAGGTACCCACAGTCGTAGACCTGGCACAGGCCCAGTGCGACAGACAACTGTGAGAGAGGATCGCCGCATAATTCGGATGGCCCGGATGGAACCCCATGCAACAGCAGCGACAATTCGAGCAGCTGTGGCACCCCACGTTACACAACAAACAGTTGGTAATCGCCTGCGTGCAGCTAGCTTACGATCCCGTGTCCCTACAGAAGGTGTTCCATTGACCCCACAACAGCGACGTGTAAGGCTGGCCTGGTGTCGAGAACGGTCGACGTGTGTCGACGAATGGCATAGGGTCGTCTTTGGTGATGAATCGCGCTTCTCTCTTGCCCGCAGTGATCGCCAGAATCGTGTGCGCCGACGTACCGGGGAGAGGGGCCAGCCAGACCTTATTGTCGAGAGGCACACATGGCCAACACCAAGCATTATGGTCTGGGGAGCTGTTGGCTTTAATGTAAAATCACAATTAGTGCTTGTTGAGGGCACTATGACTGCTCGACAGTACGTTGATAGTGTACTCAATCCAGTGGTTGTCCCTTTGATGGCGAATATTGCTAATGGGATGTTTCAGCAGGACAATGCCCGGCTTCACACTGCACACATCTCCAGAGAAGCTCTCCACGACATCACAACCTTAGAATGGCCCGCCAGATCCCCGGACCACAGTTCTATTGTGCATGTGTGGGACTTGATTAGTCGACAACTGGCCAACCGTCCTCAGCCACCCACAACTCTGGAACAACTGACCCGTGCAGTACAGCAAGCATGGGCCACAATTCCTCAGGAAGCGATCCAGAGCCTGATTGACTCCATGCCTCACCAAATTCATCAATGTATTGCAGCTCGTGGTGGACACATCCTGTATTGATTGTTGTCCAAACTTGCGGTCAGAGGGACCTGAAAGTGTAATCATCGAATCACAACCGAACACTCGTCCTGCATGTTCAATTGCAGCAATGTAGCACCACTCCTTCTGGGTGTTGATTTTTCCATTTTCTTCAGTGTATATTCAAGGGGTCAATTGTGGACTTTCGTTTTATGAAAGCATATTGTGTTTTAGGAAAGAGGTAGTAATATTTGAGTGCCCAAAGCAGTCTACAGTATATAATAAAATCCGTTGAAATGCTCTACGAACACAAGAGCTGAGGGTAATACCGCGATAATTGGTATAATGGAAAACATTAAATTGGGCAGGAATATCTCCGGTGCTCAGGAGAGAATTAAAATACGTAACGAAAACCTGTTGAGCATGGTTGTGGAGAGAGGAAAGAACCTCATATGAAATATAGTCAGGGCCGAGGGCGGAGGATTTATTGTGGGTAAGGGCGTGCGAAAAATCATCAATGATAGTGGGTTGAATGAGGCTGGAGAATTTATGGTTAAAGTCACCAGGGGAAATGGTAGATTCCGGTTCCTCATAGTCAGGCGTAAGATAGCGATAAAATTGTTGAAATCCTACGTGTGAAAGTTTGAGGAGAGGGGAGGGGACCGTGCAACCCGATAATTTTTTGATAGCAGACGAGATATGCTGAATGGGGTCTGGCGATTCAGGTTGGAAGTAAAATCCTGCCAAGCAAAACGACGTTTTTGATTGAAGTTTTTTTTGGTAGGTTATCAGTAAATATTTTATTATGTGTATAGGTGTAGGGTGTGTTATACGTACGGTATAAACGAAGGAGAATTTTTCGACTTTGGAATAGATGTTTACAATAATCGTCCCACCAGGAAGGAGTAGATGGTTTGCACACCGTAGGAATGGTCCGGACTACTTAAGGATGATGCATATCGAAATACTGTGTTATGACGTTTTGCAGATAGTCGCAGGATGAACATAGAGGGGGGAAACCAGACAAGGGGACTGTTGTATCGAATTAAAAAAGTGATCGGAATGAAAGTTTTTGAAATTCCGGTAGGAAATTGGCTGAAAGGAGGTGGGAGGCTGCCGAAGATATGAATTAATGTGGAGAACAATGTGGTTGTGATCGCTTTGATCTAGGTCCAGATGCGTATTCCAATCAACAGGGTGCGCTGAGTCCAAGGTTGTAAATGTGAGGTCTACAGCACTTGGAGATTGAGATGGGGGAGTGAAATGAGTAGGTGAGCCGTCATTAAGGAGATGTAAGGTTGCGGATTGAGATGTAAGCCAAGCATGTATTCCTTTAGGAGTAGTTTTACTGCAAACCCATTCAGTGTTGTGGGCGTTGAAATCACCTCCAAGGACATGGGTCACAAGGGTAGTGCAATACGAAAATAAAAGACGTCCATTGCCAAACATTACCTTGGATATACGGCGGAATATAGATATTAGTGATAGATAGGTGCGCTATTTTCATAGAAAGGGAATAGGTGCGAGATGTGGGAAAAGTAAAGGGCATCACGTGATAATTGATATTATTCCGTATTAAGGTGAAAATACCACCATAACGGGGCCCATGAACCCTTTCTACTTGACAATTGGGTACAGTAAAACCACGGGAGGAACGAAGCCATGTTTTCTGGAGTAGGATAACATCAGGACTATTTTCTTGGATTAACTGTAGTAATGCATGCTTCTTATTAAGAATGTTACGGGGGTTCCATTGGAATGCTTTCATGGACCTGTAGGAGGTGTAGACAAGGGTGCATTAACAGTGACCGGGGCAGGTGTATGGGGCGGTTGGGAGAGGAGAATGGTAAAATGTGCATAGATCCTTTTAAGAAGGTGTGTCCATTGGACATTCGTGCGGAGCAGTTCCATCAGCTGGGTGACGTCTTGTGTAAGATCTATTGGCACGCCCGAATGGGGTGGCACACAGGGAGGGGCAGAACTAGCACGGACCGGCGTCCGAGAGGAAATGGAAGACTGAGATCTGAAGGGTGGGTGAGAAGAGTTGGAATGTAAAATATTCGAATACACTCTCCGATCGTAGCCCAGGAGTCCAGGAACCTTAGGGGGGCTATGAACCACTGTTGTAATTTGTGTGTGTGTGTGGGGGGGGGGGGGGGGGCTAGAGCAATGTAGCACCACTCCTTCTGGGTGTTGATTTTTCCATTTTCTTCAGTGTATATTCAAGGGGTCAATTGTGGACTTTCGTTTTATGAAAGCATATTGTGTTTTAGGAAAGAGGTAGTAATATTTGAGTGCCCAAAGCAGTCTACAGTATATAATAAAATCCGTGGGGGGGGGAAGAGCAGGAAATTGCTGGGGGTATATTGAGTGGTTGAAAAGGAGTGGACGAGATCAGAAGAAAGTACACTGCGAGGAACAGGGTATATTGTTTGGAACACCAGGTAAGGGCCATCGGGTACTGTACTCGTTTGGAGAGACGAGACAGACAATTATACATCTAGTGGAAAGTTTTCTAAATTAGCCCATGATAATATTTATCGATGCTGGAAGCTGACACAAAACAGGTTTGTGGAGCGAAGGAATTAACTGAGTTAATTCGGCCAGCCAATAGCAAATTAGTAGTTGCGAGGGGACTTAGAACTTGCTTCGCCGAGATGACAAAGAGCCCGAGCAGCAACGAGGACGCCCGAGTCAGATCTTAGAGAGAGAAATCAAGCGTGTGGCGACGAGAAGGAGTAGGGGAACTGGCGCGAGTTCGACACGCGACTACAACCAATGAGGAGCCGCCTATTAAAACTAACACCGACAGAGTAATTAACATATGTAATTACTAGGACAAAGTTATTACATTAAACAATTATGAAGAGTGTTAAATGATAACTAAGAACGATTGACGATAATTCCAGCCGAGGATTTAAGTAATTAATAAAGAGTTTGATCCATTAATATAAGCAACCAATCAGAGCCATGGATTGAGAAAGGACGCGGTTTTTGGAAATTAGATGCTGGGGAAAGAGAAGAGGAAGCGAGACTCTTATCAACCACGACTTTGAAGCAGAAGGACGTTCAAACAAACTACTCTCCAAGTTGAAGAAGCAGATAGAAAATATTCATCGAAGGCACTCAGTAATGTGCAAGTAACATTAAAATCGACATTCTGCGAAGAAATAATTATATTTTTAACAACAAATCTACAGCTTCAAGAATGATAAACCTCCAAAAGTCGAGGGGGGAATTCCATGACGATTCTACAAGCGTCGTGATGAACGCTTAAACAATTATGGGAACGACGCTATGATGGCATCAAGAACATCTGAAATGACTTAACATCAACATTTCGGGGGAGATTAACATCTCATCTCTCCCGTAATAGAAATTCTACAATTATCAGTCATTTTACCATCACAAATGACGTTCTACAGGGAACTTTGGGGAAGAAGACTTGAAGTTATTCATGGACGAGGGCGACCAGGGAATTACCCGGTGCCGAAGAGAGAAAGGGCTATCCCATCTCAATCAGAAGAGTCATCGGCGGAAGGAGGCGACAGCACGATGATGATCGAGTTCGAATCCCTAGACCTGACCGCACGAGATATTCGGAGGGAGAATTGGACAAGAATGCTGACCACCACGCAGTCTTAAGCCGCTAGAAACATTCCGTTTCTAATGGGTAACCAAAGGAAGTCCGCTTCATGTCAACTCTAACCCAGCACAAGGTAGTCTACGGACCAACATTGAACATCCCATTTTGTAGAATTGTATATCTTGAATATCCGACAACTATTGTTAAAACCATTTTTCTATATTGTTTATTAGATTATTGCAGTTTTCATTCTTATATTCGTAAAAACATCATGCGGATGTTTGGTCGTATTTTTCGACGATTTCGGAATTTTAGGGATTTTTTCATTTCGATTTTTCGATTTTTGCGATATTCGAAATTTGAAGGGAGATTTTATAGTTTAATTCATAATTGTTTTAGTAAACTTCAAACATGTTTTAAATCGAACGATATCTATGTTTTATTAATGATTGTAATGATGGAAATGTTTTCCAAGTATGTGATAGGAAGTATATATCAAAGCATGCGATCCAGAAAGATCTATTGTAGAGATCTATATAAAGTCACGATCTGAGAAATAATGAAACAGATTTAGTGAAGAAATTTTGTAAGTAATGTTTTTTGAAAGTATTAGAATTTGTTGAAAAGACAGTAAAGAAAGAATCTGTAAAGAATTGTAATGTGGAATTAACAGATACGAAGGAGAGCATATTTTGAAGTAGGAAATAATGTAATGATGGAATGGAAGGAATGTTACAGTTTGATGAAAGATTTTTAAGAAATGTGAGTGAAGCAAAGAAATAAGATTTTTATTTAAAGATTATCATTTTATCGCATTACCTATTAAATTGAGTCATGGAGAGAACCAGTATTTTTATTATATGGTCATTAAGATTGTTGTAACTGAAAGAAGAGTTTATTATTGGAAAGTATAGAGAAAGGAATTGTATTGAAGGAACTGCGAAGTACCTCGATGGATGAGATTTATTATTCCCATTGTAGACGGAGGTATTTGTTGTGAGACAATGAGCCATTGGTCTATTTTTGTAGAAATGTCTGTAGTGACAGACGCGTGTATTTCATGAAAGTAAGAAGTTATAAGAAATGTTATGGAAGTTTATTAATTGTGGATGTTATTGATATAGTCTCAATAGAGTTGAAACTCCTGAAATTCACAGGACAGTGGATCCTGGATGAAGTTAAATCTGATAGAAATTATAGGATTTAATGGATCTTTGTTGAAACTGAGAGTAAACTGAGATCTATTAAATGGTTCGTATCCTAATGTTTTTCATTTATGGTAATTATTCGACGAGTGGAAATGTGTATTTTTATTAAGTATATTTATTACGTGAACAGATAAGTTGTAGGAGGTTTTTGAACTAGTCTCTACTTAATTGTATGGATTATAGAATCCCAGATTGTAACGTAAAACACGAACAAGACAAAGTAGAGTGAAGTAATATTTTTCTGAAGCCCGTTGAGAGGCAGGAGTGATGTAGAAGAACAGTTACATGTTGTATTGTCAGGAGAAAGGAACGAACGCGTTGTATATATTTTTATTCTAAATAAGTAGTTGATGAACTACGACGTGATTATTTTCATTGTATATAATGTTATATTAAATGTATTTCAGATAGATTCGTAAGTAGATTTAGGAGTGTCTTATATTTTAAATTTAAACTTTAAAACTTTGTGTAGAGATTTTGCGCTTCCTAGAGGAGGAAATATTAATGTTAGGGTGCAGGAGATAGAATAATGAATCGTATTTGTAATGACGGAGATCTACGTCAGGGGTAACGTCATTTATTTTTGTGATTATTTAAATTTTTAGCTTATAAAAATTTTCTTGTTGTAAAATCCCGTCACCTAGGGCACAGCAGTTGTTCGCTGTATGGAAGCTTATTGAAGCTTACACTTAACAGTTTTTACGGTTTCTTAATGAAACAACTTGTTTTTTATATGGATTAATGACACTTAGTCATTCATATTTATTTCATTGTTTATTTTTGAGAGCATTTAATCAAAGCTCGATGACACGAGAAGTGTACTGCTTTTATAATAAATAGACGGATTCGTGTTGACGATTTTCTGATTGTTTTATAGGAAACTGGCATTATACTTGTAGTTAGATGGTAGAGGAATGTGCTGTAGGGTGGAAGTTCCCGAGGGACCTAATCTGCATCCTTACGCCCGAGATTTTTATAGAGACATTTTTTATCCTAAGTAGTTAGATGACCCTACTGTTCTGTAGTTTGATACTGCAGCACATTCCGTCTGAGAAAATACCTGTCCCTTATTCTGAGTGTTTTCGCCAAGTGGCACCATGTCGTTTTTAGTCACATCACTGATATTGATGATTTTGGTAAATGTGTTATTCGTCCACAAATGCATCAGTGTAATTAAACTGATTGTCATATTTAACTTCAATTGTTTCAGCTAATGGCCTCAGCAGACGCTGAGGAATGGAGAGTTAAAATATTTCAACAATCTAAAAATGCCAATGGCTAAAGTCGCACTCGAACCTACTATCTCCTGGTGTGGAAACTGCTGCAATATGTGTCATATCACATGCAATAACATAATTCAGTGACGAAGCAATCGGTGATGAATTGATTTATACAAGAGGCATGACAAGCCAGTTGTTTGCTTATCTCAACTGCTGATTACTCTGGCTGTCAAACTCCGGTCTAACTAGTGAAATATGAGGTTCATTTTGAGGGTCTCGTTATGCAGGTCAATCGAATTAATGTGTACTTTGCTGGGTACGGTAACTTTGTTTTTTTGTTGAGATCGAAATGATTGACGATTAAATTTCGAACAGCCGGCGAGACTGCAGACTACCAGCGGAACATGTGCTCTAAGCATCTCCTGTCAGCTGCTATTACTAAATTTGCTTCAATGAGCAAACTCTGATGGCTATAAATGGTGGCGTAAACTGTAATGATGTGTGCAGCATAAGTAAGCCTACTTCAGGGTTATCTGCCTAAGCTGGGTAATAAATGTGATTATTAGTCTGTAAACTGAAGATGGCTCATACTTTACATGCTATGAGGTATGCTTTTCGTAGTGGGGTATCCATTTGTGACAATAGGGTCTGATAGGTGATTGCATTAATTGATTCTGCTCAGTGCTATAGGAAGTTGGCAGTTTCCTCATTGTGTCCCCATTTCATGAGAGTATTTCTAGGCTCTTCCCAGCGTAGACATTTTCCAAAACGGCACACAAGACTGCTCTTCAAAGAAAGAAAGAAAGAAAGAAAGAAAGAAAGAAAGAAAGAAAGAAAGAAAGAAAGAAAGAACGTTATCATTATTATTATTATTATTTAAAATAATCATTCATGTTTTCTCTAAAGGATGTACCGTAGCCGATTTAAATTATTTTGTTATACTATCGTGGCCAACTGAGGACAAGTGCCTCGCGCTCATGTGAATGCGGCAGCTCCGCAAGGAAAAAATATGTTAGAGAGAGAGAGTGTACCATATCGCTTCCGCCTCAGATATCTTCTTTGCTCCGCCGCCATTTGGATTTGAATTTTTAACCGTCGTGTAGCTATTTTGTAAGTTAATTGGATTATCTTAAAATTTAGATCCTACTTAATACGGTAGAAAAAATCGAATCATATGGCCCGCAAACCAAGTCACGTTATCGAAAGTGGCCCTTTTCCAAAATATGTTGAATGTGCTTAGTGTAGAAGATAGAAACGACGTCAGTCGCAGCTCCTCTATGAGAAATGGTTCTCTAATTAGATAAATATGACCCAGTATATAAGCGTATATGGCATTACAGTAAGATAGCACAATTGTGGGCAATCAGACTATTCTTAATGTCTCCAGATAGCATCAATGCTAGGTAAGATTGCAATCTGACATATAATTGAAGGTTAGGAATTTCCCATCAATGACAGGCTGTTGTACTATATCAATTTCATTCATTGTATAAGTTTATTAAATATACAAATTGAGTAATGAAATACAGTGGTAGCCTGGCCTATGATGGAGTCCCAGAATATTGGTCTAGTTATAATTTTTCCTCCTCGTAGGATTTCACCGAATAATTTTTATTAATACGTCCTTCCGCATATTCGAACGTCTTGTGGTATAGCAATAATCTGTCGGACACACGTTTTCCAGTATTCCACAGTCATTTAACACAATTTATTATTAACAACATAGTCAAGAGTTAAGTCAGCTGAAGCGGCTTCGGTAGCGTAGTCGGTAGCATGCTGAGCTTCTATGCCCAAGATAGCGGGTTCAAACCCGGCCGAAGCCGTCGGATTTTTTAACAGCGTTAAAAATCCCTCAGTATGCCTTCCTTCGGAGGGGAAGTAAAGCCGGCGATCCCATGTCATAGATTTATGGCATGTTAAAAAACCTTCCACTAATTACACCTGTGTGATGCTAAATTGGATAGGTTAAGAATGTAAATAACGCTCTTAGGTTTTTACGTTCGTTGTCAAGAGCCGACTGCGGTGGCGTCTAGTAGCTAAGTTCTGAACTTGGCCTAGTAGTCGTTGACGGTGGCGCTTGGCGGCAAAAGTAGGAACTATTTGAAAAATTCTAAGTTGCAGTATGTACTTAAATTAAAAAACAGGTAAAACACACTAATACAGTCATCACAATTAACACCGGTTATCAGACAGATTCTACACACACCCAAAGTACACGGGGCTACATGACCGCGTTGTCGCAGCCCCTAAACTTAAGAACCAACCATCCAACCAACCAACCTACGTCAGCTGATTTTCATATAGGCATATTCTTCAAAGAAGATGGGAGGACCATTCGTTTTTATATACTACTGCTGCACACCGTCAGAAAGCGCACACGTTACGTTGCTCCGTAAATACAATATCTTTGGATGAGATGGCTACTCCATAAAAGTGTCCTATATGGCACCACAGGCTGACTGAGAGTCGTGTAACTGAGGCCTATAAATGTAGCGTCGCACGGAAATGTGTAGGCTACGCGAGGAATCTCCTCCCTCTGTGTAGAATCTTGGAGGAGCACTTGACTTATTGTGAATATTACATTGTGTTCTCCTCCACAATTGGCCTATGTCCACATAGAGCCAAAAGGAGAAGGGATTATGCTAGAGAGATTTTTGTTTTAATTGCCTAATAAATCACTTCATCTTAAAAAGAATGCAATCCATTCAATTAAATGGTAAATGGCCAACAGCCTGGCCATGTTGAAATACCCGATCCCTTGAGAACTCCGCAGTTAAGCAGCATTGGGCGTGGTCGTAACTTGGGATGGCATGCCGGTTCTAGGTACTGCGCGCTGTTGGCCACCATCAGGAGGAGCGGAAAGACCTTGTGGAGAAAAGATCTGCCCTAAATCTTTCCCAAAAGGGAGAACGCATCAGGCGTGAGCCTGGTCAAAATGACTACTGTGGGAAAACAATTAGACTGAACCGTTGCGGGGTAGTGGGCATGGAAGTACATTACCAGAAAACCAAAAAGTTACATAACAATATATTAACAATATTTATTGCTAAATTGTAAATTAAAAAAAAACAAAGAACAAAATATACATAATTGCTTGACGCAGAAATGACTAGTTTTATATGTAACAAATTGTGAGGGTCTGATGACAGAAACATTGATTAAGGAGAAACCAATGAAAAAGCTTGAGAGAAGTTAAGCTTGAAATATAAAATACACTTTAATAAAAGAACCACAAAACTGAATGAAGGAATGTATAGTCAACAACAACAAAGTCAATCCCTGGCACTATACAGCCTAATGAAGGGCCAAGGCCGACCAAGCCATTTGGCCTGCAGATATTGGGGTGACGCGTGATCAGCGCATCGGATCCCCTCGGCCGTTAATCTTGGTTTTCGTCATCGGGGCGCTGCCCCACTGTCAGGCAACTACTCAATTGTCCTCACGAGGCTGAGTGCACCCCGTTCCAACCCTACGTCAGTTCTAAAATCCCTGGTGGAGCCGGGAATCGAACCCGGGGCCTCCGGGTGAGAGGCAGGCGCGCTACACCAACACCATGGGGCCGGTGAAGGAATGTATGATAATAGTAAAATTTAAATTCTTCATAAAATTGAACTTATCTTCTCAAAAAGTTGAAGAGAATTCTCCTTAAAAGTTCTAGCTAGCATAAATGTTGTTTGAGAAGTATTTCACAGTTTCTTCTGAAGGAGGCATTCATGGCCTCAAGATATGTATGCCGTAGATATAAAAGTTCAACTCTTCTTTCCACTCTTGCGAAGGTATGACACCTGTAGTGTCCAGGCGGTAATTCAATAAAAGTTTGAAATTGGTTGGCAGCCGAGAGGACTGCTGCTGCCTCGAAGGAAGAATCAAAATACACCATCTACGATGTGGCTTGCTGAGTAAGACAGTTGGCAATTATTCTGCCATCTGGAGCGATGCGTCAGAGTGAAGGTCTCGGGATGTAACTGCGAGGTAGCGTAGTGGCTAGCGAATGTAGCACTAAGAAGAGTGGCAGCAATGTTGCCATGAGATACAGCAGTGATGCGAAGTGCGGCAGCGAAGTGCGGTAGTGATGTGCGATGCGAAGTGCACTGAGTGATGAGTGATGCAGAACGACAGCGAGCAGCTTCTTGTAGTGGCCAAGGAAATTTCTTGAACCTGAATACCGCATGACCAGATAAAGGCCTACCATTGGTTGCATGAGGTCGCGGTGACGTCACTTGCCATCGACAAGCAGCGAGGCGCTGAACACATTAGTAGTGGCACTGTGTACCGAGAGTGTGGAGGCTGCAACACTCGAGGTAAGAACTTAGAAAAACTGTATAAATAAGCTTATATAAATTGCTTAATTATAATACAATGAAGTTTGGAGGTTTTCGGGAGAGAAAAATAAACGGACAGTAAAAAAGGGCTGTCACATATAGGAAGCAAACATGCACACAAAGCGTATAATGTCACGAAAGTGACCATGCTCCGAAAACCACCAAAACAAGCAAGAAATCAACAACAACAAAGAAGCAAAACACTAAGAGTCGAGTGGTAGAGGAGCGATCATGGAAATAGGTCTAGTATAATGACCTTTACTGGTAAAAATATCTACCACTCGAACATGATTATCGTGACCAGAGTAGCACTGGGTCACTCTGCCGAGATTTCATTCGAGGGGGTGGGGAGAGTGGGGTCTCGAAGGAGCACCATGTCACCCACACGTACATTGGGATCAGCAAAGCGGTCACTTCTCCCTCCGCTGAAGTAAACTGAGATACTCCAGCTTCCAACGGCGCCAAAAAGCATTACGGAAAGATTCTATCTTTCTCCAAAAAATAGGCAGATTGATATCAAAGCGCCAAATCAACAAGGGAGGAGTGGAGGCTAGAGCGCAACCAATTAAAAATGACGAGGCTTTGAAGAAATAAGATAATTAGGATCATTGGATAAGGGAGTAAGCGGTCTAGAATTAACAATTCCTTCAATCTGAATTATGATGGAATTAAATTCTTCATTGGAAAGTACAGAAAAAGTACAGACGGGCTAAACTCTAAGTGAGCTTCACGCACGATTCCCAGCGACCACCGTGGTTAGGAGCGTAAGGCGGGGGGGGGGATGCCACTTGAAACCCTTATTGTAGGAAAAATTAGAAAGCTGTTCCTTAGAGGAAGGAGAGGTAAATGCCTTTCTTTGAAGATCAGAGGCACCTATAAAGGTTTTCGCATTATTTGAGAATACTTCAGAAGGAACACCTCGTCTAGCGATGAACCTAGAGAAAAAAAGGAAGGAAGCTTGTAGTTTAACGTGACCGTTAATCTGAACCTAGAGAAGGCGGCCAAAAATATGAAGTGGAAGCATTGGTTACCAATTCGAGATGAATGGCTCCTGTAATCATGCAAACAAATAAAGCTAGGTATAGCTTGCCCAACACCTTGCGTTTAGATGAAGGAGAATTCACTTGTTAGGTAAAAGGACCGGAATAATAAATGCCGGTAAAAGCAAAGGGCTTGTTAGGCTCAGAACGAAAAGAAGGGTGATGACCCATAATAGGACGCGGTTTGGCCTTAAAACAAGGTATACACTTGCGAACTACAGATGACACTTCATGAGCTCCATTGATGAGCCAATAGTGTTCCCGAATTAAATACAACAACGTACGAGTTCCCGCATGTAAATGCTGGTAATGAAACTTCCGAATTATGAGAGCGGTCACATGATGTTTTGATAGAAGAATTATAGGATGCCTTTTTTCATCAGAATAGTTCGAAAATAACAATCTACCTCCTACTCTTATCAAACCATCCTTATCAAGGAAGGGAGTAAGAGCTGAAAGTCGACTAGACTTGGGTAAATCTTGACCAATTGAAAGCATTTGCCTTTCGGAAGAAAACACCTCTTGTTGGGTTAGCAGTAGAATTCTTCGCGGTGCGAATTCCAGCTCTACTCTAGTGAGAAAACTTCGAGGCTTGATAGGCTGATTAAATACAAAATATTTCCAGTGAAAGCGGTATGCTACTGCTCGAATTAATTTGGAGAATGAGGAATAGCGCTGAAAAAACTAATCATAGCCGAAGCAACATAAGAGGAAGCGAGAACAATGCGAGTTTCTGGTACTTCTGTCAACATATTATATGAAAGACGAGGCCAGAATTCGGAATTTTGCAAAAGCTATGACGGCCCATGACAACATAAATCAAAAGAAGCCAATTCTGTAGGTGAACAGCTACGTTATATGATATCCGTGGGATTTTCCTTACTAGGAACATGACACCACTGCTCTGAGTGGGAGACTTCCTGTATTTGGAAACACGATTAGAAACGAAAGAATTCCACTGAGAGGAGGGTTTTGAAACCCAAGCCAAAACAATCGAGGTGTCACTCCAAAAACACGTACGGGAAAATTGTACGTTAAGATTTTTGTTTAGTTTGACAGATAATTCAGCGGCCATTAAGGCAGCACACAATTCCAGTCTAGGCAAGGAAATTGACTTAAGCGGGGCTACTTTGGACTTAGCACAAATCAAATTTGAAACTCCACCAGACGAGGTGGTGGGACGTCCTACTATATAAGCATTATCTGAGAATACTTCTGAAGGAAAGCACGAGTGTGAAGCTCTGCTGTGTCAATTAAATTGCGAAGGGATATAACATATGCTTTCTAGGAACTGTCCGCAAAAATGTGCAATTCAAAGGATTGACACATGGGATCTGAAATTAAAAGGCGGGGTTAAGAATTTTAGAAAGTTCAGATAAGCTGCTTCGATATTCCAACCATTCCTTCAGAAAGGGAGTGGGTACTAATTCATCCCATCCTGATTTCAATAACCAGAGTCGTTGCATAAAGATTTTTTCACGAATTACAACAAGGGATAGGTACTGAAGTGGGTCGAAGATCTTGGCGATCAGTTGAAGACTTCCCTTTTAGTTTGAGGATTCAAATTCGACAACTGAACCTTATATGAAAAATGATCAAAAGAAGGGGCCCAGGAAGTACCTAGGGCTTTCACGGTAGCTTCCTCAGTAGGCAGCTCAATTAACGTAGTGATGGGTGAGTCAGATGAAAATTTTCATAAAAACTCAGTTGAATTTGAGTTCCACTTATGGAGCGGAAAACCACCTCCAAGCAATAAAGATTTAAGATCTTCACAAATAAGACAAGCATCCGTTAAATTTAAAAAGGAATGGAGGAAATCATCCACGAAAAAGGAATTTTTAAGTATCTCAGAGGCTAAAGGATGGTACTGATGACCATCTAGTTCAGCCAGCATATGCCGAGAGCGATTTGCGAGAAAAGAAGAGAGTTTTAAGCCATAAGTTACGGTTCTTAGGCGAAATATTTTAATGGGTTTTGAATGTTCGTCTCGCCACAAAATTCTTTGTTAATCCTGCTGCTCGGGTTTTACCAAGATTTGTCGATACACCTGCTTGATGTCATTTAAGACTGCAATGGGGTGAAGACGAAAGTTCAATAAGACAGAAGTAAGATCATTCTGAATTGCGGGTCCTGAGTACAAAATGCCATTGAGCGAAATTACATTGATGTCAGGAGAAGAACCATTAAATACCACTCTTATCTGTTCCCGCGTGGAAGGATTCTTCCAGACAGCGTGATGGTTTAAATAAACTATGTTTTTAGAAGGATTATTTTCATCTTCAATTTTGGAAATCACTTCCATATGATCAGCAGACTCATATTCCTCCATAAAAGAGGTGTACTGAGTTTTAATAGCGTTATCTTGCTTGAAGCGATTTTCGACAGCGAACAAAGCTTTTAGCGCTCTAGGGTAAGAATAAATAATGACAGGGGGATCATAAATTCGAGGAAGAGTTACAATAAATGTACCTTGAGGGGTACGAATAGTACTTTCACGAAAAAGCTTTTTGCAAATCTCATTATTCGAGGAAGGAAGTGTTGCGGCTTGGACATTTTCTATATCTCAAAATTTTATCAAGTCATGGCCCAAATCGGCATGAACATGATAACAGGTTGAGACAGACTGAACAGGACTGCGATGTATTTGTCCCGTTGAAATCCATCCGAGGCTAGTTTTGCGAAAAAGACGCTAGGAGCAACCTTGACTTTCTCAGAATGCAAACATTGCCAGAAAATGCTAGAACTTATAAGAATATCAACAGGCAACCATTCGTTAAAATGCGGATCAGCAAATTTTATGAAATGCGGAATACGCCAGTTATGAACTGGGAAAAAGAGCTGGGACTTTCATTGCCTATAGAATTAATCGCTAAGCAATCTAGTTAAAACGAGTGCCAGAATTACGAGAATCCTTTAAGTCGACCTTGACGAAACTTAAAGATTTGGACTTTGAACGATTAATTCCAGTGACTTCAATTGAGGTAGCAAGTTTTGCAGACCTAATATACGAATTAAATGCTCACTTGTGAAGTTGTTTGTGGCAGCATTATCAAGTAATCCTTGAGCGGTAATCCATTTACCATGTGCATTTTTCAGTAAGACTTGCACAGGTGATAGCAATACTAGAACCTTACTAAGGGAAGTGGAACTTTGAGAAAACGACTGAGCACTAGTAGAAGGAATTTCAGAATGAGGCTTTTGAGAAGAACAGCTAGGGGCTGATGATCGTGGTTTCTCATGTATATGTAACAAAGTATGATGCTTGGCTTTGCAATGAAAGCACAGGCGTTCGGAACAACAGTTATTCAAAGAATGTGCTCTTGAAAGACAATTGAAACAATGTTAAGTTGAACAATTATTTTGCGTTTCTCGTCCACAGATAAGGCTTTGAAATTGGAACATTGATATAAGTTATGAGACTGTTGACATAAAACACAACTTTGCATCTGATTAGGCGATTGAATATGTGCGGCAAAGGCATGAGACCTGAAAACTCTTTGATCATGACTAATAGCCTTTTGGTTTGAAGGAATTTTAGCAGAAATAATAGTACTTTTTGGCAGGCTTTAGCGGACAAAGTTTAGCACCTGGCCTTTATAAACTTAACACGGGCCTCGTAAGCGCATTGCGAATGCTGAGATAGTTCCATCTCCCAGGCTTTTAGGGTAGCAGAATCGAATTTGGTAGAAACAAGATGAATTAGAAATAAATCCCAAAACTGCAGAGGCTGGCCTAGATTCGCCAAAGCACGAGTGTGAAGCTCTGCTGTGTCAATTAACTTGCGAAGGGATATAACATTGTCAGATTGAACATTAGGAAGATTAAACAAAGCTTGTATGTGTCTTTGAATCCTAAGCCTTGAATTTCCGTAACGATCTTTAAGAAGTTCTAAAGCGACCTCGTAATTGTCACTTGTCAGGGCGAGTGCCTGAATAAGCTTAAGCGGCTGACATTGAACGGCTGAGCGCAAATAATGGAACTTTTGTATCATCGGAAGGGTTTCATTGTCATGAATTAATGAAGTGGACAATTCAAAAAATGGTTCCCATAAACTTTCATCGCCACGAAATGTGGGTAATTCAATTTTAGGGAGGATTGCTCGGTTAGGTGCGGAGGTAGAAACTAAAGGGGTTAAATCTTCTTTCTTAGCCTCAAGTGTTAGAGTTCAAAGTAAAGTTTTCGCTTCTGCATAGCCTTGGTAGTAGAGACGTTCAGTTTCATTACGATCACTCTGTTGGTCGGGGCTCTGAATTTCAATACTGCGTTGAATCTAATAATATTTTTCAAAGGCTTGCTCATAATTTTTTAATCTTTGAGAGATTATATCTAAGTTACGTTCTTATTCTGTAAGCTCTGAGAGAAAAGTTCTAAAAAGGGTTAATTTACCCTTATATGAAGCACGAGTATTAATGCTTGTATTATCGACAGGCATATTGGAAACTGGAGCAAACTCACCACTTTTATTTGACTTGCGTTTCTTACGTCAGTTGAAGTAGGCACCACCCGAGAGAGAACTGGCACCTTTCCAAATTCTTCCCTGCCGTTGCTTGACTCAAGTTTAGGCTGAAAAATACACATTTATTAATACATCATAAAATAGTTTAAGCATTAATATTATTTTTTGATTTCTGGTGTGCAATATTTGAAATGGTTTAAATCCCGGGTTTCGGCACCAAAATTTATGGAGAAAAGATCTTCCCTAAATCTTTCCCATAAGGGAGAACGCATCAGGCGTGAGCCTGGTCAAAATGACTACTATGGAAAAAAATGAGACTGAAGTGGTGCGGGGTAGTGGGCATGGAAGTACATCACCAGAAAACCAAAAAGTTAGATAAGAATATATTAACAATATTTATTGCTAGATTGCAAATTAATAAACCAAAGAACGGAGGCTCGGACCTGCCTTCAGGCAGAATACCAATTACATTACAAATGGTAAATATTGCTCAAATGTGGAATGTCGTTCTGTTCTGGGATAAGGATTTGGAAGCATATCAAAGACCTACTGATACTTTCTTTCTACTAATGTGCAAACTTGTGACTTAACATGTACCCGTAGGCCTATGTAGGCTATGCTAACAGTTCTCCTAGGCTTAGGAGTTGCCAATTGCAAGGATTGTGTGGGTGGTTCCGGTGGCATGAGCTCTTCATCATTCCAGGCACAACAGATCCACATAATGCACCCAGACGCACTTCTTTCTGCTCGGAATTTTTAATGTTGCAATTATAAATGGCCAAGTGGGCACTTTTTCTGGATTTGTATTGATAGCTGGCATTACGATTGATCATTAAAGTACCACTCTTTGACTTTCTTCACTGCAGCCAGAGGTGTTTTTCTGGCTAGAACACTAAGTGCTTTCATATTAATAACACTAGAGTATGAAGAATAACTGGCAAACTAGATTGGATCCATCGCCCCCAAAACTTCTGCTGTGTTCTGCCCAATGAGTAGATACTCTAACTCCATCCTTGGAGATTTTTCGTATAGCCTATTTTATAAACCTTTTTTCATAACTGTATAATTGTTCGTGTGTGTTTACCTCCTCTCAGTATTCAATTAAATATAGAAACTACGAGAGTCCAAAAAAACAATCCATTACGGGTAAGTGCCTACTGGCTTCATTTATCTTAACTTAAGTTCTGATACAATTTATGTCGTTGTGACTGGTTGCGTGGCTCAGCGATAACGTTCTCGCCTGCTGATTCCAAGGTAGCGGGATCGAATTCTTGCGCAGTCACTTGACATTTGAGGGTGTTGAAATGCGAGGGAGCCGTGTCAGTACATTTACTGGCACGTTAAAGATCTCCTCGGGGCAAAATTCCGGCACCCCAATAGTTAACAAGGACGTAAAACCAATAACATTATTATTAATAGTTCATGTCGTAATGAACCGGAGAACTCCTCGTTTCATTCCTACAATAGTCAACAACAATGAATATTAATGTGGACAGGCAGCATAGTCTTTTTGGAAAGAGTTTAGGTGTCTAAATTTAATGTGATCCGCAAGAATATTCGTTGAATGCAATGAATAAAATATACCATTATAAAATAATGTATGAGTTAAGGGAATATGGAACATGGGATATGGCTAAAAAGAACTCAACTGATATTATTATTATTATTATTCACGAAGGCAGGCAGGGCAAATAATTTCGCAAGTGGGGTTAGGTGTACCACGTTGAATTAGTCCGCAAGAATTCTCGTTGCATACTATAAATAAAATATACAATAATAGGAGAAACTATGAATTAAGGCAATACGTAACATAAGAAATAGCTAAAAAAATATCGACTGATATTAATATTCATGTGAATAGCCAGCATAAATTATTTTGCAAGTGAGGTTAGTTGTATCCCACAGGAATGCTCGTTGAATGCTATAAATAAAATATACCAAAATCAGAGTATGAATTAAGGCAATAGGGAAAATAGGAAATAGTTAAAAGGAACACAACAAAACACATTTTGATATAGAATGATGCGAAATAACGCGAAAATTGATTTACCCATCATCGGGTACTATGGGGATGGTGGTGGGTTGTTATGGAGTGAATTTACAGAATCGGGCTGTTAAGCAGCTTCAAATGCCAAGTGACTGCACCAGGATTTGAGCCTGCTGTCTTAGGTTAAGCAGGTGAGAACGTTCAGGGTTTTATTTTGTTTTATAACTTCAAACTCCCATCTCAGGATCCGACTTAGGAATACAACAGTATTTTTATTTTCAAGACGGCTAAAGGATTATATGAGTACAACAGAATTTTTATTTACAAGACGGGTAAATGGATTCGACATCTCCCTTTATCCCTTGTAATGTATATCACAGCTTTCTCTTGAGATCGCAGAAGAAAATCTTGTTTAATTACCGCCAATGCCAGTGAAATGTGAGAAAAATTGAGGCTACTACATTAAGACGTTGTTTACAGAACTCGTACGCATAATTCATTCTGAACTTTACAATGGTATTGATCCTATTTTACCAAATTTTAACAACTAGTTGGTGAGGAGAGCCATTTATGGTAACTTTCTGTCACTTTAAAAGGCTCTTCTTCTTTCTTCTCTTTGTTGGGAATTGTAGGGCGCAGCTGTTGCTCTTTACCCAATGGATCGTATATCGTGTGTTGGGAGGCTACAATCAAGACCAACTACAATACTCAGACCTTAATGCAGGTATCGAAAGTGTGAAAATGGCGTATGCGGAAGCCCGAGATATTGTTTGTTTACATCCGTTGCTGGGATACAATATTAGCTTTGATTAGCTGCGTTTGATGAAAGTTAGGATAAACTATTGCTAATCTGTAATTTGTAGTGTCTTCAGTATGTCTGTTAAGTCCAGTAAGCGTTAATGTACTGCAATCGTGTATAAATATGACGTGATAATACGCTTATTATGGACTGGTTCGTTTGTGTTACGATTGTTCAGTCGACCGATGGCATTGTGTCATTTACTGCAGATGTTGAAGTACCTAAGACTAAAGAATTAATAGAAGTGTCTCAAGAATATACACCGCAATGATTTGCTAGTTAGTGACAATATAATAACAGCTTAGTACACTTCAGTACCGGTAGTGTCGAACTTAAGTACGTAAAGGGAAAACGCAATGAGCATCTACGGCAAGACCAATCCGTTGACGTTATCTTGAACGCCAGCTTCACGTGCCTCCGTAAATCCTTACCAGTCTGGAAGATGTTCTACACTGCCTTGTATACACGCCAAATACCACAGTGAACTTCTGTTTTATTGGTTAAGGAAGATGTTTCCCTGTGCCAAACAGTGAACTCATTGTGTTCCGTCATTATTCATACTTTTGTGATTCTTACAGCTTGCAAGTTTTTTTTATTATGATGTGTGTAATAAAGTGTTGTGAGTAACTTGCCAATTATGTACTTATATTGCGAGATGGTGTGCCGCGATAATTCCGTGAGAGGGAGATGGTGCTTTCCTACCTACATTACTTTACTAAATCAACTATTTCCAGCGTACAACTATTCCAAACGGTAACAGCGCATGTGTAATAGGTTAGATGGTAACATATCGCGTCCTTTGTGTGTGGTAATCTCCATAATTATATTAAGATATCCACACGACGACTTCTTTGCATATTTCAATCAACTAATTCGGTGTGATGTTTTACCCGAGATTTTAGACAATTCCACGAGATGTCTTTATTGAATTGTATCTCTATAGCGTTGTTTCGATTATTTCAGGCAACTATTCTCATTCCGATTGTGTACACAAATACTCTGCATGTGCTGGGATAGCATTTCAGTAACCGGGTACTTTCTTCTCTCCTACTTCAGAATCTGTTTGGTTTTATGCTAATAATATTAATCTGTAATTACTGAACTTAAATACAAATCGTGATAACTCGACAAAAAGCTTCTTATTCAAAACAGAAACAGTGAGACTATCGTAGCTGCTCCTTGGGTGAAGACGGAGAAACCTATAATTCGAGGCCAGCACTATATAGATAAATTAATTCAGGTAAGTCTAAATTATTGATGCATATTTCTTCGGAACCTAGTCTCGTCTTGTGATATCTTTTATGCTCTTAGGTGAGTAAAAATAATAATTTACACGAACTTTGACAAGCCCGATGACATGATCTTAGCTATTGGTAGGGCAACCATCGCCGCCATACTTTTTCTACATTAAGGTCTGAGGATTGTAGTTGGTCTTGCTACAATACGGGTATCAATCGAACTATATTGCCATTACCTATGTGGGATGAACAAGTGGATTGGAATACTGCTATCATAACACACATATATCTACACTGCTCAAAACAATTAGAGGGACAGGAATTTGATGGAGTTTACCATGTACGCAGTCGGTGATTACGATATTTACTGCTGCTCGTATTCTTCCGACATGTTTTAAGAATACGAGGACACCTCCACATGTCGTTGGAAAGCCATGGCTTAGCGGCATTAGACACATGTATCGTGCTATGCCGCAGAGTGAAATGGACGAGCAATGTCGCACTCTGTCCTCGAGTGCGTGTAAGTGAAGAATACGTTACTATACGCTTGGTGTACGTTGCATTAGTCGAAATGAGGCATCTGAATGAAACAGAATGTGTTCGGGCAGTAACAATACTGCAGTAAGGTTGGACTATTCGTGCAGTGTCTACGGAGCGTAATGTGGCTTCTTCTGTTGTTTGGAGGGTTTGGAAACGATTTTGTGAAACTGCTTCATACACTCGAAAGCCAGGGCAAGGGAGAAAACAAAAAACATCGGCCAGAGACGATCGATATGTGGTGAATATTCTCTCCACGGGCGTTCGGCGACCACCCGGGAAAAAGTGATCAAAGAGCAGCAACTGGTAGCAGTGTCAGTGACCAAACAATGCGCAACAGACTCCGAGAGGCACGTTTAAAACCAAGACGACCTTATCAGGTCCCTCGATTAACTGCTCGCCACAAGAGAGAGCGACTTCGATTTGCTGAGGACCACAGGGACTGGCAGCTGCGTCACTGGCGCAATGTATTGTTTACGGACGAGTCCCGCTTTCGTCTAACACGGTGCGACGGACGTATTCGTGTCTATCGTCATCGTGGTGAACGGACAGCTTAGGCCGCGGCTCAGTCATGGTGTGGTGTATCATCACAATTGATGGTCCATCGGACCTTCAGATAATCAGAGGTTGACTTAATGCTCAGAGGTACATCAACGAGATTGTACTAGGTCATGTTATGCCCATTGCTGTTGTGATGGGTCCCCAGTTTAGCCTGCAACTCGACAATGCGAGAGCTCATTCAGCAGCAGCCACAATGGAAACTCCACAGGACATCGCAATTCAAACATTCGACTGGCCTGCTTTGAGTTCTGACCTCAATCCCATTGTCCATTTATGGGATATGCTGGACAAAAAACTTATTGCCCGTCCTGTAGCGCATCAGACTCTGGAACAACTTGCAGAGGCCCTTATGGAGGAGGGGGATGAAATTCCACAAGAAACTGTTTGCAGACTTGTGAGGAGCATGTCACGAAGATGTGAGGAAGTTATAAGGGCACATGGAGGGCCTACCAGATATTGAACTGTTTCTTCTTTTTGTGCACTCTGTGCATTCATGGAAGGACTATCCACTTTGGTTCACGACATTGTGTTGCATTTCTGGTCATAGCACCAATATGTGTGCTACGACGAGCACAAGATATGTACATTTCCGTTAAATAAAGGTTTAATTTCCCAGATAACATGGCTATTTCACAAAATAATGCAGGTGTGTCAAATGTTGTCCCTCTAATTTTTTTGAGCAGTGTATATATATATGTATGATATGGAAGGGACCCTCCTTGGCGACGTACCACAAAAACAAACAATAACCGGGTCACATGTAGGGCAAGATTGTATATTACAAATGGATTTTAGATGCATCAAGGAATGATAAAAGAATGACTGTCAATAGAAATGTTGGAGCATGTATTAAACATTGAAGAAGCACCACGCCCCAGGTGAACAGTGTGTTTGTGAACTACGCAACATGCATTGTGGTCGTTACCACATCAAGGTGTGCGCAGAAAGTCAAGTATCCCTTACAGAGTACTGTACCAGAGAGTAATTTGCTTGGTCGAGAAAGGAAATTGAATAACCTATGTACTTTGTACGATCTTTTATTAAATTAAACAATCAATCGTTAGTGATAATTGAACACCAAGTAGTCTTAATTCAGTCAAAAATTTAGAACGTTGTTCATCATATACGAGGCCTGTTTTTTAAGTAATACCCGTTGTGATATTTTGACGTTGCAGCGCTGCGGTCGGCATTCCGTGCAGGTGCGCTGTGTACCTGCATCTATTGGCAAGGCTGAGACGACATTACGGCAACAGTCGCCAATGTGTGGGTGTGTTGACAAGCTTTTCAAATGGCATCGCCGATCGCGAGTGCCGCCGACCCATAAACGAGAGAGAAAACTCCCCTGTACGATATCCTGCCGTTTGGCCACCACTGTCATGCAAATTGCGTGCTTACCAGGAGAACTGCGTATGTTTAGGAGTTCTTCTGACCACATACGCACTTTGCCTGACAATGGTGGCCAAACGGCAGGATATCGTACAGGGGAGTTTTCTCTCTCGTTTATGGGTCGGCGGCACTCGCAATCGGCGATGCCATTTCAAAAGCTTGTCAACACACCCACACATGGGCGACTGTTGCCGTAATGGCGTCTCAGCCTTGCTAATAGATGCAGTTACACAGCGCACCTGCACGGAATGCCGACCGCAGCGCTGCAACGGTGTAATATCACAACGGGTATTACTTAAAAAACAGCCCTCGTGAACTACCGTACATTGAAAAAGTAAGTCATTCATTGTACTTATTGATTGACCGCAATAACAGAGATGTGATGCTCGTAGATGAACGCGAGCCATGCACACTGGATATAATGCATGATTAAAACGTAACTTGATCAGGGTAATAATATGTCGTTTAGTGTATTTCCGTAAGGACAGAACACAGGAAATTTCAATAAAATTGGTTTTGTTTTGTTTTATGCCTTAAATGATTCTTCATGCTTTTTTCTACAAAGCTACGTATATTTTAATCACATTTTTCCGTTTAAATGACATAAATTGGAATTTTAAAAATGGCTGCAACTAGCTGACACGACCCCCTTCCTCATTCCAGTGCGTTGTACTCACGGAATATTTTCTCTCTGAACATTTCATTTCTCACATTATAAGTAAATGTACATTTGCTATGTTAGGACCATTGAACTGTAGGTACTACTGGAACGACTCCTCCCATGGTAACCCTCGTTGAAAACTGCTTCCTGGTCGTCGCCTCCTTGACGTGCACGACCAGGCGTAACTAGTCGCACCAAAAACTGTCATACCATTGAACCCTAGAATGCAGGTCAGCTGATATGTCGTGATTCTTTTCATATATTTGATCGTACGTACCTCTGTGCAACGTTATATGTATGGTATTTTCCAATAATACGGTAGGTTTACGGTCTACTTTATTTTCGAATTGAGATTTGTAATGAAGTAGCCTATTCTGCGTTTATGGATAAGTCTTACATCAAATTTTGACACAATAGGCCTAAATAGCATATGACAAATACACGTAGGCCCTATTATAGGTTATAAGTTATTAGTCACAGAATTATAACCTAGGCCTAGCTTATATTACAGATTTCCATGGACAGATGTATTAAAGAAATGGGTTATAGCTGTGGACACTTTTATAAATCATGCTACTTGTTTCATTCTAATAGAAACAAACCACTGCTTAAAGATGATGCGGTACGGTACCTGCAAATTTCAATTTCCCACAGCATCTGCTTCAGCCACCCAAGAAAAGACCGAGAGTTATTGAACGACAAGTAGTCTCCAAGTTGAAGTATTTAGACCTAGACCTAATATTTACTGTTACTTTTTTCATCAGCGTAGGCATAAAATTTCACATTTTCCAGTATACTTTTATTATGTCAGTCTTGGAGACGATAAAAAGAATTCGGCTTAAGGGATCTTTCCTGCAGGAACCTGTTCGTTTGCTGTATGACTTATGTGAGATCTAAGTTTCGACCTGCTTTGAAGAAAAAGAAGCTTGTAGTGTTACGTGACCGTTAATCTTGTGACCATGAGCCAAGGGACCTCCATTTTACGTGGAATCCGTACCACAGGACATGGCATTTCACTTCGAAAATCTCACATGCAATGACCGGTAATCGAACCTGGGCCACCTTGGTGAGAGGCGAATAGCTTGACCGCTGAGCAACATGCACCATTGCCTTTAAGAATATTGAACATGTGGTTGTTTTGCATAAATAAAGTAGGTATTTTTGTTCACTAAGCATCAATTTAATTGTTTAGTAGGAGGCTTATGCATATTCACACATATATGAATGCGGCCTTTGAGTTAATAAAAATGTTGAATACTAATTACCATATCTTTTGTTCTTTATTCTTAGTCACTCCCTGTCTAACCTTATTTCTATTTTATTTTATTGTACGCACGGCTTGTATTTTTTGCCAGTAGGCCTATATTTTTTGTGTATGCTGTCTTTGAACTAAGGATAAAAATTATGAACAATCAGGCAGCAATATAATATTTTATGTTGGCGTATATTCCTAGCCATTTTAAGTATTAAATAACTATGATAATTTGATATATGTATTTCGGCGTAAGTTACGTTTAGTTTACCGTTTGCCTAAATGTTCTAAAGTACCTCTTTTACTTGTATCTCATCGTACGTACGTACATCATCCTTGCGTTCGTATACGTCAAACTCTCCTCCTTGGCGTGCACTACCAGGCGTAACTAGTCGCACCAAAAGCCGCACTTTGCTCCCATACAGTCGGCATTCCAGTATTACTTAGAGTTCAATGGTTAGGATCGGCCATGTGTACAGATGCTAGTGGAGGCTGCATTTGTTTAGTTTACATGTTGCTATTGTTTGTTTTGAATCCATAGAAACGTGTTGTGTAGACTTGAACTTCATTTATCCAAAACATATACCCTACGTTTATCAGTTTTATATACTAGTATTTTTGTGATTGGTAGGATAAAGAAGTTTGGAAAACGAAAGTTTTACGGCAATCTGTACATTAAATCAGGCAGTAACACTGATAGAGATGTAAATAATACCTCTAACCTCACTCCTGTAAGTAGTTCATCAGAAACAGTGGATAGGCCTAGTTCATCCAAGAGGAAATTTTCTTAGTTACAAACTGAGAGTAAGGAAGATATCTTTGAAGGTGAAGCTTGTAGAGGAAATGTTGTAATTGATATTGGTTTGTTATCTGAATGAATAAAACTGTTTTTAAAGTGTACATTTTGTGAAAGTATTGAATGTATTAATTTATTTGAAGACACTGCAAGTAGAAAGGGACTGGCCACTAAATTAACTATAATCTGTAGTTCATGTAGGGCTTCAGCATTCTCTATGACTTCAAAGAAAAGTGTACTTGATGCAGTTATTTGCTTTAACGATGGAACTGCAGCCAGGAAATGTGTGTTGAGGAAGTTAGGGACAAATACTGGGGAAAACCTGTCAGCAGCTCTTCAAGCCATTGAGATACAAAGACTCATAAAAGCAGAAGAGGATGCTCAGGCCCTGACTAGGCACGATTTGAACCCTGAGACATGTGTAAATATAGAGGTAAACAGAGTAAACAATGAGATCTCCAGGTTATGTTCACGGTTTAAAAATGTCGATATGATAGATGTCACTAAATTTGATAGATACATGTTCACAAGGCATGGTATGCATATGAATGTAAATGGCAAAACAAAGTTATCAGAAACAATCAGTAGTAGTATCAATAATATAGAAGTAGACAACTCTGTTATCACTCTTGCAAATGTTGCTTTTTATAGAATGTAGGCTGGAGAATTCAGATAAGGAAAAGAAGGCATTTAAACGCAGAGTAAACAGTGGTAACTCACAAAAAGTTAAGAACTTAGATCATAGTTTTATTTCAGATAGGGAACTTTGTTTCAATATTGAAAATAACTATAGTAGGCCTACTTTGTCTGCTAGAGAAATTCTCCAGCATAAATTTACAGATACACCTATAATCATGCACTCAAACATAAATAGTCTAGGCTTATCATGTGGTAATAGTAATACAATTAACGATTTAAGGATATTTCTTGCCGATATGCATAATATAGTTAAAGTAATCTGCTTAAATGAACATTGGTTATCTCAAGATTCCATAAATCTTTTGAATGCGTTAGATGGATATGTATTAGGTAGTTATTTCTGTAGAAAAAATTAAAGTTACGGAGGTTCCTGTATTCTTGTTGAGCGAGGAGTATATTTTATTGTTAGGAATGACTTTCATATGATGAACAAGGAAAATACATTTGAAAGTTGCTGCATTGAGCTACCTGAATATAAAACATTAATACTGTCGATCTATAGAGTCCCAGGTTACACTACAAGTAGTATGTTTCTATCCAAACTTAATGTATTACTTGATAAAATGAAAAAAAAAAAAGTAAAAATAAGAAAGCAGACTTCAACATAGATATTCTTTCAGATGATTGCATTACCAGACATTTCTCTGAACTAGCCAGCAATTATGGTTATGAATTTAACTTCAGAGAACCAACAAGAATAACAGCCACCTCTGCAACCTGCATTGACAATATTCTTACAAATTATAATTATTCACCAAATAAGGCAGCAAATATTGAAATAGGCTTTTCTGACCACAATGCTCTATTTCTGTCACTACCGAAGTATTAAAAAATTAAACCACCTAACTGCAAAAACGTAAGAAGGAGAAATTTTCATCAACAGAATCAAACTGACTTCATTCGAAAACTAAAAGAAGTAAAATGGACCTTTGATTGTAAAACATCAACAAATGATAATTTTAAAAGTTTTATGAATAATTTCCTTTACCTTTTTGATGAATGCTTTCCATACACATATGTTAAAATCAAACAGTCTTCAAAAGTACAGTGGCTCACGCCTGGGATCAAAATATCAAGTAATAGGAAACGGCAGCTTCATATCGAAGCAAAAGTTAATAAAAAAAAAACAGAATTCTTAGAATATGTGAAGCAGTACAAGAAAATATTTAATAAAGTGGTAAAGGCTGCAAAAATCAAAGCATATAACAACTTCATAATGAAATCTAACAATAAAAACAGAGCATTGTGGTCTGTAGTAAAATCTGAACTTGGTGTACAGAATAACAAAACTGAAATTATGAAAATCCGCGTAGAAGGCAAAGTTATAAATGACCCTCTTTATATGTCGGAATTATTTAACAAGTTCTTTGTGAATGTCGGGACAGAAACCACAAGTGGTAATGACAATGTAAATGAAAGGATGTTTTCTAACATTTCAAGTAAGATGGAATTTAGAACTGTTACTGAAAATGAAATTTAAAAAAATAATTTTGTCATTAAAAGATAAAAAAAAGTGTTGGTTGGGATGAAATCCCATTTTGGTTAGTAAAACTATCAGTAAATGAGATAGCACAGCCATTATCAATGATTACTAATCAGTCACTTTAACCAGGGAGTTTTCCTGATAGTCTTAAATATGCGGAGGTTAGGCCACTCTTTAAAAAGGGGAAAAGGGATGATATGAGTAATTTCAGACCAGTTTCTATACTAACTATATTCTCAAAAATATTTGAAGAGGTAGTTAAGGAACAAATTCTTACACATATTTACAAAGAAAATATTATTTTAAATACTCAGTTTGTCTTTCGGAAGGATCTTAGTACACATCATGCAATAAATGAATTTATTTCTTCCTTAAGCAAATTGCTAGATGACTCTCAGTGTGCTGCTGGAATATTTTGTGACCTGACTAAAGCATTTGACACAGTAAACCACTCACTGTTACTTAAAAAATTAGATATTTATGGGATAAATGGTAAAACTCAAGATTGGTTCGCTTCCTATCTGTACGATCGAAAGCAACGAACATTATTATTATCCAATGGGACTAGGTATTATTCTAAATGGGAAAGGGTGACCAAAGGCGTGCCACAGGGTTCAATACTGGGGCCAATCTTATTTCTTTTGTATGTGAATGATTTGCGTCTAACCATCAAACAGAATGTTGTACAGTTTGCAGACGATACTTCTGTAATTGCATCCTGCGAAAGAAATTGTAACATTGAAAATATTTTGCAGGAAACACTTGAAGATCTAGGCTCTTGGTGTAGAGAAAATTACTTGCAATTAAACATGCTTAAAACAGAAATAATGCTGTTTAGCAGAAAACATTCCTCACAAAAGGAAATTGAACTTAATCTGGATAGCACTGATCTTGCAAATAAGAATAATGTTAATTTTCTTGGCATGCCATTAAATAAGAATCTATGTTGGTCGAGTCACATTGACGTCCTTGTTAAACGATTAAATAGCTTTATATATGCAGTATCTATCCTGGCAGGAGCTACCGATATAAGGGTCATGATAACAGTGTACCATGCATATTTCTTGTCTGTTAATAGATATGGGATTATATTCTGGGGTGGGGATTCAGATATGGCAAGACTATTTATTATGCAGAAAAAGATAGTCAGAGCAATGTGTAATGTAAATCGAAGAGTATCTTCTAAAGAACTATTTAAAAAGCTAAACATTATGACTGTCCCTTCTTTATATATATTTGAAATTACTTTATTTGTTTTCAAAAACCCCTTGTTGTTTCAAAACAATCACTTTTCCCATAATTATGATTCAAGACAAATCAAATTTCAAACTGCCCGGTCATAGACTAAAACTGTTTGAGAAAACTCCACGTTATGTAGGAATGAAGGTCTTCAACGAAATCGGGAGGAAATTCAGTAACATGTCCATTATGCAGGTGAAGAAATCCCTTCAAAAATTTCTGATTGATAAATGCTATTACAGCGTTGAGGAATTTGTTAATGATTCTGACATATGAAGATGATTTTTGTTTTTGTTTTATGTTGATTGTAAAATGTCCAGATGAGGATGTCATTCTGTTTTATGTGATTATTGTAAATATTGTTTTCTTTCCTTAATTTTTTATTTATTGTATTATTCATTTTGAATACTATTATTCAGCTGACGAGCCATCAATGTAATGAAACATATCAGTTTTCTTTGTATATACATGTTATGTGGCAATAAAGAAATGAAATGAAAATAGATAAAGGACCAGCAAGAGAATGGAGAGAAAAAGAAACTTAGGAAAGTTAAACACAAGCTGAATATATGGAGGGAATGTTCTAGATACTTGTGAGAGATCTTTTTTTTTATTTCTTCATTTTCTCACACGTTGAGTTTTCAGACATTCAGGTACACTTTTCGCGGCGACTATTGAAGATAAAATTGTAATTTTTTTCTATGTTGTCCCTTGGAACCACCCTTACAGTGGTGAACATAAAATTATGCTATTAAAAATCAAAAATGTTTTAATTATACAAATAAAATTAGCAAATTTTATGGTGAATTAAGTTATGTAATTAAAAATATTTTTTTGATAAATGATTGGTCACTTTAAAAATAAATTTGTGTTTAATATATCACATTTCATGTTTTATATCCTCCTAAAAAGTTAAGTACACGGAAGATTTTTATTTTTAGAGAAAAGTGTACCTAAAGACAAGCACGTGCCAAACAAAATTTATTTGACATATTTTCAAAATAAATCGATTGCGGGTGACCAAATTACACCAGAATTTTGAAAATGCACAACAACAGTCAGAAAGGTTCTACAAAGGTGTGATATACATATAATTAATATGTTACGATTAGGAACCTGGCTTTATAAGGTTAAAATGTGCCAAAAATAGACTGCCATTTAGGAGAGATTACCTGCCTTCTGTCCTAGAACCACGGTCGAATTGGGATGGTAGATTGTAAACGGTAATAGAATTGTGCCTTCGTGCATGCGTTCTCAATCCATTGTCGACTTCATTCTTGTAATTGAATTTTAATTGGTAATAAAAAAAATCCCAATGGGTTATTGCAATATTATAGAATTTACCAGTACCTCTGGGAACAGTTTTTGCCAATTCATCAACCTTGTCGTTGTAACGTTTTTATAAGGCTCATACTCCACTGCCACATTTCTTGTGAGCATATGACTACATTTAATTCCATTTCTTCATATCAAATTCAATTGGCAGGCAATTCGCCACGCATCTGTATATATATATGTATGTATGTCTACCCCTTATTATTCCCGTTTTTCCTACGGGGTCAGCGATGAGATGCGATGGAAGTCTTTGTGGCGGATGAATTTTACGGCCGGATGCCCTTCCTGACACAAACCTCATGAGAGGAGTTAATGAGAGATGAAATGAATGATGGTGAATGAAACTGGGCAAGGATGTGGAAGGAAGCGGCCGTGGCCTGTCAGAAGGCACCGTCCCAGCATTTGCCTGGAGTTGAAAATGGGAAACCACGGAAAACCATTTCAAGGACGGCCGACGGTGGGGCTCTAACCCACGCGTCTACCGAGTCAGCAGAGAGCTTGGCCCCATGACCTAATGCAGCGATTTAGCGAGCGCAGCCACTACTGTCGGTGCATCTGTATATATATATATATATATATATTTACTTGTAGTGTTATTATTATTATGTCTCATCCAATATTCGTTTATTATTATTATTATGATTTATTGCGTGATATATTGTTTTATACTCTAATTACTTCATTTACTGCATATCGAATTTATATTAGAATTATTAACTTTATTTGCACTAGTACGAGGAGTACACAGTCTAAAGCGGAGTTAGACGTGCAATATTTCTAAATTCAGGTGAGAGAGTTGGTGACAGTCAAACTGCGGTAACGACTTATTCACCGCGGGAGTGATCCCAATTTAGGACAAGATGTGGAAATCTGTCTGGCCAGAGACAATAAAGCAGTCGACCGTTTGGAGTCCAGTGGAAGCGGGAGCCTAGCTTGAGTCAGCGAGCTTCGGTGTGACGTCACAAGCACATGGTCGATTGAGCGAGGTCACATGTTCAGGAATATCCTATAGACGAGAAGGACCTATGACGTATTTGGAGCGGTGTGGGGGATGATGGCCCACGATTGGATGAGACGGTGCGGGATTTCAAATCGATCAAACTACTGAATGGAAGGACAAAGCAGGTTATAACTAGTAGTTCCGTGAAGAACTAAAGCCTATTTTCATATACCGGTATCCTACTTATGTTAACTGCCTCTATCAACATAGAAAATTTTAGTTTGATTGCCGTAATAGATTCGTAGATATTGAGAACCGCCTAATATTTCCGATGGTCGCCATGTTGGATTTTTATATATGTTAGTCTTAGAGTTATGTACTATTACATGAAGATATTGTGTACGTGTAGTATTCAAACTTCAATCGCATGATTAGGACACAACTAGTAAAAACAACATTTTAAAATTTTGCACAGCTACCATCTTGTGGTTATGAAAACAATTGAAAAACCAGATGCCAGTGGATTAACATTTGTACAACCATTCGCCGTACCAAGTTTCACTGCACTCGGATGGTTAAATAGCAAGAAATGCCCATTTAAATATCTATAGTTTGCGTCGCCGCCATGTTGGATTTGTGCTCACCAGGTTATAGAAAGACCTAGAGGTGAACTTGTGTTCATAGCCTCTATGAAAATTTTAAAAAAATCATTTTGATTGCTGTAAAAGATTCGTAGATATTGTGAACCATCTAAATATTTCGGATGGTTGCAATGTTAGATTGTTATATATATATATATATAGGCCATAGAGTTATGTACCATTAAAGGAAAATTATTGCGTAAGTTCATTATTCAAACTTTCACTTCCATCGCATGATTACAACACAAGAATTAAAAACTTAATTTTAAAATTTCGCACAGCCACCATCTTGTGGCTACGTAAACAATTGAATTAAATTAGATACCAGTGCATTACAATATGTATACACATTTACTGTACCGTATTTCACTGCCCTCAGATGGTTAAATCGCGAGAAAAGTCTATTAAAATGTTTCAACCTCGCTTGGCCGCCATGTTCGTTTTGTACTTGACAGGTTTTTGAAGCTTACACATATAAACTTGTAGTAGTGCCCTTTATCACCGTGCGAAATTGCAGGGTGATATCGGTAATAGTTTCGGAGATATATAATGACGGTGAAATATTTCGCACAGCCGCCATATTGAGGTTATGTAAACAATTGTAATAAATTAGATGCCAGTGCATTACAATGTGTATAAACATTTTCTGTGCCAAATTTCAATGCATTTAGATGGTTGAATCGCGAGAAAAGTCTATTT
The DNA here is from genome assembly GCA_946902985.2 of Meconema thalassinum. NCBI lineage: Eukaryota > Metazoa > Arthropoda > Insecta > Orthoptera > Tettigoniidae > Meconema > Meconema thalassinum. The sequence continues at coordinate 1,119,205,009 of OX336389.2, read as the reverse complement.
AAATGTCTCAGCTTAACTTGGCCGCCTTGTTGCTTTTGCAGTTACCAGGTGTGTTAAAGTCCCATAGGTGAACTTCTAGTTGCGCCCTGTATCACTGTACAAAATTTCAGGGTGACATAAGTAATAGTTTCGGAGATATAGAATGCCGGTGAAATATTTCACACGGCCGCCATGTTGGATTGGTGAGACGTAATAAGATTTGAAGGTTACGGTCGGGGTCGGCCAAAATAGTACTATGACCTTACTGAGTTTCATTGAAATTACCCTAGCCGTTTAGACACAGACACACATACGCGCACACACACACACACACACACACACACGGACAAAAGGTGATACCATAAGCCTATTTTTTTTTCATAAAATGAAAAAAAGGCAAAAAATGGATGCACAGACGATCCGAGCCCCCATAATTTTCTACTTGAATTTATCATCAGAAGTTCTCGGTGAGGCAATCACTGAATCTTAAGTCTGGCTAAGTGTGAAAGGCAATTCACGTCTTGTCGCACGGATATAGTCGTGATTTATGGAATCAGATTCTGTCACAGCCAGTGAACCAGAGCTTACATCTCGTCTCTGATTCATAAAACGTAAATTATGTATCACGCCAACGAAGAAGAAGATGATCGTCAACCAAGGACCACAGCATCTATCCACCATGGAAACGTACAAGACCGACGACGATCAACATTGTTGAGCACCATGCCGAAACTACACAAATACTCTCATTTTAATTAATTTTTTAACGGCAAGTAAATTCAAACTTCAGGTAGTAACGTAATTTTAAGCTTTCCTCCAATTCCTCTTTTCGCCGTGCTAGCAGTTGATTCAGTAGACGCATGCCTTATTATTATTATTATTATTTTTATTATCGACTTTCTATTTTCTCTTGTTTTTTATAATTACATTCAGTATCTTGATTCAATGCAGAGCCTTTCCTTTCTCGTAGTAAGAAATAGCTAAGCCTACCACTTTCCCCGAAGCAACCGTTTCATCTGACACCCAACGTGAAGCAAATAATGTTATATTTGTCGCCACAACCTTGGGCCAAATACCGGGTAGCATTTGTGAAGGGAAGAGTGTACTATTTCTGTGCGAGTGTTTTTTTTAATGTGTTAGTGTGTGGTGTCAGCAGGTCGGATGAAAAAGAGATGCTACTGCGAAGTGGGCATCAGTTAGATAAAGGCATGGTGGAAGAAAATAAAGAGCGAGTGTGTGGCCAGTTGGTAGTTAGTTAGTTAATGTTGTTTTAAGGGGCGGAACTACGAGGTCATCTGCCCCTTGGTCAGTTGGTAGACGAGAGTGTAAATGATAGTAGTAGGATGCCGGAAGTAAACCCTGGTACGAGTCAGGAGAATGAAAGTGGTCTGGGAGGTCTTCAAGGCTTACTTGCTGGATTTATACATGAGTTATGTAACAAAATAGAAGCTACCAGCAGTAAAATTGAAACCAGTAATCAGGAGTTAAGGAAGGAACTTGAAGCTAACAATCAGGAGAGTAGTAGGAAAATCAGTGAGATGAGTAGGGGGGTGAGAGAATATTTAGATGAAAAACTAGGTAAAACAGTTGTGAAATGAATTAGAAGTTAGAGATGCTGCAGAAGAGTATCAAGGGGGTGGAACAGAATGTTAGGGGTGAGATTAAGGGTGTGATGGAAGATAAGGCTAAGGAGATTATAGCAGATGTAGACAGTACATTGGGAAAGGTGCAGGACAAGCTGGAAAATAGAATCAGCACTCAGGCAGAAAATTTTAAGGAGTTAGTGGCGGTGTAAAAGAGGCAGGTTAAGGAACAACTGGGAGTTGAGATTAGAAAACTTCAGGAGGAAACTAGGCAAGTTAGAGGAAGCTGGGGGAAGGGGTCGGAAAGGTGCAGGTGGAATTTAGTAAGAAAGTAGAGGTCCTCAACCTACAGAATCCGGGAAGCGTAAAAGAAATACAGGAGAAACAGGGTAGATTAAGAGATAGAGTAGATGCAATGGGAAGGAGCGATGAAGGAAGAAGTTGAAAGTATTGAGAAGAGGGCACAGGAGAAGATAGCAAAACTTGAAGCTAGATTAAAATCAATGATAAGACAAGAAGCAGGACAGGGCAGAGCAGTGTATGTGAATCACCACAGGCACAAGGAGGTAGAGCTGAGCAAGTTTAGCCACAGGCAAGGCTGTCCCATGGAATTCCTTAACGCAGTAGAAGCTAGATATAAAGAGAGATTGGAAGACGGACTTATCGAATGGTGTAATGTAGTGGAGCTTTTTGAGCAGGCATTCGTGGGGGAGACTAAAAACTGGTTTGCAGTATATAGAGTTGGTTTGGAAGACATAAATGACTGCAGAAAAAGTTTTGCGAAACATTCTGGAGCGAGTCCATCCAATCTCAGTATCGCGAGGGAATAGTGTGCGGAAAGTACAATTACAAAGGTAATAACAGTATGACAGAGTACTTTTTGGGACAGGTTCTAGTCTGTAAATACTTAGATGGTTTGACGCAGGAAAAAGACGTCGTAAGACTCTTATTAAGGAACTTCCCATATCGCATAAAATAAGCTGCTTGCATTCAGAGAGTAAGCACGATAACAGAACTAGAAAACTTACTAGGTACTTTCGACGCTCCAGGAAAAGGTAGCAGCGAGGAACAGATCACTAGGTACCAAGGTAACCACGGCAATCAGGGGTAGGAAGGAAGGAACCAAGGTTCACAGGGTAAGAAGCTTTATTACCTGAAATGAGAAATTTGAACCCTCTCGTGCAGTTACACGTATCTGGGTCGCGATCCGATGTATTAATTGATAGAGGTTGTGTCATGTCTTGCATTAGTTATGCCTTTTGTGATAGAATGAAGGGATTTTGCATTTTGAAGAAATTCCGATTGAACCACTTTTGTCATCACAGCTGTAGGTAAGAAATCTAAGATAATTTCGTAGCAAGTTTTAGCAGAGATAAACATTAATAATCACGTAGAAAACCAGGTGTGTTTTGTAAATCCAAATTTAGTGTATGAGGTAATTCTAGGTTCGGACTGGCTTAGTAAAGTGTCAGGTAATTTATGTTGTGATGAAGGCTGCGTTATTTTTAGGTGGGGTTATACTTGAGTGATTATATCGTTCAATGATCAAGGTAAAAGAAGAAGTTATTCAGGAGAGGTGTGTACGTTAAGTGAGGTGTTAATGGAAAGAGATATAGAGGTAAGCAAGCAGGTGTCTGAGAATATAGAACATGGGTCGTTAAATTTTGTAGGCAGTTTGATAACGAACGAAAGTCTAGCGGACTCGTTACGTGAAGCTGCAGTTCTAGGAGTTATAGATAAAGATCAGTGTAATCTTCTCTATAATATTTTATTGAAGAATCAGAGGGTGTTTGAGGAAAGGATTGGCGAGGCCAATTGCTATGAACATTCACTGAACTTAATAGATCACTCAGTATTTACAGGGCACATATACCTTTCAAATATTGGCAAGCCGTAGAAGCTCAAATTAATCAGATGCTCAAGGATGGCATTATTGAATATTCAAACAGTCCTTAGGTAAATTCGTTCCCGAAGCAGATGGGAAAGTTAGGATTTGTTTAGACGCTCGCCTGGCAAATACACATATTATTTCGGATCAGTTAAAGTCTATGTCTATACAAGAGTTAATGCAGACCTTCGAGGGGAAAGAGTATTTTACATGTATGTACCTAAGTTCAAGTTTCTGGCAGGTTCCGCTTAGAGTGGAAGACAGATCCTTCACAGCTTTTAGCCATCGATACAATTTATTTCAATTTTGTCGGGTTCCTTACGGTTTAAAGAGTAGTTCAGCAGCGTTAATACGTGCACTGAACATAGCGGTGGGTAATGACACAGGAGAGTATGTAACGGTCTAAATTGGCGATTTGGTAATAAGTTCTAGGTCATTTGAAGAGGACTTAGCCCGCTTCAATAGTGTTTTTAAGAAATTAGATAGAGCAGGGTTAACGTTAAAGTTGTCTAAGTCTTTGTTCTGTGGGAAAGAGGTGAAATTTCTTGTTCATAGGGTGTCTCGATTAGGGGTAACACTGGTGGTAAGTCGGGTGAATAAAATCCTTGACGCTAGTGCACCATCATCATCATCATCTTGAGCAGTTTCCAACCGCTGGTCGGGTCTGCTTGGAACATAAGCCTCTCCATCGTTTCCTGTCCATCCACCATTCCTCGTCATTCACTGTGTCCCAGCACACTCCTCTTTCCTCCACACTCTTCTTAACTCCTTTTGTCCATCTGTCCCTTGGTCTTCCCCTTGGCCTCCTTCCCGTCATTTCCATTCCAAACATCTTCTTCGGTATCCTCTCCTCTTGCATCCTCCTCACATGTCCATACCATTGTAGCCTAGATCGCTCTATTCTATTTTGCAATGGTTCCTCTCTTACCATCTCCCTGACTCTCTCATTCCTTACTCTGTCCATTCTTGTCACTCCTACCCTACTCCTCTGGAACTTCATTTCCACTGCTCGTATTTTATTCTTGTCCCTTTCCTTCATCACCCATGTTTCTGAACCATATGTCAAAATTGGCACAAAGTAGGTCTTGTAGATGATTCCTTTACATTTTTGTGGTACATCTTTATTCCATATCATCCCCCTAACACTCTTGAAAAATCAATCTGCGCACCTTCCCCGCTCATTTATTTCCATCCTATTGCCTCCCTTTTCTTCAATTATGCTTCCCAAGTACTTGAAGCATTCTACTTTCTGCAACTGCTGTCCTCCAAGTGTTATGCCCATATCCAGTCTGTTCTTCTTCCTCGTTGTGATGACCACTTCACTCTTTTGTGCTGAGAACTTCATCCCATATGATAACACTACCTTCTCCCACTCATCTAATTGCTCTTGTACTTCTTCCTCATCCTCTCCCCATACCAGAAGGTCATCAGCAAACAACATTGCCTTCATTTTCCTTTCCCCAATGCTATTTACCACTTTTCGTATGATTTCATCCATCACCACTATAAATAACAGGGGTGAGAGGGCACTTCCCTGTTTCAGACCGCTCTCCAGTTGAAACCATTCCGTTCTCTCTCTTCCCACCTTTACACAGCTTTTGCTTCCCTCGTACATTGCTTTCACTCTTGCCACTGTCTCCTTGTTCACTGCTTTTGCTCTCATTGCTTCCCATACCTTGTTTCTATTAATACTATCATATGCTTTCTCAATATCCAAGAAGGTCATCACCAGATCTTTCCCATATTCATAATGGTGTTCTTGTAGCTGTCTTACTGCAAAGATGAGGTCAACTGTTGACCTTCCTGGCCTGAATCCATACTGTTCTTCCCTCAGCCCATCTTCAACTTCTGTCCGAATTCTTCTCTCCAGTACCTTCTCAAATATTTTGGCGCAGTGGCACATGAGTGTAATTCCCCTGTAGTTCTTGCATTCCTTCCTACTTCCCTTTCTAAATATGGGTATTATTATCCCTCTTTTCCAGTCCTCTGGTATTTTCTTCTCCCTCCATATGACTTTCATTACTCGAAAGAGCCACTGAGTTCCTATCACCCCTGCTGCTCTCACCATCTCCACACTCACTTCGTCTATTCCCGGTGCCTTTCCTCCTTTCATCTTTTTTAATGCTTCCTCCACTTCTTTCCATGTCAATTCCTTCTCTGAAATGTCTTGGTCACTGTCTGTTTCTTCCTCCACAATGTCCACTACGCTGGTTTTAGTTGGATTTAGGAGTTCCTTGAAGTATTCTCTCCAGACAACCTTTACTTCTTCCATATTTTCGACCTCCTTTCCATTCCTGTCCACCATTCTGACATTTTCCCCTGTATCTCTTCTCTTTGCCTTTATCATTCCATACAACACTTTCTTACTGCCATCACAGTCCTCCTCCATCATTTCTGTCCATTTCTCCAGCCATTTCTTTTTCTCTTCCTTCACTACTTCTCCTGCTTCTTTCTTTCGCTCTTGGTATTCTTCTCTTGTTCTGTCTGTCCTCTGTTGGAACCATTTCCTGAATGCTTCATTTTTCTTTTTCACTGCTTCCTTAGTTCTGGGGTTCCACCATGGTGTTTCCTTCCACCTTTTCTTTCCACTAGTTCTGCCACACACGACTTCCGCTGCTTCTCCAAATAATAAATATAATTTCATCTCCCAAAATTTAATATCCAAGCAATAGCCATTAATAAAGCCACATCACCAATACGATTAGATAAAGCTGTTAATATCCCAGCTCTATAAGATTTCACATTTTGATAATAAATTACCAAACAATATGAAACCAAACCTAATCCATCCCATCCTAAAAGAATTCTAATCAAATTAGGACTAATAATTAAAAATATCATAGATAAAACAAATATCAATACCAAAATAATAAACCGATTAATCGCTAAATCCCCATGTATATATTCTTCACTGTAAAAAATTACTTCTAGTGCACCAAGGAATGCAAAATAATTGAAAAGTTATCTCGGAATTTGTAATTTCTCTCGACGTTTCATAATGAAGTATGCAGGGCTGGTAGAACGATTTCGGGAGCTCCTTTAAACTGGCACTAAATGGAGGTGGGAGGTGATTCATGACGAGGCATTCTGCGCTCTTAAACGGGGTTTCGAGCATGCTGTGGTTCTAATGTATCCACTAAGAGACCAGGAATATGCACTCATGACGGATGCGTCACATATTGGTGTAGCCGGAGTATTGTGTCAGAGGGACACGAAAAATAATTTAAGGATCGTATCTTTAGCCTCGCGTGGACTTACAGCCGCGGAGAGAAGATATACGATCACTGAGCTTGAGATACTCGGAATTGTATTAAGTTTAGGGAAATTCAGAATGTACGTGCTAGGAAGCAGATTCAAGATACATACAGACCACCATACCTTACTTCTTAAGAAGATATGTAAAGTAAGTTAAAATAGAGTCAGTAGATGGATTCTTGCTCTTCAGGAATACGACTTTGAAGTATAGCATATAAAAGGAAAGGACAACATTCTTGCAGATATGTTATACTGTGACTCCAGTCTAAGTAGGAATAACTCAATTACTGAGAACGAGGAAGGAAGTCAACTTTATGGTACTTATATTATAAAAAGTCTGCGTAATTATATTACGTGACGGGTCGGGCAGCGAATAAGAATAAGGGGTGGGGAGCAGACAGGCGCTGAATGTCTGTTTATATTATACGAGGCGAGGGAAAGATTGGTCGCTGACAGTTAAAATAATTCTACACATTTTCCAAACACGACGAAGTACACAGATCTTAGGGTGTTGGCGGCCACGTAAGGATGTGAGTGGAAACAAGTCCACAGTCTACACAATTCTTCACATTTTCCATACACGACGTAGTACACAGATATTAGGGTATTGGCGGCCACGTAAGAATTTGAGTGGAAACAAGTCCACTGTCAACACAAGGGGAGTGACCTTAGTGTATTACGGAGATAAGGAGTATTTAAAGAGGCAGCGGTAACTAGGCCATGGTCGTGAAGTTCGGCTGGTCTGGTATATGGTATTTAAAGTTGTAAGGAGAGAGAGAGACAGAGAGAGGGGAACTGGTCTGGATAAGCAGGCTACTGGTTAAATAACGACACAAGCGGGGCCCTGTGTGTGCGCTCGCGGGATCTAGTAGGTGTGACACGAAATTTAAGGAGATTAATTGGGGTCACACGGCACAGAGATATGAAGGGTTATGGTTATTTCTATGTTTGTGTGTATTTTCAGTGAGTAAATTTTTGTAATCTTCGGAGAGTTTGGATAGCGAAGTCAAGGCGCATCTCTTCTGACAAGAAAATAAAGTGATCATGTGATTTTTGTGAAACTGGTGTAACTTGGAACACTATACTGCAACGTAACATTAAGGAAATCGTTGTTGTTTGAGTCTTCAGTTTTTGACTGGTTTGATGCAGATCTCCATGCCTCCCTGTCCTGAGCTAATCGTTTCATCTCTACATAGCTACCACACCCTACATCCGAGGCAATCTGTTTAACATATTCTAGCCTTGGTCTACCCCTACAGTTCTTGTCCTCCACCCTTCCTTCCATAACTAAGGTTGCTATTCCTGGGTGTCTTAGGATGTGTCCTACTAACCTAACTTTTCTCTTCATAAGTAGTCACCAGAAACATCTCTCCTCTCCCACTCGTCTTAATACCTCTTCGTTTGTAGCCTTATCTACCCAGCTGATCTTCATCATTCTCCTGTAACACCACATTTCAAATGCTTCAATTCTCCTCTTTTCTGCTGCACCAATAGTCCAAGTTTCACTTCCATAGAGCGCTACGCTCCAGACAAAAATGTCTTCCTAATACCTAAATCTATATTCGATGTCAACAGATTCCTTTTTTGTAGAAATGCTTTCCTTGCCTGAGCCAACCTACTTTTAATATCCTCTTTGCTTCGTCCATTACTGGTTATTCTGCTTCCTAAGTAACAGAAGTCTCCTACTGCCTTCAGCTTTTCACCTGCCAATTTGATGTCCACGGAGGTTTCTGATTTATTTCGGCTGCATTCCAGTATTTTTGTTTTACATTTATTAATTTTCATCATGAATTGTTTCCGTAAGACGGAGTCCATACCATTCAAAAACTCATTCAAATCCTCAGGTTTGTCGGCCAAGATGACGATGTAATCAGCAAATCTTAGAGTTGATATTATTTTTCCTTGAATCTTCACTCCCACTTTAAATTTTTCTCCAATTTCTTTCATTGCTTGTTCAATATAAAGATTGAAAAGTATGGGTGATAAGTTGCAGCCTTGCCTTACACCTTTCTGAATACCAGCTTCTCTCTCATGTCCTTCAGCTCGAATGACTGCTGTCTGGTTTCTGTATAGATTGTATATCACCCTCCTATCCCTGTACTTTATTCCAATAGATTTCAAAATGTCAAACAATTTAGTCCAATCAACGTTATCAAAAGCCTTTTCTAAGTCTACAAATGCCATGAACGTTCCCTTATCTTTCCTTATTCTACCTTCCAAAATCAGCCTAAGACTTAGTACAGCTTCCCTTGTTCCTACATTTTTCCTGAAACCAAACTGGTCTTCACCCAACTCCGTTTCTATCTGGCTTTCAATACCCTTGTAAATTATTCTAGACAGGATATTTGAAGCATGAGTAATCAAGCTGATTGTACGGTAATCTTCACATCTGTCAGCTCCTACTTTTTTGGTATAGGGATGATTACATTCTTCTGGAAATCAGGGGGTACCTCACCTGTCTCATAAATCCTACACACCAAGTGAAATAACCTGACCATACCTTCATCTCCTATGCAGCGTAGCAACTCAATCGGTATATCATCTATGCCTGGTTCATTGTTCCTGCGTATGTCCTCTAATGCTCTGTCAATTCTGATCTCAATATTAAATCTCCCTTTGCATCCTCATCAATTTCCTCCTCCCTTTCCATTACACGATTCTCAATCTCCTTTCCCTTATACAAACACTCTGTGTAAGCTTTCCATCTATCAACCTTTTCTTCCCTATCTGTTAGAGGCTTTCCATTTGAGTCCTTGATATTACAGCACTTAGTCTTCTTTCCCCCCAAAATATTCTTAATCCTTCGATGAGCTGTGTCTACTTTTCCTAATTTTAGACAGTTTTCTATACCTGCACATTTCTCTTTCAACCATTCTTCTTTCGCTTCCTTGCACTCCTTGTTAACCTCATTTCTCAGACGTCTGTATTCTTGTGGTGTCTGAAGCCATATTTTCAGTGTTGCCTTAGTAAACAAGAGTTTAGTGCTTTTCAGTCGGTCAACACGAATGTACCCAAAAGAGATGGGTTATACCCTAATCCTGAAATAAATTACATGAGATTAATTTTAGTTTTATTTATTTCAGGATAAATTTCTCTTTTGGGTACATTCGTGTTGACCGACTGAAAAGCACTAAACTCTCGTCTGTATTCTGCTTTGCCCTTTTCATGTCTTACATTCCTGTGTTTCCGCCTTTCATCCATCAATTCTAGTATATCCTGAGTTATCCACGGATTTTTACCTATTCTTTCTTTCCTACCAATGTTTTATTCTGCGGATTTTGTTATTTCATTCTTCAAAAGTGCCCATTCGTCTGCAATTGAAGTTTGTTTAGGGTTTTCATTAGTCCTTCCTTTATACTCTTCTTGATTCTTTCGTTTACATCCTTTACTTTCAGTCAGTCTATTGCCCACATTTTCGGCCTTTGACTTTTCTTTAGTTTCTTCAACTTTAATCTGCATTTCATTACAACCAGATTGTGGTCAGAGATTATGGCAGCACCAGGATATGTTTTACAATCCAAAATGTGGTTTCGAAACCTCTGCTTGACCATAATGAAGTCGATTTGGTAACGCCCTGTATCTCCTGGTCTCATCCATGTGTATATTCTTCTATTATGGTTATTGAATAAGGTGTTAGCTATGACCAACTCATGCTCGGTGCAGAATTCTACCAGCCTGCTTCCTCGATCATTCCTTTCACCTTATCCGAAATCTCCTACTATCTTCCCTTCTCTGCTTTTTCCTACCACAGCATTCCAATCTCCCATTACTATAACATTTTCATCACCCTTGATATACCTCAGAATTTCATCTATTTCTTCGTAGACCTTTTCAACATCTTCATCATCAGCTTGACTGGTAGGCATATAGACTTGTACCACTGTGGTGCACGTAAGTTTAGTATTGATTTTTGCTACAATAATCCGTTCACTATATTGCTCATAATATTCCACCCGCTGTCCAAGTTTCCTACTCAATATGACACCAAGCCCTGCTTGGCCATTGTTTGATTTAGTGCTAATGCCCCTATAGTCTCCTGACCAAAAGTCCTGTTCTTCCTGCCAGCGCATTTCACTAATCCCAACCAAGTCCAACCTCAACCTATCTATTTCCCTTTCTAAGTTTTCTAACCTTCCGCTTCCTAGCAGACTTCTAACATTCCACGCTCCGATCTGTAGAATGTCAGATTTCCTCTTTGTCACTTCTGTGATGTTAACCCCTTCTCGAGTAGTCCCCACCTGGAGATCCGAACGGGGGACTAGTTTACCTCCGGATTGAAATTTTACAAGGGAGGAGGCCATCATCACATGTAATTATGCATAGAGAGGTGCATATCCTCGGGAATAGCATTACGGCTGTAGTTTCCCGTTGCTTTCAGCCGTGCAGCAGAACGCAGTGTAGCCATTAGTTGGCTTGTATTATCAATATCTTAACAAAAAGGAAGCTTGTAGTTTAACGTGACCGTTAATCTCGCGATCATGAGCCACGGAACCTCCTTTTTACGTGGACTCCGAACCACAGAACATGGCATTTCACATCGAAAATCTCACATGCATTGACCGGGAATCGAACCTCTTGGTGAGAGGCATACAGCTTGACCGCTGCGCCACCACGCCCCCAATATCTTAACAGTCTATAAGACTAGTAAAGAATTGATTTATACTGAAAGGCTGCTACTCCCTTTCAGAATAAGTAAAGAGCAATTCTACTAACAAAATACTATCCTTCTACTAACAATTAAATACCAAAATTCTATTAACAAAAAAATACCGAAGTTCCACCAACAACAAATACTACCACCAAAACAGTCTGTCACCAGGCACCCTCACATGCACCCCACACATCACAGTCTAATGAAATAATGAACTATAACTAATAAACAATGCAACTGCCACCAGACACATTCTCACACCACAGTCTAATAGAACAATGGCATATATCTAATAAACAAACTAACTACATACTTACAACTAAAACTAACTACATACTTACTGTACTGTAATTTGATTTGACAATATTTACAAAATGCAATTTAGATAGAAAATACTTACAAAATGTAATTTAGATTCAAAATAGTCACAAAATGCAATTGAAAATTAAAAATACTTACAAAATACCCACCCTACACAATATAATTTAGATTGAGAATACTTTCATAATGCGGTATAGGCTGAAAGCACTTACAAAATGCAATTGAAATTCAAAATCACAAAAATGTCCGGCGTCCACATTCAAAGACTTACTAAAAGGCAATTTAGAATTTCAATCCCTACAAAATGCAATTGAGGTTGAAAATACTCGCAATGCAATTTAGTTTGAAAATACTTTAAAATGCAACTTAGATTGATGATGATGATGATGATGATAATCGTTGTTTTAAGGGCCCAATATCCACGTTATCGGCCCCTAATGGTTTGGGTGATAGTGAAAGATGAGATGAGAAAGATGGTTATGGTGATAATTGTTGTTTTAAGGGGCCTAACATCTAGGTTATAATAATAATAATATGCTAATAATAATAATAATAATAATAATAATAATAATAATAATAATAATAATAGTAATTGTCCTACACGGTGAAATAAAATTATACAAAATGTACTTAATTACTAGTTTATTTGTTTAAAAATATACAAACTTCTCTAAAACAACTCACCCCACGTAATCTTGATGTTCAAATTTACATAGCTTTCTTACGAGATTTATTAATGGCAAACTCGTTAATAATGTCCTCATATGAATGTATTTTTGTTGTATTTGCCTCAATACAGAGTAATGAAAGTTGAGTTTAACAGTATTTTCGAAATAGGCCTACTAGTTCCCAGATAGTTCTTAACTCTGCTAAGGCAGGAAAAATTGTAGGACTAAAACATATTTTTAAGTAACATGTATCCTTAATTTCGTACGAAAAATATTATTATCGTCTGAAATACTTCATTTTAACTTTTGAATAAATTACCAAACTGCCGCCCCTGAAAATTTGCCGCTCTAGGCTGCAGCCTACTTAGCCTATTTAGAAATACGGCCCTGGTCATAGGCACACACCACATTAAATCCTATGGCAAAGGGTTCATATTTTTGAATGAGTGTGGTTGAGCAGATGGTGGGATCTGGTTCACATCCCGCCATGGGTGTGGTAAGAGCTTCGAAATCTGCATACACCACATAGGGAACAGTGTCACGCTTATAAATGAAAATCCACAGCCTGCTTCCAGTCTCCGACCGGGTCAGGAATGGAATGAATGCAGCCCCCATCTAGCGGCGAAGATATGAACTGTGCCGGCTGCCGAGGCCTGACACACTCCTCTGAGGCAATGATTAAATGAATGACAGATGAAATGAAATGAGAGTGGAGAGTGTTGCTGGAATGAAATGTTGACAGGGAAAACCGGAGTACCCGGAGAAAAACCTGTCAGCCTCCGTTTTGTCCAGCACAGATCTCACATGGAGTGACCGGGATTTGAACCACGGGCCCAGCGGTGAGAGGCCGACGTGCTGCCGCCTAAGCCACGGAGGGTTACTGTCACGCTTATAAATGTTCTTGAATTTCAACACAGCTTCAAGAACATTCATAAGCGTGACACTGTTCCCTATGTGGAAGATATCGTCTCCAAAAGGCATATACCAGGAGCCACAGAGTTGAAGTATAATACAAGTGGCAAAGTGATTAAGTGACAAAACATTATGTCACGTGAAGAAGTGATGAATCTTCAAACTATTTGTAAATACACAGGATAAACCCATTAATGTTCTTTTATCCAAACACTTATAGGATTCAGTAAAGTTGGGAAGAAAATACCGCAGAAATGAAAAGACAATATATAAATTAGTGCACATGATGAATTTGACACTAAAACAATGACGTGAAAACCACGTTGAAGAATTGAAATTTAGTAAATTTGAGGATATTTTATTGTGTTTTGATATATATATTTTCTAGGGTTTTTATGTTTTTACACGTGTCTCTGGAAAATCACGTGTATATAGTTGCGCTATATATATTGTGACCGTTTGACGGAGGCCCCACGTCCACAAAAGAGCGTATCTCAATAACAGCTGAGCATAAGACTCAAAACATCTCGGGGATTATATGGGCAAACAACAAAAGTTGTAAATGAAAACAAAAAGCTTGGCTGTTATCAGGACGCACACTGCAGCAAGGATAGAAGGATTTTGTTTGTTTGTTTGTTTCAAAAATTATGAATGACCACAATTTTTCTTTAAGATAAAATGTATCAGTTTAATTTATCCATTCAACCATCCTAAGATAAATATAACGAGTTTCCTCAGGGTGGAAGCAAAATCACAACTTGAAATAAAGGACACCCTATCGCTCCACCTGGGACTCTTATCTAATTATGCATTTTTCAAATAAACTTCAGTAACTTAATCTTCAAGAACCAAACGATTAATTAAGTATTTAATTATTATTGGAATATTCATAAAATTGACAGTTCATCATGACATTCATTTTCATTCAATACGCTATCTACAACTTTCAGGATGTGCAGATAATTACTAGTCCGGTTTGACACCTGCACAAACTTATTTACACTTCACAACACCATTTTCATATTTCCAAAATTAATTTTATAATCCTATCAAATTATTTCCTTGTATGTCAAGAAAATAAACTCCAAGATTTCTCACTATTATTAGTGCCATTAAAAGCAATTCGGCTTATTATCAATCCATGTCTTCTTTATTTATAAATCAAACGCAATTCAAATTCGAATATTTCCACACCTGGAATCTATTGATCATATTCACCAATATAATTAATTCAAGGCTAGTTTCCATAAATAAATAAATTATGGGATCATTTATGTTTATAACTCTGGGTGCAACTCATAATTATTATTATTAAACGATTTTAATACAATTATGGATCAGTTATAATATTTCATCAATTTTATCAGAATATGAGGTCCGCATTCCCTGAATGCCCCATTCCTCAAAGCACTGCATTAACTCCTCATCATTACATTATATTAGAATACGGCAAGGTTTTCATAATATGAATCATTCTGCAAGATCAGAGCATTCAACAAGAAATATTTGTTATAGGTCAGAGCAAACGAATGTAGAATATCGAATTCTACTGATGATAAAGGCGTGGGGTAGCTACTTCGGCAAACCCCTTCTTTTTGAGCACGTGAGGTTATCATCCTCCAAATTACCAACATTTTATCATATTCAACATTTATATTTATAATTCATTGTTTTCATACACCTAAGTTCCATTCAGGCTTATTTGCTGTATTTAATGGATTAGAACAATTACTTGTGGGATACAAATGCAAGCATGCATTCACAATTTAACTCAACAGTCCACCAGATATATCACATAGATGTTATAAAACAAATGTCTTCTTTAAATATTCATATCTCATTCAATTGTCACCATAACAAAACTCTCCTAGTTTATACAGATTGCTCTAACACCAAAAAGAAACCTTCCTTTCCGAAACTATATTATTATCTCCCTATATAATTCCAATCTGCATTAATTAATAATTCATCGTTAAATCTTCCGATATTACTGATCCATATTCGATTATTGGAACATCACATAATTGTTCAATATTATATTTATTATTATTATTAAATAATTCTAACAATTGCAAAAGATGATTAATTACCATGCTTATTTCCATCTCCAAGTTTCAATAAGATCTTTGAAAGTACCATAAACATCATTCTTTAATCATTTACTGTATGTCATTCCCAATGCATGACCATTGTAAATTTTCATTACGAAAGAAGTCCTCAATCACAGGAAAAATCGAACTCATTTTACTAATACCGACTATTAGGTCTTATATATATGATGAATACAATCCAATCAAATAGTAATTACATTTTACTGACCATTGTCGCATCCAACTATCTAAAAACGACAGTCTGCATTTAACTATGCAACAAACTTATGAGTCGAAATGTACAACAAGATAACTAACGAAACTCCTAGCTAAATAGAAAATATGGATGCCTTCAAAATATACGATATTCCAACGATATGTCTCATCGTGGACATTTATTCAAAAGTATGAAAGAAGAAAAAAACATCAGAAGGCTCCAGTAATTATATTTCAACATAATTCGAAAATCATTCCTGGATTAAAAATGATGACTCCTATATGGTTGATGGAATAGTCTAACGCCTGAAATTCACTAGTACTAGCTACTAAAATGTAAGGTGTGGCTCACGTTCATTACAGATGTTCGTCAAGTTGACTCCTGCCGCTGTAGAATTCCCACGCACCAGGCGCGTGTGGTCCCACTCGTACACAATGTATGCGAAATGCATACTCTGCACCCTCGGTTCCAACTCGTTCATGGTCCACGTTTCCATATATCAGCCTCCATCACACCACCCGTTACACCTAGTGCTCCATGATAATGGTTCGGTTCATGGTATTAATACAAATGTTCAAACCGGCTGTCCGTTACCATGATTTCCTGTTCGGCTTCCCTTAACACCATTGCTTGTGCTATATAAAAACTCGTAACTAACATTCCGTGGTTTGACAACTTTCACTCAGTATTTTTATCGATCTGAATTAGGTATCTTTCGATCGTATTAATGTTTACGAAAACTTTGCTTATGATCATTCTGATATTAGCACAGTACTCTGACACACCTGTTTAGCCTTTTTTAAAAGTTAGATCTGCTATCATCTATAACTAGAAAAGAACTCTTCATGTCCTACCTGGATAAGGAAGATTATTCCGCTGGACACTCTTTGCATAGTTCGCTCCAGTTCGTCGGCTAGATTTTATGGTGGATGAGGATATGCTCCTCACATAATCGGGACTAGGGATCAGTTCCAGGTCGTAGACTAACTATTCTGTGAGATTGTATATTATCCAGCACAATTCTAAACATACAAGAAATGGCCCCACCTATAAAATCTATCACAGAGAACACTGAAACAATGTCTCTTCGTAGGCTACTTTCGGCTACAGGTCTGGTACTCGTAATACAGAATAGATTCAGATTTTCGAAGTCATGCTCGCGCGGCTGCATGAAAACGAATGACTCAAGCTCTACCAGCCGGCGTTCAACGCCTCGCCTCAACACGTGCTGACTCACACATCGCTACTCGCGCACACTTACACTGTCACTGAGCTCTATAGCGGTATACCTCAACTTCTCCAAGCGCTATCTTCAAAGATTCGAATTATGGCCGAGAAAAACAACTCCTCTCATACATGGCTATTGGCACTCCCTCAAAATTGGCACAACCACCCCACACATGGCCAAAAAATAAAGATCTCCGTTTTTATTTTTCTTGTTACCGTTTTTTTTCGACTTTCTTCTTATCTGGCTCTTGTAAAATACTTCTTGAGATTCGCTGCACTAAACGTTCCCACGGTGTTACCAGATACGATCTCTATTATACGATAGCTACCATTATTCAAGTTCTGAGATACTCAGAATGGTCCATTATATAGACTAGCAAAACATGGAATAGACTTTGTTGCTTACGTCAGATGGAGTAGGTTTCCTTATCAACACCAAGGTTCCTTCTCTTAAAGGATCTCTGAATATTCTTCTTCTAACCCTTCTGTTTCGTTTTTCTGCCTGTCTCCGTAATCTTCCTAAGGCTTCCGCTTCACGTGCTCTCCTGTTTGGTTCTAATTCTGGAGGAATAGATACGATTCTGTCCCACGGTCGCATACAGTAGGTTTTTCTCCATGTTGCAGTACTGATGGAATTCTCCCCGTGCTCTCATGTACTGTAGAATTAATCGAGTTCATCGCAATGGGAATCACATCCATCCATCGCCAATGTTCATTTGCACATTAGAGACGACAAAACTTTGCTATCTCTGACATGACCTATCTGTCGGGTTACTCTCCGGATGTCGTATGGAACTCAGCACCTGTTTGATATCCAACCCCCGCATAGCATTTCTAAATTCCCAGGATGTAATTTGTGAACCATGATCCGATAGTAAAAATTCTGGCTTTCCAGCTTCAGAAATAACACACTCTCTTATTCTCTTTCTGAATTGGATGGATCATCGTAAATTTACCGAAGACTTCAACCGTGACCAAAATATATCGGTTGCCCCTTTTGACTTAGGTAGAGGTCCGTAAATGTCTGTGGAAAATAGTTCACAAGGGTTCGATGGGATAATAGGCCTTGCTTCCCTCAACAAATGCGTATTCTATTTGCTGCGCTGACACAAATCACAAATTCTAATGACATCTCGGACAGTGATCCTTAAATGTTCCCAAATGAATTTCTCTGTTATTAAGCATACCGTATTATCCACACCAGTGTGTCCTGAACTTCTATGAGCTAACCAAATAATGGATTCCTGTAATCTGGGAGGTATTACGATCCGTAGTTTACTATGCTCTGGATCAATGAATTTATATATAATGTCATCTAGTAAGACATAATCTCGCGTCATCCTTTCCATCACTGGATATTCAACATCTGTAGGATCCATGTCCCTGTGGAGAAACCTGTAAATATTTCTTAAAGGTCCTTATCGCTTTTGGGCTTGTGGTAACCTCTCAAGTCTTTTTAAGGTATCCTCATCTTCTTGCATGAGTGTTATCGGTAAAACTCGAAGAGTAGGTTCAACAACCCGGCTTAACAAATCAGCCCCCAAATTAGCTTTTCCTGGTCGATTTTCAATGGTTACGTTGGATTGTTGCACGAATAGTGCCCATCTCGTGATCCTGTCACTCGCGAAATTGGTTTCGAGTATAAATTCCAGGACGGGATGATCCGTTCTTACTATAACTGAATGTACGATGAGCAACTTTTCCATGTTTCCAACGCATACATGATCGCCAAAGCTTCAAGTTCCGTGGTGTAGTAATTGCCCTCCGACGGTTTCAACTTCCTACTGATAAAGGATAAATAGTGTCGTGGGTGATCCCTATCGTCTTGGAGTAAGATGGGACCTATCCATATGTTCGATGCGTCCCACTCGATGAATCTGGATATTCTAGCTTGACACTGTCGAGCATTAATTCTTTTGCCTTCTTAAATGATTCTTCGCACGAGTCGTCCCATTTCCATTCATTGTCCTTTTTCAACAAATCCTTCTGTGTATTTATGGCTATGTCCGGCAAAGAACTGGCAAATCCCCAAGAATTGGCAAACATGCTTTACTCGTGTGGGTCTAGCAAATTCTGCAATAGCCTTAAGTTTCTGCTCATTAGGTCTATAACCATTACCATCCAATATATGTCCAAGAAATGTTATCTAATTCCTAAAGAACTGACACTTTCTCAAGTTAACGTTGAAGTTTGACTTCCTCAAATCAAAAAATAAATTTCGTAGAAGCAATAGGTGCTGATCTTCGGACTCAGATGCTACCAAAATATCATCCACATAGCATATAATCGTATTTTTAACCTCTTGACTTAAGTTCTGATCTAAGGCAAGTATCAAGACTGCTCCTGAAGTCATCATTGCAAACGGAAGTTTTCTAAAAACATAGATCTGCTGATCGAATAAAAATCCTGTAAACTTTCGGGAATCCTCGCTTAGCCTTACATGGTGATAAGATGATGGTAAGACAACAGTCGAGAACCACGTCTTATCCTTAAATTTCCTTAACAGCTCCTTTATCATTGGTGGCCGGTCATATTCTGGCAATAATCTTGAATTCAGTGATTTGGCATCAAGGCATATCCCTAAATTTCCATCCGGTTTCGGCACTACAGCTAAAGGATTAACATAGGACGTTACACACTTCTTAATCATCTGATCCTTCTCAAGATTTTGAATGATCTCATTCAACTTAGTCCTGTGCTTCTCGGGAATCTGGTACAATTTTGCATGATATTGACTATTTTTCTTGAGTGGGACACCCTCTCTCCAGGGTTTATAAATATGGAGGGCCCAGCTCAGGGTATGAGTGAAGACCTCAACGGCACCTGCGGTGGTGAAGGAGTCCTTCGGTACAGCAAATTTGGCGGAAGTGGCAACCCAGTGCTCAGGGTTAATAGAGTAAATGATATTTGTCCATATTATGGACACCCGTATCGTCTGTACTCCAGAGGAGTGGCTACAAAAGGCGTCTGTTCTCCATGTTAGGAGCGGCCTAGTTCATACCTGGCAGTAGGTCATAAAATGCATTTGGGAGTGGCGAATCCATATTAATAATAGCCTAAATTGAAAGCGAATATTGTTCAGCCTCGGAAAATGCTAGGGCGTCCCCTGCAGGCGACGCGCAGTTCTTCAGATGCTGGAGGAGCTGTGAGAAATGGGCGACCAGCATCAGAATATATCCGAAAAGGGACAGTCAACATCTTAATCCTGACGGACAAGACTGAAGAGCTAGTGGACTTCATGATGGAGAAGGATATAGCCATCCTCGCACTCAGTGAAACGAAATGGAAAGGAAAAGGGGAAAGAAAACTAAAGGAAGGATACAGGCTGTTTTACAGTGGAGGACAGGAGGCAAGAAATGGATTGGAATGGTTATAAGAAAGGATGTCCTAGAGTATGTGGAGGAGGAGAAGAAGATAAGTGACAGGATGATCATAGAAAGGATACAGTTCCAGACAGGGACAAAAAATCTGTTTCAAGTATATGCTCCACAAACGGTGAATAAAGAAGAGAACTTAGAAGGATTCCTATAAGATGTAGAAAAATATATAGAGGATGAGGAAATAATGGTAATGGGTGATTTGCATGCACAAGTGGGAAGAGGCAGACAAGGAAGAGATGAGATTTTGGGACCATATGGTTATGGCAGTAAGGATTTCTAAATGGTTCTGTCAGCGGAACCAACTAATTATTGGGGATACGTGGTTCAGAAAGAAAAATTGTCAGAAGATAACAAGGTATGGATGGGGAGATAGAGGAACGAAAACTCTGATAGACTATGTATTAGTCGAAAAAGGACATCGGAAAGAGCTAATGGATGTCACAACCATGCCAGAGGAAGCCTTTGGAGGAGACCATAGGGCAGTGGTAGCAAAACTAAAAGTAGGAAAGGTCATGAGATTACCAGGAAAAAAGGAATGAAAGATTAAGGTCTGGAGACTAAAGGAAGAGGAGGTTGCAGAAGAGTTTAAGAAAGAATTGCAAGTATAGACACCAAGGACGGATATTACCCATGTGGAACAAGAATGGGAAAAGTTTAAGAGTGCATTTGTAGATAGTGCAGAGAAAACATGTGGTAGAACATCAGGAAAGGTATGGGAAAAGGCGACAAAATGGTGGAATGATAGAGTGAAAGAAAAGGTAAGAGAGAAGAAGATAACTTGGAAGGAATGGAATACAAAAAAGACTGAAGAAAGTAGAGCAAAATATATGGAAGCAAACAGAGATTGCAAGAAAGTAATTGCAGAGGAAAAGAAGAAAAGCTGGGAAGAATTCATCCAGAAAATAAGGGTGGATTTAAATTGTGGAAAAAATGCTATTTGGAATTATAAAAAGTAGAAGGAATGAAAAGGTGAACACTGGATTCGTGAAAAGCAAAGAAGGTGATATATTGACAAAACCGGAAGTGATAACGGACAGATGGAAATAATATTTCAGCGAGCTGTTGAAGGTGAGACTTCCGGCATGCGGAGAAGTTATGCAAACAGGCAAAACGGTGGAAGAAGAAATAGAAGAAGAACCAGACATTACTATGGCAGAAGTGGAATGGGCAGTTAGGAAGATAAAGATGGGGAAAGCTGTGGGAATCGACGAAGTGGCAATAGAAATGATCAAGGCGGCAGGACCAGTGGAACTACAGTGGACATGCAGACTTCTCAGGCGTGTGTGGAGAGAGAAGAAAGTTCCTGAAGACTAGAAAAAGGGAATAATATTGCCAATATTCAAGAAAGGATACAGGGAGGTGTGTGGTAACTACCGAGGGATCACCATCAACTTGCATGTTGCCAAAATAATGGACCGAATCCTAGAAAAGAGAATTATAGTAAAGGTAGAAAGCCAAATAGAGGAGGAGCAGTTTGGATTTAGAGGGGGCAGGTCAACAGTGGAAGCCATTTTCATTCTGAGACAGAACAATGAAAAGAGTTGGGAATATGGGAAGGATATGGTAATGAGTTTTATTGATCTAGAAAAGGCCTATGATAGCATACTTAGAACAAAAGTTTGGGAAAGCTTAACAAATAGGGGGATAGGCAAGGAACTGAGAGACATGATAAATGGAATGTGCATGGATTGCTACAGTAGTGTGAAGACTAGAGTCGGGACATCGGAATGGTTTAAAATTGACACTGGCTTAAAGCAATGAAGTGTGTTGTCACCCTTATTGTTCTTAATGGTGATGGATGACATCATGAAGGCAGCAATGAAAGACTATAGTAGAGCAAAAATGAAGGTAATGTTGTTTGCAGACGATGTTGTGATCTGGGGCGAGGATGAGATGGAGGTACAAGAACAGTTAGATGTAATAAATGAAAAGATTGAGCAATGGGGATTGAAGATAAATGTGGAGAAGAGTAAAACAGTGATGATGAGTAGAGCTAAGAAAGAAGGAAAAGGATTAATCAAACTCGGTGATAAGGAATTGGAAGTGGTGAACTGACTGCAGATGGAAGACTAGATTTGGAAATTAGTAGAAGAATACAACTTGGGAGTGCTTTCTACCAACAGGTACGGGGACTAGTATGGAACAAGGATACACCAATTAAGGCTAAAGAGGTTATGTACAAGTATATTATGTTCCTATAATGACATATGCAGCAGAAACTTGGACAGTGACAAAGAGGGATGAGAGCAGAGTACAGGCAGCTGAGATGAGATTCCTGAGAAGTATGGTCCATAAAACGAGGAGAGATAGAGTGAGAAATGAAGATATACGGAAAGAACTGGGAGTGCAGAAACTAAATGACAAACTGGAGAAAAACAGATTGTGATGGTTTGGACATGTCAAACGGATGATTGAAGAAAGGCTACCAAGACGAAAACTGGAACGACGGATGACAGGGATGAGAGGACGAGGAAGACCGAGAATGCGTTGGATGGACTCGGTGAAGTTTAGCATTAGAAAACGGAACCTGGATTGGAACACCATGTCGGAAGAGGAATGGTGGAACGACAGAACAAAGTGGAGAGGAACCATATTTGCCCCCACCCAGTGTCAGCTGGAAAAGGGGAAATGAAGATGATGATGATCTTTATTTGCGCTAGTACGGAGAGTACGGAGTCTAAAGTGGAGTTGGACGTGCAATATTTCTAAATTCAGGTGAGAGAGTTGGTGACAGTCAAACTGCGGTAACGACATATTCACCACGGGAGGGATCCCAATGTAGACCAAGATGTGGAAATCTGTCTGGCTAGAGACAATGAAGCAGACGACCGTTTGGAATCCAGTGGAAGTGGAAGCCTAGCTTGAGTCAGCGAGCTTCGCTGTGACGTCAGAAGCATATGGTAGATTGAGCGAGGTCACATGTTCAGGAATATCCTATAGAAGAGAAGGACCTATGACGTATTTGGAGCGGTGTGGGGGACGATGGCCCATGATTGGATGAGACGGAGCGGGATTTCGAATTGATCAAACTACCGAATGGAAGGACAAAGCAGGTTATACTGTAACAAGTAGTTCCGTGAAGAACTAAAGCCTATTTTCATATACCTGTATCCTACTTATGTTAAGATCCTCAATCAACATACAATATTTAATTTGATTGCTGTGATAGATTCGTAGATATTGAGAACCGCCTAATATTTCGGATGGTCGCCATGTTGGATTCTTATATATGTAAGTCTTAGAGTTATGTACTATTACATGCAGATTATTGTGTACGTGTAGTATTCAAACTTCAATCGCATGATTAGGACACAACAAGTAAAAACAACATTTTAAAATTTTGCACAGCTGTCATCTTGTGGTTATGAAAACATTTGAAAAAATCAGATGCCAGTGGATTAACATTTGTATAAGCATACACCGTACCAATTTTCACTGTACTCGGATGGTTAAATAGCGATAAATGTCCATATAAATATTTATAGTTTGCTTCGCCGCCATGTTGGATTTGTGCTCACCAGGTTATTGAAAGTCCTAGAGATGAACTTATGTTCATAGCCTCTATGGATATAAAAATCAGTCTGATTGCTGTAAGAGATTCGTAGATATTGAGAACCGTCTAAATATTTCGGATGGTCGCCATGTTGGATTGTTATATATATATAGGCCATAGAATTATGTACTGCCCCCGAAAAATGAATTATTTGGGATGAAAATGGGATTAATTTTGAAGCCCATGATAAAATTTAATCAAGCAATATGAATGCTGGAGCTTGGCACAAACCAGTCGTGTTGCTACGTTGAGCAAGGAGGAAAACTCCGTCACGTGATATTATTGCGCAATCGAAGGTTCTAGAAGGTTGGAATTGACCTAGCAACAGCGAATAATCTCAGAAAATGTTTAAATATTGTTATAAATTATACCATTGGATATGAGCCCACAGCCAATGAGGAGAAGTCTTAGAAAAGACGGGAGTTCCTTCAACTAAATTTTATGGAGAATTATCACATTTAGGCCCCAGGTATTTTATGGATTGAT
Organism: Meconema thalassinum; assembly: GCA_946902985.2. Taxonomy (NCBI): domain Eukaryota; kingdom Metazoa; phylum Arthropoda; class Insecta; order Orthoptera; family Tettigoniidae; genus Meconema; species Meconema thalassinum. The sequence continues at coordinate 1,119,180,799 of OX336389.2, read as the reverse complement.
AATATGAAGAAAATTATAAAAAAATATTAGAAATATTTTGGAAATCGATGGGAGGTCGAAATACGTCAGAATAAGCATTTTTTTCTAGTGCGCGCTAAATTTTTCGAGGGAACGAAAAATTGAGGCTAGATCTGGTGTCTTGGAAGGGAGACGCAAGGTATCAGGGCTCTTGTTGCTGCGAAGTTTGAGGTGTACAGACGTGTATTCCGGGAGAGTAGCAGTCCCGAAGGTCTTAGCCGAGTCTGAGAGTGGTTGACTCGTGGAGACAGGGCAGATAGCGGCAAGCTAGTGGAGATCGCCTTGCTTGCGATTTAGGTGAAGTTGCGAGGAGTGTTCATACCGCAATAACTTTCGACTATTTGATATTAGAGCAATTATTTTAAAAGGAAGGAAGATTGTAGTTTTACTTGACCGTGAATCTTGTGATTATGAGCCACGGGACCTCCTTTTTACGTGGAATCCGAACCACAGGACATGGCATTTCACTTCGAAAATCTCACATGCATTGACCGGGAATCGAACCCGGACCGCCTTGGTGAGAGGCATACAGCTAGACCGCTGAGCCACCACGCCCCCCAGCAATTATTTTAACTACAGTCTCTAGCGCAGAACACATAGAAGCGTGTTATAAATTTTCAGTGCGATTAAAGGAAGATTTTGAGAACTACAGACATTTTAGAAATGAAATAGAAAAGTAACGGAATCCAGCGCAGTAACGCATTTTAGATCAGGCCAGACTGCAGCGAAGACAGATCCGTGTTCACAGATTCACGTGAGTAACAGTGATTGACATTATTATTGGGGAACTATATTATTACACAAGTATGATGACTGTGTATATTCAACAAGTGAAGACATTTAAGAACTGTAATATGATTGAGATAATGGAATAAGAAAGTATGTGCGCCAGGAATACATTCAAGACAGGGTAGTATATTCAGCAATGGAGCTTCGATCAGGAGATTGTTCACGATTGTCCGCTTTTCGAGCAAGCATGAGATGTTATGTACAACTACATTCTAGTACATTAGCGTCATACATGAGCTTGGACTTAACACCAGAGACTACATAAAAATATTCATAGTCCATCTCAATGCATATTTTATATACGAGTGAGGTCCATGACTTCCATTTTGAATTTACTTCGGAATATGAAGCAGAACTTTCAACACTACTCGATAATATAATGAAGCTCCATCATGACGGAGAACGGAGAGACAAGAAGATTTTCAATATGCCCGGGTTATCCCGGCAACATTGAAGACGAAGGATGGGAGTTCGCAGTTCGATCCCAGATGGAGCTTGATGTTTTCCGGAAGAGGGAATCTTCCCATGTCTGAGGTCATAAGTTCGAGGGTACGAACTAGGATCCAACCTAGTTCCTTGAAGGATGAAACAACTATTGTCTAATACTTAACTTGAACTTCGAGATCTATAGTCAAGGTAGCAGTGTTTATTAATATGTAGTTAGAGCATTATGGTGACATTCTAGAGCAATTCCTTTATCCATATTTCGACACATTATGTATTCCATGTAACAACATTTTATTCTACGAGATAATTTGTGGTGATCATTTTTCGACATTTCATCTTGTTAGACTACGGTCCAGTTTTTGAACTGAGATATTTCAGCTTGTTTAAGGAATCAGCATTCCAGTAATTTTTATTCAAGAACAGTAAATTTATTTTTGATTTTATGAATTCATTTTGAATTCAAAAGATAGACATTTTCGTCTATGTTGGCAATTAAATTATTTTATTAATTTAATTTGGGCCTCTTATTCGTCGAGAAGAAACTTGCAGAACAGAAGAAAGAATTAGTGAAATATTGTGAAATATCACAGCATCGTTATGAACTTAACATCGAGCTGAAAAGAAACATTTGACACGAAATCGATGAAAGGCATAAGAACTCATTGACATTCTTGTATAAAATGGAGACACATTCCGAATTTGACAAACTGTGTATTTTAATGGAGAAAGCTGTGAACTTTCAGTCAATTAATTCCTAGCTAGATTACCCCGTCGAGATTGATGTTTATCGGTCTTACAGAAATAGCACATGTAGTTATTTATTCACAATGGGTAATATATCGTCATATTGTAGACGTGATATTCCTTCATCAGTGAAGTTGAAACCAGAGAAGTATGGAGAGACAGTATAGTATTTTTATTAAATGTATACGCAACAGTTTGGAGATATCCCAGTATCGTTTTGAAAGTAAATACAAACAGGTCTCACACGCTTTGTCCAAAAGCCGTTGGCATGTATAAAAATATTGTATTAACAACTGATGTAATTGTTTGATATACCAGCGGTTGGTATGGCAACGCTGAAGAGTATGCCCATTTTAAGTAAATGCTAGTTTTGTGGACGAGAAGATGATAACCTTTATGTGTGTATTAACGTGTTTGTATTTCCGTATTCGGTTGGTATACGAGGAGTCGTTTGCGAGGTATTTACCGCATTGTATTAAAGTCGTTGCGTAGGCAAGACTATTTGGCATTATGGCATTATGGCATAGGATGTGAGTTGTTTAGAACTCATTTTGATTGTATACATGGCTTGGATATGTGGAGACGATAGGTTTGTCCAGAAATTAAGACGAGAAAACGGATATTAACGTCTGTTGTGAGTTTTTATTATTAACTTTTATTAAACACGATTATGTAAATGCGTATGTTTTGCCTTAGTTGGTAGAGCGTATCCGACTAAATATGACTATAAACCAACAACGACAATTGTGCAGTAGTATTTCAAAAGTTGAGGAAGATTGTAAGGATCCCATTAAGTTGTGGTAAACTTTAATGTGAGATCAGAGATGACGCTCTTTTGCGTATATAGATAACATTTTTGTCATTATAATAGCCCACGCTATTAATTGTAACTCAGATTCATACCGTAAAAAGTTTTATATAATTAGTTAATCAAGGGAATAGTATGTTAATAATAATTTATCTAATGTTTTTGAAATGTGATTAGTGTGAACGTCAATATGTTTTGAATGAGTATTTCTTATTGTTCAGTATGGATGAAGACAACTCCGTCGGGTTAACACTATGTGAGTGTATGAACGTTATGTAGTGTGAAATTTTAAGGATTTCGAGCAAGGAATGGATGTAAAATTTACAATTTTGTTAAGAATTAATGAGATTTTAATACTGTCATATCGCAACAGAGATGTGTATTCATGGTCAAGTGCATTTGAACGCAAGTTCGCGTGGAGAACTCGTTCTATCGCCCAAGGCCAATGCAGCCCACAAATGGGGAGAGTTCTTGTCAACACATTAATTCTTGAATGAAATCAGCCGGTGGACCGGTAAAGTAACGGTTTTATTATATAATGTTGTCACGTGACTCAGGCACGCGCCTAGAGAGCGCAGGTGTCCCTAATAGCTTGGTAGAAGAATGCAGAGCATGCCAGACTCTGTTAATTGTTATAACTTGTAGAAAAGGTTTAGGCCGACCAAAATTTATGTCCCGGCGTTCCAGAAACACGGCGTTTCAGTGGCGTAGATGAGGAGAGGAGTGAATGAGTATGTATTTATTAATTAATTGTTTGTATGTTTAGAATTAGTTTACGTATGTTATTAAATTGTTTAGTTCGTTGTTAGACGTCGTGTTAGCATGATTTATTTTAGATATAGAGTGATGACACTGTTAAAACCCCATTTTAGGTCTGAAGCTGACTACGTAATCCCCGAGAGAGAACCCAAGTTATGTGCTCGCCTTGAGCTAAGTGTACACATGTAATTCACAGTTTCATCGTATTTACCTCTGCGTATGTCGTCGAAGATCATGTCGGAATGGATTTTTAACTAGTAAATTAGCCGGTGCAGTCAATATCTACAATCCAGCTCTGCTTCGGATAACCGACAGATCTCTTCTTGAATATACGGGCACAGTACCATTCAAGGAAAATTATTGCGTAGGCTCATTATTCAAACTTTCACTTCCATCGCATGATTACAACACAAGAAATAAAAACGTAAATTTAAAATTTTGCACAGCCGCCATCTTGAGGTTATGTAAACATTTGAATTAAATTAGATACCAGTGTATTACAATATGTTTACACATTTACTGCACCATATGTCACTGCCCTCTGATGGTTAAATCGCGAGAAAAGACTATTAAAATGTTTCAAACTCGTTTGGCTGCCATATTCGTTTTGTACTTGACAGGATTTTGAAACTTAAATATATAAACTTTTAGTAGAGCCCTTTATCACCGTACGAAATTGCAGGGTGATATCGGTAATAGTTTCGGAGATATAGAATGACGGTGAAATGTTTCGTACAGCCGCCATATTGAGGTTATGTAGACGATTGTACTAATTAGATGCCAGTGCATTACAATGTGTATAAACATTTTTTACCAAGTATCAATGCGTTTGGAAGGTTAAATCGCGAGAAAAGTCTATTTAAAAGTCTCAACTTAACTTGGCCGCTATGTTGGTTTTGCAGTTACCAGGTTTTTGAAAGTCCCATAGGTGAACTTCTAGTTGCGCCCTTTATCACTGTACAAAATTGCAGGGTGACATCAGTAATAGTTTCGGAGATATAGAATGCCGGTGAAATATTTCACACGACCGCCGTGTTGGATTGGTGAGACGTAATAAAATTTGAAGGGCACGGTTGGGGTCGGCCAAAATAGTACTATGACCTTACTGAGTTTCATTGAAATTACCCTAGCCGTTTAGACACAGACACACATACGCACACACACACACACGCGCGGACAAAAGGTGATATCATTAGCCTATTTCCTCATAAAATAGGCTAAAAGCGGATGCACAGAGGATCCGAGCCCCCACAATTCTCTACTTGAATTTATCATCAGAAGTTCTCGGTGAGGCAATCATTGAAACTGAAGTCTGGCTAAGTGTGAAAGGCAATTTACGTCTTGTCGCACCCGTGGATATAGTCGTGATTTATGGAATCAGATTCCGTCAGAGCCAGTGAATCAGAGCATAAATCTCGTCTCCGATTTATAAAACGTAAATTTATTTATCTCGCCAACGGAGAAGAAGAAGATGAATGCCAACCAAGGACCACAGCATCTATCCACCAACATTGGTGAGCACCATGACGAAACTACGCAAACTCTCATTTTAATTAATTTTTAACGGCAAGCTTAAGGTAATAATGTAATTTTAAACTCACCTCCAATTCATTTCTTCGCCGTGCTAGCAGTAGATTCAGTAGACGCATATCTTATTATTATTATCGACTTTCCATTTTTCTTGTTTTTTTATAATTAAATTCAGTATCTTTTATTCAATGCAGAGCCTCTCCTTTCTCGTTGTTAGAAATATATTAATTATTTGGTGTTCAACTGGGAGTTGTGAACATGGCACTCAACTTTTAATCAGTTTATCATCATTATAATCATTCTTTACCACGAGCTGAGGTAAGGAGATCGCAAGGTGCTCTACTTTGGGCAAGTGTGTATATTAATAATTTGGTGTTCAACTGGGAGTTGTGAACATGGCACTCAACTTTTAATCAGTTTATCATCATTATAATCATTCTTTATCACTTTTAATAATTCTTAATCAATTTAATCATCTTTGAAAATGTATCAATCAGATACAGCCTGAAATAAATGTTACATTTGTTGCCACAATGTGGGATTCTTAACTACGGTGAGAAGCAAATGTTACATCGTTACCTGGAATATTGGAAGGTCCGGGTACCCACGTAATGATGAAGTCGTATCCCATATTTGTTAGTTCCAGAGCGATTTGAATGATATTGATTATATACGAATTGTCAGAGGACTGTACATGCCGTATTGCTGTTAAAACACTGTAGGAATCGGTGCAGATAATGGTTTTCTGTAAACGGTGATATTTGACATACAATAATGTTTGACGGATGGCATGGCTTCCGCGTTAAATATGTTAACGTTATGCGATAATTGAATTTTTTGCTGGATGTTGAAATCTGAGGATAAAGGACTGCCCCAACACCAGCAGGTTCAACAAATTTGGAACCATTGGCATAGAAAGTTATATGACTAGGATATGATATTCAATGGTTGATCCCTGCAGTGGCGATTTGTGGATTATGACGTATTAGGGACACACAAGTATCGGGTATATGTGTAATCATTGTAGGTTGATAGAGGAAAACTGGATATTTTACTGTATAACAACGGGGTTTAGGAGTTTGTAGGACAGTGGGGCGGAAGGTTTCAAGAGCAGTATACTGTTCAGTCCCTTTACGTAGGGTGGCTGAGCTAGGGGGATGAGTATGTGAAGAGGGTGGTATTCAGTTAGGGGAAGTTTAGCGGATGTGTGGAAACTCCGGACGTGTGCTGGCGAGATTTGTGAAAGGGTGAATGGAGCTCTACGCAACGAGGGTTGTAAATTGATGGAGTGCGCTTCAAGGCGAAAGCTAACAGCTTATGGAGTGAGTGCCGCGATGAGCAATCTAAGACGTTGCTGACGATGCACCAGCAGTCTGTGTGCGTGCGGGCTAAGAAAGCAAGGCCGTTGGTAATGAATAATGCACTAGCGCTTGCACAGCGGTTTTGGAACAATGTGTTGACAGGTCAAGGTGTAGGTAGGGAAGCAGGCAGTAAAGACGGTGGTGGTCAACAATAATAATACTTGGGCGTTTATAAAGTGTACTAGTTTACTAGTATAATGTAATGTTGTAAGGAGCTTCCCTCAACGGTGGGGATAGCTCAAACAAATAAGCGTACAAGTGTGAAAGGGGTGGTAGCTGGGATGGAAGTATAACTATGTGTGGGAATACTGAGAGACACACTTACCGGAGGTACGATGTCAGCGTGAGGTCGAGCAGAGTCTCCGAAGATAACCGATAACCTCCCTCAGATTGGGGCCGTTTTATGTATTTGCATACTGCTGCGTTTGCACATAGCTGTTTGGATGAGCAGTGCTTGTGTATTTGTTTGGGTGTGAGGCAAGCGCTTGGGTAACAGCTGTGGTTAACTGTTCCTGCCTGGTGTGGAAAGAAATGTATTGTTGTAGCTGTTGCTACCAGCTTGGGGTGTCTAAAGGGTGAAATCAGTGTAGGGCGTTGAGCAGATGGTTGTAATCGGTGTGGATGGTAGGGGTGTAATTGCAGATAACTGTAGATGTAGATTCTAGCTGTGGATTAGTTGTATGACCCTTGGTGTATGAAAATATGTCTCTTAAGGGCGCTAAGACCTTAGGGCCTTTACAAGACGTCGCCCCGATTTAGTTCGAGTCCTCGCGAACTGGACTAGACGTAAGGGTGGCTCTCTTCTTCTTCCTCCCTCTTCTTCAATCTTCTTTTCTTTATCCCTCTTCTTCCTTCTCCTGGGCTCCTCTGGTCGTGTCAGCGTGGCTGATGTGGGATGTGTAGTTGTATGTGTACCTCGGTATTTGTGGAAGTGTAGTGTGCTCTCAGTTAGGGTAGGTTTTTAAGGGTTGGAACATTTTTTTTACATAGAATTGGTATGCCGTTATGTTGACGATACAATAAAAACAATGCGTTTTTATAACAGTTGGTAAGAATATACTAAATGGAATATATAGCAAAGACAGTGTGCTGTTATATATATGGTGCTCATGGTGTACTGTATGAGTATCAATACTTTCGTAGCAAAAAAACAAAAAACTGGCATGGTATATCTATATGTTTGTGGATTTAGTGCCAGAAAAAAAATTTACATATTGTGTCTAATGTAGGAAAGATGGTAGAAACAGTAAAATGAACACTCCAGTGGGGTTGTATGTGGAAAGATATAAATAAATAAATAAATAAATAAAGAAATAAATAGCCTTACAAATCCCATAAGGGCTATGGCCTCCTGCTTTGCAGGGAATTGCTCAGTTTTAACTCATCAGGTGAGCAAGTCCTGAGGAGCATTCGGGGTTATTCTTTCTGATTGGGCCTTCTATATAGATGTGCAGCTGATTAAAGATTAAGTAAATTATATTACGATAGCATAAAATTCGCTACAACAATCTTCATTTCTGAGTCTGGCGATATCAAGGCCTCAAATATCCATTAGTATTACGGAAATCATAATAGCCATCAATTAATATCTGGGAGCTTCCCATTGCCACTAAGCACAAAGCTTACCCTGTCTAAGCACTTGAACAATGACAGAAACTGCGAAGTCTTCACTCTTCAGTAAAATCTACGTATATTGAACCGTTTCAAATAGGTCTTTTTAAAATGCAATACAAAACCTTACCGGTGGAGTTTTAACATCTAGTTTGGATGCAGATACCTATACACGTTCTTTAACATCCCACAAATCATTCACTATGTTGTGCACATGTGGTCCCGGAACGAATTAATAAGTGTTTCGCAAGATAGTTGAACCTTTTGAATTCCTTGTGATGCAGTAAGGTTATTTTCCCTAGTGAACACGATGATGTTTCCTCAAATTAGAGCGCGAGACAATGTTCCATTAGTTCTGTCCGCCATGCAAATGACTTCTCACATGTGCTACAAGTGTATTACTTCACTCCAGTATGAACAACAGTGTGCTTCTTGAGGTCACCGCTCTGTGAGAAGCCTTTATTGCACACCAGAGATATGTACCGCTTTGCTGCATGCCCACTGAACGGTGTATTTCTAGTTGATGCATTGTTTTATTGGTCACTGCATGCGAGTCTCCCTAGGTCTTTCCACTCCTGCCTCATCTTCGCTCTTCTTGTCCATTGTTTTCCTCCCCATTTTACGAACCAGTCTGCCCATCTGATATAAAAGTGTTTTATTATGGAATGTGGATAGAATTGGAGTGTCCGTACATTGAAATTTTAAGAAGGGAGAAAATGAAGCGAAATGTGTTAACAATTGTTCTGGTGTAAATAAAATAGAATGTGTACAAATATGTGCATACAAGTCAATCGGATTTACAGTGACAATGGCTATTCTGGTGTATTCACCATAATAATAAGCATAGTAATAATAATCATGATAATAATTTTCCGTAATAGTAATAATAGCAATGCTAATCACAATGGTATGAACCTGTAATACTAATAGTAATAGTCATAATCGTAACTATGATAACCTCTTTAATAACAGTAATAATAACAATCAATAGCAATTATCATGCTAATAAAATAATAATTATTATCGATAACAATACCAATAGGAATACATTAATAATAATAATGCTAATAGCCGTGTACCTGGCACCTTTTGTGTAAAAATAACATATATCTTCTGTTGGAGCTCTTACCTGGTCATGTTGTTTTATCTATACCTTATGCAGGCTAGACTTATTATCTAATGGCTTATTCTTCTATCTCTATGCGGCCGTCCTCATATCATCTTAGTAGTTAGGTCGCTATCCTATAACCTGTGAATTTCCCTCCCTAGGTGGGAAAATTCATCCTGATAGCGAGAGTCGGCGCTTACAACGTTGTGCCGCCCCTGGCTATCGTATATAAAGCTTCATGTAGCGCTGTGTATATGTTCGCGGTGATACTTAGTGTCCCACGGACATTAACTATCGCCGTGCGTATCTGTCGCCTTCTCGTGTGTAAAAATGAAAGACGGTGAGTTTACTGTGGTGTTGTGTTGGAGCTGTGAAAGAAAGACATATATCTGCGCATGACAGTGAAATCATGTTGACCAGTACTATATACATGGTGTCGCCATCTGTAAAGTGAATAAAAATATACATGTATTAGAGATAAATGTTCATGTCGCCGCTCCTGTCGTGTTCGCCTGCTGTAATTTAAAGTACAATAATTATCCTCTGTCGCCATATGCACTTGTCATGTCTATATGCATATTCGCCTCATTTCCTCTGATCTTACTGTCAAGGATTAATTTATGTCACCTGCAGCCCATCGTGTTTGTCGTTCGTAAGTGTCTCTTCCGGCGCCAACCTACATAACTTATTCTATGCCGGCTTTTATCTTATATTAGCTATTTATAGCTTATAATTATACTCCTGTGTTTATGTAAAGTGTTGCCGTGCGGCGTAGTGTGACAATGTGTGATATCGTGTGATCATTGGTCCACTTGACCTGTTTTACCATGCTCATGTTCTTTTTTTCTTCTTTCGCAGCAATGTTGGAGCTCTGCTGGAATAAAATATACATTGGTTAAATGCCTTTGGCCAAAATATATTCGTGCGCAGCGCTGTTTGTGGGTCGGTGAGCCCTGTTGGCTGCGCTCGTCGCGTAGACGTCCCTTCGTGCGCTTTGTATATTATCTATCGCCTCTATTATCGCCTCTGCGTGTAGACCGATAGTTGATTATTCCATGGCACTTTTTATGGTTCTGTCCTCTGTGGGACGTGCCCTTCGCCGGCATTTTCCATTTTTCTACTGTAAGTGTATCTTACAATCTAATTATATCTAATCTATTCCTATAAATATAAAATCGCCAAATACCTCTTACAAGTTACTGTTTTGAGACAGTAAACTTGTTAAATTTACTTATATCTAAGTTACCCCTGAAATAGGTAACTATTTCCTTACATACTAAAAATTTTGGGTGAGGATCCCCCCGGTCGATTTCCCTTCCGGAGTGCCAACGTGCAACTCCTGCTGGAACCGGAATCCCACAGGACAGCCAGACTAAGTCCTTTTGTGGTCCCCTCCTATATACTAATTGCTAGCTTCCCTCCCCCTTATATCTAATTGTGCGTTGGCCTTTGCGCTTGTTTGCTGCTAAAAATAGCATATATTTCGCTCGGTTATCATTGGCTCATCGCCTCTTTTTAAAATCGCATCTCGGGCGTCCCCGGTCATCATCATTTTTGATCATTATTTGGGACCCTACCCCCTTTACGGTCGCCAACGAACATTTAAAGCTTTAGGGGCCGCCGCCTCGCTATTTAATAAGGCTATATTCTATTCATTATTATTCATTCATATCATCCGGGAAAATTCATATTATTATTTCAATCTTCTTTCTTGATGTATAACCGTTTCTTCACCCCGTGCGAGTGGAGGACTTACCCTCACTCACCGAGGGTTGGTGTATTCTTTGGAATACACGGTAAGATAGAGTAAACTTTTACTTCTCTTTGATAGTTCATTCCTTCCTTTTTCTCAAACACCAACAGTGATCTTCTAATTTCTCCTTGCTGTTTAGGGTTCTTATGTTACTTGTGAGTCTGTTCTAGATATATATCTTCCATGACCCACCTAGCGTCATCTAGCAGCGAATCTCTGAAGTTCCTCAATTCTTCGCTGTACAAGAGGACTCCCTTATCAATCACCAGATTTCGTCGCCATCGCCAGCTATCATCTCCGTGATCAAGAGAACTTCGTCTACTTTTTCACTCACCAGGCTGCGATAGTGTCGCCTACTATCAACTCTTTGAAGACCATTTCATCAAGAGAAATTAACTTTTCAATGTTGGTTATGCTTATATGTTTTCCTTTTGTCTCCTACCCCCACTATTTTTCCTTCCCTGGTCCCTCTGTGCTTCGCTGAGCGTGCCTCACTTGTACGTCGGCAGTCGACTTAGTCAGTTGAAGCTCAACTAGAGCTAGCCTCCTCAACTAAAGAGGCATTCTTTTAATTCCACGCCATGTTGGAACTTTAATCTCAACCGTCAAAGGGAACTTCACCTTCGCCATGAAGCAAAGATAAGTACCGACTTCAGGTTTTAACCTCACTCTCATCATCTTTTAATAGCCACATGCTTTTATTGATCATTTTATAGGCAGTGTGAGATTATTATATTTGGGGCAATAATCATCCTTCGCGGGATTTTCTATGCTGGGCTTTTGTCTGTCTAAGCCAATCTTAAGAGAAAGCAGCATTTCTTATGCTTATTAAATGAGAGATCTTCTCACAACGTGGGATACCATTGAATTACCCACTGTCTATAAAATACTTAGTTCGTTCCACCGCTGGAATAACTTTAGCCCTATTCTTCAGTCAGGATTGCTCTGGAACCTTCCAGAATTTGCACTCTATCTACCAGTTATACGGTCATGTAGTTTACACTCACATGTGGGAATACCCTTTCTAACTAAGGAATCTTCCTTGAATTACTGATCAATAGCTAATTTTTCTTCCTCCGTTGGGATTTTCTCTGGCGCATTTTACGATAATCTACAACTTTCTCAAGCAATAGACTTTCGCCTATCTAGTGTAACTAGTTATTTTCCATCATTGCAATAACTTTCTTTGCCATAAACCTTTGTGCTACTACAGTGAACTTTTCATCTATTCCAACAGACTATAGTGAAAAATAGTGTTTGTTCAATATTTCTTCCGCGTCGCGCTCGTCCGATTATTATAAATACGGCCATGAACATTTATCCTCAATCCCATTTGATCTTTCCCAAACCTCTTACTAACAAACCATAATAATAAAATTGTTACTATAGGTCTTTTTCAATGAGGTGTCACTCTAAAGACGTGCCCTCCCTCTTTTGCTTATATATCATTAATTAATGTCTGTAAAACTTCGTGTCTCGTACATGCTTTAAATTATATTGTTTCTCCCTTCTAATCAGGGAATACAATTCTTTCAACTCATAAGTGAGTTATTTCTAGGTTTCACGAAAGGGAAACTTGCCCCATTTGTCTCGTGATTCCTACTTAAACATAGGAGGTCTAGAAACTTCCTTTCGATCTTCTCTTCAGGTTCCACAATAAGTGACCTGCCCTATTTGCATAATCCAACCAAGTAATTCAGCTTTAATATAAGAAGTTACAGGAACTTCTCTTTTGTTCTTCCTGCTTTTTGTTGTTGTTACTTTCGAAGTTGTTACTCTTTCTAAGATATTTACCAAGAATTTCTTAAAAGTACACAACTTGTACTTGATTTATTGTCTAACTTTAATCACTTTAATTATCTTTAAATTTTTCATTTTATCTTCGCCGTTTCAAAATCTTGCGAAGATTGTAAAGTATATAAAAGGTTTGAAACCAAAAGAATTGTTAATTGCCTGGAGCAAGCTTTAGATGTTTTTCGGAGGTCTGTGACCCCATTTGTTACAAAGTCTAAATTATATATTTGTTAAAACTACTACCCAATATTGTTAAATTCATTACACTCTTTGGCATTGTTAAATAAATTCAAAATTTCTTTTTGACTCATCATTTCTCTAACATAACGGTTAGACAAGATCCTGTCTTCCTTGACTCTTCCCACTTAATGCAAATAAATCTCTTGATAGGGTTTTCACCACTTGTTTCATTTGAGCAAGATCTCTTAGTTGGTAACTTGGTAAAGTCTCTCTTAGCTTTAATAGCTAATTCTAACTGGCCAGTAAGGCAAGCATAGCTCGCTACGCCAGCTTCCTGCTTGTGGAGATTCTCTCCAAAACTTATGGTTGGGTTTTCAAAATATAAGTGTTTCTCCTTGCCTAAACTTTTAGTCGGCTCCTTGCTGGGTAAAAGCTTAGCAATTTCCAAATGCAACTATTGGTTTACTTACCAAAATTATTCCCAAGGGTATAATTGTTTTATCCCTATCCTTCTTGGAAGCATTTGGTCGCTCTTTAGGAACTCTACAATTTCGAAAACTAGAAATATCGAAACCGATTCAAATTATCGGCATCCTTCAAATTACTTGCTTAAAAACAAGCTCCTTTAACCAGATACATAATAAATCTGTTATTCTTTGTCTTGCCAGACCATCACCCTTCCCCATAGTAGGCAGATGTATGCTTGAGAGGGAATACGCTGAAGCCATTCTCTTACAAACTGCCCAAGTTCCAGCTCGTTTACATTAGCTTTGCCCAGGTCCCTACCCACTTTAGGTATCGGAGAGAGGATTTGCAATGGCAACCGCCTTTGAGTACATTTAAAGTTTAACTTATAACTTTTGTGGGACTCTCCTCCTATTTCTCCATCCTTTTTCTCCAGTCCGAAACCCACTTCCTCTTCTTTATCATCTTCCCTTGGTGGTTAAGTTATTCCTCAGCCAATAATCTACCCAAGGGTGAGTACTTACTTATTGACTAACTAAGAGTCTTAGTCACGAATAGGTCGTCTGGATCCGTTATCATCGTACGAAACTCTGCCCTCCTATGGAACTCTGTCTTTATCATTCTGTCCTCCTATGAAATTCCGTCCTCCTATTGCTTTATTACGTCACCTCCGTGTGCTCTCAGTTTCTTTGTAAGTTTTTGTGTTTGGTGTGGGATCGTGTGGGAAAGTGTAATTAGTGGAAAGTGTCAACATTTTTGGGGTGTGTGGGATATTGTAGGGCATTATGTGTAGTAGCATGGATTCTTAGCACTCTTGCTCAATCGGATTTCCACAATGATATTTTAGTACAGATTGCGGAGATTGTTAATAGGTATTTAGTGGATCCATGCATGGTATATTAATGGGGTTCGAGGGTGTGTTATTGTTAATGTAAGGTGTTATCGCGTATGGTAGGATGGTACCTGCATTATCGGGCTTTTCACTTTATATTGGCCCTGGCCCGTAAAGCTTTAGGATATATCTACTTTCTGGAGTACATGCTTGTACGATAGAGGTTCACCAGGGTGTTTTCTTCATGCTGTCTGTAAAATTAAAATATTCCATGCTAGTACATGAATTAAAAAACTGGGTATTTAGGTTGGGATTTGCATGCTGACAGGTGGATCTTGAGCGTGTTTCTTTAGTGGTCAGATGAGGGGGTGCTTACATGCGGGTCATGTAAATTACAACTTTCTCATGCGGGAATATTAATCAAAAATATCTGGTTAGTATATCTTTGGCCATTCTCTCTATATATAGATATATCGAGCGTTATTATTTGTTTCCGTATACCTCTTATCTTCAGGCATGGAGCTGTGTGCTTTGGGGGTGCAGTTAACACTATATTTGTTTATATAATGCCCTCTTGGGTTGTTTCGAGGATTATTTAATGGTAGGGCGTGATAGGAAGTGTTATATATGTCTGTTTGGGTGTGGGAGTTCTGGGGAGTTAATATGTTCCGCTGTTTGTGCCGTGTTTGAAATGTCTGACCTCTCTTGGTCATATTTTACTGCGCTGCGCGCTGCTGCTCTGTGCATTGGCTTTATTCTGGGCACCTGTGTTTAATGCCATTGCTTTTTGGCTGAGATTACAACTCGAGATCATTATTCACTGTCCCTATCGTATAAACATCCCTTATTATTAATACGGTGTCATTTCAAAATGTTAGTGGTCATGGCTGTTTTTTATATCCGTCTCTGCAATGTCTCATTTTTATCGTTCATGATCGCTACTATATTTTCTGGTAATCTAATAGCGTTCCCTCATATGTATCCCTTATATTATTGGGATGCGCTCTGCGCCCTTCATAAAATGGCTGCCATAATGATTATGCAAAGTCTATGCGCTGAACGCTCTACGCTCTACCTGTACTGATCGCCATGCTGCCTCTGGGCCCGCGTGTCTGGGGACCTGTTTACATGAGTGACGTAAGTGTCCTGTCGTCATGAATGGTGAGAAAATATGGCATCCGCTTGCCGTCATCGTTTTTATCGGTGACGTATGCTCTGGGTCGTGCAATTTCCCTGGTAAAGGTAGTGGGTTGGGTTCCCGATAAGGTCTGCTCTGTGTTATCTCTGGGCGGTACCTCGTACTGTGATTCGCCCTGCGCCGCTGCGTGCAACTCAATAAAATGGCTGTCTCTAACGATTATTACTGGTCCTGCGTCCTAATGCGCTATATCCTATTTGGTCTAATTATATGTGTCTTGCACCTATATGTGTAACTCCTGACAATGTGTCCGTAGTCCGTAACAATGTTGGGACCGTTCATTCTACCTATTGTCCTCATAGGGGTGATAGTTTAGCTGTTAATTATAAATAATCTCCTCCGTAAGGTATAAGTATCTAACTGTGCTGCTGTAGGCAGTCTTGGTTCATGTTTATAATCTCCGTCTCCATGTTACGTCGTGTAGTGTTCCTACGCCTGTATTATGTGTCCATTGCTCTTAATGATCGCATTGTGCGTAAAATAAAAAATCCCTGTATCCTATTAGTGTGATCGCCGCTATACTAGGGGGTATATTAGCTGCTACTGTGAATGTTCTTTGGCGCTTATTGCAGGCATTCATTTGTCGGTATAGTATTCAAAATCTGCTGTAAAAACATAGTTTCCCACTGGAGGCGCTCGTGGGCTAGTTGCCACTGTGTTATTTGTTGTTAATGGTGCTGATGACCATACTGGCGATATTAATGCTAATAACAATAATGCGAGTAATGACGTAAGTTTGGCTCTGTCAGGATTGTGTACATTTTATGATCCGGTCTGTTTGTCTAGTGTCAGCATTGTACAATGTTTTCGTTTGTGCATGCCTGGTTTGGAATTTCTTCCGGTGAGTCACGTGCCCCTAGGCTACGAATTTGTTTACGGATTGCGTGCCGTTGCAATGTAGTCATTGCCCCATTGCGGCTGGCTCTTGTGCCTACTGTTTTGAAAATATAGTTTCCGTGCCCTGTGTTTATAAAGTGAAGCCAACTGCAGTTTCACTGATTTGTGTATATCTTTCGAAATGTGTATTGGCCCGAATTATGCTATCATACTGAAAAAAAAAAACTTCCGCTGTCTTATTATGTATGCCTTCGCGTATATCCTAGCTCCTATTCTGGTGTCTACTTTTCTAATGTATGCTACCTCGTGCAGTTCAGGTATCTATTTCCCTGATTGTCAGCCTGTGTAATTGGAATGTCTGTAAATCTGTATAATTGTATTGTCTGTAACTCTATTTCCAGCGTACCGTTCAGTTTTAGTTTTCGTAACTTGTATATTATCCTGTGATAATGGTACTTATCTGGGAAGGGTGTTCTTATAATTACAATAGTAGGGGAGTAAGGCGGGTTCTGCCCCTCCCCACCACCACTCCCTCTGACGTCACATACTAACCCGCAATACATTCAGGGGCAGAGTCAATATCTCTCAAACGCATGGTCCGATTTTGACAAATGAGGTGTCGTTGGACTCGGGTTGACGCCCTCTTTCCAATGGACCACTCATTTCAACCCCTAAATAAAACCTACCCCTACTAGGGGGTGAAATTTTAATTTTTTAGTGAAAGCCTCTTTTCAAATGGGACATGTATAAGGTGCGCTGCTAAAATGAACTAAACGTTGTTGCTCATATCGCGCATGCGTTTTACGAGATGCCGCTATGGATCAACATTTTTGTTTTTGTTTTGTACGCATGCGCACTGGGGAGTTTTGTAAGAGGGCGAGCTCTTTGAAAAAAAATGATTGATAAGAAGGGGTTTTGGTGGTGAGGAGAGAGCCAGATAGTCGCCTACTTTCCTACGAAGTTTGCCGATATCTCTCGAACGCAAGGTCGGATTTGGACGTGTGACGTGTCAAATCGCTTGTCTCGAAGCCCTTTATATGTTATTAATAGGTTAGAGTTTTGAGAATGAGGGAAACAGGCTTTTTGGGGGTAAAACCATGATTTTAGACTTTTCCGATATCTCACGAATGCATGGTCGGATTTGGTCCTATGACGTGTCAAATGGCTTGTCTCGAAACCCTTTTTATTTTGGTAATAGGTTAAAGTTTTTGAGAATGAGGGAAACAGAATTTGTTGTTGTAAAACCGTGATTTTAGACTTTCTGTTATATTTCTCAAACCAATAACGCCAGAGACGTATACGAGGGGTCGTAGGACTCGGGGTGACGCCCCTTCCCTCCCCCCCTTTCGAATATAGTATTTATGTTTAAAAAAATGCGAAAGGGCCTAACGACACTTATGTTGAAATCATTTCAGTTTTTAAAACTTTTCTTAAATCTGTCTAAAATGTTCATGACGAGTGGTTGTAGATAGAAAGAGACGATACCACTGGGCACGTGTTTCAACGAAGCTATTACTGGCCACGGTGGTGATATACCAATACAGTATTCGCTATTTCGATGAGACGGCGGGTCGAGGGTTCGTTTTCTGACTTTTCCTATGATGGAATTCCTAATTCCTAAACCCCCTGAAGGGGGTCTTTAACGTGTAAACGATTATGAGTGACATGACAAATGATAATTCCTTGATCCGATGAAGTTGGCTTTAGATAGAACAAACAGAACTTGGTTATATGTTGCTTGAAGTGAGTATAGAAAACAAACTTGCTGGGGCAGACTGACAGGATGTGAATGTTATTTGATCTTATTGGAATGCATTGACTTGACAGGACAATGAAAAAAAGCACAGAGATGCTGAGGACACTTGAAGGTCAAACGATATGGCAACCATGGTGGGAGGGGGAAGCTAGGATGATGTCGCCGATCATGTTCAATGTTCAATGGATGAATTTATATTTTGCGAAGCATTGTTCGGAGAGGGTCATGGGACGACTTGTTTTAAGGGTATTTATTTTTTCGATGTTTCCTATGGTGGACTCATTGATTGAAATAATCCAAAACTGCTAGGGCATGGCCTTGAGATTTTATAAACCGATAATGGGATTTGGCATACAAGATCCACTCAGAACTTGACATGATGTCATTCTTTTTATGGCTTATGAATTTCCCCAAAAAAGACCCAAAACAACAAGATCATGGACTTTTTCTTTTCTTAATATATTGCAAACCCATAATGTAAGATGTTTACTGTGAGTGACGAAATCTAGCTAGGTAAAGAAAGAATTATTGTAGGATATATGTATGGTGACTGACACGTCTTTGACCATTGGAACTTGTTTTCAGATCTGACTGTAGTACATAGGGAGTATAGGTTGTAGGCATGGATTGACAAACGATGCACACAAAATTCAATTTATCGATTCGAGAATTAAGAGTAGACTATCATTAATTAATTGGTTAAAGAGTGTAGCTAAAAATAAAAAATGGTGACTACATTAAACTAAACTGAACCAAGTCGAATCAAACCCAACTGAACCAAACCAAGCCTAAAGCAAACCAAACCTAATCAAGAACAAGCCAAGGGCTTAAGTGTAAAACTTGTGGGGGAATGCAGTCATTGGCAATGTCCAAAGGAAGGGATAACGCTCTACCTCTAGAGGGTAAGTTAAAGCTAGCGCATGGTGCTAATGCATATTCCCAAGTACATGAACCACACACACACACAACTATCCTATGCTGTTTTTATGAGTTAACTGTTAAAACTTACTCAGTGGTTACTGAGCAAGATGGTCGCTACACACAACAAGCTTTAAATACATGAGGCTAATAATCTATACACACACACACACACACACACACACACGCGCGCATGTTCTAAACTAAACTGTCTTGCTGGCAGTGCTCACACAGTAGGCAAATGACAGAAATGCTTGGCTAACAGAAATACAATCATTTTCGTTTGTCTAATGTTACCAGCTAACCATTACATGCTATAGTGGTGAGCACATGTGCCTCTTGCACTGGAGATCGTAACTTGATTTCTAGCTCTAAGGCCTAGAATGAATCAAACTAAGAAAGAAGGGTATGGTGACGCAGTGGTTAAACTGTTAGCCTTTCACTAAGGTAGACTAGGGTTTGATTTTCGGTTAATATACATGTCATAAACAAACAAACAAACAAACAAACAAAAAAGCAGAGATAATGTTTAAAACTGATTACACTTGTCTCCTTTCAAATTATTACTTAGATTGCAAATACAAAAGTGGACTGGGTTTAATATACAGTTAATGCTGCCTATCGCATACTAGCCTGTAAGAAAGCCAAACAAGCAAAAGGCGTAGGTAGAGCAGTGGTAAAATCGCTATGTGTAGAGAACTACCTAACGGTTTTATGAACTGGCAATGGTATGTCGCATAAACAGTGCAGGATACAATCCAGCAACCATAATATTTTTTTCTTGTAGAGCAGAGAAAACATATATAGAGAGATATAGAAAGCTTGTGTATGTATGGGTAGCATTGATTGTTTGACCAGAGAAAATACGATGAGGTAGGGTGGGGAGAGGGAGAATTAACACTTATATATGAATGAATGGTAAATAGTATTTTTGTTTTTTTCAATAGTTTTGTTTTTCAAATGCAGTGGTAGATAGCCGTTATTTTGTAAAACATTCTTACTTGCAGTAGTAATAAGACTCTATGGTTCCGCTAACACATAGATAGACTGTATTATTGCCATGGTCAAGCACTCACATTAAGATCATTTACAAAACCATAAAATGAAAAATAAAAAATCTTGTTTTGGAAATATCGTTTTTCAACATACACAAAATAAATATATAAAAAATTTGTAAACAGCAAAATGGAAAATCCATGGTCAAGCACTCACATTAAGATCATTTACAAAACCATAAAATGAAAAATAAAAAATCTTGTTTTGGAAATATCGATTTTTTTCAACGTACACAAAATAAATATAAAAAAAAATTGTAAACAGCAAAATGGAAAATCCATGTTTCCATATAGACAAAATTTAAAAACCTTAAACGGTCATTTAAGAAAATATATGCAAATGGGAAATTGACAAATGTGTAAATATGAAAATGGAAAAATCCATGTTTCCATATCATGAAATCGAAAAAAAAAAATGTCATTTAAAAAAATGCAAATGGAAAATTGACAAATTGCAATGTGTGAAATGTGAAATTGAACAAATGGCTATCATTATTAAAAAAAAAGATCATGGTGCTCTATGGTTGAGGTGTGAATCAAACCCTCTCTACTTATTTGGACCACCCGAGACTGAGTAGACTAGTTTTAGTTGTCATACCGCATTTAAAAGTTTGTGTTAAATCTAGGAATTGAACCCAAGAGCTTGTAGGGGAGATCCAAGGTTATAATATGTTAAACAGATAGCCTTGAATGTAGGGTGTGGTAGCTATATAGAGATGAGATGTTTCGCTCGGGGGAGGGAGGCATGGAGATCTGCATCAAACCAGTCAAAAGACTGACGACTCAAACAACAACATGTAGAGCTCACCAAAATAATGCTGTGTAACGGTAAATGTTAGTCAACAAACAGTAATGCATTACTAAAACCCATGACACGATACCTAAGAGCTTTTCTAAAATTATTTTAAAATGCCTTTAACCCTATATTAAACACCCAGTTCACAAGACTCATAACTGCAATGTTATGGTCAAACAAAACAAAATCTATATTTCAAAACAAACAAGTGGTTTAGTCAATGTATACTGGAAAAAGTTTTATAAACACTCAAGTCCACAAAAATAATTAAATTAGTAACTGTCAGGTTGACGGAGTGGTTAAGGTGTTTGACTTAAGTTCAAATTTTCTGTACAAGAAAGCAAGGGTTCGAATCCCTTACCTGATATAACTATTGCCTCAACATGGCTTGACCACACTGTATTATTGTGTAATCGATACACAAACCATAGATAGAGTGTATTGTTTAAGGTCACTGTCTTTGCGAACATAGTCAGAGACTGATGATGGTTAACAATTGCATTAATAGTGGGACATAGGGATAGCAATTAAGAAAAACAGACAATACACATACACTATTTTTATTTATTTAATGTAAGTACTTGTACAATAGTTATATACAAACTACAACTCTCTTTTGTCTATAACTATCTAGTCCTTTTCGATCCACTTGCATATCAAGGGCAGATGACTTTGTAGTTCAGCCCCTTAAAACAACAACAACACTACTTCTTGCATAGTCTGTGATGTTGATGACTCTTGAGGCGTGGAAGATGGATACAACATAACTTTTACAACAGGGGTTAAACGTTGCTCAACAAACAATGCACTATTTTGAGTAGCAACATCTTTTTCTTGTACTAACTTTTTAGCATTCTGATGATTTTTTTGTCAACACCATTAGTGTTTTGTCTGGAGCACTACATTGATGATCACTCACACTTAAAACCACACCATTTCTACTTTTCATATTGCCTCGACATTTTGTTGACCTCTGTTTTGAGCATTGCCAGAATATTATTCCTTTTACATTTTGTCGTCTATAGTTATAAGAGTAGCCTTTATAGAGTACACGTTGTTTACCTCGGTTAGTTGTAGTAAGTTCCAAAGTAGTAACTAACCTGTAAGTATGATTTTCACACTACAAAGGTTATTTCTGGTCTGGTAATAGAATTATTTAGCGTTGGCTTTTATATTTAATATGTACAGTTTAAAGTGATAGAAAAGTGGTAGAAACGTGGTAGAAAAGTGGTAGACAATTGGTAACATAGTGGTAGAAAAGTGGTAGCAAAGTGGTAGAAAAGTGGTAGAAAAGTGGCAGAAAAGTAGTAGAAAAGTGGTAGTAAAGTGGTAGAAAAGTGGTAGCAAACTAGAAAAGTGGTAGAAAAGTGGCAGAAAAGTAGTAGAAAAGTGGTAGCAAAGTGGTAGAAAAGTGGTAGCAAACTAGAAAAGTGGTAGCAAAGTGGTAGCAAAGTGGTAGAAAATATTACATGTATTGTTAAGAAATAGTTTAAGCGGTTACATGGATTCATTACACTATAATTTTAGCATTACGAAGCTCATTTTCTATATCCAAAAGTTCTTCCTCATATTTAGTATGACCAGCCTGTTTACAGGTATGCAAGTACTGAAGCCGCTGGATTAGCTTACTGGGATTGTTCCAGTAAACAAATTTAACAAATGATTTTTTTGGGTGTAAACCATTATCATCATCATCATCATAATCATCATCATCATCATCATCATGGTTATCATCATCAATATAATTATCATCAATATAATCATCATCACTATTACTATCTAATCCTTTTTGTTCATCTTGCAATGCAACAACCTTTGGCATAGTTTGTGTTGTCTTTGATAGTGTTAGAGGTTTCTTAGACGTTAACGACTGTCCTAACATGTCTTTTTCAGGAGATAATAAATGCTCTTTAACAAACAAAGCACTATCTTGAGCCACACTATTTTTTTCTTGGTCTTGCTTTTTTACCTTGGTTAGAGTATTTTGTCCATTTAAATGAGTATTATTTTGAGATTTACAATGATGATCGATTGAAATAAGTATGTTGGAGCCTTTTGTCTTAATCATTCCTCGACACTTTTTAGATCGTTGTTTCGAACAGCACCTAATAACAGTTCCATTTTATTAGTTCTTTTTACAATATATGCATATCCTTTATAGTAAGCACATGGCTTACCATAGCTAGTCATTGATACTTCCATGTCAACTGTTAAGCATAAACTAATCTCTAGTAAAGTTAACTCGATAATAAAAATGATTGTTTGTAGTATGTGCAGTTTAAAGTAAGAGCAAAAGTGAGAGTCAAATGGTAGAAAAGTGTTAGCAAAGTGGTGGAAGAGTGGTAGCAGTTTATAGTAGTCATGATCTTTTTTACCAGAATGTGATTTGAGTAAATGTAATTTCTAATCCTTAGCAGTGAGTAGTCAGTCTTGGTTCAGACAAGCGTAAACAGTTCTCCAATGAATCAGAGATCAAGATTTTCATTATGAAACAGTTGTGTAACCAATTAGGTATCGGTACTTGATAGCTTTACACATGAACAAAAATTCCAACATATCTGACATGAATTACATGATTTGAAAGTTGACAAAGAATATCCAATCAACCATTGTAGTTACAATGTCAAACACACAAAGACAAAATCAGCATGAACTTTTAAGTTACAGGAAAATTCTATGAAATAGACTATGCAGGAAATTTGGAAATACACATCAGAAGTTTGCAACACCATCCTTCTAGCCTATACAAATTATCGACATGGAAAGTGTGCACTGCCCCTAACATTAAACCAATTTATCAATAACACAAGTCAACAATCAAAACATTTTGTGTTGAGTCTATCATTTAATGCATATATTCTGTCTACATTGAACAGTAACAAAAAAAACGCCATTCATAATTAATTAAGTTTGCTTTAATTCTTTATGTAATGATATATACATATTTAAAGTTTTGGCTGACTGTTCAGGGTGAATCGACTTTGAACACATAAGAGAGGGAATATTTTAAGACTTAACCTCAGCTCACCTAACATAACCTAAATTTACCTAACCTAACCTTGTCATATAGGTAAGAAACGGGTCAAGCTATGCTTTCGACTACCGAGTTTCAGCTACTTTTCAAAGTTACTCTCCCGAACATTGCCGGAGACTGCTGGTAAACACTTAGGTTCCCACGGCGGCGGCGCGCAACGACTTACATGACGCGCTTTCCCCTTTTCCTTGATCCCTGTTGATTTGTCCCTTTGGACTGGTCCCTGTTGACTAGCCCCTTTTGGACGGGCCCTTTTTGAATAGAGTCATTTTTGATGGATCCCTGTGGACTGGTCCAAAGGAATCAGCCAAAAGGACCTGTCCACAGGGACCCGTCAAAATTGACTCCATTCAAAAAGGGCCCGTCCAAAAGGGGCTAGTCAACAGGGACCAGTCCAAAGGGACAAATCAACAGGGATCAATGAAAAGGGGAAAGCGCGTCATGTAAGTCGTTGCGCGCCGCCGCCGTGGGAACCTAAGTGTTTATCAGCAGTCTCCGGCAATGTTCGGGAGAGTAACTTTGAAAAGTAGCTGAAACTCGGTAGTCGAAAGCATAGCTTGACCCGTTTCTTACCTATATGACAAGGTTAGGTTAGGTGAGCTGAGGTTAAGTCTTAAAATATTCCCTCTCTTATGTGTTCAAAGTCGATTCACCCTGAACAGTCAGCCAAAACTTTAAATATGTATATATCATTACATAAAGAATTAAAGCAAACTTAATTAATTATGAATGGCGTTTTTTTGTTACTGTTCAATGTAGACAGTATATATGCATTAAACGATAGACTCAACACAAAATGTTTTGATTGTTGACTTGTGTTATTGATAAATTGGTTTAATGTTAGGGGCAGTGCACACTTTCCATGTCGATAATTTATATAGGCTAGAAGGTTGGTGTTGCAAACTTCTGATGTGTATTTCCAAATTTCCTGCATAGTCTATTTCATAGAATTTTCCTGTAACTTAAAAGTTCATGCTGATTTTGTCTTTGTGTGTTTGACATTGTAACTACAATGGTTGATTGGATATTCTTTGTCAACTTTCAAATCATGTAATTCATGTCAGATATGTTGGAATTTTTGTTCATGTGTAAAGCTATCAAGTACCGATACCTAATTGGTTACACAACTGTTTCATAATGAAAATCTTGATCTCTGATTCATTGGAGAACTGTTTATGCTTGTCTGAACCAAGACTGACTACTCACTGCTAAGGATTAGAAATTACATTTACTCAAATCACATTCTGGTAAAAAAGATCATGACTACTATAAACTCCTACCACTCTTCCACCACTTTGCTAACACTTTTCTACCATTTGACTCTCACTTTTGCTCTTACTTTAAACTGCACATACTACAAACTATCATTTTTATTATCGAGTTAACTTTACTAGAGATTAGTTTATGCTTAACAGTTGACATGGAAGTATCAATGACTAGCTATGGTAAGCCATGTGCTTACTATAAAGGATATGCATATATTGTAAAAAGAACTAATAAAATGGAACTGTTATTAGGTGCTGTTCGAAACAACGATCTAAAAAGTGTCGAGGAATGATTAAGACAAAAGGCTCCAACATACTTATTTCAATCGATCATCATTGTAAATCTCAAAATAATACTCATTTAAATGGACAAAATACTCTAACCAAGGTAAAAAAGCAAGACCAAGAAAAAAATAGTGTGGCTCAAGATAGTGCTTTGTTTGTTAAAGAGCATTTATTATCTCCTGAAAAAGACATGTTAGGACAGTCGTTAACGTCTAAGAAACCTCTAACACTATCAAAGACAACACAAACTATGCCAAAGGTTGTTGCATTGCAAGATGAACACAAAGGATTAGATAGTAATAGTGATGATGATTATATTGATGATAATTATATTGATGATGATAACCATGATGATGATGATGATTATGATGATGATGATGATGATGATAATGGTTTACACCCAAAAAAATCATTTGTTAAATTTGTTTACTGGAACAATCCCAGTAAGCTAATCCAGCGGCTTCAGTACTTGCATACCTGTAAACAAGCTGGTCATACTAAATATGAGAAAGAACTTTTGGATATAGAAAATGAGCTTCGTAATGCTAAAATTATAGTGTAATGAATCCATGTAACCGCTTAAACTATTTCTTAACAATACATGTAATATTTTCTACCACTTTGCTACCACTTTGCTACCACTTTGCTACCACTTTTCTAGTTTGCTACCACTTTTCTACCACTTTGCTACCACTTTTCTACTACATTTCTGCCACTTTTCTACCACTTTTCTAGTTTGCTACCACTTTTCTACCACTTTTCTACTACTTTTCTGCCACTTTTCTACCACTTTGCTACCACTTTTCTACCACTATGTTACCAATTGTCTACCACTTTTCTACCACGTTTCTACCACTTTTCTATCACTTTAAACTGTACATATTAAATATAAAAGCCAACGCTAAATAATTCTATTACCAGAACAGAGATAACCTTTGTAGTGTGCAAATCATACTAACAGGTTAGTTACTACTTTGGAACTTACTACAACTAACCGTGGTAAACAACGTGTACTCTATAAAGGCTACTCTTATAACTATATACGACAAAATGTAAAAGGAATACTATTCTGGCAATGCTCAAAACAGAGGTCAACAAAATGTCGAGGCAATATGAAACGTAGAAATGGTGTGGTTTTAAGTGTGAGTGATCATCAATGTAGTGCTCCAGACAAAACACTGATGGTGTTGACAAAAAATCATCAGAATACTAAAAAGTTAGTACAAGAGAAAGATGTTGCTACTCAAAATAGTGCATTGTTTGTTGAGCAACGGTTAACCCCTGTTGTAAAAGTTATGTTGTATCCATCTTCCACGCCTCAAGAGTCATCAACATCACAGACTATGCAAGAAGTAGTGTTGTTGTTTTAAGGGGCTGAACTACAAAGCCATCTGCCCTTGATATGCAAGTGGATCGAAAAGGACTAGATAGTTATAGACAAAAGAGAGTTGTAGTTTGTATATAACTATTGTACAAGTACTTACATTAAATAAATAAAAATAGTGTATGTGTATTGTCTGTTTTTCTTAATTGCTATCCCTATGTCCCACTATTAATGCAATTGTTAACCATCAACAGTCTCTGACTATGTTCGCAAAGAGAGTGACGTTAAACAATACACTCTATCTATGGTTTGTGTACCGAGTACACAATAATACAGTGTGGTCAAGCCATGTTGAGGCAATAGTTATATCAGGTAAGGGATTCGAACCCTTGCTTTCTTGTACAGAAAATTTGAACTTAAGTCAAACACCATAACCACTCGGTCAACCTGACAGTTACTAATTTAATTATTTTTGTGGACTTGAGTGTTTATAAAACTTTTTCCAGTATACATTGACTAAACCACTTGTTTGTTTTGAAATATAGATTTTGTTTTGTTTGACCATAACATTGCAGTTATGAGTCTTGTGAACTGGGTGTTTAATATAGGGTTAAAGGCATTTTAAAATAATTTTAGAAAAGCTCTTAGGTATCGTGTCATGGGTTTTAGTAATGCATTACTGTTCGTTGACGAACATTTACCGTTACATAACATTATTTTGGTGAGCTCTTCATGTTGTTGTTTGAGTCGTCAGTCTTTTGACTGGTTTGATGCAGATCTCCATGCCTCCCTCCCCCGAGCGAAACATCTCATCTCTATATAGCTACCACACCCTACATTCAAGGCTATCTGTTTAACATATAATAACCTTGGATCTCCCCTACAAGCTCTTGGGTTCAATTCCTAGATTTAACACAAACTTTTAAAAGCGGTATGACAACTAAAACTAGTCTACTCAGTCTCGGGTGGTCCAAATAAGTAGAGAGGGTTTGATTCACACCTCAACCATAGACCACCATGATCTTTTTTTTTTAAATAATGATAGCCATTTGTTCAATTTCACATTTCACACATTGCAATTTGTCAATTTTCCATTTGCATTTTTTTTAATGACAGTTTGATGTTTTTCAATTTCATGATATGGAAACATGGATTTTTCCATTTTCATATTTACACATTTGTCAATTTCCCATTTGCATATATTTTCTTAAATGTCCGTTTAAGGTTTTTAAATTTTGTCTATATGGAAACATGGATTTTCCATTTTGCTGTTTACAATTTTTTTATATATTTATTTTGTGTATGTTGAAAAAAATCGATATTTCCAAAACAAGATTTTTTATTTTTCATTTTATGATTTTGTAAATGATCTTAATGTGAGTGCTTGACCATGGATTTTCCATTTTGCTGTTTACAAATTTTTTATATATTTATTTTGTGTATGTTGAAAAACGATATTTCCAAAACAAGATTTTTTATTTTTCATTTTATGATTTTGTAAATGATCTTAATGTGAGTGCTTGACCATGGCAATAATACAGTCTGTCTATGTGTTAGCGGAACCATAGAGTCTTATTACTACTGCAAGTAAGAATGTTTTACAAAATAACGGCTATCTACCACTGCATTTGAAAAACAAAACTATTGAAAAAAACAAAAATACTATTTACCATTCATTCATATATAAGTGTTAATTCTCCCTCTCCCTACCCTACCTCATCGTATTTTCTCTGGTCAAACAATCAATGCTACCCATACATACACAAGCTTTCTATATCTCTCTATATATGTTTTCTCTGCTCTACAAGAAAAAATATTATGGTTGCTGGATTGTATCCTGCACTGTTTATGCGACATACCATTGCCAGTTCATAAAACCGTTAGGTAGTTCTCTACACATAGCGATTTTACCACTGCTCTATCTACGCCTTTTGTTTGTTTGGCTTTCTTACAGGCTAGTATGCGATAGGCAGCATTAACTGTATATTAAACCCAGTCCACTTTTGTATTTGCAATCTAAGTAATAATATGAAAGGAGACAAGTGTTATCAGTTTTAAACATTATCTCTGCTTTTTTGTTTGTTTGTTTGTTTGTTTGTTTATGACATGTATATTAACCGAAAATCAAACCCTAGTCTACCTTAGTGAAAGGCTAACAGTTTAACCACTGCGTCACCATACCCTTCTTTCTTAGTTTGATTCATTCTAGGCCTTAGAGCTAGAAATCAAGTTACGATCTCCAGTGCAAGAGGCACATGTGCTCACCACTATAGCATGTAATGGTTAGCTGGTAACATTAGACAAACGAAAATGATTGTATTTCTGTTAGCCAAGCATTTCTGTCATTTGCCTACTGTGTGAGCACTGCCAGCAAGACAGTTTAGTTTAGAACTAGCGTGTGTGTGTGTGTGTATAGATTATTAGCCTCATGTATTTAAAGCTTGTTGTGTGTAGCGACAATCTTGCTCAGTAACCACTGAGTAAGTTTTAACAGTTAACTCATAAAAACAGCATAGGACAGTTGTGTGTGTGTGGTTCATGTACTTGGGTATATGCATTAGCACCATGGGCTAGCTTTAACTTACCCTCTAGAGGTAGAGCGTTATCCCTTCCTTTGGACATTGCCAATGACTGCATTCCCCCACAAGTTTTACACTTAAGCACTTGGCTTGTTCTTGATTAGGTTTGGTTTGCTTTAGGCTTGGTTTGGTTCAGTTGGGTTTGATTCGACTTGGTTCAGTTTAGTTTAATGTAGTCACCATTTTTTATTTTTAGCTACACTCTTTAACCAATTAATTAATGATAGTCTACTCTTAATTCTCGAATCGATAAATTAAATTTTGTGTGCATCGTTTGTCAATCCATGCCGACAACCTATACTCCCTATGTACTACAGTCAGATCTGAAAACAAGTTCCAATGGCCAAAGACGTGTCAGTCACCATACATATATCCTACAATAATTCTTTCTTTACCTAGCTAGATTTCGTCACTCACAGTAAACATCTTACATTATGGGTTTGCAATATATTAAGAAAAGCAAAAGTCCATGATCTTGTTGTTTTGGGTCTTTTTTGGGGAAATTCATAAGCCATAAAAAGAATGACATCATGTCAAGTTCTGAGTGGATCTTGTATGTCAAAATCCCATTATCGGTTTATAAAATCTCAAGGCCATGCCCTAGCAGTTTTGGATTATTTCAATCAATGAGTCCACCATAGGAAACATCGAAAAAATAAATACCCTTAAAACAAGTCGTCCCATGACCCTCTCCGAACAATGCTTCGCAAAATATAAATTCATCCATTGAACATTGAACATGATCGGCGACATCATCCTAGCTTCCCCCTCCCACCATGGTTGCCATATCGTTTGACCTTCAAGTGTCCTCAGCATCTCTGTGCTTTTTTTTCATTGTCCTGTCAAGTCAATGCATTCCAATAAGATCAAATAACATTCACATCCTGTCAGTCTGCCCCAGCAAGTTTGTTTTCTATACTCACTTCAAGCAACATATAACCAAGTTCTGTTTGTTCTATCTAAAGCCAACTTCATCGGATCAAGGAATTATCATTTGTCATGTCACTCATAATCGTTTACACGTTAAAGACCCCCTTCAGGAGGTTTAGGAATTAGGAATTCCATCATAGGAAAAGTCAGAAAACGAACCCTCGACCCGCCGTCTCATCGAAATAGCGAATACTGTATTGGTATATCACCACCGTGGCCAGTAATAGCTTCGTTGAAACACGTGCCCAATGGTATCGTCTCTTTCTATCTACAACCACTCGTCATGAACATTTTAGACAGATTTAAGAAAAGTTTTAAAAACTGAAATGATTTCAACATAAGTGTCGTTAGGCCCTTTAGCATTTTTTTAAACATAAATACTATATTCGAAAGGGGGGGGAGGGAAGGGGCGTCACCCCGAGTCCTACGACCCCTCGTATACGTCTCTGGCGTTATTGGTTTGTGAAATATAACAGAAAGTCTAAAATCACGGTTTTACAACAAAAAATTCTGTTTCCCTCATTCTCAAAAACTTTAACCTATTACCAAAATAAAAAGGGTTTCGAGACAAGCCATTTGACACGTCATAGGACCAAATCCGACCATGCATTCGTGAGATATCGGAAAAGTCTAAAATCATGGTTTTACCCCCAAAAAGCCTGTTTCCCTCATTCTCAAAACTCTAACCTATTAATAACATATAAAGGGCTTCGAAACAAGCGATTTGACACGTCACACGTCCAAATCCGATCTTGCGTTCGAGAGATATCGGCAAACTTCGTAGGAAAGTAGGCGACTATCTGGCTCTCTCCTCACCACCAAAACACCTTATTATCAATCATTTTTTCAAAGAGCTCGCCCTCTTACAAAAATCCCCAGTGCGCATGCGTACAAAACAAAAACAAAAATGTTGATCCATAGCGGCATCTCGTAAAACGCATGCGCGATATGAGCAACAACGTTTAGTTCATTTTAGCAGCGCTCCTTATACATGTCCCATTTGAAAAGAGGCTTTCACTAAAAAATTAAAATTTCACCCCCTAGTAGGGGTAGGTTTTATTTAGGGGTAGAAATGAGTGGTCCATTGGAAAGAGGGCGTCAACCCGAGTCCAACGACACCTCATTTGTCAAAATCGGACCATGCGTTTGAGAGATATTGACTCTGCCCCTGAATGTATTGCGGGTTAGTATGTGACGTCAGAGGGAGAGGTGGTGGGGAGGGGCCGAACCTGCCTTACCCCCCTACTTACAATGAATATTAATATTCATGCATAAACATAATAATTATATATGCCATATTTATGTGATACAGACCCCTGCTCAAAAAAATAATCTGGGTACAAATACTGTTGTGTCCTACTGGCCTGGCCGTTTATAGCATCAATCTGTGTATTTTTTCTGGCGAGTTATGGTCTTAGCGATTTTGCTGGCTGTACGCGACACCTGCTATTACTGTTTGCCTTGTTATGTGCGTGTGACCTGTGAATTTCTGCTATTTTATAGTGGTACGTGTATTAAAGACTTACACGGGTCTATGTTGTGTATATTCCAGGACAACTGCTTTTCAGTCGGTCGACTATTCGCGTCCAGTGTTAAAACGTGTACGGAGAAAAATCCCGGGGTTTTGGAGTAGACTTGTCTATGTTTTGTACTTAATTAAAATCATTACTCCGTAATGCGTTATGTGGTCTCTTATCAAAATCTATTCCTAGATATAAACATATATACAAGTTATGTGCATCCTATGATATCTGTGCCCTCAGGCCCTAAGTTAGTGCATTTTGTTAGCCTTCTCGCCCTCCTATGCAAATGCATGTAATATCCCTGTCGTTTGGGCGGTTGAAATGTGGTGTTGGCATCTAACGTACCGCGTGTGTGATATGTATTTTTGTTCGTGGCGCTGTATCGCCCTGTCTAGTCAAAAATGTGTTTTCCTAGGTTTTGGAAACTGGCGCGAATGTGCTTGTGATGCAAAAAGCGTATGGTGAGGCCGTTTTGCATCTACGTCGCCTTCGCTTGTTATCTGCGTATTATGCCCTACTGCGCGTGTGCGTTAAGTCGTTACCTCCTATTTCCTACTAATGTTTACAGTTTATAGACATGTAGGTTCATAATCTGTGTGTTTAGGACGTGTTGTCTAAATGTAGAAATGTGTAAATGTGTCTTGTTGACGCTTTAGGCGTTCCTTTCCGTGGACTCGCTCTTCTACTGCAGGAGAATGCTTATCGTTCCCTCTCTCTCTAGCGTGCCCGGGGAAGGATTTTTCGAGTCAGCTGTGCGCTGGCCGCCGCCAGGCACGTGCTCTGTTATGACATGCTTATCGATCATATTGCATTTTCCGCTCTGTGGCACTGCAAGAACTCCAGTCCAGTACTGTGTTAGCTTGCTACAATGACATTTATGTACCCATTCTATATTAAAATATGTGCCTTCCTAATCCTCGTGCCCGGTGTGGCGTACATAATATGAGTGTCCCCAGTTTGTAGTACACATAGTTGCCGTTGGAATCCTGTTTTCGCATGTGAGAGTATCTGAGTTTGATGTTCATATCTGTGTGGGACCTGATTTAGTGTATCATGGGGTTGTGTGTCTGCATCCCTTCTCCGTGTCAATGTGGTAGGTGTTCCGCGAAAGGGCAAGTGTGATTGGCGTATCTTTTTTTTTAAATGCGGGGATCGTGTATATGCCCCTTGTGCATCGTATGCGTGTGGTAAGGTTTGTCGATCGCCAAAGATCAAAGCTCTGTTCTGTATCAGCTTTGTTTAGCCTTGCCTAGTCCGGCTGACGATTGAGATTGGTTTCTAAGCACGTGTCCCTCGATAGTTAGGCCGCTGTTCGAATTTTCTAGCGAAATTATACCCCTGTATTTCTGTATGATGGCGTTAATGTTTTAAAATCGTATTTGTGCGCCCCCCCCCCCCCCGCCTGTGCTGTTCTTCTGAAGCAATGTGTGCCCCGTTATATTCGGTTTGTTAACAAAATACAATGTTGTTCTCCCATTAAAGTTTAAGGTTTACTGTGTAGTATGCCCGCTTGTTTATTTATTTTATTAAAATCCTTGTTCTATTCAACATCTTGTATAATATTGGTAATATGACATATATAAGGTGCGTTCAAAAAGAAACGAGCCGGAGGCTGTAATACGCAAACCGGTGCCGACATCGGCTAATCGTGGCGTGTGTAATGAGGTGTGGTTCCGACCAGAGCGTGGAAGGTCACAGCCCGTCGCTATAGGGCACGCGTTCACGTCACGTGACGATACAAAGCGAGCAGCAGCATGCATCAATCGTCCAACGCTGCCAGTCGCATTTCAAACAGTGACATGGAGGCGTCAAACGAAGAGCAAAGAGGTGTTGTTCGGTTTCTGACAGCGGAAGGAGTAGGGGAAACAGATATTCATCGCCGAATGTCACACGTGTACGCTGAACACTGCATGTCCCTTGCAAGGGTCAAGGCGTGGCACAAGCGCTTCAGGGAAGAACGGGTGTCGTTAGATGATGATGCCCGGTCTGGGGCACCCCCCTGCATTACCGATGACA
Organism: Meconema thalassinum; assembly: GCA_946902985.2. Classification (NCBI taxonomy): domain Eukaryota; kingdom Metazoa; phylum Arthropoda; class Insecta; order Orthoptera; family Tettigoniidae; genus Meconema; species Meconema thalassinum. The sequence goes on along the minus strand of OX336389.2, from coordinate 1,119,147,084 downwards.
ACGTCCAGCTGGTTGATGCACTCATTACCCAGGACCGCCGAGCGACAGTGAACGCCATAGCCGCCGTGGTCGAATTGAGCGTCGGAAGGGTGCACACCATCATGAAGGAACGACTGCACTTGCGAAAAGTGTGTGCCCAATGGGTGCCTCACAGTCTTCAACCACACCAGGAAGCATGTCGAATGGCCTACTGTCTTGGTCTTGGTTGGACGATTGATGCATGCTGCTGCTCGCTTTGTATCGTCACGTGACGTGCACGCGTGCCCTCTAGCGACGGGCTGTGACCTTCCACGCTCTGGTCTGAACCACTCCTCGTTACACACGCCACGATTAGCCGATGTCGTCACCGGTTTGCGCTTTCCAGCCTCCGGATCGTTACTTTTTGAACGCACCTTATATATCAACATATACATACACGAACACTGTGCACGTATAAAATTATAACCTATAGGCTTGCTTTTTCTGAATCTTCCATCGCAAAACTTTGCTCCTTAATGCCATCAAATTTTAAATAATATCCCTATGTTGTGGACACGTGTAGGGGTTGGGCACTGTTTTGTCAAAGATGTGTAATTGTTTGGCCCTAAAGTGTCGTATGTCTGAGTGTCTGTTGTCCGCCTCTGCGGTTCTGGATTTGTTCCTCCCTTCTCTATCTTTAAATCGCCATCGCTCGCCGGTGCGTCTGGGTTCTACCCGTGACCATGGCGTAAGCTTCTGGCAACCATTGGGGTGGGTCCCGACTCCCTTCCTGGGGTGTTCTTAGTAGTGTGATTTTCCGCCCTGTCTCTACGTTTCGTCCCCTTTTCGGATGGGGTGTCCGCGTATGTGAGGGGATTATAGTGTGCCGTGGTGTATTATTAGTGTCTGTATGGGTATGTGGCCCTCTGTGTAAGTGAATTGTGGGGGTTGGTAACAATGTTCGCCTAGGTTCGTGTATGATCTGCCTGCGAACCGGCGCTGTAGGGCGCGTAGATGTGTGTAGGTGTATCGTGTGTGTAACTGAGATGGCAGGCTCGTTCTTTGGGGCCACAGCAGCCGCCTTCCCACTCGTGGTGTCGGGTGTGGTGATGGCCATGTTTGCGAATTTCTGGGTTAGCTGTTCAATTTACCTTATAGGGTCTACAGGCTTTCCCGCTGCTAGCTCTAGTAGTATGTTGCTAGCCTGTAACTTGGTATACTCTTGCTACAATATGGCATATTATTGGGTCAGCCTTCTGGCCTCGTTGCCTAGCCTCGTGTTATCTGCCTGAATTCTGAAGTATTCCTCCCTCAACCTGTGATACTCCACGTATAGTGAGTCATGTTGTAAGTGTATCCGCCAATGGGTTCTGTTGAGTTGTGTTCTTATTGTTGCGATTTTTGCCCTGATCTTGTATGCCCCTCGTGTGTGTGTAAGTGCGCCGAGAATCCTGTCGTATCGAACTTGCAGGAGTTCTTGCGTTCTCCGCAGGCAATCCTGTTTACTTTCGATTCTCTTCTGCCACGCTATCAGGTTTTGATGCATCGCTATCCTTCTGAGCGTGGCTAGGCGGGATAGTGACACCATATTGTCTGTAGATTGGCTGATGTGGTGTGTATGAGTGTTAAAATATTAAATGTGTACTGTCGTGTAGTGGCTAACTTTTCCTTTGCCGCTTAATCCCTTCTATGCCTGCTAAAATTCGTTACCTTTGGGGTGCTCGCTTTGCTTTACGAGAGGCTTGTCTCCAGTTAATTCCCAGTAGGGTGGGCTGGGGTGATAATATAATTTCTACAGATCGAGGAGAAAAAAATTTACTCGTTTACTCTTAAAAAAATCGCTAATCTGGGGGTTTGCTTTGCTGCAAGGGGAGTACCGTTCGCACTGCAGGGCCCGTTGTCTGGGTCCCCTTTCTAAAACGCAGTGCCCGGTGCCGTTCACCACTTTGTTCAGTCCCTTTACGTAGGGTGGCTAAGCTAGGGGGATGAGTATGTGAAGAGGGTGGTATTCAGTTAGGGCAAGTTTAGCGGATGTGTGGAAACTCCGGACGTGTGCTGGAGAGAGTTGTGAAAGGGCGAATGGACCTCTACGCAACGAGGGTTGTAAATTGATGGAGTGCGCTTCAAGGCGAAAGCTAACAGCTTATGGAGTGAGTGCCGCGATGAGCAATCTAAGTCGTTGCTGACGGTGCACCAGCAGTCTGTGTGTGTGCAGACTTTAGCAAGGCCGTTGGTAATGAATAATGCACTAGCGCTTGCACAGCGGTTTTGGAACAATGTGATGACAGGTCAAGGTGTAGGTAGGGAAGCGGACAGTAAAGACGGTGGTGGTAAACAATAATAATACTTGGGCGTTTATAAAGTGTACTAGTTTACTAGTATAATGTAATGTTGTAAGGAGCTTCCCTCAACGGTGGGGATAGCTCAAACAAATAAGTGTACAAGTGTGAGAGGGGTGGTAGCTGGAATGGACGTATAACTATGTGTGGGAATACTGAGAGACACACTTACCGGAGGTACGATGTCAGCGTGAGATCGAGCAGAGTCTCCGACGATAACAAATAACCTCCCTCAGATTGGGGCCTCTTTATGTATTTGCATACTGCTGTGTTTGCACATAGCTGTTTGGATGAGCAGTGCTTGTGTATTTGTTTGGGTGTGAGGCAAGCGCTTGGGTAACAGCTGTGGTTAACTGTTCCTGCTTGGTGTGGAAAGAAATGTATTATTGTAGCTGTTGCTTCCAGCTTGGGGGTGTCTAAAGGGTGAAATCAGTGTAGGGCGTTGGGCAGATGGTTGTAATCAGTGTGGATGGTAGGGGTGTAATTGCAGATAACTGTAGATGTAGATTCTAGCTGTAAATTAGATGTATGACCCTTGGTGTATGCAAATATGTCTCTTGAGTGCGCTAAGACCTTAGGGCCTTTACAATGCGCTACAACACGCTCCTTACGAGCGGCTAGGTCAACGGGTGGCGTATTTCACGGCCGAGTGGATGCCAGCTGCGCTCTATACCGGCCTGGACCACAGATTACCCAAGCCTGAATTTTCACTGTTGGATTCCATGCATAAGGTGTAATTGAAAATGTTCCTCTTGTCGCCGCTAGAGAACACTTGCCGCCAAGGATAGGCGTGAGAAGAAATCAGCGGTGTAGTAGGTTTGTTATATGTGTTTCTTCACTGTGATAGTTATTGTTGTTTTAAGAGGCGGAAAAGTAAGGTCATTTGCCCCTTCACTGTAATAAGGTTTAGAGTAGACCAACGAAGTTTTTATCTGTTTCTATTACTGTAACTAGTCAATGTTAATATACCAGTATTGAATATCTACGTTGTTTGGATGAATTGTAAGTTTTAAACTATGATTTGAACGCCGCTGATCAAATCCAGTTCGGTATGTCGTACTGTTGCATACTATTTTGCACTTCGAATAGAATAGCGGAGGGACGCTATTATTTCATGAGTTTCCGTGTGACAGAGATAGGTGTGATGATTGGCTTAACGTGATTTCCCGCGATAACTTTGCTCCGGACACAAACTCTCCTACGTCTGTTGTGTGTAATCTTCATTTTAAGGGTCCCTTGCCGTAGGAGTTAAAACGTGCACCATGGACGGGAGGGCAGCTCTAGCAAGTCCAGAGATCGTAGGTTCAAAACCCCGCACTGGTAGAAACTATCCTGAGTGTGGTTTTCCCCCAGGTTTTTCCACACTCCATCCAGGCAAATTCCGGAATAGTATTTTACCACTGTTAGTAACGTTAATACGACTTCCGAGACTTACGAAGATATCCAATTAACTATGGAATCAAACGTCCAGTGCATAAGGTATCTTCTGAAACATGGTTATCATAAAGTTCTCATCCGATCATTCTCTAGCGATTCTGTTGAAACACTCTTCAGTACTTCCCCCCAGGGACTCACGACTAGTGGGATGGGACCCCAGCTGAATCTGGTATTGCTTCCACTTACTTGTTCTGGACTCCTTTCTGTCATCTTTCCTGTCGACCACCCTTGGTCACCTCTCGTTATCCTACGACACTCTCCCCCACTCAGGGGGCTTACAACTTGCGGGACGATGGTTGGCGACCGGGGGTCCCCAGCTGAGTTCACGATTACTTCCACTTACTTGCGCCGGGGTCCTCTCTGGCAGCTTTCCTGTCAACCTATCATGATCAACTCTTGTTCTTTTCCGACCCTGACGGTATTAGGATATCTAACCTCAACGCAAGCGTGTGCATCGAACTAAGTTCATCGCAGTGCGTGTTAAGAAATACTAAACCGAGTGAACTTTCTAACCTCAACGCAAGTGTGTGCACCTAACTAAGTTAATCGCAGTGCGTGTTTAGAAATACTGTTCTCCACTCATCTTCACCATGCCGGACTTAACTTCTGAGCAACTCCAACAATTCTCGGCAATGATCGCCGACGCTATCCGACAGACAATAGGGTCAACTTCATCAGAGTCTCGAACGCCACAGTTCACAATACAACCGTATCGTGCAACCGACGGGACGACTGTAGCCGACTATTTCACCCGCTTTTCCTGGGCGCTCAACCTGAGCAAGGTACCCGCGGATCAGCATGCACACTTTGCACGGATTTACATGGGATCTGAACTCAATGACGCCCTGAAGATCCTGGTGAGTCCTGATGATCCGGAAACTCTGTCATACAGTGAGATTCAATCTAAGCTGAAAGGCCACTTCGATGCCACACGCAACAAGTTTGCTGAGAGCATCAAATTTCGGAGCGTAATGCAGAAGCAAGGAGAAACCATCCCTAGCTTCACCTTAAGACTGCGGCAGGCTGCAACGTTTTGTGAGTATGGCACATTCCTTGATCGCATGTTAATTGAACAAATGCTCGCAGGGTTGGAATAACGAGAAATGTGCGACGAGATTATTGCAAAACAACCAGAGAACTTCACTGTGGCATATGAAATTGCGCACGCACTCGAAGCTACTCGCGTCACCACCGACGAGGTCAAAACAACTTCCGCTAAGTCTGAATCAACCAATCGGATTGGATACGAGAAGCCTCTGTCCAGGAAGAACAGCAACCAGCAGCCGCCACGCAGTAAGTCAGCTCATCAAAATCAGGGGTCCTACAACCTAACCATACAGCACCAATGGCCACACCAGGCAAAAAAGAGTGCATCCCAGGACATCCAATCAACACGTGGAGGGTGCGGTGAAGCCCACCCTCGCAGTCAGTGCAGGTTCCTGAACGCCGAGTGCCTGAAGTGTGGCAAGAAAGGTCACATCAGAAAAGTTTGCCGATCGAAATCGAGGAAACATCGAACAACAGTAGTGGTTTTTGTAGAGTACGGTGACCACCTCCACCTCACCCACCTCACAAGATGGCGGTGGTGCGATATCTCTCCAACGCATGGTCGGATTTTGACAAATGAGATGTCGTTGAACTCGGGCTGACACCTCCTTTCCATTGAACAACATATTTCCACCCCAAAATAAAACCTACCCCTACTAGGGGGTGAAATTTTAATTGTTTAGAAAATCTCGCTTTCCAAGTGCGACATGTGGGATTTTGAATGTTAATATGAAATTAAACGTTGTTTTACACAAGGGACATGTGTACGGTGGAAAGCCAATATATATTAACATGCATATTTTTTGTTTTTACGCATGCCCACTCATAGTTTTTGTAAGAGGGCGGGCTTTTTTAAGATAGCGGCTGTAGTGTAACCTAACCTAACCCACGAGGGGTGATCAAAAAGTATTCCAAGCAGCGCTTGTCGATAGGCAAACCAATAATCGAAGAGGACATGAGGTGAGAGCCCCTGTCATTGTTGATTTGTCCCTTTGGACTGGTCCCTATGGACGGGTCCCTGTTGACAGGTCATTTTTGACAGGTCCTTGTGGACGGGTCCTTGTTGACGGGTCCTTGTTGACGGGCCCCTTTTGACTGATCCCTGGGCCGATAACCTTGATGTTAGGCCCCTTAAAACAACAATTATCATCATCATCTTTTGACTGATCCCTTTGGACCGGCCCCTTTGGCGTGCGCCCTATGGACTGGCCCATGAAATTTATTCAAATTATGCCAAAGGGCCTAACTACATTTGTATGTAAAGCAGTGTGTTGAACTGACGTTGTACGCCAGCCCTCACTACTACAATCTCATAACGGTATGAAAGGAAAGTGACGAAATACATGTGAACACGTGTGAGATGACATTGTTACCACCTCCCTTGTGAAAACCACATGTACGCTAACATGTCACATCCTGTTTTGGTTCGTACGTGAGAAAATGGAAGTTCATGTGTAATATGACCTAACACACAGGTGTTCACCTTGAACGTTAGCTGTGCACGTGTGCGATAAGAGCTAACAAGTTACATCCTGTTTTGAGTTTGGTGGGAGGTGAAGGGGAGGAGAGGGGGAGAGTCGGTGTAAGAGAGAACACAGGTGAAGAGTGAAAGATATATGTATTGCTTATAATAATACATGTGGAGCTGAGGACTGTAAACACATAGGGCTATAGGTTAAGTACAATATGAGTGAATAAATAAATACTAGGTGCACAGTTTCATACAACATGTAATTTATTAATCCATGAATTAAAGTTTGAGCTAAATCCCAACCATTTTACATATAGTTTATTTCCTTTTTGTTTCAACACTTTTTCCACAATGTAATGATTTGGAAACGCTGTCTTTTGGAGTTCTTGGAGATAAAACCTGCCTTTTATGGGTTGATGGTTGAGGACCTCGAGTAAATAGGTGACTGGACTGTTCAGGTTGACTTGTCGAATTCGAAATAGTTCAGTCCCCCAATTTGGTGTGTTGACCTTGTTGAAGATAGACTTAAATTTGCTCACACGGACATAGTCCCCGATGTTAAGGCGATGACGTTTAGGGTCTGCTGTTTTTATGGGGTTAAACAGTTTATCCAGTCGCGGAATATTTTTGGTTACAAGTCGTGGCTTAGTCCCAATGGTTCTGTGTTTGGTGTCACGGTAACGTGATACTAGCTCAGGTAATAAGTCAAGCCAGCGATATGAGCCTTGAGCGGTAAAAGCTTTCCACATATGGGTTTTCATGTTCGGTTAAACCGCTCGACCACACTGGCTTTGAGATTGCTGTATGTGGTGTAATGGTGAATATCCTTAGATTTGAGAAAACTGGAGAAATCCTTGCTGAAAAATTCCTTTCCCTGATCGGTTTGTAACAACTGAGGTTGACGTTTGGATTGTTGAATAATATGTTTAAAGGCCTTGGTGACTTGCGGACCAGACTTGCGACTCACGGGTTGAACAAATGCCATTTTGGAATACACATCAATGACCGTCAACATATAGCGTACACCATCGTTAACACTAGCATAGGGAATCATTTCCACTAAATCGGCTTGCCAAAGTTCATCCACACCTGGTGAAATCACCTTAAGTCGTGGATAGTGACGTCTAGCTGGACGATGCAACTCATGAGCAATACCCACTTTAATGGGTGAAGGCTTAAACAATAATTTTGGCATTTCGAAGTTCTTCTTCAATTTCTTGAATTTCCCAATCGTGACCGGTATGACCGGCTTGACGTGTAGCATGCAACAGCTGTAGTCGCTGGACGAGCTTATTGGGATTGTGCCAGTAGGTAACATCCACAAGGGGTTTTAACGGTTTAAATGTCACTCCCGAAGCGGACACTTTACGACGACCACTTTGACTGGTGGGGAACATTTTTGCAATGATGGTTTTATATTTTTGAGATATATTGGCATTCACTTGTTGAGTGGGATCATATTGTCTTTTGTGGGCATGGGTGTTCAATAAAATGGATTTATATTTGGCAAGGTCTTCTGGCGTATAATCATGGGAAGAGGGGGTCCGAGAGTATAGCAGCTTTAACAGTCCTGGTGTTAATTTATAATTGATCTTTTTAATGACAGCTATAGTACGAGCAAATTTAATCGATGAATCCCCAATTTTAAAACTATCATCCTCATAGCGAACACCATATGTGGTATCTGTGTTTCCAATAAATAAATCGGTGAAACAGGGTTCCAGTGTTGATCCATAATATTTTATTAAAATATTTTTCAGTTGAGCTTTATGTTGAGGGGTGGCCAAGAGTTGTGAAAACGGCGACGATCTGGAAGGGCAAGGTGTTTCGACCATGGCCTAGGATTTCCTTTTTCGTAAAAACTCTGTGAGGGGTGAGGTCTTTTTTGAGGTGTAAACACTTGTTACTCGTCGTCCTCAACCTCACTAACACTAGTTAAATCTTCCTGTTCCTGTTCCTCTTCCTCTTCCTCAGGGTCCTCGTGGTGCGTCTGAGTGGCTTGTGAAACGGTAGGTAGCGTTTCAGATGGCTTGAAAGAGGGTTTCAACATGGCTTTTAGCGGAGGTGCTAAATGTTGTTGAATAAACAAAGCATGATCCGCACGTGATCGTTTCAATTGACGGAACTTTTGGCGAATAGTATTTTTTGCTCTAATAATATGCTTTTTCAATTACTCTCTGCTAACACCATGGTGTCTTGACAAATGACTTGAGAGGGAATGACACAGTGCCTTAAATAGCAATAAAATGATCAAACCCTAAGCGATACCGCCCTTGGTTGAGTTCACTTTGTTTGCCAATCACTAAACAGGCATGACGTTGAGTGTTCCAGCACTTAGCACACAATTCTGTAAACATTTGAAAGGTCATATCCGGATTCACATGTTCATTATAAATGTAACGACTGTTCCTCTCGTCCTGACGGAATAAAACAACGACATTGGCATTGTCACGAATCAACTGTTTGGACATTTTAGAGTACGTTTGTCCAAGATAGAAGCAATCGATATGTTTGTGTCGACCCATGCTGAAATAGCTTTGAATGATGCCTTGTCGTTCAGTGGATACATCATCGAAAATCATGAGTGAATCAGGCTTTACCTCATCCGGTGAAATAACATTTTCTTGCATGGAAAATGTGAAATAACCCATATTCTCATTTTGTAATCCAGACATGACTTGATCCAGAAACACGTAGAGGGGTTGGTAGAGAGATTTTGCAAAAATATAAATATTTTGAAAACGCAGACCATTGGGGGCTGTAATAAGCGTCAGCAAATGATTAGTCTTTCCACATCCCGAAGGCCCCACAATGATGCAGCGAATGGAAGATGGAAAGAGTGAACCATGGCGTTGTTCACGTGATGTGGGACAGAGATGGGAAACCATGTCCCCCACGGGGAATGACTCTTGCTGCTTAATAATCTTCATTTCAACTAAGGCTTAGAGAGGCTAGCAAGCTGTCTATATACATGGATCCGAACCTTGTCATAGAAACAGTAGACTCGTACTACAGGTTGACGATGGATGTCTTTGGACGTGCATTGATGGCCAAAGCTAGGTCTGCTCCCACACATGATCCTAACCAAGACACGGATCCTGCTAATAAACACTATGTGGATAGGTATGTAGTGCCACGCACAAAACAGGGAGATTATGACTTTAAGAGAAAGCGGTTAACCCATGTGAAACATCCTCAAGTGTCTACAGACGTTACTACAAAAAAGTATGTGGATAACAAGGTGCATGAGTTATATAACAAATTGCCTCAGATTACTGTGAATGGCTATACAGCTAATCATCACCGCATTATTCACGTGGAAGACCCACAAGAAGATGATGATGTCTGCACCAAACGTTACCTCACCTACCAAATGAAAACTTTTATAAATTTATTCCATCTATATTTTTAGTGTATCTGACAAATGAAAAACCTGTGAATGATAGGAACCATTTGCCGCTATTTCATGACCTGCACCTGACCTATGTGCTTGCTTCGGGTTTAAACCACTATTGATTACACTATGAGGTAACCATTCACATGAAATACGCGATGCCTGATGAAAACCATTTACATGTAGAGATAAACGGTCATAGGATGTTGGTCCATAACCATAAAATGGTCAATGCAGGTGATGAATTATCCTTTCACCTCATGTTGACATGGGATGAAAAGCATGCTGGAAAAAACATAAACGATTTCCCACTTTATGTGGAATTGGAATATACAGCCATGAAATAACAAGCTGACGTTAGTTATGACTTAAACTTTCTTGTGAAAGGTTGTTGGTCATCATCATAGTGAAACAAAGATATGTGGTAAGAAAGAATAAAAAGACTAAAAATAAGACCCTCTCATTGGCAAAGCATGGGCTTAGGGCATTCGTGGACAAGCCCTCGCGAAAGAAAAAAAATGTGTTGACCATATGGAAAGCTCTTCGAGCGGCACAGAGACATGTTATTCCAAAACGTCAGCGACAAGGTTCAAAACAAGGCCGAGAGATTTCCGTCCCCAAACGAGCAGGATTTTTACCTGCATTTTTCGCTGGTCTGGCTGCTCTGGGCTCACTTTTGAGCGGTGCCAGTGCGGTGGCAAAAACTATTAAAGCCGCACAGCAGGGCAAGCAACAACTAAAAGAAAGTCAGCGACACAATGAAACGATGGAAGCCATTGCTATGGGGGCTAGAAAAGCTAATTTGAAGCCAACCTTTTATCAACAAGGATTTGGAATTTCACCATTTCGAAATAAAATAAAACATCTTTAACCTCAGCCATAGCAAGACATGCCCTGACGCATCAACAAGTGGAAAGTTATGCTAAACAACTAAAGCTTTCTCATTTTCGAGGTGTGTTTATGCGAAACCAATTACCCCCACGATCCTGGAAACAGGAATGTGCTGTTGTCAAGTTGGATGATCACCGAGGACCAGGAACACATTATGTAGCTTATGTCAAAGAGGGATACAAAGTATGGTACTTTGACAATTTTGGGAACTTGCCCCCGCCCATGGAATTAGTGACCTATTTTGGAAAAAGGATCAAGATATATTATAATGTGAAACGTGAGCCAACATTTAACAGCCAACAGTGTGGACGTTTGTGTTTAATTTTTTTTATATAAGACGCAGCATAAGCAAAAACGTTAACAGTATGTCAGCAGAAAGTAAGACGTTTACACTGCATGGACGCGGACCTGAAGTCAGCCTAGACTTTTACCCGCCTATTGAATTGAGTGAAAGACCTTATGGTTTAGGACTTGTTTCACTTGAAACGTACAATCGAATATACAACATACGTGAAAATGTGAACAACAAGTTTTACTATGATGATTGTGTGCTCACCCTGAACTCTGGTGGATATACGATAGATGACATTTATGAACACATTTATGTGGTGTTGATCAATGAATATGGTTTAAAGCCATTTCTCGATGGAACGCACAAGTTTGAACTTGTAGGAAATACCAACACTCATCGCTGCAGTATTCTTTCTACATTCAAAATTGACTTTAAAACACACCCCGATTCCATTGGTCCATTACTAGGATTTAAACCACGCGTGTTGGAGCCCAACAAAAAACATGAATCAGACCATGAAGTGAAATTCATTGAGGACCATCACGTGTCGGTGACGTGTAATATTATTAGCCAAGTGTACACCAATCAAGAACCATCACATTCGCTTTATGACTTTATTGTAACATCGCCCAATGGCTATATTATTCGTGAAAACCCTCCAGTGGTGCTTTTTCATTCTGTGGCTGTCGATGGTATTAGTAATATAACATTAAGACTAATCAATAGAGATCAACAACTCATTGATCTAGATTCTGCCACACCAGTGACTTACAAGTTGGTGCTAAAGCCACTATGAAGTTTGTGTATAAAGCAACAACACCGTCTAGGAATGGTGTTAGTTGTTTGCCACGTGAATACACGTTAACATCTAAGGACAAGCAGATTTTACAGCATTTGGGTTACCACGTCAACCCCAATGATGAATTCTATCCTAGAGGTAGCGAAACACATCGAGGAGCAACCAGGAGTGGTAAGAATTGATCTCCATTCCTATCAAGCTCAAACACCTGGACTCAGTAACAATGATGAAATTCAATTTGTTATCAACAACCAAGATATTTACAACCTACCGCATGAAAGCGTCATTCAGATTGAAGGTCGGCTCACCAAAGCCGATGGCTCTACACCTACCACATCCAAGTTAGCCAACCATGCTTTTGCCTTTCTGTTTTCTGAGGTGCGGTATGTCATTAACGATATCGTAGTGGATAGCACTCGAAATGTGGGTATTTCCAGTGTCATGAAACTATATCCCTCTTATAGTGAGGAAGAAGGTAAAACACTTTGCATGGCGGGTTGGTGCCCTGACTCGACCAATGACTGGATGGTACAAACGGATGGCATCTTTACTGAATTTTTACCTCTTAAACCGATTTTAGGCTTTGCCGAAGATCACCAGCGAATTGTGGTGAATGCAAGGCAAGTGCTTTATTTGGTGAGAGACAGGAGTGATAATAATGCACTCAAGGGAGCCGACAATGCCCCCATAGATTCAAAAATTCAACTACAACGCTTGCTATGGTAAGTGCCTCATGTGACCCTTAATGAAAGCAAAAAACTGGACATACTCAAAATGGTAAAGAGAGATATGCCTCTACCCATGGAATTTAGAAGCTGGGCACTGCATGAGTACCCGCTATTGCCCTCCACCAACACACACAGTTGGTCTGTAAAAACATCCCGCTATACAGAGAGACCTCTCTACATGATCGTGGGTTTTCAAACAAATCGCAAGTATCAACAAACCAAAGATGCCACGCAATTTGATCACCTGCAATTAAGAAATGCACGTCTTTTCCTCAACGGTGCTGTGTTTCCCTATGAAGGACTGGATTTAGATTTTTCAAAACATAAATTTGGCCCCCTGTACGAATTGTTTTCTAAATTTCGATGGTCGTATTATCAAAAAGAGAATTGTCCCATGTTGTCACCCCAAGCTTTTAAGACAAGGACGCCGCTAATTTTCTTTGACTGTTCCTACTTGGAAGAGTCTGTCAAGCCATCCAATATTGACATTCGACTAGATTTTGAAACGCATGATAATGTTCCAGCCAATACGACGGCCTACTGTTTGATCATTCATCACAAACAAGTCAACTATTATCCACTGTCCAACCAAGTGACAAGTGTATAAATAACAGGTCAACCTACGTCAAGCCGCTCAGTCATGTCTTGCTTTAAAGCATCAAGAGACGACACACCCATGAATTTAAAATCTGAGGAACAACGTCTCAAGACCTTTGTGACGTGGCCGGTGCCTTTCATAAACCCTCAAGCCTTGGCGGCCGCTGGATTCTATTATTTTAAAAACAAGAGATGAAGTGAAATGTGCCTTTTGTCCCATCATCATAGATCAATGGGAAGAAAGTGATGAACCCATGAAAGAACATCAGCGCTGGTCACCCGCCTGCCCCTACCTGTGTAGAATGGATGTGGGTAATATACCCTGTCATTCAAGTTACCTCTCACTGGTGCCTCTGAGTGATGAAAAAAGTTATGATACGTGTGGACTTTATGGTGTCAACGGTGCTTCGGTGAGCAGTTCACAGTCAAAAACACCTAGTTTAGAGACATAGGGATATCATCGGTGTTATGTACGCTATAAACATAAAAGACTTTATTGTTGTATGAGTTGGTACCGCCCCTATCCTAGAATGACAAAAGAATGTAAAACTTGTTATGCTAATACAATAATGTAATAACAAATTGGTTGTTGTTGTTATATTATTATTTCTTATGCCGCCTGTCATATCCATACCTCAATAGTGACTAGTCAGTGATTTTTTTTACTAGAATGGAAAGTAAGTAATTTTCATGGGTACACCTACTGGACGATAGTCAGTCTGTGGTCAGTTGGAATGGATCCAGACAAGAGTGAACAAGCTGCGTACACTGATTGTCGACTGTCAAGGGTTTAAAATTGGAGATAACAAATTTATATTTAAAGAAGTGGCCATCATCGATTGTTCCACTTTTTGGATATCGCAAGCTACCCATTTGGTGTTTAAACCACCTTATGCGTTTGATTTGTTGTGTGATACAGACCGTAAACAAACCCAGTGGATTGAAACTCATATGCAACTAGACTGGAAGCAAGGAACCATTTCATATAAGCACCTGGACATGGTTATGAAAGCCCATTTGTCTTCTGCCCATGTGGTATTTGTGAAAGGTAGTGAAAAACGTCAATGGCTACAACCATTTTTGGCGTCTTACTGTCAACGTATCGATTTAATGGACATGGGCTGTCCCTCGCTGCAAACACTCATGGACCGCTGCCCCTGTGGCAACATTACCCATAAAGCCTTGGCACAGGTGTGGCAATTGTTTCATTGGCTAACCACCAATGCCTGCTGGGAGTTGTTAAATAAAATTAAAACTCTAGGTTTACCTGTGAATGACACCAGTGAGATTTCTACAAGCGTCGTGTAAACATCAACGTGATACCATGGAGAAAGGGGATGCTACTGATAAAGCGATTGGAAAGTTTTTTGTGTGTAAAAAGAAACTAGACAGTTTTACCAAAGAAGAATTATTGGCTCTTCCAAAATCGTTCATTTATTATGTGGCAGCAAATGCAGTGAAAGAAATCTGGCAACATGTACCAAAATCATGGACTCAAGACCCTGTGTTAAGTGAATTGCAACCATGTACAGATTATGTTCACCATAAGCAAGTGGCCATGGCAAAAATACCCTCTATGCGACAGTGTGCTACTTGCCAGCTGGTCAAACTCTAACACGGTCATAAAAGTCAGTGTAAAGACTTTGTTTCCTCATTTCACGGGTGTGATGGCGAGAAAAAAGCAACAACATCGTCTACAAATGAAGAGGAAAATCAAACCTCTTCTCCACCTATGGAAAAGGATATGTCAAACTTGTACTGGTCATGGCGTCATTGACAAAGACATTCAATACTTACCTTTTGAAATCCATCTTCCTGGTTATCGTTTTTGTGGTCCTGGAACAAAGCTGAATCAACATTTGCAACGTGGAGATGTACCTATAAATCCTCTGGATCAAGCGTGCAAAGAACATGATCTTTCTTACAGCCATAGACATCCTGCATTAAGACGTGTGGCGGATAAAGTATTGTTAAAAAAGCTAAACAAAGTTTGACATCCTGTGATGCCTCAGTGGGAGAAAGGTTGACAGCCCTCATTGTGATTTGTGCTATAAGAGGAAAGTTAATGATGAGTGGACATGGACATTGAAAAGGAATGAGGAATTGGTATTTTCTTTGTATTCTATTTTGTAAAGCCCTATTTGTTGTGAAATAAAAAAAACAAGGTTTATCAGATCACAATGTCTTTTAATTTTTAAGATGGTGATAGCCATTTCTTTATTTTTTCACACATGTATATTTACAATTTCCACTTTACATTTTTACATTACCCTTGTTTAGTTTTACATTTTGTACATTAAAAAAATAACAATTTTCACACGTGGATATTTACAATTTTCACTTTACATTTATACATTGTCTTGTTTAGTTTTTTCACATTTTGTACATTTTTAAATCATTTGTTTAACCATAATATAAAAAGCAAAATTTTAAAGTAAAGTGTGTTATTTTAAACTAAAACTATAGTAGTCTAACAGTATACATTCTACGTACAGTTTTAAAAGTATATCACAAAATAAAACACACTACAAATGATACAATATGGTGAACATTAGACTTAGTAAAGTAATAGTCGTCAATGCGACGGTTCCCCCAAGCAAGAGTATCAAATGTGTTGCGTATAATGAATCGTTTGTTGTCTTCATTACTTAAAGCAACTTTGTTCAACAAATTGGTATGTAGCTGATGATTTTTACTTCTAAATACACACATTTTCTTATATAATATAGGTGGGTCACTGACTATACAGCTCTTATAATCACTTATGTCTAACTCTTTACTAACAACAGTCTTTTTCACTCCTTTTAATTTTTTTATTACTACATCATCAATTGTCATATAGCTGTATGATTTAGATTTTGTGCCTACAAAGGGGTCTATAACAACACCAGCACATTCATCCTTAAATTTTCCTAGAACCTTTTTGTTTATTACAGGTAAATGGTAGATATTATCCTTGGGATAATCACTTGTATCAAACCTATTTAGCTCGGTTTTGATATCCTCATAAAAATCATCAGTTTTAAATTCATAAATAAAAGAATCTGTATCTGTATAAAGTAATTTTGCATTATCATGATAGTTTTTCTTAACATAATCATAGTGAAATTCATACATAAGTGTTTTTGACAATTCCAGAATGGCGTAACCCACATATATGGGTTTGTTGTAGGTTTCTTTAAGACGTTTCATTTGTATTACAACTAAATCCTCATGTATAATAGAACAGCTATGGAAGTTAGGCTTGCTTATTACGTTGTTCGCACCATACCTTTGACCTTCATTCTCCCACTTTGTTATCAGCTTTACATCTACTCGCATATCAACATTCTCCATAGTCTTTCCAAAAGCACTATTATTCATAAGTTTATAAAAATCTTTTTCAAAAGCATTTGTTGATAGTGTTCTTAAATTATTGTTCAGATCAATATATGGTTTGAGCCATGCTGACTCGTGAAATTGTAATACACGATGAATTTTAGTTAGTTTTAATCCATGCTGTAGACACTTTTTTAAGTTTCGATAATGTATTACATATTTACATTTATCATTTACATTGGCAATTAACATTTTTGTTCGTGATGTTATGTACGGAGATTTCATATTCTTAGGACAGAATGGTGATCATTATGTTCATTATATAACTCTTTAGGGTACTCAAGATTTACCTCTAAAATATATCCTTTTTCATCGTTATCATTTAAAGTGTTAACATGGAAAACATCAATTTCAGGTTGTGTCAGCCACCGAAAATCTTTTAGTGGTAGATACTGACACATAGCCCAACCATATTGGTTATTTTCATCAAGGTAGATGATATACTTTGACTCTTCACAAGGGTTATAGCTAGGCATGTATTTATTATTTGCTTTAGAATACCGTCCACTACATTGGCTTAATCCACCTCGAATTGATGATTTTATAAAATTAATCATGTCTATGTCAGTCATCAATTCTAAATTTACTTTCGTTTTTTTCAACATTGAACTGAAACTTAACCCAGGAGCAGTAAAATACTGACAAGGATCAAGGTCATAAGTTTTCATACATACATTCCTAAAATTTTCAAACACATCTGCTAATAACATCACATCTGTCTTTAAATAGATGTCTGAAAATTCACCTAGAGTTTGAATGTCAAACTGTGTCCATACACGTTGTGCATGTAAATATTCATCATCACTGATATGACTTGTGTTTAAGGAACTGTAAAATACATCTTTTGGTGGCAAAGAACACTCCTCAGGACGTTCCAGATAGTTAATATATTCATAAGGGAATATACTGAACCCTTATTAATCTGCGATAAATAAGTATTCATGATTTATTATTATTATTACTGCAGCCCAGGCAGTACTTATGGATGGTGACAAGAGGAAGGCAAGTTAGCGTGTTGCAATGATTGCCACAGAAACCGAGCTTGGTAGCTATTCTTGAAAACGGCCGGGTAAGCTGAGTTCAAGGCCAAATTGTGTAACAACATGCACCAGAATTGGAGTCATAAAGGGATGGTCTCGAGTTTCTTGCAACCGACCTGCGATTGAATAACCCAATCAGGAGAGACCAAGCCTAAACCACGCGATGGGTGTCGTCACTGGTAAAAAGCGCGCGGAATTGATTATCTAAAGAACCGCCGATCCGAATTATCTCCGCGTGAGTGCCCTGAGACGTTTGAATTAAATGATGAAGATTGACACTAGTCCCATGTGTGTGAGATGAAAACTCCAGAAAATTTTTCTTAATTCACCCCACTCATCCTCACTCTGGCAGTTTCCAATAAATTGATCGACGAGACGCTGTTTCGATGTCATTCGTTTTGAGCTCTGGGGAGCTAACTTCACGCCAGTTTGCGTGGTGATTTTAAGTACTCTGATATTATTTGAAGACAAGTATTTTCAGCTCTTAGGGGCAAGACTTGAGTAACATTCCAATTAGCGCTCAGCGAGCGAAGGACCAAGAGCAGTAGAGATCACCGAGCGAGATAACGACTGCGATAGGCAGATTTAAAACTTGTATTGTCAAACCAGTGACGATGGGTTTGAAGTGTACATTTCATGTAAAAATTTGACTGTATTTATTTCAAGTGTTGTATTGTGCTAGGGAAAGTCTTCGTTGATTAATCGCATAGGACAATTCGTGGGCGAAATTAGTAACTCACAAGCGATTATAGCCAGGTCAAATTATAATAACATTGAACTTTTCTTCCAAAGAGACTACACCAAGATGTCCGACGTGTGGTCAGGAGCTGGAGTGATGTCCGACGCTTCTACGAAGACAACGATGGAGGGTTAATTTTCCCGGAGGGAAATGGGCCGAGATGCAAGTCATATGTTCTACAAGTTGATACGGTGATGTACAAAAAATGATTATTCAATATGTAGTTAGATTGGCGGGGGAACTTTGTAAATAGTTCATTTTAGTCTTTTTCTTGTTTTAGATTGTTTCTCTTGTACCGACACTAATGTTTTAAATGTACGTTGGCGCGTGGCCAAAGTTGTTTATTGTGTATTATTTTCTTTGGAGTCATATATGAAATACACGGCGTGTGTACGTGATTTTATCCATGCGAATGCGAAACCCGTTACATTCGATAAGTGGTGCTTTATTAAAGTTCATATATTGTTGATAGGAAAGGGAGATAATTACTGTAAGATGTTTGCTGAACAGGTTATTATTCATATCAGGGTTGCCCAGCGCAACAAATTAAGATGTAATTGTAGAACACCTTAGTTGTAACTTTTTAGATTTTTTTGAGTCCTTTTCAGGTTTATTAGTCACTGGCATCGAACGGAGGCGCCAGCAGGTGGAAAATATTTATGTCATTTTATTTCAGGGTCTGTCAAACCCATACGTGTGATTCTGTGTGTGTTATCGTGTCAGGTGTGTGTTTTGATTCTACGTGAAGAGGGGTAGAGGTCCTATCGCCCTCCTATTTTGTTGTTGTATTTTGATGGAAAGGCAGGGTGCTCCGAGGAGACCGCTGTTCCTTGTCCATATGCTGATTCTTGGATTTCCTAGGGGAAATGCTGAGATATATTTTGTTCTGACACACACACACACGTATTATTGTGCTTTGAGGCACGCTTCTTCGAGACAGGATCCCGTGCCTTGGGAGGCCGAGGTTATTTTTGACACGTGGGTTGACAGATATGCAGATTTCCACGAATCGCCCGTCTCGCCTGGTGACTTATTTTGTTAGACAGTCCTGTTTTTCCGACTGGCCCCTTTAAGCTTTCATTTAGCGAACCTGTTTCTTTGTGATGGTTATTTTGAACCATAATTAATTGGGGAGTTCGCCATGTCTGTGACGGATTATTGCATGTCGTATGGATGGAATGTTGTGTTAATAATGTAAATGTTGGCTGTGAGCCTAGTGATGTTGTTTATGACTCAGTTCATGTAATTTAGTGTGTGACGCCCGAGTGGTGTAGTGGTAGCATACTTGTAAAAATGACGGCGGTCATATGGGTATTTTGTTTTGTTGGTCACGTGTTAACTTACTTGTGTTGTTTTGTGTGAGAAGTCCTAATTTTTAGGCAGTAATGTTTTGCTACGGCAGTTTGATTCCAATTTCTTGCGGAAATTATTGTGTTGTTTATATTAAGTATAGGAAGTGTCGGTTTAGTTTTAAGTGTTGTATAGTTGTTCCCCGCGTCTGTCTAGCTCTAAGAAATGCGGATTCGTCTTCTGAAAGTTTATTCCGGATGATGACGAACCATGCATTCAATTGTACTCATCGTGAAGCATGTAGAACAGCACTCGCGCATACATTGTCATTATTGTTGATTTTCTTTTTGGGACACTTGGTCCGAGTAATAATCTCTCCTGAGATGTGGCCTAGTTTTGGCAAATTTAATTTATTCAGTGGGAGTCATTATGGGAGTTTTGTTTGTTAATTCTTATTGTAAATAGCTGATTTGTTATTAAATTCATTTGTTATAACCCTGGCTTCACTTTTTCCTGCATGTTATTTTGTTATATGTTACCCTGCATGTTAATGAAGCGCTTTAACAACAACTTACGATATGGACTGTTACACCCCCCGAAACTGAGTCTCATAAGCTTCTTTGCAAGGGTTCATAAAACAAAAATGGCTGCCCAAGTGGGACTTGTTGTTGTTGTTGCTTCGCTGATCTCATATTTATTTCGTTGAGAAATGATGCCAGGTCAAGCGGGCAAAGTAAATTCAGTAAATTAAGGCGATGTTGAACCGCCATGTGCATTAGTAAAATCACTGAGTTCCTAAAGTTAGAAATATTGAACAAGGTTAGAATTTGATATTGTATTTGTTATAAACTTGTTCTGGCGTCCGGCATTAAAATTAGAAAATTTGCATATTATTGAACACAGTCAAAGCAGGAAGGTGTTGCCTTATATTTGACATTTAATTTACTTCGGTTAATTAGTGTTGTTCGTAAATTCTGTTGGTTAGGAATTTAAAAGCAGATCACTAGGGAGTTATTTTGTTGTTTGGAAATAAGAGTAATTTATTCAGTAAATTTTGATAACTGAAATTTTTATTAAATTAGAAGCAGTAATATTTAAATATTATGACATGTATGCGTGTGTATGACTGAAATCTCGGTGCATGACCCTGTTTTTCTCTGGTTATATTTGTGTATTGTGCAATGGCGAGTGTTGAAGAAATCAAGGGATTATTAGAACAGATGTCCGCGAAAACGGAAAAGCAGTTAGTGCAGATGTCCGCGAAAACGGAAGAACAGTTTAAAATTCAGAGCGAGCACAGTGACAAACAATTATATGAATTACGGGAGCATAATGATAAACAGTTAAATTACATTACGGTCCAATTACAGGCTCAGAAGTTAGACAGTGAAAAGCAGTTACACGACATGAGCGGTAACATTACGGTCCAATTACAGGTCCAGAAATTGGATACTGATAAACAATTTAAAGAATTGGATCACAAACTATCAGAAAAGGCGGTAACACAGAGCAATTAGAAAAGATCACTAATGACATAAATCAAAGTGTTAGGGAAGTAGAGAAACTGGCAGATGAGGTCGCGGAGAATAACGCCAAACAATTAGGGGAAATTAAAAAGTTGGAGTCGAAATTTGACAATAAACTCATACAATTTGATGAAATGGTGGCCGATAAATCAAAGCAAATCGAGGCAGCATGCGTCAACAACACAGCCGGAATAAAGAGCACACAGGATAAATTACAGCAACAGATTAATTCAGTAGACAGCAACGTACTTGAATTAATAAAGGAAATCGATAAACTTGAGATTAAGACCGAAACAGAACGTATGCACTTGCGTGAAAACATGGAAGACCATTTAATTAAAACCCAGCAGGTCATAAGAGAAGAGGTCGGAGAACAATTAGTTAAAACACAAGAGGTAATAAGAGAAGAGGTAGGAGAACTGCTCAATAAAAATCGGGATAATTTGGAAGACCAATTAATTAAAACCCAGCAGGTTATAAGAGAAGAGGTCGGAGAACAGTTAGTCAAAACACAGCAGCAGATACAAGAAATAGGGGAACAGCTGGAGAAGATTCAGGAAAGGAACGAAGAGAAAATGAGCAGTATGAAGAACAGGATCCGAAGAGATTGGGAGCAGCAGGCCAACGAAAATAAGGAAGACAGGCTGACAATTTTAAAGCGCTTAGGTGAATACAATTCGAGAGTACAGGCTTTGGAGGAAAACGTAAAATCCAAACTCCAAGAACACACAGATCTGATAATTAAAAATGAAATCAGATCATTAGAGAATGCAACATTAATTTCGACAGAAAATACAGTAGGCAAGCAGGGAAGCATTGGAAGTCCGGTGGGCTTGAAGTTGGCTGAGGATAACAGCCGAGGTCAAAGTCCTAAATTAACGAGCAACGCATTCCAACAGTACAGGGGAGAGACATCCACACCGCAACCCGACTTGGCACCCGCCCAAGTAATTCAGGTCATTAGGGGGAATGATTTCAAACCCGATAAATTCAGGGAGCACACAGGAACCACTCCCAAAGCTTTTTTACGTCAGTTGGATGACTATTTTAATGATCAACATATCAGTCCCGCAAAACAGTTGCGACTTGTGGAGAAGTTTTTAGAAGGCCCAAGCTTAATCTGGTTCTTGAGCTTTAAATATACATTCACCGACATGGCACAATTCAGAGAAGCGTTCTTAAAGAAGTTCTGGAGTCCTTCTTTGCAGCAGGGATTAAGACTGGATCTGTATACTAGAAAATATCACAGCACGCATCCGACCAGATTTTCAGAATTCTTTAGCCAACAGCTGGTTAAATTCCGCGATTTTGACGACCTCCCTAGTGAACAAAAATGGTTCTAACCATCGGGAAACAACTTCCTATGAACATTCAACAGCTGTTAGTAGCCGGAAATATTAAGACCGCAGTGCAGGCTGAAGAGTTACTCCGCCATCTAGACGAGACAAGCATGGTTAGTCCACAGACAGGGAGAAGAAACATGGAATGTGTCAACACGGCAGAACCAAACCAGGGGAACCAAACGAAAACCCAATCTACGGGAACGCAGTTTACACCGAGACGGCAAGACTATGATGGCCGAAATCAATTCAACCAGCATAATCGAAATTTTCAGAATCGCCGAGATAACTATAACCAAAACAACCGGAACCAGCAAAATCAATGGACGTACCAGCGGGAATACACCAAATGGAGGGGAAACCAAAGGCAGGGTAGACCTTACCAAAGGAATGGAGATGGCAGGTGGAATAACACGAGGAACTATCGCCAAGAAAATCGGGGAGACTATCGCAACAATTGGGATGAGCGGTACGTCGAATCGCAGAAATATTTAGATCAGTTAAACGCCGAGGAGACGGAGAAAGAGAAGTGGGGGCGTGCAATGGTGAATAGACAGAGCCCGGATAACCACCAAGTAGAGGGGGCGGGAAGCTTTGTACGGCAGCAAAAGGAATCAGTCGACAAGCCGAAACAGCAAAATAGTAGAAGAAATTCGCGGGACGAAGTTTCGGGCAAGAGCCTGGAAATATGGTAGGAGGAGAAGAAAAAGCATACGGCGGAAGAAGAAGATGGGAGAAGAAGAAGATGGGAGGAGAAGAAGATGGGAGAAGAAGAAGAAGATGGGAGAAGAAGAAGAAGAAGGAGAAGAGAACCATTTGATGAATAAGCAGGATTATGTGTGCAGAATCGTTATTGCAGATTTTATTTTGAGAGCCAACACTCAAATGTACGTGGCCGTGGAGCACGTGGGCAGAGAGCGTGCTATGTTTGTAAACAACAAGCAGCTGAGACGGCAGGAGTGGTAATCACGTGAGGAGAAGGGGAGGTCTACCTAGACGTATGAATGACATTCCGGCAAGAAGAGCGCACACTAATTGGGTCAGTGGAGTGTACACTCGAGCAGCTGAGCGAGGTACTAAAGAGATGTTGTTGTTACTACTGTGGATATTGTTTTTGAAATCCAAATCAATCACTTGCTTCGAATTTCAAAACCTTGCTGAGGATAAATGAACCCTTATTAATCTGCGATAAATAAGTATTCATGATTTATTATTATTATTACTGCAGCCCAGGCAGTACTTACGGATGGTGACAAGAGGAAGGCAAGTTAGCGTGTTGCAATGATTGCCACAGAAACCGAGCTTGGTAGCTATTCTTGAAAACGGCCGGGTAAGCTGAGTTCAAGGCCAAATTGTGTAACTACATGCACCAGAATTGGAGTCATAAATGGATGGTCACGAGTTTCTTGCAACCGACCTACGATTGAATCACCCAATCAGGAGAAACCAAGCCTAAACCACGCGATGGGTGGCGTCACTGGTCAAAAGCGCGCGGAATTGATTATCTAAAGAACCGCCGATCCGAATTATCTCCGCATGAGTGCCCTGAGACGTTTGAATTAAATGATGAAGATTGACACTAGTCCCATGTGTGTGAGATGAAAACTCTAGAAAATGTTTCTTAATTCACCCCACTCCTCCTCACTCTGTCAGTTTCCAATAAATTGATCGACGAGACGCTGTTTCGATGTCATTCGTTTTGAGCTCTGGGGAGCTAACTTCACGCCAGTTTGCGTAGTGATTATAACGCTCTAATATTATTTGAAATAATTCGTTTTGAGCTCTGGTGAGCAAACTTCACGCCAGCTTGCGTGGTGATTTTAAGTACTCTGATATTATTTGAAGACAACTATTTTCAGCTCTTAGGGGCAAGACTTGAGTAACATTCCAATTAGCGCTTAGCGAGCGAAGGTCCAAGAGCAGTAGAGATTACCGAGCGAGATAACGGCTGCGACAGGCAGATTTAAAACTTGTATTGTCAAACCAGTGACGATGGGTTTGAAGTGTACATTTCATGTAAACATTTTACTGTATTTATTTCAAGTGTTGTATTGTGCGTGTGTAAACGAGAGCTAGGGAAAGTCTTCGTTGATTAATCGCATAGGACAATTCGTGGGCGAAATTAGTAACTCACAAGCGATTATAGCCAGGTCAAATTATAATAACATTGAACTTTTCTTCCAAAGAGACTACACCAAGATGTCCGACGTGTGGTCAGGAGCTGGAGTGATGTCCGACGTGTGGTCAGGAGCTGGAGTGATGTCCGACGCTTCTACGAAGACAACGATGGAGGGTTAATTTTCCCGGAGGGAAATGGGCCGAGATGCAAGTCATATGTTCTACAAGCTGATACGGTGATGTACAAAAATTGATTATTCAATATGTAGTTAGATTGGCGGGGGAACTTTGTAAATAGTTCATTTTAGTCTTTTTCTTGTTTTAGATTGTTTTCCTTGTACCGACACTAATGTTTTAAATGTACGTTGGCGTGTGACCAAAGTTGTTTATTGTGTATTATTTTCTTTGGAGACATATATAAAGTACACGGTGTGTGTACGTGATTTTATCCATGCGAATGTGAAACCCGTTACATTCGATAAGTGGTGCTTTATTAAAGTTCATATATTGTTGATAGGAAAGGGAGGTAATTACTGTAAGATGTTTGCTGAACAGATTATTATTTATATCAGGGTTGCCCAGCGCAACAAATTAAGATGTAATTGTAGAACACCTTAGTTGTAACTTTTTAGATTTTTTTGAGTCCTTTTCAGGTTTATTAGTCACTGGCATCGAACGGAGGCGCCAGCAGGTGGAAAATATTTATGTCATTTTATTTCAGGGTCTGTCAAACCCATACGTGTGATTCTGTTTGTGTTATCGTGTCAGGTTTGAGTTTTGATTCTACGTGAAGAGGGATAGAGGTCCTACCGCCCTCCTATTTTGTTGTTGTTGTATTTTGATGGAAAGGCAGGGTGCTCCGAGGAGACCGCTGTTCCTTGTCCATATGCTGATTCTTGGATTTCCTAGGGGAAATGCTGAGATATATTTTGTTCTGACACACACACACGTATTATTGTGCATTGGGGCACGCTTCTTCGAGACTGGATCCCGTGCCTTGGGAGGCTGAGGTTATTTTTGACACGTGGGTTGACAGATATGCAGATTTCCACGAATCGCCCGTCTCGCCTGGTGACTTATTTTGTTAGGCAGTCCTGTTTTTCCGACTGGCCCCTTTAAGCTTTCATTTAGCGAACCTGTTTCTTCGTGATGGTTATTTTGAACCATAATTAAGTGGGGAGTTCGCCATGTCTGTGACGGATTATTGCATGTCGTATGGATGGAATGTTGTGTTAATAATGTAAATGTTGGCTGTGAGCCTAGTGATGTTGTTTATGACTCAGTTCATGTAATTTAGTGTGTGACGCCCGAGTGGTGTAGTGGTAGCATACTTGTAAAAATGCCGGCGGTCATATGTGTATTTTGTTTTGTTGGTCACGTGTTAACTTACTTGTGTTGATTTGTGTGAGAAGTCCTAATTTTTAGGCAGTAATGTTTTGCTACGGCAGTTTGATTCCAATTTCTTGCGGAAATTATTGCGTTGTTTATATTAAGTATAGGAAGTGTCGGTTTAGTTTTAAGTGTTGTATAGTTGTTCCCCGCGTCTGTCTAGCTCTAAGAAATGCGGATTCGTCTTCTGAAAGTTTATTCCGGATGATGACGAATCATGCATTCAATTGTACTCATCGTGAAGCATGTAGAACAGCACTCGCGCATACTTTGTCATTATTGTTGATTTTCTTTTTGGGACACTTGGTCCGAGTAATAATCTCTCCTGAGATGTGGCCTAGTTTTGGCAAATTTAATTTATTCAGTGGGAGTCATTATGGGAGTTTTGTTTGTTAATTCTTATTGTAAAATTGATTTGTTATTAAATTCATTTGTTATAACCCTGGCTTCACTTTTTCCTGCATGTTATTTTGTTATATGTTACCCTGCATGTTAATGAAGCGCTTTAACAACAACTTACGATATGGACTGTTACACCCCCCGAAGCTGAGTCTCATAAGCTTCTTTGCAAGGGTTCAATACCTTTTTGACGAATCAAATTAAAATCACCTTCTTTTCGAAAGACAGGTTGAATTTCACAAAACTGATCTGATTTTAAATTACTAGCAAGTTTATCGAGACTACTTGGCATAAAGCGGAATGAATCTAAAAATCGTAGTTTGATAGTTTTTTATTGTCAGTTTTGACGTATTTTGTAAACGATATGTATTGCTCCTTATTATTTGGAATCACATCGATTTTTACATCTGAAGCTCCAAATTCTTTAACGATAAAGTGGTTATCGTATTTGCTACCGTTATGTAGAATGACTGGAATGAATTTATTTACTCTATACTTTAAATTACATTCTTTGTGAGCAGCACCACGATATTTTCCTGTTAAATGGTTATGATTGCGAACCCTATCTGTATATAAACATTCGCTACATATAAAACAATTAGTTTCAGTTTCAAAACGCATTTGCTGTGATGATGTTAGTGACTCCATTGGAATTATAGTATTTAAAATGGAGGATATACGGATGGCATCTTTTTCAAGTCTTTCCATAAAAACTTTAGGTGCATCAGGTCCTCTATTGAGCTCAAACTTATTTAAAGAGTCATCATAACTACATTTAATATAATATGCGAAGCTAAAAGGTTCATGAATGTGAGTAGTGTTGGTAATAGTTTTGGCTGGATTCGATGAACATGTATTAAATGTCTATAGCAAAGCTTCAAATGGTACTCGAAGCTGCTTTCCAAAGTCCTTAAATTTCAGAATGTTATTTCTAGGAGTCAACCCCATTTTTGATGTTGAGTTAGTTGATCCTCTTTTCTGAAATATAGTAAACAACCATCACACAACCACTTTTTACCATTGCGTTCGGATAGCTGACTACCAACAAGTCTACTTAAATCTTTTATCCAACAATAGTGGGCATTTTCACCTTCGGTTATGTATAGTAAATTTACATGGGTATTCTTTTTTCCTGAGTATAATATAGAGGACCTACTATACTCTTGTTTTCAATTCCATGCACATTAATACTTACATTGTTCAGCTCTTCAAAACGTTGAATTTCTTTTGTCTCCATAGGAAAATCCATTTCTTCTATATCTAACACTGAGGAATAGTGAGGATACGATGATGTTCTATCCATATGCCCCACTGCTGAATGGAGCGCTGAGGTTAGAGCCTACGCAAAAAAAATTGCTTGATCATTATTCCAAATGTTTACACAAGCTTGCTTACGTTTGATCCATGCTGGTGAATCAATATATGATGATGCTCGAAGGGGATTATATTTATTTATGTTAGTTTCTAAATAAAATACATCAACCAACTCCCAGCCTGACTCCCTTTCCTGGAACTCTTCACTCTTCACAATGATAGCACTTGAAATATTTTGGTATATATCACTGATATTAGTTGATTCACTAACAATTATGTTTTTTGTATTAAAGGATTTGATATCCGTAATTTCACCTTCACTCCCAGTTTTTACATATAGTCCAAAGAATTCAAAATTCATTTTGAATGATTTGTGCTCTACTAGAACATTTTCTATCAAGCCAAACACATTAGGTTGAACATTTCTTAAAAATGATTCAATACTTTGAGTTTTTTCTTCACTATGAAGTCTGTAACTAGCAATTCGACTTTTAAACGCACTACCAATTTGTTGAATATTAGCAGAATTTCTTTCATAGCAAGCATTATTTTTATGATGAATACTGCGCAAATGACCTTGAATCAATGAAGAAGTTGTATCAATATTGCATACATCACAATGTGTTATTGGAGGTTCACCATTTTTCTTCCTTTTTGTTGCACAACCATTTTTACAACCTATAGAACGTTTACGCTTTTGAGCATTACATTCGTTTAAAGGTTCTGTGCTAGTTGATGGTTTTACAGTTTTTAATTCCTGTTGTTCACCATGCACTTCAACCATGTGGGATTGATATTGCTTTACAGCAGTAAAACCAAGATCACAAACTGAACACGAAAATGGTGCTGAACTAACATGTATTAAATTTACATGACGTGCAAGATTATCCTGTCTGTTAAATGTGGTAGAACAATAACTGCACACAAACATTTTAAGATTGTGTTTCGTACTTGCATGACGTTGAAGGCTGTCAGGTCTTGAAAACTGCTTTTTACAATCACTACACTTGAACATAATGATTATCAATCACTTTCCAAAACACCTATAAAAGAAAGAAATCATAAATATTAATACAAAATAAAACAAAGTAAAAGAAACATATGTTAATTAAATTACAGTCAATGGTCATAGTAGAGTATTTTAATTATACGTCTGTGGACTCTCAGCAAGTCTAATTTCAAGCAGTTCCAACTTTGGTTAACAGATATCATTGTCACTGACACCTAGTGGTGAACGTTAGAACTTGATAGAGCGTTAATCAAATCTAACCTACAAACCTAGCTTTACACAATTGTCAAGTACTTCCAAGTTTGATTAACAGATATGTCACTATCACTGTCACCTAGCGGTGAACATTCAGAGTTGAGCGTTAATCAAATCTGACCTACAAATTTAGCTTCACACCATTGTCGCGTAGTTCCAACTTTAGTTACCAGGTACCATTGTCACTGACACCAAGTAGTGAACGTTGGAACTTAATAAAGCGTTAATCATATCTAACCTACAAATTTAGCTTCACACCATTGTTGAGTAGTTCCAACTTTAGTTACCAGGTACCATTGTCACTGACACCAACTAGTGAACATTGGAACTTAATAAAGCGTTAATCAAATCTAACCTACAAATTTAGCTTCACACCATTGTTGAGTAGTTCCAACTTAAGTTACCAGGTACCATGACACCTAGTAGTGAACTTGGAACTTGATAAAGCGTTAATCAAATCTAACCTAAAATTCAGCTTCACATAATTGTCGAGTAGTTCCAACATTGGTTAACAAATATTATTGTCACTGACACCTAGCAGCGAACGTGGGAAATTAACAGAGTGTTAATCAAATCTAACCTACAAATTTAACTTCACACATCATAGTAAAGTAATTCCAACTTTAACTATCAAATAAACCATTGTCATTGACATCTAGCAGCGAACATTGGAAAATATCGCTCTAGCTGTTTAAAAGTTATTAGAGGGGGTACTTACGTTTAATAATTTATCAACTGCTGCCACTGACTGAACTAGGTACAGGAATCTGCTAACCTACAGGTACGCCAATTATCTGTAAACAAATAAATCAATCAATCAATAAATACATTCCAATCAATAACTTGAACATCGATTAGTAATAAAAGACTACAATCCATTAATAATAAGTACTCACCTTGCAAAATAATTTAATGATTTTCCACCAAAAAGGCTTTTGCAAATGTTTAGGAGTAATAGAGCACTGTTCACTTGTAGCGAGTAATAAAGACAGGCAGTAGGAAAATATATGACACCTCCTTTATATAGGCTTACATCACTCGTGTCAGCAGTTTTTTGCTGATCATTGCAATTCCTTTCCTGTACACCTGCCAGTCCAAAGTGCACTAGGAACACTTGTGCGGTATCAGATTACTGCTGACTTTGCGTGATCATCACCCATTGTCTTGATGAACACCTGCGGATTTAAATTACTGCAGCGTTAGTCATAGCAATAGAACTGTACGCTCTCTGCCATGTCAGCAATATGACACAGGAAATGACAAGTTGGCTTAGTGCACGTACAATCTCCTCAGTTTTAACATCTTAAAAACGTGCATTATTCTCTTTCATCTACAAATGACACATCCATCCACCAAGTTAGATCCCTTGACCTGTCCTCAAATTGCATGTGCCCCGTGTAGTAGAGTGTGTTCATTAACCCTAGCACTAGAACATATTCATCCACCAAGTTTTTGCACTTACCCCTTGACATGTCCTCTATCTACCAAGTTTTATACTTATACGAACCAAAACAGGATGTGACTTGTTCCATAAGGAGGACAGTGATAATGTCATCTCACACGTCTTCACATGTATTTCGTCACTTTCCTTGCATATCGATATGAGATTGTAGTAGTGAGGGCTGGCGAACAACGTCAGTTCAACACACTGCTTTACATACAAATGTAGTTAGGCCCTTTGGCATAATTTGAATAAATTTCATGGGCCAGTCCATAGGGAGCAGGCCAAAGGGGCCGGTACAAAGGGATCAGTCAAAAGATGATGACGATAATTGTTGTTTTAAGGGGCCTAACATCAAGGTTATCGGCCCAGGGATCAGTCAAAAGGGGCCCGTCAACAAGGACCCGTCAACAAGGACCTGTCAACAATGACCTGTCAACAGGGACCCGTCCACAGGGACCAGTCCAAAGGGACAAATCAACAATGACAGGGGCTCTCACCTCATGTCCTCTTCGATTATTGGTTTGCCTATCGACAAGCGCTGCTTGGAATACCTTTTGATCACCCCTCGTGGGTTGGGTTAGGTTAGGTTACACTACAGCCGCCATCTTTAAAAAGCCCGCCCTCTTACAAAAACTATGAGTGAGCATGCGTTAAAAAAAATAAGCATGTTAATTCATATTGGCTTTCCACCGTACACATGTCTCTTGTGAAAAACAACGTTTAATTTCATATTAACATTCAAAATCCCACATGTCGCACTTGGAAAGCGAGATTTTCTAAAAAATTAAAATGTCACCCCCTAGTAGGGGTAGGTTTTATTTTGGGGTGGAAATATGTTGTTCAATGGAAAGGGGGTGTCAGCCCGAGTTCAACGACACCTCATTTGTCAAAATCCGACCATGCGTTGGAGAGATATCGCACCACCGCCATCTTGTGAGGTGGGTGAGGTGGAGGTGGTCACCGTACTCTCCAAAAACCACTACTAACAACAAATCACGTAACCGAAAAAGAGTTTCCAGCACAGAACCTCGACGTCGCGGAGTACCTCAGCAAAATCGAGGTCATCAGATGTGTCAACGCAGCACCTAAGCCATTGGTTGATGTCAGCATAGAGGGAACCACCGTCAAAATGGAACTCGACACCGGCGCCCCCTTCTCAACCATGAGCAAATCTAAGCTAAGTACGATCATACCAGGTTTTGTGTTGCAGTTAAATGATGGTAACTTCATCAGTTACACCGGTCATCCGATCAAATGTATTAGCAAAAGTCAGTGTGCACCACCATAGGAACCCCAACCAGGAACCTGAATCTCTATGTGATTGACGATGAAGTCGAATCGCTCTTTGGCCGATAGTGGATTTCGGAGTATGTACGGGAGATCGACTTTGGTCACCTCTTCAGAAAATCCGACCCAATCCACAAGCTCTCAGACAAGCAGGCTCTGGCCTTGGAACAAGAAAAGCAGCTCCACAACACTCTATCTCACTACCAGGGTGTGTTCAGCGACACCCCCGGGAAGGTCTCAGGTCCCCCAGCGAAGATGCACCTGAAGGCTGGAGCCACATCTATTTTCGCCCGACTTCGAGACATACCAGTTGCCCTCCGCGATGCCTACGCCAAGGAAATCGACAAGAAAATTGCATCTGGCTTCTACCAGAGAATGGACTACTCTGAGTGGGCATCAACAACGCACGTCGTCGCCAAGAAGAACGGCAAACTGAGGATCACAGGCTACTCTCAACCCGCGTATCATCATCGATAAACATCCGATTCCCAAGGTGGAACATCTGTTCAACCGAATGCTTGGCGTCACTCTCTTCTGCCACCTAGATATCACCGATGCGTACTCTCACCTCGAGGTCGATGATAAGTTCAGCCATGCTCTCACGCTTAACACGCCAACTCACGGTCTGATCCGCCCAACGCGAGCAGTATATGGAGCAGCTAACATCCCCGCTATCTGGCAGCGGTGATTGGACTGGATTGGACACAGTCCCGCAAGGTCTCCCAAACGTCGTACGTTTTTTCGATGACAGTATAGTTTTTGCTGATAGCTTTGAAAATTTGATGCAGTCCCTCAGCACAACTCTGGAACAGTTTCGGAAATACAACCTCAAGCTCAGCCGAGCCAAATGTGTTTTCGTTCAAACATCCCTGGAAGCCCTTGGCCACAAAATCGATGCGTCAGGCATCCACAAGTCTGATGCACACATCCGAGCTGTACGTGATGCACCGAAACCGACTACACCAGAAGAACTCCAACTGTTCCTTGGTAAAGCAACCTACTACAGCTCATTCATGCCTGATTTGTCCACCAGAGACAGACCACTCGGGGACATGCTGCTCAAGGATCCTCTCATCTGGACACCAGAAGGCGACAGGGCATACAAAGACATCAAGAACGCCCTAACCTCGCCCCAGGTACTCATGCAGTATGACCCAGCGTTGCCTCTCCTCTTGGCCACGGACGCCAGCAAGACCGGCCTGGGCGCAGTACTGTCACACTGGCTCAGCAACGGGCAAGAACTTCCAATCGCTTACGCCAGTCGAACGATGACAACAACAGAGTAAATATACCCTCATCTCCTCACGAGACTCAACTTTACGAGGCCACGTCGAGGTCACCGCGCAACCGATCAAGTCACCAAGCAACTGACCAAGCCACCACGCAACCAACCAGGTCACCACGCAACCGACCAAGCCACCGCGCAACCGACCAAGCCACCGCCCAACCGCACAACCGACCAAGCAACCGAGCCTGAGACGAGTTCGCTTCACCAGACACCAGCAACAGTCCAAACACCACCAGCCACATCAGCTACACCTTTAAACAGGGCACCACCTATTTCCCAGACCCCTTTTATTCCCCGCAGGATTACTCGCCAGCACCGACCACCATTGAGATTCTCTCCAGATTAAGTTTCCTAAATCATCCATTAAATCGTCCATTTAAAAGAGGGAGGAAATGTAGTGTATTTACTTGGGTTTACATGAACATTCTAGTTGCTATGCCCAGAACATTCTAATCTGGAACATTCCAATCTGGAACCTTCCATATACTATGTATATATGCACCTGCCGACTGTAGACGTGAGTTCCACGCTAGTTCCGCCCTGGACCGCTCAAGTTAGTCCACCTTGTGTATCGTTGTGTATCAACTAGTGTTAAATAAATCGTTCTTTTATATTAACAAATGTGTGATATTTATTTTGTATCTCCTACGATATAACAGTACACATATTGAGACCGTCGGTGGAGCTGCCAGGATAGCCAACAACCGCAATGACTTCCCTAACATCTCATCCGTCGGACATAATTGCCGTGAGGATCAGGTGAACTTCCTAATAGGCCAAAGCGGCACGAGAATCTGTAGTCCACAGGGATCGTGGTACATGGTGACGATGGTCATAGACTGCCTAACGAAAGGTTCACCTTAAAAACTAGACTGAGAAAATAAACATCCAGACTTATATAATACACCGTGAAAATTTATTGTTAAAATTCACAAGCCCCTAGCCTAGTTCGGAGGGTTTCAATCGGCTAATCCGCAAGCTAATAAACAATCAAAAA
Source organism: Meconema thalassinum (assembly GCA_946902985.2). NCBI lineage: Eukaryota > Metazoa > Arthropoda > Insecta > Orthoptera > Tettigoniidae > Meconema > Meconema thalassinum. Next base: position 1,119,113,318 of record OX336389.2, on the reverse strand, counting down.
TAAAGAGCAGGTCCCTACCTGAGAAGTTACGGAAAACCCTCGCGAAAGATCTATCTCAAAATAATAAAGCAACAACAGCAACGCTAGGAAAATGGTACGACGCAAGTCCCTAGGTCAAGTTACAAAATCAAGCTAATATCAGAATTTACATTTATCAGGGTAGCAAAACAAATCTAAGTCAGGATGATACCATCTCCACATTTACATTTAACGTTAGTTCATCTAGCTAAGTCCTACCAATTAATAACAAAATTTACGGCGATGACGTCCGTAACAGAAATCAATTACACTCAAAGCTAAGTGAACAGCCATGTAAAAAAAACATTTAATTATTCTTAGTAACTACGTGCTAACAGCACACAATAAGGTAACATGTAGGATTCATAAATTTTTACATCATAAATAATTAATAAGTGACAACAGTTTTATTAAAATGCCTGCCTGCACCTTGGTTTACTCTTTGTAAGCCATAGTCATTTAATGTGTGTAGTTACGGTGACGACTGCGTAGTAAAGACTACGTCTAACATCGCATGGCCTGCGCTCCACAAGCTACGAACTCAAGGTTCGAGCAAGCTTCAGGTCGTTTCAAAAATGTCAGCTGTCCTAGTCATTTCCTCAAAAGGAAATACCGTCATTAGCACGGCCATGTCAGCAGGTTCCAAATGCAAAAGAACAAGGTTAGATAGAAAGAAATCGTTAGTTAGCTTTGGTTTTACCAAAATTATTTGTTTTATTATTAAGATGTCGGTTTAGGTTTATCGTTGGTTTATGGAGAATAATACTGACAATAGCCTGGGCACGGAGTGTCTCCACTGAGATCAATCTCCACCAAAAAGCCTCGACTCAAAAGTCGGAATATAATCAACGAGCAATAACAACTCGGACACACAATAACACAAGTTACCAGCGGCGCACAGCACGCGTTCAATAACTCTGGGATGGGCCTGCACACTCAGTAACCCTCCAATAACACCTGGTCAACGGGAACAATCCCGGACAAGGTACACACAAATACCTTCATACAATAAATATCTCCTTTAACAGGGTCGCCTACAACGTACTATAGAAAACCTGACATAACTGTACACGTCAAACGACGGTACACGCAAAAGTGCGTTTAACTAACAAAAAACAATCTATAAAAACATGTGATCAGATACAAGGTTGAACACTGGGTTCCATGAGCTAAATTGCAATGAAAGAATGAGCGAATACTAAAAGCATTCTGTCTTCTGTCAATCTATGTCTGTCTCATAATACAAGCGTGCTCTCAAGGGCACTGGGTCACATACCAGTTTGTGTCGCCGCAAGCTACAACATTCCTGCGCGGTCTGACACAACACACTCTAACTATCAAGGCCGGCGATTCAAGCAAAATAAAAACTGTACAACTGGCCTCATCATAATAACCTTACCATAGGTTATAAACCTCGAAGAATACGTGTATAAAAACACGCTATAAATCTGAATACAATAATATAATTCCGTCTTTCAAACCAAAGACATTTAAATGGTAGCAATGTCACATTGCTGGAGCTCTTTGCACTCAAAGATATAATACTTCAATAGTTGCTTGTACAACATCATATAAATGCGTGTCTTCACATGACACTAACAAAATAATAATTGTGGCGCAGATTCCACACTCTGGATCTTCTTAATGATACGTTGGGAACTGGGTTCGATGCTAGACAACGAAACATCCCTTCTACTTATAAGGTCCACACTTGACCAGATGGCTTCTGAGCAACATCCCAAATGAAATATAATGCAGTTACAAAACTTGTAATTACAGTCGATTACCTAAATGATACGACTGCTCTAACGAAGTCAGGGGTGTAACAAAGACTGGTTGCAAAAAATGCAGTTAAAGAAATATAACCATGGCATCTGATTGCCATAACTACAGTCTGCAAAGACTTGAAAAATCACCCCAGATAGGGTTAAACAAAGTAGCCTCAAATGACTACGGTCACGTTTAGCAAAAGATAGGCATTGACGTTCTACGACGTCCATCAAGCTGCACCAGGGTTGACCAAAATGTCTGACCCAAGGGTGTCTCACTCTAACTGAAATAAATGACATCTAATTAGACTAGTTACATTCCCTACCTATAAAAATGGCTGACACTCAGTTCGGTTGGTTCACAAACTACATTAAACCTACTATACCACCAGAAACTAGAACGAGAAAGGGTGTACAAAAACTCACGAAATGGAGGAGCTCTCACTCTGCCCTCTGTTCAACGACAAGGGTTGAACAAATTCATCTCTGGCTTTCCGGAACGGTATCGTCCTCATCAGGACTCCCATCTGGATTCCTCCAAAGGCCAGGGTTCGATCTGTCCCTGTCGACAACTTCGTGGATGTACTGGACTTGCCTGGGAATGGCATCCTGGGTTCCTTCCTCCTCGTTCGCTGTTCTGGATGATCCACCATCATGCTGGTTCCAATAGATACATCACCCTCATACCACAATGGTATTAGCCCATGATGTCGGTCTCAAACATGGTGTAGAATAATCTGATCACGTGGGTGGTGGAATAAATCGTGTAATAGTTCATTCTTTCACTTAAAAAATCACAATGTTCGTAGTAAAAGTTACAGGCTTTAAAACAATTGATAACACAGCCTTTACTTCGCAGATATGAATTAATGCGTGATCAAGCACTGTTCTGTGGTTCTTCACGTGTGTTGACGCCACTTTTACATCACGTAGCATCCGTGAAATGTGCGTCATTTTGTAATCTAAAAATTCACTGTGGCAATTCAAATATACTGTATATTCATAATCACACTTATTTAAAGTAGTTAAAACACGTTTACCTCTATATTTTTCACCAGGCACTCGGCCCTCCACAAACACGTGGGTATAAAAATATGGTGTTACGGTAGTGTTAGAATTTTCACTATACTTGCCAATTATATCACAATATGATTCTTGTTGTTCACTGTGCCTAAATAACAGTGATTTATAGTATATTCGTGCACGATGGCACCCGATGATAACTTCTACGCTAAACAACGGATATTTTCTACGTCTAACAAGACGGATGTAACTTCACGCCTACACGGGGCGGATTCTCCAGACGTAGTGCAAGGCACAGGGTTACTCGAGGAAGTAGGTCGTCAAAACGAAGTCGTTGAGCGTCTACTTACATTCCTGTTTGCGTATCTGCAAGGATATTACCTTACCTTAAGCGAAAATAACATTCTCCAGAATGTTTTAATAATGCTGAATGACGAAATGGAATATTCTGAGTCTCGTGGAAAGATAAAATTAATTAATAAGACCTCAGATAAATAATTAGCAGACTTCACCAAAGTCAAAAGTGCGATTCTCCGCTACTTCAAAGAGTATAGCGTGAGCTCTCAGCTCCACGTGGCTTTCTGGGTGTGTTCAAAGGTACTACATCCCATCATAAATGTGCTGTTATAAAAAATATCACATGAACCTTAGCTCAACGGGTTCAATATAAAATAAACTGTAGCGGTGATAGCCTTGCCTCACTCCTGTAACAACCTTGAACCAAGAACTCATCCTAGAATCAACTCTCAGAGCAACCTCATTATCAACATAAATACTTTTGATTGCCTGTAGCTGCCTTGTCTAGATACCATGATCCCAAAGAATGCTCAGCATCTACTCCCTGGGTACATCTCTAGATCTACAAAACACAAACACAACTCTATTTCTCTCGTAGCTTTTCTCAATAACTTGGCGCACACTAAATATTTGATCTTGATATTCTTGTTGTAGTGCAAAGCCATTCTCGGCCAATGATCGAACTCTTCTTTCTGCAATGCCCGTGTACACTTTACATGAGACATTTATCAAAGCAATGCCTGTTTAATTACTGCAATCTTTTCTGTTACCATGCTTTTAAATTGGGACGATTTCTGCTTATCCAGTCAGAGGGTGCATTTCTCAAAGACCCATGCCTATTCGGTCACCCTATACAACCATTTCAGCTTAGGTTTCCCACAATATGTTTCCATTTCTGGCCAAATTTCATCTATCCATTCCTCTTTGTGATATTTTAATGACCACTCTCTCTATTTCCTCGCCCTTGATCTTGTTCCCTTCCTCATTCTCCTCCTGTAGGCTCTCAAAATATGCTACATTGCCAGATAAGCCTCCAATAATATTTGGCAAGTTTTTGAAGTGTTTCTGCCATCTTCCCAGAGCGCATTGTGCTCCACAAAAAAGGAGCTAAAGATTACATTAATAACTATAGACCAATCAGTTTAATGGTAAGCCCCTATAAACTTTTCATGAATATCCTAACTAAATGGATGTCAAAACTAGTTAAAAAAAACAGGCAGTGGAACAAGCAGGCTTTGGGAGGGCTTCAACAC